>CM049437.1:2756672-4006672 GCA_026929855.1 Poa annua
CTAGCTCTCCGTCGTTCTACGCCGAGCCGGAGGGGAACGACGACGAGACTGGCCCCTTCAACATGGCAGTCGACGAGGACGACGACGAGGAGGACGTATAGCATAGTTTTAGACTAGTTTCAAATTTTCCGCCGTAGTCTAAATTTAAATGTAATAAATAAAATTTTCTATTGCCCGTAAGGTGTTTGGGTTAACAACTTTAACCATAGAGCGTTTATAGAGGGTTTATTTGGAGGGTACCGTTATGGCACCTGCCCCCAAATAATCAGACACAGGTCCGGCGCCTCCCAAAGAGGCAATTGGGGTGCCGGACACATATTTGACGTGTGGTGGTGGGATGCTCTGAGTTATGCTATTTCCTACTTGTGGCACTATACAAACTCCATATATGTTCCACATGGGCATCGATCATTGAGGCCTCCACTCCGGCTCCGGCGTGCGTACGCACGACGCACTGACTCACTCCGGCGTATATTATTGCTGCCTTCCGGGAAGAACCCATGCCTAGGAGCTTCACGGTAAGGCGCTTCACGTGGGTGGAAAGCCCCTGTCACATCACCAAAGTCATTCTATAACACGGCCGTCTTTCTTGTGCCACTACTATACGTCCGAAAGCTGCCATATTTGTGTACAACATGGACGGGAATCTTTGACACGCATTGACCCAGATTCTCATCGGCTGGGGAGGCGAGCTCGAATATTCTGGCTGGAAAGGGGTCACACGCTACCAGATTCTACTGGTGCGAGCATATGGGTAGTGTCTGTCAGTTCACATGCGCGCAATGGCAATGCGTGGACGGCCAAACTGATGTGCGCGCGCGTATAATCATGTTACTCGTGTCGTCTTATCATTGGAGGTTGCTCTTCTTATCGTATGGTAATTACTGGCGGCTTTGCAACCGTTTATCAGACATGGTTGAGTTGCAAAATCTCCTGGGTGCACGTATATACTCCCTCCATTTGTCAAAGGGAAATGGAATATTTTTTCTTTTGCGGAAAATACGTCTTACATTGTGCATTTCCCTTTTCACGCATGGGTACACAAAACGCGAAAAGTAAGGCTTGTGAAAACATAGGAATCTGAAAAACGCGATAGCATGATAAAATTGCATATGCTAAAGTAAGTTTTGTGAAGACATCTTTTTTCCTTTTTCAAAACTCTGAGATAAGAAGATCCCAGAATTCTTAAAAGACGCCATAATCAACCAAGTTTCAAAAAACGCAATAATAAGAGAATATCATTACCATACAACTTATGGCTTTGCTTGTTCTGCGTGGGATCTATTTCTATTATATACTAAAAGCACAATGCATAGATTTTAATTTCGAGACGCCACGTTAAGCCACATTATCCAAATTATTTTTGACGGTTAGATATGAAATTTACGGTTAGAATTTAATAAAGAATTAGTAGTAAGTAAGCATGTTGTTTAGTTGACACGATCCGTGTTGGAGATCGTCTTCCGTCCAACATACTCTATATCGTAACAAACTAGGACTCAGGTGGCCGGCAGTTTTTTTTTAAAAGGACTCAGGTGGCCGGCCGAGCGATCGATAGGAAAAAGAGCCAACATCTAGCTAGATCGATTGAGTTCACAGTATGATCGTACGAGGGCATAACTTTTTTTTTTAAACACAGTACAAACGCAGACGCTCACATACGCGCGCACACTCACCCCTATGAACGCACACACGCACACCCTACCCCTATGAGCACCTACGAAATACTGAGCCGGCGGATCAAGTCTTGAAATTGACGAAGTCACCACAGGCACCTCGCTGTCGACGGGAACGTCGCTTCCCACTGAAAGAATATTCCGCCTAAATGCAACACACAGACGTCAAACCTGGGGTTTGAACTCTGTTGGGCTGAGGGTACAACCACCCTGCTAACCATCCAACCACAGATTGGTTTGCATAACTTTCTTCTTCTGCACTACCACGTAGTGCACACAAGTCACTCCTCTCAGTCCAACTATTTGGCACATATCTATCTATTATATAGTAAAAACAATATACGAATGTCTAATGAAGCCATTACATTAAGTCACATCATTAAAATAATTTTAACAGTCAGATCTAAAATTTGTGGTTAAGATTTAATAATAGATAAATATTCACTTAAATAAGGAAGGGCGTTTGACACGTTAATTGTTTTGCATAAGAGCCAGCTATCATCTCGCATACGGGTTAAGATTGTGAAAAAATATATTAGGAGAGTTAGCAGCGTAAGTTTCAAAAAAAAAAGGAGAGTTAGTAGCGTACGTTTATAGGACTCTTGCTGCGTGTTGCGTCATTTAGGCCTTGCCCGTGAAAGAAAATCAGCAAACAGGCCGCTGGCCGTATTAGCAGAAGAAGACTTCATGCACGTACTTAAGGAGACTATAGTACGTGTGAATCTTCTTTTCCATGGATTCCTTTTACATGGTCCGGTGCACACCATGTACTCTATAGTGCATGGCAGACGTGACCTACAAAGTTCAACTATTCAAAATATATTCCAACTTTATTAGTTGCTTAAAGTGAAGTTTAGTTTTTTTTCCGATAAAGGGCGCTTTATTACTTAAAGGTTTAATCGTTTACACCCAGTCTCTGCATAACTAATATGCACACAGCTGTCGCACAGTACATAATCCGAAACTGAAAAACCGCGTATTACATATCATATCATAATGAGCAAATGCAACTACGCCGGAAGTGGTGGTGGCTCGATCCGTAGATTATGCTGCCACCCATGATGGAAAAAAGTATCCCTCGCCGTGGACTACAACCGTGCACAGACCTCCGTAAATAGGTCTCGGTGCTCCACCCGCTGAAGAGACGACCATGAACGGAGAGTACCGGTACACCGGTATATGACCTGCAAGGGAGAAGACAATTTTTCGTTAAACACTTCATCATTTCTAAATAGCCATAGCGACCAAATGATGGCAAGCGCTCCCACCCTAATAAGCTTCCTAAACCGATTATCGATACCGTTTAACCAATTCCCAAAGATATTGGTCACACTGCGTGGGGGATAAAGGTTGGATACTACTTGGATGATTGACCATATAGATCTCGCGAATCGACATTGGAAAAAGAGATGTTTTATTGTTTCATCTTGATGACAGAAAACACAACTCTTACTTCCCTGCCAGTTAGTTAGACACGTTTCAAAGCTAAACTGGAAAATTTGGAAAACTGGAGGGATTACAAATTCTGAGTGATAATATTTATTGGTATTGATTGGAGAATAATCATAAGATGGTGTTGCGTAACCATAAGGATCCAGCTGAATCAATAAATCTACTAAGATATGACTCATAAATGTTTCAATCGATCCATAAAGGTGTAGCTTTACATGTTGGCATAAAAATAAACAGTCACCATTGATATTGTTTTTCGGTGGTTTTGTCCGACCTCCCATTATTGAGATCTTCATACCTTAAATTGCTAAAGAGGGATATAAAACATAAACTAAACATGATATGATTAATTACTCTCTAACGAAGTCATGGACCCTGGGTAGGCCCACGTCCTAGAAAGCATGCTGCTCAGTAGAGTGTCTAGAAGGAGGGTCGATGCCCAAGCGCATCATTTTTGCTTACAATCCACGTCGAGATTATCGAACACTGTCTTCTTCGAGATACTTGACAACAAACTAGCCCGAATCAGATCCGACGTATCTCATTAGGCCTTCGCTCCCACCAAAATAGGATTGGGGTGCTACCAAACGGGGGACGGTCATTCACACACCATCATCCACCATCGGTGATCTTGAGGTTTACCTTGACATCGTCGAGCATATGACAAACAATACAAGCCACCGCACAAATATGAGTATGGTTTTTACCGAGTGTTGTCCAATGGAGTCTGAAAACATGTGTGCTACCATCCCGATCTACGAGGGTGACCCCTCCGAACAAAATATACCATCGTAAATATCTCAACAATATCCGCCTTATTCAGTATTTAAAATGTAGGGAACTTGTAAAGATTATTTTCAGGAGATAAAGATGATGCCCTCGCATTTGCGAGGGCCACCTTGCTAGTTGTAAAAAAGACAGTTAATTTGGGTAAATTGTATAGCTCCTTTGTTTTTTCCTATGAAACCTAAGCAACAAAGAAATCTTCATTTTTCCTATGCTTCATTCCTTTCAATCGAATGGAGGAACAGTTAACAAAAAGTTTCTTTTGTCATTCCTATGAACCAAAGGGACCTAAGTAAAGTTTTTGAGTCCTCAAATGTGAGTCGCCAGGGGTGCGACTCTTTGTGTAGTCGACAAAGTCATTGTATAGTCGCGCAAGTCGTCTTATTAATCGCAAGTTGCCTTGATTTGGGAAAATGGCTCGGTGACTCTACAACGACTCAAGAACCATGGACATGGCCTAGCCTATGTCAAAGAATCATGGACATGGCATAACCATGAACGGTGGCCGCCTCGCCTCGGTGGACGCCTGGGCCGCGGGAACAACACTGCGGAGCGCGCGGCAGGTCTCGGGCGAGCAATCTGCACTCGCATCGGACAATACAGTCTCCAAAAAAAAAATGTAACGAGTTCAAGCATATATCTTTCAGTTCAGTATTGTAAGTAGTAGAGAACCATTGCTCAGTACATTACTAGAGGCGAACAAGAACACAAAAACAGACACGGAGATAATTCCGAGTCCGGCTGGGTGGAACTCCAGACTTCATTATTACAGTACAACCATAGCAATTAAGAAAGTGTGACCATCGTCTCATACAGGAAACAAGTAGCTCAACGAGACGATGAATGGTATCAAACAAAGGAGAAGGAATTGTTCGGCGAAGTGAGGTAGCACGAAGCAGATCAGGAGCTTGATCTTCCGGCAGTACATTTCTACCATCTGTTGCGATTGCGACATGTGTGTTTGAGACATCTTCCTGGCATATTCCAGTGATGTCATGACCGTGTAATCCCCAGATGAAAGAACCTGAACACCCACTCCTTTGCTGAAAACCAAGAGTGGTAAAAAAGATCAAAAGTAATATGCAGACTTACGAGGTCAGAACAACCACTAATAATTCTGTCTCTGGTGTAGAGGAGAGAGATAGAGATATTTGCACATACCAGCTGCTTGCTGCTGAGAACAGCGGAACAAGTAAAGCTAGCTAGTACTCTCGTCTCAGAAAAGAAAAAAAGGATGGCAACAAGTTACGGCAACAGGACCTTGATGGTGCCTTGATGGGCTTAAAATACTAGCCCAGGTTATTTTGACCCAAGAACACGGGCTGGACTGCCTATTACCCAAGGACACGGGCCGATCCAATGGGGAATCCGAATTCTTGTCACGATCGAGTTTAGTATAGCTTGTTACTTAATGGAAATGGAGAACTCCCAACTATGGCCTGTCAGATTTAAGAGGTGGTTAACTATTGGAAATGGAGTAGCCATATCTCATGAATAAGTGTTTTGAAAACGAAAGCATGTTGAAGTTGATGTTTTCGGCAGAACCGAGACTTAGCAGGACTGTAAAATCAAATGCACCAGCTTCTTTTGTATACCATTCAAGAAGTATAGGTGGCATGTCCTCTACGATCTTGAAGCATGTTAGAAGCAACGGGGTAGAGAACCAAACGTGCATAACTTTATTGACAAATTAATGGTCGGATTGCATTAATGAAACAGAAGCAATGCTTCACCTCTATATATCCCAAAAGGATGGAGTTATCTTGTCTAGCTAGCAGAGAGAAGCGACCATATCGAGCCTATTGATCATATCTAGCTCTTCGAGCATGCACAACCATGACTCGTGATAGGTCGGTCGAGTTATCTGGGTAGGATTGAGAGGCAACCAGGAACCAATAAACCATATTATAACAGTTGGACATACAGTAGCAACACCAATTGCTGGACCCGTCACGAAACTGTCAAGGCTCGACCTGACCACATGTCGTTCCACTAGAGGAATAATTCGAGCAAAGATGGCATTTTGTTCCTGTGCTGGTGCACGGGTTAGCGGTACCTCACTATTTGGCACCATCGGACCTGAACAATTCAATATCAGAGAGGAGGCGAAGGGGCCTATAGCCGATAAGGCCACTGCTAGCTTGCATCATATGATCCGCTAGGGTAGGGATCCGCCCACCTTCCCCCTTCAGGTCGGCCCTGAATACTCGACGGGAACAAGAAGGTGATCACACAGCAGACACAATGTGACATCATCTTGCTCCATTCCACACTGGCAAATAAAGTGAGGCACCCAATTTCAGCAGGCACTAACCAAAGAAAAAAAAGCTGACAAGTTTGAATGAGATGAAATGGTTTATAGAAGGATTCATTACATTTGCGTCAATCATCTCTACCGTAATTCTTTTTTGTGAAATGAAAAGTTTCTTATGAAACTTGGAGAGTGATATGTCCAGAATTAACAAAACCTTTTGTTATTTTTAAGAAAGAAGTCCAAATAACCCCCCTATGTATTGGGTTTTGGACGGAGAGCCCCCCTATGTTTAAACAGGGGCACTTAACCCCCCTGTGTTTGGAAAACCGGACAATTAGCCCCCCTACGTGGTTTTGGTGGTTTTGGGTGTATCTAAGGCGGTTTTGGAGAGATGGATGTGCAGCGGTTAGTCCGGCGTGGCATCAGCATCGAACCGAGCAAATAGCCTCGCGACGCTCCCGACGAGCACCTCGGCCGCGCTGCGCTGGTATGTGAGCCGCTTCTGCGGCTCCTTGGCCCTCGCCGCGGATGATCTCCGGCGCCAGGTACTCGTGCGTGCTCACGAACGACATGGACCTTGCCCCTATCAGCTCGCTGCCGTGAACTCCGGCAGGCAGCGATGTCCATGCATGCTTCTTTCTGCCTTCTTCTTTGCTCTTGTCTTGGACGATGACAACATGCGGAAGCTTGCAACCGTGGATGAGGCCGCCCGCGGTGCCGATGGGAGCGGACCAGCGCCGGCTGTCGGCGCAGCGGAGGGAGAGATCGAAGTCTGAATGACCAGCACGTTCTCGGGCTTCAGGTCCCGGTACACCACGCCTAGCATGTGCAGGTACTCCAGGGCAAGCAGCACTTCAGAAGCGTAAAGCCTGCATGCATAATATATAGAATACGGATTGAGCATCTCACTAACAATCTTATTGATTACAGTTTGTCAGCCCGTCTGTCTGTGGCTCCGTGCAGCACACTCGATCGCCTGACAGTGTGCTCGGTGAAGTTTTTGTTGGGCTGCTTCTTCCTGAGCTGAGTGCATAGTTTCATTCGGATTGAGACGAATCGCCCCGCGCCGCCCAACCTCTTCTCCGCCGCTCTCCTCATCTCTCCCGGCACCTGGTTAGAGCTGATGATAAGCGGATCAATTTGACGATTCAAGGGCGGCGCAACGATCAGCGCAGGTTTGTTTTTGTTTTTGCCCCAAGGAAGTACTCGTTTCCTTCTTTCTATCGAGAATGCGCACCGCGGCCAAAATATTCAGTTACATGTAGGCTCACTGGTAGAAAACGGACCTTTGGTCCAGACTTTTAGTCCCGCACCAATTTGCGGTCGGTACTAATATAACATTAGTACCGGTCCCAGCGGCCGGACAGGCGAACGGCAGCAGTACCGGTCGGTAAGCAACCTTCAGTACCGGTTGGTTACACCAACCGGAACTAAAGGATTTGGGGCTGGCGCTGCAGCGGCGGGTCCCACGGCGAGAACCTTTAGTACCGGTCTGTGCTACAAACCGGCACTAAAGATGGACATTTAGTACCGGTTTGTGTACTAAAACATTTCGCTATAAATTCCATCTACTTCCTCCAGCCCGAGCTCACTTCACTCTCTGCCTCCTCATTTATTTCTCTCTGTTGTTGCTCGAGCTCGGTGGTGATCCGGCGATTTATCCAATTTGGTGGCACCATTTTTGGTCAAAAAGGTTAGAAACTTGTTTCTCTTACATTTAATTGGAAACTTCAGTTCATTTAGTGCTAGTTTGAGCTCATTTAGTGTTAGTTTGACCTAGATAGAAAAATGTAGAAAAATCTAGAAATGTATTGTTAGTTTGACCTAGATAGAAAAATTTAGAAAAATCTACAAATGTAGCTTATTTAGTGCTAGTTTCATCATTTACTTTGTGCTAGTTTAGCTAATTTTGTCCTAGTTTAGCTCATTTAGTCCTAATTTAGCTCATTTTATGCTATAATTATGTAATTAATTGTTTATAGAATTATTACTTGTATAATTTTCTTATTTGTGTAACTTTTTGTTATATATAGTGTCATGGTTTTGACATCTGTCCACACTGGCTCTCGCCCGCTCTATTATTCGGATGTGGTACGATTGTTTGTTATAAGTATATGTTTGTTTAATTTCGTGTTTACAAAAATTATACCGACCAACTTAACGTAGATATATTTTTATCTAGGAGGTAGTTGAACCGGAAAATGAGTCCGACCCTATTTTCGAGTTTTTAGTAGAAGAAAATAATGATTTGAAAGCTAAATTGAAAAAAAGTGAAGATCTTCGTCTCGAAGAGAAGATGAAATGGGAGTTGAAGATTGCCGACGTCGTCGATGATAACGAGATCAAGATGGAGGCAATGCGCTTGGATCACAAGATCAAGATGAATGCAATGCGCTTGAAGCTTAAAAAGTTTAGAAAATATGTCATTAGTCAAGAGGCTTGGTATCATTATGCTGTTGGTTCAATAATTATCTTAGTTGCGATTTTGATCGCATTTGTCGTTGGATTGAAATTCTTTAGCTAGTTCTATGTTAGTTTCAATTAATGAATGTTTTATGAGAACTATGTATTAGATTTGTTTAAATATGGTGAACTTGTATTAATGAATTGGTCACGTATCTATCTATTCATGGTAGATATATATATATAACTATTGTGTAATGGTTTTGTATATATTTACATAATGCAGATTAATCGACAATGGATGTACGTTGACCGACGCACTCCGGAGTTCATGACCGGCGTGCTGGATTTTATCCGTGTTGCTGAGGCAAATAAGCGGGATGGTTTTATGTATTGTCCATGTTGTGCTTGTAAGAATATCAGGAGTTACTCCAACTCAAAAACCATTCACATCCACCTGTTTCAGTCCGGTTTCATGTCCGGCTATAATTGTTGGACCAAACACGGGGAAACAGGGGTCATAATGGAAGACAATGAAGAAGAAGAGGACGATGACAACTATCCTGAGTTTCCTGAATACGACGGTACTAAAATGGGGGAAACTGGAGAATACGCGCCTAAGAAAGAGGCGCCGGATGAGCCCGCTGATGATCTTTCTCGGGCCATTGCTGATGCACAGAGAAACAGCGTAAATCAGAGTGAGTGGGTCAAGTTGGAGCGCATGTTGGAGGATCACAAAAAAAAATTGTACCCAGGTGTCGAAGATGACCAGAAAAAGCTGGGTACGACGCTGGATTTGCTGCAATGGAAGGCTGAGAATGGTGTATCGGACAAGGGGCTTGAAAAGTTGTTGAAAAAGATAAAGAAGATGCTTCCAAAGGATAACGAATTGCCCGACAGTACGTACGAGGCAAAGAAGATCGTCTGTCCTCTAGGATTAGAGGTGCAAAATATACATGCATGCATTAATGACTGCATACTCTACCGCGGTGAGGAGTACGAGAATCTGAATGCATGCCCGGTATGCGGTGCATTGCGGTATAAGATCAGGCGAGATGACCCTGGTCAAGTTGAGGGCGAGCGCCCCAGAAAGAGGGTTCCTGCCAAGGTGAGGTGGTATGCTCCTATAATACCACGGTTGAAACGTTTGGTCAGCAACAGAGAGCATGCCAAGATGTTGCGATGGCACAAAGAGGACCGGAAGAAAGACGGGATGTTCAGACACCCCGCTGATGGATCCCAGTGGAGAAAAATCGAGAGAGAGTTCCCGGACTTTGCAGATGACGCAAGAAACTTAAGATTTGGTCTAAGTACGGACGGCTTCAATCCTTTTGGAGAGCAAAGCAGCAGTCATAGCACCTGGCCTGTTACTCTATGTATTTACAACCTTCCTCCTTGGTTGTGCTTGTAGCGAAAGTTCATTATGATGCCAGTGCTCATCCAATGACCGAAGCAACCAGGGAGCGAGCTTGATGTGTACCTCAGGCCATTAGTTGACGAACTTTTAGAGTTGTGGCGGGAAGAAGGTGTACGTGTGTGGGATGAGCACAAACAGGAGGATTTTGACCTTCGAGGGTTGCTTTTCGTAACTATCAATGATTGGCCTGCTCTTAGTAACATCTCAGGACAGACAACTAAGGGATACCATGCATGCACACACTGTTTGGATGATACTGAATGTATATACTTGGATAATTGTAAGAAGTGTGTGTACCTGGGGCATCGTCGATTTCTTCCGGTCAGGCATAACGTCCGGAAGCAAGGAAAGCATTTCAAAGGTGAGGCAGATCACCGTAGGAGGCCTATGGACCGTACTGGTGAACAAATATTTGATATGGTCAAGGATCTAAAAGTAATCTTTGTAAAGGGTACTGGAGGACTAAAGGTTCCGGATGACGCAAACGGGCACGCACCCATGTGGAATAAGAAATCTATATTTTGGGAGCTACCATATTGGAAAGTCCTAGAGGTCCGATCTGCAATCGACGTGATGCACGTGACGAAGAATATTTGTGTGAACCTGCTAGGCCATTTGGGCGTGTATGGGAAGAAAAAAAACACAACGGCAGCACGGGAGGACCAGAAACGTTTGAAAGAACGAGACGGCCTGCTTCCAGAACATTATGACGGTCCTGCCAGCTATGCTCTAACCAAATAAGAGAAAGTGATATTTTTTGAATGTCTGAGCAGTATCAAGGTCCCGTCTGGCTTCTCGTCGAATATAAAGGGAATAATAAATGTGGCACAACAAAAATTTCAAAACCTAAAGTCTCATGACTGCCATGTGATTATGACGCAATTGCTTCCGATTGCATTGAGGGGGCTTCTACCGGAAAATGTTCGAGTACCCATTGTGAAGCTTTGTGCATTTCTCAATGCAATATCTCAGAAGGTAATCTATCCAATGATCCTACCAAGACTACAGAATGATGTGGTCCAGTGTCTTGTCAGCTTTGAGTTGGTGTTCCCCCCATCCTTTTTCGATGTTACGACGCATGTCTTGGTTCACCTAGTCGAAGAGATTCAAATTCTCGGTCCCGTATTTCTACACAATATGTTCCCATTTGAGAGGTTCATGGGAGTCTTAAAGAAATATGTTCATAACCGTGCTAGGCCAGAAGGAAGCATCTCCAAGGGCTATGGAACCGAGGAGGTCATTGAGTTCTGTGTTGACTTTATTCCTGACATTAATCCGATTGGTGTTCCACACTCGCGACATGAGGGGAGACTGAGTGGAAAATGCACTCTAGGGAAAAAAGTATTTGTATGTAGGGACGGACCTTCTTTCAGTCAAGCGCACTACACAGTTCTACAAAATTCCTCATTGGCAGCTCCGTATATCGAGGAACACATGAAGATTTTACGATCTGAGAACCCGGTGGAGGATGAGTTCTGGATTAAAGATCAACACACGGCGAAATTCAGCGGTTGGTTGCAAACACATCTCATGAGTAACACCGAAGTTGATGTTGAGCTGTACTTGTTGGCCAGGACACTATCTTCGACTATAGTCACTTTCGAAGGGTACGAGATAAATGGGAATACATTTTACACGATCGCTCAAGATAAAAAGAGCACCAACCAAAACAGTGGTGTTCGCTTTGACGCAACAAACAACAATGGGCAAAAGGACACATATTATGGTTACGTAGAGGAGATATGGGAACTTGAGTATGGACCTTCTTTTAAATCCCTTTGTTTCGGTGCAAATGGGTCAAGCTGAATGCAGGCGGGGTAAAGGTAGACCCGATGTACGGAATGACAACGGTGGATCTGAACAATCTTGATTACAATGACGAACCGTTCGTCCTAGCAAATGATGTAGCTCAAGTTTTCTACGTGAAAGACATGTCTACCAAACCGAAGAAAAGAAAAAATATGGAAGCGAATACATCAGACGAGGCAAAACGCCACATAGTTCTTTCAGGGAAAAGAAACATCGTGGGAGTGGAGGACAAGACAGACATGTCAGAAGATTATGATAAGTTTGATTAAATTCCGCCCTTCAAAGTCAACACTGACCCAAGCATCACGTTAAGTAATGAAGATTCTCCATGGTTCCGGCGCAAAGTTAAGCAATCGAAGAAAAGGAGGAATAATACAACAGATGGGAATGTTGGTGATGTGTAATCCAGGAATGATATTTACGAAATATGAGGTCTTTATCACAAACTATGTTGTTGAAATGAGCATAACTTGGTCATTTGTCTTGAAACTTCTAGATGTTCATACATGATACACCTTTTTTGTTAAGACTTTTTTTTGCAAATTTTGTCAGAAATCAAGTTTCTAGAACTATCAATGTTTCTGTGATATAACCACTAGTTGTGTAGTTCAAAGTTGAATTACTTTCGAAAAATCGACATAAACTCAATTAACTAGGGAAAATTAGGTAGAAATCAAAGAAAAAACTACTACTTGGGGATTATCCATCATATGTGGACTAGTTTCCATGAAAATTAAATGGGTGCCATTTTGCATCATATTTTTGGTACTTTGTTCACAAAAAAAGTCATGATTTAAAATGGGGATTATCAATTCCCTTTATTTTAAATGTTACATTTTTTAATATCTAATTTTTGTAATTTATTGAAAACATGTTCTTCAATATAGACATGATTTTTAGTAATTATTACAAACTAATTAAACAATTACATCAGTAGATATAAAAAAACAGAAAGGAGAAAAGAGAAAAGAGAAATAAAATGAAAAATATCTTTAGTACCGGGCCGTTCTACCAGCCGGTACTAAAGGTATTCGTTTCGCGCCAGTTTTCTGGGCGCCCAAACGACAGACCTTTAGTACCGGGCCGTGCTACCAGCCGGTACTAGAGGACCTTTAGTACCGGTCCGTGGAATCGACCGGTACTAAAGGTGGTTGCATTAAATGCCCGATCGGGCAGTTCCTCTTCCTCCATACTCAGACGCAGAGAACTGCTGCCCCGACGGAGACGACGCCATCGACGCAAAGAACTGCTGCCCGACGGAGACGAGGTGCTGCCCGAGGTGGAGGTGCTTCCCGACGTCGTCCTCGACTCCGGCCGCTCCCCGACTCCAGCGCTCCCCCACGGTGAGCTCTCCTCACTCCCTCTCTCTCGCCGCCGGCCGAAAACCCTAGGTTAGATTAATCCGCCGCCGTCGGCACCAGTAGAAATCACCGCCGAGGGGAGGCATTGCGCGGAGGGGATGCCGAGGTGGAGGCGCTGCGCAGAGGGGAGGCCAAGGTGGAGGCGCTACGCGGAAGGGAGGCCGAGGTGGAGGCGCTGCGCGGACGGGATCGAGACCGCCGGTAGAAATCGCCGCCGCCTCGTACGGACGCGCCGCCGCCACCTGCTACTTGCTGCCGCCGCCACACTGCACTGCGCGGAAGGGAGGCCGAGGTGGAGGCGCTGCCACACTGCTGGCGTCAGCGCCATATTTTACTGCTGTTTTTGCTACTGTGTTAGAGAGAATATTATAATTAGTGTGTGTATTTTGATGCAAAGTACGTGTGCAATTTAGTTAGACTTGCTATAGTTAGTGTTAGAATATTTATGTGAATGCTATTGTAATTTATGCCACTGTTTTTATATGAATGCAAAGTAATTGTTAATTTTAGGTGTTGTCAAATAGCAATACATAATTAGTTCAAATGTATTACATAGTTGCTAGGTTTAGATGTTTTGTTTTGCAATGTAAAAAATATGCTACTGTTTTTTATATTGCTATAGGAAATGCTACTGTTTTTTATATTTGATGCAAAGTACTTGTGTAATTTTATTTTTGATGCAAACTACTTGTGTAATTTTATTAGCGTGGATGCAAAGTACTTATGCAATTTTATTTGATGCAAAGTACTTGCAATTTTTGCTACTGTTTTAGGAAGTTTCTAAATTTTGGCCGATGATTAGATGGTTGCACGTTGTATCTTCAGGGAGGTGTGAGTGAACCATGTTGTCTGAACATATATGTAATGTTCATTCCACGTTTTTCGCTGACACCATCCCTGAAGCAATTCTATATGAGGCCTTGCTGTCTGTTTTGCAATGTTAGGAAGTTTGTAAATTTGGATTAATAGAGTGGATGCAAAGTAGTTGTGCAAAGTACTTGTGTAATTTAGGGTAATTTTATGGATGCTACTATGTAATTTTATTTGATGCAAAGATTAAAATGCTACAATATAAGTGTTAGAATTTGTGAAATAGTATTGTGAAAATGCAACCACAATTTTCCGCGGCAACACGCGAGGAATGCAACCACAATTTCCCCAATGCAAAGTACTTGATTTCGTCGATCCCTCGCCTCACCGTTATAACTTGACATCATGTAGGAATCTCGCCGTTTATCCCTCGCCTCACCGTCGTCCTGTCTGTGACCTTCCCGAGTCTCGTTGATCCCGCGCCTCACCGTCGTTCCCGAGCATCCCCTCGTGCCCTCCCCCGCGGTGAGCCTCTACCGTGCGCACATGTTATTTCTTTACAATAATGCCGCCGCCCGATTTGGCACTAAATTGTTCTATGTTTTTTTTTGTATTAGTTAAGCTATGCACGGCAGAGCAGGGGAAGATCAATTGTTCGACATCATCAGATATGGTGAAGATGATGGATCGCAATATCTTAACATGTCCGGTGGTGAAATGGAGGACGAGGAGATTTATAACTTAGAAGCTCCTCCATCCGCCTCGAACAATAATGCCGATGAGAATGTAGCGCAGAATACCGACGAGGTATACATAGCTTCTGGTGATAAATTAATGATTTGATATGTGTACATATACATGTTTTAACATAATATTTCTTCTTTTAGCCCTCCGGATCGGGATCGAGCAAGTCTGTTAAAAGAAAACGAGGCCCGGCCAAAAAGTTAAAAGAAGAAAGATTTGATATCGAAGAAATCTCTGAAATTGGCGAACCGATTGCTCCGAAAGAGCACGCACGTAAATTTGTGAGTCAGTGCGGAGTTATTGTTCGGGACAACATTCCGATCACCATCCGAGAATGGCACAAGACGAAGGGTGGAGGAGAGAGTTTTGTGTCAGATATTTGCAAGAGGGAACTTCTGAAATCCGTTTTCCACAATTTCGCCCTACCGACAGGCCTCGGAGATGCCGAGAAAAAGAAAGTCTTCCAGTGGACTCTAAAGAAAATGGCCGAACAATTCATGAACTACAAGAAAAGGTTATGCCAGCAATTCATCAAGACAAAGAAAACCCCTAATTTTCAACACGTACAGTACAGGAGGATAAGAGATCAGTGGCAAGAATTCAAGGACTACAAGGAATCAGAAGAAGCTCTGGAAAAGTCGGCGAAAAATAAGTTGAATGCCGACAAAAAGCAATATTTCCAACGTTTGGGGCCAGGTGGCTATAAGACCGCCATTCCTAAGTGGGAAGAAAGGGACGCCAAGTTAATTGCTGCCGGGGTCACTCTATGTACATCAAGCTATCCCGCAAGGGCGAGACATTGGGCGTTCAGCGTCGGGCTGGAGCCCGACCCAAAGACAGGCCTTCTTGTGTTGAAGGAAAAGGTTAAACCAGGCCCCGAGGGAGAGCACGAAAGAGAAAAAATTCGGAATAAAGCCAAAGAACTTGATGATGCAGTAGTTGCCGCTCGGGAGGGAAGGTTCGCGCCCAATAGAGAGAAGGACGAGCTGTCACTCGCCCTCGGGAATCCTGAACACACTGGGCGAGTACGAGGCGTGGGCGTCGTCCCTTGAAAGGTTGGGTTCCCCGAGCATAGGGACACCTACAGGAGTCGCGACAGGAAGAAGAAACAGGAGGCAGAGAAATATCAGCGGTTGGAAGACATGATAATAGACCTGCGACATGAAATGAGGCAGAAAAAGGCATCTGAGCCGCAGGAGGACCAACTTGATATGGCATCTCAGCGGAAAAGCAGCGTGGCTTCCACACAAAATGTCCAGCCTGATGACGCAACATACCCCGTGGATCAGATTCAGGGGCGAACAAACTGTGAGCTGCACATCAAGATGAGGAACCTATCCATAAAGGTGGCGGTCGGCTTTGCTTTAGAGAATATACCCGGAGCAACCCTTCATGGCGGTCAGATTCCAGCTGGCTACGCGCGAGTCGGGGTGGACGAAATTATGAACGGATTCGAGGACCTAGAGCTTGACTTTCCTGGAGCTGAAGGGGAGACGACACTGGGAGAAGTGTTGCGCGGAATCATTCTATGGAGAAAGGAACACATCGTGTTTCCTGGAGAATCGACGCGTAGGCCACCAACCCCTCCGAGTAGCAATCAACCTCCAAGTCCACCCCGCATTGAAAATATGGACACCGAGAGGGAACCCAGCGCGACTCCATCTCCCTGGTGCGCGAGTCCAACCCAGCGGGAGTCCACCCCGGAGCGTGCAAAGAGTCCACTCCAGCAGGAGTCCACCCCGGAGCGTGCAAAGAGTCCACTCCAGCGGGAGTCCACCCCGGAACTTGCAAAGAGTCCACTCCAGCGGGAGTCCACCCCGGAGCTTGCAAAGAGTCCGCCCACCGGCAATAGGACCTTCTCAATGAGGCAGAAGATGCTTGCCGGTGCGTCGAGTGGTGCTCCAAAGGACACCTACAAGTACGGGCCGTCGTTGAAGGATCTTCCGGTGTTAACTTACCACCGGACCGTTGAGGAGAATGCTCCCTTGGTCAAAGCTCACAATGCCGCACACTTTGCGAAGAAAGTGCCCGAGCCAAAACAGGTACTAAACCCTAAGGGTGTTAAACACTTTTTAGACATCGTCTGTGATCCTGACCGTAGAACTTTGCCTGATAACTATGAACGCTCTATCTCGAAGAGTTTTGACACGCAAGAGGAGAATAAAAAGAAAAGGGTCGCTGCACAGAAGAAGAAGAAGGGGAAACAGGTTCCCCAGCTCGGAGAACAGAAAGTACAGTCGGTCGCCCCGCTGAAGGTTCAGACAGACAAGAGTCCCAACGTTGGGACAAATGTTCCTGTTACTGACTACATGGACGATGATGCATTTGACGCACTTTTCCCCAAGTCGACTGAGATAGCACGGACGTTTGTCTACGGGAAAGATCTTCTCCCTAGTGATGAGATGGTGCGTCTAGCTTTTCAAATGCGGAGATTGCATGACTGGTACATGAAGGTTGCAAAGGACAAGCAACTCGTGTTTTACGTGACATACCGAGAAGACCAATTCTTCGTCAACCACGAGATATGTAAAGAATTTGATGAATTATGGCAGTTATACAACCGGCGTGCTCTCGACGCAACTATCATGAGTTGCTATGTTCTGTAAGTGTTTTTTCTAAATGTCTAGCTGAGCATGTAATTATCCTCACTAATTGAGCCTGTAATTATCTGCACTATATTCTTTCGTATGCTATTATATATGCAGGTGGATGCTTATCGAGTGCAAAAGGAAAAGGCTCTGGGAAGTTGGGTTCATTGACCCATCTATCGTTAACTGCAAAAACTTAGAGCGGAAGCCCGGGGACTGCGAGGAGGCATTGTTGAGGTCGCTATTGAGCCAAACACATGCGGCAGATATACTTCTTCCTTACAACAACTTCAAGTGAGTGTGACTGTCTTCAACACATTTCTATATTGCTAATGACTAGATGTTAAGTTTAATTGATGAGTTATATTCATGCCTCACTATATAAACGTGTGCAGCTTCCATTGGATTCTACTGGACATTATCATTGATAAGGGATTAGTTTAAGTATTTGACTCATTACGCAAACCACAATCATACTACCAGGACTTGATTGACATGCTTCAGAGGTAATTTCAACCATTAACCCCATTTCATGATATCAAGTAATCATAACACATTTATTCATTTGCTTTTGTGAGTAGGGTTTGGAAAATATTCATCAAGAGAGAGAGGGGTGAATGGAAACCAGAGCTGACTATTAAACATATTGATGTAAGTGTGATACTATTAAACATAGTCTATTTAATTCATCATCATTTTGAATTATTATTTAATTAAGTTATATTCTCGTAAAGACCATGAAGCAGCCTCCGTGAAATGAATTATGTGGATTCTACGTCTGCGAGTTCATGAGTACCTTGAGCGTTGAGCAGGCGTCGCGTGAAAAAAGAATGGATGTGAGTGTGACTGTCTTGTACTATATTTCAATCTTATTATGATTTGATATATATATATACACACACAACTAATATATTCATATTGATCTCGTTTAAAGCTTAACGACAAGCGGAACGCCATCCTACCACATCAGCGCGTAGAAGCAATTCAAGAGGATATAGCGGGATTTATCCTTGAGGAGGTCATGAATCCAAAGGGAGAATACCATAATCCTAAATATAGCTATGCCATATGAAAGAGGAGGATGTATGACATTATTGCGATCTCTATACACCGGATTGTATATATGTATGTAATAACGTAGTATGAATATGTCCTATATCTAAATTATATTATATATCAACGTTTACCGTATGTAGTAGCGTAGAATACATATACGAAAGTATATTACATATGCATCAACGTGTACCGTGTATATATATAATACCGTATGAATATATAACAGTAGATGAAAAAGAAAACATAAAATAAAATTGCAGTGAAGAAAAGAAAACAGATAACAGAAAAAAAAAGTAAACGAAAAATAAATTGCAAAACCCTTAAAACCTAAACCCTTTAGTACCGGCCGGTGTTACCGACCGGTACTAAAAGTTCTCCGCACGAGCCCGAGCCCCACGCCCACGGGGGGGCCCTTTTAGTACCGGACGATAAGAAACCGAACTGATGCTGGGGGGGCATCAGTCCCGATTGCGCAGTACCGGTTGCGAAACTGGTACTGATGCTCCTCCCCGACCGGTACTAAAGAGCCGTTTTCCACTAGTGGCTCCACCCGGGATGAGACACCTCCGGCACCACCGGTGGAGCGTGGTCCATCCCTCCATTGAAACTCTCACTGCTGCAACCCTTCGACGACGCTCCGGTGACTGGTGCGGCATGGGCATCTTCATGGCGGCGGAGGTCACTCTTGCAACAACCGGCAGACCAAGGGCAAAGAGAGAAAGCAGAGCAAGGAGGTGGACGGGGGAGGGAAGCCTCGGTCGCCACGGCGGCACAAAACGAGGAAGTCAACAAATTGCTAAGACCAGGGGGGGTTATTTGCTCGTTCATCTCACCAAAACCGCCTGCAATACAGCCAAAACCACGTAGGGGGGCTAATCATCCGGTTTTGCAAACATAGGGGGGTTAAATGCCCCAGTTTAAACATAGGGGGGTTCTCCGTCCAAAACCCAATACATAGGGGGGTTATCTGGACTTCTTTCTTATTTTTAATATAGGTCGAGTAATCCTTTTCCGCTGATATCATGGACGTCCTGCCGTAGCAGACAAGGCTAGGTCAATAAGGGTTGTGTCTGTCTATCAACAAAAATCGTTACGTGGTTGCAAAACGCCAGGATGACCATCAAAGTCATGTTTTTCATCCATGGTCTGAGCTTCTAGTCATGCCATGACCCAATCCAAATACCTATGATGCTGCTAGTGGATGTAGACTCTGTGTGTATCACTGTGCGGGCTAATCCAATAAAGACTCCATATTATGGTCACGTTGTATTCGTCGTCTAGTTATTAACTAATGGAAAGGGGGCAGATGTATCTCATGAATAAGTGCTGGGAGCCTAGGATCAAGAAAGCGGGTTGAAAATAAGAGTTTGTTTATGTCTCACTTGCTTGATATTTTCTTAAGTCGGAATCGATAGAGAAAGATACAACTTAGGTAAAACTAAGTTGCGGTTCCTGAATGAGGGGAGACTTACAAAATTAGCTGACTTTGACACTTAGAAGAACCGTAGAACCAACAGACCAATTATCTATTGTAAACGCATTTCCGAAGTTTAGGGTGCATGTTCTTTATTTTCCTCTAAATAAGGATCTATTGGACAAAGCGACAAACCGTTTGTTTTACCTAAGTTTAAAAGATACATCAACTTTTTGTGTATTCTTAACTATGAAGTATAAGTCCGCATGTTCTTTAGTTTCCTCAAACTAAGAGAATATAGAGGCCAAAGCACCAAGTCACCAAACGTGCATAACTTTATATTGACAAATTAATGGTTCGACTCGCATTAATGAAACAAAAGCAATGTTTCATCTCTATATATTCCAAAAGGATGGATGGAGTTTCCTTGTCTGGCTAGCAGAGCGAAGCAACCATATGGATCCTATTGATCATATCTAGCTCTCCGAGCATGCAGAACCAATGACTTGTGGTAGGTCAGTCTCTGTGGATATACCATACGAGTTATCTAGGTAGGATTGAGAGACAACCAGAAACCAATAAACCTTCTTATCACAGTTGGGCTTGCAAGGCCAACTCGAATAGTTAGGCTCGTCTCGCAGCCGTTGAGGCTTGAAAAAAGAGCTTGTCATCCCACTGGAGGAATAGTACGAGCCAAGCTAGCGTTCTCATGAGGGTTCCCCTCCTCCCCTCCCCGTAAGGGGTTTCCGAACCCCTTCCCCTTCTCCCCCTCCCCGTAACCGCACCGCGCCGCCCCCGCAGCGGCCCGTGCGGCCGCTCCCCTTCTCCCCTCCCAGTTCCCTCCTCGCCCCCTCCTCCCCTCCCGCCGCCGTCGGCGCGGGCCGCCGAGCTCTGCTCAGGCGGTGCTGGCGGTGGCGGAGTTCTTCTTCCCGCGCATCATGGGGACCTCGCGGGGCGGTCCTCTCCGGCGACGGTGCGACTTGGGTGGCGGTCATCGCGGCCTCGGCGACCTGGCGGCTGGATGGCGCGAGGAGTCCGCGGAGTGGCGTCGGGCGACGGCGTGAACGGCGGGGCGCTGCGGGCCTGCTTGGGCCCGATCTGGGCCAGGAGGGCCCGATCTGGGCCTAGCGGGCTGCGGCCGCCTCTGCCATGGCCCTTGTCGGCTGCTGAGCACTCCGCGGGCGTGAGTGGCTTGGGCGCGAGGAGGCGAGGCGCGGCACAGGTGCTCTGCGATGGTCGATCTGGGTTGGATCTGGGCCTGTCCCAGGCCATGCAGACAAGACGCAGTGGCTCCTCGGTAGGGTGGCTTCGCGGCGGTGGGCAGTGCTTGCGACGTTCGCCGTGGCTCTGGCCTGGGCAGGCGTTGGTTTTGGCCGGCGGTGTGCTACTGTGGAGAGAGGCGGCGGCGGCCAGATCTGGACCTGCGGGCCTAGGTCTGTGCCGCGGGGTGGGCCAGGTGGGTTCACCCGGCTGAGTGCAGGGTGGCTTGGGGACGACACAGAGGTGCTGTGCTCGTCGTACTCGCCACCCTCCGAGGTCTCGCCTTTCCCCCGCCAACTCCAGGGCTGCCGGCCGGATCTGGGCCAGGTAGGACCAGATCTGTCGGCGGCCGAGCCGCTGTGCCCTCCACCCGCGCCGTGTCCGTCCCTACCCGCGCACTGCTGCTCCTTGGCCTGCTAGGGAGCTCGGTCGCGGTGTTGCTCGGCCTTCGACGGTGCTTTGATCCAGGTCGGGTTCCCCGGCTAGGGTTAGGCCGGCCTTAGTGTAGGGGCGCTTCCTCTTGGCGGCAGGGCCGTGTCCTTTGTAGTGCTGGTCCGACGCGCCGCCACCGACCCAGATCTGGGTTCTCGGTTCCCATCTAGGTTTTAGGCGAGTTGGACTGAATCTTCAGTGGCGCGGTCTTCTATACATTGATGACGGAGAGCAGCTTGGATGGGGGGCGGCGGTGTCAACGGCATGACCTCTGCAGCGCGACGACGGTAGCTTCACGGGCCTCTCAAGGTGGAGAGGCATGGCCGGGCTTGCGGGACTGGTATGTTCCTGTTGTTGCATCCGGTCGGCTACTGTCTGTGACGGTGGAGGTTGGTCCCTCCTGCACGTCGGCGGTGCTGCGGCTCCTAGTCCCGGCTCTTCCTCTTCGGTGTGTAGGCTTCTGTGCTCTTGGCCGTGGTGAGACTGTGTGAGCGACTTCGCGGTCGTGTGGCGCTGGGTGGTGGTCGGTGTGGTGGAGTGTTCCGGTGCGCCTGGGGTGATGGGGGTCTGGAGAAATCCTAGTCGGCTGATCCGACGTCGACGCGGTGGCGCCCTGTGGGTACCACCGGTCCTTCATGGAGGGCGTCGGACGGTCCCCCCTCTCCTCGTCGCGTACCAGGGGAAACCCTTGACAGCAGCGTCGTCGGTGGTCGCATACCTTCCTGAAGGTGTTGTTTGGTACCGGCGCGTCGGAGCACTAGGAGCGTGGTGGGAGGCCTCTGGTTGGCACCGCGGTCACGGAGTTTGCTCACTTTGTCGAACCGCCGTTGTCGGCATTTTTTTTTTTCTCTTCGCTTTTCTTTTGGGCGTGCTTGTGTTGTTTCCGCCCCAGCACCCTCTTTTGGGCGTTGTGCTGTCTGGCTCAGCAGCAGTCTCAAACGGTGTGGCTTTATTTATAAAGCGGGGCGAAAGCCTGTTTCGAGGAGCTAGCGTTCTCATCCTGTATAGGTGCACGGTTGAGCCTTACCCGGCCCGATTGGAACAAAAAAAAAAAGTCATTATCGGAGAGGACGCGAAGGGGCCTAACTTACAAGTCCACTGCTATCTCGCGTCAAGCAACGCCCTCGAGCGTTTATCTGGCAGGTCGCTCGCTTGTTTCTTTGTGTCTTTCGTTTCACATGAGATGGGCACACACTTAGCCTTACCTGCACTGCCCAAACGAGCTGCTGGTGAGCTGTTGCCCAGCTACCAACTACGACGTTCTCCCCTCCTTGCTCCTTCTCACTCCCTCTCTCAAAATACTCAAGTCACCAAGTATTGCCGTGCAGAATTAATGAGACTGTGCCTGCTCATGGGAATGAAAAGTTGTAGCAAGGGCCACTCATTTGATGCGAAATTAGTTTAAGAAGAGTCAACATCGAGGAAGAACAGAGGGCATATTTCCACGAAAATTCGTCGTGGCTCCCGCCTCAATTTCTAGGTTTAAACAAAATTTGTTACCTGTTATTACACAAATACATATACATGTTATGTTATGTACGTATGCCTGGAATTCAGTCCTACACAAGAAAAGAGAAAATTCTGATTTTTGTACCCAGAATTTGTTATTTTTATAGCTCGAAACACGACCTATTTTGCACAAAAATTGGCAAATACATGCTGGTGCTCGGGAGCCACAAATCCGGATTCATCTTTGCCACTTTTCTGCCTGTCCCATGTGCTTGTCTAAAGGTTAAAGAAATTGACGAGCTACCAAGAGCTGCTGGCTACCTTGACCCGCTGGCACTAGTATTGAAAATGCTATTGGTGGCGCGTGAAAAACATTACCGGTAGCACGAGGCCCCATAGAGTAGTCAACGATAAAACTACCAACCTACAGACTAAATCACAAAAAACTACCACTTTTACCCGCAATCGTAAAAAACTACCACGAGGCCCCATAGCATGTTTGTTCTCCAGTGTGCAGAGGGTACAGCATATCTGCTGCTGTACGTCAACGACATCGTCCTCACCGCTTCCTCGCCGCGCCTCCTCGAGCGGATCACAGCTTCTCTCAGCTCCGAGTTCGCCATCACGAACATGGGCAGTCTTCACTACTTCCTCGGCATCGCGGTCACCCGCGACTCCTCCGGCATGCATCTCTCGCAAGCCAAGTACGCCGCCGAGATTCTGGACAAGGCTGGCATGACCGCATGCACACCCGCGACGACGCCGGTTGATACGTCACCCAAGCTCGTCGCCACTGCCAGTGCTCCCGTCGCGGACTCCACGGAGTACAGGAGCCTCACCAGGGCTCTCCAGTACCTCACCTTCACGCGCCCTGACATCGCGTATGCCGTTCAGCAGGTGTGTCTTCACATGCATGATCCTCGCGAGCAGCACCTAGCTGCCATCAAGCGCATCTTGCGCTACATCAAGGGCACGATCTCTCATGGACTTCAGCTTCACGCCTCTACGCCGGACTCCATGGTCACCTACACCGACGCTGACTGGGCCGGCTGTCCTGACACTCATCGCTCTACGTCGGGCTTTTGTGTCTATCTTGGGGATAACCTCGTCTCTTGGTCCTCCAAGAGGCAACACACGGTCTCTCGGTCGAGTGCCGAAGCCGAGTACCGCGCTGTTGCCAACGCCGTCGCTGAAGCCAGCTGGATTCGGCAACTCCTTCACGAGCTCCATCGTCCGTCTCCTCCAGCTACAGTTGTGTTCTGCGACAACGTCAGCGCCGTCTACATGTCCACGAACCCTGTTCAGCATCAGCGCACCAAACACATCGAGATCGACCTACACTTCGTTCGCGATCGTGTTGCCCTAGGACAAGTCCGTGTGCTTCATGTCCCCTCGTCTCGACAGTTCGCCGATATCTTGACGAAGGGGTTACCATCACCGTTGTTTCTGGATTTTCGGTCCAGTCTCAACGTCTGTTCTCCTCCCGTTGTGACTGCGGGGGAGTGTTAGACTATATATGTCACGGCACGTTACATATCTCTTAACCACCTAATTGAGGAGAATCGATTATATTGTGATCTCCCATTTATGGTTAGGGTTTGTAAATCTGTCTATATATTGACAAGCAATACAACGACCCATGTGTGGTCTATTCTCTCACAGTCTCTATATATTGCAAAAGGTTGGAGTTACTTTGTGAATCTAGTAGAGAGCAACAACTATATCAAATTGTATCGAGCATGCGCAGCCATGACTTCTGGCCGTTCGATCTCTGGATCCATATATGAGTAATCTAGTTAGGTTTGAGAGGCAAACAGGAACGGAGAAACCCTGTTATAACAGTGGGGCGTGCAGGAGGAAATTACAAAAACATACCACAATTGGGGCTGCAGTTGCGGGTCAGTACCAGTTGTGGTAATTTTTTCTTAAAACTACCAACATTGGGGTAATGACCACACATGCCGCTGACAGCTCGCGTTAGGCACTCTGACGAGGCGGGGCCACTGTCGGGCGATGACGTGGCGTAGACGGCCGTTAACGCCTATGTCCTGGCCCGTGCCTGTGTCTCAGTCAACTCGAGCAGCCCACTATTCCGGCCGGCCCAGAGTGTAACCCGGCGGCGAGCAAGCACTAGTAGAAAACAAGGCTTTGGTGAGGCCACATTTGGCACCGGATTGACTGGAACCGGTACTAAAGGGGTATTAGTACCGGTTCCAGAGGCGAGACAGCCCGGCAGTTAATTGCACCGGTTGCGTTGGACCCTTTAGTACCGGTTGGTAATACAAACCGGTACTAAAGGGTTGCATCAGTCGGCTGCAGCGCGCGGCCCCCACGGTCAGACCCTGATGCAACCCTTTAGTACCGGTTTGTATTACCAACCGGTACTAAAGGTTCGGCCTGCAGCGCCCGGCCCCCACGGCCAGACCCTTTAGTACCGGTTTGTAATACAAACCGGTACTAAAGGTTCGGCCTATATTGGCTTCTTCCACCCGACGCACAGCTCCATTTCTTTCATTCAAGCTCCAATTTCTTCTCTCTTTACTCTCCCAAGCTCAAGCACTACTTGATCTCTACAATATTTATTAAGATTGGTAGCACTTACTTATATAAGGGTTAGCAAATTCATCTTCTCTTCCGGCATTTCAATTTTAGCTCATTTTGCTAGTTTAACTCATTTGATTTTTCTAGTGCAAGCAAGGTGTTTGATGAAATGCCTAAGTTAGGGATTTTATTTGTTTTATATGCATTTTGAGCTCAATTTAAAATAAGATTTGTGCCTTTTTATAGTGTCGTCCCCACTTCCTCACCGCCGCCGATCGCCCGCGGCGCCCCGTGACCGACACCACCTCGGTGAGCCTCTTTTTTTTTCTTATATTTTTAAAAAATATTAGTTGTATGGTTTAGATGCATAATTATTACTTGTATATTTTTCTTACTTGATAATTGTTTGTTATATATATAGTGTCATGGTTTTGACATCTGTCCACACCGGCTCTCGTCCGCTCTATTATTCGGATGTGGTACGATTGTTTGTTATAACTATATATTTGTTTAATTTCATGTTTCTAACAATTAAGTCGACCAACTTAACGTAGATATATTTTTATCTAGGAGGTTGTTGAACCGGAAAATGAACCCGACCCTATTCTCGATTTTTTTGTAAAAGAGAACGATGATTTGAAAGCAAAACTGAAAAGAAGCGAAGATCTTCGTCTCGAAGAGAAGATGAAATGGGAGTTGAAGATTGCCGACGTCGTTGATGATAACGAGATCAAGATGGAGGCAATGCGCTTGGATCACGAGATCAAGATGAATGCAATACGCTTGAAGCTTAAAAAGATTAGAAAATATGCCATTAGTCAAGAGGCTTGGTATCATTATACTGTTGGTTCAATAATTACCTTAGTTGCGATTTTGATCGCATTTATCGTTGGATTTAAATTCTTTATCTAGTTATATGTTAGTTTAAATTAATGAATGTTTATGAGAACTATGTATTTGATTTGTTTAAATCCGGTGAATTTGTATTAATGAATTTAGTCATATGATATAGCTGTGGTGTAATGGTTTTAGATATATTTATATAATGCAGATGAATCGACAATGGATGTACGTTGACCGACGCTCTCCGGAGTTCATTAGTGGCCTACAGGAATTTCTCCGTGCGGCTGAGTTAAACAAGAAGAATGGTTTTATGTTTTGTCCATGCGATGAGTGTCGGAATAAGACGAATTACCCTAGCGCAAGAATCCTAAACTTCCACCTGTTCCGGAAAGGCTTCATGCCCAATTATTTTTGTTGGACCAAGCACGGAGAAACAGGGGTTATAATGGAGGACAATGAATAAGATGATGATGACAACTATCCTCTGTTCTCTGAACACGGTGATACTAAAATGGGGGAAGACGAAGCTGAGCATGAGGTCATTGTTGATGATCAATCTGATGATGATCTTCGTCAGGTTATTCTTGATGAACAGATAATCTGCGGAACTGAAAACGAGTGGTTGAAGTTAGAGCGCATGTTGGAGGACCACAAAAAATTATTGTATCCAACTTGTGAAGATGGCCAGAAAAAGCTGGGTAGCACCCTGGAATTGCTTCAATGGAAGGCAAGGAATGGAGTATCTGACAAGGGATTTGAACAGTTGCTACAAATATTTAAAAAGATGCTTCCAAGGAAAAATGAATTGCCCTCCAGTACGTACGAAGCAAAGAAGATTGTCTGCCCACTAGGATTAGAGGTGTAGAAGATACATGCATGCATCAAGGACTGCATCCTCTACCGCGGTGAGAAGTACGAGAATTTGAATGCATGCCCGATATGCGGTGCATTGCGGTATAAGATCAGGCGAGAAGACCCAGGTGATGTTGAGTGCGAGGCCAGCCCCAGGAAGAGGGTTCCTGCCAAGGTGATGTGGTATGCTCCTATAATACCACGATTGAAACGTTTGTTCCGAAACAAAGAGCATGCCAAGTTGTTGCGATGGCACAAAGAAGACCGTAAGGAAGACGAGATGCTGAGACACCCCACTGATGGGTCGCAGTGGAGAAAGATTGACAGTGAGTTTCGAGATTTTGCAGCTGACGCAAGGAACTTAAGATTTGGTGTAAGTACAGATGGCTTGAATCCATTTGGGGAGCAGAGCAGCAGTCATAGCACCTGCCCTGTGACTCTATGTATCTATAATCTTCCTCCTTGGTTATGCATGAAGAAAAAGTATATCATGATGCCAGTGCTTATCCAAGGCCCGAAGCAACCCGGCAACGACATTGATGTGTATCCGAGGCCATTAGTTGACGAACTTTTACAGTTGTGGTCTGACGAAGGTGTACGTGTGTGGGATGAGTATAAACAGGAGGAATTTATCCTACGAGCGTTGCTGTTTGTAACCATCAATGATTGGCCTGCTCTTAGTAACATTTCTGGACAATCAAACAAGGGATACAATGCATGCACGCATTGTTTAGATAAGACTGACAGTATATATTTGTGTAACAAGATTGTGTACATGGGGCATCGTCGATTTCTTGGACCCAAGCATCCCTTAAGGAAGAAAGGCAAACATTACAAAGGTGAGGCAGATCATCGGCTGAGGCCTACCCGCCCTTGTAGTTCTGTTATATATGATATGGTTAAGGATTTAAAAGTAATCTTTGGAAAGGGTCCTGCGGACTACAAGTTCCGAATGACGCAAACAACCACGTACCCATGTGGAAAAAGACATCTATATTTTGGGAGCTGACCTATTGGATACTGCTAGAAGTTCAATCTGCAATCGACGTGATGCACGTGACAAAGAATATTTGCTGCAACCTGCTTAACTTCTTGGGCGTGTATGGGAAGTCGAAAGAAGGGAAGTCAAAAAAAGGGAAGTCCAAAAAGGGGATGTCAAAAAAAGGGAAGTCAAAAGATACACCGAAAGTAAGGCAGGCCCATCAACGTATGAGCGAAGAGATGCATCGAGACGACAATGGGACAGAGAATGAACCAGCTCCTGCCAGCTACGCTCTTACGAAAGAAGAGAAGAAAATATTTTTTGAATGTCTTCACAGTATGAAGGTTCCATCTGGCTTCTCGTCGAATATAAAGGGAATAATAAACATGACAGAGCTAAAGTTTCAAAATCTGAAGTCTCATGACTGTCACGTGATTATGACACAATTACTTCCGGTTGCATTGAGGGGGCTATTACCGGAAAACGTTCGAGAACACATTGTGAAGCTATGTGCATTTCTCAATGCAATATCTCAGAAGGTAATCGATCCAGCAACTCTACCAAGTTTACAGAAGGATGTGGTGCAATGTCTTGTCAGCTTCGAGTTAGTGTTTCCACCATCCTTCTTCAACATTATGACGCACCTCATAGTTCACCTAGTCGAAGAGATTTCCATTCTCGGTCCTGTATTTCTACACAACATGTTCCCCTTTGAGAGGTTCATGGGAGTCTTAAAGAAATACGTTCATAATCGTGCTAGGCCAGAAGGAATCATGTCCAAGGGCTATGGAACAGAGGAGGTCATTGAGTTTTGTGTGGACTTTATTCCTGATCTTATGCCGATCGGTGTTCCTCAATCGCGCCATGAGGGGAGACTGCGTGGAAAAGGAACGCTAGGAAAGAAAGCAACAACAAGTATGGATGGACATTCTTTCACCCAAGCACACTACACAGTTTTAGCAAATTCCAGATTGGTGGCTCCGTATATCGTGGAACACATGGATATTTTACGCTCCGAATATCCGGAGCAGACTGACTACTGGATTAAAGGAAAACACGTGGATACTTTTGGCAGTTGGTTGCGTACACATCTCATTAATAACAAAGATGTTGGAGTAGAGCTATACTTGTTGGCCAATTCACCATCTTCGACTATATTGACTTTCGAAGGGTACGAGATAAATGGAAATACATTTTACACGGAAACCCAAGACAAAAAGAGCACTAACCAAAACAGTGGTGTCCGCTTTGATGCAACAAACGACAATGGGACAAAGGACACATATTATGGTTGCATACAGCAGATATGGGAACTTGACTATGGACCTTCTTTTAAGATCCCTTTGTTTAAGTGCAAATGGGTCAACCTGTCAGGCGGGGTAGAGATAGACCGACGGTACGGAATGACTACCGTGGATCTCAACAATCTTGGGTACTACACCGAGCCATTCGTCCTAGCCAATGATGTGGCTCAGGTTTTCTATGTCAAGGACATGTCTTCCAGACCGAAAAAAAGAAAAGATAAGCAAGCTGATACATCATACGATGAGCCAAGGCGCCACATAGTTCTTTCAGGGAAAAGAAACATCGTGGGAGTGGAGGACAAGACAGACATGTCAGAAGATTACAATAAGTTTGATAAAATTCCGCCCTTCAAAGTGAGAACTGACCCAACCATCGCTTCAAATGATGAAGATTGTCCATGGCTACGGCGCAGTGAGAAGAAAGGGACACACACGAAGAAAAAATGAACACTAGATAGGGTGGTTGTTCGTGATGTGTAACAATGTATTAAACCTGCATATCAAATGCAATGTTGGGCGTATGCAGGAAATCC
Source organism: Poa annua (assembly GCA_026929855.1). Classification (NCBI taxonomy): domain Eukaryota; kingdom Viridiplantae; phylum Streptophyta; class Magnoliopsida; order Poales; family Poaceae; genus Poa; species Poa annua. Next base: position 2,786,639 of record CM049437.1, read on the forward strand.
GAATGCTTTGTATTCGGTCGATGAACTGAAGTATTATGTAGATAGAACAGAACACACGGTTTTCCCTGCATACAGCCCAACAGTGGCTCGTGAGTGCCCGCATATCAAATGCACTGTTGGGCGTATGCAGGGAATCCGAATGCTTTGTATATCAAATGAACTACACTAAGTGGCAAGACATCTCTGATGATCTACAACCGTCCGGCAAGACATCTCTGATGATCTGCAACCGTTTGGAACGGTCACAGATCATCAGAGACGTCTTGCCGCTGGTTGCCCAAATATGCCTCCGCCGAGGGGAGGGTTCACCTTCAGCCTTCACTGAGTGCTCTCTGCTACCCGTGTGCTGCCAAAATGAACTACAATGAGTAGACACTGAGTGCTGAACATGTCCGGGAGGGGGGCTATATATAGGGTACGTGTGCTTCTTTAGTCCCGGTTGGTAACAACAACCGGGATCTAACGGCTCACAAGTGCTTGAAAGAAACACACTCCTGATCTAACGGCTCACAAGTGCTTAAAAGAAACACACTCCTGATCTAACGACTCACAAGTGCTTGAAAGAAACACACGATCCGTGTGCTTCTTTAGTCCCGGTTGGTGGCTCAACCCATGCCAAAGGATTTCATTTTTTGAGATGTTTATCAATTTATTTCATTTTTTTCTTAAAAGCGATCAAAACGGTCGCGATGACTATTCGTCGAAAAAGGTAATATTTTCTAGAATTATCAGTGTTTCTGTGATATAACCACTAGTTGTGTACCTAATACTTGGGGATTATCCATCATATGTGTACTAGTTTCCATGAAAATTAAATGGGTCCCATTTTGCATCATATTTTTGGTACTTTGTTCACAAAAAAAGTCATTTTTTTCACTTAAAAAATGGAAAATAATACTTATGGAATTAATTTTAAGATTTCATTTGGCAAGGTTGTTTCTTATACCAAGATACATCTATTTGTGGGATATGAGATATTTATCACAAACTATGCCGTGGAAATGACCATAACTTGGTCATTTGTCTTGAAACTTCTAGATGTTCATACATGATAGACCTTTTTGTGAAGACTTTTTTTGCACATTTTGTCAAAAATCAAGTTTATCATTTTTCATAGCAACTAGTACACATATAAGGAGCCCATGCCAAAGGATTTCATTTTTTGAGATGTTTATCAATTTATTTCATTTTTTCTTAAAAGCGATCAAAACGGCCGCGATGACTATTCGTCGAAAGAGGTAATATTTTCTAGTTATATCAGTGTTTCTGTGATATAACCACTAGTTGTGTACCTCAAAATGATTTTTCCAAAAATTTCAGAACCAAATATCAAACAGTTGTAGTTCAAATTTGAATTACTTTCGATAAATCAACATAAACTCATTAAACTATGGGAAATTAGTTATAAATCAAGGAAAAACCTAATACTTGGGGATTATCCATCATATGTGTACTAGTTTCCATGAAAATTAAATGGGTCCCATTTTGCATCATATTTTTGGTACTTTGTTCACAAAAAAAGTCATTTTTTCACTTAAAAAATGGAAAATAATACTTATGGAATTAATTTTAAGATTTCCTTTGGCAAGGTTGTTTCTTATACCAAGATACATCTATTTGTGGGATATGAGATATTTATCACAAACTATGCCGTGGAAATGACCATAACTTGGTCATTTGTCTTGAAACTTCTAGATGTTCATACATGATAGACCTTTTTGTGAAAATTTTTGTTGCACATTTTGTCAAAAATCAAGTTTATCATTTTTCATAGCAACTAGTACACATATAAGGATCCCATGCCAAAGGATTTCATTTTTTGAGATGTTTATCAATTTATTTCATTTTTTCTTAAAAGCGATCAAAACGGTCGCGATGACTATTCGTCGAAAGAGGTAATATTTTCTAGTTATATCAGTGTTTCTGTGATATAACCACTAGTTGTGTACCTCAAAATGATTTTTCCAAACATTTCAGAACAAAATATCAAACAGTTGTAGTTCAAATTTGAATTACTTTCGATAAACCAACATAAACTAGAGAAAAAGAAACTGGAGAAAAAAACAAAAAGATAGTTCTTAAAAAAAATTAGACAATTAAATTACATAGAAATGAAAGAAAAAGAAACTAGAGAAAAACAAATAGGTAGTTATTACAAATTTTGTAAGAAAAAACAAACAGAAAACATAAGAAAATATATTGTAAGAAAACAGAAAAAAGAAAAGATAAAACAGAAAATTCAATTCAAAAGCCCTTTAATACCGGTTGGTTTTTCCAACCGGTACTAAAGGGGTTGGCCCTGCGCGCGAAAATTTCGGTGCGTCCAAAAGTGGACCTTTAGCACCGGTTGCTGTTACCAACCGGTGCTAAAGGGTCTTTAGCACCGGTTGATAAGAACGACCGGTGATAAAGATCTATTTCGAGCAGTTAACACAGGCGAACCGCCCAAAACTGCTAAGTGTTCTTCGATCTCCCCTGTCTCTCGAGCTCCACGCCGACGCCGCCTACGACAAAGCCCTGCTCCTCCGCCGCCGCGCCGTCGCCACCGACCACCGCGCCGTCGTCTCCTGCCTCCGAGCGCGCCATCTCCTCCCACGCGCCCCGCTCCGGCCTCCCTCCACCTCCGGCAGCGCGCACGCCTCCGGCCTCCGCCACCGCTCCGGCCATCGCCTGCGCCGCCGCACATCGCCGTCCCTCCCTCCCTGCTACGGCCGCAGCGAGACCTCCCCGCTCCGGCCATCGCCTCCGCCACCGCCGGCCTCTCCAAGGTTTTTTTTTCCATTATAGCTAGCAAATTAATTATAGGTTATTAGTTATAGGTTATTATTAGCAAATTAATTATAGGTTTTTTCATTATAGGTTATTAGTACTGTTTATTAGATTAGTGTTTAGGTTATTAGTGTTTAGGTTATTATAGCTAGCAATTTTTTTCATTATAGCTAGCAAAAATTAGTACTGTTTAGGCAAATGTGTAGCAAATTTTGATATTTAGGAATTTTAAAAATATGTAGCAAATGTGTAGCAAATTTAGAAATTTAAGAACTTTAAAAATATAGCAAAGTTGGAAAATTTAGTTGCAATATTTTTCTGTTAAATTTAGTTGCAATGTTAGAATTTAGCACTATGTTGGAATTTTATACAATGTCTTTGAATTTTACAATGTTTTATACAATGTCTTGGAATTTTAAGAGTTAATGTAAAGATTCATAGTTTCGAGATGGACGGGACTATGGATGTCCGGGACTGGGCTCCGCTGGGTTGGCACTGGGAGGTGCCACCTTCCGTTGTGCGCAGATTGGTGAGGAATGAGGGAACCATCGTCGACCCGGAGCTTCTTTGGTGGCGGTCACGTGGGCCACGACGGGTACAGAGGTTGCCGGCCCCTGAGGAGTTGGTACGTCGTCGTGTCAGGGCGGAGGACGAGCACGTCCGTCGGTACATGGTCGCGTTGGACGTCTGTCCGTCCAACACTTGGCAGCATCTTCAGGGATCTCACATTAGTTATGATCCTGTTTGGGTTCCTTCACTTTGGGTTTTCACCGCCCGCGGCATGTTTCCGGCAGTTCGACGTCCATTTTGATTAGCGTGATGTATTATTGATGCGATATATATTATTATGACTTGTAACGCCCCAAATCGGCTAAGTCCTTCACTATTAGATCCCTGAAGATTTTTGTGTTAGTAAAACAACTATTGTATCAATTTTTGCAAAGTTAGCAAATTTTGTAAAACAACTATTAGAAATTTAGCAAAGTTGGAAATTTAGCAAATTTGAAATTTTTTGTATCAATTTTTGCAAAGTTAGCAAATTTTGTATCATATTTTTGTATCATATTTTGTATCAATTTTTTGTATCAATTTTTGCAAAGTAAGCAAATTTTTGTTCCAATTTATGTATATAAGAAATATTTGTTCCAATTTATGTGTATAAGAAATATTTGTTCCAATTTATGTGTATAAAAAATATTGGTTGCAATTTTTGTATCAACTTTAATTGTAACCTTGATTCAAATTTAAATTTGAAGTGACATTGAGCTATGGACAACAACCCCTTCATCCGAAACGAGGTCGTTGAAGAGCAAATGGCAGCAATAATATATGAGAAGAGTCTTGGAGTAAATTCCGATGGAGAAGATTCTGATGATGAACAAGAGGATGATTTCAGCTCAAGATGTCTGAACGACTCCGGTGAGGGACTTGAGATAGAAATAATAGACGACGATCAAGTGCCCGCGGAAAACTCCGGCCAGGTATATATATATATTAAGTCTTGTTGATGCATAAATTGATTTATATTGCACCTACTAACAAAACATTTTTCTTTTAGCCCTCCGGATCTAAAAAGAAGCCGACAAACCCTACACGAGGCCCGGCCAAAAGGTTGAAGCTAGAAGATGGTGCAAAGCTGTCGATCGTTGAAGTAGGCGATGATGGCAAACCGCTGAAACCCAAAAACACCTGCCGCAAATATGTAGCTCAATGCGGAGCGATTGTTATACCTCAAGCAACGGAGGAGCAATACCCGAAGCCCCAAGGACAGATGTTCATGATTCAAAAAGGGCGTCCCTCCAACAGGCAGCAAAAGATCCACACTCGACACGTTAACATGGCGGTTATGGCGCCTCCAGCCATACCAGACTTCCTGCGGGGATCTGAAACCGCAATAACCTTCAGTCGAGAAGATCACCCACCATCTGTCTACCGACCAGGCCACGCAGCCCTGGTACTCGACGCTCAGATTGGTGGATACGCCATGACCAAGGTCTTCATGGATGGAGGCAGTGGCATCAACATCATCTTCGCCGACACGCTTCGCCGGATGAATAGGTCAGTCGAAAACTTACCCCAGTCCACAAACACTTTTCATGGCATTGTTCCAGGAAAACCTGTTCTCCCAGAAGGCACGATACAACTCGACGTCACCTTCGGTGACGCAAACCACTTCAAAACCGAGTCGATTGAATTCGAAGTCGTCGACTGGAAGTCACAATACCATGCCATACTAGGGCGCCCCGCATTTGCTCGGTTCATGCCAGTGCCACACTACGCATATCTCAAGTTGAAGATGCCAGGCCCAAAAGGAGTCATCACAATCAACGGAAATTTTCAAAGGTCAGATGCTTGCGACCGCGACTTCAGCAAAATCTCCGAGACATTCGGTATGGAGCAAACCCTCGAAGAGCTCTCGCTCACCAACGACACAACATACATGCCCGAACAGAAGAAACAGGCAGTCGACAAGGCGTTTAGCACCGCGGACGGCATAACAAAGCACCAGGTTCATCCGACTGATCCAGCCAAGACAGTCAGGGTGTCCACAAGCCTATCTCCTGCATAGGAAAGTGCGCTCGTCGAATTCCTCCGTGAGAACTGGGATATATTTGCATGGTGTGCAGCGGACATGCCAGGTATTCCCAGGGAATTCGCCGAGCACTCCCTCCAGCTTAATCCAGGAGCTAGGCCAGTCAAACAAGCAATACGTCGTGTCTCCGGACCCAAAAGAGAGGCCATAGAGAAGCATGTAGACAAGTTACTCAAAGCAAACTTCATTCGAGAAATCAAAAAATCAGAGTGGGTAGCCAATCCCGTACTAGTCGAGAAAAAGAAGACAGCAGCAACCAGAATGTGTGTCGACTTCACCGGGCTCAACAAGTGTTGCCCAAAAGATCATTTTCCACTGCCGCGTATCGATCAAATCGTCGACTCCACTGCGGGATGCGAGCGTTTATCCTTCCTGGATGCATACTCAGGGTATCACCAGATAAGGATGAAAGTCGAAGACGAGGAGAAGACAGCCTTCACAACTCCACTCGGAGTATATTGCTACACCACAATGCCCTTCGGGCTCAAGAACGCAGGCGCCACCTACCAGCGTATGATGCAGAACTGTTTGAAGACGCAAATTGGGAACAACGTCGAGGTTTATGTGGACGACATCGTCATCAAGTCGAAAGAAGAAAGCACATTACTCGCAGACTTGCGAGAAACATTCGACAATCTCCACCGCTACAACGTCAAACTCAACCCAGACAAGTGTACCTTTGGTGTCCCAGCCGGAGAGCTTTTGGGATACTTGGTATCGGTTCGGGGAATAGAAGCAAACCCAGAAAAGATACAGGCCATATTAACCATGCAAAGACCTAAAAAGCTTTACGAGGTACAGCAATTGACGGGTCGAGTAGCAGCGCTCAGTCGCTTCATCAGTAAGCTGGGCGAAAAGTCATTACCACTTTATCGACTGATGAAGAAGGCAGACAAGTTCGAGTGGACAGATGAAGCTGAAGCAGCCTTCAAAGACCTCAAGCGGATACTCACAAATCCCCCCATCCTGGCGGCACCCAAGGAGAAAGAACCTTTGTACCTGTACGTGGCAGCCACAAACAGAGTGGTAAGTACGGCTTTGGTAGTCGAACGCATGGAGGAAGGAAAAACTCAGAGCATACAGAGGCCAGTCTAATACGTCAGCGAAGTCCTGTCCCTGTCAAAGCAAAGATACCCGCACTTCCAAAAGCTGGCATACGCTGTCTTCATAACATCCAGAAAGTTGCGCCACTACTTTACGGAGCACCCGATAACAGTGATCAGCAAATCAGCAATCGGGGACATACTCACCAATCCCGATGCAACGGGGCGTGTAGCAAAATGGCTCATCGAGCTCGGGCCACTCGGGATCACATATGATCACCCGAAGGCTATCAAGGCACAAGTCTTACCCGACTTCACAACGGAGTGGATAGAATCTCAGCTGCCAGGAATCCCGGATGTGTCCAACTCATGGACAATGTATTTCGATGGGTCTAAGAAGAACGAAGGCGCAGGCGCAGGCGTCATACTCATATCACCCAAAGGCGACAAGCTCAAGTACGTATTGCAGATGGACTTCAAGCGACCATCCAACAACGAGGCCGAGTACGAAGGTCTGATCCACGGCATGCGAATGGCTAAGGCGCTGGGGTGTACTCGACTGATGATATACGGCGACTCAAATCTAGTCGTACAGCAGACAATGAAAGCTTGCGACGCCATAGCCGACAATATGATCGCATATCGTGACCTCTACAACACACTCGAAGGCGACTTTGACGGATGCGAACTACGACATGTTGGACGAGAAAGCAATGAGGAAGCAGACATACTAGCCAACATCGGCTCGACTAAAGCGCAAGTCCCCCCAGGCGTCTTCCTGGAGCGAATCCAGCACAGGTCCATCGAAAAACAGCGGCCCCCATCAACCTCGACTGCTACATCCAAAGACAAAACACCCGGCTTAGAGGATCCGCCAATCGAAGTACTACTATGCCAGGGCGAGCAGGTAATTCCAGCATGGACTCAACCTTTCCTAGCATACATGCTACGCGACGAACTACCAGACGATGCAGCAGAGGCCCGACGAGTCACTCGACGCTCCAAAGCATACACCATCATCAACGGTGAACTCTACAAATGAAGCATCTCAGGTATGTTCCAAAGGTGTGTGGAAATTGAGGATGGAAAAGCCATACTTCGTGATATCCATGCAGGAACCTGCGGGCATCACGCCGGCAGTCGATCACTCGTAGCCAAAGCCTTCCGAGCAGGGTTTTACTGGCCTACAGCGCTTCAGGATGCAGACGACATCGTCAAAAGGTGCATCGGGTGCCAGAAATTCGCCACCAAGCCTCATGCACCCGCATCAGCACTTAAAACCATACCACTAGCGTGGCCCTTCGCCCAATGGGGGCTTGATATGGTCGGACCACTCAGAAAGTCATCACCCGGAGGACATACTCACCTACTGGTGGCGGTGGACAAATTCACAAAATGGATAGAAGCGGTCCCAATCACAAGCTCGACTGCCGCTACAGCAGTCAATTTCATAAAATCTATCGTCTATCGATTTGGCGTCCCAAACAGCATCATCACGGACAACGGCACAAACTTCACAGCCGAGGAGTTTCGTTCCTTCTGCAAAGAGTGGAACATAGCGCTCAATTACGCATCAGTCGCGCACCCACAGTCCAACGGACAGGTTGAAAAAGCCAATGGTCTCGTCTGCACGGGCATTAAGAAAAGACTACTGGTACCACTCAAAAGGGCCGCAGGCGCTTGGGTCGAGGAGCTCCCGGCGGTACTATGGAGTTTGCGCACAACCCCAAACGCCTCGACTCAGTTTACTCCGTTTTTTATGGTCTATGGCGCAGAAGCAGTACTGGCACCAGAGGTGAAATTCAGTGCACCAAGAGTCGAGATGTACGACGAAGACGACGCAAGCGAGTCACTCGAAGACTCGGTGGATCTACTCGAAGAATCGCGCAATACGGCCCTTGCCCGCACAGCTGTTTATCAGCAGGATCTCCGAAACTACCACAGTCGACGACTCCGTCCCAGAACATTCACGGTGGGCGACTTTGTACTCCGGATGAAGCAGAAGAAGGTGCACAAGCTCGCATCACCATGGGAAGGTCCTTTCGTCATCACGGAAGTCATCGACGGTGGTGCTTATCGAATCAAGCACGCCCAGACGGGGGAATTATCAAATAACCCATGAAATGTGGCACACCTGCGTCGCTTCTATGCCTAGGTGTCATAGTCGATCAATGTAACAGAGCATAAATGTCGGAAAGGCCAGCAGGTTTCAGACGCGCTCTTTTCCTTACCAGGGTACCTAAGGGGACTGGAAGGTTTTTAATGAGGCGGCTTGCTGGCCAATATCTGGAATAAAGAAAGATTTTCTTCTTCGCATAATTTGCTATCACAAGCCAAATCACTCCCGACTCAGCCACACTCGAAGACTCGGGGGCTGAATCTTAGTCATAAAAAGCAAACTCAGCCACACTCGAAGACTCGGGGGCTGGGTCTTAATCATAAACAGCACAACGCAGCTACACTCGAAAGCTCGGGCGCTGTACATAAACAAACTCACATAAACGCCTTACTTTTCACACCCCACCCGAATGCTCGGGGGCTGGATACATACAGGCTTACATAAAACATCTTTCTATTCACACCCCACTCGTGGGACTCGGGGGCTGGTTAGTTACACAAACTACATAGGCTCATCCTTTACAGGTAAGTTTGAGTCGACGAGCTGGTCGTGAAAACAGTCCACAAGCACCTGCGCTGAAACCGCAGTCCTATCCAAAAATTTCTGCTCTAGTCGCGCGCCAGCCGCGGGTGAAGAGATGCGAAAGGAAGGATGTTGGCTGCGGATATATCCCATGACGGCGTTGGCTACAAGGACAACTCTTCGAGTCAAAGCTTCCCGGATTGGAGTTGCAGACTAGAACAGATCAACCAGCGCATGAATTCCTTGCGGCTGCGGCCCCTCAGGAAACAAGAAGTGGTTGATGCGCATAAATGCCGCCCGGCAACGCTCGAGTAGGACCGCGCCGCGAAATACTCGATCCTTAAGGGTAGCGAGTTCGCGGGCGCGATGCTTGTCCACCCAAAAATGCTGATGGCCGGAAACCGGGTTATCAGTCGCGTTGTCTAGACGCTCGTTAACCCGCTCCACCTCTTCCTGGAAGTTACGAACAAAAACTGCAGACGAACAGCTATCAACAGGCTATAAAGAAGACATAAAAAGATCACAAAGGCAATCGTCTATTACATACCTTCAAGTTGCCTGTTCGAGTGTTCGACTTCGCCAAGCACATACTCTTCACGCTGGGTGGCGAGAGCAGGTTTTGCCCTAAGAAGTTTCAACTCCGTTTGAGTGGCTCTTAGTTCCTGCTCTAGAGTGACCACTCGACTCTTCGCATAAGCCAAAACCTTGGCGTCATTACGGGCTTCGGCAGCTGCTCGAGTATCCGTGCACGGCTGGGAAGTTTCAGGCGAGATGATATCGTCCGACTGGCAAACACATAATCATATATTTCAGGCAAGGGCACGAATCAAGACAAAACAGCAAATGCTGAATTCATAGTGAAAAGAACGCATTATAGAGTCCAGGGCATAAACAAAGCAGGAACTGAGATACCCATGCTGGACACCGAATCTTCATTACATAAATTCAAAAGCAAAAATCTAAACGCGAGACACGGACTCAGACCTAGCCCTACGCGACTTCGGCATGGCAGCAACAGCAACAGATCTGCGCTCCATGGTATCGATACAAGTGCGCGATAGTCGTGTCGCGGCCTCGGTCACACCCTTCAAGGACAAAGGTTGCCCATCTGACCTTTTCGGGAAATCAGACAGAGCAGCCTCATAGTCGGCAACAACGCCATTACCAAGAAGAAGCTTGATGGTGGATTCCGAGCCGCATACCGTCAAGTCGCGCGCAAACTCCGCCACAGTCGAAGAGCCGGGGCCTAGCACGTCCGCAAAACCTTGCGCGGTGGCAGGAACGTCGCTCGACGGAAGCACCTCCTTGAAGACAGCGCCAAGGGTGCGAGTGGACGTATCCAGAGAGCTCTTGGCGTGTTGGAGCGCAGCGCTCAACTTCTCAAGGGCACGGTCGAGTGACAGGTCTTCACTCGCCTCGTCTTTGGAGGTCCATGAAGCAGTAGGCCCTTCACAGTTTCAAAAGAGAACAAGAGGCAAAAATCAACACAAGGACAATCAAATAAAAGCGCGTAAGGCAAAAGCAAAGCCTGCTAACCTTCCACCATACGCGCAAGCTCAGACACCTGAGCCGCATACTCCTGCTCACGTGAGGCAGCCGAGCTCCGCGCATCGTCCAGATCTTCCTTCGCACGCGACTGCTGGTCGACAAGTTGTCGTTCCAGATCCTTCAGTCGCTGCTCCAGCTCATACGACTGCTTCGCGATGGCGTCCTTCTCACCTGAGATAGTTGACTCCAAGTTCAGTCGCAAAACACCAAGTGGAAAATCTCAGGACAAAGTCAGAAAAGCTTACGGCTTAAATCGTCGAGGTGGGAGCGAAGAGCAACCCGTTCCTCCTCCGACTGCACAAAGGCTTTACCAGCCGCGACAAGGTCACGGACGGCAGGCTTCGAAAAGATTTGAAAAGGATGTCAGCAAGATTAAAGATACAGCATAACACATAAAACGTGAAAGCACTCACATGGTCAGTCCAGGAGGAAGACGCAGATGCGGAAGGGTGCGCAGCCGAAGCGGTAGCGGGTGGCGTCAAAGAGGTGGTAGTCGCCTCAACCACCAGGGTGGTCTTAGCGGCGTCCACTTCAGCACGAGGGGAGGCCACAGTCGACTCCTCCACAAAAGGAGGCGATTGCACCCGATCGTCACTGGCGCTGCTGCAATAGTGCCAACGAGTTTAAGGCAAAATATGAAAGCAAGCGAAAAGCGAATATAGCAAAAATACTTCATAACTACATACCTGTGCTCGCCCTCATCTGAGTCCGGCTCAACGTCGAGGCAGGGGCCTCCGAAGCTCAGGCGGCCAGTCGAGTGTGATGGTGAGCGCCGTGCCAAAGGGGATACGGCCTTCGCAGGTGAGGAGCAGCCAGAATCCTCCAAGTTTCGTTGCTCCGCGCTTCCCGAGTGAGAGCTCGAGACCTCCCGTCGAGGCACACGGCGACGCTTGGCGGCAGGCTCAGTCGCAGGGTGGCCACCCTTACGAACCTGGCCCACTTCCTCGGCTTTCGTTTCCTCTGTGGCGGAGGTGTTAGCTGAGGGAGGAGGAGTGACAGTTTTCTTCCCCTCATCTAGCAGAGCCGCCTCATCGGCAGGACCAAACTCGGGAAGGGGAGGAAGAGAGGCGACAGTCGAATGGCCCTGATCGCCAGCATAAAAACAACATTCAAAAGGAAGGTACACCAGAAATCAAAGGACGTCAAAAAAATAGTACAGTCGATAATGCTGACCTCAGGAAGGGCGTTCTCCAACCCAAAAGGAGCGATGGAGGAGTTGAAGTCGATGACTTCGTCGGCCTTGATGTTGGTGATGTATTTCACGTGCGCGTCCAGCTCATTGGGCGACAGCTCCACATTGCTCATTCGAGTGGCGTCGAGCGGGCCTTCATATCGCCACATCGGGTGGGCGCGTTGCTGCAGGGGCCACACTCGACGTTTGATGAAGGTGCTCATCAGCTGGACACCAGTAACGGTGCCCAGCAGCTTCCTGATCTTCTCCATAAGGGGGGCAGCTTCTTCCTTCTCCTCAGTCGAGAGAGAATGCTCCCACGCCTTCGTCTTCACCGGGGTCCTCCCAGTCGAGAATGCCGGGCGCACGTCCTGGTCGATGGGGACGTAGAACCACTTGTTCCTCCATCCTTGGGCAGAGTCGACTGCCTTGAGGTTGAAGTAGTGGCAGTCGCCGCGGACCTGGATGCCCACCCCGCCAAGAGGGCACACACGCCCATCACGGACCATGTGGCGCACTCGGAAGATGGACTTCCAGAGTGCCCAGCTTGGAGACACCCCCAAAAAACATTCGCACAAAGCCATGAAACAGGCGATATGCAGAATGCTATTGGGGGTGAGATCATGGATCTGCACCCCGTACGCATAAAGAAGCCCGCGCACAAAATCGTGCAGCGGGAGAGCAAAGCCGCGAGGCAAAAATTCAGCAAAGCAAACACGCTCGCCGGCGCGGGGCTCAGGGAGTACCTCCCTGTTGGAGGGCGCGCGGGCGGCGAGCTTGTCGGCCGGTGGGAGAAGGCCTGTGTGGCGGAACGCCGCCAGCTTCTTCTCGGTGATGGCAGATTTCACCCAGTCACCGGGGATCTTCTTCAAAGCGGCGGCGGGATTTCCCGCGGAGGTCGCGGTGGCCGCAGTACCTTTCCTCTTCTTACCAGCATTGGCAGAGGAAGAGGGGACGGCGGCGCTCGTGTTCTTCTTCGGCGCCATGGCAAACAGAGGAGGAGCAGGAGCAAGGGCAAAGGAAGCGAGCGCAAGGAGCAGGAGACAGAGGAAGCAAATGGCAAGGGAAGTTAATCCACGGCGGTGAGATCTGTATTTACCACGTTGTAAGAAATAATCTCAGCCGTTTGCGCATAATCACCAGGCCACGTGGCGCTATCGGAGAGAAACCGTCGCACGCCACAATGCCCACGACGCACGAAAAACGAGGAAAGCCATGATCACGTCCGCGGAAGTTTCGCCACGTCCGGTCAAATCAAAACTGAACCGGCGGTCACCACGGTCAAACAAGTGGACCCACAATGACAAGTCCTGTCAAAGGTCTGCGCACACGCCACGGTGGTCATGCATGACATCACTCGGTTGGCAAGTTGATGGAATGCAAAGGTAGTAGTCGATATGCCAGTCGACTGAACCAATGGCATGCAGTCATACAAAAGTTTCTCGAGTTCACATACAAAGGCTATAGTCGATATCTAGTCGACTGATCCAAGCAAAGCCAAATATACTCCCATCGGGAGGGGATAAAAACTTCTTCGGCTGGCGTATGACAAAGTCGTGAATCCTTCAAAGGTTTATCGACTAAGTTAAAAAGCATACACTTCGAGTGTCTTCAAACGCATCTCATCTGGAGGGGGTGAAAATGTCTTCGACTGACATTTTCTTTAACGCTCATTGATTTGAGATTATCCTTCACTACGAGTAATAAAGCACAATCTCGGGGGCTACTCCCATCGGGAGCGCTGTCGCGCACCCGATAGATCCAAAAAACAAAAAAGGCATAAACTCAAAGAAATTCCCGAGTTGCGTCAGTCGATGACACTTCGGATGCTGCATGCATAAAATGCAAAGGTAAGACCCGCCGATCAGTCGAGCTGGGCTAAGGACCACTCCGGCAGTGTTAAGTCCTTAATTCTTTTCCGTATCAGCAGATGCGATGAAAATCCCGGCGGACGCGCTGGGTAGCAAAGATAAGACTGCAGAACGATTCAGTAAGACCTCAACGGCCTGAGTCGAGTCTGTCCAGTGTGTTCCAGGTTCGAGCCCGGGGACTCGAACTTGATTGAAGGCTAGTAAGGTTTTGCCCGAATGTGCAGTTAACTGGTCTCGACCTACCGAGTAAATCCAGACCTACTAAGTCGATAATCCTTTGTCAAAAACATGAGCTCATAGTCGAAAGACAATACAAAGCATACGATATTAAACACAAACATGTGACGTGGACTGTCGAGTGAGTCCATGCCTAATTCTCTGAATCAGCCAAGCACTCGGGGGCTAGTGACGAGGATATACCGAACGGGTATCCTATCGTGTGGGTACCTGGTGCACGTAATGACTATAGCCCAATTGTCAATAGGCTGGCAAAGCCCATCAAGAAAGGCCCAAGACGAAGATTACTTTCCAAGTTGTCCATAGTCGGTTGTAATTTCCATACTTGTAGTCCTAGTCGGTTACGTACCCGAGACCCAGCCCCCTATATAAAGGCTGGGAGGGTCGCCGATCAGGAGAAGAGACACCAGAACCTCCAAACCCTAGCGAGACGAACTCTCGCTAGACCCTTGTAACCCTCGCATATTCACAAGAGCAATAACAGACAGGCAGGAAGTAGGGGTGTTACCTCAGTCGAGGGCCCTGAACCTGGGTAAATCCCGCTTGTCAGCCGTCGAGTCTACCAGCACTACGCGTTCTCTAACTCATAACTCTAACCCTAGGCTATCGACTATGGGTATTGATGAGGACACCCCTCGTCACATGGCCTCATAAAGTTAGGGCTTCCCCATATATATCCCCACGCTGCTACAAAAAAACATCCCGATATGATAAAATGCACGACATAAAATTCATAATTGCTCAATGAATGGTTGTTAAGAATAAGAAATTGTACAAGTACCATGAGCTACTATCAGATGAGAAAGACAGTTAAATATTCAAGCGTAAAATTACTAAAGCTTACAAAGAAAAATAATGAAAAAACATGTGTATGCATAAAACCATTTCTATGGACAACATATCATAGTCTAAATCCTTATGATGATAATGTGAACTTTCTATAATGGTTAAAAAATCTTTGCTCTGATTTAAAAGCTTTGCATTACGAAGTATGATTCTCTATGTACTTAAATCCAAGTGAGATAACAAAAACTCTGTTAATGTTCATCGATCATCCAAATGTTTATGCCTTAGTTTCAGTCAACTGAAGGTACTCCTAAAAATTCAGGTGGCTGTTGTGTATCCTAGAAAGTTCAGGTTGATGTCTTACCCTTGTTACCCTTTATTTTTCCGTAGCTCCTCCTCCCTTTCCTTATTAATTTCATTATCTTGCTGCAAAGCAACTGAAAATTTAGGTGTACCAGATATCCTTGAAGTAATTGTGGGACTTCAATACTCCATATTATTTATTCTAAAAAACTTAAAAGTGAGGGTGAGTCAAGGATACAAATCTGAAGGGCACAAACCATCTGGAGGGCTGCGTCCTGAGAACTTATTTGAATTACAACACGCACTCGGAAAATAAATATACATCACACTTCAACAAGCATATGAAAAAAATACAGTATTAATGCACCAACAGAAGGAAATACTATATCGGCACAAGCATTTGGAATGATTTGCGCCACGTGCATATTGCGTCATGAGGTTGGTGTAGATGACATAGACTTTTAAAAACAAGAATATGAACCCAAAACAGAGTCCACTATTGGCAAATTAGGCAAAGACACATACATACACTTCTTTCACAGTGCCTCAGAGTTGCAAGTCTCCTTTGTGTTGTTGCCTCACTTCTTCTCTCCAAAGCCACCACGATCAATACATTTATTAAGCCCTTCATATAACCTGAGATTGTTGTGAAACAAAACAGATACTCCCTCCATCCCAAAATAAGTGTCTTAACTTTGATAGAAAGTATATGTATGTTGATATGTTTATATCTACATACATCCACTTTATATCAAAATTGACACACTTATTTTGGGACGGAGGGAGTAGTTGAATTGCTATTCCGGTACAATTGATATTCTCGGATGTGTATTTCCATCCGAGAACTGAAAAGACTTGGTATGTGCCTCCACATTTGTTTCGTGTTCCAGTAGAATAGCAGGTCCATAGTGCCCATCTGTAGTTTTTTTCACAGCTAAATCCATCGCATTGCAGTTATCACTTGTCAATATCTGCAGAAGATCAATGTGCAAAATAGGTGGGAACCGTTGCATACAATTACATATGATAAATATAATGGCTGAAAACAACATACATCAATATGACAGAAAGGGATCACACATCTGAATAGAAGCTGTCACCATGCCAACAGATCACACATCTGAATAGAATGCTCTCACCATGCGTATATACACATGGGTCAAATGTTTGGCGTTGCATCAACTGTCACCGATGATAATCACCATTAGTAATTGGTATATAAATCATGTGAATCCCACACCGATCACAACTTGGCAATCCTCCGCTGCACCAACAAATCAAACCACGATCGATGATGTAAACATATGGGTTTCAGGATATATTATGCAGTCATAGGGACCGATTGCTAGTAGTAAATAAACTGCAAAAAAGGGTAGGAAATTGGGGAGATAGGTGACCTCACTCAGCTTCGTCGCATTTTTGCCTCAAGGCAAAATCGTGAAGGGATGTGCTACCTTGCCTGATGCCAAGGCAACTGGTTCACGGGGTTATGCTCGCGCGGGTGGAAGGAGCATCGCGGTCAGAAGTCCAAGGAACATGTAGGCCGCGCTCGGTTCGGTGTTTAGATTTCCTCTCCGAGAAACTCGGAGCTGTTGGTTCGTTAATTTACGGAGCATCGTCGGTCCGTAAATTATTACTGTCCAATTCCGGCCCAATTACTGGGAATCCAAGCGGGGCCGTAGGGTGTCGAGCGGCTCTTTAGCTGTGGGGATCCGGACCGTAGGGCGTCGACGACGGCAAACTGCTGGGCGGCGACGGTGAAAGCCTGCTGTGCTTTGTGCATCTGATTGGGTAATCCTGGGCATAATTCGGTGTCAAACCACCCAAACCGATGGATAACCCGCACCGCACCGCATATGCGGTTTATGACGGTTTCGAGTAAGTAAACCGACCACAAGACATGGTTTGAGCTGGTTTCGACCCGTTGAAACCGACCAAACCGCATAGCACATCGTCTTAGCATCTCACGCTAGGGCATGGCGGAGGCGGAGGCGGAGGCGACGGCGTGGGCCTCGCGGCGGTCGGCGGAGGCGACGGCGAGGGCACGGCGGTCGGCGGAGGCTGAGCGCGCCGGCGCCAAGGTTGTGGCAAACATGGAAGACCCCGACGCCGAGGTGTTTCTGGAGGATGGGGGAGCCAACGGCGAGGGCGCGGCAGTCCACGACGGCGAGGGCGAGGTGTCGGCGGCAAGGAGAAATTTGACCACACCAACTCCTCGCCTTCCACCCAATTTCCGAAGGCAATTTCGCACTCCTCAGGTCCGTCGCCCCTGCATCTCGATTCTTGACTCTGTAGTTTCCCTTTTGCTTAAATTTGGTCAAATCCTTGTGTACTGTAACTTGGAGTACTCCAGTTCTTGTGGACGGAGGTTTATTTCACGATGCATTAATGGGGATTGCATCCGTTCAGTTAGCTGTAGCTGTTTATTTCCGTCAGTTATCTTGTTCTTGTCAGACTAGTTCTTATGGACTAGTCTGAGCATATCTGAAACAGAGTGGACTGTAATCTGTAGCTGTTTATTTCCGTCAGTTAGCTGTATTGGGGAACGGCAGGGAGCTTCGCCGGTGGCGCTCCTCATCGAGGCACGTCTGGGGATGGGGGTGGAGCACGGGAGGTCGAAGGGAGTGATGCAGCAAAGAGGGCTGCGGCGACTCCGGCGTAGAGAGCGGCGGCGGATAGGGCCGTGGGACGGGACGCCGGCGGTTAGGATAAGATCTGCTGCAGTTCGTCGTCGCCGGTGGTGTCGATGGCGGCGAGGGAGGTGTCTCCGGCGCCGGTGGTGTCGATGGCCTGCAGGTGGCTGCGGGGAGATGGCGGCAACGTTTGCGGCGTCATGGAGGTCGCGGAGCGGGGAAGCCGGAAGCGGCCGCAGCGTGCAGGGCGCGGGGTTGCGTGGCGGCAGTCGTGAGTCACTTCGTGGGAGGCGGCGACGTGGGTGTTGAGGGCGGTTTTCTTCCCTGCGTCGCTTCGTGGGCGAACTGCAACTGCAGTGGTCTGTGCTGGTGTGTGTTTTAGTTAGCGTATAGACCATCCGATTTTTTGGTTTAACAGTGAGGATCGTTTGGATCACACGGTTTGGGTTGTTTTATATAACTAGCATGGTGGCCCTCGTAAGTGCCAGAGCATCGTCTTTAGTTTATCAAAGTTGTTAACTATTATTTATTTGACGTTGGTTTTGTCTCTTATGTTTTTATATACACGCCATTTTTGACATGCATTCGTTTAAAAAAATTGAAAGTTTGATGATGTTCCCGATATATAATAAAAATTAATAGTTTTTCATACAAATGCTAACAATTCTTTGTCTCACTAGCATGTTCCAATTATGTATGTAGTTGCAATGACACATGGAAACTAATATGCACGACCGGTTGATCAATTATCATATGCTTGCTAGTGTACGCATGTAGCTCTATGTCTCTCTTTTATGTTATGCAAGTCTATGCCGAGCAATATGGTCTTCTACTCTCTGGAAAAAAAGGTAGGTAGTTTTGAGATCCTTGACTGAATTTAAAAGGGGTTCACTTTATAAAAAAGAATACTTCAACAAAACAGTGACCAATATACACTCAAGCCTTCAATTTGAACAATCTGCGCTATTTTAGTAACCATATGATGATGCTCATGTTGGTGTCTAATCACGGTTTAACCATTGTTTCTAGCCATCATTGTGACTAAAAAAATAAGAATATAAGATGCTAAAACGAAGCATTTCATTGTCTACTATTTTATTGTAAGGCCTAATTATGGATCATTTCATTGTGTTATATTGCCATAGATTTTTCAATGAGAACTAAAATGGTTAAGTCGGGATTATAGTACATCTATTAATTAACATGTACACCTATAATATTTCTGATATGAGGTGTGTCTAAATTCAACTATGGTGATATCATACCTCTATATATTCTACATATACAGAATAGATAATATCAAGTTATGAAGTCTCACAATAGTATCATCATCTATTTTATTTGCGCAAGCAACAAATTTTTTGTCAATTATGTTATCAAGGATTTATTATTATGGAGTAAGTTCTAGTTGTTTCAAGGAAAATACCAACTGTAGCATGTATGCAATATGATTGTTGTGATAAAATGCATATAAATAATTCAAAACAAAATGTTTGGACGACCATATATGTTTAATATTTGTCTGTTGTGGTGGTCATAGAAAAAGTTCTATTCAAATGAATTTGCTAGCGGGAGTGTTAATTAGAAAAAATAATCATGAATTATTTGGTGAACTAAATATTGTAGAACTTCTTAGGCTCGGTTTGGGAGCCAGTTTTCTTAAAACCACAATATTCAAAAAATGAAGTATTTCAGGGCTAGACGGATGAATACTTCAGTTTCCTGGTTTAAGAAAAAATTTCCAAATCCGAAGTTTTCAAACTGACAAAAAATTGTCGTTTTGGGAGAATACCTAAGTTCTGAAACCACATTAGTCATTGCATCCAGACACGTCTTAGTATTTAATACTTCATCTTCCTTAGAATCATAGCATTCTCGGTATACTTTAATATTACTTTGATGCCAAACACATCTGAAACTTTCTAGTCAACTAACTCTCTCTCTCTCTCTCCAATGGCCTATGCCTTGACATGAACTTTAAAGGCATGTTTCGAAGGGAAAATTATTACTCCCTCCGGTTAGGTTTAGACGTCGGTGTGTATCCCTATATCATTAATTTGTCAAATGTAATATGAAATATGTAGGGGAATAGATACACGATTAGAAAAATATAACATCTAAATTTTGTAATGATATAAATTTTGCATTATATACTTTGTATCACGTCTTTTCAATTGACAACCTTGGGATACACGCAATACTTCTAAATCGAACCCGAGGGAGTATATAGTTTATGTTTCGTCAGGCATCATCTTTAGCGTACCGAATATGTTTATGAACTAAATTTGTGTAACACCCCGGTTTTTTTTCATAATCAACTTTTTGATAAATCATACTTTGGGACTCTTCTAAACCGTCCATCGAATGATAAATCCGACTACGTAGTTGTGTCGGGCTTGTCGTGACAATCGGAATGGTCTTCTCGTTTGCCCAAATCGGAGTTCAGATGCATTTTTTTATGTCTTATTTCATTTCAGTGGTCATGATAATTGATATGGTCGAATAGTACTTAGTAAAACATTTTTCTCTTGGACTGGATAAGTCCTATTCCTAGCTCCTTATCCTCCCGTGGCTACCATCTCCAAACAGCACTCATTCTTTTCCTCCTCCACGGTGAGCTTCCTCTCTCCCCCTCCATGGCGCCTCCTCTCTCCCCTCCTTCCATCTTCCTCCTCCCCGGCTGAGCACTCCCACCTGCACCACGTCCCATCTCTCCCCCAAGCACAGCCCTTGTTCTAGTGCTTGAGGAAGAAGAAGAGGCAAGGAGAAGAGCAAGAGGAGGAGAAGGAAGAAAAAGAGAAGATCCCCATCATTCCCAGCCCGATTCCTCTTGCCCAATCCTCAAGGGTGAGTTTCCCCATCCCCTTTGATCTTGTCACATGCTGTACATGTTGATTCCATGATTCCTAGGGCAGGGCTGAGCCGATTTTACTAGGGATTAGATGAAACAAGTTAAATAGTTTCGTTTCTGGGCAACCAGGGACACGAATCTCCAATTTTGAGTACCTTAATGGAATAATCAGAGGACGAGCATGTGGAGTGTTTTGTAGCCCTTGTTTCCAAGATCGTTTTGAGCCGTCAAACGCATCAAACGGAGTTGTAGAGCTCCTGCTATGCCTATTTCTTTGCAGCTGTACCAGATTTCAGAAACAGCGTAGAATAGGTTTTCTCCATAAGTATTACAAGCATTTACAATTCATCAAAATTCATGCTTGGTACCCTGCTATGTTGTGTGTTATGTCTAGGTTCTAATACAAAAGGATTCACTTAATTTTCATGAGTATTCTTCTTGTTATGGCTTACCAAAGAGAACTACTCGGTATCTGAAACTGAATAATAACAGAGCAGTATTTGTTGGTTTTAACCTTCATAAGTTCATATTCTGAGTTTAAATATATGGAGTTATTTGTAGATAATCCCATTATGAATCCATAGCCATGTCATTTCCTTGCTTTGGAGCTGTCTAGCTCGAGATATGAATTCTTTCGTGAAGGGACAGCAAAGGGGTTGCTCTCTCGGGATACGATTAGGCTCGTTTTGTGTGTGTTACACATATATTGTTTTATGTAATGTTAAGACTTGTATATATGTTCTTACAGCAGGTCGCAACACCAATCCACAGGAGGTAGTCTCACAGCACCTTCCTCGCAACGGTTGAGGCGAGTACACCGGGCTGTAACCGACATATTGCCCTTTTCATTTGTACTCCTGTTTATGTTCTTCTACATTCATATAACATGTGACATGCTAATCCCTTGTGTATCTTTCATTCCACCATACCACTAGTATGTTATAGGGATTGGATTTTCATGGTTCTTGATAAAAGAAATCCATCATGAGTGTATCTTCCCAGTACAAGGAATGATCCTCGCTTTGCGAGTTTATGAACCTGAAGTCTTCCCAGTCCAAGGAGTGACCCTCGCTTCGCGAGCTTATGGTCCTTCGGGTTCAACCTCAGATGGTCCTCCTACCTTGTGTGGGTTGAAGGGTTCGGATGAGACGTCGTCCACCCTAGCTTTGCCGGCAGTGCTTGAAGAGTAGTGCATGGTTTTATTTGGTTGCATTATTTCAACATGCATCCTCATGCCATTTCGAGTATGGTTCATGTTCATGGTATTAATTTCCAATATTTATGTTGTGTACTTGCTGAGTCATTGGACTCACCCTTGTGGGCTTTGTTTCAGGTACTCCACTATGATGTTTTGCAACTAGACGGAAGGAGTAGCTCCCATAAGTGTTCACCCACAAACTTCACATCCCTCTGATATATCTAGTTGGAATATGATAGTTCACTCTTAAGTTCATGATTCCTAGTAGCTAGGGTCTACTGGTTGTGTATAAGTCATGTTGAGTGTTGCTATGTTTACTTGTTTTCCCTGGAGTTTGCTTGCTTGGAACTCATGGTTTCCTAGTGCTTGTGTAATATGGGGGATTGTGGCTTCACCACCTCCACATGGGTTGAATAAGTTATTTTGTATGCTTCCGTGGAGGGTTTATGTATATAAACTCTGTTATATCAACTGCCTGTCGTGGATGTCCGTCGGTACAGGAGAGGTGCTGCCGGATTTTCCAACTAACATTTCAGTTGTAGATTGATTGTTGTTTAGTGGTAACATTCCTTTTTACAAGGAGGGGTGTTATAATTTGTCCTTCAAGATACCGGAAATACAAAACTATAAATCATATTATCTATAACTATCATGGATACTTTCGTAGATACTATATCAAAAATTTTGAACCTTTGACTTCTGGGAGAATGTGACATTTTCAAAAAAAAAAAAACACACACACAATGTAACATATTCTAGATGGACTTTTAGTTTTAAACATAGGTGGTGCTATTTTAATTTATATTTTACTCTCTCCACATCATCCCACATTCTTCATTGTACTCTCCGTGCCATATATATTATTGTATCGCGTAACTAAATACATGGATTTTGATAGCACATAGCTTTATGTGACATACAATTGTTACAAAATGTGTATGATAAAACTCTAGCAAGCAGAGAATTATTACTCCTTGCAGTATCCATAAAGTCATACTACCCAATACTTTAGTCGTTTATTTTACTCACATGATTTAACTCTCTCCTACTAAATCTATTCTTCAATCCAATAATTATATGCTCTCACTCACTTGTATTGTCGTGTCATGAAACATGACTACGATGCTATGGACAACATTGTTTTGGCCTCTTCGTCTGTTATGATTGTTTATACATGTTTGCAAATTCCAATGATTTCTCCTATAAATTTTAGAAAACGCCTGAACAATGAAAACTCGTAGATAGAATGAAATTCTGTCTTGGACAAATATTTGTGCATCCCTTTGAACATGGCAATACATTGAATCAGCTAGCACGACGGTGGTAGCTTAAGCTCACGTCACGGTCGCGAGGTCACAGTGATAATGTGCCTACCGATGAAAGGCGAGAGCTGCTCCATATTGATGATTGGGACACTTGGCTTGTAAATTAGGGTTGCACGACGTGAGAAATGTTTTCACATAATGGCATTGGTGGGTAATTTTTTCTTATGTTTGGTGCAAATTAATATGTTTTAGATCAAACGTAATAAATCATAACAATCTCTAATAAACAGTCAGATATTTTACTTTTTGTGGGACTTTTCGAAAGTTATTCTTTTGTGTGGTAGCACGTTATTTACATTTAATATATAATAGATAGGAGGTACATAACACTCGAAGAGAGCGATTTAGAATTTTGTTTTTGAAAACTTTCTATATGATTTACTATTTGTAGTCGTGAAAGTAATACAGTTTGTCCTTCTATTTTGTTCCAAGTGGACTTTGGTGCTCCCGAGATCCGGTTATATCACTATTAAAAAAGATCAAAATATATGTTCAGAAATCTGAAAAAACATGTGTTTTTCTGGATAATATATGCTATAAGGGTACAAATCTCTACACACTTTACGTTTTGAGCTACAAAAATGATAAATATACATATCTGAGTATAGTGAACAATATATAGTTTCAAATTTCTAACTTGTGTATTTTATTGTGCATCTCAAAAAGTATTGTATTTTGCATTGAGATTTTGTACACTTATAGGATTATTATTGAGAACAGACATGCTTTTTTCAGATTTTTCTAAATCTTTTAATATAGTTTTTGATTTCCTCCTAGCGTGGAAAGGAAGAAAAAAAATGCAGGTCCACCCTCGCAAATGTGGAGTCATGTTTTGTGTGAAGTTAGATTGAAAAATTAGTTGGAGGTCATGAATATGTCTATTACGCGACACAAAATATTATGGTTCTACCTAAGTGTAAATACTATGCTGAATAGAACATCACCCGACATCATATTCAATCATTTTTAGTTTATAGGCATGATGATTATTCCACGTCTGAAAACACCATGTTAATACCATACATGTAATTTTACATGATATTTTTTAGGATAACATTTGGGTTACTATTTAGCAAGGTTAAACTCAGACCAAGAATCACGTAAATGCACCCAAAGAAACAATCAGTATTTTTGGCATTGCAGTACGTGTATGTGTACCTGAACATTCAAACTAATTACCGCGTCTTGCAAGATTTAACGAACGACCTACTACTATCTACCATAGGTGTGCTGCACCGGCTAGCTCGACGACATGGATTTGACGGGTCCGTTTTTTTGCCTCGATCGGATCAATCTTTTTTTCCCCGATCGGTCTTGGCTAGTCTTTGGCTTTTTTTTTGCGTGCGTTTATATAATGTGACAGATTTCTTTTTGTAGGGACTAACGTGACAGGTTCTGTGTCTAAAACAATATGTGCTTGATATTAGGAAGGTGACACGTCACGGTTTGAACCTGGACTCTTTCAATAGAAAATAAACAATTAGGAAGCGTGTTGGGGATTAGTAACGTGAGGTTCATACATGGACTTTAGATTTTTTTTTGAAACATACATGGACTTTAGATTAGAGTCATTAGACCAAACTAATCCTAGAAATACACAACATATCTTTTAGGGGAAAGGTACGTGTCTACACACAATAAGTTTCGGTTGGTACTTACGTGACAGATATCATGTGTACACATTTAATATTTTACGTAACATCTTATATCTTTTCATTCTAACCGTAAATTGTAGATCTAACCGTTCAAATAATTCTAATGATGTGGATTAACGTGGTGTCTCTATTTTAGACTCCGTATTGTGTTTTTAGTATATAATAGATAGATTAGTGGAGATACACTCCAAGCAAAAAAAGAAAAAAGATACAAATTTTCTGAACCTCGTACCGCATCTCAAAAGTTATCTGAGACATGTAAATCAATGGACCTAGCTACCATATATGCATAATTTCTCTACCAATAGTGGTATACATCACCCGCCTCCATTCTCTGGCTCCATCAAATTACCACAATGATCCGATTCAGACGTTTTCTTTAATTTTCTTCAGGATATTATATAGTTTTTCAAGTTCAGAATACACCCAAACACTCACTCTGCAGGTGCACCCAGTAGCCAGCTCAGCTCATGACCTCTCACTTTGCTATGCGTCGACACCAGCGACAGCGAGCTAGTCCAACTTCTGCCGATATTCTCTGCCATGACGCCCATTCCTTCGCGGTGGTACGTCTGTAGCTAAAGTTGAGGGCTTAGCCACTTTTGTGCCTGTGTATACCGTAACCGCTCAAGGGAATGAATAGAACACAGTGCAACCCACTCTCCACTCGACAGCGTACCTTAGTTCCTCTCAAACCCAGCTAGCTAGCATGTTATAGAGAGATCAAAAGGCTAACTAGCCTCTCAATCCACAGCCAGGATGCTCGAGCTATTTATATTGCGTCAGGTTCAGTATATATAGTTGCATACATGGCATCCACGAACCACGATGCTCTACGCAAACGAAAATAAAATCCAAGTTGATGTGTGCTAGCTTCTCAAAATAGCTACACATTTCGAATATATATAGCTGCCCGTGTTTCATTAATAAACGTTGGTAAGAACTTCCCCACGTGCCCTTCTGGTACTTGGCATTGGCGGCATACTCTGTTTGGATCCACTATTTTTTTTTTAGAACCATGCAGAACCGCTGCAGTATTAATAGACTAGTAAATGTGTACGCGCAACGCACGTGTAATATCATGAATTGATTTGTCATCCTTTTCTAACTCGTTATTCTAAATATTTACTCCGGCGATTATAAATGATTAATGCAAACAATATACTTCAAACATAGGTAATTTATAGTTTACATATACAATTTTATCTAAACTTAGCAATATCATTACTGTTATTTAAATTACAACTGGATTTAAAAGTTTACGGACGACTCAACTTATTATTTATTCCGGAGATGCATTCTAATTTACTCCATCTTGCTAAGTCGATCCAGGGAGAACAACTTCAAATATCATCTCCACTCTAGGAAGTGTTCTATGGATCAGATAGTTGAAATATATTTCCTTGAGAAATATTGCACAGGTACCACGAACGTAAGTTTCCAGAAGTGTGGGATATTTCAGCCGGACACAGTAGCCGGTAATCACACTGATTAGTACCAATGGCCGTTATAAAATATGGAAGCAGATAAAATGCGACTGGACAAAGTATGCCCGTGTAGATGACATCAGGTGACAAAAGTTAAACAATCAGCTCATAAGAAATTCCTTTCAGAAAACTACAAGACAGATTAATTTTTCTCATTTACATTTTCTCATACAGAGAGGGAGTAGGGCATATGGCGGGTGACCAGAAACATCTAATTTATGTTGTCATCAGTGTGAGGAACCAGATAGTGTAGAGGATGGAATTACAAAGTCGGACAACTTGGCTTGAGGAGATGACCATATCACAGACGGAAACATGACAAGCTTATCCAAGCATATGGTTTTCTTGATGACGCGGCTTACGTCGGCGATGAATTTCATGCCAAGCTCTTTGAAGCTCTTATTCAATCTTCTGATTTGCAAACGGCATGACCATCTTATCCTGGAATATAGGATTCAATAACACCAACATTGTCAGATGGTTTTTAACTACTGGTCGGATGTTGTAAGAGCTGCAGAAAGCAATTGGATACCAGATAAAAGTACAATATGAAACTTATAGAGAGTGATACCAAGAAATAAGTATATTGTATATACAGCTATGCTACAACTTGTGCATCAGAATCTAGCTAATTGTACCAAAAACAGATATTTTTACAATAAGCAGTAAAAGAAATCTTCTCACAAGCTTATGAGTATATTTTCCATATATGCATATTAACTGTAGAATACTTGGTGAACTAAGCAGATATATGATACGTCTCCAACGTATCTATAATTTCTTATGTTCCATGCTATATTATACCAAGTTATTACATGTTTTATATGCATTTTATATAGTTTTATGCATTTTCTGGGACTAACCTATTAACAAGATGCCACAGTGCCAGTTCCCTGTTTTCTGCTGTTTTTGGTTTCAGAAAAGTACTTAAGGAAATATTCTCGAAATCGGATGATTTCTTTTCCAAAGTGCATATTTATTTGGGAACCTTCCAGAGCACCGAAGAGGAGTCGAAGACGGAGCCCGAGGGGCCCACACCACCTCCCGGCGCGGCTCCACCCTCTGCCGCGCGAGCACGTGGTGTGGGGCCCACGGAGCTCCACCGCCTTCGCCCTTTCGCCTACATATACCCCCCGAAACAAAAACCCTAGCACGGTGTTCGATATTTCCTCCACGGGTCCAGAGCGCCGCCGCCATCGAAGACAAGATTCGGGGGACAGAAGTCTCTGTTCCGGCACCCTGCCGGGACGGGGAATTGCCCCCGGAGCCATCTCCATCGACTCCACCACCATCTCCATCGCCGTTGCTGACTCCTATGATGAGGAGTGAGTAGTTCTCCGCCGGGGCTGCGGGATCTACGGTAGCTATGTGGTCTATCTCTCTCTCCCATGATGTGATCTTTTATGTGATCATGAGCTTTGTAATCTAGTTGAATATGTGGTTCTACTCTTTATCTATTATGCACTCTAGAGGTTACTTTAATATGAACTCCGGGGTTATTCACGGTTGTAACGGTGACAGTGTGTGCACCGTGTGTGATTCCTTTATGACGTTGTTGGTGTTAGTTTACTCTGACTTTGAGGGTGCTCTTGTAGCCCTACACAATGAATGGTGTTTGTTATCCAACATGAGAGTGTTTGAGAGTAGTGTTTATTTATTTAACTTTAATGTCATTGTTGAGAATGTCCACTGGTGAAAGTAGGATCCCTAGGCCTTGTTTCTAAGCATTGAAACACCGTTTCCAACAAGTTCTGCTACATGTTTGCTTGCTGCCATTTTTATTACAGATTGCAATTACTACTTATAATCATCCATATTACTTGTATTTCACTATCTCTTCGCATAACTAGTGCACCTATACATCTGACAAGTGTATTGGGTGTGTTGGGGACACAAGAGGCTTTTTGTATCTTAACTGCAGGGTTGCTTGAGAGGGTTATCTTTGACCTCTACCTCCCTGAGTTCGATATACCTTGGGTGATTCACTTAAGGGAAACTTGCTGCTGTTCTACAAACCTCTGCTCTTGGAGGCCCAACACTGTCTATGAGAATAGAAGCGTGCGTAGACATCAAGCTATTTTCTGGCGCCGTTGCCGGGGAGGTGAGCGCTTGAAGGTATCTCCTTTAGATTCTGCTGTTATTACTTTTTGTTTCTTGTTTTTATTTTCACTAGTTAGGTTAATGGAAAACAACAAAAATATTAGAGAGCTTTATAATATTTATCTTGAGTTAGGACATGAAGTGTTTGAAGAGAAAATTAAAAAACCTATGGAACTTTATTTCCATGCTAGTAGCAATGTTATTAGTATGAATTCTTTGAACACCATTATTGCTAAGGCTATGGAAAAGTCTAACCTTGGGGGAGTTGGTTTTGATGAGCATGATATTTTTAGTCCCCCAAGCACGGAGGAGAAAATTTTCTTTGATGATACCTTGCCTCCAATATATGATAATTATAATCATTGTGATATTTTCGGTCCACCTACTGTTGAGGATATATTTTATGTTGATTACAATATGCCTCCTATATTTGATGATTATGGTGATGAGAATAATAATGATAGCTATTTTGTTGAATTTGATCCCACTACAATTAATAAGAATGACTATGCTTACGTGGAGAGTATTAATTCTTTTATGCATGTGGCTCATGATAAGAATGTTTTATGTGATAGTTATGTTGTAAATTTTATTCATGATGCTACAAGTGAATTTATTGATGATAATGATGAGTATTGCTTAAATATGCTATATGATAATGCTTTAGATGATGGTCCTATGCTTATTGATAATCCTCTATGTTTAGAAGTTATTACTTATTTATGTGAGGATAAAAATGATATAATTGCTGCTTGTGATGGTACTCTTACTCATGAGAGTCCTACTTTGTTCTTGAATTCTACTAATTACACCATGGAGGAGAAATTTGCTTATGTTGAGAAATACTTATGTGGTTTGCAATTGTCTCTAGTTCCAAATCTTTGTTGCAACCATGATCTTAAACTTGATATTGATCTTAATAACTATTTTGAAAGAGGGAAGCATGCTAATGAATTCCAAAATAAATTTAATGATCCTCTTTATGTGCCTATGTTATCTAAGTTGAATGATTCTTGTGGTTATATGGTTGAATTTATTTCTACTACTGAAAGTTATTATGAGAGAGGGAAACATGGTTTTATGTATCTCAACAATATTAAGTTTCCCCTCTTTATGTTGAAAATTTTAAAGTTGCACTTGTTTTGCTCTCCTATGTTTGTTGCTTTGTGCTTTCATGACTTGTTTCTTTACAAGATTATTTTTCATAGGAAAAGGGTTAGACTTAAATGTGTTTGATATTTGCCTCTTGATGCTCTCTTCGGTTTTCCAACTCTCATTTTTATGAGAGCATCATAAAAATCTCCTTGCCTAGCTAAAAGGTTTTAAAGAAAAGCGCTTATGGGAGACAACCCATATTTTATTTCTGTTATTTTATTTTATATTGAGTAAAGAAACATGCTTTCCTGTAGCAATTCCTTTGTATCTTTATTTTATCGCATTTTTGTGTCAAGTTAAGCCTCTAGTAGAAAGTTGATGCTAGATTTGGATTGCTGTGCTGAAACAGTTTTCTGCTGTCCACCGTTAAATTCATAACTATTCACAGAAAAATCAAAAGGACCTAGGATTTGTTGTGCGTAATCCTCAGATATATATGCAACTTTTATTAGTTTTGAGTTTTCTGATCTGAGCAAGTTAAGTGCCTCGAAAAAATTCGTCTTTACGGACTGTTCTGTTTTTGACAGATTCTGCCATTTATTTTGCGATGCCTCTTTTGCTATTTTGATTGGATTTTTTATCCTATGAAGTATCAGTGGCTGTAACTAATGTCCAGTAACATTGGTAGCAATTGTGTTCCTACATAATATCATAATTTTTCGTGCACTAACCCTCTAATGAAGTTTACTCTAAGTTTGGTGTGGAGTAAGTTTTCAAAGATCAAGAGAGAAGGATGATATGATGTGATCAAGAAGGTAGTAAAGCCAAAGCTTGGGGATGCCCCGGTGGGTCACCCCAAACATATTTCAAGAAGACTCAAGCGTCAAAGCTATCAGGTCATTTCTAGTGAAACTATATTTTAATTCCGCCACATCTTATGTGCTTTACTTGGAGCGTATGTTTTTATTTATTTTTGTTTTGTTATTTTTGTTCTCTGAATAAAATGGATCCTAGCATTCTTTTGTGGGAGAGAGACACACTCCGCTTTTTCTTATTAATACTCGTATTCTTCACTTATATTTGTTGAGTATTCTTCTATGTTATTCCAATGCTTTCTAGCTCTTGTTTTTCATGCATCTCTTGCTAGAGCTGTTAGTTTTATTATATCATACTCTCATATCTCATTGTTTAATTGCTTGGAGAGTTTATCTTTTAAATAAGTTGATTGGTGTTTGGTTGAGAACAGAAAATGCTAAATGTGGTAGATGGTATAAAGAAAGATATACATGCTCTTATGGATTGTTATCTTGCATGTTGTGGTGCTTGGCAATTGTTTTGAGCTCTCAAGTAGATTATTTTTAAGCTTTTACATCATGTAGTTAAAACCAATTAGTGAGGAACTACCGTAAAACTTGCTGAAATTTGGTTTGCATGTTTGGTATCTCTAAGGTCCAGATATTTTCTAGTTAAAGTGTTTGAATAACAAGGAAGACAATGTAGAGTTTTATAATGCTTGCAATATGTTTTTATATACGTCTTGTTGTCATAGTTTATACTTGTGTTTGCTTCAAACAACCTTGCTAGCCAAAGCCTTGTACTGAGAGGGAATGCTTCTGGTGCATCCATAATCCTTGAGCCAAAACCTATGCCATTTGTGTCCACCATACCTACCTACTACATGGTATTTCCTGTCATTCCAAGTAAATACTTCATGTGCTACCTTTTATTCAAAATTTATTATCCCTTATTTGTGTCAATGTTTATTAGCTCATGAGTAAGTATGTGGTGTTACGGATATCAACCTTGTCATTTGCTTTTAGACAGACTTTCACCAACCGGACTAGTGGCATATACATCCGCTTATCCATTAACTTTGCAAAAAGAGCTGGCAAACGGGGTGCCCAGTCCCAATTAATTACAACTTTAACCGCTGCAATCTCTTCACATTTTTGCCCTGATCCAATCAGTCAAGCAATGACAAAAGTTTTTAACTATATGTGTAAACAAAAGAGATAAGAGGGATGATCTACCTTGCTGGGTAGAAATAACGTCCTTCATGGGAGCCGCTCTTGAAAGTCCGGTGGACAAGGGGGTAGAGTGCCCATTGCCATTCGTTGACAACGACAAACACCGCTCAAAACTTACTTTTATGCTCTTTATATGATTTCAAAAACCTATAAAACTAAGAAGCTCTAGCACATGCTTGTATCTCTGCTTCCCCCTGCGAAGGGCCTATCTTTTACTTTATGTTGAGTCAGTTTACCTACTTCTTTTTATCCCCGAAGCAAACACTTGTGTCAACTGTGTGCAACAATTCTTATATGCTTAGTTATTGCACTTGTTATATTTCTTTGTGTTGACAACTATCTATATGATATACATGTTCAAAAGTTGAAAGCCGATGCTGAAACTTATATCTTCATTTGTGTTGCTTCAATGCTCTTTTACTTAGATAATATTGCTTTATGAGTTAACTCTTATGCAAATCTTTTTCATGCTTGTTTGAAAGTACTATTCATGAAAAAAAATTACTTATATGATGTAGTTGTTTACTCCTTGTCTATTTGTTAGCAAACTATAGATCATTGCCTCAAGTCACTTCATTCATAACATGAGCCTTACATTATACTATGATCAAGATTGTGTTTAAGCATGTCACTCCAGAAATTATTCTTCTTTTATCGTTCTTGCCTACTCGGTACGAGTAGAACTAAGCTTGGGGATGTTGATACGTCTCCAACGTATCTATAATTTATTATGTTCCATGCTATATTATACCAAGTTATTACATGTTTTATATGCATTTTATATAGTTTTATGCATTTTCTGGGACTAACCTATTAACAAGATGCCACAGTGCAAGTTCCCTGTTTTCTGCTGTTTTTGGTTTCAGAAAAGTACTTAAGGAAATATTCTCGGAATCGGATGATTTCTTTTCCAAAGTGCATATTTATTTGGGAACCTTCCAGAGCACCGAAGAGGAGTCGAAGACGGAGCCCGAGGGGCCCACACCACCTCCCGGCACGGCTCCCCCCTCTGCCGCGCGAGCACGTGGTGTGGGGCCCACGGAGCTCCATCGCCTTCGCCCTTTCGCCTACATATACCCCCCGAAACAAAAACCTAGCACAGTGTTCGATATTTCCTCCACGGGTCCAGAGCGCCGCCGCCATCGAAGACAAGATTCGGGGGACAGAAGTCTCTGTTCCGGCACCCTGCCGGGACGGGGAATTGCCCCCGGAGCCATCTCCATCGACTCCACCACCATCTCCATTGCCGTTGCTGACTCCTATGATGAGGAGTGAGTAGTTCTCCCCCGGGGCTGCGGGATCTACGGTAGCTATGTGGTCTATCTCGCTCTCCCATGATGTGATCTTTTATGTGATCATGAGCTTTGTAATCTAGTTGAATATGTGGTTCTACTCTTTATCTATTATGCACTCTAGAGGTTACTTTAATATGAACTCCGGGGTTATTCACGGTTGTAACGGTGACAGTGTGTGCACCGTGTGTGATTCCTTTATGACGTTGTTGGTGTTAGTTTACTCTGACTTTGAGGGTGCTCTTGTAGCCCTACACAATGAATGGTGTTTGTTATCCAACATGAGAGTGTTTGAGAGTAGTGTTTATTTATTTAACTTTGATGTCATTGTTGAGAATGTCCACTGGTGAAAGTAGGATCCCTAGGCCTTGTTTCTAAGCATTGAAACACCGTTTCCAGCAAGTTCTGCTACATGTTTGCTTGCTGCCATTTTTATTACAGATTGCAATTACTACTTATAATCATCCATATTACTTGTATTTCAGTATCTCTTCGCATAACTAGTGCACCTATACATCTGACAAGTGTATTGGGTGTGTTGGGGACACAAGAGGCTTTTTGTATCTTAACTGCAGGGTTGCTTGAGAGGGTTATCTTTGACCTCTACCTCCCTGAGTTCGATATACCTTGGGTGATTCACTTAAGGGAAACTTGCTGCTGTTCTACAAACCTCTGGTCTTGGAGGCCCAACACTGTCTACGAGAATAGAAGCGTGCGTAGACATCAATATACCAAATTGCAAACTCTAGTTTCAATTAGCACATTTTCTACCTGGAAAACATTACAGTAGTTTCAGAAGTTTGAAGCTGAACCAAATGGAACAAATGATCGGCTGTTATCTATATGTGTTAAAAACATCAAATTTATGAACCAGAAACAAACTTAAAAAATCCAAATCAAGTGCTATCATCGATAGTTCAGCTGAACATAATTAAAGCTACATATAAAGAACATGTTTATAGAAATAAGGGACAAAATTAAAGTTGTACTATTAGCTCGACTGATTGAACAAACAATGAGATGAGCAAGATATGCATTAAGAAGATAAAATAATACGACATACCGTCCCAAGGAAAGAAAAATAATCCCTCCAAGACATCTTTGTACACAATGTTCTTTGTGCTTTTTCCCGTTGGATCAATGTCTTTATTTGGCTTGGCCAAAATCCGAGTGGTCTGCCTTGACACACCCCTTGACAGTGCAACATAAAGCTGGCCATGCGAGAACACAGGCTCGGGGAGGTAAATACCAACATTTGGAATTGTTTGCCCTTGGCCTTTGTTGATGGTCATTGCAAAACCCAACCGGATGGGGAATTGTTTCCTCTTGAATTTGAAAGGAAGTGAAATGTCTTCCGAGGGGGACAAAGGAATCCTCGGTACAAACACTCTATTTCCAGCATGTTGTCCACCGACAATATCGGCGTCAATTGCATTATCTTGGAATGCTCTAATCATCAATCTTGTTCCATTGAACAAACAATTGTGAGGATCGAGATTTCGGAGAAGAATGACGGGACAATTGGCTTTGAATTTCAAAAGATGCGGGGGCAAGCCATTTGGAGTGATGGAATTCAGATAGTGAATTGGGTAATTATTGCGTGCATTGTCCTCGACAGAGTCAAAGCTGTAATATATCTTTTCTTGTCCAGGAAACCTGTCAATCATCTTTGTATTTAGATCGTCCACATGCTCATTCTTGGTTGAAAGAATGGCACGTGCGCTCATGTACGATCCAGATGCAGCATTCTCATGAAGCGATGGGAAGACATCTTCGATAAGCTTGTTCACTGGCTCTTCGGTCCCGGTGTAAGGAATAACAATATCATCTGGAAGACGCAGGTAATCACCACCAATTGTCTCTTCTGTACCTTCGCCAATTCTCAAGAGGTAATTGGAGAACCATTGGTCGGTTTGTGCTCTCATATTACGTGTGAGCCGTATCTTCCTAATCTTCTCCCATAAATAAGATCTCTGTAGCGTAGCGTTAGTGATTTGTGCTCTTGTCCCACGCGTCACCACTGGAAGGACCTGTCTGAAATCCCCTCCAAACACCAGGACCTTCCCCCCAAAAGGCAAATCACATCCCATGATGTCCTGTAGGGACCTATCAAGTGTCTCAACGGTCTGACGTTTGTTCATGGCAACTTCATCCCAGAGTATCAAGGATGCCCTACGGAGTAATTCTGCGGTACCACTCTGTTTGGTGAAATTGCACATGCTGCTGCTTGTGAGCCTAATTGGAATTTTGAACCTGGAGTGGGAGGTGCGTCCACCAGGCATGATCAATGCCGCTATACCAGATGTTGCTGTTGCAATAGCTATTTTACCCAAGGAACGGACCTTAGCAAGGAGTGCCTTGTACAGATAAGTCTTCCCCGTTCCACCCGGACCATCAACAAAGAAAATCTGGCTCCCGTTGTTGATGACGTGAGAGAGGATTTCATCAAAACCAGCACGTTGCTCGGTGTTAAGAGATGTAAAACTATTTACGTGATCTTTGTCCACAGTGAGAGACAACTCCTCTTGAACCTCTCTCGGTTGCCCGCTGGAAAAATCATCATAAATAGGATCCAAATCCGGCAAGCCGTAACTTTTTATATCCTTCCCCATCGAATGCACCAGATCCCTAATATCTCTAAGGACCATCTGCTCTAGTGCGTACTGGTTGGACTGGTTACGACGGTAGTCCTCAGATATTGACTCGAGGTGCTTCTCCCACAATGATCTGATGTTGGTCACCTCGCAGAATACCAAAATTGTTGCAAAAAGCGTTCTTAAAGCACATGGCATCTGGAAAGTAGCAGCCTCAGTCAAACAGTCATCAAGGGACTCGTCGGCCTCTATGAGACCTCTTCGCTCACATGCTTCTCTGAAGGTCGAGCACAGCTTGCCATGCACAGTTTTCAAGTCCTCATATGAAGTTGCACCTCTGACATGATTCATGAGCACTCTTAGGAAGTACCTCTCACCTTCTCCAGGATTCGCATACACAATTCTTCCAACCTGTCCCCGCCCCCTTAATTTTCTTCTCTGCCACTTCTTCTGACCCTTAATCCATCGGTAGAATTCTGGGAATTCTTTTTACAGGAAATTCCTCGCATAAGGATCCACCTGATTAATCTTGAAATATTCAGTGAGCATGGTACTGGAAGAAGAGGGTCGATTGACGACATCCTCTAGATTATCGCCCTCTTTGAATGTGACAGCATGCATATTTTCCAAGTGAAGTTGTAGTTGGAGAACGGATTGGAAAAGCACAAATCCTGTAGATAGACTCTGGTGGTGACACAAACCTAGCATCCCTATATTGTTTAATCTCATTGATTACTCCACCATCATTATCTTCTATTGGGTCGACTGAGAATGATGCATGATCATGTCCTTTATAGATATACTTGAATAAATACTTAACTGCCTTGATACTCGAGCAAGCTTCAACATTTATATGACAGTTATACCGCATAAGAAGACCAGGATTGTATGGGACAACCCATCTATTATCCAGATCTCCTCCTCTGACCGTCACTTGACAACCATCACGCCTCCTCCTATAGATAGGATATGAGTCCTTCCCTTGTTGTGTAGCATCACAAAACTGCCTTGGATAGCGAAATCGACATTCTCCGTCTATCATGCAAGGACATTTTTTTTTGAGAGCACCGCATGGTCCATGGAGCATATGCTTGATGACCAGAGCATGCAATACAGGGTACCTATCTTTGTCAGGAATTTCTGCTGATATCACCTTGTTGTACTCGTCTGGGTTTGTTAGCTTACTATCCGAGTGCATGATCAAAAGCATGTGCTCATGCGGCAAGCCCCTCTTCTGAAACTCAGTAACATGGACATAGGCAGCAACCTCACCAAAATATTTTTTCTTGATCAAAAGATCTTTCATACTCCAGAATTTGGCCCTATATACTCTCGCCACAAGGTCTGGACGGTCTTGTGGTATCTGCCCAGGTTCAAGTTTGGACGTAATCTCCTCCCAATGTGGGTTGCAAGTCATTGTGATGAAGTAATCAGGCTTTCCAAACCGTTGGACTATCGCCATTGCATCTAGAAATCTTCGCTGCATGTCTCGGTCACCCCCAGGAAAAGTCCGCGGTAGCACAATTCTCTTGCCAATTTGAGAACCACGCGTCTCGCCAGCATCAATGACGTCAACAACACCCTAAGAAACAAATGAATTTAAACATCATTTTCTAATACTTGGAACTGGTTCTTTTTGAAAGGCTAGCCGATGCATATGCAACATAGCATGAAATTTTGAATAACTATAGAACATTACGATACCTGGTATAGCTCAGCACGAATGAGGTTCTGGTGCTTAGGCTTGGAGTAGAAATCAAGTCTCATTGTCTCCATCTTGATATACATGTCGACAGCCCATTGTTGAAACGCCCGTGCACCAAACAATATAATGTTAAAAAGTTTTTTCCTACACTGTATCTTGAAACAGTAGTACTCCCTTACATATTTTCTTGACTCTCCAACTTCATCACCATCTTGGTATTCTTCATCGTCTAGAATAAAGTTTGTACGTAATGATTTATCAATAATCACCATTAATATAAAAATGAACAATGATGAATGAAATTGTAAATCACTTTAGAAGCAATGGGTCTACTAATTACCTGCTGCCTCATCAACGTTTTGTTCCACATGTACATTTGAAGTACCATCAAGATTTTGTAAGTCTTCGGCTTCATTAGGATCCTCGTTGTATGCTTCAATTACTGGTTCTGGTTCTTCATATGGCATCCAACGGTTTCATCCCGTCTCTCCACCCGGGAAGAATAACGGATACGCCAAAAGATCATAGCAACCATAGTATGCTCTGATAAATATAGGACGATCCCCTTTGCCATGCAGGACAACTTGCCTATCAAAAGTGTTATCTGGGTTGCTCCCTTCAACCCACAGAGCGGCCACCTGAGAAGTTGTGGGGGCATTATACCTTCGTTGGTCCAGTCTAATATTTGTGTTTAGTGAAATTTTATATTCTTCTATGTTTGCAACAGAGCCAATGCTCTTAAATATCTGCACATATGGATTGTTCTTTAGTATCTCCAGAATCTTCCGTATGAGGTTAATGTCAAGATATGGAGACTGCTTCACTCTATGTCCCATGGTTTCATCTGTGTCATATATATAGAGCTGCAGATGTCTAGGTCCTTGACCACTGGCACCAGATGGTCCATCCTATAATACAACGCCCCTTGTGCACAAAATGTATATACACCGCTTCCGGTCGGATTGCTGACCCTCTTATCAAGGGTGACTCCAAGGCTTGTGAAGGAGAAGTGGCTGTTGAAATACCGTATGTGCTCTCTGAAATATTTAGCATCCTCATCATCCTGACTTGTAAACAACTGGCGCAACTCTTGACGAACTTCAGGGGTAGCTATTTTCACCTTACCTTTTCTACAACAGAATGCAGGACCCTCGTACTGAAATCTCATTGCTCCACAATGGACACAATCTTTTACTGTCTTCAAAACATGATGCTTTGTTGGTAAATTATGGTAGATGTTGTCGTAAGGATCATCATTTTGTTTATTTGGAGCGACATCACTTATCACTCTGTACGAATCGAACACATCGCCTGCCAAAAAATAAGTAGCAATAACATTGAGCTTCAAAACAAATAGTATGCAGAAACAATGAAATTTAAATCATAGTACATGAGTAAACCTTGTCCACTGAAAATCCTACATTCGTCATCATCAACATGCATTGTCTGTTCGTCATGTATGTTATCCAAATTATCTATGGTTTTGAAAAAAAGTATAACATCAACAACATATTGGATATTGGTAGTATTATTATAGATGAAGGCTCGACAAGAGTGTGGCATGAGTAGTTATACCTTCCAATGTACCATACTGTTCAGTTGGCTCAAAAATCTCTGCAGTATCACAGTCCTCATCACTGTCCGTGTCCCCTGCAAGTTGCATTAAAAATAAGGAGTAGCATAATTAATTAACTGAATACCAGAAGTTGTGGGTGTCTGTGTTCAGTCAACATGGGGAAAACTAAATATGAATCTAAACATGAATATACCTGATTGCGTGGATCCCGCTGTCGCAACTACAATGTCATTATGCTGAGTTGATGTATTGTTTTCCCGAATGCACTTTTTGTACTCACGGTTCTTGTGCAGCCACGCATCCTTCTCCTCACACGTTATTAATGAGTATCTTTCCCTATCATGTTGTCGCTTCTTTTCATAAGAATCACGACTTCGTTTCTTCTTATAATTTGCACTCTTTGCCAGATAGCTTTCTTGGCCATGCAACCCTGTAGTACTGGATACATTTCGTAATTCTTCAACAAAACTCATATCTCG
Source organism: Poa annua (assembly GCA_026929855.1). Lineage (NCBI taxonomy): Eukaryota > Viridiplantae > Streptophyta > Magnoliopsida > Poales > Poaceae > Poa > Poa annua. Next base: position 2,825,618 of record CM049437.1, read on the forward strand.
CTCATAAGTCAAATTTTTGTGTAGCCAATCGCTATCATCATCGGCCAACATAGCTGACTGGTTTAGTGGCATGTGAAGATCAATACTCGCTTTGATTGCATCAGCACATAATCCTGTAGGCCAAATAAACAATTAATCCATAGTCCATTATAAGAAAATGAAACAAATGGGCTGTATGTACCATTTGTACGTGGCTTGTTTATATTGCCAGATGGAGTACGTAGTGAAGACGGTGGGAAAGTTGCCGGACTCTGAGTCAGCTCTACACAATTAACACCATTTTGTTGGTGATCAATCTGAACCGTGCTTACACCTGTGAAAAAATGTAGGCACACATGTAAAAATTATGGCATAATCTATTATCGCAAAATGAATGAAATTGGTTGTTCGTACCGTTCGGATGTGTGTTGTTGATGTTGCTACGCTGGGTACATAATGTACTTGGTACTGAAGGAGACGATCGGTGAGATACCTCACCGATATGCTTAGCGGCCTTCTTTTCTTGTCGGGCTATGCGTTGCCTCTGTAAATACTCTGCTTTTTTTTCAGGCGTCAATCGAGCATACCATCCTTGACCACTACGTTTTTTGTTACCCTGGCTAATCAGATTATTACAGTTCTTTATTTGGCCGGTAAATGGTACATGCTCACCGAGGGGTGAATGTAACACCCGGAAAATTTAAGCTGTATTTTAAATTATTTTTATTGGCCAATTGGCCGAAGCAGAAGCGTCGTCGGCAGTCCTCTTGTCAGCGGCAGCCTTCTCAGCGGCGAGGCGGTCGGCGTCGGTTCCCATGACGAAGACGAAAGCGACGCGGACGTAGTGGAGGACGTAGTGGACGAAGAGGAAGTAGTCGTAGACGATGACGAAGAACGTAGGCGAGCAGTCGCGTATGAGACGCTCCCCAAAAACCTAATCGCCCCTCTCCCGTACAGGATTCAGAGAGACGGGGTTTCGGAGGCCTGCTCTCCCGTCGGCCGTGTACGCGGTAGACGGGATGGGATCAGCGATGGAAGCAACAGGTAGAGGAACGACGGAGGCGGTGGCGGCTGTGGGCAGATGATTCTATTATGTGTACCCGCAGGAGAGGACCGACCTCTCCTTTATACACGCAGCACAGGAGGCGAGAGGTCCAACAGAAATGTGCACAATCAATTACATTAAGGCAAATGAATTCTGGAAACGGTCGTACTTAAGACAGACGTTGACATTTTATTCCTGCATGACAAAAAGAATACATTGGCTCGGCGAGATTCCCGCAACCCGCGGCGCGGCGCGTCGTGACGAGGCGGGCGGCGGAGGAGGAGGAGCGCGCGTGTGGTACACAGCCATTCTTCTCATACCTCACACCAACTCATACTAGTAGCAGAATGGCTCAGTATATAAACTGGTGTATATCTCACTAAACTAGCAATATGGGACTAAACTCGCACCACATGCCATGACAAAATGGGACTTAGTTAGCGGGCAACTGATTTATTTCCTTTCTTTGGTGAAGTGTCGTGGGGAACAGTAGGAGCAGCTCATCATTGGGTGAATTGTGGCCGTTAGATTCAGCGGATGGACGGTTATGATGTAGGGGTTACGGCTAATGGTCATACATCATTCGTTAAATCTGGATCATTAGATGATGTTAATCTTACGGCTGGCGTTATTTGGATCAGCCCCTCTGGGTCTTTTTATATTAGTGGTGATATATAGAAAAAGGGGAAAGTGAGCGTACTGCTAGAGGTCATACAGAAATGGCCGAAGCCAAAGGAGAAAAAGCACAAATACGACATTACAAGCTCAAACGACCAGGAGAAAATTAAACTATGGTCTAAAGAAACTAAAAACTAACGACAAAAGCCTTCGACAAGCATCATGCGACCTGCGCCCTATTGTTCGTCCTCAATCTTGATGTGCTCGATCAATACATTTGTGGGCTTGACAATTTTATCAAACACTCTCTGATCTCATTCCTGCTACACCTCCCAAGCGAATAACACAATCATCGTGTCTAGCTTTCTTCTAGTGGTTCCGGTGAAAGATTCTCGGTTATGTGCCCACCATCTTCCCAACTAAGAATTTGTCCCGAAATAATGTTGACGACCGCACATCCCATAAAGAGATATTTTTGCATTTTCTCCAACCATGCCACAAAAGGTGCAACTGGCTGGATGAGGGAGACCCCATTTTTTAGCCTATCGGCAGTCCAAACCCTCCCACGAATGAAGAGCCACATTGCCGGTTCGCATTTCGTCGGTGCCCAAGATCTCCAGATGGCTCCAGCTAGATCACAAGAGATTTGTTTTTTGAAATGTTCCTGGTACATCGAGCTTGTGGTGAATAATCCTTTTCGATTCCACGACCATTCCGACTTATCTTCGATGAGAGGTGATAGGTTGACTCCTTGACACTCCTCCCATATATCACGAACTTGCATGGAAATGTTAATTGTTGCCGGTTTTTTATGTCTTCAATCCATGTTCCATTGTTAAGAGCTTGTGCCATGTTCTCCTTTCTTTTATATCTGGGTTTATGATCTTGTAGACATTCGGGGCTATATCTTTAATTGTCTTCCCATTGATCCATTTGTCTAACCAGAACATAGTTCTCCGTTTTGTATCTTTAATTGTCTTCCCATTGATCCATTTGTCTAAGCAGAACATAGCTCTTTCTCCGCTTCCCAAAACGACCTTTGCTGCGGTGTTGAAAATTGCTCTAATTCTTCCGGCTCGGCAAGGTTGCACCATGGCCTTTTTTATGGCACGAAGGCTCCATGCCCATCTTGTGCGGAAGGCCTTGCTTAGGTTTTTAAGGTCTAGGATGCCAAGACCAACAACGGCTTTAGGTTGACAAACTGTAGGCCAATTCATCAAGCATTTACCTCCCTCGACTGCTTCCGTTCCATTCCACAAGAAGGCGCGTTTGATTTTGTCAATTGCTTTGAAAACTCACGGCAGGAGGCTCCAGGGAAAGAAGATGGAAAATGGCTTAGCATAACCAAAAAATATTCACATAAGTTTATTGTATTCTTTTTCCCCAAGAATAGGCCGCATCTTCTTGAATTAACACCCTCCAACTAAAATCTACGCCAGGCATCAAACCTTCATAATTTATTGGACAAATATTATTGGCTGACATGCATTAATGTAAGAAGTGCAATGCGTTCTCTACATATATTGCAAAATTCTGGAACCATGTTGTGAAGCTAGAAATGCAAAAGTCTTCCGTGTTTTAGACTTCACCTCTGTAACTACTGTTAGGAATAGTAGAGACGAGATAACTTTCTGGACACATCGGTTTAAGAAGCCCGATGAAAAGAGAGCAGCCGATCTGTGGCGTGCTCACCTCGCAAACTGTATTATGTGATGTTCTTTTGAGTAAAATTCAGGAATTCAGGTGGGGAGCCCCCCGCCCCCCGGTGATAGGCTCAAAAAAAATGTTGTGAAGCTAGCACCGAAGCGAGCTAGGGAATGAGCAACTGAGTTACATGCCCTTGGGCAAAATTTAAATTCAAACAACTCTAAATTCCCAACGCATAAGCTTCTCGTTTCTCCAAGAAGGACGCCAATATGGGAAAGCTCGTGGCTACTTGAATTAAGGGTCTGGAACCTTGTGATGCACGAGATACCTTTCCTCTTTTACTTGCCCGTTTAGTGTATCGCTAGGAAATAGCCAGCCTTTCCAAAGGTCTCTGGGCTAGCGACAAGATGAGATGTGGCAGCGTACGAGTGCACGTTAAATACTCCTTCCCTTTTTTGATATAAGATATTTTAGCTATTACATATAGTCTCTAGATATGGACTAAGACGAGTAAACATAGATACTAAAACATGTCTAAATATACTTATATGCATGTAAATGTGAACAAAGTCTAAAACATCTTCTATTTAGAAACGCATGGAGTGGATACGATGTCCAGTTTCATTACTTGTCCGCTGTTCTGTCCCGCTACACGCTGTGCGGATGTGGGCGTGGAGTTTAGCTAGGTATGCACGAGCAGCTAAACATTCATAAGCGTGCTATAAATCCGAGAATGGTTTAACTACACCATACCTCAACCAGTTCCGTACGGTGAAACCCGAAGACTAAATCCATGTAATACTTCCGTCAACCCCAACCAAAACTAAATCAAGCTAACTATTCACCCGAACCGAACTTAAACTGAGCCCCCACCTGTGAATAGAAACCATTTGCTCAAACAATTTGAACAACGTTTGATATCCAATCATTAATACACACCCAAATACAACACATCCCTCGTACCAAATCCCAAGCCTGTGCATTTCCGGTCTAAGCCGGGAGGCCAGGCGGAGGAATCCGTCGAGCAGTAGCTCCGCAAATGGCACCAGGACCTGCCCTCCTTGATCGAGCGCGCCGATGGGGCCGCCGCTTGTCCCGACGCCAGGATCGCGAGGGTGTTCGTGCCACACTACCTCAAAACCACTTATCTACACATTCAGCTACTCAATGGATTCGAAACTCTTATTTATCGAAAGTATTACGATAGATCCCTATACTTGTGGATCATCAGTACTGCCACTGTTATTTCTATTTCAGTGTATTTTGCTGGTAATGTCGTTCACCGACGTGGCCTCACACACAACGGTGATTCCAAATAGCATGGACATGAGGTTACCGGCTTACGTGTTTCCCATCGGTGACGTCAAAACCGCAACGCCGGTGATTAGATGTTTCCTGATAATGACTGATGTAAAGAAAAATATAGATTAACTATGTACGATATAAAATATATGATACATCTCTTGGTGTTAGGCGACAGCATCCTGCGGCGACCTCCTATGCAATAATTGTTTCAGATAAACTAAATCTAATGAAAAAAAACTGCTAGGGAGATCATATAAGATAAAGGGTGTGCACTCCTTGCCTCTTAGTTTTGCGCAGTCGCGTATAAATATGTTTTGTACTCCAACTAGTACTGAGTAGTACTTGAACTCCTACCTACCTTATGTTGCAATCTAATTACTTCATTCTCATATAAGGGCTCGCATTGCGCGTGCGTGCATCTGCACAAGAGAGAACCACTCCCGTGGTTCAAATGTTAGATAAGAAGACAATGCATACTTTTGGTGGACTGCAATGGTCTGCTCCTTTCTTCTGATATAAAATTTTAAGGTTGTTGAGTTGGGATTGGGAGGCGACGGGTATTTAAAGTGTGCATGTGTATCTAAATTGACTCGCTAAGCTGATCACAGCAGACACAGCTTGCCACTATGATACGCAAAATCAAGGTGCAACATCGGTACAAAACATGTGGCACTATGATACTCAAAGGCAGGCCCGTCTTTGTGGGTGCACCATGTGCACAAGCGCTCAGGACCCCTAATTTGCATGGGCCCCAAAATTTATAGGCTGATTATAGATTGCACGATCAGTTTCAGCGGAGGGTCCAGCTATAGCGCTGCTTCACCTCGTCTTGCATTTTGAAGTTAGCTTAAGATAAGGGAGTTGTGCGGCAGTGGAGGAGAGGATGAGGACCGCGCCGTTGCCGGACGAGATAAGGAGGAGGACCTGTCCACCGCCGGAGTCTGCCATTCTAATTCTCTGAAAAAACCTTCACTCTCATATTCTGGGGAGGAGCTGAAAAAAAGGAAGGCGTAAAAGATAGGAGAAGAAAGGTGGCGCTGGGGAGAAGACTAGGAAACCAGTAGATGTTTTGGGGAGACACCGAGAGCGGCTGTTAGGTTTTTTTCGTTTTTTTCCTCTAGATTTGCTGTGTTCTGTTGTTATTTCTCTTTAGCTGCTTAAGCCTTAAAACTTCCCAGTGTGGAGAGGATGGTACGATTGCGTCGAGACTGACTTTGTAGCAAAAAATGGTTTCTTTATATGACAGCTGTGGGAATTCATTTAGAGCGTCTGTTGACAGCTTGAAAAAATACTAGTCCAGTCAGACACAGAAAATGATTCTGGGATCATGTCCCGGATCAGGAATTAATTAACTAATGCTGAAGCCTACCAGGTCACAAGAGTTAATTGATCATTACCCCTCTGAATTTGATAAATGACAACTTCTTAGACTGATAAACTTGGTGCTAAACATACGAAGAAGATGAAGTCAAAAGAACTTTGTAAAATCTTTTCAGTTTTTTATTGGCTCATATGGTCTTGTAGAATCTGTTCAAAGTTTAAGGTTATAACTGTGCTTGAGTACAATCAGTTCTTAGAAGAAAAAAAATCTCCGATCTAGAGAATGTAGTGCATATATGCATGTTCCCATCATAGTACGTAAATAATGTATGTTTTTCCATCTATCTGAAATGGCTATGTGTGTGTTTCTTATTTTTTTGGAAACTTCAAACAAATGTTTGTTACAAACATCATGATCAAGTTTTCCATTTCTCCACAACAACAAAAATGAATGATAATGCCTTGCGTGCTCGGAGAGAAGTACCAATTTAGAGATAATTGGAACACCAACTGGCTGATGCGTCTAGTGATCTCACTCCACTTGCATCCTACTAGTTTGCAAGTAATCCTGAAATGTAGAAACATCTGATGAGCAAGCCAGATGGTGTGCTTGTCATTTTGGAGGCAAAGGATTTGACAGGACAGTTGCCATTGTTCAAAGGAAATGAGTGTGAAAAGCCAAGAAGTCTTAGCAACCAAGGGAGAACAAGAATATATGCACCGCATTTAGTAGTGATTATACACATCAGTTCCTCTCATATTTCCTCCTACGTTTCACACCTCCACAGGGCCACTTGGATAAGCAGGTCCGTTGCACGCATACAACATGTAGTGGATGGATTTTTTAAAATCAAAACTGCTCTGCTGGCATGATGTGGTTTTGATCTTGAGATCCCTTTGGTGGGATAGTCCACCGAGCTGAGCAATCCAGATGGAGTCATGAAGACGATGCTTCCCAAATTTTCCAACTTGTTGGAATATAAACATCAAGAAATAAGCCTCTTTACTAGGTGCTTGAGTGACTGTGAAGTATTCATGCACACAACTCTAATTCAAAAGAATTAACATTTGTTTTCAAGGTTGAATTGCAAGACAAGGGATACTACTTTTGACCCAGCATGCTTTCTTCCTAATTATTCTTTTTTATTTTTATTTTGCATTCCAATGCATCGATTATTGACAAGCTACCTGTAAAGTTCCCTTCTCTTCCTCAGGCCTAGATAATGAATATGATTTACAAATCGGGTCAATGAAATAGCTTCGACGCTGATGAACAGGTGTGAATCTGTGAGGTCACAGTTTATCTCCAGAGGACTCTTAACTCTGACGGTGCATACTTTTTTTTTGAGAAACACAGTACAACGCAAGCGCTCATATATACACGCACATATTCACCCCTATGAACGCACGCACGCACACTCTACCCTATGAGCACCTCTAAGAGACTGAGCCGGCGGATCAGGTCTTAAGATTGACGAACTCAGCACAGGCGCCTCGCTGTCGACGCGAACGTCGACTCCCACCGAAGAATATTCCGGCTAAATAAGAAACACCAGCGTCAAATCTGGAATTTGAACTCTGTTGGGCTGGGGGTACAACCACCATACTAACCATCTTGCCACACGCATACTTGAGAGGTGAGAGTATCTTTTTCAACCTCGCTAACCATATAACCCAAACCCTTAAGAAAATGAATGAACTATTCTCTCCGTTCAGTTTTACATTTATAGAGGACCTCTGGAAACGTTCATAAAATCGATCAACACACACATAGTATTTGGACATCCATATAGAAAATTGTCACAAAGCATGAAGTGTCCCCTCAGAACACAAACTCGCGATAACTAGTAATGGAAATTCAATTTCAGTAGTAACGAAGAGTTACATCACATTACACCCTCAACTAGTGACTTCGCCGCGAGAAAAAAACAACTGGCGAAGCAACCAGGAGGTTACTAATAATACAGTAATGACGACAAAGTAGCTAAGAAAACTTAAACTTAAACCCTCCTTAACGACCTACTGGTGTAGGACGACGAGACGAACTCCTTAAACCCTTACCGCAGCTGCGGCGACCGATGTCTAATATTCCATCAAGCAATGGCTGCTGCGGGCCTAATCACACTGCTTATAATTAATCAATGGAGCTACCGTTTGCTTTGATCACGAGAGGATGGCGTCCCAGTCGATCTCCCATGACGGGTACTTGTGGAGGTGGTGGAAGACGTCGGACTCGTCCCACGGCGCCTCCGAGAAGTCCAAGCTGGCCATCTCGGAAAGCGGCGGTGCTGAGAGTTGCTGGTGCTGCGACGACGGAGGGAGTGGTGTCGAGCCGGCGGAGAACACTGACCCATCTCCCTCCGTAGACGTCGTGGAAGTAGAGGCTTTGGGCGAGTCAGGGATCGCGACTGTGTTGGTGGACGACTGCTTGGACGGAGCGCCGGTGATGTTCTGGCAGATGGAGTCGATCTTGGCGTCAATGGAGGCGTGGAGCTGGCCGGCGAGGTGCGCACCGCCGCTGCGGAGGTTGGGGAAGTTGAGGCGCGCGGCGTCGCCACGGAGGCGGAAGGCCGCCTTGTCGTAGGCGAGCGCCGCGTCCTCGGCGGTGTCGAAGGTGCCGAGCCACAGCCGCGTCCGGTTCTTGGGGAGGCGGATCTCCGCCACCCACTTGCCCCAGTGACGCTGCCGTACTCCGCGGTAATGCTTTCCAATGGCGGCGGCCGACGACGGCACCCCAGCCTGCTTCATGGGCTGTGCCCGCGGGCCGAGGAGCGATGCCGACAGCCCCCTCTGCTGCTGCTGTTGGAGGAAGAGCTGCGCCTGGATCTGATGGATCTGTTGTTTGCCCAGGCTGGCCAGCCCCACCACGTCGTTCACCGACGAGGTGTTGTACTGCGAGGTGGGCGGCAGAGGCGGAAGCTGCGAGAAGGTGGTGGCGGGAGCAAACGGAGCTTGAAGCGTGGTGTAACTGTAAGAGGATGAGGAGAGGGCAGGGAAGTAGTGGGATTCCTGAGGCAGTGATGGAGAGGAATTGTAGTATGATTCTTGGGGCAGTGATGGAGAGGAATTGTGGCAAGAAAATGGGGAAGTGGAGGCGGTAGGGAAGCAGTAGGATTCCTGAGGAACTGGTGGAGAGGAATTGTAGCAAGAAAATGGGGAAGTGGAGGTGGAGGTGGTGGGTGAGGAAGCGCTCCTGATAAAAGGTTCGAGCGCTTTCATCAGCTCCTGATCCGAGGTGGACGACGATGACGATGAACTGAACTGAGTGTACAGATCTATGTCTGCCATTGCGAACTAGAGAAGAAGAAAAAAGAGAATATTTTTGTGCAGCTAAAGAGAGAACAAAGAAGGTAAATATCGAAAGAATATTGGAACAATTAAGCCCCCTGATTTTCTTCAATAAAAGCGAAGAACAGGGGAGAGATTTTGTGCAAGCTAGCGACCTGTGAAGCGGCTCTGTAAAAACAGCCCCTTTCTGGCTCGCAAGAAAGGCGAAAAAAATAGGCTAAAAGAAATGGAACAAGAATCCAGAGGAGAAAAAAGGTTCTCCGGATCTGTTCGTCCTAGCAAGAAGAACAAAAAGAAAAACTTTGCATCCGATGGAGCAAAGACTAAAAGAAGAATAAGAAAAAAGTTTCCAGGAACCGTTTCTTGCTTTGATCTAATAGCAAACCAAGAGAGGCCCGGAAGAAACAAGTCGAGAGGTCAGAGAACAAACCTGTCGTCGCCGAGATGGCGTACTGGGTGCATGCTCCGTCGTGTTTGTGTATGTTTGGGTTTGGGGAAAGATCGCTTAGCCTCGCCCGTGGATGGAAGTGGGTCGTCGTGGATGGTAGGGGAATTGAAGGCTGTGTGTGTTCGTGCTTGGTGATGATGGGTGCTGCCGTGCGGTGTGTGTGTGTGGGGGGTGGGGGGGGGGGGGGGGGGGGGGGGGGGCGTCTCTCCTGGGAAGCAATGGCCGCCGGCAGCGGCATTTATATAGGCGGTGGCGTCCCACCCGAGCGATGCCATATCACTAGGGGTTCCACAGTTCCACTCCCGACGATCTTCTGGCAGCTATAGTACATGCATGCATGATTCGAGATCGCCGATCGACGAATATGCAACTTGGAAGAGGACGACCATATGGGCAATGGATATCACGACATGGTCTCTCCGTGCGTGCGTGCATGGGCACAGGCAGTGCCTCGATCGCGTCGTGGCCACGGCGTGACGAGACGACGTTGACATGGCGCGCGCGTATGATCTTGTTTGATACGGCCATACGGGATGCATGCATGTGGGCTTTAATTGGCTTTGCGGCATCGATCGGGGCACGCATGCCGGAACTCAAGTTGCCGAGCAACTGCGTTCCGATAAGAGTAAAATCCATAAATGGTCACCGGATTTGATCTCATTATTACTCGCCGTCATCACTGTATACAGGTATACGCGATTTACGGTCACTGGTCACTGAATACGTGCGCTTGAATCATCGAAGGTCGCCAGAGCTTGTACAACGACGTATTTGCTTACGTGGCACTGAGTTGACCAGTCAACACGAGTGAATATTATGCAAAATTACCCCTTCCAATCATGTTTTTCTCTATAAACTCCAAAATAACCGATTACTACAGCTGACCAATGGGGCCCATCCTCCCACCTTCTTCCTCCTACCTCTCCCGTGTCCACATTCCCATCCTTGCAACCGCCGACCAGCCCCACCCCCTCCAATCCTCCGCCCTTCTCCTCCCCGCTGGCGAGCGCCCCACTGAGCCCGGCACGAACCCCCTGCTCCCCTTGACCGAAATTGTCATCGAGAGGAATCCCGGCAACGTCCCTCCTGGCACGCCCAAGGGACGTCGAGCAGCCGGGCATCGACGCTAGGAGCACGTCGTGCGCCGTGCGTGGCCGCGTCGATGTCGTCGATGCCGCGTCGATGCTCTTCGAATTCCTATGCCTACTCCTCCTCGCGGGTAGGATTTCTTCATGCTAGATTGCTACTCCATGTCTGATACCATGCTTATATTATACTAATTGCTACATGTTTTATATACACTTTTATGCATTTTCTGTGACTAACCTATTAACCAGATGCCACAGTGCCAGTTCCCTGTTTTCTGTTGTTTTTTGTTTCAGAAAAGCTGTTAAAGAAATATTCTCGGAATTGCACGAAACAAAAGCCAGAAACCCTATTTTCCCCGGAAGCATCCAGAACACCGAAGAGGGGCAAGAGTGGGGCCACAGGGCGCCCACACCTGTTGGCGGCGCGGATCCCCCCTGCCGCGCCATGATGTGGTGTGGGGCCCACGGCCCTCCACCGACGTTGCCCTTTCGCCTATTTAATCCCCCCCGACAAATAAACCTTAGGCACCCGATCAGAAATCCACGAAAACATCCCGTAGCCGCCGCCGTCGTCAACCCTATTTCGGGAGTGTTCTGCAGCTCTTCCCGGCACCCTGCCGGAGAGGGGAATCATCACCGGAGGGCTCTACATCACCATGCCCGCCTCCGGACTGATGCGTGAGTAGTTCATCCTTGAACTATGGGTCCATAGCAGTAGCTAGATGGTTGTCTCCTCCACTTGTGCTATCATGTTTAGATCTTGTGAGCTGCCTAACATGATCAAGATCATCTTATTTTAATATTACATGTTGTGTTTGCTGGGATCCGATGAATATTGAGTACTATGTCATTTGCTTCATAATATATTATGAGAGTGCGTTATTTATGATCTTGCATGCTCTCCGTTGCTAGTAGATGCTCTGACCAAGTAGATGCTTGTGACTCCAAGATGGGGTATTTATGCTCGATAGTGGGTCAATGTCTTCATTTAATCTGGGGGAGCGACAACAACCTCCAAGATTGTGAATGTACTATTGCTACTAGGGATAAAACAGTAGTTCTTTGTCCAAGGATAATTGTGCTATTTACATTACACAATTTGCCTAATGAAATAATCCGTTGGTTGCAACTTAATACTGAAAGGGGTACGGACGTTAACCGGAAGGTGGATATAGATGTGGTTGGAACGGTCTATGTATATTGTTGTAATGCCCAAATGAATCTCACACTAGACACCATGACATGTACATGCATCATTATGCAGTTCTTTATTTTGTCAATTGTCCAGCTGTAATTTGTTTACCCACATGTATGCTATTATTTATTTATGGAGAGATATCACTAGTGAACTGTGGACCCCGGTCCATTCTTTTAAATTGATAATACAACCTACTGCAAACATTGTTCTCTTTCATTCTCTGCAAACAAACATCATTTTCCACACTATACGTCTAATCCTTTGTTACAGCAAGCCGGTGAGATTGACAACCTCACTGTTAAGTTGGGGCAAAGTATCTTGTTTGTGTTGTGTGCAGGTTCCACGTTCGTTGTTGACACCGGTAGTGCGCCCTGCCAGCGTCAGTTTCAACAACCTTCAGAAGAGTCTTCGTCTCCTACTGGATTGATAACATTGGTTTCGTACTGAGGGAAAACTTCCTGCTATGCTCATCATACCTTTCTCTTCGGGTTTCCCAACTGCAACGAGAAGATCAACTCCATGCACATCAATGTCATTCGGGGCGGTGAGGCAAGAAGGAGAGGAAGCTCGGGGCGGCAGGGCTACACGGTTGGGGAGGCGGTCAGGCGCAGGTGACGGGATAGAAGGGGATCGGGAGGAAGAAGAAGATGGGATCTCACCGGTCAGTCCTTTGTAACTTTTACAATTAAGCCCTTTTATTTATTATTATTAAATAATTATCCATGTGAGCCCCTGCTAGTCTGAATTGTGGGGTCAACGTAGTGCCACGTTAGTAAATACGTAGCTATACAGGTACCGGTGACCTTCGATGTCACATGCGTGTGTATTTGGTGACCGTAACTTGCGTATAGCTATGTAAAGTGATGATAGCGAGTAATGACCTCAAGTTACTCTTCCGATAATTGGGACGTTGGACGCCCGGTGACGTCTCGAACAACAATCGACGACCATCCTTACAAAGATACTCCCTCCGGTTTTTAGAACTTGTCGTTCTGAGTTTAATCAAAATTAAACTTCATTAAGTTCAACCAACACTACTAGAAATCAGTCCATTTGTGACGATTTTTAGTGACGATTTCAGAATGGTCACAACTTAGTGACGTTCACTAGTGGAAAAAGGGCTACTTGTGGCGCACCAAAAAGGCATGGGGAGGTGCGCCACAGATATCTCGCCACTGAATTATAATTCTGTGGCCCACCCCTTCGGTGCGCCACAGAAAGTGCCACATTTTTGTGGCGCATCCTTACTTGTGCGCCACAGACATTTATCAGTGGCGCATGGATTGCAGGTGCGCCACAGAATATAAACAGCAATTTTCGATTTATTTTTCCTGCGTTGTACAAATAGCTATATATACAGGATTTATCCAGATATATTATAAACAATGATATATTTTACACAGTAGATTAAAACAGAACAAATACACAGAAGTCGCACGAGTAGAGAAGTCGGTGTTACAATTAGTAGAGAACCTAGAACAAGTAGCTATATATTACAAACTAGAACCTAGAACAAGTCGCACGAGTAAACTACTCGTCGTCGGAGCTGGTGTTATAGAAGAAGTCGGAACACCTGTCATCATCGGTGTCCCAGTGTTACTCGCTCTCCCTCTGGGCGGCCTCCCGACGGCGGCGCCGGTCTGCCCTCCTTTGCTCCCTTCGGTTCCTGAATAACACCTCCTCGTCGGCGACGTCGCCCGGGAACTCCTCCCTCCACCGACGCATCAGCTCCTCGTCGTGCTCGGCGGTGGCGATCCGGCGCTGCACCTGGCGGTGGCGGTCACGATCTTCGTTGGTGAGGAGGGTGGGCCGTGGCACGAGGAACTCCGCCTCCACGATGTTCGGGCAGTCCGGGAAGTTTAGCTCGCTCCGCGGGCGCCGGAAACGCCACGCGACCGCGTCGTATGCGCGCGCTGCCTGCTCCGGCGTGGCGTACGTCCCGAGTGTCTGCCGGAATCCGCCGACACGGATTTCGGCGTAGTAGGTGCCGTTGGGCCGCTCCCGAACACCGCGGAAGCCGGACGACCCGCGGCGGCATCGTCTACACAAGAGGAGGTTCAGCGGTTAGTAAAGCACATTAAACTTGCTTAATGGTGACATGTAAATAAAAATTCTAAATGAAGTAGGTCAAGACTCATAGCATGCCTCATATATAAACAAATCATCGATATTGTAGTAAGACTTATAGACAAAACAAGATTTAAAAAAATTATACCTCATACTTGGAAACACACAAGGAATTCTAATAACTTTGTTGAACCAAGTAGGAGGCACGCAACTTATATGTGTGCATGATACAAGGTTCAACAAACTATCAGGATATCATACAGTGAGCCACATTATTTTAATCATCGGTATTTTAGAAATGAAGTAGGGTCAACTGAAAAGCATGCCTCATACTTAGACTGGACACACAAATTCAGAGATGGAGTTAGCGAGATCCAGTGATGTCGACCGAACCGAGGTCGAGGGGCTCCTGTACGGTGGTGGCGGCGAGGAGGATGCCCGCGGCCTCCACCTCGATGTGGCGCGGATGAGGGCGGGGTCACGGCCGTGCGTCGGTGGCGGGGCACAGGGTCACGGTGGTGGCGTCGGTGGCGGCGTCGGTGGGGCTCAGGGTCACGGTGGTGGCGTCGGTGGCGGCGCGGAAGGGGCGGCGTCGGTGGTGGCGTCGGTGGCGGCGCGGAAGGGGCGGCGTCGGTGGTGGCGTCGGTGGCGGCGCGGAAGGGGAGGCGTCGGTGGTGGCGTCGGTGGCGGCGCGGAAGGGCCGGCGACGCTTGGCGGAGGTGGGGGCGGCGGCGCTCGGAGGAGGTGGGGGTGAGAGCGCGGGCGTGTAGGATACTAAGTTAGAGAGAGAGAGTGGTAATAAATATAGACCTAGGTCTAATATTTCTGTGGCGCACGCCGCCGCATGCGCCACAAAAAGTCTCATATCTGTGGCGCATGGGGACACATGCGCCACAGAATGCCTACTTTCTGTGGCGCATGTGCCTGGTGCGCCACCGACAGTGCCACGGATTTCCAAATTCGACCTGCCTGGCAGGAACCACCCCATTTCTGTGGCGCATTCTTAATGGTGCGCCACAAAAATGCCATTTGAAGTGGCGCATTTTTATTTTGTGCGCCACAGATGTTTGTGGCGCACTGTTTCGGTGCGCCACTAAATGTTTTTTGTGGCGCATGAGCGGAGGGTGCGCCACAAACGGGCATCCCACCTATAAGCCTTTTTCCACTAGTGGTTTTTGAAATCAAGCGTCACGAGCCGCCACAGAGACGCAAACCCCTCGAACTTAGTGATCTGTCCTAACACAAGGCAAGAGCTCTGACGATATTCCCCGTGATGACCCAGTAATTGGGAAGGAGGATGAGGACCTGCGCAGTTTTGTGGAGGAAACTTTGCAGAGTGATCAAGACTCTAAGTCAACAAATGAAAAAAGTATTGTGCGTAGGGACTACAGTCCTACTGCACATGCTGATGTCAGAGTTCTTCAGTACTTTGATTCTGAAGGGTTTCTTGATCCTGATGTTGAATTGATTGATGCAGCAAGTTTTCGTTTGTACAGTTGTCCACACTATCTACTGCATTTGTTATCTTTGTAGACTCTTTTGGATGTGTGCTGTTTTTTGAAATGATCTTTGTATGTATGCTATTCAGGTGCAACCAATACAATACTGTTGTGAGTGTTGTCAAGCCTAAACGGAAGTACTTTGATTCTAAAGGGTTTCTTGGTCCTGATATTGAATTGAGTGATTCAGGCAAGTTTTCTTTTGTTATCTTTGTAGACTCTTTTGGATGTGTGCTTTTTTTTTTAAATGATATTTGTATGATCTTTGTATGTATGCTATTCAGGTGTGGGTGTCGTCAAGCGCACACGGAAGGGCACACGGGTGGAGAAGGTAACCCGAGAGCTGGAAGTGATGAAAGAGGAGTTGGCTGTCATCAAGAAGAACTCAGAGACACAAGTGGCTGCTATCAAGAAGCTGCTAGATGAAGCTGAAGCCGCACAAACTCAACGTGACAAGGAATACGAGGTGCTGGACCAGCGGACTGAAGAGAACGATGCCAAGGTAGCTCAGATGATGGTGTTGTTTGGAGCTAACAAGAATTAGAGAAAGTTTAGCTTTGCTGCTGGTTGCAAGACGTTTTGGTATGAAACTTGCTGGCAGGTTCGTGTCCTTTCTGGTCCCTTTTTGGCGGTTGTAAATTTGACGAATCTGTGAACATGTTGGTAAATCTGTGAACATGTTGGTGCATCTCTAAACATGTTGGTGAAACTGGCTGATTTATATTTAGCTGCTGAATTTCTTGATTTAATTGATGTGATATTGAGCTATTTGTTGTATTTTAAAAGGCCAAGGCCCAAAGTAGACTGGGAATACATGGACTCTTAAGAGGCTACAACCGAATCTAAATTAGATTCGTATATGGGTCGATTTACGAAAACCACGAATTTAAAAAGGGTAAGCCCAAAATATAACTGGGCTGTAAAAAGGGCAAGGCCCAAAACTGTAACGGATACTAAAATGGCTAAGACCCAAAAATATAATGGACCCTAAAAATGCCAAGGCCGATAATGTAACAGACCCCAAAAGGCCACGGCCCAAAACTGTAGTGGACACTAAATGGGCCAAGGCCCAAAACTATACAAAACTGTAGTGGACACTAAATGGGCCAATACCCAAAAGGTAACGGTACATAAATGGGCCGCTGCCCAAAACTGTAACGGACCCAAAATGGGCCAAGGCCTAACAAGCATAATGGGCTGGCCCATATAACAGACTCAATGGACCGGGCTGAATTCATTTAGTGACGTTTTCCATCGTCACAAATTTTGCCACGTCAGACTGTGTAGTGACGTTTTAAAACGTCACTAAACACAGTGACGGTTTCCATACCGTCACAATAGCTATGGCGTTTCGTAAAAACGTCACTACCGATCCTTGTTGACGCCCAGCTTTCGAACATTTCGAAATCGTCACAAGATCGTCACTAACCGATGTTAGTGACGTTTTAGTGACGAATTTGGAGCGTCACAAATGAGGTTTTTTCTAGTAGTGCAAATATTTTGGAAAATAAATCAGCATGTACAATATAATATATATATATATTATTCGAATTATCGTGAAGTATAAACTTTCGTATACTTTATTCCGTATTATTGGTCTTCATATTGTCTCTTGTATTCTGAGTCAAATTTAACAAAGTTTGACTTTTGACTCAATCTAGAACGTGAAGTAAATAAAAACGAATGGAGCACAGTCCGGCCGTTCAAGCGGTACTAAGAGGTCTCAAGAAAATCCCGTATAAATTTGAAAAGAAAAATCAACATCAGGTTTCTCAGAAAACTGCATTACGGCCAGAACATTTACCGAATACTCGTACCGTAAATTTTACAATAAAGTTCCGTGCGAGATTTCAACTAGGATCTTCTCAAAGTTCATTGCAAACTTCAACATAGTTTATCACAACACTAGCATAGTCATCACACAAACGAATATTTTTAAATCAATAACAACTAACACTCGAGTACTCTTACCGTAGCCATAACGCTTCGCACCAGCGCTCCAGGAAAGGCGATCTACAAGGCGATCTAGGTCTCCGCCTCCTGCCGGCGGCGCCGCCGGCCCGCCCGCATCTATGGCCTTAGTGTCATGGTCGCGCGATGGATACCGGTCCCTGCCGGTGGGAGGGCTCCATCCTCACATGCTTTTTTATGTTTTGTTATGTTTTGTGTCTTCCTTGGAGAGATCAGGCGTCGGCTGTTCTCTGAAGATGGAATAAGGTCCTCCCCACCCAGTCTCCGCTCCGGCGGCGTCTCTAGCGTCGTTGGAGGGTGTGTGAAGGTTTGTCTCTGGTGGATCTCGTCAGATCTGGCCAGTGGTTGTCTTCGGTGGATCCGGTTGGATTCGATTTTCGTTCGTCTTCGTTTGTGTGTCAAAAAATTAGATGCTTCTGATCTTTGCATCTCGTAATCGGCGGCGGTTGCTGTGCTGGTGTGCTGATCCTCTGGGGCCGTAGCACGACGACTTCCCGGCTGTCTTCTAAAACAAGATTCGCCCGACTCTGATCATGGAGGGGTGATGGCAGCGGCGCGCGTTCGGCTTGATCTAGTGTCTGTAGTCGTCACTAGGTGGTCTTCGAATCTAGATGTAATTCTTATTACTTCTGATGTTCTTTGCACCGCCTTGACTGTTGATGAATAGATTGGAAGTTAGTTCGAAAAAAAAACTAACACTCGAGTATACGCGGATGACCTTACATTTTACCGGTGTGCTCACTCGGTAGTGTATTTTTTTCCCCGATCTGGCCTTCCTGTAGAACTAACTATGTATGTGGCCTTATTTGAAAACTAATTCTAAATATGGCCCTTCACTTCGGCTCCGTGAGCACTGGCGCCAACGTATAACATGTTGGCTCCGTTGCATCTGGCGCTGAATCTTTCCGGTGCTAGCACGTCCTTCTCGTTAGATTTCCTATTCAGTTTCTATACGCAATGACTAATACCTAACGGCTGGCTGTTGACCTGCTGTGCACACATCAAACATGTACTACCTCTGTTTTTTAATATAAGACGGTTTAGCCTTTTTCCACATTCATATGTCCAAACTTGTATCTAGACATATTTTAGTGTCCATATTCACTCATTTTTATGTGTATCTAGACAACATGTGCAATAGCTAAAACATTTTATATTAAAAACGGAGGGAGTAATACGTTAATCCTTCACATATATAAGCTAGTTTCATAATTTTATAAGAAAACATAAGGAAGCTAATTACACAAGGTTCTCAGGTAGAAGTAAGTAGCGATCGGCTTTCAACTTAATCTAATCTGGATCGTGACAATATTATTTGCCAGATTAAACTAGTATAGCGGAAATAGACATTAATAGCTAAATTGGCCTAGTTGCCATACTAGATAGTTTGCCTGAGTGTCATTTAGGATGACTCTAACGGGCGCGCACCCATCGAGCCCGCCCACATCCATCCCTATTCGCGCGAGCCAATTTTAAGACCCAACAATACGACATATACGGACAGCGATCAGTTTTTCTGTCCGCCGAGACCCATCAACGACCCAAATTTGGATCTCGTTTGCGTCGGCCGCGGAAGCGCGCAGACCATCTATGTGTCTGCCGCTCTGTGTCCTCACATGGCCCCGCGCGTCATGGCTTCAGCGGCCACCTACCCCATTAACTGTGGGCGGTGGAGCTCTTTAAAAGAGGCGGTGGCCAAAACCTAACCCGCCCCTTCGTCTCCAACTAGGACGGCCAACATATCTAGAAAGGGACGGACATAGGTCGGATCCCTATTCATTTGACGACCCAAACATACAAAAAAGCGGACAAAAGGCATACTTGGTGGCTAAAAAGGACAAAACAGACAAATTTAGCCGGGAAAAAGAGCCGCAAAATTGGCTGGAAAAAATTGGTAAAGGGTAGGGATAAATTGATTTAAAATCTCATTTTAGAAATACTTGGTGCCGGCATGGATGTCGGGACAGTGGCTCCAGTCTATCACCTCCTCCATGTATTGTGTTGATGTGTTAGAGTATCGATTTTGTTCGCTAGGGTGACCTGGTCATTGACTCGTGCGAGAGCGGCCTCGGGGCTGGCGTGGATTTTTGAGCGGCGTCTCCAAATATTTTCCTCCGCAATTTCGTCGATGTGTTTGGTGTCTTTTTTTATTGTTAGGCCAAATTGGTCGTCGAGACGTGGGAGGGTGCGGAGTTGGAACCAACTTGGTGTGTTTTGTGTTATACTTGATTTTGGGTCAGTTTTTCTTATAAATTGAACAAATATTTCCTTCTATAAAACTTTTGACAGGTTTCAATAAATAAAATACCATTAGAGCTAGCTTTTCTGAGAAAAGAGAAAATAACAGGTAGCTGGCTAGCGTGTGGTTCACGTACGGGAGTTGGAGTCAATCAATCGAATCTTAACAGGAATACAGTAGCCGGCTAGCTTGGTCACATACGCAAGTTGGAGTCGATCGATGGAAACTAGCTTTGCATGCCAAGTACGAACTTTTCGGCTCCAGGCTTAACGGCGCCGAACCAGCGAGTTGCCGGGGCCGCGCGTGGGCATCAAAAGTTCGGCGCCAGCGCGTATGTGCGCCGACTTGAACAGTTTGGGCTCCCTGTGTTTTGGCGCCGAATAAGGGGCCACAAGGGCCAAATTTAGTTATAGTTTTTTTTTGAGAAATTTTTAGTTATAATTCTTGATATGGTCCATTTCTTGTAGAAAATACCTCGGTACTAGTTGAGATAGTGATTGAATGCGGACTTAAGCAGCTAGTGCGCACACGAGCTCGTGTCCCTCCTTGGTAGCTTCGAGACAGCTCTAAGCACCGGCCTCCCCATTCGCCACCGCACACTACGGGGCAATAAGATTATCGTCAGTGTCATGGGCCCGCTTGAAGTGGGACAAGATGTGCTCGTCAAGCACATCTAAGCTAGCTCACATAGATCGCCGCCGCTCCGAGAGAGCCGGCCGCGGTCCCTCGCCTGTCTCAACCTACACGCGCACCACGCCTCGTCCTCCTTGCCACTGAGCACCACCACGCCTCGTCAACCGTGGGGGGGCTAACCCTGAATCTAGCACGGTACCAATAATCACCGGTTGATTGGATGAATATAGCGTTCTTTTATCAAGGTTGTTTCTGTTCGACAACCAAAATGGCCCAAAAACGCACACATCAGCCAAAATTTTGCGCCCAGGTCGTTATAGTGGATTTCGTAGAGATGGTTTAAGACAATTCATGGATGTAATTTAGGCCATCTTGTATTAATTCGATGACAAACAAAATTGTCACCGACTACCAATGAAATTAATGAGACTATTCCCTTGCACTTTTCCTTTTCGAGAATTCTATTCCCTCGCATTGAAGTAAACTAGCTAGAGGAACCATAGGCCTCTAATCCAAAGTCATGCACAATTCAGTATTCAGTAGAGATGTCACATTCCTATTCCTATTCGTTGGTTTCTTCTGTCCTTACTGTTGTTTTCTGGTGATCTAAATTTGTATATCCGGACAAAGTCCTGCTTGTGACGTAGGAGTTCTTTTCCGGGTCGGACTGCAACCGAATCAGGGTTATGCCACCATATATACATCTTGTAAGCCGCCGCTTGGGGTAAGTCATACATTGTAAACCCTCTGTAACCTCACCCGATCATAATGAATTATTGTTGGCCGGCGCCTCGTGTCCCCGTTAATTTGATCTTCTCGCACTCATCGTTTTCATGGTATCTTTCATAACACTAACGACCATAACTGAGGCCGGTCCAAGACTCCACATCCTCAAATTCAAACTGATTAATCATAATCAAGGATATCCTTACAAAGCAGGAACTTTTCGTGAACTTACGATAGGGACCAATGAAGATTGTGTCATCTCTCGGCTACCTCATCGATCGAAAGTCTGCAGCTGCTTTACGTTTCCTTTCTCCAACTCTTTACGTTTCCTTTCTAAAAGAAACCTTCTCCTGGCTGAGCCAATGCATGTTGCGCAACAGTGCAATGTCGTACTGGTAGGACCAAACGGATGGCTTTGGGCTCTTTGAGAGTCCACATCATGGTTGTCATATGCATTTCTGTTTGAAACAACATTACTTACATAGAACAAGAAACTTATCGCTAGCATTATTTTTATTATCTTATACCAAATAGTTAGCATTAGCACACACACAGGTTTCCTAAGCAACAATTGAACTTTTCTTGTCTAACTGCAAGAATAATTCCTACATTTTCTTACATATATAATATACAGGTCAATTACGCGGCTCACATCTTATCTGTTGAGGACTTTATGTTATCTCCAACTAATAAATTGGCAATAATGCTCTGGTCGAATAAGTAACATAAATACTCACCGCAACACTTGATTACAAGAATTCGTCCCATTGATTTGAGGGAAGAACAAGAATGCATGCACAACACTCCATTGACAATGCACGCAGCGATTTGATTAGTCGCATATAGGAAATGAAATCTGTCAATGCTTGCCACCATGGACATAATTGAACACATATAGAAGAAATTTTGTATGGGCTAAGTTATATTAAAACTTATTTTAGGTTGGTACTAGCTTAAATATTATACCCAGTTGTACTCAAATGCCATTTTTGTGCATGGACACAACAATATTCTACTATCACACACACAAAAAATACAATACAATTTTGGCCCTGTGTCGAGATTTTTTTTTTTTGAATAAACTCAAATTAACATATCATTACTTAAGGTAATTGTTAACATATTTTTACTTTTTCTCTACGTGTGGTCAAATTACAATTAAAATTTTGCTTGATGTAGTATAATTATATGGAACATATAATATTGTATGTGTGTGTGGGTTCTGCTAGTAATCCATGAAATTTCTTAACTTTTCCGAAAACTAAAGCCTGAGTTTATCGATTCCACTAAAACTGGTGAGTGCATTATAGTCGTTCGAAAAATCATGGGTGGGATATCATCGTACGTAGGATCTGTGAGGTGTTTCTTCAGAAGATAAAACATGTTTATTGGTTCTAAAAAAAACTTGACAACACATCCTCCAAATTCGACCTACATATAGTGAAAAAACTACAAAATTGGTTCTGAATAGTGCTAAATAGTATTCAACCACATGACACCATCCATAGTCATGGTTTTCTTTCTATAATTGTGAATTGAATTTTGAGCTCAGAGTGTTTGGAGTTGTAAATGTAGCCACCTTTATGCCGCCAAAAGTCAGAATTTTGCCAATTGATAAATGTGATTTTTGTTAGTTGATTCTATGATCTCATCTAGAGGTCTGATCCTTTAAAATAATTCTCGATTGCTTAGTTCAAAAAATAGAACAAGACAACCTTTTAGTTCAACACGATAACTGCATGTTCATTTACTTTATCTTGATCATATCATGTCTATCTCTTCATATGAAAGATCTTGATCCGAAAACTCAATCCATATCAGTATCTTCATGTCATCCACTGTCGGCGTCTGGATGCCTACGCCGACGGCCCATTTCGGTAGCTTACGAACCGAGCGTTATACGCCGACGGCCCCGACATTTGGCCGTCGGCGTATAAGCCGACCGTCGGCCTAGTTGTTCTTTCCCGTAGTGATGGATCCAACAGATTAATTGTTTTCAAGAATTTCTTATGGAAAACTTTGAATATAACACACTAAAATCATTAGTTATAGGGATTGTCATTATTTGCTCACAAATGGGATCGGTCCAATGCATTTTTTTTAGAAACACAGTACAGACACAGACGCTCACATACACGTGCGCACACTAACCCCTATGAACGCACACACGCACACCCTATTCCTATGAGCACCTCTGAAATACTGAGCCGGCGGATCGAGTCTTGAGATTGACGAAGTCACCACAGGCGCGTCGCTGTCGACGGGAAAGTCGCTTCCCACTGAAAGAATATTCCGACTAAATGCAACACACAGACGTCAAACCTGTGGTTTGAACTCTGGTGGGGTGAGGGTATAACCACCCTCCAAACCATCCAACCACATGTTGGTTTGCGGTCCACATGCATTTTTAGTGGCGCATGTTCAAAAGATGCATAGCAAAGGCACTGCTGACTTCCGTTGTGCACAGATCACGAAGCTCCCAGCCAGCCATTGACATAGTAGAAGCACATAGGCATCGCAGCATGTGCATCTAACGAAACAAGTTCACCGTTGACAATATCTCGCCAGCAGTTAGCTCTTCTACCGAACAATAGCATGTGCGGGTTCAGTTCACAGTCAACTGCAGCCGTGAGAGCTCGGGAACTGCGGCTGCGGCGCGTGCGAGCCGCAACTTGCAAGATGGATCGAGTGATGAAGATATTGAATTATGTGATTCGGATCGGGATACGGGCGAATTTCCACGTCCGGCGCACTAGAACACGAAGAGCAATAGAATGGTTTTCTTTGAACCCGCGCGCGCACGCAGCTGATTCCATCCAATCTCGCGACAGTATCTGACATGATATCCCGGATAATCCGTGCGACAGATCGCTTTGAAGTCAAGTAAACGGTTTCTTCAGGTCAGGGAGCATGCATATGCACTAACCACTAAGGTAAGGTTAATTATGTACTATCATCGCTGGAAGCAAGGATTAGAAGCATGCATGATCGATAAGTGTGATTATATTGTCAACGAGCAGTGGATGCTCTCGGCAAGTCAGAGGAGCTGAGCTCTGATCAAGAGCCAGCACATGCAGCCTATAATAGTAAAGGTATGTCAACTGGACATGGGATGTCTGATCAGCAGAAGATGCTTGTACAGTACTCCCGTTCCATATTACTTGTCTCCTATATGTAAATATGGTTGTATCTAGACGTATTTTAGTGTTAGATACATCATTTAACTACTAGTTTAATGCCCGTGCATTGCCACGGGTTCACGATTTTTTTCATGTACACATATGAACATTCTAATATTTGATCGGCAACACCGTTGAAGAGGGAAAGGGCGGGCGGTTTGGACTACTCAAACTGTAAATCACGATTCATGCCCTTGATCATTGCTTTTGCAATCAATTTTCCTTTCCCACCCGCCCCAAGCTTCACCTCCTTCACCATTGTGCCAAACACCTCACTCCGACAACGCCATCAATGTGTTATGTAGTCACACCACTCCATCTTGTCGTTGTGCCCTCGTGATTTCTCCAATTCGTGCGTCGTGTTTTCTCTAATTCTGGCAATCGTCATAGTCGTTCCCCTAACCCATGAATTCTAAAAGATTGCATCAATCATCATCCTACTTTCATTTCTATTGTGGTGGTTCCCACTTCAGAATTGGGAATATTTAACAACTTTCCAAATAACAATGCAATGTACACAAGCTCCAAAGGAGGCTCTATTTTAAATATAGCATGAGAGCTGAGAATGCAACTCATTAGAAACCACCTAATAAAGTCATGAGGGCTGAGATAAATATATATACAGTAATAAAATTAACTTCATTTGATAGAAATGAGGGGAGGTATCCAGTGAGCTGCTACCACAATGGTGCCATATCAAATACAGGGTCTTCAAATGTGGTAAGCACCATATCAAATACAGGGTCTTCAAGAGAATGTATATTTCCCCACAAAAAAGAGAACATGTATACAAAAACAAATAATGAGCAGTATTTTCATTTTGATTAAAATATAGACATAACTTTATTTAAGCACAACATCCGTGCTATTTATAATCTCTGCCCACATGTAGTCTAGCAAAGATGTTCTCCAATATGAATAAGAACCGATCCTTTAGCTCACTACATCCTTGCCCCTGTGCAATGTGTTAGTTAATCTAGCCGTTCTTTCCATTTTTTAGAACTAGTGTTAGGTTCAGTTCAGTTAAGATTCAGTTAGGCGTCAGCTAAGGTTCAGGGTTTAGTTAGCTGTTAGTCGAGTCGTGTATGACCCGATCTTGTCGCTGCGATCACGAAGGCCTGGACGTGGGATGGCACGTTCGTTGTGGGCATCGTGTGATCACACACGACCGATTACTTTCCCTTTATAAGCAATGGAAAACGCAGAAAAGCGGCAAGTTGTACGCTGCACAAAATCCCTGTCTTCAACCTCTGAATTCTCTGAAGTTCGTGAGTGAGAGGGACATCACAATGTAGAAGCCTGCAAGTATCTCAGCATATAGGAGAAACCACAATAGAACCTCCTGATGCATCCACCAGACATGAAATTAATTTAGCAAATCAGACAAGTCCAAGTAAAAAACAATTAGAGACTTCTAAGTCGTACAGTTTTTCACACTGATAAACAATTAGCTTGATACAGGTGGGTTTGCTACGTCCGAAAAAATTTGACACACATACAAGGCAGTTATTCAAGCATTTCGTTTGGCTCCACCGCAGATGCACGGTCGAACTGTTTCATCATACCCAAATAACAAGAGGTGGTTGAATCTGAGATATGCAAATGGCAAATAAAGATGACATTGTTCAGTCTCTACAGACCGAGCTTGACCTTTGTTGATGTAAGAGAGAAAAGAGCCTAGAGAAGACATAGCATGCTTACTAAAAGTAAATTTCAGAAACCTGATAGGAAACGAATAAAGATTTAAAAAAATAGCTAATCCTTCTTGCATTACTGAGTTAAGAGGTCTTTTAAACTAAAACATCATTCTAATTTATACGGAGTAGTACTTAATAGC
Organism: Poa annua; assembly: GCA_026929855.1. NCBI lineage: Eukaryota > Viridiplantae > Streptophyta > Magnoliopsida > Poales > Poaceae > Poa > Poa annua. The sequence goes on from CM049437.1 coordinate 2,851,705, forward strand.
ATGAATCATACTCTAAAACAGAGGCTCCGCAATCACAGAAGACGTCAGGAAAATGGAAAAAACTATTGCAAAATAAGAAGACCAAAATAGATACCAATCATATCTTCCAACTGCACCTAGCATAGAAAGATTTGAATGCTACCCGTCTTGAAATCTGTAGATGTGTCGGTAAATACCTTTTTTCGATAAAGGGCGCTTTATTACTTAAAAGGTTTAAGCGTTTACACCCAGCCTCTGCATAACTAAGATTCACACAGCTGTCCCACCGTTCACAATCCGAAACCGATACTAGCGTATTACATATCATAACAATGAGCAAATGCAACTACGCCTGAAATGGTGGCGGTCCAATAGATTATGCTGCCACCCATGAAGGGACACTAGTAGAAAATGGGGCTTCGGTTTGGAGGTCGGAGCACATTTAGTCCCGGTCAGGCCTGGAACCGCGACTAATGACATCAATAGTCGCGGTTCGAACGGTTAGGACGGCATCACGGGCACGGAAACCTTTAGTCCCGGTTCCACAGGAACATTTAGTCCCGGTTTCTAATACCAACCGCGACTAAAGGTATTTGTCCCGGTTCGTGTTTCAAACCGGTACTAATGATCTATAGAATTCGCAGCGGTTTGGAAACTGATCAGCCCGCCGCGCTTTGGAAGATGATCGATCAGCCGCGCTTTGGAAGATGATACACACGAAATTAATCATGGCGCCGTGTGGAACGCGAAGCAGCGCCGCGCCGCCGCCCGCCGGCCTCCCTCTCCGCCCTATAAAAGGAACAGTACAAAAATGCCTAATCACACACAAAATCTCCCTCTCCATCCTTGCTCTCTTCCATTCCAATGGAGTCACTCGGACACATCACGGCGTCTCGGTTATTCTTCTTCTCCAAGGAAGGCATGGACTTCAAGGTATGGGTCACCCTCCGTGCATCACGCGTGGAGCGGTGGATCCGACACGTGAAGAAGGAGTATCTCGACGGCGCACCGATCAAGGGGGTTGGACTCAACTGCGAGTTCACCGACGCACTCCCGGGTCGTCGCCAGAAGGATCTTCCAGAGGAGCAGAAGCAGCGCGCCGCCGTCATTCAACTCTCGGTGGCGACCGAAACTCTTATTTTCCACATTTGCAGGGCTGATCGGGTGCCGAAACTACTCATCGATTTCTTAGGTGACAAGACTGTCAACTTTTACGGCGTCCCAATCCAGAATGACGTGCGGATGCTGCGATACTACGGAATTACAATTCCGTCAGCGGTCGACCTCCAGAGGAATTGCCGGAACCCAACCGACAATCCTACCCCGAGCCTGTATGCTCTCTCCAATGCTGTCGTTGGGACAAATCTGGAGATGAAGAAAAAGAAGAAGAAGGACGACAAGAAACGGGCCGACGACGAAGAAGGAGAAGACCTAACGAGATATTGGGCCGCGGTTCCATTGAGCTACGAGAGAGTCGTATATGCTGCTCTGGACGCTCGCCTTGGCTACGAGATTGCACGGAAGTGGTATTTAGATTGATATGATTAGTAGACCGTTGTGTGTCTCAGCTATCTCATGCATATACTGGAAATGCTTGGATTCTTATATATCGGTTACCGGTTTATTAATATAAATATTTCCATTTCTAAGTAATTTCGGTTACCGGTTGAAAGATTTGAATATTTCCATATTCAAAGATTAATATATGATTTTTCATCCGATTTTATGGATTATGTCACTAGTAGAAAACATCCCTTCGGTTTTGAGCCCTTCAGTTTTATGGATTAATATGATTATATGGATTATATGTATTTTATTTTCCATCCGATTTTATGAATCAATAAGGTTAATATGATTATATGGGTTATATGTATTTCATTTTCCATCCGGTTTTATGAAACAATAAGGTCAATATGATTATATGGATTATATGTATTTTATTTTCCATCCGATTTTATGAAACAATAAGATTAATATGATTATATGGATTTTATTTTCCATCCGATTTTAATGTTGAAATAAAATGAGTTGATTAGTTATTCAAATGAGTTGATTAGTTGAAATAAAAACACCCCTTTATTTTTATAAAAAGAAAATGAACGATTTAGATTAGTTATTCAAATTCAAATAATTTTCATGTTGAAAGTATTGTCAGAATCCAAATATATATTCAGAAGTTATTCAAATGTAGATTCAAACTCTTTTGAAATTACAAAATGAAAAATTAAGCACGGCAGATGTCTGAAAGTGCAAAATGAAAAAAAAAATGAGTTTTGGCGCAAAAAGAAACATCGTGGGAGTGGAGGACAAGACAGACATGTGTCAGATGAAGAAGATGCTCCATGGTTCTGACATATAGAAGAACACAAGAACACCAAGAACACAAAACCAATACCTCGATCTACCCAGGTTCGAGGCCCTCGTGAGGAGGTAAAACCCCTACTCCTGCTTAATTGTGTCTCTCTCTAGATGTATACCACAAGAGTTACAAGATGCTCATTTTTGAGCTGTGTGAATCTCCTATATATGGAGATGAACTCACGTGGTAGTGAGGATATGAATTCACGAGATGAACACTCTCTCTTCTCTCTTCTCTCTTCTCTCTTCTCTTCTTCTCTAGATCTTGCCAAGCGACCTATGCCGGATTATCCTCGGTAGGTACTCCCCTGCACACCAGAGAAAAACAGATCACAAAGACATAGGCATATGTGTTAGTTCCTCCCGACATAGGCATATGTCGGTCTCAGATCACCTCCTCCCCGGGACATAGCTTAGTCGACATAGAGAATGCTTCTAAGCCCAGCCTCTCGAAGATGTCCTTAGTATGCTCACAAGGACATCTTCGAGAAGCTGGTGCCTAGAGGAGTCCTCTGCCTTTGCCTGGATCACCTCGGTCCACCCCGGGACATAGCTTCGACATGTTTGCTTCCTCCTCTACCTCACAAGAGAGAATGCTTCTAAGCCCAGCCTCTCGAAGATGTCCTTAGTTTGCTCACAAGGACATTTTCGAGAAGCTGGTGCCTAGAGGAGTCCTCTGCCTTTGCCTGGATCACCTCGATCCACCCCGGGACATAGCTTCGACATGTTTGCTTCCTCCTCTACCTCACAAGAGAGAATGCTTCTAAGCCCAGCCTCTCGAAAATGTCCTTAGTATGCTCACAAGGACATCTTCGAGAAGCTGGTGCCTAGAGGAGTCCTCTGCCTTTGCCTGGATTGAACATAAGGTCTGGGCGTCTATTTATAGCATCACCAGGGGAGGCATCTTGGCCACTGTCACCCACGAAAGGGCATCCAGACCTTTGCCATCCAACCGCGACTAAAGGCGTTTTAGTCGCGGTTCGTGTATCGAACCGGAACTAAATGTGCAGACTGTACACCTCCCGCAGTCGAAGAATTCACTGGATATCTCTTTGTAGCCTGATCCAACGGCTCACAACTGCTTGAAAGAAACATACGATCCGTGTGCTTCTTTAGTCCCGGTTCGGAAGTGATAGCGTTGATCCAACAGCTCACAAGCCCTAAAACGAAACACACCCCTGATCTAATGGCTCAGAAGTGCTCTAAAGAAACACACGATCCGTGTGCTTCTCTAGTCCCGGTTTGAAAGTGATAGTGCTGATCCAACAGCTCCAAACTATTTTTTAAATAGTTTTATATCAGTTAGTCAAATTCAAACACATTTCATATTAAAAATAAATATTCAAACTCTTTTGAAAGTGCAAACTGAACAAAAATTCAGACTCACTAAAGGGGTAGCACTGCGTGCGGTCGAAAAACTCACTGGGTCGCGGTTGGAGGCTCCTGCATACAGCCCAACCGTGGCTCCTGAAAATTTGTATTCAGTCGATGAACTGAAGTACTTTGTAGATAGAACAGAAACACACGATCCGTGTGCTTATTAATTTAATCCCGGTTCGGAAGTGAAACTATTGATCCAACAGGTCACAAGCCCTCAAAAGAAACACACCCCTGATTCAAACATATTTATACAAAAGAAACTGTTTTTATATTAGTTAGTCAAATTCAAACACATTTCATATTGCAAGTTTTGTCAAATTCCAAATTATACAAAAGTTCTTCAAATTCATATCCAAAGTTAAAATAATTATTATAGAAAACATAAAATAGTTTTATATTAGTTAGTCAAATCCAAACACATTTCATATAGAAAGTTTGTAAAATTCCAAAATATACAGAAGTTATTAAAAATGTATATTCAAACTCTTTTGAAAGTGCAAACTGGGAAAAAAAATCAGACTCACTGGGTTGCGGTTCGTGACACGAACCGCGACTAAAGGGGTTGCGCGCGCGCCGCGGTTCGTGGCTCCAACCGCGACTAAAGGCCCCCCTTTAGTCCCGGTGCGAGCCACGAACCGCGACTAAAGGATATGGGGTATAAATACCCAGATTCATATCCCGGTTGGAGCCACCAACCGGGACCTAGCGCTAAGGAAACTGTCGACGCCGCCAGGCTGCCGGATTCTCGCGCCGCCGTTGCCGAGCTCGCCGCCGTCCGCGCCGCACGACGAGCCGCTGCCGCCGCCGCGCCCCGCTCTTCCTCCCCGTTGTGGAGGAGGCCGCCGCGCCCGCTCTTCCTCTCCCTCACCGCCGCACGCCCCGCTCTTCCTCTCCCCTCACCGCCGCCACCGAGGTCGCCGCTCAACACAGCTCCCTCTCACCGGCGAACACCGAGCCCCCCACGGTGAGCCCCCCCCCCCCCCCCCCCCCCCCGCCGCGCCCCGCTCTTCCTCCTGTTAGTTGTTAGGTTGAATTTTAGTTCATTAGGTTGAATTTTAGTTGATTAGGTTAAATTTTAGTTGTTTAATTAGGTTGAATTTTAGTTGATTATGTTGAATTAGTTGCTTTAGGTTGAATTTTAATTAAATGGACATAGTGATGTGTTAGGAAAGGTGGTAAATTTAGCAATTAGGACTATTTTTTTCAATTTAGTCCCATTTAAGTTTAGTATTTAGTATTTGTATAGTATAGCTTTATCATAAATATTATAGTATAGTTTAGTGTTATATTGCTAGTATTGGTAGTATAGCATTAGTATAAATATTGATTTAGTATTGCTTACTATAAATATTGTTTAGTATTGCTAGTATATAGCTTTAGTATAAATATTGTTTTACTATTTTTAATCTTGCTCTTCTGTTGTTATTGTACTAAATATTGTTTTAGTATTGCTAGTATAGATTTAGTGTTTTAGGACTTAGTGAAATTTAGTGAAGTTTAGTCTTTATTCTTTATTCTTTATAGTTTAGTATTGCTAGTATATATTCTTTATTCTTTATTCTAAATATTGTTTTAGTATTGCTAGTATAGCTTTAGTGTTTTAGGACTTAGTGAAATTTAGTTAAGTTTAGTCTTTATTCTTTATAGTTTAGTATTGCTAGTATATATTCTTTATTCTTTATTCTTTTTAGTACTGCTTTTAATCTTTATTCTTTATAGTGAAGCTATGGACCATGATGGTAGAGATGATCGGGAAGGTCAAAAAGATAATGAGGTAGATGACGGCTCACAGTATCTGAATGAAGATGGTGATGCTGGGTTGTCGGATGATCAGTTAGAAGAACGAAACATAGGCAACCCGGAACCAAGTATTGATGTCGATGCTAGCGTTGGACCCTCAACGAAGTCCTCTGATGTAAATATCTAAGTCTCTGCTAATTATATATATAGACCTCCACATTGAGCATATATTTAATGAATGTTTTTTTAGTCCTCCACTTCAAGGTTACGGGGCCAGACCAAAAAGTGGAACGAGAAGACACATATGATTATTGACATAGTCAGTGCCGATGGGGAACCTTTGGAGCCCATAAACAGCGTGACTGCATTTACTAATCAAACATGAGTTCTTGTTAGGGACATGAACCCGATCACCTGTCGAGAATGGAAGAAGCCAAGAGCTGATGGAATAAGTTTTGTCTCTAACGAATTGAAAAATTCTATTTGGGACAAGCTGATATCACATTTCACTCTGCCGACAATGGACACCGAGGAGCAAACAACAGCCTTGAAGGCCAAAGTCAAGGTGTGGATCCTGAAGATCGATTTTGATGAGTTAGCTAGAGACTTAATATTTACTGAATTCTCTTCTATGTGCTGATGTGTATATGCAGCCACCACTGGATTTTCTTCAACATTGAAATTGACTTGGGGAAAGTTCAGATCGAGGACTCATTACATCGACCCATGACGGATTACTGGAACATTATTGAAACGCTCCAGAGGTACTATATTGACCTCTTTTCTTCATTTCCTAAGTTCCAGTTATGAATATATTCTTTATTCATTTTCTTTGCCGGGGCAGGGTATGGAAGCGGTTCATAAAACGTGCCGGAGAAGGTCAATTTAAACCAGAGCTGACCTTTCAGCTAATCAACGTAAGTAGATTACTCTATTTAGTTCTAGTTTCAATATCGGATTGTCATGTTTGATTATTACTTGATATGAACTCTATTTTCGTAAAGTGCGAGAGACAGCCACCGGCGACAAATCTGTGTGGATATTACGTTTGCGAGTATATGCGCATGTATGTCAGTGAGCGGATGGATATGGTGGTACGTAAAGCATTTACATATCAATTCACAATTTAACTATTGATGTATTTATATTGACCGTCTTCTCTTGATATATCCAGCAAATGAATCAACGAGCGCATCTCACTCCATATCAACGCTCTAGAGGAATTCAAGAGGAAATTTGTGGATTTCTGCTTGACGAGGTCATAGCCCCAACAGGAGAATACAATATAAACCGTAAATAATGATTTTGATGTAATAATGATCGTGTTGGGTCGACACTTATGTATATGATACATGTTTAACTTGATACGAGTCTCGTTGGTATGGATCAATTCTCGTTAGACACTTCATATAATATATGCATCGATGTGTGTAATTGTAGCTTACAAACAATAGTTTAAATCATAAATAAAACAGAAAACAGAAAAACAAAATAAAAATGCTAAAACCTAAAACCCCTCGAACTTATTAGTCCCGGTTTGTAATACAAACCGGGACAAAAGGTCCATCGCCGAGCAGCTCGCCTGCGCGCCCACGTGGATACCTTTTTGTCCCGGTTGCAGATCCTACCGCGACTATAGGTTGGGGTGTTTAGTCCCGATTCCGCAGTCCCGGTTGCTAAACCGGGACTGGAGGCCCTTACCAACCGGGACTGTTAGCCTGTTTTCTACTAGTGGGAAAAGGTATCCTTCGCCGTGAACTCCAACCGTGTACAGACCTCCGTGAATGGGTCTCGGTGCTCCACCCGCTGAAGAGACGACCATGAACGGAGTGTACCCGTACACCGGTAGATGACCTGCAAAGGAGAAGACAATTTATCATTAAACACTTTATCATTTCTACATAGCCATAGCGACCAAATGATGGCAAGCGCTCCCACCCTAATAAGCTTCCTAAACCTAGTATCGATACCGTGTAACCAATTCCCAAAGATATTGGTGACACTGCGTGGTGGATAAAGGTTAGATGCTACTTGGATGATTGACCATATAGACCTCGGGAACCGACATTGAAAAAAGAGATGTTTTATTATTTCATTCTGATGACAGAAAACACAACTCTTACTTCCCTGCCAGTTCCGTTTAGCAAGATTGTCCTTGGTTAGAATAACTCCACGACGAAGGTACCATCCAAACACCTTTGTTTTAAGTGGTATCTTCATCTTCCAAAGCAACTTGTTGTTATCAACCGGTATATAAGATTGGGATAAAGCATTATACATGGAGTCTACCGAGAATTTGCCATTCTTGCGTAGGTTCCATCGAAATTCGTCTGGCCCAGCTGTCAGTTGTATATTGGCAAACCTTTGTAAAAGGGCTTGCCATGCAACCATCCTCTGGCCAATCAAATCTCGCCTGAACGTTACATCTGGAGGTGAGGTTGCCATTACTTTCTTAATGGTATCACTTTTGTAACGAACAATATTATATAATGCCGGAAATGTTCTCGGAGTGGGGTATTGCCTAGCCACGAGTCCTCCCAGAACCTTATCTGAGATCCATCTTCAATCGAAAAAATGACCAAATCTGAAGAACTGTGATTTTGCAGCCATCAGACCAGCCCAAAAATGTGAATCACCCTGTTTCCAAGAAACTTGTGACAGCGGTTTGGAGCCAACATATTTCCGATTCAGGAGGGTTTGCCACTGTCCATTTTCGGTCAGCAACTTGAACAACCATTTACCTAGAAGGGCTGTATTCTTGACCTCAAGGTCATGAATTCCCAGTCCTCCTTGATCTTTAGGTGTACAAACCACACTCCATTTAACCAGTCGATATTTCTTCCTTTCACTATCCCCTTGCCAAAAAAATCTAAACCGGTAATAATGTAGTTTTTGGAGCACTCCTTTTGGCAAAAGGAAGAAAGATAACATATACAGTGCCATGTTAGTGAGCACCGAATTTATGAGTATCAGTCTTACTCCTAGGGACAGCAATTTACCTTTCCAGCTACTTAAGCATTTTTGTAGTCTTTCTTCGACGCATTTCCATTCGGCAATAGTAAGCCTCCGATAATGAATCGGGATGCCTAAATACCGAATCGGGAATTGACCTTGCCCACAACCGAAGAGTTCGGCATAGGTATTGGCCTCGTCTAAGGCCTCGCCAAAACAGAACAACTCACTCTTATGGAAGTTAATTTTCAGACCTGAAAGCTGCTCGAAAGTTGCTAAAATTAATTTCAGATTTCGAGCTTTTTCAATGTCATGTTCCATAAAAAGAATTGTGTCATCGGCGTATTGAAGTATGGAGAGGCCCCCATCAACAAGATGTGGAATCAACCCTTCAATCTGACCATCAACTTTAGCGCGCTCAATCATAATAGCAAGCATATCCGCCACTATATTGAATAGCATGGGGGATAATGGATCGCCCTGTCTAAGACCTTTTCGAGTCTGGAAATAACGTCCAACGTCATCATTGACTTTGATGGCCACGCTACCTTCAGATACGAAATTATGAATTAGAGCACGCCACTCATCAGAAAAACCTTTCATTCTGAGAGTTTGTTGGATGAAAGACCACTTGACTTTATCATAAGCTTTTTCAAAATCTAATTTAAGGATGACCCCATTTAGCTTTTTTGAAGGTAACTCATGAACCGTTTCGTGCAGCACCGCTACCCCATCAAGAATATTACGTCCTTGCATGAAGGCAGTTTGAGACGGGCGCACCACATGTTCAGCAACTGTATTCAGACGAATCGTGGCTACTTTTGTAAAGATCTTGAAACTAACGTTCAAGAGGCATATAGGTCTAAATTGTTGAATCCTTTCTGCCTCATTCACCTTAGGTAACAAGATTATTTCGCCAAAATTCAACCGAAACAATTCGAGTTGATCAGCATGAAGAGCGTTGAACATAACGAGAAGGTCATCCTTGATGGTGTCCCAGAATGTTTGATAAAACTCTGCTGGCAACCCATCCGGACCCGGAGCCTTGTTATGTTCCATAAGGAAAATTGCCCTTTTTACTTCCTCCTCGGTGTAGGGGGCTGTAAGTAAGCTATTCTCCACAGCGGACACTTGTGGGATATCCTCCGTTCTGGCTTCATCCATTGTGAAGTTACCATCATCAGGTTCGCCGAATAAATTTTTATAGTAATTAGTAATGTAAGCCTTTAGGTGTTCATGTCCTTCAATTCTTCCATCCTCATGGGCTAGAGAATGAATATGTTTCTTCCTGTGTCTGCCATTAGCGACACTATGGAAGTATCTAGTATTCGAATCTCCTTCAAGAATGAATTGAGACTTGGACCATTGATATCACTTGAGCTCCTCCTCACGTAGTAGGTTTGCTATTTGCGTATTAGATTGACTTTTCAGTTCAATCTCATGTGTAGATAGCATCCGCACTTCCGCGAGGGCCTCAAGCTCCTCAATAATGGTTGACAGTCGTTGCTTTTCTTTTCTAAGAATACCCGTAACATGACGTGCCCAGCCAGAGAGATGTTTGCGTAATGCACGCATTTTATTATTCCATCTCTCAATTGGTGAACGTCCCGCTACCGGTCTTTCCCATACATTCTTAACCATATCATGGAAGCCTTCCCTATGTAGCCAACCAAGTTCAAATTTGAACGGTTTTCTACATATAGGACTCGGCGTTCCCGTGTTCAGAAGTATAGGAGCATGATCAAACAGTCTCTCAATACGTTCTAAAGCTCGAACCGACACCATTTGGTATTTGTTTTCCCAGTCGGTGCACATTAGCACGCGGTCCAGCTTTTCGTATGTCGGATCAGAGAGACTGTTAGCCCACGTGTACTGCCTATCAACCATTGACACCTCTCTAAGATCTAAGCTGTCGATGACAGCATTAAATAAGAAAGGCCAATGGCTGTCAAACCAGCCTTTACTTTTCTCATGCGCAAATCGAAGAAAATTAAAATCGCCCCCAATTAAAATAGGGTGCGGATTGTCCTTTGCAAGATTAACAAGCTCACGTAAAAAGTCAGCCTTAAAATCATCCTGAGCAGCTCCATACACAGCAACGAGACTCCATTGGAAGTTATCAGCCTTGTTGCGGATGTGAAGTTTAACATGAAACTCACCAATGGAACTAGCTAAAACGTCCATGGTATCAGTTCGTACACCGACCAGGATGCCACCCGAACGGCCTCGAGGCGGACGAGAAACCCACTCAAATTCCCTACCACTAGAAAGGCGATTGAGGAAACTTAGTGTGTAGTCTCGTTTACCCGTCTCTGAAATAGCCAAAAAATCTAAATTATGATCCCGACAACAATCAGCAATGTGAACATGTTTAGCCAAGTCGCGTAGACCTCTGCTATTTAGAAACATGCCATTCATCGGGAAACAAATTTAGCTTTTGAAACTTTAGGTCTCTTACTAGATCGCTTTTCAGCGGAAGTTTTGGATTTGCGACGCGAAGCTTTTAGATCATATAATGAACTTAGCTCTGTCTCATCCAAACCAACCTCTGACATGACCCCAACAAGACTAGAGAGAAGCTGACCATCCATTGTGGCATTCGCCTCCTCATCGTCAAAAACAAGGTTATCCGACAAGGTGGAAACTTTAGGTATTACCGTTAACCGGTCATATTCCATATGTTTCAACACACTAGCAGAAACCGAAATATCATTGCTAGATTTACCAAGAGAAACTCCTAAACTACTCAAATTGGAAACTATGCGAGAATCAGAAAAACGCAAAAAAGATTTAGAAGAGGGGGAGTTACCACTACCATCCAGGTTCCGCTGAGCCTTTCGACGCATCGCCTTCATCGTGACATCCTCATCGGTTGCCGAACCCCCACCTGCGTCCATCACGTGCCTCCCACTCCGCCTCAGAGGCATGGGTGGTGCAGGAGTCACCGGTGAGGACGGCAGAAGCCGGGATCCGGAGCAAAATCCACAGACTCTTGACGGAACCGAAACTCGAACCCGTACAACCGGATCATGACCACAGATTAACAAACTGACCCAGGGCATCAGAGTTAGTCTCGAAGCACTTGGTGTCCATCATTGCCACCTGAACACGAACAATACCGCGACTCCGAAGCGTAACGAGATCAACGTGCTGAGGAGCGCCCAATAAAGAAGCAATTGCCCAAAGGCCATGAAAATGTCGAAGGGCATGAGGCACACCCTCAACCTGAACCCAGAAAGGCGTCAACACAACCAACGGAGGGATATCCTGGAATTTCCAAGAAGAAATAGTAATCCGGGCTGCAGAAGAAGGGACACCCAGCTGCATACCATCAATACGCTGCAGATCATCACCCGAGGGAACAGCAATGGTGTACGCATTCTCCCCATGTGGAATCGCCTTCCATGTCCACTGAGAGTGACCTGGACAAACCCTCGCCATCTGTGACTGAACAACCATAGGCTCCACCGAACCACCCGAAACTGTAACCAGAGCAGTTGGCAGGCTAGTTGGCACCAGATGCGGCTTATAGACACTATCCGGGAGGTGCAAATTCAGAGTGTCCACATTAGCAGTGCCAGTAAAAAATGACAGTGGTCTCGGCATCTTGAGAGTAGGACATCTTCAGGTTGGATGCGCCCCAGTATTACACATGAGGCAGTAGTGAGTAACAGTGCAGTCCTTAGTCGCATGAGAATCGACAGCACACTTCCAGCAACGTTGAGCCTTCACCGGAGCCTCCACAGAAACAATCGCGTCCGGAACCACAGCAACATGCGTCGTTATCACCGGCCCAGCTTGGGGAGCGCCACCCCCATGCTGGCCCGACTGAACCCCGGGCTGATACATGGGTTGGGGGAACCCCGGGGGAGGACCACCCGCATCGACGTTCCCAGGGGCCAGCACCTGAGCAGCAGAAGTTGTCTTCTTCTTTTTCTTCCGCTTTTGCGTCGAAGAAGAAGCAACACCGGTACCGACCGGCCTAGCGACTGGATGCTGCCCGAACTGAGAGTTTTGAACCATTGGAGGAGCCTGGAACTGCTGCTGCGTGTACACGACCTGCTGCCCGCCTTGGTAGTACTGGTACGGCGGAAAGACGGAAGGAGCGGGCGGTCGCGGCGCGTACTGCCCGGGCGGATGGTAGGCAGGCGCACCCGGGGCAGCATGCGCGGGCATGGTCGGTCCTCCATAGCCGGGGAAGGAAGCCTGCGTCACCCCGGCCGGCTGCTGCTGAGCCTGAAGGAAATTCCCCGGCGTTCCTCCCTGGAAACCCGGTCGCTGTGGCGGCCCCGACATGGTGCCGGGCGGAGGACTCGCGACGACCTTGGCGAAGGAGCGCGACGCAGCTGGATGATGGCGAGTGGACGAAGAAGGAGCCCGTCCCGCGTCGCGATCCGGGATCAGCGCTGTAGAGGACAGCGACGATGGCGAGCGAAGCGAAGAGGTAGGAGGCGGCGTGGGCGGGTCGTGAGGATGGTCTTGCGATCGACGCTGCGTACAAGCCCTAGGGTTGTTCACCCGGGCCCAGAAGCCAGTAATCCCTCGGCGCAGGGACAGCCCCATCGAACGGCCAGGATCCACTGCATGGCGCGTTTGAGCTGGCGTGATTCCCGCGTTGCCCGTTGCAGCGCCCTCCTCCTTCGTCTCTGGCGAAGCCGCGGCCGCCGCCATCGTCTCCGAGTCGAAGAACTGTCCGATAATCGGCAACGGCGTGATCCGACGTCGGGGCAGCGGACCTCTCCACGGCCCCATGCGTGGCGGGCGCGCTAGCCGCACACCCAACGGTGAGATAGGCTTCCGCGACGCCACCACATCCGGCTCGACTGCGACGGTTGCAGACGCCGGCGACGAAAACGAGACCGGCAGAACCTGCACAGCACAACCAGAAACCTCGGTTACCTTACCTTCTTCTATCGCCGTCGACGAGGACGATCCTCTCTCCCAGAATCGCGAAGCCGGGGTCGGAAACCCGATATCGTCCCAAAAAGCTTGCGCCATCTCTGCATCCGAGGTCTTCTTCCTCGTCATAGTTGTCCAATCCCCTTGCGGCGGATCATCAAGGACTTCCATGGCGGCCTCGAACGGAACCTCAGATGCGCAGTCATCGGAAACCCAATCCTCCACCTCAACCACTTCCTCGACCTCCTCCAGGCACGTGAACCGAGATCCACCCGCTCCGCCCTCCGGCGACAGACCGCCCGGAGGCAAGTGTCATATGCCCACCGTCACATGGGCCGATAGATGGACTGGGCCAGCGGTCTCAACGCACAAGGCGAGCCAGCGCTACTCCTCGATCCCCTTGTACTCGCTGGGCTACATAAGAGGGCGGACGACGCACGCCATAGGCATCGAAGAACAGAACCCTGAACCGGCTCTCTACCTTGTATCCCCTTTTCTGAATCTCTCTCCCATCCCCGGTTCTAAATCCTCTCCCCTTGCTTGCTGAAACTTGTATCCAGACTCATATTCCTGTATGGTGAATCGTAATCGAGAGTAGATCGTGACAATCTGGTATCAGAGCCAAGCACCACCCTTCCAAATTTCTTTCAGATTTTTCCCCCACGCACCATCTGTTCGATCAAATGTGTAGCCACCAGAACTTACCAAGTCAAGCCCTAAGCATGGTCATCGATCATGCAATTTACCCGGTCACGAAGGAGTTGTTGCATAAACTCTTTGATCCCTACGGTCTGGAGCAATTAGTGGTTTATCCTTCCATAAAATCAGAAGATGGAGATCCATGTGTGGCAGCGGATGTGCGATTCAGTTCGGAGCATGCGGCGGCGCAAGCATATGCGCACTGGGATGGTCGCTGCATCTACTACAGGTGCTGCCGGCTGCAGATGTGGACCGCTTCAGCGGATGTGTTGCCGACCCCATCTTCGGCTACAGCCACTCCCGCTACCGCCGCGTTGTTGCATGAGGGCCCCGACGACCTCGCTGCCTCGATGTCCTCTGTCTCCTTCAACCACTCCATCGACTCCACCGGCTGTGTCACCATGCCTGTGACGGTGACCTCCGGCGAGACCAAGCTTGTCACTGCGCCGGCAAGGGCGGCCACAGGCCCAGCTCCGGTCCCTGCCATCGGGGAGCCACTAGCGGTCACTCTGGCTGCTGCCATCTACACTGTCGAGGTGGTGCCCGCGTTCTGTTTGACAGAATGCACGGCCCAAACCACCACAGCGTCGTCCACCGAGCTCGCCCACGACAAGGACGCCGTCGAGCATTGCATCTGCGACGACTCCTACTCGTCACCCTCAGCCGAGCTCGTCCCCATGTCGGCAAGGAAGGCAGTGCGCCTGGCTCCAGTCACCACCATCGAGGAGTCTCTCGCTATCACTCCTGTTGGTCCTACAAGAATCATCGTTTTGGAGCCTGTGACCTGTTCGACGGAATGTACAAGCAGCAAAGCCAATGAGTTGAAGCCTGCTTCCACCACAGCAGCAGCGCCGATGTCATCCATGGCCACCGTCGACATCATGCCTGTGCTCACTGCCCCAGTAGCAAGTGACGAAATCGTCGACGACATGGCCATCAAGGGTGCAGCATCCAGGTTCACCACCGACTCGCCCAGAAGCCCACACGGTGGCGTCTACGCATCGGTGGGTGAGTTCATCTTGTCTGCGCCGCCGCCGTCTTTGTCCTCGGCTCCCACTGCTGCGACATGTACAATGGTTGATGTGGCCCTTGTGAAGTTGCTACAGCTGGACACTGGTGGAGCTGACCAGCGACCACCCTGGCCTCCGCCGGATCTTAAGATTTTGTGCTCAATCGATATACACAGTTTGCAGCTGACCAAGGCAATCCTGGAAGCTCATTCAAGTGGTTCTGCTCCAAGCTTTCTGAAGATTTATTTGAAGGAGGAAAACCAGGAAACTCTAACCTTAGGTGAAGTAATTTCTGAAGACAACCAGACTGCAGTACGACAGTTCAATAATTCAGTGTCTTGTGGTGTGCATCGGTCACGTTCTGCATTATTCCAGTGGAAAATTGCTTGGCAACTTGAGGGGACTGCAAATTATGCAAGTAACAATCGGACACTGGAGGGCATGGAAGTTCTGGTCACATGGTCAAAGTTCTTAAGGACTCAAATTATGGCGTTACCTTCCAAGGGAAAAAGCTTTCAACCTGATCCTATATTACTACAGAGGTATACTTCCTTCTCTACTGGGAATGGTTCTGGAGTGGAGGGGTTCAATGGTATTCGGTTGCAAGCTTGTTCTATCTCCCAGTTTAGTCGACATGTCGCCCCGTGTGGTTGTGAGCTGCTCCAATGGCAGACTGCATGGTCACTTAATTTGCACTGCTCTGGAATTACTAGTGCAGAAATTAAAGCAAAATTGCTCCCTGACATGGATGGAGAGATCATTCAAGCCAACTTCTTGTTTGTCTGCTATTGGGCTGTTGGTTTCGTTGCTTGGTCGGTACTCTCTAAAGTGATTCCAGGTGCTTTACCTTGTGGTCCTGATTTTTTCAGATGGGAAATTGCATGGGTTCTAGTAGTATCATCTTGTGCGCATACAAACATTGGAAATGATCCAGATCCTGCAGATGCTACTAGGGCAAGTACACTAGATGCACATGCTAAAGCTTGGGAACATCTTGAAGGTTCATCAGATCTGGAGTACTATCTAAAGGCTCACTACTGCCGTGCAAGTGCAAATGGCTGTGCAGGATACTCCCAATGGGCTCAAGGAAAACATTGGAAATTCTTACGAAGAGGAGCTTGGTTTTCAGTGGTTGTTTGCCATTGTTAGGGACAAATCTCAAGTGGTTTTCAGTGCATTCTTAGCTGGACCTGTAAATCCATGTTCTCGGTGGCGGCAGATCCTTGTTCAGCTGAATTATCAGGACCACGACGTTAGCTTGGACAGTGTATACCAATTTGGTGTGACAACATTCAAACAGGCTTGGTATGTTGAATCTCCTTATATCATCTATCAGCTCGTTGGCGTTTCTGCAAGTTCTCCGCAAATCTCGATGTCTGCCGTCACCTTTCCTGATTCCATTACACTCGGACTGTCGGATGAAGATGATCACGGCTATTGCTTATGCTGGGATCTTGGAGGGTCTACATTGTTTTTGTTTCTGGCACTGGACAGACGTGTGACCTTGGGCACAAGGAGGTGTGCTGCGATCTCAGTTGCTCGCCATTTCAATCAGGACAGATCCGTTGCTTGCATTGACTACCCGTCCTCCAATGGACTCGAGATACAACACACTCCATGGGATCTCGGTGTTCGTGATGCTGCACATTATGCACACAGTTTTCTGATGCTACGACTCATGCATGGTGAACTAATTCCGTGGCTGGCCAATGGTCTCTTGGGTACAACGCAGCAGGCTGGACAACCAACTGTACCCTGCTCACCATTACTGGATCATTACTGGAGTGTGCTAACCATGAGCGAGAGAGCAGAACGGTACCGAGACTTGATGAATATTCTTGGGCATTGGTGTGCTCCATGGGATCCTGGTGGCTGCATTCTTCAGGTATTTGGTGAGGGCGGCTTGAGGGCAAGCCGGATGTTAAGGAGGGGGGGATGTCATATGCCCACCGTCACATGGGCCGATTCGACTGGGCCAGCGGTCTCAACGCACAAGGCGAGCCAGCGCTACTCCTCGATCCCCTTGTACTCGCTGGGCTACATAAGAGGGCGGACGACGCACGCCATAGGCATCGAAGAACAGAACCCTGAACCGGCTCTCTACCTTGTATCCCCTTTTCTGAATCTCTCTCCCATCCCCGGCTCTAAATCCTCTCCCCTTGCTTGCTGAAACTTGTATCCAGACTCATATTCCTGTATGGTGAATCGTAATCGAGAGTAGATCGTGACAGCAAGGTCAACCGGCGACGGCGCCCCGTGTCCCTGCACGCCTGCGTCATGCCCCGGCTGCCTTTTTCATGCCAACATGCAGTACAGGAAGTTTTTCCGACCCGCTAGATACGCCCATGTCAGCACAGGTGACTAATTGACCACAACTCCTGGCTCGATTATTGGGGAAGAAGGAGTCAAGACCAGGACACCGAGCGAGCTGAGCTGCACGGCGGTCTCTACTCGGTAAAGTAGCTCAATGTTGAGTATTAAACAATGAGGACCTAACTTAAAATTGATGCCATACAGGATGGTGATGTCCTGCATGTTTGATTCCCTGTTCTCTCCAAAACCAGGAGCTTTGACCGCACAGACCTACATTTCATGTCCAGTAAGATCAAAATATTCTAAATAGGCTCACCCACAAAGAAAACCGAGTTAACAGACCTTGAAGCCTCTACGAAGCTTGTTAAGATGAAAGGAGTAATCTCCGAAAAAAAAAAGATGAAAGGAGTAATCAAGGAATGGAAAATACTTAGAAGGGAACGAAATCCACCAAGTGCAGCTCTACTCGCAGGGGAAATTTCACATAGATTGAAGAGGGGAATGGTGTGCTAGCGGCCTAGCTGCCATCTGCCGGTACCAATTTGGCCTGGAGACTGAGGAGTATTAATTATTACGGAGGTGCAAGTTCGAAGGTTTCCCTCGCCTTTATGCTCCAGGTGACGAAAAGCTTTGTTAGCAATTATTCTGCATAATCCTCCAAGCTCGTTCATAACACCAGTCATTCATTATCTTCCAGGATTCTCCAAAACGTCCATGAGATCCCTTGCGCAAGTGATATTCTTGAACACCAAAGCCAGCCCAAGAATGAGAATGAAAATATAGAGACATAAAAACCTGAAACAGAAAAGGATTGATTGGCGAGCAACAGGGGAAATATAAAATTGACATTTCAGCCCGAGAGCGGCATATGCTTCGAAAATAATATAACATTTTCCACACATAAGGTAGAAGCAAATGGATATTTTAATCCGTAGTGCTGGTAGAGATTACATACTAACTTGCACCAGAACTGGAAGAGATCAAGAGACATGTATTCCAGTCAAGAATATCGGCTTCAAGCAAATAACCCAACAATTACTTAAATTGACACCTACATAGAAGATGTAAACTCTATCATGCAACGCAAGATGAAACGACATGATCTAAATATTTTAGTTCAAAAACAGAAAACATGATCTAAGATCCTTGACGACACATGTGAGACATACTCAACTGAAACTCAAAACACACATGACACATGTGCACATGCACATACACGATACATTCACATCAATGCACCAGTGGGTTTCTGAGACTGCACCCCCAACTGATTGGGTTATCTGAAGAACACAACTTCAATTTTAAAATAAAACCAAGGTATGGACTTCATTTTATGAAGTAGAACTTAGCGATGCACTGCAAATGTCAAACTAACATCAGACGTAATGCCCTGCTAATCAGAGCAATAGAAAAATGGCAAGGGCGTTGAGACATAACGTCGAGCATGTGATGAGTGGAAAACACAAGAGAGTGCTCAGCACATTATAGTTCTGATTACAAACGTGTAGTCGAGCTGGACATACTTGCATATGTATGTGTTGTCGAGCTGAAAAGTGAGGGAAAGAAGAAGGACTATCTAGTGGCGGATCTAGGATTTTACTAATGGGTATGCCGCATTAAAAATTTGACTGTTGTTTAGGTAAAATACATTAAATGATTCAGTAAATATTGATAGATTTTACTTATAATACAGTATTGAAATGATAGATGATATGTAATAAAAAGATTAAGTTGAAAAGTTAAATAAATTACCATACGTATATGAATAATTCTTTTTTTGAAGCGTATGACCGTAAGGGAAGCCCCTACGGTTGATTTTCCATTAAAATGAGACCAGACAGGGGGTCACCAAAGCGGTGACATCCTGTTTACAGCATGATCCGATCACTTGAGGAATCAAGGTGGATCAAAGAGTAATCTAACAGGAGGACCTGGAGATGCCGGCGCTAGAGGATGACGCACCCCTGTTATGTGCACCCAATAGTCCTCATACCAAAGACATGATCCCGGTGATCAAAAACCTGTCAAACTCCACTGTGTCTCTTAGCAGTATTGGGGATGTGACTATGCAGGCGGCGGACTCGGTGCTAGGAAAACGTCTAGCTGCGGATGGGGAGCAGGTGGACAGGCTCGATCTCACCCTAGCGTTAAATCTGAGGGGGCAGGACCGCAGCACACTGAAGAAAGGCAGGGTGGAGAAACCCACTTATCATGTGCAGCATGCGGAAGAGGGATACAAGGAAGGCAAGGAGGATGAAGCAAGGCGGAGGAAGAACAAGGCAGCAACCGGACCCGGGGCTTCCGGTACTCTGACGAGACCTTATGTTTGGTCTCGTCAGAAGCAATGAATTCGTATCGTTCAACTGTCGAGGAGCTGGGAATGCCTTGACAGAACGTGAACTCGCTACTATTTCCCAAGTCTGGAGTCCTCGTTTATTTTTCCTTTGTGAGACTAGGCAGAATAAGAATAAAATGCGTCGGTATCGGAGTAGATTTGGTTTAAAAAGTTTTGCTGGTTTTAGTAGTGATGGTCTTAGCGGAGGTTTAGCTTTATTTTGGCATGAGAGTCTAGTCGTTGATGTTAAATATGTTAATGAAAGGTTGATTGATGCGTATGTGCGTGCCTCCCCTACTGCGCCTCAATGGCGCCTTACTTGTGTTTATGGTGAGCCACGAGTGGAAAATCGTCATTTGATGTGGGACACACTACGAAATTTAAAAACACAAAGTGATCTACCTTGGTTAGTTATTGGCGATTTTAATGAGGCCCTCTGGCAGGAAGAACACCTTTCGAATACCCCTAGATCGGTTGCACAAATGGAGGGTTTTACAGACATGTTATTTGATTGCAATTTGTCTGATCTTGGTTTTTCAGGTGTGCCCTACACATACGATAACAAGAGGAAAGGACGAGCTAATGTGCGGGTACGACTGGACAGAGCAGTGGTGCATACGGCATGGCGGGATTTATTTTTTGATTCCTATGTCCAGCATCTCGTCTCTCCAGTATCGGATCACCGCCCAATCCTTTTGAAACTCTACATGAGGAGCGGATGCCCCCCACCCTACCGAGATGGCAATATGAGATTATGTGGGAGCGTGAGCTGAGCTCACGGAGCGGATCGACATGGCATGGAAGGAGGCTGGGGACAAACAAAACCTCGCCGATATTATGCGTGGTTTGGATTTGGTGATGACTGATCTTCAGAGCTGCAGTAAATCTAAGTTTGGTAATGTGGTCCGTGAGCTGGCTAAGTTGAGGAAGCAACTGGAGACACAAATGCTTAACAATGCTCATCAATCGGAGATTCGTAAAACCACTGATCGGATGCATGAGCTCCTCTATCGTGAGGAGATGATGTGGTTACAAAGATCTAGAATAAATTGGCTGAAGGAGGGTGATCGAAACAAACGTTTTTTTCACCGTACAGCTGTATGGCGTGCATGTCGTAATAAGATCAAGAGGCTGAAAGATTCGGATGGACTGTGGAAGGATGACCAATCGGACATGGAGCAAATGGCGGTGGATTATTTTCAGAAGCTGTTTACTTGTGACCACTCCCTGGATAATGAGGCGATCATTGACTTAACAACTGAGAAAGTCACACCACAAATGAATGAGGATCTTTGTATGGATTTTACGGATGATGAGATCGGCGATGCTCTTTTTCAAATTGGCCCGCTGAAGGCGCTAGGGGTGGATGGTTTCGCTGCGAGATTTTATCAACGCAACTGGGCTACGCTTAAAGCTGAGGTTACAAATGCTGTGCGGCTGTTTTTTGCTACTGGAAACATGCCTGAGGGGGTGAACGACACTGCTATTGTTTTGATACCCAAGATCGACCAACCTGAAACACTAAAAGACTTCCGTCCCATTAGTCTTTGCACGGTCATCTATAAGGTAATTTCCAAATGTTTAGTTAATAGGCTGCGACCTATTCTTGGTGAGCTGGTTTCAGAAAACCAAAGTGCCTTTGTGCCTGGTCGTTTAATCACAGATAATGCCATAGTTACTTTCGAGTGCATCCATTTTATTGAGCATAATGTGAACCAGGATAAGAATTTTTGTGCCTACAAGCTTGATCTATCAAAAGCATATGATAGGGTTGATTGGGGATTCTTAAGGAAAGTGATGCAAAAGATGTGTTTCTCGCACCGATGGATTGACTGGATGATGGCATGTGTCACATCGGTGCAATACAAAGTTAAATTAAATGGTACCCTCTTGGATTCATTTTCCCCTTCTAGGGGCCTCCGACAAGGTGATCCTCTATCTCCCTTCTTATTTCTTCTTATTTCTTTTTGTAGCTGATGGTTTGTCTACTCTTTTGCAAAAGTCAGTGGAGAACAATTTGTTGCAACCGATCAAGATTTGCCGGCGTGCACCCGGAATCTCTCACCTGCTGTTTGCCGATGATAACTTGTTGTTCTTTAAAGCAAATGTAGAACAAGCCGGTCAAGTGAAAATGATCTTGGACCGATATGCGAGTGGGACTGGGCAACTGATAAACCCTGGAAAATGCTCTATCTTGTTTGGTGCTTCCTGTCCCCAAGCTACTAAAGATGGAGTGGTAGAGGTCCTTCAGGTCACACAGGAATCGTTTGAGCCTAAATACCTGGGACTGCCAACACCTGAGGGCAGAGTTAATAAAGGTAAATTTGAAAGCCTGCAAGCACGCCTGGCAAAAGCCCTTGTTGAGTGGGATGACAACCATAAATCACAGGCGGCGAAAGATGTGTTGAACAAGGCAATTGTGCAGGCTATTCCGGTTTACGTGATGGGGGTGTTCAAACTTCCTTTTGGACTATGTGATGAGCTCACGAAGATGATGAGACGTTTCTGGTGGGGGGCAGAAAATGGTAAACGGAAAACACACTGGATATCTTGGGACATTATGATGCGATCGAAGAGTCATGGAGGTCTGGGGTTTAGAGACATGCGCTTGTTTAACCAAGCCTTGCTCGCTAAACAGGCATGGAGGCTTATTATGAAACCTGACTCTTTATGTGCTCGGTATTTTCCAAATGGTCTCATCACTGATACAGTTTTTACCGGGAATGCCTCAGCGGTTTGGCGAGCAATTGAGTATGGGCTTCTGAAGGAGGGCATCATTTGGCGTGTGGGCAATGGGGCTAGCATTCGTATCTGGCGTGACCCATGGATCCCGCGAGAGGGGAGCTACCGGCCTCAGACCCACTGTGGTAGATGTTGCCTCCGATGGGTCTCTGATTTTATGCTGCCTACCAGAGGCTGGAATGTACCTTTACTGCAGCAATATTTTGGGCATGCGGATGTCAAAGCAATCACCACAATCAGGACCTGAACTCGGAATGAAATCGACTTTGTTGCTTGGCAGCCGGAGAAAACCGGGATATTCACGGTGAAGATTGCATATCGTCTTGCCTTGAGGAAGTCCATGATGGAACAAGATCGTGGAGCCTCTAGCCTGCGCCCTGATGGCGAACGACCTGGGTGGCGTTTGATCTGGAGCTGTCAAGTGCCGCCGAAGGTTAAAACCTTTGCCTGGAAGGTCTGTCGGGACGCGCTTGCGACAAAAGCAAACCTGAAGAGGCGGGGCATTGTGAAAATTGCAACCTGTGATATTTGTGGTCGTGAAGATGAGAACACCTTCCATCTTTACTTGTTGGAATAATCCTGTGCATTCTAGAAATATCTACCACCTAGTGGGGTTCTCACTACCGTAGTTTAGTAGCTAAGCTAGTAACTAGTAGAAGTTAAAAGAGATTGTAGTAAACTGTAGAAGGCAGTAGAAGCTAGTAGAAGCCAGTAGATATTTTCTAGTATAGGTCGGTTTGTAAAGTCGTATAAATATATAAATAGGACATGTACCCATCGTTGTAAGGTAACGAGAACACAGGCAATGAAGCCTCGGTTGCACTAGAACGTGACCATCCAGCACTGCTGATCGATTCACTCCACATGTGTATTCGTGACAACTTGTTTGTTACTCTCTTAATTAATATAACGGGGCAAAGATTTTGCCCTTTTACTTTCAGAATAGCTAGCAGAGAAAGAGCACCAGCCCGGGGACATCATTTTGGTATCAGAGCCATGGCGCTAGTTCCGCAAGGCGCAGGCGTTGGGGGGAGCACGGTATCTCTCCTGTCTGATGCTGACGCCGGCGAACTACACCGTCTAGGCGATCAAGGTGGAGGCTATCCTCGATGCCCAGGGCCTCTGGGAGGCGGTGTCACCTGAGGAGGGCACGACGATGGACGAGAAGAAGAACAATTTCTGTTCAGCACTATTTTTGTTCACTTTAAAATCGTTCAAAAAATAGTTTCCGTTCACCGCTATTTTCTTTTTACGTTATAAAACCGTTCGAAATAAGTTACATGTTCGAATGGAAAATTGTTATTTTCACAATAAGGTAAATGTTTGAATTGAATTTATATGTTTTCTTTTTTCATTATGTTATTTTTCTAAAAACTTAAAAAATAGAAAAAATGGCAAGAGGAAGGAGCGAGTTGGTGGGCCGGCCCACACAGGTCGTGAACTGGAAGCTCCCAACAGACGGCCTGTGAATAATTGCTGCCTTGATTAGTGGGCTTGCAAATTAGCCCTGCTCTTTTGGTCAAAATGCAAGGGATATGCCTATACTACATGGGCCAAGACCCGGGCTGTAGCCCAGGTTGCATGTTCTTCTTTTCAAGGTAGGATCATTAGCATGGTGAGTATCAACCGCTAAAAAATGGCGTTATATTATTGCCAACGAGCGGCGCGTGCAAGCTACACAATTAAGCGAAGTAGACAAGTAGTGCTCTGACTAATTGGTTTCCATTATGTCGCCCCCTTCTTTTCAGCTTCTCCGACAGATTCTGGGAGAAGCTGCTCCCCACCAGCTTCTCCCATAAACCCAGATCAGAGTCAACACCAGCAAACTAACAGACAACAAACATGTGCAAACTAAGCATCGGATGTCAACTAATCATAATATTATTTGCTGGATCCTGCATCGTTGCGTCATCTATGTATGTTATCTGAAGCAAAACTGGAGCCTTTAATTAAAATAATGCGTCCACACAGATCAGCTGATCATTTCTTAATAGTAACATAACAACACCCGCACCGGAGCTCCAGCCCCTCGCTCGCGTATATATAGCAACCCTCGAAGATCACCAACAAATCAAGCTCCAGAGCACATCAGCCGTGAATCAACCCCCTAGCTAGCTAGTCGACAGGTACCAGCTAGCAAGAAGTTTGCGATGGCTAACATGGTTGGGCTTCAAAGAGGAAATTGCGCAAAACTATCACAATTGGGGCACAGGTAACACGTCAGTACCATTCCTGGGAATTTTTCTTAAAATCTACCATCTCTGTAGTAATGGTTACAGATTGCGCAAATTTTTATCTGATCATATTTTAACAGACTTACTGACTAGTTGGACCCATCTGTAAAAGCCCAGGCAGTGGACGGGGACACACCTGTCAGCCTCATATCTGATTTTCTCCATGAAGTTGACTTCCTCAAGCCGGAGGCGCGGCTCCGGCGAGCGGGTCGGCCGGTCGGAAGACGGCAGGGACGGCCCCGAGGCAACGCCAGGCCGCGGCCAGGGAGGTGGGGGCGACGGGGGCTGGCAGCGCGGGAACGCAGCTAGCGCCTGTGCCGGCCCGCACGGGTGGCTCGGGTGAGCTCGGCCGGTGACGCGAGGACGAAGACAAGAGACCGGCGACGAACGGATAAACGTGGCCGGCGAACACGAACTGGAGGCGCGGTGCAGGGACGCTGCGGAGCAACTAGTGTCCTCCGGGTGTTGGGGAAGAAAGCCGGAATCCAAGCTAGCTCAAGCACCGGCGGAGCTTCGTCGCCACAATTCGCAGCACCTTGAACGGTACGGCGTACAGCACCAGCGCGGTCAGCAGGCACACCACGGCGAACACCCCCGTGGCCAGGACAACAGCGCCTCGATGCGCTCCCCCTGCGCCGCCACATCGCCGAGCAGAGTCTGCGCGCGTCCGGCCACCGCGCGCAGCCGGTCGTACCGCATCCGCACGACGTCGACGGGGCGCCCCGATGGGAGCCCGTCGAACTCCTCGTCGAGCTCATCGGGGTAGACGTTGTCGACGTGGGAGAGCCGCGGGTCCATGCCAGTCGGCTCACGCGGCCGCGAGCGGTAGCGCCATAGCAAGACCAGGAAGTGGTACAAGCAGACTGTGGGCAGGATCATCTCCGGGCAGAGCACGATGGCGACGAGCAGCATGTGCACGAGCACGGTGGTCGGCGAGTGCTCCCACGTGCGCATGCGGTGCGCCCACTTCACCGCCGTGGCGACGTGCGACAGGCAGCCGACGACGCGGAACCAGTTGGCCTTGCTCCGGCGCATGCTCCAGGTGTGCGTGTCCGTGTCGAGCAGGTACTGGACCACCTCCGGCCCCAGCGGCGGCTCCGACCGAGCCAGCCGCCCCGACACGATGCGCATCGCCGTGTGCCGCAGCACGTCCTGCTGCGCCGGGCCGACGGCGTGCGGGGTGCTGTAGGATTTGGCAGATTTTTGGAGAAGAAGAGAAGAGGAAAAAAAAAGGAACTCACATGTCGGCCCCACGTCCACGTCAGCTTGCCTCCACGGTTGCTGCCTAGTCAGCCCTGACAGGTGGGACCCATGGTCAGAAATGTGGTCAACATTCGTTTAGATAAAAAATTGCGCAATCTGTAACCATTACTCCAGATATGGTAGATTTTAAGAAAAATTCTCAGGAATGGTACTTACGTGTTACCCGTGCCCCAATTGTGGTAGTTTTGAGCAATTTACTCGGCTTCAAAGCATCGTGTTGTTCCTCGTTGTGTTTGGCGTCGTCATGCAGGCGTAGCTGAGCGCTGTCTCGCCCCTCGCGACGGCCGCCAGAGTGCCGCTGCAGGATCTTTAATTTTGGTTCTGTCTTTAATGGCATTGGGAACAATGTTGGAACAGTGACGACGTGCCAAGGGGGGTTTTGTCCTCCCCCTCTTCTTCCTCTCCCCGATCCTTCCCCTCCCCCTCCCGCTTGAGAGTCTCCTTTCCGCGCCGGGGCCAAACCGTAGACCTCTCCGGCGGTGTTATCGCGGGGGCTAGTTTTACGGTACCTTTTACTAGTGCCCTCGGGTGACTAGTATGGTTTCATATCAACGGTTTAGATGAAGAGACGGAAATTAGGCCCAACGGCCCAGTAACCCGGTGTTATGCTTTTTTGTAAGTAGCGAAGCAGTAAAAAATGAAACAACAGAGCAATCAAACGGTCGTTTCTCCTACTATTTTCTTTTTTCTTATCTCACAATTTACGTTGACCACCCTGTCCGGTCTCGTTTTCCAGGCCGACCGCCGGTTGAACACCAACGGCACCTACCAGCTCCTCCACTTGTTGCAGCCGAAAGCATGTCAACTAAATGTCTCCAACGCCAGGAGCAGCTTTCCCGTGCGGCCGTGCACACCAGCAGTAGCAATTCATCCAGCGCCATGTGAAGCCCTCCCATGATACTACAGTATGATAGGCATGTGAAGGAGCGAGGCTTCCGCTCAGAGTCTCCGCATGAACGTCCGCACCCCTCTAACGAGTAACGATAGAAGAACTCGGACCAGTGTCGTTTTTGTCCGAACTAGAGCGTGACCATAATATTCCTGTGCGCGTCGGACATGTCGCTCACGTTCCGGTCAGGATACACCGATTATCTCCTCCACACCATGTCTGGGACAAACACGTGAGACCTATAATCCTAGTCACGTTCACATACAGTCCTAACTGTTTCTTCTTCCTCCGCAATCCACAGTCGAATACCTGAGGGCAAGCCTTTGCATGCCCATTCCTGCCAGCTTCGGATCCTCTCGACCTCTCTTATCTCTCTCTGGAGCATGTAGATATCCTGTGATAACCGAGGCACTGCTTTCCCTCCTTCCCATCAGACGCAAGGTAGACTGGCCATGTCCACCATGGCCGCAATGCACGATGCTCTAGCCCGGAGGAGAGGGAGTGAAAACCGGCCGGAGAGGCGGCCTGGCGGAGGACATCGAAGTGGTGTCGTGGCCACGCACGGGAAGCCACGGTGGGAGCCTGGGAAGGGCGCACATGGAGCTTGTCCTGCTTGTCGACAACAACGGACTCCGCATCGATTGTGTCATCAGCCACGATGGCACAAACGACGCCGACGCGCTCGGCTCTGGACCAATGCGAATTTTGTCTCAGACTCACGCCCATCTAGCGTTTTGGGCCGGGGCCCAAACTGCGTGACGTCAAGAATTAGGCAGTAGTATGAATCGTAGTACTCCGGTTTATAGCACTAGTATGAATTCGTTTGGACCCTTGGATGGACAAAAATAAATGGTTGTTATTGATTTGAGGGTACCACAAAACACCTCATCTAGACATGTTATAAGTCAAGATACATCAATTTTTAGATAAAAGAGAGTCATCTAAGATGGAACGGAGGAAGTAGGTTTTATTGTAAGTTTGAGTTTGGTCCCCGCGTGGAGATTTGGAGTAGGTCGTCAGATCCCATCGGCTGGATTTGTTGACCTTCTCCCTCTGTTCTGAATTAATTGATTTAGATTTAGTGTAACTTGTACTAAATCTGAGTCAATTAATTCAGAATGGAGTGAGTAGTAATCTCGCTGTTCCTTGTATCTAGCGAGGATAGTTTGTTTTCAGTAAAACAATACGGCATGCGCACGATCTGTTCAGTGCCATGACCGGTTCTCCTTCTTTGTAGAAAAAAAGCTGTTGTGCACGCATCGTGGGATGCCACGAAGTCAAGCGTGCATGGCGGCATTGCCAGGACGTGCGCGAGTGGCCATGGGATGGCATGGCCGCGAAGTTCGGATACGATCCGTTTCTGTTTTCAGCTTTCGGTATAAGTAATGGAAAACAACAGAAAACGCTGCAACGTTTTACGCAGCACAAAACCACCCGAGTTCATCTCTGTCAGTAAGTTTCAGATATTGATTTCTAACAAGTGGTATCAGAGCGGTGTTTGCGATCCGCAACGACTATGTCGTCCAACGATGGAGGACGCACGCCGGCGACGCCCACCAACCAAGCGGGTGGCGGAGCTGGAGACGCAACAACTGCTGGAAGGTCGCCGGCGCGGGGGCAAGGACGCAGCCAGGGATGCAGCGTCGGCGCGGCGGCAACGAGGTGATCGTCAGTGAGCGCGTCGTGCAGGAGTGCACGACTTTCGGCAGCAACATCGTCTACCCCTCCCTCAGGGCTACGAACTACATAGAGTGGGCGGTGGTGATGAAAATCAACTTCTGCGCCCAAGGTCCGTGGGAGGCCGTGTCCAGCAACGGCGAGCCAGGAGATCGCGAGGATTTGGCAGCGCTCTCTGCGGTGCCACCTGAGATGGTACCGGTCCTCGCTGTGAAGTAGATGGCCGCTGACGCATGGGAGGCGATGAAGCTGATACGCATGGGCGTGAGCCGTGCACGAGAGGCCACAACGCAGCGACTACGGAAGGAGTTCGAGCAGATCTCCTTAATGGACGGCGAGACGCTTGACGCATTCGGCATGCGCATCATCAACCTCGCCAACAATCTGCGATCGCTCAGGGACGTGGTGGACGAGGTAAAAATTGTTCAGAAATTTCTGCGTGAGGTGCCTGTGCAATATGCGCAGATCGCCTGCTCGATCGAGACTCTCTCCGATCTTGACGGTATGTCCGTCGAGGAGTTGATCGGCCGCCTGTGTTCATCGGCGGAGAGGTGCTCGATCGGAGTCGCAGAAAGCACGGCAACCAACTGCTTTTCACCGAGGAGCACTGGCTAGCACGCGGGAAGAAGAAGGACGATGGACAAGGATCCAGCTCCAACAGTGACGGCGGGAAAGGAAACGGCCGCGACAAACAGAAGAACTACGACAACGATCGCCGTGGTTCCAAAGGAGAAACGCGACATGTCCGGGATTAAGTGCTACAACTGTAACAAGGTTGCAGGCCACATTTTTTTAGATAAGGGGGTGTGGATCCCCGGCCTCTGCATCGGTTGCAGGCCACATATCCCGTGACTTTCTAGAACCACGACGTGAGTGCAAGGGGCAGCAGCAAGCTCACCTGGCTGCGGCGGAGGAGGACAGGCCGGCACTCCACCCGGCGCGGATGTGCACCCTCAGCGACGATGAGGGGCCGGCTCTCCTGATGGCGAGCCTGGTGAACGAGGAGCTGAACGTCGCAACGACGGACGTGCCCATGCCGGCGGCAACCAACACCACGGTGCACGTCAACCTCGTGGAGGATCGAGTCAACCTCACCGCCGCGGACAAGGACAACAACGACACCTGGTTCCTGGACACAGGCGCCAGCAACCACATGACCGGGCGCTGCAGCGTCTTCACCGAGCTGGACACCTCCGTTGGCGCAAGGTCAAGTTTGGGGATGGGTCCGTCGTGGAGATCAAGGGCCGGGGCGCACGATCGTGTCCGTCGTGGAGATCTCTGAAACACCGACGAGCACATTTTCTAAATACTAGTAAAAGTGCACGTGCCATGCACGTCTAATATACATTTACCTAAATATATTACAGAAGGAAATTTCAAATTATTTCCATGTCCCAAGACATCCATAAAGACACATGTGCCAACAAATAAAAAGTGTGCATTGACATAACCAAAACACATATACATGCGCCATATCATTCAAAATTACAATTATCACACCAGCCACGCGATGAGACCATTCTCAAGCCTCTCGAAGTAAACATAGAACTCCTGCTAGGCAACCGAGATGACAATCTCCAACACTTCACAGCCCGCTCACCCTCCCTGTCACCACCAGAGGCAACAGATCCACCATATATATGCAAGACATGTCGCACTAATGTATACACCCAAAAAAAACTTGACCAACTGTTATAAAACCATAAATCAAAGGGGTTAGTTCCTATATACCTCTTCGTCGTTGATCGAACACCAGTGTTGAGTCTATAAGGAAAATAGATGATTCAGGCAAGTCATTAAACCAAATTGAAATCATACAATGCTTGACACGTATATACACCCATCAAATAAATACCAGTTGCATATTCTTTAAGACTTTTAGCACCTAAGATTTAAAAATACAGTACGCACAGATTCCAGTCAGATAAAAGTTTTATTCCACTCGCTCGAGCATGCAACTTTACATCAGCTAAGAAACAAATTCAGATCATGTTTTCCATAGAGAAGTTACCACACTCCGAGGATTGAGTTGGCAACAACTATTACCTAGATATAGATAGTACATACATTATGGGCATGAATGAAATTTTCTCTAAGGATCTATCACAGTAAGAAGGTATTACATATGAAGAAAATTGGTTAGATAAAAATATGAAATGCAGAGTAAAATAACTTCATCTCCACAACTGAAAACATGGGTGTGCAAATATGTAGTCCCAATGCTCTGTTGGTACTGAAATCTATAATCGGAAGTACTGTTCTGTTTCTCATATGGAAGCGGTACATAGAAATTGGAGGGTGCACAAAATACAGTTAGAACACATTAGTATAATGAAATTTTCGTACAAAATATATGCATGAAAATAAGTTGAAAACTCGAATTCGAATTGGAAGGTGGCTGCACATATGTTAATGCACTGCATATCATGATTTTCATTTTGAACTATTATATAACATTATGATAATGCACTTCACATCAGGTAGCAAGGATTATACCGCTTAAGCATATTATTACCTATCAAGAACTTTGGATTAATTACAGTAATTGACCAAAAGGAGGAAACCTGAGAACAACCTACTGACTTATACAGCTTACATGATTCTTTCAGGTAAATAGATATTATAGACAAGTAGCATGGAGAATTGCACTTATTGGAGCCAATTTAAAAAATTGGTTCAAAGGAAAATGCAATGACAGATAAAAAACAATGCCAAGGAGAACATGAGGGGGCCTACGTGCTGAATATATCCAATAATCTCCCAACAGAAATATGCATCTTACATATTGTGCACAATTGAATCATAATTGAACCAGCATATAATCAGAACTGAACCTCTAATTCTTTCTGAAATCTGAACCATGCAGTATGCTGAACTATCTTATCAGTTTAGGTTATTAATTCGAGATGTTGCAGAATAAAAGCACGCGCATGGATGAGCTAGATAATGGGTGCTTTCGACTGTATGGAATTCGGTCCTGACCTTACAAAATATTGTGTCCTTAGCTAAAATCTGTAGACAATCACACAATTGAATAAATAGCACAACTGGTTGCAAGAACATCTATGAATGGCAGGGTAACCAAGGAAGAACTTCCTGTAATTTTTATGATCATTTTTACATAAATTGATTTAGGAGGCCCTAACAAAAATTATGGTTCGAAGATGACATACAGGAAAAAAATAAGTGTGTTTAGTGAACAATACTACCTTCCCAAAAACTGTAACAGCATGGAAGACAGTACTTATGCTCTGTATAGCTACGATGGTCACGATTGTGGCAGGAAGAGTCCAAACACAAATACCTAGTAGAAATCAACTTCATGTCGAATAATCGATCCTGAACAAATTAAAATACCATAATTTTCATAAGAAATTCAGACTGAAGGAAATCTCATGGACATGCTTTAATCAGAAATTCATACTGAAGGAGATCTCATGAACATGCAATAATTCATACAGTAAACAGGCGCAGAAACACGTACCTCTCCTTCCGGTGATGGTTGGGCCGGGGGCGGCCATGTTTCCCTCATTCCCTGGCCGGCGGTTGGTGGGGACATTAGGCAGGCAGAGATGGAACTCTGTCTGCTCACCCCCGAGGCACATCCGGGATAAAACTACTTAGTGAAAACACAATGGATTTAACACTAATTAGGCAAGTACAAACTGTGGTTCTAGAAACAAAGAATGAAAACAAATCCCCAATGACTGAACCAAACAGCAGTAGCTGATAGATATTGGAGACTGGAAAAGTGGGTATGGAATCAGTTGCATACTCTGTCCGCTCGCCGGAGTATTGCTTGTGACCTTGGGGAGGGTCACGTCCAGGACTTGTTCGATGCGGAGGGGAGGCGGTGAGGTTGGATCTGGGCGTCCATGCCAAGACTCAGGCCTCCATGTCTCGAGCCGCGCCTCTGTGCTGCTGATCCAAGCATGGCAACAACACAAATATCAACTCGCATCTCGGGACTAAATTCAAGCCGGATTGGTTCAAACTACGAGGGGCGAGGAGAGACGGAGATTACACTAACCGGGGATCTTGATGCGGCCGGGATGGTGTACCCCTCCCCGGATCTACAGGAAGAAGGCGACACGGGAGAGACAGAGAGACGGGTCAGCTAGAGCTTCCTGCCGATTGGATCACACATCGAAAACGGAAAGGACGCGAGCGTAGAGGGGCAGGCGCTTACCCGGGCTGATCCGCCGTCACGGGGGCGAGGCAGGCGGCCACGAGGACGGCGAGGGCGAGGAGGGCGCCAGAACCGGCGGCAGGCGCGGGCGTGGGCGATGCGGGGTGCGAGGAAGGAGAGAGATGCGGGCGAGGGGAACTGGCAGGAAATGTTCTGGAGCCGGTCGACAGGATTAATCTGGGTCGTTGCTTTGGGTTGGATTTGATAAAATGAAACTGTGCCCTTGGATCCGTTTTAGGGGTAGTTTGGTTGTAGGGGAAAAGCCCGGGATCCCGGCCTTTTCCCTGGGTGAAACCCCCGCGGGTGAATTTGGCCCGTGCCAGCCCACCGACCCGTTTGGTGGTCCGCGAGCCCAGGGATATTTCGTCCTTCCGCGGCCTTTCCCGGTGCAAGGGTTCCCCTACTCGCAAGGTGGGGGAGGAAAACCGCGAGCTTGCTCGCTCTCTCGCTCGCAGGCGGCGGCGACCGCGACCAGCGACCAGGCGGCGGCGGAGCTCGACCGCGACAGCCTTCCTCCCCTCTCCGTCTCGTCTGGACGAAGGTAGCGTCTCCTTTTCCCCGCCCCTACGCTTCTACCGCCTCCTCGATCCGTCGCCAGCTCGAGCTTCCGTCGTTCTTGGCCTGAGCTCTGCGCTTCTTTCCGCAGTTCAACATCGCCAGGGCGACCGCTGGGTGCCAGAAGAAGCTGTAGATCGACGACTACCAGAAGCTGTGAGTCCTCTCTCTCCTGCCGATCTTGGCATCTCTATGTTTCACATGATACGGATCTGGGCTGTGATCCGTCGCGCTGGACGATGCTCGGCTATGGGATTTGATGATCCGATGGTTTGGGGGTCGAGGAATTGCTTTTTGCTGGGGAGCTAGCCTCTGTTGCTGGATCATCTGATCTGGACTTGTAGTTTTGAGGTAGGGGATCGTAATGTCTAGCTGGTGTCTAAGCTTATGGAGAACTGCTTGGGTCGATCCGTAGTCCTAGTTGATAACTACAGTACAATTAACCCGATTAGCTTGCAACTAGTTAGGTCCTGGAACCAGCCTGCATTTATTCCACCAACAGCCTTTGTTGATGTTCCAGATGGAGATGATGGTCACCACCAACACCAAGTTAACAACACTACTGGAAATGCTTTTAGAGATCAGATTGCTCTTCAGATGTGGGCTGATTATAACAACAACTAGTTATTTGTAATTTGTAATTTAGTTGTACCTTTTGATGTATTGGAACTATGTACCCTTTTATGTTGTGTTGTACTATCTGTTGGGAAAATATTTGTTTGTATCGTACTATCTGTTGGAAATATATTTGATTGTGCTGTACTATGTGTTGGTTCTATGTTGTAGCTATGGCAAAGGAAACTTCAACAAGAGCTAACTGGACTCATGTACTTGAGAAAGGGCTACTAGATGTACTTGTGGAGCACAATGTTCCAATTTATAGAGGTCAGAATGGGTGGGTAGCTGAGGGATGGAGAAGCATCACAAGAAAGTTCAATGAAAAGTTTCCTAGTACTCAATACAGCAAGCAGCAAATTCAAGAGAAGGAAAAAGATATGAAAGCTAATTACAAAGCAGTTAGAGATGCTAGCAAACAGAGTGGAGTTGGTTGGAATGATTCTCTTCATATGATAATTGCTGAACCACCAATTATGGCTAAACTAAAGAAGGTACAATCTTACATTTGATGTATTTGTTTCTTATTTTTGATATACTTCTTTTGCAACATATTGATGCTAACCATATTTGCACTCAACAGGACTTTCCTAGGGTGAATTTTTTTGAATCAAAGCCATTCATTCTCTTCCCTGTATTGGCTTCACTCTATGAAGGTATGTATATTTACAAAGCCATTCATTCTCTTGTAGCAATAACTTCTTGTACCACCACCTTGATGCATGATCAAGTTTACTGTTTTATCTGGATCAGGTAGTATTGCTACAGGAGATCTTCACTTCTTGTCAATTGCACAACCACCTCATATTGACATCACAGGAGACGAGGTTTCGCCCAGAAACTCCTCTAGCAGTCATCTTGGTACAGGAAATCAGCTGCCTTCGAATCTTGATGGTGGTCAATCATCTGCAAGTGAAGCCCCTGGAGCAGCAACTGGTAGCTCTGCAGCAGCTACTGGTACCTCTGCAGCCAAAGAAGATGAACCAAACTCTGTTAAGAAAAGGAAACAAAGTCAGGTTGCTATAGTGCTAGAGGAGTACATGGATTTTCAGAAGAAGCAAACTCAAGTATTGGTTGAGGAGCTGAAGGAGCCAAAGGAGGCTGACAAGTACTCAATAGCAAACTATGTTGCTGCATTGGAGCCTATGGAAGATCTCTTGGTTGCTGAAAAATCAAAGGCGTTGCGTCTCTTCAAATGCCAGGCGAATCGAGAAATATTCCTCAACACCAAGGATCCGATCCTTCGGAGCTACTGGCTGAAAGATGAAATAGCTGATTCCATGCAGAGAAACTAAGGTGAGTTCTTGCTGTCAGATCTTTCCCTTATGTTGTTTGTTTGCTTCTTGGTTGCTTGAGCTGCATGCTTCCTTGTATTGACATCTGTTATGTGCTGGATGAATTAGTAAATGCGTAGCGTGCTGTTGGTTAATTTTGCATGTCAAGAATTGTTGGTTAACTACACTGTCAATTGTCTTCTTGTAAGCTTATGTTGCTGATTTTGGGGTTCTGCCTGGCTTGCCTTTCACTGGACTCGATGATGCAGCAACAGAAAGCAACTTCTCTAGCTATATCATCATAACTTTTAAATCTGATAACACAAAAAATACTCTGCTTCAACGAAGAACAAGAACCTATTGTAACGCTGAATCTATATTTGTGAACCATCTATTTTTTGCAGCCTGTTCTCTGAATTGTGATAGCAGGGCTGTCATATTTTGTATTTGTATGCCCAGTTCGATAAAATCTTTTCTGCAGTATTCTAAATAGCATATCTCTGAATTGGGAAGCTGTTTTCTTTGTGGAATTTCTGCAGAAAATGCTTGTGGATTTTGGCAAATTTCATGTTTGTGGATTTTGGCAAATTTCATTGCTGTCTTCTAACATGCATGCTTAACTATTTCTGCAGAAAATGGAACAAGAGAAGCTGACAATGGATGTTGGTGTATGGGAGTTTTATATGCATGAGGATGCTTTCACTTCTCAGAAAATGGAACAAGAGAAGCTGAAAATGCAATAATTTTTATATGCTCCATCGAATCTGGAATTGGATTAATGCATGAGGATGCTTCCACTTCTCAGTTTTGTTCAAAAATTAAATCTGGGATTTATTATTATTTTGTCTAAATATGTGATCCGATGAACTGATGTGGAGTCACATATTATTTCGAATTTTGTACATTTATTACATTATTTATCTATATTCTAGTATAAATTCTTCTTTTCTTAGATTATTCTGGTACGTAGCCTACTAGCTGATCATCATTCGGCTACTAGCTGATCATCATTCGCCTTTGTGCATCGCTGCCTGGTTCCATTTCCCCGCGTGTTTTCCCGTGCAGCCAAACAAGCAACGTTCCAGGGGAGATTAGCCCCGTCTAATCCAGGGAAACCACCGTGCATGAGAAAATCACCTAGGGGAATCGCTACCTGGGTTGATTTGGCCCTGCTACCAAACTACTCCCTCCGTTGCACAATATAAGATATTTAATCTATTTTTCACATTCATATGTGCATACATGTATCTAGACATGTTTTAGTATACATGTGCACTCATTTTAGTGTGAATCTAGACAACATGTGTTATAGCTATAACATCTTATATTGTGGAACGGAGGGAGTAGCCCTTAGTGGATACGATCTGATGGTTCTGGACGACCTGTGTACGCTTTGGTTGGTGGCGGTAGCGAAACTAAAGTTCGCCCTTTTATTAGTAGTGGAGATGGAGATATTTTTCTCTTATTTCCACCATCCAGTCTCTTTTGATACTCGTACTTTCATTAAAGAAATCTCGTACTGCTGTGTATGATGCAGCATAATCAGATAAAAATGGTCAAATCGACCCAGAAATCTCCTCAAACCATCTTCTGTTCTTTAAAAAATGTTAGAGAACCCTCGTTTAATCTGTGCATCATCCCTTTAACGACAAGGCTGCCAACCCAAGTACTCACGTCTCACTGTCTCAGTACTGAATGGAGACGGTCCACGAGTAGAGTTCCCGCTCCGGCACGCCGAGCTCGAAGGTGACCAGGCCCCAGCCGTCGTCGTAGCAGAAACCGACCACCTCCGAGTCCACAGCCACGCTCTTGGGCTTCGTGGAGGAGTAGACTCCGACCGTGCCCGCGCCCCGCACTTTAAACTGGACGCCGCCGTCGTCGCCGTGGCTCACTCCCGCCACCGCCCCGCCGGAGTTGAACATCCTGATCAAGCCGATCGGCGCGAAGGAGGCGCTGTTCGGCAGCCGCTTCAGGGGAACCACGGTGAAGACCTCGTACTCGCGCGGCTTCAGCGTCACCGGCAACGCGGCGTCCTTCGGCAGGACGGTCACTTCCCCTGAGAAAAACGAAGTGATAGAACCAAGATCAGTCGTTGCCGCAGTCAAGATCACAATGTACACGCCGTGCTGTCGGCCGAATGATGATATATATAGTAGTACCTGCTACGTGCGAGTAGACGATCACGTCGCCGTCCCAGGCATCGCCGGCGATCTCCGGGAGGCGGCTGACGTCCCGTCCTCGGACGGCCCCGGTGATGGTCCCGGGCTGCACGTCGTGGATGAGGTTCTTCTTCCCCGCTGGGCACCAGCCGGCGCCTTGGCAGTTGAAGGCGCCGATCACGCCGGAGTGCGCGTTCAGGTTCCAGATCTTGAGAATACTGCAGTTAACACCAACCGGTTCAGAACAGTTCAGAGCTCTATCAGCGTTGTCTGTCAGGTACAGTAGTAAGAACCAGATTTTCTGCAGGTCTACTGCTAACCTCTTGCCATCCCTCGCCGGATCGGAAAACAAGCAGTCTCTGGTTGGTCTCCCGGGTAGTTTGGCTCGCAGGATCGATCCATCAGGAAGCACGAGCTTCCTCAGCAAATCGAAGTCATGGTTTCCGGGTTTGTCACTGCCATTGCCACTCCCAGGTTAGCATCAAAGTGTTTATCTTCAGCACATGAAAAAAGTGAAAACTCTGTACTGCTCTACGGTAGTAGTAATATTTTGTTACCTGACATATATTGCACAACCGCCGACTGCGCGTGCGGCGGCGTGGAATTCCGCCATCGGGTGAGCGCTCTGTCGGCATCAAATGGAGATCAGAAGTTCAGACATTAGATGATTGATTGACAGTGCCATGAGAGCAGAGGAAAGCAGTGATTCTCACTCACATGGAACATGTCCCAGTCCGGCTGCATGAACTCTCCAAGGAAAACGGTATTGTACGCGACAGAGGCAATGTGTATGGTATGTGAAGCCGGGTCTCTAGGCCAGAAATCATCAGAGGCTCTCACAACCGCGCTTCTTTTTGAACTAAAGCAAGATCAGGACCATGCAAATTAGTAACGTTATATTTTTCAGGCAATTGTTTATGTTATGGGAAAATATTTTCAAGAGCAAAACAAAGCTTACCTGTATAAGTTGTCAGTGTTGTGGCTCATGCAAGATATTATGCTGTTGTCACGGAAATTCCGAGCGATGGAAGCTTCTAGAGCTTGCTGATACTTCCTAGCCAGAAGCACCCTCCCACCATGACCAGCACCTAGCGCCTCTAGAATGTTCTGCACATCTACTTTCACTCCGTCGACCCCGGCAGACGCAAGATATGAATGGAGCTCATTGTAGAAGCTGAAGACTTTGTCAGGGTTCACAAGACCAAGGCCGTTAGCTGCTATGCTGTTAAAGGCCTCGCAGGGTTCGTTCTTCTGAACTCCTGGTGATGACACAGGGTACTGCATCTTGGATTGGTAATGCTCCATCCCATCAGCATTGGGCCTTACTCCACCCCAGTATCCGGTGATTGCGTGCCATACATAAACATACCTGAATTTTCGCATATAAAAAAGTAGGAAGGGTGAGAACTGTCACATATATTAATTATCATGATGTATGAGGCAGAAAACAACATCATACTTGAGCTCATGTTTCCCCTTAATTTCATTGACAATATGCGCGAGGCCATTTGCCGGATCCTCTTCCCTGTGACCCTTCCTACCATTTTTCTGAAATTTATGGTTCTCCTTAATATCATATAATCTGTTTGCAAAGCTGTAGATAGAGGACATGCAGATATATCAGATATAGCAATTTGAAAAGGAAGATGGCAGGTAAAGACTGAAACATGAATTCTTGCAGGTTGCTTACTTGGCTGCATTATCAGTTATACATGCAGTTCCTGCAGGATCCATACTGACTGATTGCCATCCGTCATCGATTATGACAAACTTAGGAGCTGTTCCACCTTTTTCGAAACTGGGGAGATTGCAGAAATACATTTTGGAGTATCAGTATTATCTTCATACGTGATAAGCATTAGTATCGTGCTATTAGCGGAAACATGCGAGATGTGTAAAACACCTCCGTAATCCTTCCTTGACTCCTTGAGCAGTCACGTCGGTGTAAAATGCATCCCATGTGCACCATCCAAACCAGTTCAGCATGTCTGGCATCTGCAGAACGGTGGGGGTTACAAGCCCTGGAGTGGTTGCAAGTAGTATACAAAATGCAGATGCTAGGTAGTACCTTCTTCTTTTCCCTGTGAGAGAATGTCTGCAAGTGCCTCTCGACAGCTCTGCAAATAGACAATTCATTTGGTGTCAGCGAGCAAGCAACGCATATTCAGGAAAGTAGTAGTTGGCAAATTTGATCTGGAGAGCCGTAGGGAACTAGAACTAAAATAGGAAGATCAATTTGCGGAAACCATTGACATACTTGACAGCATTTGTGATGACCTCGAACGGATCCGACCCCGCACCGACGAAAACTAGATGGGTGCCTTCGAATGATTCCACAGCTGGATCACCTGGATATAAATAACAAACACAATAAAAGAAACCATTGTCACTATCACACATGATGAAACAGCTGTTGTGCTGAGCTCAAAGAAGAAGAAATTATGTGATCCTTCTGTCTGTCAGTTACCACTCTCCAAGCAGATTTCCAGCTCGTCGTCCGCGTTTCCCTGGAGGACAGCACGGAAGGAGCCCTCCAGGATCGGGAGGAACACGGTGTACACCGCCGATTGCTCGTCTCCGGCGCCGTCGGCGGCCTCGACGATGAGAAACTGCGTCTCGACGGGGATGTCGCGGCCCGACGAGCCCATCCGCTGCGTCATCCACCACATCTTAAACCGGAACGTGCACATGAACCGCAGGTCCCTGCAACACCACCATGCCATGGCTTACACATATTTTCAGTTGTTCATCCTTTGTGAACTGCAGGAAGCCCTCGGCGACGATTATGAATTTATTTTGCCGGCCAAGTCTTCATCGATTATTTTTGCTTTGCCAGCACAGTGTTCATGGGGTGTTTACTTTATAGTAATTCGGGAAAAGAACTGTAATGTTTTGGTACTCCCTCCGTATATAATATACTGAGTTAAACATTTCCTCTCATTAACAAACAACCGTCACCAACTGCCAACAAAAGTTACTGCACATTCTGAAGTTTTCTGTTCCGCGAACTAGTATTCATACTGTGAGTTTCAAAAAAAAAACTAGTATTCAGTACTTCCTCCATCCAACAAAAGATGTCTCAACTTCATTGAAAAATGGATGTATCTAGACATGGCATGACTTAGTGTATAGATACATCCAAATTTGATTAAAAGTGAGACATTCTTTGTTGGACGGAGTGAGTATTTACCGGGTGTGTTCGTTTCTGGGACCAACCGGAATGGAATGGAACAGTTCCATTCCGTGAGCCCGTTCTTGTGTTCTTTTTTGGCATGGAATGGAATGGGTGGAATGGAACGGTTTCATGACATGCAGAGAAGACAAGATTGCAAAGTAGCCAGTGATACTACTGTGCACATGATTCCGGCACATCCGCACATGAAAGCAGAGCACAACGGACAAACCAAAACAGCAGAAACAGAAGAGACGAACAACGCACGCAGCTCTGCCTGCTCACCTGAGTTTGCCGAGTGGGAAGACGCCGCGGCTGGCGGCGGGCGCGGACCGTACGCCGAGGAAGGCGCCGTCGAGCATGCCGCCCCCGGCCGCCGGCGTGACGAGCACATTGTCGCGCACCTCCGTTAGGATCGTGGCCCCCAGCGCCACCAGGCTGCCGTCCTCCCGCACCGCGACCCCGGCTCCCACCGTCATCTTCCTCCCCGCAACACACACAGCTAGCTCCTCCAATCAAACTGGTCGACACCGTGTGTGGAGTGCGTGCGTGCGTGCTGCTCCTCGCCCGCCTGTGCTGTCGCCCGTTTTATAGCCGTCGGGGTGGGCAGTTTTGCGGCTCGACCCCCGGAGTAGAGACGATATCTCCGCGCGGCCTTTTTATCTTGTTTTTCGTCGAGGTGAGAGGTTTCAAATGCAAATTCAAACTCTCCCTTGGCAACGCATCGCGCGTCCCGATCGGATTCCCGTGAGCAGGAGTGTGAGATGCTGATGCTTTGGGACCGACCGCAAACGCACAGGTTTGTTGCTTCCCAAAGCACGCCAATCAGGAGAGCTGCGGCTTTGCAGCGGAAACGAACAAGGATACTGGTTACTGACAACGGTGTTTGTGCACGATTAGCTATCAAAGGCTTCGGTTTGGACAAGTTTTTTTGGATCTTGATACTGTATATTCCCTTCACCGAAAACGGCATCAACTAACAACCACAAAACCGCCCTTACTGCCCCACTACAACCTGCCGCCCCGTTGTGCTGCGCCACCCACAGCACCACGAGCGTGCCGCCGAGTCACCACCCACCGACGGAAGCCGACCCACGCGAACACGACAGTGAAGGCCGCTAAATCCCAGGCCGCCTGGCCAAAATCTAGCATGATGGCAGAAGACGATCAGTGAGCCAATGCACTGCCATGGCTACTGCCTCCCGTGCGTGGGGAGAGAACCAGCGACGGGGATGAGGACTAGGCTCCAGCCAGCCACGCCCGCGCAACACGCCAGGCTCCAGCCCGTAGGGCGATCCAGGCCCGCCTGGCCCAGATCGGGTCATGAGCGTGCGGCCGCCGCCGTCCCGTCGCTGCCCGGACGCCGGAGGACCTCTCCAGCCTCCACACGCCCTGCACCGTCGCCAGCCCGGCCAGACACAGCCCGCTGCCGCACAGACGAGCCTTTGCTGCGCTGCTCCACAAGCCGATCGGCATCGGCCAGGGAACCTCCCATGGCACGACCCAGAACGGGCTCATCGGGCCGCCGCCAGCGTCACCTCTGCCTCCAGCACCTCCACGCCGGCCGGAGCCGTCGCGGCCTTTCCTAGCCACCACCGAGACGCACAGCCACGCCGCCGCCTGCGCCCCACAGATCGCCACCTCTCCGCGCGAAGCTGTGAGCCATCTTGGAGCGCCTCTTCTCCCTCCGTCTTTCCGGCAGGACGCCGCCACCGCCGTCGGTCATGGGGCTCTGTGGCTAGGGTTTGGGGAGCCTCCGGGGTCGCCCGCGCGAGCGACCCGGGAGGCGTGTTTTTTCTCGCTTGTCTGGTCGTGTAGGTTCTCCGGCTGGTTTTATTAGGCTCGGCAAGCTTTTCCGGCAAGTTCAGAGATTCTTTCCCCAAATTTTTTTTGACAAATATTAAAGAGAAATTTCTACTTAAAAAAGTTGGCCCATACAGGTCTCGAACCTGTGACCTTCGCGTTATTAGCACGACGCTCTAACCAGCTGAGCTAATAGGCCATTGGTGTTATGCTCATTATTATTTGATATGTTACCGGTAAAACGAGGAGAGTTCTCTCAAAATAACGGCGCAGATTTTTTTGTATTATTGCGGGCAAAAATAACGGCGCAGATGA
The DNA here is from genome assembly GCA_026929855.1 of Poa annua. Taxonomy (NCBI): domain Eukaryota; kingdom Viridiplantae; phylum Streptophyta; class Magnoliopsida; order Poales; family Poaceae; genus Poa; species Poa annua. The sequence continues at coordinate 2,894,257 of CM049437.1, forward strand.
TGCAATGAGGACATGTCAACAGGATAAAGGATTTGAGCAAAGTTCCGCGCATTAGTCTGAGAGGGAGGAAGCTCACTTGGCTTCACAAAATCACTGTCATTTTTTCAGAATTACAGTTGTACAGGATCTACACATGTGTTGCAGAACGCAAGGTCTAATATATTACAAGTTTTACAATAGTTGTTATTTTTAACAACCGTCCATCCGTCTAGATCCGGTGGTGGTAAAATAGGAGCTACCTGAAACTATCAGAAACTACCGACAAATATCAGAATTATACTATTATTTTTACGAGATTTCAACGGTTCTGCGTAGGCCATCCGATCTAGTCTCATGTCAACGGACCAGATCAATTGTTCGTTGCCTTCTTCCCGGACACGACCGAACACGCCGCTTCCCTCATGTGCGCGTCGCCTCCCATGCCAGCAGCCTCCCCTCACTCATTTTCAAAAAAAAAAAGCACCCTCCCCTCACTCTCTCGCCTCGCCACGTTGCTGGCCGATCACCGCGCCCACTAGAAGCTCGCCGCACGCCTCTCGCATCTAAGCGCCGCCGCCCTGAATCCCTGATTCCTCTCTCCCTCTTCTCGTTTGTTAGCTGGCCGACCCACTACTCACCGACGCGTCCACTGCTCCCCCAACTCCCTGCCTACGCTCTCGACCACCGTCCTGCAAAACTTCACCTCGTCATGGGTCCGAGTAGGGCGTCCACGTGTCGAGGTACTCTGCTCCACTCTTCCGCACTGGTGTCCCATCTCCTCCGCTTTGGTCGTTGCTGGCCTGCTGCCCAGCCGATCGAGCCGAGCGACGGATGCACGGACTCAAACCAGCAGCTGCCCCGTACCTCTACAAGCCACCAAATTCATCAGTTCGATCTGAATACATCACCGAGACGGCCAGACCTAGTTGGGCATGGATACTGTTCATCCATCTAGCAGCCTGGCTGCTTGCTTAGCTCAATCGTTCGTCTATGTGTGTAGGTTTGGTGGACGTGATTCTATGAATTCGAACCACCGAAGTTTGTGATGTTTGCTAGTGTGTCGGCTGTCCGTGCTCGCGGTCTCGCTCGATAGGGTCGTTGACCACGCCGCCCGGCCGCCGTCTTCTCGCTCGTCGCGCCGGCGCGGCACTCAGCGGGTCGAGGGAGTGCAAAACGCGAAACTGTTTGTAGATAATGTTAGGCAATCCGCATATACCAAATATACAAGATATAAGCATGGAAACAAATCAACCCTAATCCCTAACCATAATGGCCTGATTATAGAATATCTCAGACTCCAAACATAGCTGGGAATAACCGCATATTTGGTATATCCGGATTGCCTAAGAGATAAATCACCGTGATACCCCAAATGGTTATATTTAATTTCTGTTTGGTGACTAAACGGCTTAAATAATTTACGAGGGATAGACTGAAATCAAACGGCTGAAAATATTTTGGATGGAAACTACATGAAACTACCTGGGTAGTTTCCACAACCACCAGAAAAGAACTTCTAATATATCCATGAATTGGATTGCCATATGACATGAACAAAATCCAATCGAGGTATACAGATTAAATGTTATCGCCAACTAATCATGGCTTGTACGCGCTATTTACATGCCGTATCAGCAAACAATGCACCAATGAACCCACCGCCCAGATTAGAGAGGTTTTTGACGTAGAGGTAGTGAACTTTGAATCTTTAGCTACTAAGTGGTTATGTGAGACTAAATTTGCACAGCTTAACATTGCAAATCCAATAGTTCTTTGGACTGGTTGAATAGAAATAACTTAGTTTTTAACCGATGCACCTGGATTAATTTGAAACAGGCGTGAAGGCTTATGCTACATTTCCTCAAAATGTGGCTGATTCCAATAGGAGAAACACCAAAAGGAAAACTGGAGCATCTCGCAAGGCTACTGCTGGAAAAGCTCAAGGCGCCGCTGGAGATCGAGCCAAGCTGAAGTGCCCAGACTTCAGCTGGATACAAACTTGGTCGACTACGGCCACCTCTGCTTTCGGGGGTAGAGCAACCCTCGAGTATCTTCGTCATCATCCGGAGGAGAGTGAGAAGATACATGGTGTGATGTGATGAGATCATCTTGGAGGCGAGCTGGCTTTGAAGAGTGTGTTCTCCTTGTTACTCTGTTTTGGGGATGATCTAAGTCAGTAGCTGTTAGCTTTTTGCTGAGAGGGGCCATTGCTTGGCCGTTTTGTGGGGCATAGGGAGTAGCTGCTAAACTCCTTTTTCTTTCGCAGCTTCTTTTACTCTGAAATCATACTGGACTTGCTGAGGCATGGTGTATCATTGGTTTCATTTTGCTTACTTAATGAAACCGGGGAAGGGGTCCCTGTTTATCTAAGAAAAACCCACCGCCCAGTCCCCAGATACAACAGGCATCCTTATGCACACTCACCGGCCACAGTTCAGTAGATCACGAACTGACCTCTTCAATTCATCGTTGGATGCTTTTGCACTCTCGCTGCATATTTTCACTGAATTTTGCACTTAAATATGGACCATTTGCCATACGGCCAGAATTGTGCGATTTGAACACTGTCAAAATAGGTAAAACTGAACTTTCTATACACAGTAATCATCAATAATACCTTATAAAATTATCTACTATCAAACATAGACATTAGTGATATCAAATACTTGATTGGACAGGATATTGTACTAACCATTCTACTTGCTAAATAAAACTTCTTCACCGTGCAGGTCGCGTGGAAGCCACAATCCGTGTTAAGCATCGGTGAGACCACATTCTATTTGCTTGGAGTGGTACCACAATTTTCAGAGAGGGTGTTTTTAAAATACCAATTACTTTTCACATGCATAGTAGTCAGAAACACTCATGTCATCTTCACAGCGCACTCCATTGCAGGACGTAACTAACAAGAAAAACCAAGGTAATTAACAAAAACTACTGTGGTTATTTAAATGTGAGTATATATTAAATTCTCACATATTTGCAGATCCTAAAGAACTCGAGAGGCAGCGGAATAGAGAGTGGTATGCAAGGAATAAAGACGATATTTCAAAGCGTCGACGCCAAGCACGAGAGCTTAAAAAACAGTCAACTACCACCTACCACTGTGAGAAAGGAGAACACAGTATGTGGTACACCAACTCCGCGACAATCAGGTGTCACCCAACTGCAATACAGAGCAGATGCAAGAGGTCTTGTGTTTCTATACTCGCACCATATAGGTTGTGTGTTTTTTACAACGAAATTATATGTATGAAATATCATTTTTCCATCTATAAATAATTTGTAGGTGTGGTTCCAGTTGTTCAACGAAACTATGCATCTCAGTTCGCTGATATAAATTCAGAACTATTATTTGATGCAGACTCTTTTGTGGGTGCTGACGATGAGGACAAATGCTTGCACAAAACTGATGCAAGTCAGATGCTGGAAATGGCAAGAACAATGCCACCTGTTCCGAATGCCCAAACATGCTAAAAATAGAGTTACCGAGGATCCCTTTGTCGCCCTCAGAAGACATTTCACTTTCATTCAAGTTCAAGAGGAAACAGTTTCCGATCCGGTTGAGTTTTGCAATGACCATACACAAAGCCCAGGGACAAACCATTCCAAATGTGGGTATTTACCTTCCAGAGCCTGTATTCTCGCACGGCCAACTTTATGTTGCACTTTCAAGAGGTGTGTCAAGGCAAACCACTCGGATTTTGGCAAAACCAAATAAAGACATAGATCCCACGGGAAAAAGCACAAAAACATTGTGTATAAGGATGTATTGGAGGGATGAAACAGGTTTGTTCTTCTTTCATGCTGGTCTTTTCGAATTATTTAATGTTTTTATATTGCTCATCTTCTTTTCATGCAGCTCCTTTATCTTTTTTGATACCCATTGTGTTCGTATTACGCAACACCTTCAGCTAAGAAATAGAAGGTTTCTCACACGTCTTGATGATTTGTACAGTTTCTTACAACCTATATGAAATTTCTTTTTGATGTCAAGTTTCTTTTTGCTCTGAAATAGGAGGTTTCTCACCGAAAGCATGAGTTTGAATAGTCATATCATGGATCATGAATCTGAGTCATTTGTCCCCAACTTTTTGTGACTGTCAAGACATAATGGACCACCGAGCCTTCTCAGAAACAATAAGATCTTCGTCCGTGAAAATACTAGAGAGAGTTTACCTCTTGGCCTTTCTGTTTGGTCTTCATAGTAAAGTTCTCTTTAATTCCAGGGTATCTGTTACACGGCGTTCAATCTGAAATATGTTATTGGAATTGTAGTGCAGCCATAAATATTGTGGTCCGCATAAAGCAATGTGGTCTCTAAGAAGACGCCCATCTATTCTGGTACACGGAGAGTAATTGTTTAGTCATGTTTTTATATGTAGGCTGAAATTGGTGCAATCTGTTTGGATGGATTTTTAACCTTTTCTCATATAATGTCGACCTGATTTATGCTTGAAACCAATTTACTTTGTGGCAGACACTTGTTGTACGGTTCTTGTATGAAAACTACATCAGACGGGCCATGCTGACTACTTGCTGCCAGTTGCGATCAAAGGGCAATTGGTTTCATTGGACAAGCGCCATTTGACGCATATCAGCTCTCTTCTTGAAATAAGTATATTGAGCAAAGTTGCGGTGAGAAGATTATGTGCCCTCTACATCTGTATATGAGCTCTTTTACGGTGCTTGTGAAAACTACCTAGGCAGTTTCAGGTAGTTTTCATCCTAAATTATTTCAGCCCTTTGATTTTAAGCCCATCCCTTCTAAATTATATTAGCCTTCCAATCATTGAGCATAAATTAATTATAATCACTCAGGGTAAGATGGTCTTTGTCCACCAACATATTCGTGTCCTACTATTCTCAACCCCAAAAAAAAACTATTCGGCTCGCAGGCCGCAGCGACGGCAAGGTCGCAGTGCAGGTGGAAGGGGCCGAAATGAGAATACAGAGCAAGTGTGGATTGCCAGATCGCCATTGCTGACTGCTGTCCACGCACGGAGCTTGCCAAGCTTCACCTCTACGGCATCCTCTTCCTTTGCCTTCCGGGACCCCTCGCTGTTCGACCAGACTACCGCCTGGTGCGTCGCGGTCTATCTCTGCATGGCTGACGTCTCTGTCGAGGACGAGAACAACCAGGCTGGACACCGGCGAGAGTTCGGCGCCGAGGATGCTGCCGCGGCAGAGCGAGCAGCTAGGCGTCGATGCAGGGGACGTGAAAGACGTGGCCACAGCCCACAGGTGGGCTGCAGCCGGAGCGCGTCGTCCATGCCGAACTCACACTCGCACATGCACACCACGCAGTCCAACGGGGAGCGTGTTGATGAAGGCCTTGTCCACGCCGACGTCGTGGAGGTGGAACAGCGGCTAGAGCTGGCCTATAGCGCGGTGGGGCTGCTGCAGGTTCAGTCGAAGCGCCGGCCGCACGACCGACAACACTTGAGGAATGTTTTGCGCCAGCAGATTGAGCAGGCCGACCCTTGGGAATGTTCTCCAACGGGACGGCACTGGGAGGACGAGGCCGGCGAGGCTCTTGCCCGAGGGAGGGCGCGGGAGGAGGAGCTCTCCTGGGATAATTGCAACGGGCATCACTCGAGGCGGCGGCCTCCACGAACCAGACGCCCTCGCCGGTGCTGTCCACCACGAGCTCGCCCGGGGCGCCGCTGTTGGCCACCGGATAGTACGGCACAAGCGCCCTATCGTATCGGCGCACTCGATCTGGCCCCATCTCTGGTGCCATTCTTGGAGCTACTACTTGACAGCTTCAGGCCTGGCCGACGCGCACGCCAGCGCGCGGTGCTCATCACGCTCCAGGCCGAGGTGCATGCGGCGCTGCGCCGTGAGGACCCAACGTCTTGGCTCCATGCGGCGTCGTCGTGGAGACTGAGGGGATCTGACACGGTGGGGTCGGTCGGACGAAATTATTTAAATACCCTTGAAGATTTGATAAAAATAATACAATCTTGGTAGTTTCAGGTAGTTTTAATCTGGTAGTTTTAGGTGGCTCTTATTTTACCACCGTTAGATTTAAACGGATGGATGGTTATTAAAAATAACAAGTACCGTAAAACTTGTATCTGTATATATAGCAAGCTTTCATATATGTAAACCCCCGGTCTAAACGAAACACCGCTCTGTATTTAGTTGCAAATTACATTTATTTTTTAGTTATTACAGAAAAACATAGCAAGCTTTTATATGCAAACACCCAGTCATTCTGAGAATGGATTGCTATGCAAACGTCTATTTTGGATGTGAAATTAAACAAGTCATTTTATTTTTATCTACAATCTTTGTTATGACACTATTTTATTATACTTCATAAATAAAATTTGATTTTTTCAATCATTATATAATGAGTGTCTTATTGCTACACGTGCAATCGCATGTTTAATAGTCTAAAAAAGGGAAAAGCGATCTGATCATGCAAAAAAAGTCCAACGACAGGTTTTAGTCGGTTTTTCATTAATTAACCGGGCAGTTCTTTTCTTTTTAATTAATAAACTGGGATAAATCTTTTTCTCCTGAAAAGCCGATCTGATCATGCAAAAAAAGTCCAACTACAGGTTTTAATAGGGTAATTATTTTCTTCTTAATTAATAGATTGGGATAAATATTTTTGCTCCTGGTTTTTTAAAAAGAGTCTGTCCAGATGCAGGTCACGTAGCGGCGACTCCTTCAACCGCTCGGCATATCGTTGCCTTCTAGGTTTCTAGATTAGCCCACTAGATTTTGAATATTCCGCATTGAGCTTCCTCTTACATATCAAGATCGTGACTCTTTTTTCTTTTTTTTCTTTGAAATTGCACATGGATTTGGAACCAAACTGTAACTGATTAAAAAAGAAACTCTGTAACCTAGCTAAAACATGGTGTAGATTCATATATATGTGTGCATGATTTACAATAAAAAGTTAACCACACGTGTCACTATAAATTTTGAAATGTACGCGTATGATATAGACGAGGTTAACAATAGACTACATGTGTCGATGAGTTTCCAGGTTGACAAAGTTACAAACTATTAGCTTGCTATATATCGGCCTCATATTAAAAAGTTCAATCCTCTATAACTACACATATATGGGGTAGAGCCCAAGATTTGATAACAAAATAAAAAGAGAAGCCACGGGGACCATAACTTAAACTCATCACAACCCAGTGATTTCATGAGTACATCATGCAATGATTGAACTTTAACGGATTAAGTTGAACCATGTATACGTTAGGACCAGCGAGAATTCCTACGCCCCCTCACCCAACAATCGGTAGGGGAGATATCTCGGCCTCCCCGGTGTCAACAAAATGGTTCCTCTTGGGATATGTCACGGATAATATTTTCCTTTTTGTTAGAATTTATCCGCTACCAGTTCTATTGAAATAATTCAAGAGTCATAATGAAATGTTACTTCTCCGAAATTTTATATGGAGCTAAGATTTTTAATTTTGATAACATGGAAAATGAATTTCTATAAATCACACTCAGCTGAAAATAAGAAATTGCTTTGAGTATAAAATTTACAAAGAAAATTGTGTCCAATGAGTTCCTATGGTGGGTTCCTATGGTTTTCCTACGTTCTGAATAATTACTCTTTTTGCCAGTTCCTTTGTGTGTCTGTTTTTACGAGGAACGTAATTTGTTTTATTATTCCTAAATCTTAATATGAGACACTACTAGAATTTGCAAACATGTTGAAGAAAATTATGACGGATGAGGATGCCAAAACAATGTTGTCCATAGCAGCGTAGTCATGTTTTGGGGACACGATAAATACAATTAAGTTAGCATACAATTATTGAGTCTAAGAGTGAGTTTGGTATAGGGAGATATTGAGTCTAAGAGCGAGTTTAGTATAGAGAGATAGATAAATCACGTGAGTAAAATAATTGAAAACCGTTGGCTAGAATTTTTTTGTGCAATAAAAAGTTTATTTGTAAATAGATCCAAGTAATTATAACAACAATTAGACATTCCTAAAGTGTATAAGTCTAATACTATAACTTAAACGCATCACAACTGAAAGATTTCATTAATACACTTCAACATGATATAAAATATCATTCAGTGATTTTATACTTTGAAGGAGTAAGTTGAACCAGGAATACAAAAAATGGGCTGCTCTTATATGATATGTCACCACAATATTTACACTCAATTGGAAATAGAAATTGCGTTGAGTATAACTTTTTTAAAAATAATCATGTGAAATGAGTTCCTATGGTTTTCTTATGTTGTCAATAAGTACTCTTATAATTAGCTCCTACGGGGTTTTTGTTTGCGAGGATCTTGATTTGCGTTCTTATTCCTAAAATTTAATATACATTATTGGAATTTGACAAACATGTAGACAAAAATATGGCTGATGAGGATGCCAAAACATTGTCCATAGCAGCTTAGTCACGTTTCATGACACGATAGATAAAAGTGAGCCAGAGCGTATAATTGTGGAGTTCAAGAGTGATTTTATTATGAAATAGTTAAATCATATGAGTATGATAATCAACCTACACTATTGGTTGGCATGAGGATTCTGCAAGGGTCAATAGTAATCACCTCGCGAGAGTTTTGTCTCGTGCAATAAAATTTTATTTGCGAGATGACTTCAAATAAATGGTTGACCAACTAAAATTTAAAAGCTATGTACCATCCAATTATTTTAATAATTTATTAATTCAAGTGAAACTATGTGCCACCGAAGTTAATGTAATTGTTTTATACAACTGGAACTTTCGACAAACTATAAGTGGTGCCCTCGCATATGAGGGCCACCTGTCTAGTTTATATGAACAGTAGTTTAAATTTGTATGCTCCTTGTAGCATGGCGCTCAATTTCCGCACAAATCAACTCGTAGCCATATGATTTAAAATAGCGTATACTGATTCCTCATTAACATATTTAGATGGTGGATATATATCTTCATCTTACGTGTATATCGACACAAGGCGCGTTGCAATTACGTGTGGACGGAGTAGAAGACCTCTTTAATAAAAGGAAATTACCTGGGTGAACTATGATCTTCTGATTCGGGGGAAAGGATATCAGAAGTTTTGCGACAAAGGAGGCTATTGGTGCCGGGGCTGTGTTCTTGGCAGAATTGGATAGCTCTGCAAAGAGCTTAACAGAGGTTTGCTTGTTGTTTCTCTCCACAGATATGTACCTTCATATTGCAAAATCCCAAACTTAAGTTAGCTCATGAGTTACACACTGGCAGCACCTCACAATTGGCTCTATGGATTCTTCATGATTTTAGTTGTGTAATAAAATGGTAGTAATTTTATTTACATTTAGCCTGATGAAATTTAGAGGAGTAAACGTACAATCTAAGTCAAGATTTCTCTTGATAATAGTAGAAAAGATATATAGTTGAAAGCGAGCGTTGGGGAAAGTGAAAACTTTTGTGTAGATCTTTAGTTACAAGCCAAGTCTTTACGTTTCTCTTATATATACAGACCAAATATGGGCAAGAAAACATCTCAACTAGATATCAGTGATGAAAGATTCCAAATCCAACTTAAAGCCAGACAACCAACGTAGCCAGACATGGAAAGCTAAATTACCGGTCCCCTAATCAATCAAAATCATTACACCCCATGATTCCCTCATCTCCCTCATACCAAAACTCATAATCTCGCTCAGCCCAAGATCACCACCGCCAGGGACGCTGCTCTTGCTCATCCCACCGTGGTTGCGCAACGAATCGTGGAAATCTCGGCGCGCTGCGCTTCGCTGCATTGTCCATTCCGACCTCGCCCTGGTTGCCGCACCCTCTCCAGGACATCTCGCCGCGCTGCGCTCTGGTGTCCTGACAACGTCGTCCACGCCCTGGTTGTCGCGCCGTCCCGACGACATATCGCCACGCTGCGCTCTGTTCTGCTGACATACGTCGCCATCGCCTACTACCAGTACCATCCGCGGGCTACCCTCCAACAAAGCTGTCAAAAACATATGCATGATTCAGTAACAGGTATGATTCAGTAACAGGTGCGGTTAGTTGATTTTCCTTGCTTTGCATAATCTCAGACGTACATTTCTAAAATAAATTTCATGGTAAGCAGAAGGGGAAACTCATACTTAATGAAATTCCATGGAGCATTTTGTTTCTCCACAAGCATGTTAGCCTGAGACAGTAGAGATATATATTAGACAAATAACAGAGAAAGTCTTGATCTTATGGGACACATCAAACATGGAAAATTAATCATACAATAAGCCCATCACTTGGATAGTTACATTAGTTACACTACCCCTAAGTTGTACCATCCATCAGCCTTCACCAATGCAAATGACCAATTTTCTCAAATTCATGATTAGTTACACTACCACTAAGTTGTACGATCCATCAGCCTTCACCAATGCAATTGACCAATTTGTTTGTACACGTATTATTACTGAGTACTGATGTAGCACTGTTTTTCTTTTTGATTGTTCACCTCATAGATTGGGACAACATATCTGTCGCATATGGCATCCTCTCAGCCTAATAGGGCACGGACTCCATTTCAGAACCTACCGAACTCCGACAATACAGGTAATTATTCTCAGCAACTCATACTAACAATTTGATGTGCAATAGAAATAAGGATTTTTTCCTAGCAGGACAAAGGGTAGATCCAAATGAATTGAAGAGACAAAGGGAAAGAGAGAGGTATGCACTAAACAAAGATGAGATAAATAAGAAGAGGCGTGAGCCTCGGGCTCTAAAGAAATCTTCTGCTATTCTCAATGAGGAGCGGACTCCAGCAAACCAAACGGTGGCCATAACACCTATGCAATCAGGTTTTACCCCTATGTACAATGCCACTGGGCAGTCCGCTATCACCCAGCTAAGATGCACTCAAGCTACACAAGGTTTGATCACTAACCACACCAATATACTAGACTCATGTATGGATCATACTGATGAAGTATAAACAATTCTATTGTAGGCATACCTACTGTTGCAATGACGTCCTATGGGACTCCACTTCATGGGCAAATTACATGTGGGCCTAACAAAGAAAATATGAATTATGATAATTATGGTCTTGGTTCTTCACAGGGACCTGTGTTACAAACGCCGCCAAATGTCTTAAGCAGTTCCGGTAATCATGAACAATTACTTTTAGCATCTATTTTTTCACCATGCGGATGCTAAAAATTGCATTTCGTGTACAGAAGACAAACAAGCACTAAGAAGACAGAGGGGAAATTCCAGATATGACCAGAAAAAAGAAGTTATACTACAAAAGCTACGCGAGACCCGTCATCGAAAAAAAGCTACTCATCCCTTGTAACATATCAATACATGCTCGAATAATAAAATAGCCCAGAGAGGACCAACAATTCAAAATTATGCATGGGCTTCGAAATGCAGACTGACCTGGAATGAAGAAATCCAAAGGAGATGTCCAGCTGGGACTATGCAAAATTAATTTCTTCATGCGATGTATAAATTTCATCCCTATCTGAAAATCTGGATAATATTGCAGTCAATCACCTGCGTATGAATATATGAGCACTTTGTTTATAAACAACTGAGGCGAGGCGCTTATGCAGTCCTAGAGGTGAGAGCTCCATTGACATCAAGTTCCAGTTAAGATGTGCATGATTACGTATAGTGAACTCACCTTCTATATTCTGAGTATCTGAATTCTGCTGCCAGGCTACTTGCCCAAGTTTAGGACATTGCCACCATGTGAAATAATTGGTGTAATGCCCAAGTTTCAGACAACAAAAACAGCTTGTCGTAGTTAGTACACACACCGACAATTGATTTCCCCAAAAATTGGTGATTGCATCTGTGGAGGATCGAACCTAACCTGGACTGGAAGCCGGAGAAGAGCATGTACGACGCCGAGGTCGCCAGGCAGCACGGTGGCGTGGCCGCCTTTGGGGACAAGATCTGCAAGGGGGTGCAGTGCTTCAACCACGCGTTCCTCATAAATTGAGATGTTCAGCTGCACACTCTACATTCACAATATAAACTTCTCTTCAAACACTTTTGGAGTACTTGGTACAGTTTTGTTTAAGTGTAGCTGTGCAGATTAAGTAGTGTCAGATATTTGAACACCTTTGGAGTACTTCGTACAGTTCAATGGAAGGACATCTTAAGCTTGCGTTTAGCCTACAAAGACAGATGCAACATGTCTTAAACTCCACCGAATGACAAAGAGTCATAAGGAATGCATGTCCTTAAGTTTGTAAAATGTGTACCTGTCACCACGAACTGGGTTCTGGGGTGTAGTTTTGTCGGTACGAAAACATTTCACAGCTCCACTCTTCTGTTCCACTGTTCCATAACTTCCTGGCAAAATACTTATACATCAGCATGTTCAGCACTAAGATGAATGCTAATGTTCTGGTAAAATCATAAATAAGTTCATTTCACGAGCTGAGTCTGAATCCTCCTAACTAAAACAATCAAATCCGTACCATTAAACTAATTGGTTCAGTAAACAGTAACCAAGAACAGAAATAACACAGACGCAAACATTAAGCTGGACTGCTGGAGCCACTAACGAATCTGCAAACAGCTGCAGGTCGGTAACTAAGGATCACCTCTTACACTAATCGAAATACCAGCACCTCTTGGGTCGATCGGTCACATCTTCAATCCATCATGGGTAGGTGGAAGAGGCAAGAGACACAAGGGAAAGCAATACCTTGTCAGAGAAAGAAGGTCTCTCAAGTCTCATGTGAGGGTGATGGCATCAGGGCCGAATCGCGTGACCAGGACCGTGTCTGCCGCAACGGCCACCACCAGTATGTCGATAGCGAGGCGGGAGCGACAGCGAACAGCCGGATCCATGGGCTCAGGCGGAGGACGGCCACAACGACAATGAGGGGAGAACGTCAAGGTGGACGCGTGGGTGTCCGCCGATGAGCCTTCTAGGTGGAGTCTCCACTCTCCAGGGGCCGCCGAGGAGCTGCGCGCTTGAGCGGCCATGCCCCCCACGATTGGAGAATTTGGGGGCAGTGGAGGTAGGGGTCGGGCTACAGAGAGAGTGGGGAGCTTGAGAGCGTGGGGAGTGAGGAACAGAGGAAGTGAGGAGACGGCTCTAGAGAGTTTTATTTTCCAGCGTTTTTGTTTGGGGGAGTTTTAATTAGGGAATGGGAATTAGGAGGACACGATAGTAAAGTCCTTCATATGGCTCAGGGGAACGGGCATAGTGTAGGTTTCTAATAAAAAATAATGTTAGGATCATATTAAGATTTTGAAGATCCCATTAATTTGCTTTTACAGTTATTTTCTATTTATTGTTTAAAAATGTATATGTAAATTTCTACTTACGTTAATCATCCTTCATGTGGTTTCTTGATGTTAAAATTCCTAAAGCAATAGACTCGAGATATTTTGTCTCATATTTTCGACCGAACATATTTCACTCAGTGTTACGATACTTGTATTCGGAAAGTGTTTCTGGATTTTAAGTTTACTTCAAACCAAGACTTTATCATAAAAGTTTACTAATTATAGGATTCTTATGCGTCGTGGATAATGGATGCCGTGTGCGTCGATGGCACAATTGTGCACATACATTTCCATGGTTAGATCATGAAAACTATTTACATGGTAATACGAAATATAACTCACTAAATGAAAAGTAGAATTCATGTGACATTGGGTTATATGGCAGAGACGTGCGTTGCACGTGCACGTTTACTAGTCCGGATAACATGATAGGTTGACATTGGCCATTGAGTTCATTATATCTTCATCAACCCTGGCTGGATCATGCTTCCAAGGTTCTTAACGGTCTTAATACCTCTGTCAACCAGCCCCCTCCTGATTCTGCAGGTAAAGTGGAACTCAAATTGTTAGAACACATAATTCTAAAGATACAGAGAGACAAAATTGTTGTATACGTTCTCTGAAATTCACACTATCCCTACCGTTCGACTCCATGACATATGAATACATACCACTTCAGAATCTTGTTTTAAGTCCAAATTTGTGTTCATGCTCGCAGATGTACCTCCATTCATTCCCAGAGTAGATGGAATTTTCCGTACCACATCTCATGCATGATTTATCACGACTACAAACTACATCGGGAGAAACACCATCCACACAGAAACTTAAACATGGCTACAATTAATGGACTGAAGCAAGATCGAGCTGCGGTGGTACTGTTGTTTGCAACTTCGTGAGCCCATCAGCCCACTGTCACTGCTTCTCTTCCACTCCCTAACCCTCTTCCACTTTGCCTCAACATCAAACTTATTATCCTACCGGACACATGTTCAAGTCAGCGAGTCATCATGTGCCTCAACGTGCCTCAGTGCCAATAAGTTACAGAAAGTATGAGCTATGAAAAAAAGTTAAGTGGTGCGCCTCACTGCCAAAGTGCCTAACCAAGAATAAGTTCGCATGATCTCTTATCCATCTTACTCTTAGTTAGTTACGCCAGGAACTTCCAAGTCTGGTCATGCTTTTACAACATGACACATATGCGTTTAATCTGCTTTTAGATGTAAATCAACCTAGATGTGTAGACATGATTACCCGATTTTCAGCAGCTAATGGTTGAGGCTTCGGCAATGGCAATCTCCATGGCGTGCAGATGTGTTGACCGACAAGGTTCAGGAATCAAACATATTGTTCCATAGTGGAAGACTGCAGCCTCAGTTTGAAGCTTAGTGGTGAGACATTACCCCTGAAACATATAGAACAGTCCAGTACAACAACTTGGCAACAAATCAAAAGGTTTAAGAGAAAGATCAATTCCACAAGTAGAGCCACAAAATAAGAACAAAAAGAAGGCTAGCAAACAATTGAAAGCTTTTGATTGTAGCAAACCAATAACTTTGCGATGTCATTTTTAACGACTCTGATCTAACAGCATGATACAGAAATTAAGATCCGCAATAATAACTAACTTCATATAAAATGCATTTGTAAATCAGATGAATGGAGGTTGTGGAGGGTACTTTAGAATGGAATGTGCTGAGAGCCTGAGAGTCTCATTTGCACTAACGTCAAGCCCTTCCTATTTTCAACAATTCATACCAGTATTTAAATGTATATGCCACCCATACACCCTAATTACTTATATAGAGAAAGATCGGCTCGAGTAAAAAGTTTTCAATTGCATTCAGTTGAAGCCTTTTTGCATTACAAGGCCGTGTTACAAAGCACATGCCATAAATAGTTATCCGTACTTTATTATCACTTGCATCCAACGAAAATAATCACACAACAAGGTTGAATCATTTCCTTTTTTAATTATACGTCTCTATCATACCGTCGATGTACATATCTTCATTTGCAGTAGTATGAATATATGCATCCTATAAACTTCTCATACTGAAACCATACAAACGCATCATGCAAAGGTCTAAGCAAATGATTGGTAGAGAGTGAATAGTTGCAAAGGTAATGATTAAGTAAATTGTGCCCAAATAAGTTGCAGGTTAAATCTATGAAAATATAGCTTTTCAGATGTTATGGTAGAAAGTTACCGAGGCATAGTTTCCAATGGTTTTCACGCCTCCAGTTCCACAAGGGGCAGCACGGTGGAACTTATCTTTGATAATCAAATTAATAGGAGCTAAATCTTCCTGTAGAATACATTTGACAAACATAAATAACACCTAGTCTAGCCTTAATTTTGAGACTACCAACTCACACCAACCTGTCCATAATTTAAGACTCCCGCTGACGGGCTTAGCTGTGCATTTCTACAGTTTTGGGAGCATACCTAGAGAGTAATTAGATGAGAAAATTATATCGCATTAAAGAAGACTATTACCATTCTAAACACATTAACTAAAATTCTCATCCCAAACTGCCCAAAACATGTAATCACCATTAGTATACTGAAAATAGCAATTGTCTGGAATAAAACTCAGGGATGAACACAATTTATTTAATATACTATATATATTAAGTATTTCTGAGTAACAAACTTTTTGGTACAAAAGCAACTACAAGGTCCCAAAAAGGTTGACATAATCATATAGATATGAAAAAAAGTATCTTACATTCACTCTATTATTTTCATCCATGAGGAGTGTAAGTTGTGCAGATCGGTCTGATGGATAGAGTATTAGAGTCAACTGGGCTGGAAATGGAAACATCAGAAAGTTCAGTGCAACGATCTTCGCATGTGCACCGTATAGTGAAAATGTCAATAACACATTATAAAAATTCAAAATACGAACAGCTTTCAAGAACACTTCAATATAGCAGTGGGGATAATTGGCAGGACATAAACTCCTAATGATCAAATAAACATTATGGTGGCCTTTATATTCTCACCAGCTATCAATAGCTTCCTGAATTAGCTAGCTCACCCATCTGGTATTATACTCTTGACATCCCGAAGTCCTCCTCAATTTCAAAAACATTGGGGCACATGTTGCCCAATGCCTCTGGAAGTTTGTATCTTAGAGGCTTGTCGGAGCCTTTTCTTGAGTATTCTCTCCATCTCCTAGCAGCTTTCGCCGCTCGGGTCGCTCTCTCCATTGCTTGTTCACCTGATAGTATCAGAGAATCGCAATCAGGTTTGGCAATGTATTAATCGATTGACGGGTATAACACCCACATTTGTTTCGAAGCTTCTGTTTACTGACGGAAAATAGATTAAAATTTCCGATTGTCCAAAAGGTATCACGAGCATAATATGCTATCCAAAAGATATCCAGACACAATAGAAGATATCCTGATCTACTGTTTTTTCATTGAGAAGAACACTAAGCTTCAAGGTTCAGTTTAGAATTTAACAAGATTCAGCAAGCAACGGACACTGCAGAATACCATTACAATGCAACTAACTGAACCATACTATCTTAACTGAAGATAGAAGTTGACGAATTGACTCACACTAATGCTAACTAATTTTCACAAGAGAACGTTGTGGACTGAATAACTGAGGCAACCTGACAGCAACTTTGCAAGTCAAGGAAGCTATAACTGATTGTTATCAGTGGTACACCGTATACTGGGGGAGAACACGTTAGCTCGGTTTTGGTCCCTATAAACAAAGAAATCACATATGATGGCGGTCAACCTATTACCTGCGCTTGCTTTGCTCTCAGCGGCAGGCACTACCCGCCGCCACTTAGCACTGGCATCACGAGCTCAGGGAGCGGGGGAGGCGCACCGATGCTAGGGATACAGGTGGCGGCGGTGGTGTAGGCCTCGCTCGCGGTTAGACTTCATCCGCGACGAGCGCATGGTCTTCGTTTTACAGGAGCACCATGGCGAGCGTCCCGGGCGCCGCTCAAGCGTGCTCGGCGGGGATCTGCAGCTCCCAGGTGCCGCCTTCATATGTGCTAGGGTTTGCCCTTCGGGAAGATCAGCTTGGGGATCGGCAGGAGCCATTACTCGGAAAACTCCCGCCGGGTCCTCGCCTTTTCCTGCGCCACCGCCCGCGCCGGCATGCGGTCCTTGAGGGGGCGGTGGCGCGGTGCATCGGTAGGGACGAGCGGGGGAGAACGCTGGCGGCGGTGGCTCTCATCACAGAAGAGAAACGAGAAGAATGAGGGGCTATTCTGCTGGGCCGAATCCTACGACTACGACTACAAGCAACGCTGGCGCCGTAGTCGGATACGTGTGCGTACTCGACCTACAGAGGCAGACGGCGGAGGTCGCCGCAGGGGAGGACTGCGTGTGCGAGTGTTGAGCTCCTGGTGGCGGCTGGGGGCGTAGAGGAGGGGGAGGGTTGGGGAGGTATCGGGGGAGTTGGGCCAGACCATATGACATGTTGACGATAGATGGGCCTTTTGCGGGACATACCAACCTACGAACTCCCATTTAATAATAAAGAAATATAGATTTAGGCGGACTCATCCAAAATTAATGAACTAGCACCTCAACAAACCGAAGAAATCCATTCATGCTGCTCTGCTACCAAAACTGAAAAAAACAAACCTTTTAAGAATAAAAAAAAACAAGAAAAAATACAGAACCAGGCTAGTCCTCGATAGTCTTTACACTAACAAAGTAACAAGTACTCCCTCCGTTCCATTTTAATTGACTTGCTATTCACTACATGTGGATGTATCTATACAAGTGACATGTCTAGATACATCCATATTTGGTGGATAGCAAGTCAATTAAATTAGAACGGAGGGAGTACTCCTGAGTAGTAAAAGAAACGCCAAGCCGACTATTCGTTGAACTCGTAAACCACCAGTGAAAACTTTTCTGAGATTAAATACAATAAGCAGTAAGAGCCTCGATCGCAACAAGCATGACAGAGCAGGTCACACTCTGCTTTCTTGGAGATGACAACCAAGAAACCAGAGTTGCAGAGAGCGGGGAAGGAGGAGGGGGGCCGGACCAGTTCCAGAGGCCGACGCGGAAGGTGTCAGACTTGCGGTAGGTGTAGCACGGGATGGGTGGGTGACGTTGCTGTTGCCGGGGAGAGAGGAGAGGAGAGGGTTAATTCCCCACGCAAATGGTCTTCTACGCGAGTGGGGGAGACGAGACGAGACGGATGGTGAATGCTCCACTTAATTATCCAACCGATCGCTTCGTGCTTCCACTCCACTACAACCACTGCCGAAAACACTTCCTTCAGGTTTTCCTGCCACTTCAATTCAAGAGACGATTTTTAGCAACGAATTCATCGCGTCGCCATTTGTTGCTTTTTAAAAGATACGGATTTAAAAAGGAGAGGCCAAGCGGTCATTTACAACACGTTTTGGCACATGCGCCGTCAACGTAACCCACTGAAAGAGAAAAAATAGATCACTCGTCAACCCTCCACCTCTCTACGGGTTCTAAAACACCTCTAAACATCCCTGCCGACCTCCAAAGGTCCGCCTCTGCTACCACCATCCCGATCGCGGCTTCCACCAATGGCGTCTGGTCTTGGAAAATCACACTGTTCCTGTACTTCCAAAGGCTCCAACAAATTAATGCAACCGTTGTCCACATGTTTTTAGCATCCTTACCACTGGCCTACTTAGATGAGAGCCACTCCACCAATCGACCCCCATGGGCTGGGACCAGTCCATTTTTCTCCATTTCCTCAAGAAGAAGGACCAAACTTCTCTCGCAAGTACGCACCCGAGTAAGAGCATCTCCACCGGGGGCCTCTAAATGTGTGTCCGGCACCCCCCAATTGGGTCTCCTTTGAGGGGTGCCGGACATGTGTCCGGTCAACATTTAGAGGCCGCCCACAGCGGCACTCCCCAAAGGCCCACCCCCAATCGCGAGCACACTGTCGAACACCTTGCGGGCGCACGAACCGCCGCCGATGAACAACACAAACGATGCACACAAATGGCGATGAACAACACAAACATCATTTAAACGAGATTTAACAAACTTACAATTTCGAATCTAAACGAGATTTAACAAACTAGACCTAGAAGGTGCGAGAGAAGGCCTATGCTGTGCTACACGCGCCGGCGAGGAGAAGAGATGCCGCTTCGTGGCCGGCGAGGGGGAGAAGATGCGAACCAAGTTAGGGAAGCAACGACGCTTCACTTCTGGCCATTGGTCATCACCGTTCCCATCGGCTACAGCCTTTAGAAAGCTGAGGCTTCTGGCCTCGCGGCCGCCGTGTTCGATTCACCGCCGTGTCATGCGGCGGGGTGTTTGATGGGAAGCCTCTTCGGCTTCGGCGCCCCTTTCTTCGGTGACGGCGATGCTGCTGAGCAAGATGCTAGCAGCAGCAGCTCGTCATTGGCGCCTTTCTTCGGTGACGGCGACACTGCTGATGGCGTCGGCGTTTGTAGAGGCAGATCGGGCAGCTCTCGTCGACCGCTACGACGCGCCTCGTACTCCTTGTCCACCACGGCGTGCCAGTAGGGCGCCGAGATGGAGTACTTGGGGTCGAGCTTTTGCTCGTACGGCATCTCCGTCCACTTGCAGCTGACGAACTCGACGCGGTCCTGGCCGCTGAGCCGCGGCGCCACCGGAATGTTGGCGGCCCTCCTCACCCAGCCGTCCGGAAGGGTGTCGTCGTCGGACACCGGGAGCTGGTGGCGGCTGCTCAGCCGCGCGGTTTCGGCGAGAGCACGTACGGAGGCGCGTTCTCGGCCTCCTCGCGCCACAAGACTCGCTGGAACGCCTTGGCCATCTCCGCCTCCTCGTTGCGACGCCGGAGTTCCTCTAGCTGCTCGTGGCGATGCTGCCCGCCGGGGCTGCCCGCCATGGTGGCCTATGTTCTTGGGGGGGGGGGGGGGGGGGAGGGAGAGAGGGAGAAGTGTTTGTGTGAAGATGAGGGCTGCGCTGCGTCGGGTTTTAAAGCGGCCGGAGGAGCGGGGTTGGGTGGCCCGCATTAACGCGGCCACCGCTTCGCCTGGCCGCGCATTGACGCCGACGAATCGTCTGCAGGGCGCCGACGGAAGCGACGCCGCGTTATTGCGAGGCGTCGCTTCGGTCATCGGCGCGTGATGACAGGCGTGGCGCCGTCTAGTCGCCTCGACATTAAACGCGGCGCAACGGCCTCTTGCACAGCGTTCGTTAACACGGGGAGAGGCGGGTGTGTGTATGACGGGCGGGCCAGCGCTGTCAGGACCATTCGTGAGTCGATGTCCGGCACCCCTAGGAGGGCCTCCAAGTATAGAGGCCCGATTGGGGGTGCCGGACATAAAATCGCTCGGGGCGAGGCTTTGGGGGGTGCCGCTGGTGAGCGCTTTTCGTCTCCGGCCCCCCAAAGGGTCTTTAGGGTGTCTTTTAGAGGCCCCCGGTGGAGATGCTCTAAGAGGTGGCTAATATCTTCTTTCTCCTGGTCGTAGAAGGGGCAGGCGGCCGGGCGGGGGAGGCCTCTTCGCCCTAGGCGGTCAGCCGTCCAGCATCTGTTCCTCAAATCAAACCAAAGGAAAACCTTACACTTGCTCGGGGCTCGCGACTGCCAAATCTGTCGAGCTCCTGGCATCTCTATCTTGCCTTCGAAGAAAGCCCGGTAAGCCGATCTAGCGGAGTATTTGTGGCTAGCCTCCCAGTTCCACCTGAGCTCATTGGCGACACCCTCAGAGAGGGTGAAAGCCGCCACACTGTCTGCTAAGAGCAGCAGCTCCGCAATCTCTCTGGAGTCGAGGTCAGGTGGAACATCCAACAGCCAACCACCGGCCAGGCCTCGCTGACCAACCTCGAGTCCTTCGCGCTCTTCGGCACCTTGAGGAGGATGTTTGGGGCCAAGTCTCTCACGCGCCCTCCCGGCAGCCATCTATCTGTCCAGAAGAAAATGGATGTTCCATCCCCCACCACTGAGGTTGTAGCCGCGTCAAACAAGTGCCTAACCACCCGCGGGGCCTGGATGTTGAATTCCCTCCACGGCTTAGAGCCATCCGTCCTGCTGAGCCAAAGCCATCTAGCTCTGAGCGCGTGATTCATCAACCTCAGGTTTGGGACACCAAGCCCTCCCAAGCGTTTGGGCATACAGACCCTCTCCCACGCCACTAGGCAGTGACCTCCACGGGCGTACTTACGTCCTGCCCAAAGAAAGCCCCGGATGATCTTCTCAATGGCCACCAGCGTTTTGATCGACAAGTCCAAGGACATCATGGTGAAAATGGAGACCGCCGATAGAGTAGTCCTGACCAACTCAAGCCGTCCTCCACGGTTTAGCAACCCCGCACACCATTTCGGGAGGTGGTTCGCCACATTATCCACCACATACTGGAGCTGGGCGATGATACGTCTCAAACGTATCTATAATTTCTTATGTTCCATGCTTATATTATGCCAATTGCTACATGTTTTATATACACTTTTATATCATTTTATGCATTTTCTGGGACTAACCTATTAACAAGATGCCACAGTGCCAGTTGCCTGTTTTCTGCTGTTTTTGGTTTCAGAAATGTAGAATGTTTCATTGCATACTTATTAACTAAGAAAATAATTAATAAAAAGTAGGGTGTCACCTGGAAAGTATTTGGTGAAGTGTGCATACTGTGAGGTGATTCTTGAATATCATTATTTATTTCATGTTGGATATCATTATCAGTAGCTCTTTCATGAAGGTCAACCTGCAACAACAACATGATAAGCCTATAGAGATGATCATTAATTTATTTTTCCACAAAGAGATCGGTCTAGGTGCTAACTTCTTCATTTTCTTCGTCTTCCATTACATTTCTATAGTCCTCTCCTGGGAACTTTTTTGCGATGAACGCACGCAACATTTGGAACTCATCTTGCATGTTTTCTACATTATCTCCGATAGCTCGGAGCTTAAACTGAACCGCTTTTTCTTGAATAGGATCTTCCAGAAAAGCCATTCCTTGAGAAACCTTTACGTGGCTCCAATACTTATCATGATAAAAGCCCCGGAGTTTTTTCCTTTTTGCAAATAAACTTTTGGACACTTCACTATAATCTTTGGATGAAAGGCCTTCCTTGCCATCTAATTTTCTTTTAGATAACTCCGCATGAGTTGTATCCTATGAAATAAACACAACATTCATATAAGAAACTTGCTTACATTTATTCTCTAAACATGTAAAAAGTAGAGTCATACCATCATTGCATTAACATTGTCACAGTCATTATTGTCATCCTTTTTCCTATGGGCTTGATCCCATAGTTCAATTTTGCTCACCTTTCCATTCCTTTCAGTTTCCTGTTACACAAAGAAAATTACATGGTTTAGTAATCATACTTATGTTAGAAGATCTTTAGTTTTTCCGACAACAAATTTAGACCATCTCTTTAAGGAGCCGAGCATGGCCCTTTCTCCCGGTGGTGTGTGAATTCTTCTGTTGCTTTGCACACTCCGAATTTTTGAGACATAGTTTCTGCAAGAGAGATTTAAACAATAGTAATGTTAGAAAAAAAACTGATTATCAGATTCAGTTTAAACAGGAGAAAATAAAGAAGCACTACCATGTGGGCATCCTGACACCAAATTCCAACAAGAGAAAGCCATTGATGTTCATTAACACCAGGTGGAACTTCTTTCCCAATTTCATCCAAAGACCTTTTGTTACGATTGTAATATTTTTTCTTTAGGCGGGATTTGTAGGCTCTCCACTTTTTTGCAAGTGTCATCAGGATCCAGTCTCGTGTAAGTTGCATTGTCTCCGGAGGGTAGGCAAACTTTATCTTCAGCAAACAAAGTGCGTTGTTAAAATGTTAATAAACATAGTAATTTATGTTACAGTATCGTGTTGTGAAGCTTTACCTCAACAAGTTTAATCATCTCCTGCTGTTTTGCCTCAAACATCTCATTGTCCCATCTTGGAATATGCAATGGTGCATCTTTCTGCAATCTCTCTTGTCTTTTTTGTTGACCCGAGATTATCCAAGCTTGAGAACGATGCATCAACATTCAGAATTTGGTAGTTCAGTGGTGACACACAGCCTGAATAGCTAAGGCAGATCTATTTGGATTTTGCATCTCCTCACTCGTGGCATATCAAATTATGCTTAGTATTAGCAGCTGCTTATTTTCAGCTTCGACAAACAACTTGATTCCAGGAAAATTGTTATTTGGGAAATATTATTATGAGTAGTAGCAGCTGCATGTTTGGATTACTAGCTGCACCTGCATATCTAATTATTCAGAGTAGTAACGGCTGCATATTTTCAGTTTTGACATAACTGGTAACGATTGTAATCAGTAGATGTAAACATATTATAACCGCCCAGGAAACATATTAAAGCCTGATGACGGTTTCAATCGTTCAAAACAAAAAGGATAATATTTCAAGTATATAACTCGTTTATAAATTAAGATCTCTAAGAAAAAAGCAATTACATTCCGTGCTAAAAAACACATTGCTCTAATATATTTCATCCGATGATTCCTCCCCACTACTATCATCAGATTCGTCTGATGATTGCTCCTCGCCCATATCAAAAAAATCACGTGGTGGGTTGCCTCCAACAACTGTGTTCCACCCTTCATGTTTTGGATCTTCCACATAAAAAACTTGTTTCACTTGAGAAGAAAAGACAAAAGGATCGTCCTGTATATTCTGACCGGTGTGTATTCTTCTAGAGAAATTTACAAGAGGGAATCCAAAATCATCTTTTTTGAAGCCATCTTTACGATGAACGTCATACCAATCGCATTTGAAGAGCACAACTTTATAATCCTTATATGACAATTCCCAGATGTCAGATAATCTACCATAATAAGTAACTCCATCCGTTGCAATGTTTACTATGCCGCTATTTTGTGCGACGTGCCCAGTCTCACAGGTCATAGTGCGGAACCTAAAACCATTAATGATATATCCACTGTAACGCATACCATATTTATTTGGTTTTGCAGCCAGTGCTCTTATCTTTTCAGGGAATCCCAGTCCATCATGTTCTAAAACCTGTATATAAATAGAATTTGCATTTAGTTCGGGTTTATGTAAGTGCATCGTATAGAAGCAAGATTAATTGTACCTTTTGTTGCAACCAATCAGCAAAGTGTTTGTCAATCAACATATCAGTGTCAAAATCCTTCAAAGTAGCTACAGGAGATTGTTTGCCCTTCTCATGGTCCAGAAATTCTCTGCAACAAGTAGAGCAATTGAATCGTCATTTCATAGTGTTTTGTAAAAAAAAAGTAAGTATTGGATTAATACATACCTACGCAAATCTTTAAGCTCATCAGTGTGTCGCCTTCCTCTCCATGGAAAACCCATCTAGTATAATCTTGAAGAATGCCATCACACCGCAGGTGGGTTTTCACTTCATCTGAATTTTTTCTTGCTTTGTTTGCACAGTTTACGCATGGACAAAGGATTTTTTCACCAAGTGGAACATGACGGTATGCAAAAGATAGGAATTGCTCGACACCATGTTTATAATCGACAGTTGCTCTTGGTCTACTCATCCATTCTCGATCCATTGCACTTCAGTATGCTGTGGGGATAAAGGTAAAGTAATCAGTAATTATATGTCCATATATGCTCCAAGACATGAACCTTTGGCTCAGAGAAATACAAGTATGAAAGGGGCATTGGTACTAGAGTTGCATAACTTTATTTGTCCTTAGGTCACTAATTTCAGATAAGAATTGTCAACATAAAAACAATATAAAATATTACTACAGTATGTAAAGACCCGCAAAAATAAGTATGTAAGTGAAGGTTGACAAGATATAAATGTATGAGGATAAGTACTAGATATATAAGTAGTTGCTTGTAACTTGTCCATTGACTGCCCTTGGTTTGTTTGGATGGACTTGGCCTTTTTTAAAGCACGTTTATGTCAAACTACTGAAATTGTTAAACTAAGTCTATGCCTTGTGTTCTCTTCAAAGTTCCAGATTAGATACTCCGGCTTGAGAATTGTAATATGGATTTCGTCACCTAATTATATTCCTGCCCTTACTAACAGGTCCAAGAGTGTATCATAAGCCAGCTTCATATACTCTGAAGGTCGTCTGCTAAGTGCCTTGCTGATCTAAAAAACCAGAAGAAAACGAGAGCCGCCAACGAGGCAGCGCACCTTCTTGCCACCTTCAGCCGTACTATACTATCCTTCTCATCATTCTCAATATCTTTAGAAGATACAGAAAAGGCACAAAGAACATCATAGATCATTTGTTGTCGATGGAAACCGGGAGTTCCTCACACTGAAAGACAATGGTCATGCTTTACTAACAGACTTGAAGCAGGTATCGATGTAGTGATTAGCTGCACATATGTAGACATGGTATCTCTTGTTTCTATGTACTGAGATTCACATGAAAGTTTCAGATTAAGCATAACCCAGACGACGAAGATAGAAATTAACCTGCCAAAGTCAGCGGCGCGGCCACGAAGAAGATCCAGGCGAGAAAATTCTAGGTTTGATGCTGCACCAAAAAGCTTCAATTTTGGGCGCCGGCGCACCAGATCGCATAGCAAAGCAAGAGAGGCATGAGGTCGTTTGCTTTGGCGGCGTATCTTGATTTTTTTTTGACCTGGAGTAGCTGGGATAGCATGTACAGATCGGGTTTTTTTTTAATCTGGCGTAGCTGGGATAGCACGTACAGATCGAGTTTATTTGAGTCACGAGAGAAAAGATAGCCTTAGTCTTGTTTTTCTCGGGAAATTGCCTTCGTCTTGTTTACCTTTTTGTATTTGTATTTGGACATGATTCTTAACGCCTCTTTAGCGTGAACAAAAAGGAAGAAAAAACAGGTAACCTTCTCGTATTTGGATTCAACTCTTGTCCTTTCATTTTTAGTAAAATACTGACAACATCGATTATTTGAAGGTATAATTCTAGAGGTGTTAATAAAAAAGATACAACGTATATTACACTTCTCTATCTATTGCTTCCGGTGACACGTTTTCTAAAGTGTCTCAAGCGTGCGTCCTTAGTGTTCATAAATTAGCACTACTATTTATTTGGTTGTCTAATAAAAACTCACGACGTGACGTTGTATGGAGCGTCTCAAGATACGTCCCTACGTAGAGGTCCACTAAGAATGTAAAGACGAACATGAATGCGTCCCATAAAACACGTCTCTACGTGCTGAGTTTGTTGTAGTGTGAGAGAAGTACGCGCCTCCTCCATCTCCACCGCCTTGAGAGAATGGGGCGCCTCCGCCACCACCGCCCTGAGAGAACGCCGTGTCTTCTCCACCACCGCCCTGGTAGAACGCCGCGCCTCCGCCTCCACCGCCCTGAGAGAGCGCCGCGCCTCCACCCCCACCGCCCTGAGAGAAAGCCGCGCTTCCGCCACCGACCTGAGAGAACGCCGCGCCTCCTCTGCCGCTGCCTTGTGAGAACGGCGCGCCATTGCCGTCTCTGTCCTGAGAGAAGGACGCGCCTCCGCCCTGCGAGAACATCGAACCACTGCCGCCTCTGCCCTGCGAGAAGGAGGCGCCACCGCCGCTCCCTCGGGGCCTCCTGGATCACCAAAAAACCGCGCCGAGGGCACGAATCGAATTAGAAGCAGCGGACTGCGAGAGGGAAGGGGAATTAGGGCGCGGATCGACGCGGGGCACTGTACCGGGGAGGGAGGATGGAGATGGAGGCGAGGTCGCACGCCTTGTTGATCTTAAGCTCCATGGCCAGGTCGGGGGGAAGGGGACCCCATCGAGGAGGACGCGCGGCGGCGTGGAGAGGTGGAGGAGGAGGAGGAGAGCGACGGGTTTTGGGTGGTGGTGTTTGGGGAGGGGAGACACCAAGAAATTTCGAATCTGAATTCTCTGCTGGTTCCTGGTTGTGGCACTGGCACCTCCCTCTTGCCGTGGTCTTGGGCAGCCGGTCATGTGGGCCCAGGCAGCGCGTGCGGCGCCGGCGTGCGAAATGGCTTGGGGTTTCCGTTGACTGGTCAGATGAGTTTGGGCTTCTGGCCTGTTTGGTTGCCTGTGTCTTTTATGTCCAGTTTTTTTTAAGCTTGTACAACACAGGTTTGTTTAAGGTCAAAATAAGCCATTATTTTAATCCGGTTTTGTGGGCAGCTGGTTTCCATCGTTCCTTCTTCACAACTAGTGGAACCTCTCTTGGGTGTTTGGCTCATATTAAGCCACACTGCCTTATTAAGATGAATGTTCGTAGAAGTTCTCTTTGTTGTTTGGCTCATATTAAACTATGCTGCCTTATTTGCAGGATGGTGTAAATATTTGAGGGGTTTTATGGTACCCAAAATGAATAATAGCCCTCCAACATCGTCCATCCAAAGGTTCACATCAATTCATACTAATATAAAAATAATGACCAGTATGATTGATACTAGTGTCGAAATTGCCAACGCACAGAAGATGGGCCCGGCCCAAGACCAGTATGGCGCCTCACCTCCGTGGCAAGGTGGTTGCTCAATTATGCACAGCAAGAAGTATGGCACCCGAGCCCGGCGCACCAAGAAGTATGGCTCCTCACCTCTTTGTCAACATACCTAAAATTCCTGAAAGAAGCACGATGCCTGAAGCCAACTATTCTAGTACAGCAACCGTGGTCCCTGTGATGTTCAAACGTCCGCCATCTATTCCTTCACCAAAAGAGAATGGTTCCGTTATGTCAAGCAAGGAGTGCTCAATGCAAAGTTTAGTTCAGCAAGGCCCTGATTGCCCTGGAAATTCGGCAACTAAACCGCGGAGCACTCCCAACCTGAGTATGCTCCTCCAGAAGTTATTTTTTGTATGACAGGATGCCTTCTTTCTGTACTCACCAAAACTTCTTAATGGTTCTGTGCAGAGAACATGGCTCCGAAAGATCCAGCATCACCATGTGGAGCAAACAAAACTTCCCCAGAACAGGCGTCGACGACCGCAGCACCCTCACAGGCTCACACATGCAGGAGGCACGCTGTTGGCGGATGGTGAGAAAGGCACGTAGAACTCGGTCCGACTCTCGTTTGGCGGTGATGCCAGTTAATTTTTGTCGGTTCGAATGTTCAATTGGTGTTGCTCACATCTCTCCTCTAGCTGATTTTGCTGTAATGCCACCATGCGTCAGAAACTTCAGTAGCCAAGCGGTGTTCTTCCTATGCACGGCAGTATATCAAAACACAGAGAGTTACTGAATGTTGGGAGCTCGAGCTTCAGTTCGGCCGGTTGGCTGCGGCATTTTGGGTGCTGTATGTTATGTGGATATTTCATTGAAGTGAAACTCGTGAACTAAGAACCCACAGTTTACGTACTCTTTCTTGCCCCGTTCTTTCCTGTGAAGGCATCCACCGTGTTTCATGCTCAGCACTCAGCAGCATCTTCTTAGAGCAAGTGTGTAGTTTGATGGTTTGCTCTCCACTACTGTACATGAGAAGCCGCCGGCTGCTGGTGAGATCACCACTTGCTCGGAGCATCTGTAAGAAAAAAAGGTTTATATATCTGCCTATCTGAGTCGGATCAATTCGATATCTGAGTTGAACGGTATATAGGGTTTGATTCGATGTCTTTCATCGATTGACGCAGCCTGTGTGCCCACGACTGTAATTTTGTTTCTTATCGATGACCCTGGTGAATCTAAGAACGAGAAAACAACGATATATCTGTTGTAAGTCCCATGTTCGCTTTCTTGTTTTTTTTTTGTGAAGTAAAATATAAAAGTACTACTTTGGTTTTCGAAGTTGATCAGGTCGGTCGACGGAGGAGTCATAAGCATAAGCTAAATTTACTAGATGGGACCATTTAATTTACATTTATCGGACAAAAATCTATCACATTTTGCACAATGTTTCAAAAAAAACTGATCATCAATTTACAGCGAAACTGACATACGGGACTCCACTTTCACCATGTCAGCCTGGCTGGAGGGTCCCACCTGCAGTTTTGGTGTGACATTAACAGGTGGAACTCACGTCCACCTCAGCAAAACGAAAAAAGCTTCTTCACGTGTGGACGAGGGTGCAGCAGAAACCCGTGGTCCACGGTTAAAATATACTCCAAGAGAATGGTCCGTTTGTTTCACTGTGCGGTTTCACCAAGAGAATGGGACCCAGTCAGCGGTCAACGAAACATACACGTGGCGGCCGCTAGCTGGATTGAATGCGCATTCATCGGAAACACGCAAAAGCGCTGACGAAAAATAAACAATTTTTTTGTGCGGTGGCTTTTCTGACTCTGCGAAAAAGATTGGGGAAGCTTGGTGACTTTATTAACGAGCACTCTTTGTTAATCATGGGAATATTCGTTTGGCTGCCTGTGATGAACTGTGGCGAGGACGCCGGCCGGCCGGTCGAGCCAGTGCGGTCTCCCAGCGGAGACGTCCAAGCAGTACATCCCCAATCACGGAACGTCTTTTCGTCCAGATACAAAATACGAAAATGGTTGGCCAAGATTTATCAAAATATGAAATGGATGCCTCTATACATTAAAATATAATACACCTTCCGATTCTTAATATAAGGTGTCTAAGGTTTTATGATTTTTTTTCTTCAAAATCTAAGGTGTATGATTTATAGATAATTTTACTCAACAAAAAATGAGTCATAATCTAGAATGGACGGATTTAAGCTATTATTTTCATTTTATGACTATTATGGATTCCTCTCTCGAATTTTATACAAGCGAAAATGAGTCCACCATATAAAAAGTATTGTCAAGTCAAAATCTTAGACACCTTATATTAAAAAAAATGGAGGGACTACATAGATATATTTGTAAATAAAGTCTCATCCATATAGTGTCTATGCTACAAATCCATAATCTATGCCATCAGAATGCCGCAAACTCCGGCCATGTGCACGGAGTACAAAATTAAACGGCCGTGGGTGCTACATTTATTTCAACATCGTCGGTCTCCGTTGTGGGTGTCGTCGTGGCAATCACCTGTTCTTACAAGATGGCCACATTGTGGGCACCTCGGACTAGCTGTCCGAAATACCCGATTATGCTTAAGACAACGATCCCGTGATCAGTCTGTCGTTGCACATAATCCGAACTGAATACCAAAGTTTACATCCATTACAATACCGAATTAAAGTCTTACATAAACGGTCCTTTAGACCAAGTCTTACATAGGTGCCTTCAAGGGCCAAACCAAAACAATCAACGGAAGTTACGGCGTAGTAGACATCATATCCTAACAACGACCCGACAGCCAGTCGACTTATGAAGATCCCTAGTTCGCATAGAAGTCGCTATACTCCTCCTTGGCGTAGTTCTCCTCCATGTCTGGCTACGACAATAGCCAGGGACGAAACCATTATGAGTACATTTGATTGTACTCGCAAACTACTCCAACATGAGCATGCACTAGTCTCATTTTTAGTTTCATACTTTTATTTATTTAAAACATCTCTATATCTTTGTTGAAAAAGGTAAGAAGAATTTTATAACTATTCCTAATATAACGTCCCATTTTATTAGTTCTCCAAAACTCCTCCTTTTTCTGATCATAGCCCGTCATGGTTCATGGTCTCCAACAACCTCATACCGACCCGTTGGTATAGGTGTATGGATCATTCTCCACTTCCTTTTCTTTTTAAAACTCAAATCTTTTCAAAACTTGCACATGGTCAAGTAGGGTCTTTCAACTGTCCATATCCGAGGACTCGGCTATTCGAATAGTTTTACACTCTGCAGAGGTAGCACGCTTTTCCCACATCCATCCGGCAACTCATCGTGTCTGCCACGTCTCGCCATACAAGGTGTATGCGAAGTTGAGAAACCGATCCTAGTCTGTCCTTTGCTCATGCTAGTATAGGAACCTGCCCATATGATACTTTCCATCAACACTTAACCCAGCCCGTCGGGATAAGTGTGAGGACTCATAGTTTTGTCTGGCGGTGTATAGGGGACATCCTTCTATCCTCCTCCTTATCTTTTCATAGAGTTTGAGCGAGGACCCAGGTCAGGGGTAGTTCATCAAACCATCCCCTCATGCATAACGGAGTCATCTCCGTGGATGAGGTATCCCATACTAATATGAGCAAACTATATGACCAAGCCCTTTCCCATATGTGGGTAAATGTGGTCGCACAGGGTATTGGTTGATTGACGTAAGTACAAAGACACAATGTGCGTTTTATCAAAACCACCATCCTCCTTTTCTCCGCTCCAACACCGACATCTCGGTGCTTCATAGCCACACAGGTTTTCAAAGGGGTTTTGAATAAAACAATCTTTATTTTTTTTTTCCATCCTATAATTTATCCTATACTTCTACATAAGGTGGCAAAATAATTTCCATATACTTTTGAAAAGGGCTTTTTAGAAAATATTTGTTTAAAAGTAAATCTTGTTCTAAGAATGAATGCATGTATTAGGGCGCAAGCTCAGAGAGTAGCTTGCCTTGCTCGGCAAAATGTTCTTGGTCTTGGTATTCGAGTTCCACGAACTCCTCTTCCTCGATAAACCCGACAACGTTCTCGTCTAATTCACAATCAAACAAATACAAACAATTACTAACCTACTCAATCATCATCACAACGATACAATCTTAAGTGCCCTAAATAGCCACTTCATACATCAACAACACCATTTGGTTTTAATTTAATTGGGTTAACCATTATTTAATTATGTCTTGATTATGGCAGAAACTGGTTAAACATGTTTAATTACATATCTCTAGTTCTGTTGGTCACAAAAATACAAACTAAATTTCTACAGAAAGCCATTGATGTGCAGAAGACAACACAATTGGATTTGGGTCAATTGGAGTTACCAAACTCCCTACACAATGGTTTGAATCCAGAAGCTTAATAATCAAGTTTTAGCTCCTAATTAAGTTCTGTTGATCTAAAAATTAAATCCTCTTAGGGGTTACTAGCCATGACTAAATGTGATTCAATAAAATTGGTCTTAACCCATTTGGACTAACAGAGTATCAGAAACAAACAAGTTATATTTTAAACCCTATTTGGCATTTTTAATACTATATTTTTATTATTTATCCAAATGAGGTGAAACCACTTGGGTTGGATAGAAAATTTCATAAGCTTCCCAGAACATTTTGATTTGATTTATTTGGAGTTATAAATCTCAAGATATGGAATTTCAAAGTTTGAATCCAGTACTTGTTTCTAATTAAACTTAAAATTCGAATTTAAGCTCTGAGTGGATAATGTTGAGAATCCTGACGGGTGGGGTCCACTCGTCAGTGACTCAACCGAAAACAGTGCGCGCGCTGGGAAATGTTTAAAATACTGCCAGTGGGGTCCACCGGTCAGCGACTTAACACACGAAACGGTACGCTACCGTGGATCTAAGATCCAACGGCCGAGGATGGGACACGCCGGCGACGACCGAACTCGGGCGGCGCCGTGGCTCCGGCGACGGCGAGGTTCACGGTCTGCTCACCTAGGGGCTCGGGAGGATGTGCGGATGATGCAGATCGACGGCGGCGACTCGGTGAAGCTTGCTGGACGAACGGCGCGTGCTGGGGCGGCTCCAATTGACGGCGGCGAGCAGCTCCTCCTCCGGCGAGTCTTCTACGTCGTTCCTGGGCACGATCCAGAGGGGAAAAGGGGCCGGGTGAGCGAGGCAGTAATGGGGAAGGGGGTACGGGCCAGAGAGGAGAGAAAGAGAGGCCAGCACGGCCTGGCCGTGGTCGTCGTCTACCTCGGGCACGGCGAGCTCGAGGAGACCCACGGGCGGCCGGGGCTTCGCGGCTACGGCTCCGCCCTCCTGGCGGTGCACGAGAGGGGGTGGTGTGAGGGGGAGAGGCAGTGGGGAGGTGTGGAGGGAACGGGAGGCTCGGGCGGGGATTTATACCCGAGCTCCGGTCCATGGTGGACACGGCGCTGGGGTGGTCCAGAGGACGGCCGGGCTCGCCATAGGGGCGGTGGAGGTGCGGCTACAGTGTCGGGAGGGAGAGGGGCACGGTTGGCGACGTGTAGGTGAGCGGTGCGTGCTCGAGTGGGGGACGGCCTCGGGAGGGCGTGGGCGGTGCGCGGCGCGCACTGGTCACGGCGACTCTCCGGCGGGGGCGGGCTCCTGCGGGCTGCGGTGCGGCGGGAGAGGGGGCAGCGAGGTGAGGGAGAGAGGGGAGGGGTCTGGCGCTGGGACGTCGTGGCGTTGCCACCTCTGCGGCCGGGCGCGACATGGCGACGGCGGGCACGGGCGCGTGCAAAGGGGGAGAGAGGCAGGGGCTTCGTTCGGCGTCGGTGTCCGCGTCCAAGGGGGCAAAAGAGCGAGGGAGAGAGGGGGGGGCACGGCGCGGGGTCACCACGGCGTCGACACGTCCTCCCTCCTCCGCGCCGACCACGGCGACGTGCGCACGGCGGGCTGTCCCCCGGCGACGCCCACCAGGTGTTCGGCGAAATGCCTGAACCAAAATATTTTTCTAATTTTTTGATTTTTATTTTTATAATTTGTTTCACACTTGTTTGCAAAGATTTGTTGGGCACTTTAATTATTTATTGGGCAAGTGCAAAATAGCACACTTGGTGATTTGAATTGGATAAAGAAAGAATTTGAATTTGAATTTAGGTTTTTGAATTTAATATTTGGAGAGGGAGAAATGGTGGGAATAAAATGGGAGTGTTCACATTGCCACTCCACTGAATTTGGTTTGGAAAGAAAATATTTTCCTATTTTGAGAAATAGGGTGACATTTGTCACATTGTTTTTATTGTTTTATGTTTTGTTGTGTTTATTTTCTTTTCTTCAAGTTTTTAATTAGAGCTAACAAACAACACATTCACAAGAAATACTTATCACAAGCAATCAATAAGACATCAACACATATTAATTTATAAAAAGTTTTTGTTGGCCCACATTTTTGATATAATAATTCATAATATTAATTTGGGATGTTACACACATGACGACACGTTATGCACCGCCTTCACCTACGAATCCATGTTCGACATGTCGTCGTCAATATCATGCAATCCTCATTGTTTTTCTTGACGGCGACTTTCCCCTTCTCGAGCTCGAGTTTGATGTCGGTCTTCTCAATCAAGTCCTCCCACCTCCCGTCATTTTCGGCCCGCCTCAAGCTTGAATTGGAGGAGATATCAGCAATGACCTTGTCGGTAGATGAGTGCACCGCTCCTCGAATGGCCGACCACTGTGAAGCTCTCTTGGCTGAATCCTTGGTTCAAGGCGGCAATGTTAACGCCGCTGTTAGGGATGCCATCTTTTTCCACTCCAACCTACCGTGTTGCCTGTCGCCGTAGGCAGTCATACTGCCATTTCTTCTCCGACATCACCTCCAACTTCTCCCTGGGTGGGCGAGCCTTGCGAGGCCGGCGAGCGCCATTGCCATGGCGACGAGGGGCAAGGACATGATGAAATTTGGTGAGAAGAAAGGGGAGGGGAGTAGGTGTTTTATGGTTTCCTGTGTCAATGAAATGGCTATCCAGCCAATAAGTATCTGACATGGAGACGCGTAGTTTCGTCCGGTGCGTTCAAGCAGCTCCTAACGAGATGAGAATAAAATGGTATTTTCGGATGGACGAAATCGTTCTATAAAGACTCGAGTGGGCGTATATTTTAATTCGACGCTCCTCGCGTGCAGGGTATGCGAGTGGAGATGCCCTATGCACGATGACATAGACCATGCACTATGTGCTATAAAAGCGAACCATAGAGTAGATTGAATCGATTCAACACATAGTAAGGCAACGACGCATCGATTCATTGGTCTGACAAAAAAAAAGTGAACCAAGTTCCTGGTTTGCTTCGAGCAAGTATAGTAAGGTCCAGTCGGCTAGCTATAAGGATTTAAATAATATATTTGTGCTTACATGGAAGAGAGAAGATGAGAGAAGTGAAGCGGGCTCCATGCAAGAGCTAGCTGCATGACGTGCTCCTAGGCTTTACGTGGGAGTGTAACGTGGGCTATATATTGATAAATTAATACATTCATATAGCCAACTATTATACATAGTTTATAAGCAGTGACTTGACAATGACTTATAGCCAGCGGCCGGCTATACTAATAACCATGCTCTTCTAACAGTGTAAATTGCACGCATGGTGTAGGAAGACTTACCCCGCATGGTATAGACTAAGCAGAAGAGAGAAGAATTGCATGCAATTATTACAAAGGGTTGCACATGTAACACAGATGTAAAAGCGGTTCCACAGTCTCATGTTTTCACAAGAAAGTCTCATGTTTTACAAGAACCGCATGTACATAGTGGATGGTCTTAGACATCATATGTAAGACGAAAATGCAAGTCTTGTGCACATCGAGAATGACATGCAAAGTAAGTTCACGTTCCCACTGGAACTCCAACACTAAAACGGCCAACCTTCGGCCTCAGCCAACAATCTACTCCTAACACCGGCCCAAAAAACTGCTACAAGATCCAGCAGACTCCTGCAAGCACGTAGCACACGGGCTAGCGTGACATCTGGTGGATACTCACAGAGTAAAAAACATTTTATATGCTCACGGCGACGACTCGGATCGGACGTGGGGACGTCGGTCGGACAAAACTGTTTGTGCCGCGGAATGCGACGCGGGCGCCGGAGTCGAGTCGTAGATTCAAACATTGGCGCGTTCAACGGTCAACATTCAAACCCATTCCCAAAAGTCTTCTCCCGCTCTCCACAACCTATATAATGCCTCTCGTCCACCCGGTCTCCTCCCCACGTCTCAACCAACCACGAATAACTTCAGCATCAGCTCCGTCGATCGGCATCCCATTCAACGTTTCCGGCCAGCCGCAAGGTACGACTGACCGACGCATAACAGCAGCTTGCTCACCTCCGAACGCCTCTTCCACCACCACCACCATCACCAGCAGTACGATCATGGTTCTGCCCATGTCGAGGGCGACGAGGCTGCTCCCCGAGCTCCCGCTCCTACGGCGAAAGACGCGGCAGGCGGCGGCGGACGAGGAATCGGAGCCGGCCGTGCCGCCGGCGCACTTCCTGTGCCCGATCTCGCTGGAGCTGATGAAGGACCCGGTCATGGCGCCCACGGGGATCACCTACGACCGGGAGAGCCTCGAGCGCTGGCTCTCCCGCGGCCGCGCCACCTGCCCCGTCACCGGCGGCGCCGTGCGGCTCGCCGACCTTGTCCCCAACCACGCCACGCGCCGCATGATCCAGGACTGGTGCGTCGCCAACGCGGCCGAGAGGGTGCCAACGCCCAAGGTGCCAGTCGCCGACGCTGACGCCGCCGAGGTGCTCGCGGCAGTCTCCGCGGCCGCCAGGCGCGGCGACGCGGCAGCGTGCGGGGCCGTGGCCGCCAAGGCCAGGGCGCTCGGGAAGGAGAGCGACCGCAACCGCCGCTGCCTCGCGGGGGCCGGCGCAGCGTTGAAACTCTCGTCCGCGTTCCGGGACCTCGCCGGAGAGCCCCTCATCGAGGGCGCCTCGGCGTCCGGCGCGGCGCTCGGGAAGATTCTGGCCGCGCTGGCCGTCTTCTTCCCGCTCGACGAGCAATCTCGCCTCTGCGTCGCCTCCCCGGCCTCGCTCAAGACGCTCGTCTCGGTGCTCTCCCACGGCGACCTTGCCGCGCGGGCCAGCGCCGCCGTCGTGCTCCGCGAGCTCGCCTCCTCCGCCGACCGGGCCACCGTCGAGGCCATCTCGAGGACGCCCGGCGCGTGCGGCGCGCTCGTGGGACTCGTCCGCCACCCCGTCTCCCCGCAGGCCACCAAGGCGGCGCTCGTCACGGCGTACTACCTCGTCACCTCCTCGGACCGCGCGGCCGCCCGCTTCGCCGAGCTAGGCGCCGTGCGCGTCCTCGCGGAGCTCCTCGTGGACGCCGACAAGGGCACCAGCGAGAAGGCCCTGGCGGCGCTCGACGGCGTCCTCTGCGCCGACGCGGGCCTCCGGACCGCGCGCGCGCACGCGCTCGTCGTGCCCGTGCTGGTCAAGAAGATGTTCCGTGTGTCCGACATGGCCACCGAGTTCGCCGTCTCCGCGCTCTGGCGCCTCTGCCGCGGTGCCGACGCGGGCGCCGCCGCGTGCCGCGCCGAGGCGCTGCGCGTCGGCGCCTTCCAGAAGCTGCTTCTGCTGCTGCAGGTCGGGTGCGCCGGCCTGACCAAGGACCGGGCCAGCGAGCTGCTCAAGCTGCTCAATGGCTCCAGGGGCAGCGTCGAATGCATCGAGACCGTCGACTTCAAGGGGCTCAAGAGGCCATTTTGATCGGTGTTGTAGATGCAGAATTTTGAGCATCTACTTTCGTTTCTTTTTTTAGATTGAGCCCGTGCGTTGCAACGGGTAACGAAAAATCTACATTGAATGTCCATGTGTTGCCACGACCTACCAAAATTTTGTGTCATCGCGCACGTCGCATGATCAATTCTAACATATCCTTAACACTTTGTAATCAGTTTGTACTTCTCAGAGTATACAAAAAAGAGTAAAATGTCACCGCAAACATCTTTCGAAACAAAAACTTGCAAAGTTATAGACCAAGCAGGATCACATACTCACATTCTTCCGGTTATAGTTAGCTCAAATACCTCAATATAGAATAAAACATAAAGGACATTCTTTTTTTAGCACAACTAACTCAAGTTTAAAAAAAGGGGTTGTCTCTACCATTGATCAACATATCATTCTCAAACAGTTGGAAATCAGTTTCTACTTTCCCAGAAGTATCACGAATATCACCACAAACATTCTACAAAAAAAGTGCGAAGTGACAGCCCAAACAGAAATAACGTCTCACATTATGCCGGTTGTAGTTAGTTCAATATATTCAGAAGGTGGTCTTTCAAAAACAATTGTTATAAACTACCATGAACGCAGCTACGGGCTGAAAATCATATGTAATTACCTTTTATTGCATATACCCAGTATTACGAATATCACCACAAACCACACACATTCTTCAAAAAAAGGTGCGAAGTGACAGCCCAAACAAGAATAATGTCCGGTTGTACCAATATATTCAGAAGGTGGTCTTTCAAAAACAATTGTTATATACTACCATGAACACGGCTACGGGCTGAAAATCATATGAAGTTAGTTTATAAATTCTCTTACCAATATATTCAGGAGATATTATTTTTTCAATAATACGAATTTCAGAAGGAAATTTGAATAATAGTGCAAAAATAAAAAAATGATAAATAGCGCGCGGTCGGCACGAGTGTAGGTTTCATTCCCGTGATCGGTTTTTAGTTTGGTCGCCTCTAAATTCTTAATTTTGAATCACAATTCGTAAAATCACTCGACGTAAAATCACTCGACGAAATTTGTCAAATTCGTCGCACTCGAAACAAAAAAGTTACAACGTAACAGTTGTGGAGAAGGGTGAGATACATCTACTCGTGAAAGGAAATTTCAAACGGTCAACCGAGTGCGATGAATTTGACAAAATTTTACGAATTGCGATTCAAAATTACTAATTTAGAGGCGATCAAACTAAAAACCAATCATGGGAATGAAACCTACTCGTCGATACACATATATTTCATATATATTTCATTTTGAACCGAGACGGTTAAATGTTTTAATAAAAAGATTAGAAAACACAAGGTGTACCTTTGTACCTTTCAGCTTGTTTCGGCATTACTGATGGCGAAAGTTAGCTTTTCCGCTCAGGTTTCGGCACGACTCGTGCCGGCAGCGTGCTATTTGTCAAAAAAATTATTTTCGCGCACTATTGTTCGAATTTCTTTTCAAAATTTGTATTATTAAAAAAATCTCTATATTCAGAAGGTGGTCTTTCAAAAACAATTGTTATAAACTACCATGAACGCGGCTACAGGCTGAAAATCATATGAAATTACCTTTTATTGCATATATGAAGAGTATATATGGAAAAGTGAGATTTAGGTGGGGATGCAAAGCACAAAATGGTATTTTCACCGTAGCCGTCATAAATGTAAACATGACATATAGAACTTGTCCATACAAACTGACTATGCGTTCCACTTTTCTTATTACAAATGCCAACCAAGAGCAAAACCAGTTGGTTCATTATTTACACTTTTGTTTTTCGAAACCGATTATTTACACTTTTGTAGTTACACCGGCCAGCTGAAAACAATACAAACTGATTATGCTGACCATTCTGAAGACAAAACACTTATCTAAGGACATGTTCCGCAAGAAGCCAGCAACAATAGGTTCATTGCATCCTCACTGGTTGTGGCAAATGTGAATAACATGGTCTGAAAAGATATGAGCAAGATATAAAATATCATAAGAACGCCATGGCTCGACTTCAAAGCTGCAAAGAGTGAAAACTGGGACATATACAAAAATTGTTTTGGAAGCTGTGCTTCAGGTTGAGTACAAAACAAAATGAAGTCCACTTATTCGAGTACCTAGTAATACATATCTAGGTCATTTTAGAGCAAAAACTCTAGCATCCACATATTTTACAGTGCTAACAAAAAATAAATGCAACTTAATGCTACGATCTCTGATAAAAATTTCCAAGTGGTAACCACATAAATATCTGACCATGTTGCTACTACCTGAACTGAAAAAGAGAAAGTCAGACAAGCCATGGAAATAAGTTTAGAACTCTACTCTTAGTACATGTGAAAGCTATGTTAGCCTATAACATCACAAATTTTCATACTCCTTAGGTGTCTTGAATTTTTACCTCAAGCACAACATGTAGGATATATGTTCGACAAAATGAGAATCACCAGCTTGAATAAAGTTGTTATCACATCATGGCTGGATCTGTGATGTGCAGCAACATTTTCCATTGTTCTGGTCTTCTTTTTTTTCAAATCAGTGCTATGTTTGGCACAAAAGGAACTGTAATTTTTTTGTTTTAAAAACGACATACATGACTCATCATTCTTCAAGAAAATGTCCCATCAGAAATCTGTGACCAAAACTGAATGTTCAAATTGAAGTGTATATAGACTGGCCCATACATAGTCTACACAATATTTTGTCCAAGTAGCCATTACACTCGGTATAATGCAGCCGAATTTAGTCAACAAGTTTGTCATCTCCATCTCCTACACTGCTACATCTAATCGAAGCAAGAATGGGAAATGAAGAAGAAAGAGTGCTTAAAACTTACATTGGTGAGAATGGTGACATTACATCCGAACGAGAACACTTCAAGTCCCTCTCACAACTACTACACAGTGGAACATATTGCCAGAGTGTGGAATCATCATTGTCACACATCAGAAGAAGAACACATGGTCACACATGTAGTACAAACTTTTTGGGAACATATCAATAGATACAGAGAAGATTAAGAATAGTGTACTCGCCTTGCGCCAAGCCACCGATAGTGATGGTCTGGTCGCTAGCTCCTCCTCCTCCTCGCTGGCCCTGGCATACCAAGTGTTGACCTCTTCATTCATAATTCTCTTATGCTCTCTTTATTCCTCCTCCCTGCTTACTCTTGGAGTCTTTAAAGTCCGAAGAAACAAAAAGAATCAAACAACAATCTTAATTTGATGGACTAAGTGTCTCAGCTTTTATGTATAAACCTTGGGGTATCTCATAAGTAATGAGGACATGTGCTAGCCCTTTCCATCAGATCGGTCTTATGGAATTGTGGTTAGCGCATGAAACTTGACACATCCAACATCACAATACATCCAAGACCACGGTGTCCATTGTCCTGCACTGCTAATGCTCAACACATGCCAGGGAGATCTTCAGCTCACGCACATCAGGAAAGCTATGAGTTTGGAAAACTTACAAATGAAGACAAAGAACATTGCAGCTACGGTTGGTACATAAGGTATTTCCAACATTAGGGCTCTAGAAATAAAGATTATTGAAATGAGATCTGCCCATTAATAGAGATACATACATCGTATTAGAAAATCAAAACTGTATATATAGGTCTAGTATTCTGTAAGTAATTCAATATCTAGATTATATAGGCTGTAGAGCTACGTGGGAGCAGAGAACTATATGGAAAACAAAACTTTCAGGAATTATCAGCCAGGCTGTGAAAGAAAAACACACGAAGGCATGGATCGGCCGTTGAACCACCTAGTATTTTCTGAACAAGGTCTGGACACAAAGGAAGAATGAATTCTTGAAGAGAGTGTAGTGCTACCTTTATCCTAAAATCAATCATGGAGTGCAGGTCGGATCCGCGGTCTCCCTGGCCAGATCGGGGAGGCGGTTAGATGGCTCGAGGTCGATCGGCCATGGACGTGGATTGGGAGTGGCGCAGTCGACGGCGATGGCGGCCTCCCACAAGCGGCCTCCAGAGCG
The DNA here is from genome assembly GCA_026929855.1 of Poa annua. NCBI lineage: Eukaryota > Viridiplantae > Streptophyta > Magnoliopsida > Poales > Poaceae > Poa > Poa annua. Next base: position 2,935,561 of record CM049437.1, read on the forward strand.
CGGCTCCTCTCCCGCTCCATTCAGCAGGATCCACTCGAGCCAGAACCAGAGCCTAACGACGACAACAACATCTAACTGATGGAGCTCGTGTACGCGGTGAAGAGGCGAGGATGGGTGGGCGGGGCTGATGCGGTGGCGCAGTTGTCGTGGTGATCTAAATTTGGTAACGAGGGGGTGGTGCGGTGGTGGTGGCAGCGTTGACGGGCGAGGATGCGAAAGCCAGATGGGGTTGAGGAGTTGGAAGAGAGACGAGCTAGAGGAGCATGGAGGTCCCATTCGAAGAGGTGCGATGAAGAAGTTGGACGAAATGTGGGCAGAAAGAGGAACCAAACTTTTTTTTTAGGTAGGAAGAGATTAGAGGTGTGGATAAACATGCATATAATCGTTAGACTTTTTTCTTTCTTTATTATTTACACTGTAATTGTATGCTCACCCATACACAAAAGAGAGAATTAACTGAACATTGTTTGTTGCCCCACATTGTCTCTGCCTTTATCGATTTTTTTTGTCTTTGCCTTTCTTATATTATTAGACTTTCATAAATTTTCCAAGTTTTCTCGTTTGCTTTAATCTGAACCGAACATAATAATGGCTTGATCGTGTTGTGAGAAAAAGTTGAGCCAAGAAAAACTATCGATAAATCTAGTCAAATTTCTCACGTACGCCATCTAATTTGTCTATGCTTTTTGGTGTTTTTGTTGGACCAATGTTCAGACTGCTCGTTTACTGTCAGAGACGTGTGTGTTTCACGTTTCATTTCCGATTCAAACAACAAACAAGTTCAGTTTGACGACCTCAAAGTCTACTTTGTTCGCTTGGTAAAAAAACGGAAAGTGCCAGCTTTCCCGCCGACGAGCCGTCAATCGTCACCACCGAGATTCAGTCAGGTATTCAGCAACGAGCACGAGCATAGTTTGCTTTTCACATACCTAGCTAACCATGTTTCGGCTCTTAGGTAAGCCATGAAAGCTAACCTAACGGCATGCAAGCATTGAAAAAAGAAGACACCATAAGAAGTGCTTAACACAAGAGGTGCTTATTTCGTGCCTAACACCATAACCGCCGGTAACCGGTTTCCTCGGTGTCCCCTGGTACATGTGTTTACCGGACAAAAAAATTCAAAGCATTTAAATTTGGACCAATTTTGTCATTTAAAATCATTTTTTAATTATTTTTTATGTTTTAAGTTCAAATTTCAAAAAATTGTTTGAGAATTTTAACCGACAACCACCGGTATTTTCCGGTAACCGTGGTTACCGAAAATCCCGGCACGCTCCGAGATTTTTTTGTGCTGGTATCCAAAACACGATCAACTTTTTCGCTGGTGCGCTTGTCCCTTGTCGTCAACTTTGACTGATTCCAAACTATGCTTGCCGTCCTCGGTAGCCAAGAAAAGTTAAGCCAAGAAAACGAAGATTGACGTCAGGTGATAAATAGAAGTCAACCATGGAGAAGCTGAGAAAGTGTTGGAAAACCGTTAATGTTGGAAGCTGGGAGAGTACATGGCTGTAGATTATGTGATAAGTGCACATGGCAAAGTGCAGGTGACTAGATACATAAGGAGGCGGAGTGCTATACCCGTGCGACATGTAAAAGACTATCCATGAAAGTGGAGACAACTGTGAATTTGATTCAAGGTGACTAAATAGCGACGGTGAAATTCCTTCAAGTTAAAAGCATTTTCACGCAGACCTGTGCTCGGTGTGTGATCGTGTTGAACGGGAAGAAGGGACTAAACACTACGTCAGAAAAAGGTTTCTGTGCAGCACCTAAAAAGTCAGCTGTGGGCGCACGGCTGGTGCGCCACAGTCTCCATGCTATAGATAAGATCTTATCTGTGACGCACCCCCTCGTGCCCAACAAATTCAATCTTATCTGTGGCACATTAGTCAGCTGCGCCATTAGTACTATTTTCAAAATTCAAAAAAATACCCGTGACACACTATTTGATGCGCCACGGTTAACAATTTAAGTATAAAAAAAATGTGCCGGCCTCGTAGGTCTCTACAGATCTTTGTTTCCTTCCGTAGACGCGTGCACCCCTGTCACCATCCTTTGCCGCATGCGCACCCGTTGTAGTAGCAAATACCACGCCGCACCGCCGCCACCCACCGCGCACGCACGCAAAGTCACTCCGCCCTCGCAGGGTCTCGCCGGTGTCGAGCAAGTGTCCTCACCTTCAGCTGGCTTCTCTGCAGCTTGCGCAGCCACAGCCGCATCCCCCTCCTTCTCCTTCTCGACATCCACGGCAACGCCATCCGCAGCAGAGGCTTTAGTCACTTCCCCGTTCGATTTCGCCCGCCAGGTCTCGATCCTTCTCTCCAATCTCCATCCCGTTCTTCTCCCCTCGACCCTCCTCCGCAATCCCCATTGTTCCGGTCAAGATCCGCCGCCCGCACGTGAGACGCCGTCGCCGTGCACCTGCTGCTCCTCTCCCAAAGGCCACCACCGGCGAGGCGGCGACCTCCTTCCTTCGCGGCTGAGGCCTGACGCTGACGGCTGCACGCCACCTCCACCATCCAACTGGCCAACACCCAAGTTAAGGAAGAAACCCTTTCTAAATTTTGGTTATCGCATTAAAAATTACTTGCTGGTCATATTTAGTTGCTACAAATAAAACGGAAGAGGATCGGTTTAAAATTAGTTATGAAGATGTAATTGCTAAGTTTAAAGCTAAGAAGAACCGAAGATGATTTCTGTAGCTAGTTTTTTTTTTTGCGAAGAAACTTCCAATCTATTCATCAACAATCAAGTCGATACAAAGAACACCAGAAGCAATAAGAATTACATCTAGGTCCGAAGACCACCTAGCGACGACTACAGACACTAGAGCGAGCCGAAGGCGCGCCACTGCCATCACCCCTCCATGATCAGAGCCGGGCGAATCTTGTTGTAGAAGACAGTCGGGAAGTCGTCGTGCTACGGCCACAGAGGACCAGCGCACCGGCACAGCAACCGCCGCCGATGAAGAGATGCATAGATCAGAAGCATCTAATTTTTTGACACACAAACGAAGACGAACGAAGATCGGATCCAACCGGATCCACCGAAGACACACACTGGCCAGATCTGACGAGATCCACCAGAGACAAACCTCCACACACCCTCCAACAACGCTAGGGACGTCGTCGGAGCGGAAGCTGGGTGGGGAGGACCTTATTCCATCTTCAGAGAGCAGCCGCCTGATCTCTCCAAGGAAGACACAAAACCTAGCAAAACACAAAAAAATCTGTGAGGATGGAGCCCTCCCGCCGGCAGGGACCGGGATCCACCACGCAACCATGGCTCTGAGGCCACGGAGGCGGGCGGCCCGGAGGCGCCGCCGGCAGGAGGCGGAGACCACGATCGCCTTTAGATCGCTTTTCCTGGGCGAGCGCTGGTGCGAAGCGGTACAGCGACCTGTTTTGATTTCTGTAGCTAGTTGTTGGTCATATTTAGTTGTCTTTTGGTTATGGAGATTGGAGCAGATGTGGAGCATAAACAATTACTAGTGCAATGCCCAGATATATTCGAACCATTTATATTTGATATATTTTGCATGAAGATATCAATATCATCTTGACATTGCCACATCTCATAATATATGTTCAATCTTTCTATTACTTGCCTCTTTTTTATGATTATTCCCTGTTTTTTTGGGAAATTTGCCCCCTCTTGTGTTTTGTTCACGCCCCGTCACTGATCGCCGGCCGTCTCGACAACGCGCTGCTTGCTCGACGATTGTTCCTTGTCATCACTGATGATCTAGCAACGAAGATGATGGATCCGCTGCGATCAACGCCTAATAAAAGCCCTTCAGCTCTGATCTCAGCCATGACCGCAACAAATATGGGCTCGGTCATCGGTCCTCCGCAACTGCATGCATTTCTCCGGCTGGTTGGATGGATATATGATGATCGCTGCTTGTCGTCCTTGTTGAGTTACACAAGTCCCATTTGATGGCTCTGCTGCAGAGAAATTTTCGGCGACACTGACTAGCTGGTTCAGTTCAACCGTCTTGAGTTGATGGAGCACGGTGGAATACGCACGTCCACACGAATTTCTCCGTTGACCTACACGTCAGGGACCTATTTAGGAAAAAATTGGAGGGTGAGCACACTGCAACAAACATGTCGCACCGCATGTTTTTCTACTAAATGAACAGTATAAATAGGCGATCATTCACAAAATTATCATTTAATATGCATGATTCCTACAAATAGTTAAAATCATAAACAAAATCTTACATGATGAAATCTAGCATGAACATAAAATTATCTCACTTAGAAGAACATATGTAATTAATTAATTGGTTATCAATTTCATATAAAATAGATAGCAAATTGGGACATTTTCCTATTCGGTTTGACTTGAAAACAAGTCTTGAAGCGCATCTAATTGAGCCTATACAAAATACACAACCGAAATCATCAATTAGTCAATTAGTCAAGAGTTAAGGCATTAATTAAGCTGTACCTGCGGAGGCGAGCCGAGTGGCCGGGTCGGATGAGGGAGCAGAGCAGGTCGCTGATCGGCGAGGTCGGCCGAGGGAGCGAGATGGCGGCCGGGCGTGGTCGGTGAGGGACCAGAGCAGGTCGCCGGTCGGCCGAGGGAGCGAGACGAGCAGTTCCACGAGTGGCCGGGTCGGCGAGGTCGAATGAGGGAGCATAGGTCGGCAGAGGGAGGGAGATGGCGGGGAGGCGGGGTCGGTCGAGGGGGCGGCCGGGCGACTCCGGCCTCTGCTCCGGGTCAGCGAGCTAGGTCGCCATGGCGACTGGCAAGGTCAGTTGAGCGAGGTCGACGGAAGCAAGGCAGTGAGCGCGAGGCCGTTCAGTCAGGCTCGCTCCAGCCTTTTCCTCGCGATGGGCTGCAGGAAAATGGGAGCCGGGTCCACCCGCTGGATACCAATGCTACACGTCGGTTGATGTTTTTCTTTCCTTAGATGGATCTTTTCGGTCCCTTACGCAATAATTGTTCAAATTTCATTTTCATACAAATTATTAGCTTAATCTCCCTAGAAAATATTGTTTTCAGCCAAACTATGAGGATGGCCATAGAAGGGCCGTTGTACTTGTACCCCATCTGGGGCTCGGACATTGTTGTGGATCTTCAGTCGGAACGGAATGGTCCATTAATATTTTTTTTGACGGAAAACAGCGAGCACTGCTTCCTTTTATATTAAGAGGAAACCGGAACAAATGCCGGCGAATTATTACAGAAGTTACAGAGGGGAACAAGGAAACAGAACATGACACTAAGCAAACAACCACGCAGGAAGAGCCTTCGACGCCCCTCGTCACCCGACTAGCGTTGGACGCTAGCACACATGGAACATCACCGCCGTAGACGAAGAGCTTCAGTCGGCCGAGATTAGCCACGAAGGTGCTGGAGCAACCGAAGAGCAACACATTGCCGAGTCCACACCCGGACGAAGGGCCAAGCGCCGCCGAGGTTTTACACAACAACCAACAGCATAATCGAAGGGCTTCACGAGGCCGAGTCTGACACCCGGAGTCATCCCGACACTAGCCCGGCCACTAGCCGTCTTCAGAGGAGAGCTTCCGGCCCTTCCTTAGGGGCTCGAGCGTCGTGACCACGCAGAGAGCACCAACAACACCACTGCTACCACTCCACTGGTCCCTCCAGCTGAGTCCAACTCCAAGAACGATGCCCCCAAGAGGGACATGACGACTAGCCGCCAACATCGTCTGACCGGAAACCCGAGTCGGAGGTTTCCCCCCGGAGCATGGACACGGTGGAGGCGAGTGTAGTACCACGACAACGCCTTCAAGAAGGGGACGACACCCGCGGGCGCCGTCGCTGTCGGCTCCGGCCAACGCAAGAGCAAGCCTTCGCTCGGCACTGTTGCTCGCATCCCACCGGCTAGCTGGTCCACCCGGGCCATCCTCTTCCACCGGACCGCGCCGTCGCCATCTTCAACAGAGCACCGTGGTCACCTCTGTGGCCAGCACTGGCAGCGCCGGCCCTCAAGGCAGAGGGACGCCCACACAACCTCCACCACCGCACGCTGACCCCACCTCGAACCTCCTCTCCCACGAGGCAGGAGCACCACCAGCTGCGTCGTCGAGCGAGCGCCGTCGAGCCTGGCTCCATGGCGCTGCCGCTGGTTTGCCGGTGTCGCCTGCCCCTCCGCCTCACCCTGCACGACCTCGCCGTCGTCGCCCCACCGATCCAGGGCTCCGCCGCCGAGCGCAGCTCCAATCCGCGCAGCCGGCGACCGAGACGAGCGTCCCTGCCCCGCTGGCCCGCTCCTCAGCCCTCCGTCCTCGACGAGCAGGGCGCCGCCACCGCCGCCAAGGAGGACGGCGGCAGCGGCTGGAAAACTCGATCCTGGGTGCTTTTGGCTAGTGTGTGGGGAGCCTCCGGAGCCGCCCGAGCGGGGGCGACCCGGGAGGAAGGAGGAAGAGGGGAGGGGAGCGGCGGAAGGGCCTGGCGGCGGCGGCGGAAAGGCCTGGCGGCGGGGGCGGCTCGGGGGGTGGGAACCCTAGGGGAAACGGTGGCTACCCGATCGAAATGGGAGCAAAGTGATGCACACGGCCGTACGAACAAATGTACGCGTGGACTATGTATGGTCATATTTGGCTCTACTGTAAGCTCAGGAACGCCCTCTTGTAGCAGCGCCACCGTGGTGACGCCAACGATCTGGAAGGTATCCTGCTCGGGCTTCGAGCACTCATTGGCGTCGCTACTTGGACATTCTGTCAAACAGGTCACGGGCGCCACAACAGTGATGCTTGCAGGACCAGCAGGAGTGACCGCGAGACACTCCTGGATGGTGGTGACCTAAGTCGGGCGCTCAGTCATCCTTGCCGACGCAGTGACGAGCGCGGCTGTTGGTGGCAGCTTGGAGTCGTCGCAGATGCCATGCTCACCGGCATCGTTGATGTGGACAAGCTCGGTGGACAACACGGCGTTTTGTAGCAGACGTGGCTAGTGATGATGACGACACAGAGACCCACGGAAGGATCGTCGACGCTGGGATGGATAGGGCTGCACATTCCGTCGAACAGGACCCGGGCACCAGAGCCATTGTGTTGATGGGAGTAGTTGGAGCTACCACGGGTGACGCCACAATGTGACAATGGAAGGGGCCGAAGCTGGGGGCTCGGCCAGCCCTGCCGATGCGATAATGAGCTCGTCCGTGCCGGAGCTCGCTGTCACGAGCTTGGTGACGTCGCTGGCGGTGTCAACGGTGGTATTGGTGTTGAAGCCGCCATTGAGCAGGGCCAATCTTTCGCTGATTCGAGCCATCTTCTCATCGAAGACACGCTGGTATTCTGCTTCTCTGGCTGAGAGCTCATCGAGGTATGCCCTGAGCTCGGAATTCATGGCGAGGATGAGATATGTGGAAAAAATTGGGGAAATTTGGGGAAGGGTGGCGAGAAGGCTCTAATACCAGATGTTAGGTGCCAAATGGGGATTCATTCAAGAATTCAGAGTACATGCGCTGGATACAAAATGGAAGAATCATGAAGAATAACAGCGTGTTTGGCAAACAACAAGGAAGGGGAAGGGGAATTAGTGGTGTGAGTTTGCAGGTGGATTAGACATGGAAATATGATATTTAGTCCCATTCTTCGTGATAAGAATTGATACTGGGAATTTGAGAGGAAGGTAGCCCCCTTGTTTGTTACATGAATTTAGGCACACGAATAGATGGCAATGTTTATCCTAATTAAACACGGTTGCCTATGTCCTAGACTAATCATTGAGGGGTGAGATGAACATGTCATCCAGATGTGCACGACCAAACATGCAAAGGTAGCAGGTCTCCGGCCAGCCCGGCGGCAAGTCACCGGCCGGCAGCGGCGGCAAGAAAGACATCTCGTTCGAATTAGTGAAGAAAAACGAAACTTGAAACTTGAAAGGTCTACTGAGACTTCATTGTTGGGTGCATCGTGCCTGATGAGATCCGATCGTTTTAGTGGCGTGCGGCCGCATGCGTCGGAGGCTTCACCTGCTCTGCTCGTGGAGATACGAGGGCAGGACGAGAGAGCATGCACCGGCGGCGACATGACATAATTTGGACGTCCGGGACACTCACACGCCATGCTATGGAGTGTAGATCGATCAGCGGAACGTGAGTCTCACCTCCCTGAAACTCCCATTCCCTAACTCAAACTCCCCAAACCAAACGGGCCGTAAGAGCATCTCCACCGGGGGCTTTAAAGGACCCCAAAAGCACTTTGGGGCCGGTCACCAAAAAGCCCACCAGTTTCGGCCCTTTCCATTGTCACAAAAGTCTCACCCGACTTGGAGGCCCTATTGGGGTGCCGGACATTGCCTCGGCCATGGGCCTGACAGCGATGGCCCGCCCGTTATACACATGACGCGTCGCGGCCGTGTTAATGAAGGCGCGCAGAAGGCCGTTCCGCCGCGTTAATAGCGGTCAGTCGCCGGGCAGTCGGCAATGCGACGAGACGGCGGCGGCAGGCCTGCCGTCGCATTAACGCCGGCGACAGCGTGCGCGGCAGTCCACGCGCCGGCGTCGCGGCGTTTCCACGCAACGCATTTACGCCGTCGCGGATGCTCGCGCACCTCCCCCTCCCCGCCCTTAAATCACCTCTCTCACGGCGACCTCTGTCCACACCGCCCTCTGTTCTCTCCCTCTCCCACACCCTCCGTCGCCCTCTGTTCTCTCCCACTACGTCCATGCCGCGAACAACTGGGAGGGTAGCAGCAGGCGCAGCGGGCGCACGGTCTCCACCGAAGAGGCCTGGGACCTGTACCGCTACGGCCTGCTGGTGCCACCGGATGCGCGTCTTCCCTCAGGGTGGCGCACGTCCCCCCAAGGTGGCCTCCCCGTACCGGCGCTGCCGGAGACGCCGGACCAGATCCGGCGCCACATCCCGCGACGCCGGTCCTGGCTGACCCCGCACGAGCGCACCCTTCCCGAGTACGACGACAACAACTGGGGAGCGTGGCTACGTCGGTTCGAGTGCGAGCAGACGGAGGCGCTCGCATTCTACGACGGCCTGAGAAGGCCGGGCCGCCACAACGCGGAAGGCCGCCACCGGTGGTGGTGCGCCACAAGCCACACGGTGGACTCCGCCATCGCCGCCGCGCGCCAGCACGCAAGGACGGGGAACGCCACCCTGTTGCGGCTGCTGCCCGTGCGGCCACGGGACCAGGAGGTGCAGCAGCCGTAGCTGCCGCCCGGTGAAGGACGAGCCACGCTCGCCTCCGCGTCGTGGAGGAGGAGGCACCGGCATCGTCATCCGCGAACGCCGCGAACAACGGCGTTCGCCACCACGCGGACGGTTGTTCCTGCGCCGCCCTAGAGCCAGGACGCCTCCACCTCCCGTGGAGACGATCCCGTACGGGTACGACGTGCCGTCCCCGCTGCTGAACGAGCACGACGGCGACGCGACGAGGTTCCTGGCCGCCATCGCGGACTCGGTGACCACCATCGAGCACGACAGCCCTGGCTACCTGGCCGCCATCGCGGACTCGGTGGCAATGGCGGCAGCCTCGTCCTCTTCCGGCGGCGCGTCCTGCAACCGTGCACCGCGTCGCCATGACGGCGCGTCCACCAGCTTCGGCGGTTCCGGCTCCTCCTCCGCCTACATCATGGTCGACGATGACGACGACCACGACGGCAACGGCGATGACAGCGACGAGGCGTGGCTGGAGGGCTAGGTTAGGGTTCAAATTCATTCAAAAAATTTGCAATATATAAGAAAAATGAATGAAATTTGAACTTTTTATATTTGTTTGCAATTTTTTTTAAACGCCCGCGAGGTGTTCGACGGTTTGCTCGCGATTGGGGGTGGGCCTTTGACGATTGCCGCTGTGGGCGGCCTCCACATATTGCCCGGACACATGTTCGACACCCCAAAGTAGGCCCGATTCGGGGTGCCGGACACCGATTTAGAGGCCCCCGGTCGAGATGGTTCAGAGCCGGAGGTGGGAGGAGTAGGTGCCGCCGCCGCCGTGCCGTTTGGTCCTCTGGATGGCCTGAGCTTTGTCTCCTCCGTAGTATATGTAGCGAAGATTGTGAGAGTCGACACTGGACCAGGCCCATGTTGTGGCCCATGTTGTGGCCCATGTGCGAGTATTGGCAGTAGTGGGATAGGTTCCTAACAGCTATCGCTTCAGTGAGAAAGAAACATTGAGTAGCGGCACTATGTACACTGCACACGACGTACTCCATACATACATACATACTCCCTCCGTATTTAAAAGAGTGTACATCTAACTTTTGTACTATGTCAATGTTTTAATATTTTAAACAAATTTATAAATAAATATAACAATATGTGTGACATCAAATTAATATATTTTGAATCTAGTGATACTAATTATCTATAAGTTTGATCCAATATTAATAAGTTTGATTATCATAACGGAAAGACGGAAAGAGTAAGGAATCAGAATCATGACACATGATCGATACGTCAAGCCGATGAAATGTGCAGAAAGCTATCAAGAAATTGAAAAACAAATCAACCCAACAACAACAAGATCACAACGAGATGACAAGAACAATACTCCCGATGATTCTCAAAGTTACCAATTGGATACTAGTAGTACAATCCTACTGCGCACCGGCGACGGCGGCCAGCGCGGCGTCCCCGCGGTCGTCCTGGTCGTCGATCCACATCCAGTAGTGTCGCTTCACGGTGATGGCCGCGCCGCCGCCGTCGTGCCCCTCGCCCTCGCCGCTCTCCTCCGTGTCGAACTCGCCCTCCTCCTCCGGGAGACCCTCGACCAGCTCGGCGTCCACCGCGTGCAGCACGTACCTGGTGACGAGGCCGGGGTACGAGGCGGAGTCCCGCTCCTTGACGCGCGGCTCCGCGTTTGCGCCTGCCCCCAGGATCCGGACGCGGACGCGCTCGCCGAGCTCCTCGCGGCCGGCGCGGGCGGCGGCGGCCTCGGGTGTCTCTCCCGGGCGCATCTTCTCGGAGACCGGCAGCGGGCCCCGGCGACGGAGCGTGCCGTCCGAGAGCAGCTGGCGGGTCTCCACGAGGAGCGCGCCGCGGCGGTTGCGGATGTGGACGGCGCGCACAACGAGCGCGGCCGGCGGGGAGGAGCGTGCAGTCGCCGCAGGAGAGCTCCAGGAAGAGGTTGAGGAGGTTCTTGGTCCCCGGCGCCGACCCCCAGGAGGCGAGCGCCGGTGCCGGGATGCGCGGACGAAGGTACGCTGCCAGGGCTTCCAGCGTCGGGAAGGACAGCGGCCGCGGCGGCGACGGCGGCCGGATCGTTCTCTCTGCTCGTCGATTTGGGGACTCCGGACAGCGCGACCCGGTCAGACGAACGCCTTGGGCTCTGGTTGCTTTGCTTTGCTTGATTTCGGTTGAGACAAACAAGTTTGTTTTTGCTCCGAATAAGGGCCTCGCATGATTTCCAAAATGCAGGAATGTGAAAAAAGTGGGATTAGAGTGGCATGTCATCTTCGGAGTATATAACATTATTGGAAATTTGGAACGTTGTTTCAAGAAAAAACATACAGTATTATTCTTTCCAAGAGATCTGAGTGGGTGGATATTTCCCGAGTACAATGTATACTAAGGGGAAAATCATATGATTTGCAATCCTATAAATCAAACAACAATCGTAGGATAAATTACTAAGGGTAGATTCCTCCAAAGTTTTTGTGATTATCCTTTACATGAAAGAGGAACTAAGTGGTTACAGCATTTGGTGCAAGATTATGGAGAAATTATTGCACCTCTGGTTTTTTATACGTGATTTCTATATCTCAGTCGACCTCGTTCTGTCTTACAGCGAGGTCATGCCTCTCGGCCGCGCGATCGAGATCAGACGGCACACACGCACCAGCTCGGCACCACTATTTTTTGCCGTGTTACGCCAGGATAGATGACACACGGGGATAGAGCGCTCGTCTGGTCGTCCTCCATTTCCCCCACGACACTGCTCCTCACTCCGGGATCCGGCGATTCCGCGCCGTCGACGAGGGATTGGATCGAAACTCTTCCACTTGAGGGGCTTTTCCCATGGATTAATGCTCGATTTTGGTCGGCATCAGGTCAGCGACCCTTCATCTACGAGATGCCCATCTCCTTCTTACGTCCTCCTGGAATTTTTGTTCTAATTTTGTTTGTGATCCATTTTTTGCAATTCATACGCTTGGCTGAAGCTGAACATGGTCTACCCATTGTATGTATTAGGTAGTTGGGTGAAGCTGAACATGGTCTAGCTCTACGTACTGCTACCAGATCTGTTCTTTCTCCCTATACCGTCATGAATGTTTCCATTATCTAACTAACCAATTTATGCTATTCACCTCGCTTTGATTAGAAGTAATTAAGTTAGGGGTAGATGTAAAAAAACAGCTAGATGTCATGAGGGTTCAGGCGCAAACAAAAAGTATTATATAGATGCAATTTTCTAAAGAACATGTTTTGCTAGATGTGAATTACATGGGACATACTGGAATGCAAACATCGTTGTACATCTTATTCCCTTCTTTTTCTAAAGCTACTGCTAGATGTAAATTACATGATTGTTTTTCTGTAGATGCAATTTTAGTTTTTAAACCTAATGATAGATGTATTTTTCATATGGTATTGTTCGAACACAAATATTCTCAGCTAGATGTAATTTTATATGGTATACCATGTAATTTTAATAAAGCTACAGGTAGATGTATTTTCATTTACTATCTAAATGAAATAAAGCTACAGGTAGATGTATTTTCATTTACTATCTAAATGAAATAAAGCTACAGCTAGATATAATTTTATATGGCATGGTATACTGGGAATGTAATATAATATTTTGTCGAGGATGTATTTTTTGTACTCATAAAGGGTACAACTAGATTTTATTTTATATGGTACTGCTAGATGTAATTTTAATGAAACACAAAATTAAACTTTATCAATTTGTACAATTAAAAGTTTACAATATGTTTTGATGATTAAATAGCTAGACTAAACTCGAGGGAACTACGTTCTTCAACCCTTTCCACGATCCATATGCCAACTTTGATGCGTATCGTGGAGCAAATGTTCAGCTTGATGGAAGTTTTTACCATGGTTGTTGTCCTAGGGAAGGTAGGCAAAATGTCTTGCTAGAGCTGATCTGTCCAGCTATGTTGTTATTGCTCTTCCAACAAAAACATCTCCCAGTTTTGCAGGAGATGTAATTTTGCTTTTCCTGGTTAATATGGTAGTTGATAGTAGGGTTATTTCCATGGTTATAGTTCCTCATGTCTAAAGTAGATGTAGTTTTGCTCCTCACAATGGTCAAGGATCAAGTGTCGCTCATTTTGTCTATGCGTCAGTCACGTGACTTGTCTATGAGTCGGTAACCTAGCGACTCATCTCGGCTTGATACTCGTGTTTCCATAGTTACTAGTCCACTCCACGAATCATTTCTGTTCGATCTAAAATCCTGATTTTAAAAGTTCACATGCATGTTCGAACTGGATGTAAGTTTTCCTGCGCTTTTTTGTCTGACCTCACACAGGTATAGTTCTTTGTAAAACACTTGTAGTTATTTACTTCTTGAATAACACGCAAAACCTGCTGATAGTTGTACGAATTACATATATGTAGTTCTTTATTTTATTTAAAAAGCACTACCCGGATTTGTAACCAAAATTTTAAAACTAGTAAGCATGATTCTAGATGTAAAGTTAGAATGTACTCCAAAATGTAACTCACAAGCATGATGTAAGTTTTATGGCTACACCAGAATGATGTGAATCACATGGATGTATATTTTTTTGTTGTCCCACATGCAGATGTAATTCTTTTGGTAAGTTATTTTTTCTGATATCTTTTTATTAGATGTAATTTACATGGAGCTGATAGGATGTAAATTTACATCCAAGGAATTAGATGTATCCAGCCAGTTTAACAGCTAGTTCCAATTTTTTCCAGGTGATAAATCAACCAATGGAGAAAACAAAAGGGTGATGGATGGAGCTTGTTGGTTCCTACCTGTGATCCTCAATTATAGAGACCAGACCAGAACTTCCTGATGAGTACAGGTGGACACAATTTGCTGGATTTTTTCTGCTCTTTTCCGATCTTGTTTAAATCTTGAATAACATGTAACGATTTTATCTGCTAGAAAACTTGGATGTAATTTTATTCTAAAGCCTTCTAATGGCAGACCTTGCTGGAAGAAAGAAAATGGGCAGGAGTTCGATTGGTATGGAGAAAGGGATCTGGGAAGTCGTGGCGTGGGGACCGTTGGCCTTGTGGTTATTTCCGTGTTTTCCCCTTCGTCTTTACATAAACAATTGTTTAGGCTAATCTACAGTATTTAAATGGGAGCAACCCATTAAAAATATTTCTCTTGACATGTAATGTATCCACCTCATCAAGCACTCTTAAGCAATTGTACCCTACCACCTGTTAAGCAAAACTGCCACCTAATCACAAGGAAAACAAATTTGATGCAGTCATGTCACGTCACCAAGCTCAAACGTCGGATGGCATTAGAGTAACCAGTAAAAATAACGATGTGCAATGGACACTATCTTTACACCTTCACACCTATCCCTTCCTATTCCCATCAGATAACTGCTTCTCCTTAATCTCAAAAAAAAAAAAAAAAAAAAAAAAAAAAAAACTGCTTCTCCTTACCTGCCGCTTCCACTAAGCTCATGGAGTAGTAACGACTCCAGCATGCAAACGAGTTGTAGCGTTGTACTAGGCCTTGCACGTTTATATATGGAGAATATTCGCCAGTACACGCCTATATATGGAGTTCGACCTCTCCCACGAAGTTCATCATGGAGGCTATCGTGTTGATCAACACCTATTCCGAAGATGGCGTGCACATGTCCGAGAGAAGGCGCGTCAGATATGCCTACCATGCTACCAAGTCTTAGCGTGCTTTAGCAACACAGTCGTCGCCCAAATTGGCACCACCATTGCACATACGCAGGTTCTCACTTTCAATCTCCAGCTGCTCGACTACTGTTCCTGCTCCCGGTCTCTTCATGCTACTTTAAAAGGAAATATATATGTAAAATGTTCCTGTGCAACTTCATTTCACCTCTTTGGTTGGTCCATTTCTTTCAATGAAAGATTGCTAATAGACGTACACACCTTTCTGTTTTGCATTTTCATGATTCACTATCGATCGGTTGCCAAAATAACAAGGCTCCAAAACTCAAATGATATAAGCAAACAGAGTGGTAAGCTCTGTCAGCAAACTCAAATGATATAAGCAAAAAAAAAAATATAGCAAGGCTCCAAAATTGGATGTCTAGGCTCCATTGCTTTCAGCGACGAAACTGCATGGCCACTTATTTGATTGATCCGCATCTATGAATTGATTTGATTTGGCCAGTTCATATGTTCCATCAATCTAAAGTATTGGTCCGGTCTCATTTTGTCTTATTGGAAAATCAATCCATATGCTTCATCAATTCCTCCATGGATACAATCAACTTTGTATGGCCAGAGATGCATGCTATGTCAAAGTCATTGGTTAATCGAATGGTTATCGAAGTATTCCTCTTAGCTTTAGATTGTTGAAACAAGTATTTTACGAGTTGCTTCAGATTGTTGAAACAAGTATTTTTCCATTCACTTAGCTTTTAGTGCTAACAAGTATTCATTTTATTTTATACTTATTTATAACTCTACTCTTCCCGCAGCAAGGCGCGGGGTATTATCTAGTATAGTTCAAAGCCTAACCAAAATACATGGTGGAATTACTTAATACTAACAGTTCATTGCTAGATCACACTAAGCAATATTCCCATAAGGCCATAACAAGGTAGCTAGATAAAGAAGTTGCAATTAGTTAACAGCGGCAGCGCCGGCAGCTATTTCCGGGTGCTGGTACCACTGCCTGGTGATGCAGACGCGGAGAGCAAACTCTCCTCCTTGCACCAGCGTCCACACCTTGCACTTGCACCAGTATCTCACTATCTCCACGGGCCTTGAAGTGCCATTGAAGTGCACGACCCTTGCTTCGCGCCCTCCGCCACCCCCCTCGCTGGGACCAGGACGAACAAGTGCTCCCCGTCCTCCGTGGCCAGCAGGCGCTGCCGCTCCGCCTCATGTACGTTCAGATCGACATTCTTGTCGAAGGCGATGGAGGAGACGAGCCAGCCGTGGTTCTCCTTCACGTGGCGAGCCGCGGAAGTCGCAGTCGGGGCAGTGGAGAGGCGCGTGCGGGCACTCCAGGCGGTGGTCCTCGACCAGGCCGTAGGGCACCGAGCTCGGGCAGCCTGCCAAACCGCTTGTTTACTGTTTGGTTCATTCTTAATCACGGTTAATCACTATTAATTTCTCAAGTTAATGAACTGAGAGTAAATGGGGATGTAGCTCAAATGGTAGAGCGCTAATCTATATCTATATCTATACCTAATAATAAAGTCAGGAAGGCTTCTGCCAAAAAATTCGTCGACCAATTTTTTAGACGATTTTACCCCTACCAGTTTAAGATATTTACCCACCATTGCCACCAACAAGTCAAGATAACGATTCGTTTTACTTGGACAGGTCAACAGAGGCCACCGACGCTTCCCGGAAAAATCCCCTCCCGGAGAGGATACGTCATCTCCTCTCCGTGCCCACCAAATCGCCGCCGACGCTCGTCCCTACGGCCAGCCATGAGCCGTGCCGCGCTCGGCACCCGTGTCCCGCCTACCGCCGCCCTGTGCGCCTGTGTCCCTGCTGGCCGCCGCCATCTCGTCACCGACCTCACTGCCCCCAGCGAGCCACCGCCCACCCTTGCTGGCTGCTTGTGTTGCCGAAGCGCCGCCACCGCGCCCTGGCCAGCCGCAATCCGCGCTCGCGCCGCCACATCGTCGACAATGCTCTGCGCACCTCCTCGGACCCGCACCCCTGCGCACCGCCTACTCTGCCAGATGCGGATGCACGCCGCCTCCATCCTGCCCGCAGGACCTGATGTCCTGATCTCGATCTGGCCGCCGCGCGCCTTCACACCGCAGATGAGCACCGGCCACCCGCAGTTTGCTGCGTCCCCTCGCCGCTTCATTGAGAGGCGCCGACTCCCGCCGGGAACCCCTTTGCTCCGCAACCAAGTTCGTGGAGGTGCCCAAGAACGGTGTCAGATTCCAGGGTGTCTCCGGCGTCGACCAGGCCAAACTCTAGGTGAAGGAGGTCGTCGATTTCCTCAAAGAATCCCGACAAGCTTTCTCTCTGACGGCCTGCACGATTGTAGTACATGGGGAAACGGGGAATCTGGAGGATGAGTTCGCCTAGCGCCTCCGGCCTCTAGCTTGCACAACTGGAATCCGCTGATCTAGACACCGACCAGAATTTGGCCCGCTGGCCTCACCCGCCTAGCACCTCTACGCCATGGGACAATGGATAAGCTGCGCTTGAATTATCTGTGTTCCTCTGTAACTTGGGACTGTCAAATAGTTGTGTATTTTTTGCCAAATCTGGCCGTTTTCGGGAACTAATCGTGTATCTGGCCGTCCGGCGAAACTAATTGCAAATCTGGCCTCTGAGGTCGGCTCCAGAGAGGATGGAGCCGACCTTGGAGGTCGTCGATTTCCTCAAAGAATCCCGACAAGCTTTCTCTCTGACGGCCTGCACGATTGTAGTACATGGGGAAACGGGGAATCTGGAGGATGAGTTCGCCTAGCGCCTCCGGCCTCTAGCTTGCACAACTGGAATCCGCTGATCTAGACACCGACCAGAATTTGGCCCGCTGGCCTCACCCGCCTAGCACCTCTACGCCATGGGACAATGGATAAGCTGCGCTTGAATTATCTGTGTTCCTCTGTAACTTGGGACTGTCAAATAGTTGTGTATTTTTTGCCAAATCTGGCCGTTTTCGGGAACTAATCGTGTATCTGGCCGTCCGGCGAAACTAATTGCAAATCTGGCCTCTGAGGTCGGCGCCAACGAGGATGGAGCCGACCTTGTACAGGTCGGCTCCATCCTCTCTGGAGCCGACCTCTGTTTTATTTTATTTTAATCCTTAGAAAAATTACGGGACTGAAATGGGTGGCGCCGAGCTACATAAGTTCGGCTCCAACCTCATTGGCGCCGACCTCAAGGGGCCAGATTTGCAATTAGTTTTGAGAAAGGGCCACATATATGTTTAGTTCATGAAAAGGGTCAGATTTGGCAAAAAAAATACAATAGTTGTGGTATCAGGCGCAAATTATTCCGTCAGGGATCAGACGGAGGATATGGAGTGGGAGGTGAGGGGAATGAGAAGAGAGTGGGGAGGTGTTGTTGGCGGCAGTAGAGGCACTTCGGGGCTGGTAGGAGCCGAGTCCGCTCGTGGGGAAGATGGCGACCTGGAGGCGCTCCATCGCCGGCAGCGACGACTCAAAGGGCCGGCTGTCGATCTCTACAGCGGCCTGTAGCCTGTAGATCTCTCTCACTTCTTCTGTGTTGTAGAACAGTGCAGACACAAAGAGTGCAGCTGGTCGGACATTCGGAATCATCCGATTTTGTCTTACCCCAAAGCGAAGCAGAACGATCCCACGTTCTTCTGTATGTATTCAATATGATATGGTGCAGAAAGGCTACTGGCCTGGTCCGTTTCATTCCTGGTCACAAGCTTCTGGTTTGCCAAAGTTTGAACCAAAACTTTGATTTGGTAGAAGATTTGAAGAAGCGGCTGCACATGAAGAAAGTATTTCTAAAATGATATCCTTCAAAGATAGTGCTAAACTGCTATGAGTTGACAAGCAGTATAGTTATCAGATCTTCTTTTTCATTGGAGTGTGCTTAGCTTTTGTGTGTAGTATTGAACTGAAAATAGGACAGTCAAATGAAGGTTACATTTAATGCCTGAAAACTACCTAATATAACAGTTGGATCAATTGAGTATCAGATGCAAGATTATGGAAAAGTATAGTCATCTGCTAGAGAGAAATAATATTTTGTCAAGGTTGCCGTCGAGGTTGACACAAGTTTGTGATTCTTTTTAAACTTTCAATCAACCCGTAGCAACGCACGGGCACATTTCCTAGTTAATGCATAATAGAGGCAGGGGGGTCGATACCTCCCATCTCCAATTCTTCCTTTTTTTTCCTCCTGCAGAAAACAATACCATCAGGATGGAATTTCAAAAAAAAAATACCATCAGGATGGGAAAACTAAGACCGACGCTGCATGGGCTGCTACTTGGGCTTTCATTGGGCTGTATGTAAATTCTGGGCCACATTGGAAAACAAAGAGGAACGAAAGCCTGCCGTTGTTCTTGTGTTTGTTTTTGCATTCTTTACAGAGTGCATGCATCACGAAAAAACCTGATGGTATCTTAAAAATATAAAAATTGCTTCCAAATTACTGCAGAGTAATTGCACTGTTTAACCGGTTGACCCCAACTGATTTGACTACGTTTGTACTCCCTCTATTCTCTGTTAGATGACTTTTATTTGTCTAAAAGTAAATATATCTAGACTCCACTTTTATACAATACAAGTTATCTAATTTGGAACAAAGAAATACAGATTATATGAACTTCGCAGACAGACAGAGCCAATGTGCAAGAACTGAACTTCCCAAAGGTAAAACTTCAGATACTAGCATAAATGGGGCTTTGGCCCCAACTGATCTGACAACCGTTTGTACAGACTATATATTTCCTGGAGGACAGCATGTCAGCATATAGATTACATATTACCATGGAAGAAAGCACACGATGCACCCAACTCACCACTGCAAAATGGGGTGCTCAGGCCCTCTTCCTTTTCCTAACTAGTTAGGAAAGTGCACGGTGACCTCGGTATAAGCCAGATCTAGGTCGACCTTGTTTTAGCAGGGTCCTTTTGTATATAGTTTGGAACATTAATTTCCAGTTAAACTGAAATGTTACTAGAAAAATCATGTATTTTGAACAAAATATAAATCTACAAAAGTGAACTTATTAACCTAAAGGCAACGAGGCGGACAGAGACCGCTTCATAAGCTTGCGAAGGAGATAAATCTTTATTGCATCAGGTGTCATGAAATTTGTTTTCCACAAAGTGGACACATTGTTGAGATTTCATGGACATCCCATATGTTCCACAAAGTGGACACCTTGTTGAGATTTCATGGACATCCCATATTAATTAAGACTTAGTGATATGTACACACTTGCTCCTTAATGAATAAATGATGCTCATTGATCCAGAATGCAACTCCTGGACGATCACTAATAATTTGATACTTGTAAGGATCTTGAAAATAAGTAATTTCCTAGTGACCTAGGATGTCACGATAAAGGACTCAAAACATTCTTGATACCTCACATCCCTATCCGTTTGTGTGCGCGTGTCTCTGCGTGCGTAGAGAGAGTACCGCATCCTCATTTGATGTGAATTGTGAAAGATAGACATTTGTGGAAATATATAACATGGAAATGAAGGTGGTGGGTGAGATGCAGCATGGAATTCAAGTAATCAAAAGAATCTATGCTAGCTTCACATAAGATTTCTATTTATCCCACGGAAATACTACCGCCACTATGTTCACATGTGTGAAGAACATAGGGTATGATTAAAGTGGTTTGTAGATAATCAAAATTTAGGAACTTGATTTGGTGGATTCGGAAATGTCGTTCCTCACACCTCATGAAACTAACAAATAGGTACTATTCCTCGCACCTCATGAAACTAACAAATGGGTGCATGTAATGCATGCATCTATTGATATCACGCCAAAATAATCAGTAACCTCTTATAATAGTAACCATATATACAGTACAATAATCCAATGCAATTTTGTAAATACACTTGGCAAGTAAGATATGAATACAAAATTGTTTCATAGTACATATATCCTACCATCATGCAGTTTGTGCGCAGTTGTAGGTTTTGCGCAACCTAAATAGGAAAATCCATATCTTGTTTTGCAGATTACATACCTAGAAATGTGACTATGAAGGGAAACTAAGAAATTTGTAGATTTGTTCTGTTCGTACATATTTCACAATATTTTGGTGATGAGACAGAAGGAAATATTTATATTATGCATTTGAGAGGATTAAATTCTGGGAAGTCCCTTCACAAGGTAATTTAAAATTAAATTTTGATGCCTCTTATATCCAGGACACTGGACAAGCAACTGTCGGGGGAATAGTGCGTGACTACACCGGCAAGGTGATCTGTTGCCTTGCAGAACACCTCCAAACGTGTAGAAGTGCAGAAGAAGCGGAAGCTAAGGCGCTGATGAAATGCCTTACTGTATGTGCTGACGAGGGAATCCCAATTTCATCTATCGAAACAGACTGTGCTGCGGTCTGGGCGACTATGAAGGCAAGCCACAAAGACCTATCTGCTAACTGCTTCATCTACAGAGAGATCGAGCGGCTTAGAAATATATTCCCCAGAACCTTCATTTCTCTGGTTAAAAGAGATTGTAATTCAGCGGCCCATGAACTTGCGAGAGTAGCTAGGATTCAAGACACTGTTGGTTTATGGTTCAGCTCGATTCCTTTAGCCGTGGAGCCTTTTGTATTGAATGATTGTAAACAGTTTGTGAGTTTATAAAATCCTTAAAAATGTCAAAAAAAAAATCAATGGAAGTAATTCTAAACTTGCAACAATCTAACTTAACTTTGTGATCCTGGAATAAGAAACTGCTGAATGACTCATACTGATTTGTTAGTACAAACTCTTACTTCCCCGGTTGCAAATTAGACGTCATATTTAGTTTCATTAACACAAGCGTTAGACAAACTATTATTCTATTAGTGCACAGTTTGTGTGACACAAAACTAATACATTTGATTTATATTCTAGGGTGCTACTTATTTATGAATGATCTTGTATCATATAAACCTTGAATTAGTTGAGAAAATATTAGTCGGAACATTGCTTTTCAATCAAACTTATATTTTTAAATGGTCGGGAATGCCTAAGTTGCTACGGACTATGATACACTTGCAAAACCACAAACAATTTGGTTTGCTTGAATTGCGATCTTTTTACAAAGGTGAGAAACCAGATTGTTTTTTCCGTATTTTTAATATCAGTTCTGGCCACTTTAATTGAATTGGGCGTATTTAAGAGAGGTTGGTCGTGGCCTAGGTTATCGTTCAATAACCGAGCAATTGATCAACACATGTAGCGTGAGGCAATGTGGTGGCACCGAGCAATTGATCAACACATGTAGCGTGACGTCGTCGGAGGTCGAATCATGTCAGTGGGTGTCTTGTGTGGCTGAAGAAGCTGAAACGACACGAGCGGCTCTCCGGAAAGTTGCGGCACTAAGTAGCAGCTCCCGATGTCCGTGAACACAAAATAACAAGACCATCAAAGCAAATAATCTAAGAAAAACAAGACAAATAAATTTCAAAAACAAAAGACCAAACATTACTTGGAAAGAGATGAAAGGATCAAACTTTTACACGTGGAATACCTAGGAGTAGCCGAGCTTAGTACACACAAGAAACACAAATATTCTAGTTGTATTGAGAAAGAAAAATCAAATATGAAAATGGCTATTCATTGGTAAGTTGAAGCATTTACAAATTGTGATGCATGTTACATGCATGGCGCAACCACTCACGGTAGTAAGGATCACAAGAAAAAAATGATCAGTTGTACGTGCAGTTCCTAGAACAGTAGAACTAAACTCATAACTCATGCTAATTTCAAAAAAAAAAAAACTCATAACTCATGCTTAAGTTTCGAACATATTCATTCCAGTGATGGTATGAAGACATGTTAAGCAGTGTGTGCATGCAGGTACTCCTTGGAGTACCCACTAGTAGAAAAAAGCCTACTGCTGGCGAACAGAGCTTCACCAGCACTGTCTCGCCAGTGGTAACAGCTACTCCTGGCGAACAGATTATGTTCCCGGCCGTGACATGCGGGAGGGCGTGAACAACAAAAATAAGTCGCGCAGCGCAGGGGCTGCTAGCGCCGATCCACGCTCCTGGCGAACGTGACTTGTAAGCCTTCTCATCGCCCGCTCCTAGTCCCGCCTCTTTTCCTGGCGAACGTGACTTCGTGTACGCCAGGAGTAAGGGGTTAGAGCATCTCCACCGGGGCCTCTAAATGTGTGTCCGACACCCCCAGTTGGGTCTCATTTGAGTGGTGCCGGACATGTGTACGGTCAACATTTAGAGGCCGCCCACGGCGGCACTCCCCAAAGGCCCACCCCCAAACGCGAGCAATCTGTCGAACACCTCGCGGGCACACGAACCGTCGCCTATGAACAACACAAACGATGAACACAAATGGCGATGAACAACACAAACATCATTTAAACGAGATTTAACAAACTTACAATTTCGAATCTAAACGAGATTTAACAAACTAGACCTAGAAGGTGGTGCGAGAGAGGAGGCCTATGCTGTGCTACACGCGCCGGCGAGGAGAAGAGATGCCGCTTCGTGGCCGGCGAGGGGGAGAAGATGCGAACCAAGCCAGGGAAGCAACGACGCTTCACTTCTGGCCATCGCTCATCACCGTTCCCATCGGGTACAGCCTTTAGAAACGGTCCCGTAGCCTCGGCTGAGCCGGCCGAGGATTCTGGCTTCGCGGGCGCCGTGTTCGATTCAACGCCGTGATATGCGGCGGGGCGTTTGATGGGAAGCCTCTTCGGCTTTTGGCGCCCCTTTCTTCGGTGACGGCGACGCTGCTGACCAAGATGCTAGCAGCTCGTCGCTGGCACCTTTCTTCGGTGACGGCGACGCTGCTGATGGCGTCGTCGTTTGTAGAGGCAGATCGGGCAGCTCCGGCGTTGGCTCTCGTCGACCGCTACGACGCGCCTCGTACCCCTTGTCCACCACGGCGTGCCAGTAGGGCGCCGAGATGGAGTACTTGGCATCGAGATTTTGCTCGTACAGCATCTCTGTCTACTTGCGGCTGACGAACTCGATGCGGTCCTGGACGCTGAGCCGCGGCGCCACCGGAATGTTGGCGGCGCTCCTTACCCAGCCGTCCGGAAGGGTGTTGTCGTCGGACACCGGAGAGCACGTGCGGAGGCGCGTTCTCGGCCTCCTCGCGCCACAAGACTCGCTGGAACGCCTTGGCCATCTCCGCCTCCTCGTTGCGACGCCGGAGTTTCTCTAGCTGCTCGTGGCGATGCTGCCCACCGGGGCTGCCCGCCATGGTGGCCTATGATCCTTGGGGAGAGGGAGAGAGGGAGAAGTGTTTGTGTGAAGATGACGGCTGCGCTGCGTCGGCTTTTAAAGCGGTCGGAGGAGCGGGGTTGGGTGGCCTGCATTAACGCGGCCACCGCTTCGCCTGGCCGCGCATTGACGCTGACGAAGCGTCTGCAGGGCGCCGCCGCTGCGACTCCAGCACGCGTCGCTTCCGTCTATGGCGTTGGAAGCGACGCCGCATTATTGCGAGGCGTCGCTTCGGTCTGCGGCGCGTGATGACAGGCGTGGCGCCGTCTAGTCGACTCGACATTAAACGCGGCGCAACGGCCTCCTGCATAACGTTCGTTAACACGGGGAGAGCCGCGGGTGTGTATGACGGGCGGGCCAGCACTGTCAGGACCATGCGCGAGTCGATGTCCGGCACCCCAGGAGTGTCTCCAAGTGTAGAGGCCCGATTGGGGGTGCCGGACATAAAATCGCTCGGGGCGAGGCTTTGGGGGGTGCCGCTGGTGACGGTTTTTCGTGTCCGGCCCCCCCAAAGGGCCTTCAGGGGGTCCTTTAGAGGCCCCCGGTGGAGATGCTCTTACTCCTGGCGAACATTTATTTTGTTCGCCAGCACTATATACCCCTGGCGACCACAAAATCATGTGCGCCAGGAGTAGTTTGGTGGCTATAAGCCTTTTCCTACCAGTGACTGTTGTGCACTAAACTAGGCTGTACGTCCTTGAGTAACACAAATAACCCGTTATGTTTGGATTTATGTAATTTGATGTGTTACTTGGATGGCGTGAGCTTTAGCTCAAAGTATTCTTGATGACTCTTATTCCAAAATACTAGTTAACCTAGGCACGGCCATGCCGCGCCTGTGAAGTAAACGTAATTTAAATTTGGTAATGTTGACGTTCAATAATTATTTAAGTTTGAAGATAAGTGGAATTCAAAGAAGGTCGTGTTTCAAAGTTGTTCAGAGTACGAAAGTTGTTAAAGTTGGGGTGCATTGAGCTATATTTGTTATTGTAATAAAAAAAATTAACTGTATCAGAATTCGTTGTGTTTTGTGTGTCCGAACATTCGACAATTTCGAATTGTTTTCCTATAAGCCTATAGTTAATATGAGAAGGTATAATGTTTATTGCAACCTTCTTTGGGAAAAAACTGTCTAAACATGCATGGAGGCGTATTAGTTGTAAAGACATTTTTATTCCGAATATTTTGGTATTTCATTTGTGTGTTCTGAATCATGGTCTGAACATTACAAATTCTGCAGGTATAAATATTTGTTGTAATTACTTAAAGTCGACGGTGGGTTGTAATGAGAAGTTATATTTAGTTCTTGCATTTGTTTTTTTAGCCGAATTAGAATGTGCTGCTTATATATTTAGGTGAATTAACGGTCTGGAACTTAGAGATTTACCGTTTACAAATATGTTACGTAGTTATTAAAATGTACAATAAGTTGTACTACGAAGTCATATCAGTTATTGTAATTGTTTTTTAATTGGCTTAGAATTTGTTGGTCGGTGAGTTTTTCGAATATTCGAGATGATTTTACAAAGCTACATAATTAATACAAAAATTATCATGTGTAGCGTAAATTTTTTTTTCAAAAGTTATACAAACAAGCATGGGGATGTGCTGGTTGTGAAGATATTTTTTCTGTAAATTTTGGTATGTTTTTTGTATTTTTCTGAGTTGCATGTCAAAAGATATGATTTTTTGATTTTTTTTGTCTGGAATTGGAAAAAACCTGACATGCGGGCCCCGCACGTCAGCCAGACCGCGCTGACGTCAGCCCTCGACGTCAGCGGGCAGCGAAACGGGCGGCGCCGCCGCGGGATTGGGGAGCTCGCGCTGCACGGCCGCGTGCGCGCGCGGGCCCGAGACGGGGATGATTCGACGGAGGAGAAGGAGAGGAATCGAATGAGCGGCGCGGCGAGCCAAGTGGTCACCGGAATCGCCGGCGGCAAGCGATTCCGCGGCGACGGTTGCAGAGAACGACGGCGGCGAGACACGGCCGCTCGGCAGCGTCTCCGGCCGTCCGAGGTCGATTCCTCTGGCGAGATGGAAGCGGGAGAGGCGGCGGAGGTCGCGGTCTGCTCGGAATCAAGCGGGGAGGCGTGTAGCGGCCGAGGTGCGCGGCGGTGGCGATTTTCGGCCGCGCTCGCGTGAGAGGAAGGGAAGGGGGAGACTGCGGTGAGTTTTTGCAGGGAAGCATCTGGAGGTTTTTAGATTTGCGTTCAGGTCCTTCGGAGTTCTGGAGTATGGACCGCGGGGCACGGCTTCAATCTTCGAGGCGCTTTTCTGCAAAATAGCCATGGTGACCGGGGGGACGGGCTGCGACCGGATGGTTACCGGGCCACGTGGCGGTCTCCTATTGGTAGAAACTCGTAAATGAATAGTAACCGGCGGGGAGGGGGGGACGTGGGCTGATCCTGTCCATCGGTCGCGGAGATCGGACGGTGGTGGGAATGGGGCGACGTGGAGGGCTGGAATGGGGGTGGATGTTGGGAGCTATTATATATTAGGTATATGTCCATGTGATCGGCCACAGGAGCATAGGGGAGAGACCATGTATGTCATTCCTAGTTCGAATATATTTGTGTATGAGAATTTGTGTGACCATATGCCTACTATATATAACAGCGCGCATAATCGCTGGCTTCTCAGCGCATGAGCCACTGTTCATCATATTTCTATCCAATAGGAACGCGCCACGTCACGGTTTTTACAGAAACACGCCTCGAAGAAAGGCTCCGTGCTCCGCCGTCCACAGATTACCACGTGGAGGGACCTATTCATCAATACTAGAAAAGTCAGAGACTTTTTGGCAAAATAGCCACCGCAGAATCCCCCTTCCCCTTTCTCTCTCCCGCGCTCCCGGAGTCGCCACCACCGCCGCCGCTCCGTGCCCCCCCCCCCCCCCCCCCCACACTCAAATCGCCGGCACGGGAAGGTGTGCCGCCGCTCGCTCTCCAAGCTCGCCGAAACTCAACTGCCGGGACGCCCCCCGGTGACCTACAGGCGGCGGCGCCGCCACCTTCAGATAGCTCGCGGCAGCGTGCATCCAGCTTGCTAACCCCCGCGCTCCAGCTCGCCCTGGATAGACGCCGGCGTCGTCCGCGCAGCCGCGGCTGCCAGATCCGGCTGCTGGTGACGCCAGCGCAACGTCACCGTGGGCTCTGTCAGCCTCTCCCCCATTTTCGCTGCGAAAAAAAAACAGAAAATAATTAAAACTGTAATATTAATAACTTTAAATATACCCACTGTAAAAATACAAAAAATACATCAAAATGACCAGAAGAAAAAGACCTAAATACTTATGAAAAAATGCAATGCATTTGAAAGTTTGAAAAACGGTGTAAATTTAAACAAACTTCAAGCCATTTCTTCTAATAATTTCAAATATGTGTAGCACAAGAATGTAAAAAAAATATATCAAAATGACCACAAGAAGAAATACCTAATTACTTGTGGCATAGTGTACTACATTTGAAAGTTTCAAATTGGTGTAAATTTAGACAAAAAAACGGCAAAAGGTTGCCTATTAAAAATTAATATCTTTAAATATGACCATAAAAAAAGTGTGAAAAAAATTATCAATACGATCACAAAAAAAACTACTTATGGCACACTTCAACACCATTTTAAAGTTTCAATTTGGTGTAAATTTAGGCAAAAACAACAAAAGGTTAACTGCGAGAAATTATTGTCTTCAAATATAACCATCCGAAAAATATGAATAAATTATCAAAATGATTACAAAAATACATAACATTTGACAGTTCCAAAACATTTCTTTTTCTACCGACACTGACGTATTTCAAATTTAACTTCCAGGTCTATTCATTTTGCGAGAATACACCGAATTCAATGAACTAAACAATTTTTAAATGCGAACTTATTTTAGCTCCAGCAATATTCAAACCTACTGTTTTTTTAATGTGCACATTAACGTGTTTACATTTTATTTACTAGATGGGTGAAATTTTCAAATTTACATGATTTGAAAAAAAATTAAAACTACCAAATTTAAATTCCATTTACAACACGGGCGCTAAAATCCACTAGTATAACATATACTCGAGAGTGGTAGGTGAGATGCATCTCACCAATAAAAGCTCCATATTTGGGTGTATATCCTGAGGAGTTGTCAGTACCATAAGCTCACATGAGCGATGGGATTGCAGCTCGGATTCATTATAGCTTGTTCGGTTCAGATTTCATTTCATTTTGAGCCGCCTCCGGGTCGCTCCCAGGCGATCCCGAGGCGCCCGCGCCGTCGCCGCCAAAAGCTCCACCACCGCGCCCCCTGCTCCCCGCTGCCGGAGGTTTCTCCCCGTCGTTTTTTCCCCCAAAAATTCAAATCCCCATCCCCAAATCGATCCCCAAATCCCCAGCGCCTGCCTAGCTCTGCCGCATCCCCGTGTGCTAGCCGCTCAGCCGTGGCCTCCGAGCAAGACGGCGACGCTGGTGTCCTCTACTGTCCTCCGCGCCTCCGCATCTTGCTCCCTTCGGGGACCCCTGGAGCCGGCCGGATTTCAGCTCTCTGCCGGCCTCGGCCTGGCTCGCGGCTGCACGGGCATGGTCGCGCAGGCGCCCGGCGTGGAGCCGCTCGACAGCAGCGCGGCCAACCAGCGAGGCGCGCCTGCCCCTCACCGATGGACGTTGCCCTGCTCTGGTCCTGAGGCTGCGCGCGTCCGTCCAGCGGTTTCGGTGGGTGCTGCTTGATACGTCTCAAACGTATCTATAATTTTCTTATGTTCCATGCTTATATTATACCAATTGCTACATGTTTTATACACACTTTGTATTGTTTTATGCATTTTCTGGGACTAACCTATTAACAAGATGCCACGGTGCCAGTTCCCTGTTTTCTGCTGTTTTTGGTTTCAGAAATCCACTTAAGGAAATATTCTCGGAATTGGACAATTTTTATACCGAAGACCTTATTTTTCCCGACAAGTTCCAGAAGTCCGAAGAGGAGACGAAGAAGGGCAACGAGGCTCCGCCATCAGGTGGTGGCGCGGCTCCCCCCTCTGTCGCGCCAGCACCTGAGGGTGGGCCCTCGGGTCTCCACCGCCTTCGCCCTTTCGCCTACTTACCCCCCCCCCCCCCCCCCCCCCCGAAAACCTAAGACCAGACACCCGAACACTTTTCCCAAAAACCTTACGGAGCCGCCGCCGTCGTCAACCCTAGTTCGGGAGGGTTCAGAAGCTCTTCCCGGCACCCTGCCGGAGAGGGGGATCATCACCGGAGGGCACTACATCACCATGCCCGCCTCCGGACTGATGCGTGAGTAGTTCGTCCTTGGACTACGGGTCCATAGCAGTAGCTAGATGGTTGTCTTCTCCTATTGTGCCATCATGTTTAGATCTTGTGAGCTGCCTATCATGATCAAGATCATCTTTATGTAATGCTACATGTTGTGTTTGCTGGGATCCGATGGATATTGAATACTAAGTCATTTGCTTCATAATATATCATGTTGTGTGTTGTTTATGATCTTGCATGCTCTCCGTTGCTAGTGGATGCTCTGGCCAAGTAGATGCTTGTGACTCCAAGAGGGGGTATTTATGCTCGATAGTGCGTTCATGTCTCTATTTATTCTGGAGTAGTGACAGCAAGCTCTAAGATTGTAGATGTACTGTTGCTACTAGGGATAAAATAGTAGTACTTTGTCTAAGGATAATTGTATTACTTACATTACACACTTTGCCTAATGCAATAATCTGTTGCTTGCAACTTAATACTGAAAGGGGTGCGGACGCTAACCGGAAGGTGGATTATTAGTAATAGATGCGGTTGGGACGGTCCATGTATATTGTTGTAATGCCCAAATGAATCTCACACTATACATCATGTCATTAGTATATGCATCATTATGCAACTCTTTATTCTGTCAATTGCCCAGCTGTAATTTGTTTACCCACATGTATGCTATTATTATTATTTATGGAGAGACACCACTAGTGAACTGTGGACCCCGGCCCTTTTCTTTAAACTGATAATACAACCAACTGCAAACTGTTACTTTCATTCTCTGCAAACATCATCCTCCACACATACGTTTAATCCTTTGTTACAGCAAGCCGGTGAGATTGACAACCTCACTGTTGAGTTGGGGCAAAGTTTCTTGATTGTGTTGTGCAGGTTCCACCTCCCTCGTCATCTACACGCCACCAAGCAATTTCTGGCGCCATTGCAAAGGGGAGACCTTCAGACGTGTTCTTCATCTCCTACTGGTTCGATAACCTTGGTTTCATAACTGAGGGAAATTTGCTGCTGCACTAGTTCACACCTTCCTCTTGGGGTTTTCCAACTACATGCCCGTGAGTGCATCAAGAATTTCTGGCGCCGTTGCCGGGGAGCTGAAGCACATCTGCAAGGGGAGTCTCTCACTTCACAATCTCTTTACTTTGTTTTTGTCTTGCTTAGTTTATTTTTATTTCTTGTTTAGTTTGCTATTAAATATCAAAAACACACAAAAAATTAGTTACTTGCATTGTTATTTATATTTCAGTTTTGCCTTAATATTGCTAAAATGGGAAGTCCTGAAGTTGAAGTAAGTTCGTTTAGGCAACAAGGAGGAGAAAGTTTGAAAGATGCATGGTATAGGATAAATGATGCTCATCAAAAATGCACTAAAAAACATTCCACTTTAATCCTTCTTAGGAATTTTATGTTGGTATTTCTAGTTGGTATAGGTATGTTCTTGACACTCTCACGGGGGGTAATTTTCTTGGTTCTTCTGCTTTGGAGGCCTGCAATTTAATTGAGAGTTTGGTAGGATCACCACCACCTACTAAAGAAATTAAAACTGAGGTCACTCTGGAAGATGATATTAAAAGGTTGGATTCTATGAAGAATTTTTTTCTTGATAATGTTAGCAAGAGTAATGGATCAATAGAGGATATTAATGAAAGAATCACTGCTTTAGAAACTAGTAACACCCTTGATACTCATAATCATATAATTGATGGATTAGAAGAGGCTATGGAAACTTTAAGCTCAACTTTTTCATCTATTAAAACTAAAAAAGAGAAA
Organism: Poa annua; assembly: GCA_026929855.1. Classification (NCBI taxonomy): domain Eukaryota; kingdom Viridiplantae; phylum Streptophyta; class Magnoliopsida; order Poales; family Poaceae; genus Poa; species Poa annua. The sequence goes on from CM049437.1 coordinate 2,966,569, forward strand.
GCTTTTGTGGGGAGGGAGCAAAAGTTCATCTATATTCCCAAACCGAAACCCCCTAGTATGCCTAAAAATGATGGTAGTGATTTGCGCAATATGACACCTTCATGGATATCTAAAGCACCTATTACAACAAACCATGTCTTGGATGAAATTATTGATTTGGATGCTTCTTCTGATGGAAATACTTGAGTTTTGCTTTCTGTGCCTAGCTCAAATGCGTTAAACAAAAGCGCTTCTGGGAGACAACCCACTTTTTATTTCTGTTATTTTATTTTCTTGAGTCAAGGAACATGCCTACCTCTGTAGCAATTCCTTTGTATCTTTACTTTATTGCATAAGTTGTGCCAAGTTAAGTCCCTAGTAGAAAGTTGATGCTAGAATTGGACTTCTGCGCAGGAACAGTTTTTCTGCTGTCCACCGTTTAATTCGTTAGAATTCACAGAAAAATCAAAATTACCTGAGATTTTTTGTGCGTGATCCTCAGATATGTACGCAACTTTAATTAGTTTTGAGTTTTATGATTTGAGCAAGTTAAGTGTCTCGAAAAAATTCATCTTTACGGACTGTTCTGTTTTTGACAGATTCTGCCATTTATTTTGCATTGGTTGTTTTGCTGTTTTTGAATGGATCTTTTTGTTCCATAAAATTCCAGTGGCTGTAGCTAATGTCCAGTACCATGATAATGATTGTCTCCATGCAGAATATGAGAATTTTTTATTATGCACTAACCCTCTAATGAAGTTTACTTTGAGTTTGGTGTGGAGAAAGTTTTCAAGGATCAAGAGAGAGGATGATATGATGTGATCAAGAAGATGAAAGAGCCTAAGCTAGGGGTTGCCCCCGTGGGTCACCCAAGCATATTTCAAGAAGACTCAAGCGTCAAAGCTTGGGGATGCCCAAGGCATCCCCTTCTTCATCAACAATTTATCAGGTTATCTCTAGTGAAACTATATTTTAATTCCGCCACATCTTATGTGTTTTACTTGGAGCGTCTGTTTGTTTTTATTTTTGTTTTGTTATTGTTGTTCTCTGAATAAAATGGATCCTAGCATTCTTGTGTGGGAGAGAGACACGCTCCGCTTTTTCATTTGAATACTCCTATTCTTCGCTTATATTTGTTGAGTATTCTTCTATGTTACTTCAATACTTCCAACTCTTATTTTTCATGCACCTCTTGTTCAGAGTTGTTAGTTCTCATATGTTATACTCTCTTGATTCATTGTTAAATACTTGGAGAGTTTATGTTCTAAATAAGTTGATTGGTGTTTGGTTAACAACAGAAAATGTTAAATGTAGTAGATGGTATAACTAAATGATACATAATCTTGTAGATCATTAAATTGTGTCACTTGAATCATTGATGTTGTTTTGAGATATTAATATGCTTAATGGTAAAACATGATGGTTTAGTAAAGTGGAATGATTAATGGTTGGTATAGAAAACTTGAAGCTGTTGAAAGGGCATGTGCCCTCATGTATGGTTTTGGTAATTAATGGCAATCCATATGGACTAATGTTTGTGTTGAGCATATTGCAAGTATGTCTTGAAGATGTCAAGACATCACCTATATGAAGATAGATGGGAGCATATTGCAAGTATGTGTTGAAAATGTCAAGACGTCACCTATATGAAGATAGATGGGATGATACGAGATTGATCAAGATGTTGATCAACACACGAAGCTACAAGATGTGCCAAGTGGCTCATGTATCTCTTGGATGGTAAGCCATTGTCCATATAGCTTTGTGTACTAACCCAAGTGTGTGTGTGGTATCTATATGTTGGGTTAGGTATCTTCCCATGGGCTTGCAACAAGAAGAACATCTCATAGAGCTCATGGAGGATGATGTCATGCGGTGTTCGTCATCAAGGTTAAGAAGTGCAGAACCAATAGAAGCATTTCGGAGATATCTTATGCTTGTAGCTTGGAGGTCGAAATGAAGACGAAGCTAATGGAGTTTGGAGATTGACATGAAGACGAAGCTAAGCGAGGCTCTCCCATAATGGCGTATGGGGGAGTATTTGGAGAAGTCTTCATCAAGCATGTGCTAGCAAGCGCAATCAAGAAAGGTGGTCCACTTGGAGAGATCAAGATCGTCATCATCTAGCTCAAGTGGAATGATCAAGGCAAAGGTTTGATCTTGATAGGGCTATAGGATAGATAGGCGTACTATCAAGAGGGGCTCTCGAGCGAGTAACTTGATCGCATCTTTGTGAAGAGCTCAAACCTTTGCATACTTGGCATATCATATTTCTTGTTTCTTATTTGGCTTTTCTCGTTGTGATGTTTCAGAGTTTGTTGTGATCTTCATAACAAGCTCAAGTTCATCAAAAAACAAAGTTCGTATGAAAAGCTTCTTGGTTTTTTATGTTGGAGGTTTTACCGGTTGTTCCTATTTTGAGAGGTTTCATGTTTCCCCATTTGGTTTTAACCTCCCATCTTGGACTATGATGTTTCACTGCATTATCTTGTAGAGTTCTTCGTTGTGATTCCAACGAGCCAAAAATCATCGAAAACGGAGTTCGGATGGTCAAGATATTGTCGTTTTCGTGTTGGTATTTCTGCAGTTTTCGTGAGTTCGGAAATTTCCGGGTCGGAAATTTCCGAATCGCGCGGATTTCAGTACTGTTTTCGCCCAGAAAACTTCGGAGATCTTTCCGGAAATCTCCGGGTGTCGGAAATTTCCGACCCTAGGTCGGAAATCTCCGATCTAAACTGCTGTAACGGCTAGAATTGTAGGAGGGGTATTTACCCCTCCCCTTCTTCTTTCTTGGGCCAGCTCGTTTTTCCCCTCTCTCTCCTGCCATTGTTGACCTTGGAAAAGCTTGCCCCTCTCAATTCCTCCCATGATTTTTTGCATATCTTAGAGATCTAGATCTACGTTTTCACCAATCCTTCTCTCCTCTAAGTGAGGGGAACCTAGTGGATCTAGATTTAGGAGTTCCTTTGTGGTTCTCCTTCTTTGTTCTTCCTCTCTTCTCCCCCCACAAGCATTAGTTGCTTTTGGTGGGATTTGGGAGTGAGGAATTTGACTCCTTTTGTGGTTTCTTTGTTCTTCCTCTCTCCTCCCCCATAAGCATTAGTTACTTTTGGTGGGATTTGGGAGTGAAGAACTTGTGTTCTTGCCATTGCATCGGTTGCATCGGTTTGAACCCTCCACGTGATTCGTGGTGGTGAAATTCGTGAGCTTGTTACTCTTGGGTCTTTGGACCCTAGACGCCTTAGTGGCCGGCCTTTGTGGCGGAGACCTTTTGTGGTCGGTTGGGACCTTTGTGGTCAAGTTGGACCTGTTGTGGTCAAGACCTCTTGTGATCATTTGGGAGCCCCCAATTCAGTTGTGGGTGTGTGCCCCAAGTTAGTTGTACGGGATTGTTCTCCGCCCCAAAGGAGTTAATAGTGGAAGGTAAACCCGGACCTTTGTGGTCGAGTTTATCGGAGAATAAGGTGAGGCCTTTGTGGCGTTGAGTCGGACCTGTGGTGGTCACTCACACCTCTCCAACGAGACGTACTCCTCTAAGGAGGAACTCGGGAATACATCATCGTCTCCGCGTGCCCCGGTTATCTCTATACCCGAGCTCTTTACTTATGCACTTTACATTGTGATAGCCTTCGTGCTTGAAGTCATTTACCTTGTTATCACTTTGTTGCTTGTCTTGCTTAGCATAAGTTGTTGGTGCACATAGATTCACCAATTTTTTTTAGGTTGTGTTCTTGATAAGTTAAACACTAAGTTTATCAACCCTAAATTGAAAAAAGTGTACCTCGCCTATTCACCCCCCCCCCCCCTTCTAGGCGACGTCTTTCCTTTCAGCTGTGCCACACTTAAATATCCAGTTGATAGCATAATGGTATATGACTTCTAATGATAAAAACAACCGTAATGACTTTGTGTTATGCGCTACGGTCGGGGTCCCAACAGTGACTTGTTCATTTGCCACAGTCCCTCATGGAGTGATTTTCATTATGCCTTGTAAGATCATATTTCTAGTTGGAATCTTTTTTCTTGTGAGTTCTAAATCTGCGGTTTTCATGGCACTTCCACCACCATATTTGCTAGCCTCTTCGGTACTTTTCATTGCCCTTTCTCACATTGAGAGTTCGTGCATACTTCGCGGGTACATCCAAAACTCGTGGGAGATCTTTATCATGTTCTCCTACACATAAGCCAAATATCTTACTCAAAACATCCACCATACCTACCTACTACAGCATTTCCGTAGCTGTTCCGAGATATATTGCCATGCAACTTTCATCTTACATTACATGACTTGTTGTCATTTATCATTTATATATTGCTTTGCATGATTCTATATAGCTGATGTGTGGTTTTACCCATGTTACGCTAGATCATTGCATATCCTGCTACACTGGCAGAGGCACCGTTTCATACACCATGTTTTATCCATTATGAGATCCTTGTATCAAAAGTGTGTTGTCATATTAGAATGTTTGCCCCTAAAAGTGAAAAGAGCCATGGAGGCCATCGAAAAGAGAAACAGAAAAATACAAAAAAATGGAAAAATAGAAAAATAGAAAAAAAGAAAAAAAAGAAAGAAAGAATAAAAAGGGGGCAACATTACTACTCTTTATCCACACTTGTGCTCATGTTATAGCACCTGTAATATTCATGGTCATCATTTGTGCTCATGTTTAGCACCTTTACTCCATATGTGAGAGTTTTCATGTTCTACTTATATAACTATGTGGGGAACTTTACATTATAGAACTTGGCTTGTATATTCCAATGATGAGCCTCCTCAAAAGTTTTCTAGGTCTTCATGGGCAAGCAAGTTAGATGCACCCCCACTAGTTTCATTGGAGAGTTTTCATACACTTATAGCTCTATGTGCATCCGTTGTGTGGCAATCACTACTCCTTGCATAGCTTCGATTATAAGACTTCCTCTTGTCTAATGATCACTTTCAGCTGTGTGAGACTTTCTTCCGTTGGCCTTCCAAACCCCCATTATTATTCTTTTAGCCACAACATCCTGGTGCCAGGAACCAACGCTGAACACTTGCTTGTTTTTAAGTGAACAAATAGAGAGATGATCTTCTACGTACATATTGTTATTGCTTGACTTGATCCTTTCACAAAGTTGTCATGAGTGTTTGATTCATTAGATGATTATATTGTTGTTCTTGAAACTTAAATCATCTTTAATATCTACTTTGCACGGTTGATTATTCTCTAGTACTAATTCATTGAAAGTTTTACTTTGTTCTTCCTACTTGTTTACCCATTACTCATTTGATATCAATATACACTACAGTTTTTATTCATTTGATCTCAGTTTACATGCATTACATTATTATATGATCAAGATTGTGTGAAAGCATGTCATTTCAGAAATTATTCTTGTTATCGTTTTACCTACTCGAGTACGAGTAGAACTAAGCTTGGGGATGCTTGATACGTCTCAAACGTATCTATAATTTCTTATGTTTCATGCTTATATTATACCAATTGCTACATGTTTTATACACACTTTGTATTGTTTTATGCATTTTCTGGGAGTAACCTATTAACAAGATGCCACAGTGACAGTTCCCTGTTTTCTGCTGTTTTTGGTTTCAGAAATACACTTCAGAAAATATTTTCGGAATTGGACAATTTTTATACCGATGGCTGATGCCCTTGGGCTGCCTTCGTGTTGTGCTGGCTCAAGAACATCACAAGAGGGACATGTGATGAGGGAGCTTCGAGCTCTTGGTGTTTGTCTCGGCTCATTTTTGCTCAATGGCGATGCAATGACGCCTCCCCAACCTGTTAATCTTCTCGACCTTCCGTGGCGGAGCTCCCAGTCAAGGTTCGTGCTAGGTGCTAGGGCTGGGCACTCGTTGATTGTGGATGCTCCTGAGTTGTGCCGTGGGGTTCGAGACGCACGCAGGTTCGACGCGCCAGGCTAATTGCGGACCATTGGTATTGTGATCCTCGACAACACCCCTCATCTAATTGTGACTCTTTGCTGATGTGCTTCCTGCCTGCTAGCTTACTCAAGATATTGGGCTGAGTAGTGTTTTGTCAGTGGCTCTTGCCATTTTCTCTCTTTCTTTTTACCTTTTTTAGAGATGCTGAGTAGCAGGTGGCCGCCTCTTATTGGCGAGACCCACCTTTCCCCCCTGTAATCTTCTTATGTATCCTGACCGATGGACACCCGGTGGGGTGGCCAGGAGCCTCATAGATTCTTTGTTATAGTAACTATGTGGAAAAAATCATCATATGTCTCATAGATTCTTTGTTATACGATACAAGAGATGGAGAGTGTTGCCGATATATGTCTAACTATGCATAGGGAACAAAGCAATTATTCGATTAATGCAAAACTTGCAAGGGTCTTAGTTTGTTGGCCATTGATATGTTTCTAACTATGCATCACACAACACAATAGTTTGATTAATGCAAAACTTGCAAGGGTCCTAGTTCGTGGGCCATTGATTAGAAGAGTGTGTATATCATCGTAAGAAATGTGAACCGACCAGTAATTTTGGCTTGGTTGAATCGTTGTCTAGTTCACAACTGAGAAACCAAAGTGATTTTCACAATGTTTGTAGTTTTTTTTTTTTTTTTTGAGAAACACAATGTTTGTAGTTGAATCATAGACCAAGGCATGCATCACTATTGTCTGCAGGGGAGAAGATACTGGCAGAATGGCCAAGCAAAAACGGATTAAAATAGTACTATAAGAATAGTTATAGTGGGAGTAACATGAGTACATGAATAGTCACATAGATGTCACATAGACAAAAAATGTTTGACATGTAATTAATTAAGAGAAAAGCAAATGATTTAATATAGGTAGTACTCCCTCCGTCAAGGATTGTTAGTCTTCTTAGAAATAAGGCCGATATGTGTGCATGCGTTCATAGGAGTAAGTGTACAGGCGTGTATATGAACGCTTGCGTTATACCGTGTATCTCAAAAAAGGTGCCCTGGTGTATTTTGTACACTTGAAATATGAGCTAACAAGGCATGCATTAAATCCGGTGATTGCAGCGGCTGAGCTTGACTAATCGTGTAAACAAGAAAAATGTCAGCCAACGTTACAAGAACTCAAATAAAGCAGATTGTAGAGTTTCTCGACAAGGAAGTGAGAATAAGGTTCTACAGATTTTACCATCACAAGTTCATCACCATGTCTCCACGGATGAATTGAGTTGCACAAACCAACAGAAAGCTATACAAAATCACGGCCCCCCGGTCACACTTTTATTGGACTTATTATTGTCAAAGTTGCATCAGGGGCAAGGCCATCACAGCGCCAAAAACAGAGACGATAACCACCATCAGCCAAAAGGGCACTCTAGTCTTCTGTTTCTTCTCACCGTGGGCCTCAGCCACTGGTCTTCCTACATTGTTCACCATAGCTGCAGCCTCCTGGGCAGCAGGAGGAGCTGGGGCAGCGTTTTCCTGTGGCTCTGGTTCCGCCACAGTTTGCTCCATTTCTTGTTGTTGGTTGTATTTTTCTACATACTCAGGAAACAATTTCCTGAAGTGTGGGCAATTTTTGCTGTGCAACAAGAGCAGTGTTTATGTAGGCTCATGGTTTAAAACAGGGAATAGTGCATGACATTAAGCATGAATCAAACATAAAGACCATCTCAACAGAGGCAAAGAAATGCCAGACATTTTTAAAGCTAAAATATATATGTGAATTTACAGTGTAACAATAGCATGCAGTGATTTAGCCTTAGTGGCACGAGCTCGTTGCATTTGGAAAATAGAGCATAATAATTAATAAACGAATGATGAGCTACTCCCTCTGTCCGGGTTTATAAGTCCTCTACGTATCCCTAGGTTGCGAATTTGACCAATATAATATAAATTTTATAATACAAAAAATATACCATTAGAAAATATAACGTCTGAATTTTCTAATAATATATTTTTTATAATACATATATATCTTATTATGTTGCTCAAATTTACAACCTAGGTATACGTAGAGGACTTATAAACCCGGACGGAGGAAGTAGAACTCTCAAACAAAAATTGATCAAGATATAACTGTCGGGCAAAACTACAACAAGGTTAATAAATTGTGATAGTGGAGCCATTTCAGCACAACAGCCGAAGCATCTATGTTTCTGAAGAGTTAAGAACTACTCCCTCCGTCCCATAATATAAGCATTTTTAGCAAGCTAAACTAGCTATAGCTAAAAAAAAACTTACATTGTGGAACAGAGGTAGTACAACGTTTATCTCAGTGAGCATGATCAGAATAAAATTATGTTGTGGAGAAATGCATTTACCTCTCACAGTTGTAAGAAAGAGAAGCCTTTGCTAAACGCTTCTTCTCTCCGTCTGTACTCCTGATGCTTCCGGTTGTCAGAGCATCATCCATCTGTAAATAAAGGAATCATTTCAGAGTTCATAAAACACAATGCATTGAGTCCATTATTAGTTTTGGTGATACAAAAATATATCTGTTCTCACTTCAGCGCCAGAATACTTGATTTAGGTGACTAGCATAAAAATTAAGTAAGATTGCCAGTACAACAAAAAAATGCATCGTTGCAAGTAAAATGCTAATGCTAGTTATATGAACATTTAAAATAATTGCTTGCAGTAGTAGTGAAGTGCTTAGATAATTGTTTAAGAGTACAAATTGCTAGGTCTCCAGAGAAAACATCAAAAAATAAGAATGAAATCAGATACTCCCTCCATGACTCCATCCCATATTAATTGACGCTAAAACAGATATATCTACCACTAACATGTGTCTAGATACATCCATTTTACCGTCAAATAATATGGGACGTGGGACATGGAACGTAGGAGGGGGGGTATTAATTTTGCTAGCTGATGAAAAAGTAACAACTTACCATAAATGATAGGAGCCCTGTTAGAATGCTGCAGCACAAAGGCATATGTCAGACCAGTGATGAAAAAAAACTCCAGGGCAACATATATTCACAAATTGGCATTGAAAGATCACTTGTATCTTTATAAAAGAGAAGGTGCGCTTTGATGTTTTTGCAAGTTTCACCCTCTTATTGTTAAATATAAAGTTTTGTCACTTCAAGGCAACCAGAAAAGCATGATTCATGAATGATCCTACAGGAGAGCAAGACTTGCTACTGGAGAATGATTTGAAGGCGGGTAACTGAAGATCATAAACTCAAATAGCTGAGATTGAAATGGGAGAACATCTTATGGGCGTAAAACCACATTCAAAATTTAACAGCTGGTAAGGGATGGCTTTGTTTAGATGCCCCAAATTATTTCTATAAAAACATTAAGGGAAAAATATATTCAGCATGGACAGAACACATTATACACACTGACTGAGCTAGATAACAATGTGTACATACCTTGCTACAGACCACATTGGATTCCAAGATTCTGGATGAACTGCAAAATCGAAGATATATGTGATTCATTTTTAAGCCCTGATTGAATACAAATAAAATTATAGGATGTGATTACAGCATGATGCTTACAGTCACTCATTGATAAGCATATCCTCTTGTGAGGGGCAAACCTGCCACTTGGGGTTGTCATGCTGAACAACAAAGACAAACCATAAGTAAAAAAGTCAGAAGTTAAAAGGGATTCATTACTTCCATATGTGTATATTTCTTAATTTGTTTTCCTTTTGACATCCTAATAAGGAACAGCACATTACCACATTATAAAACATTTCAGTACCTAATACTTGGAGGTTTGAAGGGGTAATCAGATGGAAATTTAAGCTTCCCATAGTAATATCCACCTTCACGAGGAAAAAAGAGCAAACTATGTTAGAAGCTGTAATAGAGTAAAATACTGACTGGAGTAGGTCTGCACGTAAAAGATTGTAGTTCAAACTATTTATCATAATTACCTTCAAAGGGTGTGCCAACACTTCCTTCAAGCACAAAATCTGGCAAAAATAAGACTAAAATAAGTAAATGATACCAATCTAAAAGGAAAACGAAAAGATAGACACCATAGAACACAACATGCCAATCACGCACATGACATGTAATCCGGAAGACGATAAGGAATCGACTTGCAGCAAAGCTTAATGCAAAAAATGATACACACGCATTATATGGCCAGAATACAAACTGTGAAACCGAAACCAGGGATAGTTTTTTCGCACTGAAAGGTGTGTCATTTACTAAAAATAAGAGCAGCTAAATACATATATTGAACAAATCCAACAAACCCATACTTTTAATATGCCTAAGTAAACCGAATGTCCTAATGTCAAAGTTGCAGCTAAAATCTACACTTCAAGTCTTCAACATAAGCAGCGGGTTGAATCAAGCCAGTGTTTTAAGCAATTAACCATATGGGAGGTACTGATGCAAGACATAGGGCCAACTGCATGAGTCTGTGATGACTGTCGAATAAATTTCCAATACAAAATCAGATATAGTGTGGACCAATGGGCACTGGTGTGACACTTCCCCATCTCCAAGCCCATGCCAAGCACGCACTGAACTTTCTATATGCTAATAACCAACCCCGCCACCCACTGCCCATAGGTTCAAGCAGGAAAGCTTGAACTTACCCAACTCATAACCCAAATTTACAGCACGGTTTTCACAAAAAACCAACGGCAGGATAATTTGTACTGTAACAGACGCAGTAGGTGTACATACAGACACATTACTGAGATTAGCCCAACAGTTTAAACATTATATATGTATGCTACAAATGGGCAAACATAAGCACGGCACCAACTAAATCAAGCACAAGCATGGCGACACGGGCACCACATACATCATCAAACACCAAATCGCCAATCGCAACCATCACTCCCGAATATATTCCATTAAATTAAACGACGGTGAATATGCTGGTGGAATCAGTGGAAGCTACTTACGCCACTCCAATATGTCGTTGGGCAGCGGGCGAGCCACGATCTGCGGCGGCGGCTCCTGCAACCCAGCCCAATCGCGTCAGAGAGCCCCCAAAAACCGACACAAACCGCGCCCGAACGAATCGAATCGAACCGAGCGGGGCCAGGGAACGTTGGAGCTCACCTTGCAGAGCGCGTGGTACTCCTTCTGGAGGCGCTTCAGGCAGCCCTTGTCGGCCATGGCAAAAACCTTAGGCGGCCGCCCCCCTAGTAGCCGCTCAAATCCCGCCCGCGCGCGCCCCTCGATCGACGGCCCAATCCGGCGGCGGCTAATCGGGAGCGGGAGCCTCGGGATCGAATTCCGCGGCGGCGCGAGTTGGGGATTTGGTCGAATCGGGCGGCGGGGGAAGGGATGGGATTGGGATCGGCGGCCGCGTTCCCTGGTGGGAGAAGGGGGGGAGAGGGGAAGCGACAGCGTACGGAGTAATAGAGGGGAAAATCGACTCGGGATACTCCTTTGATGGTTCCCGATTGCTTTGAGATACGCGCGGCGTGACGTGGCACGAGGCCGGGCGGGCAAGCCGACGGACGGGCCGTTGGGTCGCACGCGCTTTCACCGTCCTTTTCCAGTCTCCACCTGCTTGGTGGTGGTTGTGTGGTTCTCCTCGAGTACGGCTTTTCGGAGCTTGGGCTTTAGGAACCTTTTTTTTTTTTGAAAAATTAAAAAAGTTGTTTGTAAGTTCTAAAATCTTTTCTATCTAAATAGGAGATCCCCACTAACTGATTTTCCTACCTTCTCGTGATGCCACGTCACCCCTTTTAACCCCACCACATATGGTTATGTAGAAAGTCGCTCGCTCGCTTCCGTTCTGCCACGACGCCATTTTTCATACCTACGCAGGAGGTCCCTTCGTGGGCTAGCCCGCCAAGCCGCCAAGCCATATGGGCTGGACATCTCTTTGTGGGTTCACAAATCCATCTCTCTACCTCTCTACCTGTTCTTCCAGCGAAAAAAAAAGCAGTTGCCGTTATAGCCAGCAATTAATCTCCACCCAACGATTTACGGTCTCCTCGCAGATGATAATCATCAAAGCGCCCGATGAATCTTAAAAGTCATCGAGTAGAACCTGCACGATTGAAGTGAGGCGCCACCGTTTCTAGGTTAAAAACCAACCCGTGCTGGCATTGACATCAACCACGCCAGTCTGCTCGCATCGCCACCTCTAGCAGCGTTCTCCATGCTGTTAGTTGTCCGCTCCCGATTGAATTCACCATTTCTTACTTTCGACGCCACACCCTAGGTTCATCAATCGGGCAGGTTGTGCTCTGGCTTGAAAGTTGTTCGACGGTTTGCTCCTCCATTTGATTTGGTTGGACTTTGTGTGCTGCTTTTGTAATCTTGCTGGTTGCAGGTATTGTTACCATGGAATCTTCCCTAAATTAATTAGTTACAATGGAGTTTGCTCTCCAACTCCAAGGTCAGGTCCTCTCTCAAATCTGAGCAGGGCATTTATGGTTTACTCAGTCTCCACTGTATTGGACCATCTGAAGGCCAAAAAGATCAAGTGACATATTATTCTGAGCTCGAGAGACCCTCCGATCTGGATATGTATGTCTTCCTTCAAATTCTTATATTCTTACAACTCGCTTTTGTTGGATCCATAGTTGATGGCTAGCAAGTTTTCATATATTTTTAACGTTGTCAGGAAACAATTGGTGTTTTTTTTTTAAAGGAGGAAACAGTTGGTGTTTACCAACGAGCAAGTAAGATTAAGCATTTTTTACGCAGCTCCAACCTTTTTTGTCCAATGTACACGGAGCATTCTTATGATCCACGTTTTCAGGACCCAACTATGTGAGCAACAAAAGGATATTACGTTTCAACTGAAAGATAGCTCTACGAGGACAGATCAAATGATGTAACCAACAACGCCTCTCAACGTTCTTTCATTTCTATGGTCTATCGTTTGAACGTCATGTCCATGTTTAACATTATCCAGATGTACAATGAATGATAAATGAATGAATAGGATTTGCTTGGACATATCAAATATGAATGCAATACTGGTTAGATTTTTCCATTATTAAATATATTTTTCTTTGGCACATGTTCTTGCATCCTTCCGTTGAATGCAATATATCTCTATGCCTTTGTTATGTACGGTCCATCCTTAAAAGATTTATTTCAAAATTTAACTGCTAACAAAAATTAACAAAAAAAATTGTGGTTATAGATATTGATAACAATTTATATGTCCATGTTCCGCAGCAACGCGCGGGGAATCATCTAGTATTTATAACATGTCCATATGTTGATTATGATGAATTAAACTAGAGTGAAAAATCAATAAAAATAATCTATATTTTAATCTATACAAAAATGATAAAGTGTGGATTTACTACGGCCATTTTTAAATCTTGGTTTTTTGTCGGATTTGTCAATTTTTTATAGGCTAAAATACAAAATAAAATGCATTAAGAGTTTGCACACTCACACAGTTTAACATATGTCGATCAAGATATTTTTCTAAATCTTTTAAAACTTACAAATATCGAATTTGCTAGTTCTCAGTCGTCTGAGAACTCGCGAGTTCTCAGTCACGTTCATAACCGTTAGATTTGTTGTTCCAAGATTCGTATTCCTAGTTTTTTCCACTTTTCCCCGGCGAGCGAGTGCTCTTGTGCGCGTGTACGTCCTGGTAGTTACGTGAGGAGTTCATGGGTTATTGCTCCTGCGTGTTGGCTGATGGGCCTATTGCTCCTGAGTAGTTTTTCGTTTCTTTTATTTGCACAACCCGTGTGGGCTTTCCAGTCCTGTTGGTGATGATAAATTGACAACTCAAACATTTTTGATACAGTAGATGCTACAAAGGGAGATTGAGTTTGTGGTTTTTCAGTTGCAAGTCAACCGCAACTGATTTTTATCCAGTTGTAAATGGTTGTAATTTTTTTGTCCAGATGCAAGTGGGCTGTAAGTGAGTTTTTTTACAGTTGTAAGTCGGGCCACTGGGTTTTATCTAGTTTTTGTGTGTGTTTTAAGTGAATGTGAGAATTTTCAGTTGCAACCGACTTGCAACTGATTTTTTTAAAGTTGCAAGTTGGTTATAACAGATTTTTTCCAATTGCAAGTGGGTTGTAACTGAATTTTTTTTACAGTTGCAAGTCGGCCCGCACTAGGTTTTTATCTAGATTTTGTTTGTTTTAAGTGAAAGTAAGATTTTTCAGTTGCAACTAAATTTTTTTTCCACTTGCAAGTTGGTTATAACTGAGTTTTTTTTGTCAGGTGAGTTTTTTTCCGAGTTACAAGTGAGTTGCAACTATTTATTTTTTTACAGCTGCAACTGAGTTTTATCCAGTTTGCGAAAAAATTCTAGTTACGAGTGGGTTGTAATTGAGATTTTTCTAGTGGTTTGTTCTAACTAAGAGTTTCAGTTGAGCTGCAACTGACACTTGGTGGTGTCAAGAATTAATATACTTCTCGATCATACAAGAAAAACTCACACCCAATATTCATTTTTTGTTGCAACTAATGCACTAAAGTATTCCATTTGGGAGCACAAAAAATCTCTAATCTCACTTCATAGTACGTTTGATAACTTGTAGATTTTTTAAATGAATACCGTAGAAAAGATACATATATATACAACTATACGAGTACTACCAACAAACTAAAGTGGTTAGTGCTCAATTATGGTATCTCAAAAAAAGTGCTCAATTATGGCCCGCTTTGCTTGGTTCGTTCGTGGGCCTTGTACCTGGGCTGTACATGCAGCGAACAACAATCAAAACATCCCAGACACCATGTATGAAACGAGACAGTGCCGTCCTCCACACAATTAGTTGGACGCAAGGAATAGAATCATACGATGGCAGGTCGACTGAGAATTCACTAATTCTCAGTCGCCTGAGACCTAGGCACGCCCTACAAATATCGCTTTTGAATTTAGGAAAAAACTCCATGAAGCAGAAGCTCCATTTATCAGTTCTCCTCCGTATATATATCGAAGAGAATCAGTCTCTATTTACTATACCTCCTCAAATACGTTTATGGTGCCTTCATTTGTCTGCAAGTTGGGGTAACAGCCATCGACAACGCAACTACGTCAATGATGGCAAGACTTAGGACACACTCAACATCTTGATCCAATCTATGAGGCAAAATACAACGATAGTAAGCCATGGCTTGTCAACTACCTCTTCGCAAGACATTCGAGTAGGCATTCGACGGGTTGGCGGTCACTACCTTCCCATCATGCTGGAGGTTTCAATGTTGAGTGGATCTCGAGGAAGTCGTCATCAAGACAAGCTCGACCAGGCCAACGTTCAGTCATTGGACAAATTGACGGAAATCACGAGCAAATACGTCCTCCGGCGAATCAAGCGAGATGAGAACGACGAGGATAAGAAGACCACAGAGCCCTCGAATAGTAAGGGCAAGCCTTGCTCTGGGAGGGAAATCCCCGCCGCCATAGTTACCGACGAGTCTTGCCTGATACTCCAGATGCTTAACGATGATGATGTGATCACCCGCGTCAACAAAAGAATATGAATTAGATTGAGACTCCACGAATGTGACTCGAGTGTTTAATATCGAACTCTCGGGGAAATGAACCAAAAGTTGTTGTCTCCTTATCTTTATGTAACCTACAAAACAAAGTAAATTGTTTTGTGCACTCAACCTCACCAAGAGGTTGTCAAGCACAAGGTGTAAGTAAAAGATATAGAAATAAATGCAAAACAGAAATAAATATGCAATGGTGATAAATAAAAGTGTAAGGATGGTATGAATGATATTGGATGATGAGTTTGTGGTTTGTATGGTGTTTGCAATATGTAAATGTATTTTTGTATTTTCGGATTTAATAATGGCAAAAAATATAAAGTGCAATAAAAGTGTTGGAAAGGTGTTTCTTATGATTAAAAATGGACTGGGTTCATGGTTTCACAAATGCACTCTCTCTTTTATATAGTGGTAGATAATGGAACATAGCAATTGACATATAAGATTGCAACAAGATAAGTTATTAATAATATGGGCATCACGTACTTACATAGAGATCTTTTGGCATTTAAGTTCAATGACATGAAGTTTAAATAAGAACATGCTAGATCTAGTCATGTTGATAGTGGCAATGTCATCCACATATCCCGGTAGCATGGTATTTTTTTTATCCCTAGTGAGGCAACAAAGTAAGTTAAAAACCCAAGTGGATCACGGTATTCCTGCCAACTTACCACAAAACCACCCCCCGTTACTCCAACTAATGCACACGTTCCCCCTCACACGCTCTCATACACATGTTGGATCAAAACACATAGACAAGAACGGGGTACATAATATGCATCTACTTTCATAACAAAGACATAATATTGGCAATCATCATAACATATATCAATTTAAGAGATCCACCACAAAGATATTACATATATGACCATAATCATGTTCATCAGCTCATATGGCACTAATTAGTGAAGATAAAGAGAGAGGAGAGATACATAAGTTACTTCCACAAACCCATAGTCCAGGGGTGGACTACTCCCTCTTCATCATGGAGACGGTGGAGAAGTCGTTGGAGAAGGTGGAGACCACACCGGCAGCGCCCCGCCGGAGTTTTTCCCCCTCCAATCTGCAGCTCCAGGTCTCTGTTTCGTGGTTTCTGTGTTTCTGCGGCGCTCCTCTCCGAAAAGGCTCGGGGGAGTATTTTTATAGTCGTTTTCAGGTCAAGACGAAGCCACGGAGACGAAGATCGACGGCATCGGAGGCTCGAGGCCCAGAAGAGGTGCCCCACGCGGCCAAGGAATCTGGCCGCGTGGCCCCCCCCTCTTTTGCTCCTCGGCCTTCCACTTTTGTGAAAGAGATATGCCCTAGAGGCAATTAATAAATTGTTTATTTATCATATCTCATTTGTTCATAATACGTTTTTGTATCATGCTATAACTGTATTAAGCGGAAACATTAATACACGTGTGCTACGTAAAACAACCAGGTCCCAAGTAGGCTCTATATTACTAGTCCATTGTGCAATCGATGATCGAGGTTTCCCGATCATGTGACATGGTGTCAATTTGACAATGGAGTCATGTCGTTGGTAGAACGATGTGATGGACATACCCAATATTTGTAGGACGTAGCCATTACGCTTTTGACCGTGAGATCAACTCTTATTGCTATTCCTGAAAGACACTTTGATTGCATCAAACGTCATATCTTAATAGTGTGACAATAAAGGTGTTCCTCTCGGGTGTCGGAAGGGAGTATGTTGAGACGAGGGGTCAAGAGCGGGATTTGCCAGTCCGCATAGCAGGATAGATACTCTAGGGCCCACTCGGTGAGATTATGTCAAATGAGCTTGCAAGCGTGTGACTAGGTCAACAGGACATAATAACATGGACGAGTAGAAGATAGCGGTGTCAGTAACGAGATCAAGCTAGGTATGGTGATATCTATGAACGAGTCTCAGACACGCTAAGTATCGCCATGGCAAAATGTTTAAGACTCAGACGTCCAGGTTCGAACGATAAAGTATTCGTTATCTCGCAGGGATTAATTCTGGGTATCCTCGGTCCACGAATTAGTCATTGATCGGAGAGGTTGTCTCGATCATGTCTAGTGAGATCTCGAACCGCTAGGGTAACACACTTAAGGGGAGTCGACAAGTTTACCGGAAGAGAAATTAAAAGAGAGTGCACCGGGAACGTCCCGGGAAAGTTCCGATGGAGATCGGGCAGCGACGAAATAGTTTTCGGAGCCGGAATAAATTATGTAATATGTATTTATTATTAGTTAGTGTAATTAATAGTTAAATATATTTTTATTTAATTTTTTCTGAATTTTTAAAGTCAAAAATCCCTAAATGGGCCTTTTTGGGCAAAAGGACCCATGAAGGGGGGAGGAGTCCCTCCAAGGGAAGGGGCTTGGTTCGGCCGGCCTAGGCCACATGGGGCCCACCCATGGCCGGCGCACCAGCCTGGCAGGTTGGGCAGGCCCTGGCCTCCTATATATATGGGGGTACCCATGGCCTTTAAAACACACACCAACTCTCTCTCTCTCTCTCTCCTTGGATCCCGTGACTCCCTAGTTTGGAGTTGCGCCAAGGATAAGTTTTCTCCACCATACGCACGCCGCCATGCTGCTGGTCTTCCGGTCCCAGTCTTCCGCTGCTTCGTCCTTGGATCGGAGCCCGGAGTTCGTCGGCTTCACCGTACGTGTGTAACGCCCTGCGAGGTGCCACACTAGTGGTGCTGGAGGTCTATTTCCTCTACGCGACCTCGAGGTCATCTTCGTCGGCTTCATCGACAACGCTTGTGCGGGAGCGTAATCCCCGCTTTTCGGTCTACAAGGGTATGTATACCGATCTCCTCCGTATTACTATATCTGCATAGTATAGATCCTGGCTAGTTTAAGGTTATCGCTGTTAGGAAAATTTTTGTTTTCTGCCTGCGATCCCCTTCAGTGGTATCAGAGCCGATCTATGCGTAGATATAGCTGTACGCTAGTTGCACCCGTGTTTATCACGGTGACATCGTTCTTTTATTTGCTACCCTCTCGCGTGCACTTGCAATGTCGGCAGCATTGAGTTGATGAAGCGGCCCGGACCGACTTTACGCGTACGCATACGCGAGACTGGTTCCACTACTGACATACGGCTGGTACCGTATATGTGGCTGGCGGGTGTCTGTCTCTCTCTCTTTAGTTGGCTTTGCATTTTCAATGGAGGGCCCGAAAGGGATGAATAAATATGCAATTATTTGATCGTTGTTGTGGTCATAGGTTCGTAGGTATGAAACGGTTCTATCTGCGACAGCCCCTAGCCACGTAAAATATGCAAAAGATAAAGTAGAACGCGTCTAACTTTATTTTGCAGGGGCAATGTGATATGGTCAAGGTAGGTTTATTAAATTGTTTATAAACTGTGGGCGCGAAGGAGACCATCGGCGCAAGTACCATATCACGTCGCATTACATATTGATGTTTTGAGTGCATGTTATATTGTGTGAATATATATTAGTATATATTAGTTACACGGCGGTTATAATATAAGATGATCCCTCCAAAATACCATTAGTGTTCTCCTTCAACGTGCACCACCAAGAAAGTTCTACGTTATGAGGCAGGCCGTGACGATCGGGTGTCAGACATATCGTCGTTCGCATACAGTGGGTGTAAGACATGTTTGCACAAGCGTATACGTTGAAGGTTATTATGGTGAGCCTAGCATGTACAGACATGGCCTCGGAACACGGTGACCGAAAGGTCGAGCATGAGTCACATAGTTGTTGTGATTGACATTTCGATGTCTACCTTTGAAATTGTGTTGCCGGCTCTGACGATGAGGGGTTGCACAATGGATTAGGGTCGTGTGATCACTAAAACGATTAGAGGGATATTCGTTTTGAGTGGGAGTTCTTATAGTTATTTTCTAAAACTAGAACTCAAAATATTATGAACAAAGTCTTATGTTTTGCAAATTTCATTGTAGATGTCTCATCCCACCTTGAACCTAGGCATGTTCCTTGAGAAAGAAAAACTTAAGACCAATGGGTCGAACTTCGTATCCTGGTTCCGTGATTTGAAGTCCCTTCTGAATACCCACAAGGTGGTTTACATCCTTGAAGCCCCCTTAGATGATCAGCCAGCAAACACCGCCTCAGAAACTGTTAGGATCGTCCACGAGTTTAAGGCAGAGATTTCCTTTTTTGTCCAGAGTGGCATGCTCTTTGCCATGGAGTCTGACCTGCAATACCATTTTGAGAACAAGAGTGCTTATGAGATAATCACTGAACTCAAGGTTGTTTTTGCACGACAAGTCATGGATGAGAGGTTTGAAGCTACCAAGCTTTTCTTCTCAGCCCAGATGGAAGAGCACGGCAACATAAGCGAGCACTTAGCCAATATGTTTGGCAGCGTTCAGCTCCTGAATGATCTGGGATATATGATTCCAGAAGAGCTGGTTATTGATAGGGTGCTGTTGTCACTACCCCCTAGCTATAAGGACGCTATCATGAACTACGACATGAAAGGGATATCAAAATCCTTGTCGGAAATTCTGATGATGCTCAACATGGCCGAATTGGAAATCAAGATGGACAAGATGGTGGTGACCATCAGATCATTGGAAGCGCAATTGCCCAAGTGTCTAGAAGATAAGAAGGCCGGCAAGATTGTCGGAAAAGAGAAATGTATATTTGATATACATGTTATTGATGTGTACCTTACCTGCGCCCGTAGCAATACCTGGGTATTTGATACCGGTTCTGTTGCTCACATTTGTAACTCTCAGGAGGAGTTGCGGAATAAACGGCGCCTGGCAAAGGATGAGGTGACGATGCGCGTCGGCAACGGATCAAGAGTTGACGTGGTGGCTGTCGGCACACTCCCTCTGCATCTACCATCGGGATTAGTTTTGGTTTTAAATAAGTGTTATTTTGTACCAAGTCTGAGTGTAAACATTATAAGTGGTTCTTGCTTGTTGCAAGACGGATATTCGTTCAAATCAGCATCAAGTGGTTGTGCTATTTCGATAAATGATATCTTTTATGTTGATGCTCCTATGAATAATGGTTTATTCTTGTTGAATTTCGATCGTAGTACTCACATCCATAGCATAGATGCCAAGAGGATTAAACTTAGTAGCGATACCGCCATGTATATGTGGTATTGCCGTCTCGGTCATATTGGTATAAAGCGCATGAAGAAACTCCATACCGATGGACTTTTAGACTCGTTGGATTTTGGATCCCTCGACATATGCGAGCCATGCCTCATGGGCAAGATGACCAAGACACCGTTCAATGGTTTCATGGAACGGGCGTCGGACTTATTGGGAGTCATACATTCAGATATATGTGGACCAATGAGCGTGTCGACACGCAATGGTTATCGTTATTTTGTCACCTTCACCGATGACTTGAGTAGATATGGGTATATCTATTTGATGAAACACAAGTCTGAAACATTTGAAAAGTTCAAAGAATTTCAAAGTGAAGTTGAAAATCAACTCAACAAGAAAATCAAGCACCTTCGATCCGATCGTGGCGGCGAATATTTGAGTTTTGAGTTTGGCACACATCTGAAGGCCTGTGGCATCGTGCCGCAACTTACGCCAGCTGGAACACCGCAACGCAACGGTGTGTCCGAGCGACGTAATCGTACCCTATTAGATAGCGTCCGGTTTATGATGTCTCTTACCGATTTGCCTGTATCATTTTTGGGATATGCGTTAGAAACAGCCGCATTCATTTTAAATAGGGCTCCGTCCAAATCCGTAGCAACGACACCATATGAGATATGGCATGGCAAGAAACCTAAGTTGTCGTTCCTGAAGGTCTGTGGTTGTGAGGCGTATGTTAAGAAACTATAGCCCGACAAACTCGAACCGAAATCGGAGAAAGTCGTCTTTGTAGGGTATCCGCGGGAAACCATAGGATACACCTTCTACAACCAAGCCGAGGGCAAAACGTTTGTCGTGAAGAACGACACCTTTCTCGAGAAGGAGTTTCTCGCTAAAGGAGTAAGTGGGAGGAAAATAGACCTCGACGAGATTGTTGATCCCGAACTCGAAATTCCGAGTGGCGCAACGGAAGCTGTTCCGGAAACGTCCTCCACAGAAGGAGTGGGAGAAAATGTCGAGGATACTATTCTACCTCGTAGGTCTGGGAGATGTCGTAACGCTCCTGAGTGGTACGGCAACCTGGTTTGCACCGTCATGTTAATTGAACAAGACGAACCTACGAACTACAAAGAGGCTATGGCAGGCTCTGAGTCCCTGAAATGGCTTGAAGCCATGAAATCCGAAATAGGATCCATGTATGACAACAAAGTATGGACTTTGATGGAGATTCCCGAAGGGCGCAAGGCCGTCGAGAATAAATGGATTTTTAAGAAGAAGATTGATTCTGATGGTAACGTGACCGTCTATAAAGCTCGGCTTGTCGCAAAGGGTTTCCGACAAGTTCATGGAATTGACTACGATGAAACTTTTTCACCGGTAGCGATGCTAAAGTCTATTCGGGTTTTGCTAGCACTTGCCGCATATTACGACTATGAGATATGGCAAATGGATGTCAAAACAGCGTTCCTAAATGGTAACATTGAGGAAGAGTTGTATATGGTACAACCTGAAGGTTTTGTCGATCTAGAAAATGCTGGCAAGGTATGCAAGCTTCAGCGTTCCATTTATGGACTGAAGCAAGCATCTCGGAGCTGGAATCTTCGCTTTGATGAGGTGATCAAAGGTTTTGGATTTGTCCAAAATATGGAAGAGACCTGCATTTACAAGAAAATGAGTGGGAGCTCAGTTGTATTCCTAGTACTATATATGGATGACATATTACTAATTGGGGATAATGTGGATCTTCTAAATAGCGTGAAGAAATATTTAAACAGTAAATTTTCCATGAAGGACTTAGGAGAAGCTGCATACGTTTTAGGCATTAAAATCTATCGTGATAGATCAAGACGTCTATTAGCGTTGAATCACAGTACTTATCTTTCGGTATGGAGACGGCAAAGAAAGGTTCTCTGCCAGTTGTCAAGAATAGAATACTGAGCAAGGCTCAGTGTCCGGTGACGGAACATGATAAAGTCGAGATGACTAAACATTCCTATGCTTCAGCCATAGGATCGATCATGTATGCCATGTTAAGTACTCGACCTGATGTAGCATTGGCTCTTAGCTTGACGAGCCGGTTCCAAAGTAATCCTGGAAAGGATCATTGGGTAGCTGTTAAGAGCATTCTTAAGTATCTCAAGCAGACAAAGGAAATGTTCCTTGTGTATGGTGACTGTGAAGAAGAACTTGGCGTAACAGGTTACGTTGATGCAAGTTTCTGCACAGACCCAGATGACTCTAAGTCACAAACAGGATATGTTTTCAAGGTTAACGGAGCCGCTGTGAGCTGGAGGAGTGGGAAGCAACCCATCGTGGCCCAATCTACAATGGAATCGGAGTACATTGCTGCTTCTGAAGCCGCGAATGAAGCTGTGTGGCTGAGGAAGTTCATCATTGAGCTTAGAGTGTTCCCTAGCGCGCAAGACCCCGTAACCCTCTACTGCGACAATACGGGTGCTATTGCTAACGCGAAGGAACCAAGGTCTCACTCAACTGCCAAACACATTCTCCGACGCTTCCATGTGATACGACAGTATGTACAGGAAGGCGATGTGAAGATTTGCAAAGTGCATACGGATCTGAATGTTGCAGATCCTTTGACGAAGCCTCTTCTACTTGACAAGCATGTAAAACACCAAGATGCTATGGGTGTTAGGCTTTTACCAAGTTGTAAACTAGATTAAATTGTACTCTAGTGCAAGTAGGAGACTGAACGAGATATGACCTAGAGGCAATTAATAAAGTGTTTATTTATCATATCTCATTTGTTCATAATACGTTTTTGTGTCATGCTATAACTGTATTAAGCGGAAACATTAATACACGTGTGATACGTAAAACAACCAGGTCCCTAGTAGCCTCTATATGACTAGTCCATTGTGCAATCGATGATTGAGGTTTCCCGATCATGTGACATGGTGTCAATTTGACAATGGAGTCATGTCGTTGGTAGAACGATGTGATGGACATACCCAATATTTGTAGGACGTAGTCATTACGCCTTTGACCGTGAGATCAACTCTTATTGCTATTCCTGAAAGACACTTTGATTGCATCAAACGTCATATCTTAATAGTGTGACAATAAAGGTGTTCCTCTCGGGTGTCGGAAGGGAGTATGTTGAGACGAGGGGTCAAGAGCGGGATTTGCCAGTCCGCATAGCAGGATAGATACTCTAGGGTCCACTCGGTGAGATTATGTCAAATGAGCTTGCAAGCGTGTGACTAGGTCACCAGGACATAATATCATGGACGAGTAGAAGATAGCGGTGTCGGTAACGAGATCAAGCTAGGGATGGTGATATCTATGAACGAGTCTCGGACACGCTAAGTATCGCCATGGCAAAAGGTTTAAGACTCAGAAGTCCAGGTTCGAACGATAAAGTATTCGTTATCTCGCAGGGATTAATTTTGGGTATGCTCGGTCCACGAATTAGTCATTGATCGGAGAGGTTGTCTCGATCATGTCTGGTGAGATCTCGAACCGCTAGGGTAACACACTTAAGGGGAGTCGACAAGTTTACCGGAAGAGAAATTAAAAGAGAGTGCACCGGGAACGTCCCGGGAAAGTTCCGATGGAGATCGGGCAGCGAGGAAATAGTTTTCGGAGCCGGAATAAATTATGTAATATGTATTTAATATTAATTAGTGTAATTAATAGTTAAATATATTTTTATTTAATTTTTTCTGAATTTTTAAAGGCAAAAATCCCTAAATGGGCCTTTTTGGGCAAAAGGGCCCATGAAGGGGGGAGGAGTCCCTCCAAGGGAAGGGGCTTGGTTCGGCCGGCCTAGGTGGGCCACATGGGGCCCACCCATGGCCGGCGCACCAGCCTTGGCCGGCTGGGGTGTGGGATTAGTCCCACACCGCCAGCCTGGCAGGTTGGGCAGCCCCTGGCCTCCTATATATATGGGGGTACCCATGGCCTTTAAAACACACACCAATTCTCTCTCTCTCTCTCCTTGGATCCCGTGACTCCCTAGTTTGGAGTTGCGCCAAGGATAAGTTTTCTCCACCATACGCACGCCGCCGTGCTGCTGGTCTTCCGGTCCCAGTCTTCCGCTGCTTCGTCCCTGGATCGGAGCCCGGAGTTCGTCGGCTTCACCGTACGTGTGTAACGCCCTGCGAGGTGCCACACTAGTGGTGCTGGAGGTCTACTTCCTCTACACGACCTCGAGGTCATCTTCGTCGGCTTCATCGACAACGCTTGTGCGGGAGCGTAATCCCCGCTTTTCGGTCTACAAGGGTATGTATACCGATCTCCTCCGTATTACTATATCTGCATAGTATAGATCCTGGCTAGTTTAAGGTTATCGCTGTTAGGAATTTTTTTGTTTTCTGCCTGCGATCCCCTTCATTTTGCACTTCCTTCGCTCCTACGCTTTGTTCCTTCCAAAAAATGATGTTCGCGAAGTTTCAGGTCATTTGGACGATTTTTGGGTCCCTGAAACATTAAAATATAGAAAAAGGGGTTTTCTGGCAGCGCGGGGTTAATTCCAAATAAATAGGGAAAGTGTGAAATATTCCCCCAAAACATTATAAAACATTGATATAACCCTTATATGATGCAAATATGGATGAAATATGAGTAATACAATGCAAAGTTCATGTATGCATTTTACATGCATCATTGCCCCGGTGGCAAGGGGACATACGCTGGGTTGTCGGGTCTCCACGGGTTTGGGTCAGCTCTCATGTTGTCTACCCCTAGGTGATACTGAGGGGGGCGGCTCTCACATGAAGCCTAGTATTACCCTCCACCTAATTTCATGATCGTCCACTGAGAAACTGATACACATAGGAAAAAACCAAATACTACACCAAACTCTACTAGAGTTACCTGAAAACCCTGGAGCGCCACCCTCGCCTTTGCCGCATGTCGTCTCCATCTTCTTCGCACGGGAATCGACAAGTCACCGCCTCCTCTGCATGCCACTCCTGCTTCTGAGGGGGTGGGGACCTTGGACCTGTGCTTAGATATGTTGCAAGGTCCCTAATGTTAAAATTTGGTTTTGGTCTCCTAGCGACATCAACGAGGTGGTGGCATGATGACATATTGGAATAAGGTCTCTCCGGCCTCTCGCTACCCCGTCAATGTTTTTGGTGTTGGCGAAGGGCCAACCAGAGTAGGTGTTGTCAGATCCTTTGGTCTTCGTTGGATCCTGGTACTTGGTTTGCTATTATGTTCCATGGTCTATGGTGTGACATCTATGATCTCTTTGGTCGCTTGGATCTAGGGTAAAGTCCGCTTTTCTCCAACCCTCTCGATTGGTGGTGGAGAATTGCAAGCCTATGTTTTTGCTTGGTTGTGTCCCCATTGATGTCCCATCTGGTTATTCGATCTCGTTGTTCGTGACGACTGGCTATTGAGATCTTCATCATTAAGGGTCCTTAATGTTAGAGCTTGGTTTTAGTTGTTGTCTTCTTAATTAATGGAGATGGCATCGTCTGTAATAAGTGATCTTCCGCGCTTCGATCGTCGGCGAGATCTCCTTCTCGACGTTAGTGGTGGCTTTGCAAGATTAACTTTGTCTAGGTATGGTTCTTCAGCTCTTGCTTCGCCAGATCAATCTTGGATTGTTTCTCATGGTTGTCGCGAGGAGGTTTGTCCTCGCATTATCTATCCCGACTACTACGTCTTCGACAATGGTGATTCGTGCTCTCGGCTCCCAACGTCATCGACAAAGTGGCTCGGTTATTTGTCCCTGAAATATCAGTGGTGGTGCTCTTGCCGATGTTGCTTGTTTAATTTAATGGTTACGTGCGTGCACAAAGCCTCGCCATTGCGGCTCAAAATTGAAAGGGGAGAAT
The DNA here is from genome assembly GCA_026929855.1 of Poa annua. NCBI lineage: Eukaryota > Viridiplantae > Streptophyta > Magnoliopsida > Poales > Poaceae > Poa > Poa annua. Next base: position 2,992,781 of record CM049437.1, read on the forward strand.
CATCGGTCGTATTCACACGTTTGTGCTTTGGTGTTCTCAGAGTTTTTCTACGGCTTCCTTCAGAAAAGTATATGATTGTGTCATGGAGAAAGAAAGGGCTTGAAGATCTCATAGATTTGCTCGTCTCTTCTAGTTTTGTTTTTGTAATTGATATATTTGTGTAATCTTTATTGGTTTAATATATGTGGAAAATTCAAAAAAAAGGTCTTCAAAGGCTTTGTTGGTGAGGGTATTTGCAGGTGACCTAATCTTTTGCTACATGTTGAGTGCATGTTCTAAGTTCCGGCATCCATCGAACAATCGAAACAATATGACAAACACTATGATTTTTTAGTGTACTTTTATTTTTATTTATACTGGTCGTGTTACGTCCAGTTGTATCTATCCCGTCTTTTTTCCTTGATAAATATTTCTACTATATAATACTACATGAGGTGTCTTTGGTACGTCATGGATATTTTGCATATAACCCCCTCGTAAATAAACAAATCAACCCGCAGTCCATGTCACTCAACCCTATCCCTATCCTCCTGCATGCGCTTTCTTCAGGTCGACCGATGTGGCGACCGCGGGCGCGTCATGCTCGTCTCCTCCCCCCTCCCCGTCGGATCCTCGGGCGTCGCCGCCTCTAGGACTGGTTGCCGAGTCTTGGCACGGGTGGCAGAGGCGCAAAGCAGAAGCTGGGCGCACTGATTGGTGTCGCGGCAGCTGATACGTCCATTTTGCATCACTATTTTATATTATAATTTACTAGTATTCATTGATATATTTCATATTTGGAGATGATACTTATGTTATTTCATCTATTTTGCATGTTTGATGATTATTGGAGAATGGATCACCGGAGTCTGAATTTTGCTGGAAAAAGCACTGCCAAGATACAATATTTGCGAAGCTCAGAAAACAAAACCAAGAAGATGGAAATTCCTATTTTGTCGGATCATGGAGGAGGCCAAAAGGGGAGCCCGAGGTGGGGCCCAGGGGGCCCACACCATGCCGTGGCGCGGCCCCCCTTGCTGCCGCGCCGGCACATGGTGAGGGGGCCCTGGCCCACCTTTGGCGCCGCCCCTTCGCGTACTTCATCCCCCCGAAAACCTAAAACCTAGGGGAGGCACGAAGAATTATTCCGCCGCCTCCACGAGGCGGAAAACACCAGAGAGACAAAAGCTCTCCGGCAGGGAGAAATCTGCCGGGGAAATTACTTCCCGGAGGGGGGAAATCATCGCCATCGTCACCGTCATCGAGCTGCACTTCATCGGGATCATCATCACCACCATCTCCACCGCCGACACCGTCATCTCCATCGTTCCACTCCGTTCCGGCTGTAACATCTAGGGCTGAATCTTGTCTATTTGATAGCGGAAACTCTCCCGGTGTTGATTACTATTGTTATTGATGCTATTGAGTGAAACCGTTGAATTAAGGTTTATGGTCAGATTTTTACCCATCATTATATCACATCTGATCATGTTCCAAATGATGTGATGTGAGTAGTTCGTTTAGTTCTTGAGGACATGGGAGAAGTCTAGATGTTAGTAGTGAACTATGTTGAGTAATATTTAATGTTTTGATATTTAATTTGTGGTGTTATTCTTCTAGTGGTGTCATGTAAACGTCGACTACATGACATTTCACCTTTATGGGCCTAGGGGAATGCATTGTGTATTCGAATATTAATTGTGGGGTTGCCGGAGTGACAGTAACCTAAACCCCCGTTGGTATCTCTATGCATGAGGGATGGTAGGATCTCAGAGTTTAAGCCTGTGGTTAGATTTATCTTAATTACTTTCTAGTATTTGCGGATGCTTACTAGGGGTATAATCACAAGTATGTATTAGTCCTAGGAAGGGCGGTGCATTAGCATAGGTTCACCCACACAACACTTATCGAAACACTAAAGGTTAATCATCTATATGAAGCGAAAGCACTAGACAGAAATCCCGTGTGTCCTCAGGAACGCTTGGTCATCATAAGTAAACAAACCGGCTTGTCTTTTGCTCTTGAAAGGATTGGGCCACTCGCTGCAATTATAATTGTTGAACTTTATTTACTCGCACTTTATTTATCTGTTATATCAAAAACTCCTAAAAACTTGTCTGCTAGTGTTTACAGTGAAATCCTCATCAAAACCGCTTGTCAGCACCTTCTGCTCCTCGTTGGGTTCGACACTCTTATTTATCGAAAGTACTACGATACACCCCCTATACTTGTGGGTCATCAAGACTATTTTCTGGCGCCGTTGCCGGGGAGTGAAGCGCTATTGGTGAGTGGAATTGGTAAGAAAAACTTTAGCTGTAAGTGCTATTTTTATTTCTGTCTCCTAATTTGCTTAATTATGGAGAGAGGATCTATTGCCTTCCAGTTTGGAAGAGCTTCTACCACTGCTGAGGTAGAACAGGAGGCGCCACCTGAAGAAATAGCGCCATTTAAAATACCTATGAAAATTGTTGATCGTGTTATGAATAACCGCTATGTAGAGGATGGAACTGTCCATCCCGGTGATCATTTGCTATTTTTACATGAATTATGCGAGTTGTTCAAGTGTGTAGGTATTTCAATGGACAAAGTAAGGAAGAAATTATTCTCTATATCACTTGGTGGAAGAGCTTCGCATTGGTATAAATTGTTGAAGAATATGGATTCTCTTGGATTGGAGGAAATTGTACCTCTCTTTTATTCTAAATTTTATCCACCAAGTGATCGGAACTCTATATAAAATTTCTGGCCCCATGAAGGAGAAAGTATTGCCCAAGCTTGGGGGAGATTGAAGTCACTAATGCTCAAATGCCCCATTCATGAGCTTCCTGGTAATATTATTGTTGATAACTTCTATGCAAGACTCTCCTTTGAAGATAAAACATTATTGGATACTTCTTGTGCTGGATCATTCACGCGTAATAAAAGAAGGTTTTAAATGGGATCTTCTTGACCGTATTGAAGAGAATACTGAATCATGGGAGAACGACAAAGGTAGGGAGTCAGGTATGAAATATGACTTCGAAAATATTAAAACTTTCATGGATACTGATGCATTTCAAAATATTAATAATGCTTACGGTCTTGATTCTCAAGTTGTTGCAAATTATTATAAAGCCTTTGCTTCTTATTTCGGTTTGCCTAAGGAGGGCTTTAAAAAAATATCATGAGCCTTATAAAGATAAGTCTATTGCACCTATAACTAAAAGCATTGAAGTTAATACTATTGGTCATATTATTCCCGAGCCTTATATTGAAAAATTTCCTTTTCCTGTTAATATGAAGGAACATTCTGTTATGGCTAGTGTTGTTAACAAAAGTGCTAAGAAAGCTATAGAACCTGATGAACAAATTAAAATTGAACCTCATGTGGCTATAGTTAAAGATCTTGTTACTAAAAATGTTGGAGATGAGTATATTATATTTTAAGAGGATGCTTCTAATGTTGTTTCTCATCCTAAAAGTTCAAAGAAAACTAGCGTGCCTGTGTTATCAGTTCGAATTGGTGATCATTGCTATTATGGTTTATGTGATATTGGTGCAAGTTCTAGTGCTATTCCCTATGAGCTTTACAAAGAAATTATGCATGAGATAGGTCCTTGTGAACTTGAAGAAATTGATGTGGTAATTCAACTTGCTAATAGAGAAACTATCTCTCCAATTGGTATTGTTAGAGATGTTGAAGTTTTATATGGTAAGATTAAATATCATGCCGATTTTGTCGTACTTGGTTAAGTTGCTAGTAAGACTTGTCCTATCATTTTTGGTAGACCTTTTCTGAACACTTGTGGTGCTATTATAGATTGTAAGAAGGAGAAAATCTTTACTAAGTTTGCTGGTGATTCGTATGAATTCAATTTTTCGAAATTTGCTAAGTCCCTTATGAAACCAAATTGCCTAATGAGGACTTTAAAGTTGAACAGCTTGCCTCTATTGCTCTTGCTCCTAACAATGTTTTGCAGCAATTTATGGAAGATCATGAAAGTGAAGCCTTTAGAGTGGAAAGGGATGAGCTTGATGAAATATTTCTTCGTCAACCTATCTTGAAACACAATTTAAAGGTGGTCGACTTGGGTAAAACACTCCCACCTAAAGAGGATCCTGTCTTTGATTTAAAACCTTTGCCCGATAATCTTAAGTATGCTCATATTGATGATAAGAAAACATATCCTGTTATTATTAGTGCTAACCTTTCAGGTAAAGAAGAGGAAAGATTATTGGAAGTATTGAAAAAACACCGTTGAGCTATGGGTTATACTCTTGATGATTTAAAAGGGATTTCTCCTACTATATGTCAACATTCTATTAATATGGAGCCTGATGCAAAGCCAGTGGTTGAACATCAACGCCGTTTAATATCCAAGATGAAGGAAGTGGTAAGAAATGAGGTATTAAAGCTTCTTGATACTGGTATAATTTATCCTATTGCTGATAGTAGATGGGTAAGTCATGTGCACTGCGTCCCTAAGAAAGGAGGTATTACTGTTGTGCCTAATGAAAATGATGAACTTATTCCTCAAAGAGTAGTTGTTGGTTATAGAATGTGCATTGATTTTCGAAAGGTTAATAAAGTTACTAAGAAAGATCATTATCCATTACCCTTTATTGATCAAATGTTAGAGAGATTAGCTAAAAAAACTCATTTTTGCTTTCTTGATTGTTATTCTGGTTTCTCTCAAATTGTTGTTAAAGCGCAAGATGAAGAGAAGACCATCTTTACCTGTCCTTATGGTACTTATGCTTATAGACGTATGCCTTTTGGTTTATGTAATGCTCCTGCTACTTTTCAAAGATGCATGTCTGCTATTTTTCATGGTTTTTGTGAGGAGATTGTGGAAGTATTCATGGACGATTTCTCCGTCTATGGAACTTCTTTTGATAATTGTTTGCACAACCTTGATAAAGTTTTGCAGAGATGTGAAGAAACTAACCTTGTTCTTAATTGGGAGAAATGCCACTTTATGGTTAATGAAGGAATTGTTCTTAGACATAAAATTTCTGAAAGGGGTATTGAAGTTGATAGAGCTAAAGTGGAGGCAATTGAGAAAATGCCTTACCCCGGAGATGTTAAAGGTACTCGTAGTATTCTTAATCATGCTGGTTTCTATAGAAGGTTTATTAAAGATTTCTCTAAAATATCAAAGCCTCTTACTAATCTTCTACAAAAAGATGTACCTTTTGTTTTTGATGATGATTGTAAGGAAGCTTTTGAAACTTTGAAAAAGGCTTTAATAAGTTCTCCTATTGTTCAACCACCTGATTGGAATTTACCATTTGAAATTATGTGTGATGCTAGTGATTTTGCTGTTGGTGCTGTACTTGGACAGCGAGTACATAAGAAGTTGAATATTATTCATTATGCTAGTAAGACTCTTGATTCTGCACAAAAGAATTATGCTACAACTGAAAAAGAATTTCTACCTGTTGTCTTTGCTTGCGATAAGTTTAGACCTTATATTGTTGATTCTAAAATCATTATTCATACTGATCATGCTGCTATTAGATATCTTATGGAAAACAAACATGCTAAGCATAGGCTTATTAGATGGGTGTTGCTTTTGCAAGAATTCGATTTGCATATTGTAGATAGGAAAGGTGCTGGAAATCCTGTTGCTGATAATTTGTCTAGATTGCAAAACATTGCTTATGATCCTATTCCTGTTAATGATAGTTTTCCATATGAATAATTGGCTGCAATAAGGGTGAGTTCACAAGATAGTACCTGGTATGCTGATTATGCTAACTTTATTGTTTCGAAGTATTTGCCTCCAACCTTTTCAGCTCAACAAAGAAGAAAATTCTTTTATGACTTGAGGCATTATTTTTGGGATGACCCACACTTATATAAAGAAGGAGTGGATGGTATTATGCGAAGATGTGTTCCGGAACATGAACAGAAAGAGATATTGAGAAAATGCCATAGTAGTGCTTATGGAGGACATCACGCTGGAGATAGAACTGCACAAAAGGTTCTACAATCAGGTTTTTATTGGCCTACTCTCTTTAAAGATGCAAGAAAGTTTATTTTATCTTGTGATGAGTGTCAAAGAACTGGTAATATCTCTAGACGTAATGAAATGCCTATGAATTATACTCTTGTTATTGAGCCATTTGATTGTTGGGGATTTGACTTTATGGGTCCTTTTCCTCCTTGAAAGGGTTATACTCATATACTTGTTGCTGTTGATTATGTTACTAAATGGGTAGAAGCTATACCTACAAAAAGTGCTGATGGTGAGACATCGTTAAAAATGCTTCAAGATATTATTTTCCCTAGGTTTGGTGTGCCTAGATATCTTATGACTGATGGAGGTTCTCATTTTATTCATGGTAGTTTTAGAAAAGTTCTTGCTAAATATGGTGTTAATCATAGAATTGCTTCAGCCTATCATCCTCAAACTAGTGGGCAAGTAGAATTATCAAATAGAGAAATTAAATCTATCTTGCAAAAGACTGTTAATAGAACTAGGAAAAATTGGGCTAACAAATTAAATGATGCTTTATGGGCTTATAGAACTGCTTATAAAAATCCTATGGGTACGTCTCCTTATAAAATGGTTTATGGAAAAGCTTGTCACTAGCCTTTACAATTAGAACACAAATCTTATTGGGTAGTGAGGGAACTTAATAGAGACTTTAAACTTGCTGGTGAGAAGAGGTTGCTAGAATTGAGTTCTTTAGATGAATGGAGAAGTGAGGCTTATGAAAATGCTAGACTCTTTAAACAGAAAGTTAAGAAATGGCATGATAGGAGAATTCTTAAGAGATAGTTTCAAGTTGGTGAGAAAGTTCTATTGTATCGTTCTCGTCTTAGATTTTTTGCAGTAAAACTACTCTCCAAATGGGAAGGACCTTATGTTATTGTAGAGGTATATCGTTCTGGTGCGATTAAAATTGCTTCACTCAAGGATGATACTACACAAGTGGTAAATGGACAAAGACTCAAACATTATATTTCTGGAGATTCTTATAATGAAGCTGTTGATATTATTCAAGTGATTACACCGGAATTTTTTATTAAAGAGCAATTTTCTGAATCCGCAGAAGCTGAATTCGAAAAGGTAAAGTTTTGGTAAGAAAAAGTTCGCGTTTTAATTTTTGGAAGATACTATATTAGTTTTTAGAAAATATGGAAAATTACGAGACGAAAACGAGTGGGAGACGGAGCACGAGGCCACGTCACCACATGGTGGCGCGGGCCCCATCCTAGCCGCGCCACCACATGGTGAGCGAGCCTCGGAGCTCGTCTCCGACTAGGTTTCCTCCCGTAGCCTTCCTTTTGTTGCGTAAATTTTTCCTATATAATCCCCCGGATACCCCGAGGTTCGTATATTGTGCTTTCGACGTGTTTTTGTTTCGAGCCGTTTCTGCCAGATTTCAACCTTGGATCTAGAGATATCATGTCTTCGTCCGAGCCCTCCAAGGACAGTTTCTTTGCGAACGTCATCAACCCGTACTTAAACGAGTTGAAGATGCATCCCAAAGAGTTGCTGCTCAAAGAAGGGAAGGTACAAGTTGAAGACGTTCAGGGGCCTCAAGGAGAGGGGAGCATGGAGGAAAAGATGAAGAGTCTGGAGCAAGAGGTCTTCAAATAAGAGAAGATGGCGGAACGTGAGGTTTGTATCGTTCACCGGATCGTGGCTGAACTTATTGCCAAGCTCTGGGAGGACAACTTCTCACTCCATAAGACTACCAACAATCTTCAGGCGCAACTCTACGATGTTCAGAATCAAAACTGTGAGTATGAAATCAGGTTTAAACGCATAAGTGCTGCTGCAAGTTTCAGGATACTCGAGACCAAGTCATCATTTGTTGATGGAGAGCCCCTGCCTTGGAAGTTTGATGAAGAGGATTCTCCACCAACGCCACCTCAGGAGTAGTTCATCATCGGTATTGGCATCCCCTTGGCTTGTTCCAAGCTTGGGGGAGTGCCGCGGTATGACACCATTATCTTTTACCTTTTTACCTTTTCAGTTGAGTCATATCATGAGTAGAGAAGTTATCTTATAGGATAGTATGCAATGTGGAAGTATCTCTCTTTTAGTTGGTTATCTATGTATCCCTTGGTGTGAGTTGCCGATATTGAATATTAATGAGAAGTTTATCATTTACTTTCTGCACACCTTATTTTAGTTTGCAACTTCTATTATATATGATTGATCTTGTCATTAGTATTGTTATCACTTTGGGAGCATATAGTAAATCTTTTGGTTTTGGCAAACTTAGCATTGGTCAGTAGCTACAATACTTTGGGACTTAAGTGGAGAAAATAAGTACATGTAGATATATTATTCAATGATCTTTCTCACTTGTAGCTCATAAGCTTAGTATTCACAAATTAAAATTGTTTGTACTTCCAAGGAAGATTACATGATTGTTCTTACTACATGTATATTTGTTTGTATCCATCAACTTTTATGCTTGCTACCCAACCTTGCTAGCCAAAGCCTTGTATCGAGAGGAAATGCTTCTTATACATCCAAATCATGAGCCAAAACCTTTGCCATCTGTGTCCACCATAACTACCTATTATGTGTTATTTTGCGCCACTCTAAGAAAATACTTCGTGTGGTATCTTTATTCAAAATTATTATCCCTTATTTGTGTCACTGTTTATTAGCTCATGAGGAAGTATGTGGGTTGCTCTATGTTTAACTTGTTAGATATACTTTCAAATGAGCTGGCAAATGGGGTGCCCAGTCCCAAATTTAATTGTTCAATTCTCTTCACATGGTTTTCAACGAGTTATCAAAAAGAAAGTTCCAAAGTGTTATGTTATTCAAAAATAGGCACTCCTCCAAGGTTTGAGATGGATTGGAAGGCACCCGAGGCTTCGGTTAGCCATGGATTGTGTAAGCAATGGTGGGGAGGAGTGCCAAACCAATTTATAAAAAGTGTGCATGTGTAAACAAAAGAGAAGAGGGATGATCTACCCTTGGGTAGAAATAACGTCCTTCAACGGGAGCCGCTCTTGAAAGTCTAGATAACATGGTAAATATAGTTTTCATTCACTATCATTCGTTGACAACGACATACATAGCTTAAAACTTATTTCATACTCTCTATATGATTTCAAAACTTTAAAGCTCTAGCACATGTTTGTATCTCTGCTTCCCTCTGCGAAGGGCCTATCTTTTACTTTCATGTTGAGTCAGTAAACCCACTTCCCGCTGTCTTGAGCAGGCATTTGAGTTGTTGTGATCCAACCATCTACACATTTGTATTATTAATCATGTCTTTATTTATTCCTTGTTTAGCACAATGCCGTTATCTCATAGATATAATCTTGAAAGTTAGCAAGTACAGTAAGAGGGCTGTTTTGAAGAGTAAGTTCAATCTGTTCATCGTTCTCTGACCAAGAACGAAGTTTGCCAACACCAACTTGATTGTCTCTATGCACCTTATTGAGATATCCCTTCACTTGTTACAAGTTAAGTTATATGAATGGAGTTGTGATTTAAGATGACTTGTGGATTAATAGATGTGATGCTTCTTGTCCGTATATTCTTATCGTCACTTCACTCCATAAACCTGTGATCATGTTTACTGAGTTCAGTTTTCGCTTGGGGACAAGCGAGGTCTAATCTTGGGGGGAGTTGATACGTCCATTTTGCATCACTATTTTATATCATAATTTACTGTTATTCATTGATATATGTCATATTGGGGATGATACTTATGTTATTTCATCTATTTTGCATGTTTGATGATTATTGGAGGATGGATCACCGGAGTCTGAATTATGCTGAAAAAAGCACCGTCAAGATACAATATTTGCAAAGACCACAAGAACAAAATAAAAAGATGGAAGTTCCTATTCTTCCAGATGACGGAGAGAGCCACGAGGGGAGTCCAATGTGGGGCCCAGGGGGGACACACCATGCCATGGCGCGGCAGGCCCTTGAGCCGCGCGGCCACGTCGTGTGGCCACCCTGGCCCACCACTGGCCGAGCCCCTTCGCGTACTTCTTCCCCCCGAAAACGTAAGACCTGGAGAACCATCGTGGAAATATTCCGCCGCCTCCACGAGGCGGAAAACACCAGAGAGAGAAAAGCTCTCCGGCAGGGAGAAATCCGCCGGGGAAATCCCTTCCCGGAGGGGGGAAATCGTCGCCATCGTCACCGTCATCGAGCTGCACTTCATAGGGATCATCATCACCACCATCTCCACCGCCGACACCATCATCTCCATCGGTCCACTCCGTTCCCGCTGTAACACCAAGGGCTGAATCTTGTGTGTTTGATAGGGGAAACTCTCCCGGTATTGATTACTCTTGTTATTGATGCTATTGAGTGAAACCGTTGAATTAAGGTTTATGTTCAGATTGTTACCCATCATTATATCACCTCTGATCATGTTCCAAATGATGTGTTGTGAGTAGTTCGTTTAGTTCTTGAGGACATGGGAGAAGTCTCGATGTTAGTAGTGAACTATGTTGAGTAATATTTGATGTTTTGATATTTAAATTGTGGTTCTATTCTTCTAGTGGTGTCATGTGAACGTCGACTACATGACACTTCACCTTTATGGGCCTAGGGGAATGCATTGTGTATTCGAATATTAATTGTGGGGTTGCCGGAGTGACAGAAACCTAAACCCCCGTTAGTATCTCGATGCATGAGGGATGGTAGGATCTCAGAGTTTAAGTCTGTGGTTAGATTTATCTTAATTACTTTCTAGTATTTGTGGATGCTTACTAGGGGTATAATCACAAATATGTATTAGTTCTAGAAAGGGTGGTGCAATAGCATAGGTTCACCCACACGACACTTATCGAAACACTAAAGATTAACCATCTATATGAAGCGAAAGCACTAGACAGAAATCCCGTGTGTCCTCAGGAACATTTGGTCATCATAAGTAAACAAACCGGCTTGTCCTTTGCTCTAGAAAGGATTGGGCAACTCGCTGCAATTATAATTGTTGCGCTTTATTTACTCGCACTTTATTTATCTGTTATATCAGAAACTTCTAAAAACTTGTCTGCTAGTGTTACAGTGAAATCCTCATCAAAACTTCTTGTCAACACCTTCTGCTCCTCGTTGGGTTCGACACTCTTATTTATCGAAAGTACTACGATACACCCCCTATACTTGTGGGTCATCACACCACATGATGTGGGTGCCTCGGTGCCCTCCTTTGTCTCCTCTTCGGACTTCTGGAACGTGTCGGGAAAAATAGGAACTTGGGTCTTTGTTTCATGCAATTCCGAGAATATTTCATTAAAACAGCTTTTCTGAAACCAAAAACAGCAGAAAACGGGGAACTGGCACTGTGGCATCTTGTTAATAGGTTAGTACCAGAAAATGCATAAAAACCATATAAAGTGTATATAAAACATGTAGCAATTGGTATAATATAAGCATGGAACATAAGAAATTATAGATACGTTGGAGACGTATCAAGCATCCCCAAGCTTAGTTCTACTCATCCCGAGTAGGTAAAACGATAACAATAATAATTTCTGAAGTGACATGCTTTCACACAATCTTGATCATATAATAATGTAATGCATGTAAATTGAGATCAAATGAATAAAAGCTGTAGTTTATATTGATATCAAATGAGTAATGAGTAAACAAGTAGGAAAAACAAATTAAAACTTTCAATGAATTAATCAATACTAGAGAACAATCAACCGTGCAAAGTAGATATTAAAGATGATTTAAGGTTCAAGAATAACAATATAATCATCTAATGCATCCAACACTCATGACAACTTTGTGAAAGGATCAAGTCAAGCAATAACAATATGCACATAGAAAATCATCTCTCTATTTGTTCACATAAAACAAGCAATCGTTCAGCGTTGGTTCCTGGCACCAGGATGTTGTGGCTAAAAGAACATTAAGGGGGGTTTGGAAGGCCAACGGAAGAAAGTCTCACAAAGCTGAAAGTGATCATTAGACAAGAGGAAGTCTTATAATCGAATCTATGTAAGGAGTAGTGATTGCCACACAACAGATGCACATAGAGCTATAAGTGTATGAAAGCTCTCCAATGGAACTAGTGGGGGTGCATCCAACTTGCTTGCTCATGAAGACCTAGAGCACTTTTGAGGAGGCTCATCATTGAAATATACAAGCCAAGTTCTATAATGTAAAGTTCCCCACATAGTTATGCAAGTAAAACATGAAAACTCTCTCATATGGAGTAAAGGTGCTAAACATGAGCACAAATGATGACTATGAATACTACAGGTGCTATAACATGAGCACAAGTGTGGATAAAGAGTAGTAATGTTGCCCCCTTTTTATTTTTTTCTTTCTCTTTCTCTTTTTTTTTCTCTTTTCTCTTTTTTCTATTTTTTTGTGTTTTTCTATTTCACTTTTCGATGGCCTCCATGGCTCTTTTCACTTTTAGGGGCAAACATTCTAATATGACAACACACTTTTGGTACAAATAACTCATAATGAATAAAACATAATGTATGAAACGGTGCCTCTGCCAGTGTAGCAGGATATGCAATGATCTAGCATAACATGGGTAAAACTGCACATCAGCCGTAAAGAATCCTACAAGGCAATATATAAATGATAAATGACAACAAGTCATGTAATGTAAGATGAAAGTTGCATGGCAATATATCTCGGAACAGCTATGTAAATGCTGTGATAGGTAGGTATGGTGGATGTTTTGAGGAAGATATTTGGCTTATGTGTAGGAGAACATGAGGAAGGTCTCCCACGAGTTTTGGATGTACCCGCGAAGTATGCACCAACTCTCGATGTGAGAAAGGGCAATGCAAAGTACCGAATAGCCTAGCAAATATGGTGGTGGAAGTGCAATGAAAACCGCAGCTTAGAACTCACAAGTAAAAAGATTCCAACTAGAAATATGATCTTACAAGGCATAATGAAAATCACTCCATGAGGGACTGTGGCAAATGAACAAGTCACTGTTGGGACCCCGACCGTAGCGCATAACACAAAGTCATTACGATTGTTTTTTAACATTAGAAGTCATATATCATCATGCTATCAACTGGATATTTAATTGTGGCACAGTTTCAAATTTTCTAGACCAACCATTAATCGTTCCACTTTACTAAACCATCATGTTTACCATTAAGCATATTAATATCTCAAAACAACATCAATGATTCAAGTGACACAATTTAATGATCTACAAGATTATGTATCATTTCATCATTTCATCATACCATCTACCACATCAAACATTTTCTGTTCCAACCAAACACCAATCAACTTATTTAAACATAAACTCTCCAAGTATTTAACAATGAAGCAAGAGAGTATAACATAAGAGAACTAACAGCTCTAAACAAGAGATGCATGAAAAACAAGAGCTGAAAGTATTGAAGTAACATAGAAGAATACTCAACAAATATAAGTGAATAATACGAGTACTCATAAGAAAAAGCGGAGCGTGTCTCTCTCCCACAAAGGAATGCTAGGATCCATTTTATTCAAAGAATGAAAAAAAATAGACGCTTCAAGTAAAGCACATAAGATGTGTCGGAATTAAAATATAGTTTCACTAGAGATGACCTGATAGTTTGTCGATGAAGAAGGGGATTCCCAAGGCATCCCCAAGCTTAGACGCCTGAGTCTTCTTGAAATATGCTTGGGTGACCCACAGGGCATCCCCAAGCTTAGTCTTTTTCATTTTCTTGATCACATCATATCATCCTCTCTCTTGATCCTTGAAAACTTCCTCCACACCAAACTCAAAGTAAACTTCATTAGAGGGTTAGTGCATAATAAAAAATTCTCATATTCTGCATGGACAAAACCATTACACATGCTACTGGACATTAGCTACAGCCACTGGTATTTTATGGAACAAAAAGATCCATTAAAAAACATCGAAAGGAGCAATGCAAAATAAATGGCAGAATCTGTCAAAAACAGAACAGTCCGTAAAGACGAATTTTTTCGAGACACTTAACTTGCTCAAATCAGAAAACTAAAAACTAATGAAAGTTGCGTACATATCTGAGGATCACGCTTAGCAAATATAAGAATTTTTAAATTTTCTGCAGAGAGTTATGAATTAAACGGTGGACAGCAGAAAAACTGTTCCTGCGCAGAAATCCAAATCTAGCATCAACTTCCTACTAGAGGCTTTACTTGACACAACAATGCGATAAAATAAAGATACAAAGGAGTTGCTACGGAGGTAAGCATGCTCCTTGACTCAAATAAAAGAAAAATAACAGAAATAAAAAGTGGGTTGTCTCCCATAAGCGCTTTTCTTTAAAGCCTTTTAGCTAGGCATAGTGATATTTATGATGCTCACATAAATATGAGAGTTGAAACATAAAAGAGAGCATCAAGAAGCATATATAAAACATATTTAAATCTAACGCATTTCCTATGCAAAGGAATCTTGTAAGAAAATAAATTAATAAAGAACAAAGTGACTAGAATAGGAAGGCAAAACAAGTGCAACTTCAAAAATTTCAACATAAAGAGAGGAGACTTAATATTATTGTGATATATGAAGTCATGTATCCTTCTCTCATAAGGACCAGTACGTCTTAAAGTACCCAGCAAATAAAAGCAAATCAAGAGAAAACTCAAAACATTCATCATAAAGAGAAGAAATTTAGTAACATGAAGATCTCTATAACCATACTTTCCTCTCTCAAAATAATTTTCAGCGGCATTATGAATAGATTCAACAATATAGCTATCACGTAAAGCATTCTTATCATGATCCATAAGCATAATAATATTATTACTCTCCACATAAGAATAATCAATTTTATTAGTAACAGTGGGAGTAAAACTATCACATCCATCATTGTAATCATCATAAATTGGAGGAATAGAATAATCATAATTAATTTTATCCTCAATAGTAGATGGACTGAAATATCATATTCATCATTGTAAACGTCATATATAGGAGGCATATCATAATCAACATAAACCATATCCTCAATAGTAGGTGGACTGAAAATATCACAATGATTATAATTATCATATATTGGAGGCAAAGTATCATCAAAGAAAATTTTCTCCTCAAAACTTGGGGGACTAAGAATAATGTCGAGGAGTGACTCCCACGTAACAGGGGTAGTCTCGCCCTGAAGAGAGGTTCGAAGAGGGGACTGAACACGGAGGTCTAACAACACTCGAGGGGCTCGACGACGATGCTCGCCGAGCCTAAAGGAGGACAATCACGCCAGAGATGGACACCAGCCCGTACCCAGGTTCACGGCCCTCGAGGGGAGGTAAAACCGCTACTCCTGCTTGTCTGTATTGCACTGTGAAGGTTACAGGATAACGAGCTTGCCGAAGGTTCTCTTGAGGCAGCTTGGTGCCTGGGGAGGGACACAATGGTCGTCTTCCTCCTTCAGCAGTTGGCTATCCTATGTGTTCTGGGTGCCCGTGCGTGATTGGGCCCTTTCTTCCCGGGGGTCTCTTTCTACGGGGGAGCTCCTGCTCCTTTTATAGGCGCCCCGGGCTCCGTCCTCGTGCTGGTGGGCTCCCACACGCCAGTCGCATGGAGGAGCGGGAGTCCACCGCAGCTCGTCCGTCCATGGACGCGGTCCATCCGTGCTAAAGTAGCGCGCCGTGGCCGACAGGTTGCAGGCGGTGCAGGGCGGCTCGCTGGCGCAGCAGAGGCCGTGGTGGAGCCCACGGTGACGATCCTCTTGGAGCGTTGCGCCGTCCAGCCCCTTTATCACCAAAGGGGAAAGTTCTGGCTGTCCTGCCGCAGGCGGCGCGGCTTTGTTGACTCCTTTATCACCAGAATGGCAACTGGGGTGCTCGCGTCACCCTGCGGCTGCTGCAGGGGCCATGTGCGCCCTGCAGCGCTTGCTTAGCCGCGAAGTGTCTCCACAGGGCCGTGGTCGCCTGTGGAGAGGTTTTCTGCTGACTCCTCTCCAGGCGGGCTGTGCCTGGGGAGTCTCTTGAAGCGCAGGGTCCTCTTCAGGCCCTGGCGTCCTCTTCAGGCCTCGAGAGGGGATGCCTCTTGAGGATCCCTCCAAGCGGTAGCCTAGTCCTCAGCCGTTCTGCCGAAGTTACCCGCGGGCGAGGCCTGTAGGGAGTGGGCCGGGTGTACCCCGGTCCTGACTGGGCCGACAGTAGCCCCCAGGCCCACGATGGGCACGACGAGGCCCGTTGGGTCTAGGCGAAGCGTCGTGGGGCAACATCTGCAGGCCGGGCCGAGCCACGCGTCACGCCGGCGAGCAACGGTTGCGCACGATACGGGACGTGCGTCGTGGGGGGTCCCACCACGCCCCGGTAACTGCTCCTTGACGAGACATAAAAACCCCGGCGCCGGAGCAGGGAGCCGTTACTACTCCCACTCCTTCTCGCAGACGCCAACCGCACAGAGCTCTCCGCTCCTGCAATCCGGCGCCCTTTTCTCCGATTCCTCCAACTTCCCCTCGCGCCGCTCCCTTCTTCCCTCCGACGATGACTCCGCCGAAGAACAAGGGCAAGGCGGCCGCGGGGTCTTCATCGCAAGCAGCGGCCGCTGAGGCCGCGTACGGCGCGGCACTGTTGGGCGTGCGCGTCAACGACAAGGCGCTCGAGAAGGTCCGCTTCCTGGTGGCGGACCGGACCAACGAGCACGGCGCCACCGCACTCAAGCCTGCGGCGCACGGGAAACGCCCGCGAGGGTTTTTCCCCGTCTTCCAGCACTGCGTCTCGGCGGGCCTGGTGCCGCCCTTCTCTCCGTTCCTGGAGGCGGTGCTGGCCTTCTACCAGATCCAACTGCTGCACCTCCACCCCAACTCGGTGCTGATCCTCGCCGTCTTCGCCTACCTCTGCGAGGCGTACCTAGGCGTGGAGCCCACGGTGGAGCTCTTCCGGTGCTTCTACGCGCTCCGGAGCACGGCGAAGAACGAGCGCTCAGGATGCGTCTCCTTCCGCATCGTGGACGGCATGGGGAGCGTCTACATCCCCATGTCGTGGAGCGAGGGCAAGGCCATCACCTCCGTGACGAAGAAGGTGGACGACTTCCGCCAGCGGTGGTTCTTCGTTGGCGTGGAGCAGCCAAGCGCCTTCCTTGAGGTCCCTGACGCGCCGCCCGTGAAGAACTCGCACTGGGGCAAGGCCACCTTCTGCGGCGCGCAGAACGTGATGCTGTCGGGCCGCCTGAGCTACCTCCGGGAGGAAGGCCTCACGGGGCAAATCGTCGTGGCGGACTTCGTGACGCGCCGCCTCGCCCCACTCCAGGCGCACGCGATGCCGATGTGGATGTATTCCGGCCCCAATGACAAGATGCGGCTTCATCGCGAGGACAACGACAAGGACGCCGTCGACAACGTCCTGTCCGCGCTCTTCATCAACCCCGCGGTGCCCGCCATGGAGGAACTCCCGATCTCCCTCAGGCCTCTGCACCAGTACAACATGACCGAGCGTTTGGCCGTTCTGGAGGGGGTTCCTCCGTACACTCCGGCGGGCCCGGCGCGGAAGGTGGTGCCCGTGCATGTGGTGCATGATGCGGAGGAGGCAGAGACGCCCTCCGCCTCAGGAGCCGGACAAGGCGAGGAGGAAGCCGCGGCTGGCGGGGAGGAGGACGCGGCGGGCGAGGAGGAGGACGCGGGGGGCGAGGAGGCCTCTTCGAGGGCCAGGCCCCACGCGGGCGAGATTTGCGACATCTCGTCGGGTGACGACGAAGGCGCCTTCGCGGGGGCGCCCACGCGTCGCGCGGAGGAGGAGGAGTCTGCAGGGGAGGCCTCTGACGAGGAGTCCTTGCTGGGGCGTCGCGAGCCCCGGTCCAAGGCGGCCTGCGATGGGCCTGGAGCGAGGCCCTCCGACGTTCCTTCTAAGAGGAAAGCCGAGGCGCCTCTGGAGAGGCCAGACGCCAGGCCCAAGCCCTCCTGGCGCTCGCCAGGCTTGGCGTGGGTTGACACCGGGGCCAAGCGGTCCAGGTAAGTTCCTTTAATTACTAAACGCTTGATTATTGCACTCTTCTTCTCATATTTCTGACACTCGCCCCCCGGTTCTTTCAGCGACCTAGTGCCTGCGAAACGCCGTAGGCTTCGCAAGGCAGCGGAGGTGAAGGGAGCCGCGGCTGAGGCCGCGGCTGGAGAGGCCGCGAGGCCTGGGAAGATGGCCACGGCAGGCCCAGCCGAAGAGGCGCCTCAGTCGGAGGCAACTGAGCTCCTGGCGGAGGCAGCAGCGCCTCAGGCGGAGGCCGCTGCACCGTCCCCCGTGCCCTTAGAGGTGGAGGTGCAGGAAGAGCGGTCGGCCACCCCTCCTCGAGCTCCCGCACCGCCTCACGCGGCTACGCCGCCGCGCGAGCCGACTCCGGCACGCGAGACCACCCCACCTCGCACGGCTACGCCTCCCGCGCAACCAGAGGCCGAGGCAGATCAGGGCCCGCCAAGCGCGGGCGCCTCCGCAGGGGGAGCTCTCCCTTCTCCGCCACGCCCCACAGCGGGGGGCGAGGCGCAAGAGGCGACGCGACCAGGCGACGAGGGCGGCGAGACCATCCTGGGTGCGGCGGAGGACCGGGAGCAGCCTAGCCCCCAGGCGCGCCCAGAGGCCCCATCCTCAAGGTTCGACGCCGGGGCCGGGCCCTCCTCGCAACGCGGCCTGGTCCTGAGCGGCTGGGACTGGAGCAAGGGACACCGCGCGGTGGCCTTCCGCGTGGTGAGGGAGTCTCTGGAGGGCCTGGAGGCGCAGCTCGCCTTCGAGGACGCCCAACTTGCTCAGCAACGCGACGAGCTCGCGGAGGCCTGGAGGCGCTTCCATGCCGCGGTTGAGACCCGGCGCCAGGAGGATCAGGCGCTCCAGGCCGCCCGCGAGGAGGCCATTCGCTTTGCCAAGGAGGTCCGAGAGGGAGCCGCCCGCGACGCGGACGAGCTCCTTGCCCCCCTCCAGGACGCGCGCGATGCGGTCGCCGATCTCCTCGCGAAGGTGAAGGCTGAGCGCGCGGCTATGGAGGGCTCGCTGGAGCAGAAGCGCCGCGAGGTCTCCCAGCTGGAGTCACAGCTCCTCTCCGCCCACCGGGCTGCGCAGGAGACCCTGGAGGAGGACCGCAAGAGCTTAGCCGAGCGAGAGCGGCAGCTGGCCTTCAGGGAGAAAGACGTGGAGCAGCGCGACGAGCAGCGGCTCCAGGCGGAGGGCGAGCTGGCCACCAAGCGGGTAGAGCTCGAGGCGCGTGAGGGGGACCTGGCCCAAGCGCTCCAGCGGCACGATGATAACGTCACCGCCCAGAGGCAAACCCTGGAGCGCTTCCAGCTGCGGTTCGCTGAGAAGAAAAAGGAGGCGGAGGCCGCCCTCGCGGAGCGCGAGAAAGACTTCAGGCGGACCATCTCCCAGGAGTTCCGCGACAAGGCCAAGAAGCAAGAGGACCGCTTCAAGGCCAAGCACACTGCTGACGCCAAGCGGATCGCGGAGCTTGAGAAGGCCAACTCCAAGCTTGAGGTCCGCCTCCAGCGCGCCAAGGATGCCTACCGCCAGGCTGAAGAGGGCCGCCGGGCTGCTGCCCTGGAGCTGGACGCCCTCGTCAAGGACGTGGAGGGGCAGGCGGGCTCTGCAGCCAAGCAGGTGACGGAGGCCGTGGACACCGCGCAGGCGGCTCTCGTACTCGCGAAGCAGCGGGACCGCATGTTCCAGGCGCTGGTAGCGAGAGGCAACGAGCTCGCGGCCCAGCTCGGCGCAGAAGTGCCGCTTATCGAGGCTCGCGGTCGCGGTGATGCTGCGATGTACCTGGTCTACTTCGACCAGCTCTTCACGGCCCTCGAGGGCCCCGCCGGCGACCTCCGCGAGGTGATAGAGCTCGAGAGCCGCCAGCTTCTGGAGGTGGTGGTCGACCGCATCTTCACCAACCTCAAGCTCCTTACGCCCAGCTTCGACCTCTCCACGGTGACCGAGTCGCGCCCGGCCGGAGAGGTCCTGCACGTCTCCAACGCCCTCCGCGAGCAAGTGGAGGCCTTCTGCAACCGCTTCAAGCGTGCGGAGGTGGCTGTGGAGGACAGCGAGGAGGAGGACGCCCCTGCCGAGGAGGAAGACGCTGAAGAGGAGCGTGCTGGCGCGGACTCCGCCTGAGCCTTGCTTGTCGCGCCTTTGTGCGCTTGTATCTGAGACAATTTCTTATATTCAGACTTTGCATGTTTTGGGCCTGTAATATACCTCTTTAAGTTCATTTATGCTAGCTTGTTTGTCCCTCGAGAGGCCTTTTCTGCTTTACTTTCATGTCTATGTTTTCTCTGCGTCGCTAGGACCCGTCTCTTCGCACTATGACTCCGCCGCTGCGGTATGCTAGAGCAATGACTCAGCAAGGCCGGGGGGAGTTTAAGGCTTGGAGAGGTAAGAGCCCTGAGTCGCGATGCCCAAGTGCTCCCCCTTGACGTGCGAGTAGTCCATGAACCGTAAGGGAGAACGAAATCGCTCGAGGGACAAACGTTCGTTTGGAGAGAAAAGGCTCTCGAGTTGCAGAAGCGGGACTTAGCTTCTCGAGGCTTTTGCCCTGTAGAGGCTTTTTAGCCTGGCGAGGAGGTTCTCTTCAAGGGTTTTTCCCTGCTGCCTCCTCAGGCTTGTAGAGACGCTTGTTCTCTGTAGATGTCAGAGGGGAGAACCCAAATGCTTGTGCACGGTACAAGGGACTAATGCGCGCTTATAGGTCCCCTCAGGCGTTCCTTGCGAGGAGAGAGAGTACCAAGGTCCTTTGTAGAGATGGCGTGTTTGTGAGGGCCTGCCCTCCAGCCAGAGCTCGGAGCCTTGGGTTTTGCGGTGCTGCTGGTGTGCCATTTGAGGCACTGGCACCGTACTCAGCCCCCGCTCGCGAGGTGCGCATGTGGAGAGATATAAGTGCCCATTTTCAACAAAGGAAATAAAGCTGGAATAAAACTCACCACCAAAATATTACATAGCGGCGCCGTAGCGCATAGTTCACTTAGGAACGAAAATGGCGCCTGAGCGCAAAGTTCACTTGGAACGAGAATGGCGCCTGAGCGCAAAGTTCACTTGGAACGAGAATGGGTTCATTACACTTGGGTTTGCCAAGCTAACGTTCCTTCCATGTCGAGGCATGGGGACCACCCATTAGTGGCAGAGGTTCACTGCGGCCTGCGGGGGCTCATTTGCAGGAGAGCTCGGAGGACTGGGCCTCGGGAGAAGCTTTGAGAAGCTTGGAGGTGAAGCCGTGAGCTTCCCTCTAGAGACAAAAATTGCCTGGCGTGAATGTGATCACGGGTAGAACTTGCGCAGGTGCGCGATGTTCCACGGGTTCTTGACGGGGATGCCGTCTTCGGTCTCGAGGCGTACTGCGCCAGGCCTGGCGACATGGGAGACCCTGTAGGGGCCTTCCCACATCGGCGAGAGCTTGTGGAGACCCTCCCTGGAGAGGATTCGCCTGAGGACGAGGTCGCCCGCCTCAAGGGTGCGTGAGCGCACATGGCGGCTGTGGTAGCGTCGCAAGTCTTGCTGGTACCCCGCCGCCCTGAGGGCGGCCTGACGGCGCAGTCCCTCGAGGAACAGCAGGTCATCGTTGTGGAGGCCCTCTTGGGTGTCCTCGTTGAAGGCAAGGACCCGTGGCGATCCATGCTTGATTTCCGCAGGAAGGACTGCCTCAGCCCCGTAGACCAGGGCGAATGGCGTTTCGCCTGTAGGCCTTGAGGAAGTTGTGCGTATGGACCAGAGCACGGAGGGGAGCTCGTCGATCCAGCCCTTGCCGTGGCCCTTGAGGATGTTGAAGCTCCTGGTCTTGAGGCCCTTGAGGACTTCTGCGTTTGCTCGCTCGGCCTGACCGTTGCTGCGTGGGTGAGCTACCGAGGCGAAGCAGACCTTGATGCCAAGCTTGTCGCAGTAGGCTCGGAAGACACCACTGGTGAATTGCGAGCCGTTGTCGGTGATGATGCGGTTGGGCACGCCGAAGCGGCAGACCAAGCTTCTGATGAATTTCACCGCGGCCCCCGCTGGTATGGTGCGCACTGGCTCAGCTTCGGTCCATTTGGTGAACTTGTCGATGGCCACGAAGAGGAAACGGTAGCCCCCTTGCGACCTCGGGAAGGGGCCCAGGATGTCCAGCCCCCAGACCGCGAACGGCCAGGAGAGCGGGATGGTCTGGAGCTCCAGGGCCGGCTGATGGATTTGCTTGGCGTGGAATTGGCAGGCGTCACAGGTTTGCACGATGGCGACCGCATCCTGAAGCACCTGAGGCCAGTAGAAGCCGCTCCTGAAGACCTTGCCTGTGAGGGTGCGCGCACATGAGTGGTGGCCGCATTCCCCGCTGTGGATGTCCTTGATCAGCTCTCGGCCTTCTTCAGGAGGGACGCATTTGAGGGCTCCTGGCAGTGGGTCTGTGGAGGCTGCTCCCTTGACGGGGCCTTTGTCGGGGGGTTCTGGGCTTGGAGTTGCAGTGCTCCTCTTGGGGAGGACAGGCTCTTCCCTCTCGACCACCAAGACGGCGCTTGCGGTCTGAGGGGTGGCTGAGAGGTACAGCTTCAGGTGCTCGCCTGCCCTGGGGGCCACCAAGACTGGAGGGCTAGCCAGATACTTCTTTAAGTCCTCGAAGGCTTTATCCGCCTCAAGGGTCCACTTGAACGTGCCCGATCTCTTCATGATCTTGAAAAATGGCAGGGCTCTCTCGCCGAATTTGGAGATAAAACGGCCAAGGCTGGCCATGCAGCCCGCCAAGCGCTGCATATCCTTGAGTCGGCGGGGAGGCTGCATTTGCTCTATAGCCTTGATCTTGTCAGGATTTGCCTCTATGCCACGGTGGGACACGAGGAATCCGAGGAGTTTGCCTGAAGGGACCCCGAAGACGCACTTGGCGGGGTTGAGCTTGATGTTCACCTTTCTTAGGCTGGCGAAGGTTTCCTCGAGATCCCTCAAGAGGGTGTCCCCCTCTCGAGACTTGACCACGATGTCGTCGACATAGGCCTCAGCATTTCTGCCCATCTGAGCCCCCAAGGCTATCCTCATGAGCCTCTGGAAGGTGGCTCCAGCGTTCTTCAGGCCAAAGGGCATGCATGTGTAACAGTACACACCACATGGGGTGAGGAATGCCGTCTTCTCCTCGTCCTCCTTAGCCATCTTGATCTGGTGATACCCAGAGAAGGCATCCAGAAAACAGAGGAGGTCACAGCCAGCGGTGGAGTCCACGATCTGGTCTATCCTTGGCATGGGGTATGGGTCCTTGGGGCAGGCCTTGTTGACATCTGTGTAGTCGATGCAGAGTCGGCCTCCTCCAGCGGGCTTAGGAACAACCACGCCGTTGGAGAGCCAAGTGGGGTGCGCGACTTCGCGGACGACATTCGCCGCCTTGAGTTTCTCTACTTCCTTGACGATGAAAGCTTGCTTCTCGGGGGCTTGCTTACGTGCTTTTTGCTTGACGGGGCGTGCGTCTGGACACACGGCTAAGTGGTGCTCGATCACCTCCCTTGGTACACCGGACATATCTGACGGAGTCCACGCGAACATGTCAGAGTTTGCCCGAAGGAAGGCGACGAGCGCGCTTTCCTATTTGGGAGGCAGGGCGGCGCCTATGGTGACGCTAGCCCCCGAGCCTTCAGCCCCCAAGCTGGTGGTGTCTAGCGGCACCTTCTTCGTGGCGGCTTGCTCCTGAGAGAACACCTGCTTCTTTTTCTTGGGCCTCTCGAGAGGCTCCATGTCCTCGTCAGCCGGGAAAGCCATGGCGGCTGCCTTGTAGGCGCTCTCGACGGCGCGCGTAGCGTCCAGGATATGACCATGGATGGCAATGGTGCCAGCGCTGCCGGGGATCTTGACCATGTTGTAGGCGTGATGCGTGACGGCCATGAACTTTGCGAGGGCGGGGTAGCCGAGGATGGCATTGTACGGCAAGCCGATGTGGGCGACATCGAAGTCGATCAGCTCCGTGCGATAGTTCTTCTGCGTGCCAAAAGTGACCGCGAGGCGGACCTGCCCCAGAGGCTCGATAGAGCCACTGGTGACGCCCGTGAACGGCCTGGAGGGCATAAGCCACTCGTAGGGCACTTGAAGCGTCTCGAAGGTCTCGACAGAGATGACGTTCAGGCCTGCTCCCCCATCGATGAGCGTCTTGGAGACGGTGATGTTGTTGATGGTGGGGGAGCAGACCAGGGGGAGAGTTCCAACAGTCTTGGTCGACTTGGGGTGGTCCTTGGCGTCGAAGGCGATGGTGTACTGGGACCACTTGAGGGGTCTGGAGGTCTCGGTGCTCGGGAGCGCAGCGTTGAGTTCGCGGGCGAACTGCTTGAACTGATTGTTCGACTTGGGCGCTTGAGCCCCGCCGAGGATGCAGGCCATGGCGCCTCTCGGGGCCTGGTAGCCTCCATCTTCCTCGTCAGGGAGGTTGTTGTTCTTCTCGGCGGCGTTGGCTTGAGTGCCCGACGGCTTCTGGTAGCCGCCATCACGCCTACCCCTGCCGTCTCTGCGGTAGCCGCGACCTCTGCCGCGGCTTCCACTGCCTTCTCCTCGCTCGCGTTCCCTGCTCAGCCTCTTGAGGTCGAAGCAGTCGTCTGTAGCGTGCCCACGCCTGTTGTGGTAGACGCAGAACGGGCGGTGGTCCACCTCTTTGCCGCCGCGCTCGGGGGAGCCCCTGCGGGAGCCCTTCGCGTCAGGCTCTGCCGCGAGGACCGCGGTGGCCTTGCGCTTGGGCTCTTCCTTCTTCTTGTGGCTCTTGGACCCCTCGCCAGGGTCGTCCCCCCGAGCGCTCATCTTGACGAAAAGGAGTCCCTCTTCAGCCTTGGCGCACTTGTCCGCCAGATCGAACAGCTTCACCACAGAGGTGAGCTTGTCGTGGATGCCGAGCTTCTCGAGCATCCTGCGGTTTGTGACGCCCTCGCGGAAGGCAGCGATCACCTGGGTGTCGGGGATGTTCGGAATCTTGTTCCGCACCTGGCTGAAGCGCTGGATGTACTTGCGAAGAGTCTCATCCTTCTTCTGCACCACAGCGCGCAAGTCGTTGTGGGTGAGTGCGCGCTCGTACGTGCCCTTGAAGTTGGCGACGAACTGCCTGCAGAGCTCCTCCCAGGAGTCGATGGAGTCCTCAGGCAGGTTGAGTAGCCAGGACAGCGCGGAGTCCCTGAGGGCGTGGGAGAACCAGTTGGCCATGACCTTATCGTCGCCCCCTGCAGCCTGGATGGAAGTGGTGTAGAGCTGCAGGAACTCGAGAGGGTTGGTGGACCCGTCGAAACCCTTGGGGAGCGCCGGCCTGAACTTCTGCGGCCAGACCACACGACGCAGGGCGCGCATGAAGGCCATGCAGCCAGAGGCGTAGGTGGCCGTTCCTCCTTGGAGGGCCCTGCGGTTTTGCTGCCCCGCCTGACCGAGCTCCTCGACGAGGCGGTTCTGGAGGTCCCGACGTCGCTCCATGCCCACGCGCGCGTCAGGCGCTGTGCGCTGCACGATTTGGCAGTCGTGCGGCGAGGAAGCATGGGAGGGAGCCCGCTGTGCCGCGGCCGGAGGCGGCCCTGGAGGCGGTGGAGGCGCACCTGGCGCTGCCGTCCCTGCAGGGCCGGAGGGCACGATGGAGCGCGACGGAGCAGGGCGTGTGGTTGCGATGTCGACGAGGTGGTGGAGGCGGTCCAACCACTGGTCGTGTGCCTCGGCACTTGGCCGGTAGCGGAGGAGCTCCTGGGCCATGAGCAGCGCTGTGTGCGGGGCGGGCTCGTGGTGCTCCTGCGTGGACACGCTTTGGCGCCGGGACGGGTGCGGGGACTCGGCGTCACCGCGGCGCTCGGAGAAGTCCGCGTCGTCGCGCTGGTCTCCGGCGTGGTGCTCTTCGCTCTCCGGCTCCTCCACGCGCGGGCCGGTGCCGGCGCGCTCGGTCGTGCGGGGGCGGCCACGGCGGCCGCGGGTGGGAGCAGTGCCAGGCTCGGTGTGAGCTCTCTCAGAGGTACGCCGGTTGGCGCGCGTCGCGCGGGTGTCCATCATGGCGCGGAGGCTGGAGGTCGAAGACGCGCCTCAGTCCCCTACCTGGCGCGCCAAATGTCGAGGAGTGACTCCCACGTAACAGGGGTAGTCTCGCCCTGAAGAGAGGTTCGAAGAGGGGACTGAACACGGAGGTCTAACAACACTCGAGGGGCTCGACGACGATGCTCGCCGAGCCTAAAGGAGGACAATCACGCCAGAGATGGACACCAGCCCGTACCCAGGTTCACGGCCCTCGAGGGGAGGTAAAACCGCTACTCCTGCTTGTCTGTATTGCACTGTGAAGGTTACAGGATAACGAGCTTGCCGAAGGTTCTCTTGAGGCAGCTTGGTGCCTGGGGAGGGACACAATGGTCGTCTTCCTCCTTCAGCAGTTGGCTATCCTATGTGTTCTGGGTGCCCGTGCGTGATTGGGCCCTTTCTTCCCGGGGGTCTCTTTCTACGGGGGAGCTCCTGCTCCTTTTATAGGCGCCCCGGGCTCCGTCCTCGTGCTGGTGGGCTCCCACACGCCAGTCGCATGGAGGAGCGGGAGTCCACCGCAGCTCGTCCGTCCATGGACGCGGTCCATCCGTGCTAAAGTAGCGCGCCGTGGCCGACAGGTTGCAGGCGGTGCAGGGCGGCTCGCTGGCGCAGCAGAGGCCGTGGTGGAGCCCACGGTGACGATCCTCTTGGAGCGTTGCGCCGTCCAGCCCCTTTATCACCAAAGGGGAAAGTTCTGGCTGTCCTGCCGCAGGCGGCGCGGCTTTGTTGACTCCTTTATCACCAGAATGGCAACTGGGGTGCTCGCGTCACCCTGCGGCTGCTGTAGGGGCCATGTGCGCCCTGCAGCGCTTGCTTAGCCGCGAAGTGTCTCCACAGGGCCGTGGTCGCCTGTGGAGAGGTTTTCTGCTGACTCCTCTCCAGGCGGGCTGTGCCTGGGGAGTCTCTTGAAGCGCAGGGTCCTCTTCAGGCCCTGGCGTCCTCTTCAGGCCTCGAGAGGGGATGCCTCTTGAGGATCCCTCCAAGCGGTAGCCTAGTCCTCAGCCGTTCTGCCGAAGTTACCCGCGGGCGAGGCCTGTAGGGAGTGGGCCGGGTGTACCCCGGTCCTGACTGGGCCGACAAATAACACATTCATCAACAACGTCTTCCCCAAGCTTAGACTTTTCCATAGCATTAGCAATAATGGTGTTCAAAGAATTCATACTAATAATATTTCCACTAGCATGCAAATAAAGTTCCATAGGTTTTTTAATTTTCTCTTCAAACACTTCATGTCCTAACTTAAGATAAATTTCATAGAGCTCTCTAATTTTTGTTGATGTTTTCCATTAAGCCTAACTAGTGAAAATAAAAACAAGAGACAAAAAGTAATAACTACAGGATCTAAAGGAGATACCTTCCAACGCTTACCTCCCCGGCAACGGGGCCAGAAAATAGCTTGATGTCTACGCACACTTCTATTCTTGTAGACAGTGTTGGGCCTCCAAGAGCAGAGGTTTGTAGGACAGCAGCAAGTTTCCCTTAAGTGAATCACCCAAGGTTTATCGAACTCAGGGAGGTAGAGGTCAAAGATATCCCTTTCAAGCAACCCTGCAATTAAGATACAAGAAGTCTCTTGTGTCCCCAACACACCTGATACGTCTCAAACGTATCTATAATTTCTTATGTTCCATGCTTATATTATACCAATTGCAACATGTTTTATATACACTTTTATATCATGTTATGCATTTTCTGGGACTAAACTATTAACAAGATGCCACAGTGCCAGTTGCCTGTTTTCTGCTGTTTTTGGTTTCAGAAAAGTTGATAAGGAAATATTCTCGGAATTGGACAAACGAAACGTCAAAGTGCTTATTTTTCCCAGGAGGTTCCAGAACACCGAAGAGGACACGGAGGAGGACCCCGAGGGGCCCACACCCCCTCCCGGCGCGGGTCCTCCTTGGCCGCGCGAGCACGGGGTGTGGGGCCCTCGAGCCTCCACCACCTTCGCCCTTTCGCCTACTTATACCCCCCCAGATTTCTAAGACCTGATACGGAGTCCTTTTCCCGAGAAGAGTTCCGCTGCGCTGCCGCCACCAAAAACCCTAATTCGGGGGACAGAAGTCTCTGTTTCGGCACCCTGCCGGGACGGGGAATTGCCCCCGGAGTCATCTCCATCAACTCCACCGCCATCTCCATCGCCGTTGCTGACTCCTACGATGAGGAGTGAGTAGTTCTCCCCCGGGGCTGCGGGCTCTACCGGTAGCTATGTGGTTTATCTCTCTCTCCCATGATGTGATCTTTATGTGATCATGAGCTTTGTCATCTAGTTGAATATGTGATGCTACTCTTTATCTATTATGCACTCTAGAGGTTACTTTAATATGAACTCCGGAGCTATGCACGGTTGTAAAGGTGACAGTATGTGCACCGTGTGTGATTCCTTTATGACGTTGTGGTGTTATTTTACTCTGACTTTGAGGGTGCTCTTGTAGCCCTACACAGTGAATGGTGTTTATCATCCAACATGAGAGTGTTTGAGAGTAGTATTTATTATTCAGCTTTGATGTCATTGTTGAGAATGTCCACTAGTGAAAGTATGATCCCTAGGCCTTGTTTCGAAGCATCAAAACACCGTTTCCAACAAGTTCTGCTACATGTTTGCTTGCTGAAATTTTTATTACAGATTGCAATTACTACTTATAATCATCCATATTACTTGTATTTCACTATCTCTTCGCATAACTAGTGCACCTATACATCTGACAAGTGTATTGGGTCTGTTGGGGACACAAGAGACTTCTTGTATTTTAATTGCAGGGTTGCTTGAGAGGGATATCTTTGACCTCTACCTCCCTGAGTTCGATATACATTGGGTGATTCACTTAAGGGAAACTTGCTGCTGTTGTACAAACCTCTGCTCTTGTAGGCCCAACACTGTCTACGAGAATAGAAGCGTGCGTAGACATCAACACCCAATACAATTGTCAGATGTATAGGTGCACTAGTTCGGCGAAGAGATAGTGAAATACAAGTAATATGGATGATTATAAGTAGTAATTGCAATCTGAAATAAAAATGGCAGCAAGCAAACATGTAGCAAAACTTGTTGTAAACGGTGTTTCAATGCTTAGAAACGAGGCCTAGGGATCGTACTTTCACTAGTGGACATTCTCAACAATGACATCAAAGCTGAATAATAAATACTACTCTCAAACACTCTCTTGTTGGATGATAAACATCATTCATTGCGTAGGGCTATAACAGCACCCTCAAAGTATGAGTAAACCCACACCACAACGTCATAAAGGAGTCACACACGGTGCACTCACTGTCACCTTCACAACCGTGAATAACCCCGGAGTTCATATTAAAGTAAGCTCCAGAGTGCATAATAGATAAAGAGTAACATCACATATTCAACTAGATTACAAAGCTCATGATCACACCATGGGAGAGAGAGATAAACCACATAGCTACCGGTAGAGCCCGCAGCCCCGGGGGAGAACTACTCACTCCTCATCGTAGGAGTCAGCAACATCAATGGAGATGGCGGTGGAGTCGATGGAGATGGCTCCGGGGGCAATTCCCCGTCCCTACAGGGTGCCGGAACAGAGACTTCTGTCCCCTGAAACTTGTCTTCGATGGCGGCGGCGCTGCGGAACTCTTCTCGGGAAAAGACTTCCGTGTCTAGGGTTATTTTGTCGGGGGCAATATATGGGCAAAAGGGCGAAGGCAGTGGAGGCCCGAGGGCCCCACACCATGTGCTGGCGCGACCAGGAAGGGAGCCGCGCCACCACATGATGTGGGCGCCTCGGTGCCCTCCTTCGTCTTCTCTTCGGACTTCTGGAACGTGTCGGGAAAAATAGGAACTTGGGTCTTTGTTTCGTGCAATTCCGAGAATATTTCATTAATAGCTTTTCTGAAACAAAAAACAGCAGAAAACAGGGAACTGGCACTGTGGCATCTTGTTAATAGGTTAGTACCAGAAAATGCATAAAAACCATATAAAATGTATATAAAACATGTAGCAATTGGTATAATATAATCATGGAACATAAGAAATTATAGATACGTTGGAGACGTATC
Organism: Poa annua; assembly: GCA_026929855.1. Classification (NCBI taxonomy): domain Eukaryota; kingdom Viridiplantae; phylum Streptophyta; class Magnoliopsida; order Poales; family Poaceae; genus Poa; species Poa annua. The sequence continues at coordinate 3,022,612 of CM049437.1, forward strand.
ACGCGTCCACGAGGCGGAAAACACCAGAGAGAGAAAAGCTCTCCGGCAGGGAGAAATCTGCCGGGGAAATTCCTTCCCCGAGGGGGGAAATCGTCGCCATCGTCACCGTCATCGAGCTGCACTTCATCGGGATCATCATCACCACCATCTCCACCGCCGACACCGTCATCTCCATCGTTCCACTCTGTTCCCGCTGTAACATCTAGGGCTGAATCTTGTCTATTTGATAGGGGAAACTCTCCCGGTGTTGATTACTATTGTTATTGATGCTATTGAGTGAAACCGTTGAATTAAGTTTTATGTTCAGATTGTTACCCATCATTATATCACCTCTGATCATGTTCCAAATGATGTGTTGTGAGTAGTTCGTTTAGTTCTTGAGGACATGGGAGAAGTCTAGATGTTAGTAGTGAACTATGTTGAGTAATATTTAATGTTTTAATATTTAACTTGTGGTGCTATTCTTCTAGTGGTGTCATGTTAACGTCGACTACATGACACTTCACCTTTATGGGCCTAGGGGAATGCATTGTGTATTCGAATATTAATTGTGTGGTTGCCGGAGTTATAGAAACCTAAACCCCCGTTGGTATCTCGATGCATGAGTGATGGTAGGATCTCAGAGTTTAAGGTTGTGGTTAGTTTTATCTTAATTACTTTCTAATATTTGTGGATGCTTATTAGCTCGGTGCATTAGCATAGGTTCAAGCACAACACTTATCGAAACACTAAAGGTTAATCATCTATATGAAGCGAAAGCACTAGACAGAAATCCCGTGTGTCCTCAGGAACGCTTGGTCATCATAAGTAAACACACCGGCTTGTCCTTTGCTCTACAAAGGATTGGGCCACTCGCTGCAATTATAATTGTTACGCTTTATTTACTCGCACTTTATTTATCTATTATATCAAAAACTCCTAAAAACTTGTCTGCTAGTGTTTACAGTGAAATTCTCATCAAAACCGCTTGTCAGCACCTTCTGCTCCTCGTTGTGTTCGACACTCTTATTTATCAAAAGTACTACGATACACCCCTATACTTGTGGGTCATCAGCGGCGTGCGTGGCCGGAGACCCCGGCAGGCGGCCAATGACCACTAGTACAGAAATGCTTATCTGTGGCGCACCATTTTAAATTTCTGTGTCGCATGGTGGGTGCACCACAGAAATCTCGCCACTATTTTTTTTTCTGTGGCGCAGCCCCACCATGCGCCACAAAAATAACCTGATTTGTGGCGCACTAGGCAACATGCGCCACAGATTGTCTTTTTGAGTTTTAATAAGAAAATACGGTTGCAGTCCGCCCACCGCAGCCCGTGCTGGGACGCTCGCTGGACCCGTTGGCGCGCGAGCTCGTGGGGACGGGATTGGAAGACGGCCGGAGATGGGAGCGGGACGGAGCACGCCGGCGGTCGAAGATGCACATGTGACGGTGGCCAGAGGTGGAGGCGGGCAGAGAGACGGCCAGAGATGGGGGCGTGGTCGCTGCGCCATGGCTGCTCGCCATGGTTTGCGTATAGGTTTAGACGCTCGCCGGTCGCCACCTAGCTAGCTAGCCATGGCATCGTCCATGAGCACAGAGCCACCTTTTGGCCGCGCCGGCGAGGACGACAGTAGCGGCGAAGATGACGGTGAAGAGGTGATGGAGGTGAGGAGACGCGTGTCCCGCTTCGCCGTGGACGTAGACAACGGCGTCGGTGGGGCGAGCGAGGTGGCCAGGAGGCGGGTGTCCCGCTTCGCGGTCGAGGAAGCGGGCGGCGGCCGTCGGCGCGGCGCTGCCCTCGAGGGCAAGAAGAGCGGCGGGTTCGGGGTCGTCAGCGAGAACGAGGAGTAGTGGGCGCGGCTGCTTCAGCGCGGCGGGTCGGCGCAGGCCGGAGAGGTGGCGGAGAGGAGTGCCATGGGCATGGACCCGAGTGGTCCGAGCTCGCGCACAAACGGCGGCCTCCTCTCTGAGATGGCTCCGATCGAATCTGTCTCGGGGGCTTGCGGATTAGCAGCACCCTACCTCTGCTCACGTGAAAAGAAAGGGGACGGGAGGAGGAGGCCACCGCCGCTGCTCTGGTGGTGGCCGCTCACGCAGAAGAGCGTCAAGGTCGCGGAGCTGCCATGGGTCGGGGAGGTCGCGGAGCTGCCATGGGGAGGAGTTGGGCAAGTGGAGCTGCGAGGCACTCGTGAGGAGAAGAAGGGAGGAAGGCTGCGCTGCTCTCGGAAAAGACATACCCATGAGGGATCTGCGTGTGAGAGGATAAAGTAGAGAGACTTTGGATCTGAGATCCAGACGCTTTTAGTGGCGCATGTAATTATATGCGCCACATAAATTCTGACTTTCTGCGGCGCATGGTTACATGCGCCACAAAATTGTGATATTGTTGCATGTGGTGGTAGGCCCATTATATTTTTGTGCGCACCTGGCGCATGCGCCACAAAAGCCATTATTTCTGCGGCGCATGCTTATTTGGTGCGAAAAAACAGAATACACCTATAAACCTTTTTCCTACCCGTAGACAGTCGAGGTGCGGGAGGCGAGAGGCCATCTCATCGTCCAACACCAGTGCCGGTCCCCCGTGCGGTGGTCCGATGCCGCCGGACCGGGAGCATGCCGTCGAGAGCATCACCGTTTTCGTACTCGGGTAGGCTCGCTCTGGTGGGGACTGCTTGCTCATATGATTGGGGTCCCTTGCGATGGTCAAGGCTCTAGCCGCCGTTTCCGCTCACCAGCGCGGCCCAGTCCAGTTCCACGCTCCAACGGCGTTGTCGGCATGAGCGCGCCGCACCAGACCATTTCCTCTTACGCGTTGACCCGCAGGAGTTCCCGGTGCGTCCACCCGTGCCAGCTGCGAAGTCCACCATGGGTCTCAGCTCCATCCGGCCATGGGTGTCGTGCCGGAGGTCTCCGACATACTCTGGTCACTGGCGGGATCCCTGCGCCGTCCTCGTATCTGCTAGCCGGCGGTGGCCGTCGAGCAGGCCGCTGCGCATTGCCGACATACCAGACCGCACGCCTAGGCGTACGGATCGACCTGAATTCCTTCCCCCGCTGGCGCGCACGGCCACCTGCGCCTCTCTCCCCCAGCGAGATACCACCAGCATGCTCCCCTCCATCTCTGATTTTTTTTCTGCAGTTTATCTCTGATTTTTGACTCTCAAGAAATGGAGGCTCTTGTTCACGCCCCCCATGTTGGCTGTGTGATCGACAGATTCTCCATGGTTTTGGAGGATCGCCTGAGGGCAAGAGAGGCTCTGATGGGTGGGTGACGAAGCCGATCTCATCGCTCTCACTGCATTCCCTGGCAGACTCGCTCCCTCCGAGAGTTTTCGCCCCAGGAACACCGCAAAACTTCGCAGATTCGTCATCAGCATCTGGAGCAAGCTGGGCTTCCCGCTGGGGCAAACCACTCCATCCCGCTGACGCTCTGCCTCCGCAAGAACTGAAGGCCAAGCTGCATGGTGCGATTCGTTCGTTGCTGCACTGATTTGGCCTGCTGTGCCTTGTAATGGAGAAACTCCTCTCGTGTTCGCTTCAGCCTGTAGGCTGCTTTCACCCTCTAGCTCTCGGCACTTTTAGCGTTCTTACTGCTGCTAAGCAATGTTCCTCGAGAACCTTTAGTTTTTATCTTCAGCATGTCTTTAGTTTTCGCTGGTATCTGTAAGACTCTCCTGTTTCATTGCAATGGAACAGGGGTTCCCTTTTGGGGGCCCTCTTTATCTAAAAAATAAAAATAGATGTAGTTCTTGGTTCTGAACGTGTGTATTCAGTGCTCTAAACGCGGCATGTGAGAGGTTCAGTTCACAATTTTCGGCGTTGCAGCATCTCCACGCCTAAAAGTCAAATATCCTCCACGGTGCGTAGTTAACTGTTTTTTTTTCTGCGGGAAACAATGATGACATTTTTTTTGAGAAACACAGTATAAGCAAGCGCTCATATACACGCGCATACACCCACCACTATGAACGCACACACGCACATCCTACCCCTACGAGCACCTCCGAGAGACTGAGCCGGCGGATCAGGTATTGAGATTGACGAAGTCACCACATGCGCCTCGCTGTCGACGGGAACGTCGCCTCCCACTGAAGAATATTCTGCCTAAGTGAGAAACAACAACGTCAAACCTGTGGTTTAAACTCTGGTGGACTGGGGGTACAACCACCCACCTAACCATCTTGCCACAGGCAAGTTCTCAACAATGATGATATTAAAGCCAGGGAATTACAGAAATGCACACAACAAAGATGGAAATTACAAACAGGTCCATCGGCAAGTCAATGTCGCCGGCCAGGAGCAAGATGTGCCGGTGGCGCGCTGCCGCTGCATCTTCCCACAAGCCTTGGATCAGAAGATGTCTCCCTGCGGACGGGAAGTCGCCGGACCTCGAACTTCGGAGAGCCTGCACCCAACTTCGACGGCAGCACCGCCTAGCTTCATCATCAGCCGCTTCAAACTTTATAACTGGATCCGCCGCACCAGACTCCAGCGGGAGAAGAAGCGCACACGGCGGTCCCAGAGGACCACGAGCGCGTAGGGAAGTCAACAGCTTGACGCCGGAGCTCTGGAGAACGCCGTCGTCGTCGGATGAAGCCGCCGACACCAAAACGCCTACCATCGACGCCACCGCCTCCAAGACGTCGTCGACTGGCACTCCCTCTAACCCTACACTATATACATGGCGAGATCCGGGGATTCCCAGCCTCCTGCTGCCGGAGCAGCCCCCGTAGACAGAGGGATCCCACGGATCGCCGCCGTGCGAGGTGGATAGGAGAGGTTGCACAAATCGCCCCTTAGTACTGTAGCTGAGGGGATAAGGTCTAAGTAGTTAACTGATTTTTGTGAACATATTGGACCTTACACCTTTAGATTATTATGAAGGACACATAATCCAGACGGTGACTTTTTTCAGTGCTTCAAACATGCTTATAATTGTGTGCAAGACTGCGTTTAAAAAGTGGTGTGCAAGATATATCTTTGTGCATGCTCAAAGTAGTTGATGCATTCATGTTCTGACTTTTATTCGTAGACTATCCTCTGGTTAGCAATCAACTACGGAGCTGGCAACTCACAAGCCAGCAAGTCAACCTCTGTCAGATCTTCGGCCCAGTTTATGAACGAAACTTACTGGGGAGAGCATGCCTGTCTCAGGCAGTATATCAGTCGTTAATGCCCACATTTTCTTATCTCCATATTTTTTTTGAGAAACACAGTACAACGCAAGCGCTTATATACACGCGCACACACTCACCCCTATGAACGCACACACGCACACCCTACCCCTATGAGCACCTTCGAGAGACTGAGCCGGCGGATCAGGTATTGAGATTGACAAAGTCACCACAGGCGCCTCGCTGTCGACGGGAACGTCGCCTCCCACTGAAGAATATTCCGTCTAAATGAGAAACACCAGCGTCAAATCTGGGATTTAAACTCTGATGTGCTGGGGGTACAACCACCCACCTAACCATCTTGCCACAGGCAAGTTCTCTTATCTCCGTATTTTCTGACATTGCAATCGATCCAATGCCCCTGTGATCTCTTGATAAAATGCAATGTACATGCTCTATATTAATTTCAGTTGGTACCTATCCTAGCCGGAGGCAAAGTCAAGAAGTTTAATATTGTAGGTTTGGAAAACGGGAAGGTGAATATAAGAACTTAACTATTTTTCTAATATATTTGCAGAAGAAAGTGTCTATGATCTATTGGAGGCATAAATGTATTATCATTAAAGGCATACCGATCGGTATAGTTGTTCTGTTATCTTACACTTCTGTGAGATCTATGCATATGCACCTATTGGAAGCATAGTGACCTTATTCTTACCAAATTTGGATTAACCTAAAGAGTTATTTTGTATAAAAAATAAATAATTAAATTGTTTTATGAGCCCGTAGCAACATACGGGCATTTTACTAGTCAGATATAAGATGCCTTTCGTATGTTTTCTCAATAAAAAAACCGAAAGACAGGAAGAAACTATTTGGAGCAAGTACAAGACACGCACAAAATTTAACATTGACACGAAGCAAGCCAGCGAAAAAAGTAAATTAATATTCTCACAAGTAGCCAGTAGAACTCATCACGACCACTGCTTGCGTATATCCTTTCCTTTCCGACGCTCACCGCCACAGTACGCAACACTCTTCCCGTCCGCCATGGCGGTCCTCTCGCCCCCTCTCGTTGTCTCCATGCTGGTCGTCTTCCTCGCTACCGTCGGCACGACCCAATGCCACCCTCACAAACACCACGGCCATTCCGCCAAGGCAGCCTTCGCGACGCCGGCCACCACCCACGCCATCTGTCACACCACCCCGCACCCGGCATCCTGCCTCGCATCAGCAGCCGTGCACCTCGACGCCGCCCATATCGCGGCGTCGTCCGTCGCCGTCACCCTCCTCTCCGCGAACATCCTCTCCGTCGCGCTCACCTCCCTCCGCGGCGCGCTGACCGCCGTGTCCTCCCTGTCGCCCGTCCTCTCCTCGACGCTCTCGGCGCCCCCGTCGTCGTCCTCGCCGCCACTCCGGCGCGGCGCGGCGCAGGACTGCCTTGAGCTCCACGCCGCCACGCTGGAGTCCCTCTCGCGCTCGAGCTCGCTGCTAACAAGCCCCGGCGAGAGCCTCCCCGCCGTGCGCGCGCACCTGTCGGCCGCGCTCACCAACAAGGCCACCTGCCTCGACGGCCTCGCCGGCGTGTCCGGCCCGAGGATGGACGGCCTCCTCTCCTCCCTCGACGACGCCTACGAGCATGTCTCCAACTCGCTCTCCCTCGTCGCCCGCCGCGGCGGCGGCGGGCCGGCGTCCAGCAGCTTCCAAGCCACGGTGGCCAAGATCATCCATCACAACCGGCGGCTGCTCCAGGATGACGAGGACGACGACAGCGATGACAATAATAATGGCGGTGGAGACGACGACAAGAGCGGCAACGGCGACAGGAACGACAGTGGCGAGACGGTGATCACGGTCGCGAAGGACGGGACAGGGAACTTCCGGACGGTGGGGGAGGCGGTAGCGGCGGCGCCGACCAGGAGCGACGCGAGGACGGTGATCAAGGTGAAGGCCGGGACGTACGAGGAGAACGTGGAGGTGCCCGCGGACAAGACCTACATCGCACTCGTGGGCGAGGGCCGCGACGTGACGGTCATCACCGGACGCCGCAGCGCCGCCGACGGCTGGACCACCTTCCGCACAGCTACCGTCGGTAATTAACTGCTACTCCTACCAGGCATTCTTTACCTCGTAACTAATTAAATCAGCTTCCACAGTGTCAGCCGCTACGACATTGCTGCGTGCTGCCGAGGTCAGTGCAATGTATCACTGACTCAGAGAGTGTAGAATAGTCAAGTGTATACAGTAGTAGCTAGTGCATCATGCATGGATAATAATACTAGTACCAGGAATCATGGTCTGCCGCAGATCTATCAAATTTACGTATTTGGCATCATGCACTGGTGATGGGTGCAGTTCCGAGGTCCAGAGCTGCATGACCCATCCGGTATTCACGTGCATGTGCATCTTCTGTTAGCTAAAATCCGAGACATCGCCATGGACCTGCATGCCTGTGAGCTGTTAGAATGGCCACCTCTTAGCTAACTTCTCTCGACAACAAAACACCGTTCTTTTCCCCACCAAGTGTAGGACCAACGATCAAACGGGTTCTCGAATCTCGATCTGATCAGAGGATATCACAGAATGATCCTCTCTTTGTGGAGTTAACGGCTGTGATTAACTGACCAGACGGTGCCTACAATGGCGATGCAGGGGTGGCCGGCGAGGGGTTCTTGGCGAGGGGCCAGGCGGTGGCGCTGCGCGTGAACGCGGACATGGCGGCCGTGTACCGCTGCGCCGTGGAGGGCCACCAGGACGCGCTCTACGCGCACTCCTTCCGCCAGTTCTACCGCGAGTGCGCCGTCTCCGGCACCGTCGACGTCGTCTTCGGCAACGCCGCCGCGGTGCTCCAGGCGTGCGCGCTCGTCGCCGGCGCGCCGCTCCCGGGCCAGTCCAACGTGCTCACCGCGCAGTCCAGGTCCGATCCGGCGCAGGACACGGGATTCGCCGTGCACAACTGCACCGTGGAGGCGTCGCCGCGGCTGCTCGCCGGCACGCGCACCTTCCTCGGCCGGCCGTGGGGCGCGTACGCGCGGGCCGTCGTCATGGAGTCCTACCTCGGCCCGCTAGTGGACCGGGCAGGATGGACGGGCTGGCCTGGCGCGGAGGAGGGCCGCAGCGACACGGTGTACTTCGGGGAGTATGGTAATGATGGGCCGGGCGCAGGGACGGAAGGGAGAGTGGGCTGGGCTGGACTCCACGAGATGGACTACGACGAGGCCGCCCAGTTCGCCGTTGACAAGTTCATCTACGGCGACGACTGGCTCGGCGCCACCTCCTTCCCCTACGACGACGGCATCTGAATTTAATCCCACAACAAACCCCACCAACGACGTGGAAATCTCAAGAATGCAGCGAATAAAATCTATGTATCTTACTGCGTTCATGGAACTTTGAAATGTACATTGTTTCAAATGCAAATCAGTTTCGAGTTCAGAACTTTCGCAAGAGTTTCGTCGGGATCCCATACCTAATAGGGCCACCAGATATTCCATTTTCTGAGTGATCGCCATGTTGCAAGTCCAAAAGAGTTCTGTTGGCTGAAGCTGATAATTGGCGATGACGCGGGCGTGCAGAAGAGGTTAAGGAGACACTACTGTCTGACGTGTCTACAATGATGCCGACATCCACAGAACAATATACGGGAGAGTTCTATCAGTTTAGTTCTCCATTACCTGTTGGTGACTGATTCGTTCTTGAGAACTGTACACACTTATTTATTTTCTTTATTTCCATGACCGAGCGACAAGACTTTGCCAGCTGAAAATTATGCTGTACTTTGCTTTAAGAAATGCTTTAAAGAACTTCAGTGCCCAGCCCAGTGAGAGCAGAGGATTATACCCCAGAGGGCAGAGGTCACATATTGCAATGATCAGACATTCAGATCTCCTCATCTCTCTTTTCATCGACGCAAATGGAGTAGTATCAAAATCTCACACTTTCAGAAACCTTTCTGAACCGTTTCTATCTGTACAACAATATCATCATCGCCTTACAGGTGATTAAAGCACACTGCTGTACCGAAAACAAAAGTAATTTTGGCTATTTGCAGAATAAAGTACCGTGATGCAGGGCATTTCACAGTTTCACACAAGCTCCATGCTTACAGTTATTTTCTTTCCAATTATTGCTATTACTTTGATCGTGCCCCCTTGTTCAATTCAGAGCTGCCACTTCTGATCATTCTTGCGTGCAAGAACATCGTCGACGCCGTCTTCGAAAACCCGCAGCGTCGCCAGGTGGATGAAATCGGTGACCTGAACTCCCACAGGCCTGGTCACAACAACAACAAAAAAGAGGAGAAAGTTTCAGGTACACCGTACACAAGAACATCCCATCAGGCAACAACCTTCTTGTTTCTGATCAGATGATCCCTTGAACTTACCATGGGAAGCAGGCCTTCTCCGGCAGCCGCATTCCGAGCCTCGGGCCTTCGTCGTAGCCCTCGCAGACGAGCTCCCCCTTGTCATCCCTGTAGCACACGATCCCTCTCACTTGGTCCTCGAACACCTAGCAAACACCAATTCAGAGACACTCTTAATTAAGATAGCACTACCTTATCAGATCAAGCACAAGCATGGATGTTGCAAGCGCGTAACAAGTACCAACCAAAGGAGAGATACCTTGTTGCTGTTTGCTGAAGCAAAGGAGAGGTGCGATGATGAGTTGCAGCCATGGGCTGCAGAGGTTCTGAAGCTCAAGGCTGCCGCCGGCTTCCTTGCGCCGAACCTTGGGCCGACGGTGGTCATGGAGGAAGAAGCTGGGTGAGGATGGCAGCTGGAGCCTCTGAACGCCATTGTTCGGTTGGTTTCTTTGTGAGGAGCCTGGGGTTCACCAGAGTATTGGCTATATGCTAAATTCCGAATGGAATTTCTTGGGAAGGGGAGGAAGGGTATGGGGCTGGTTACAGCGTCATGACACTTTAAGGTGTTGGTACTCTGTTGTATGGTTGCTAGGGTAGGAGGGGCTGGGTGCTAATCATCGGAAGGCAGGAAGGAAGGAGCAGCAAGGCTTGTGTACTAGCTATGTATTTTCTTATTACAAGTCAGACTTGATGCATCATGGCCTTCCATTAAGGCGTTTGATTAGTTTTATTGAACTGTTTGCATGTTACTAGTTTCATTTTAAGCCATGTTGCTATATGTACATACATGCATACATAAGAGCATCTTCACCGGGAGCCTTTAGTACTCCAAAAGCCCTTGGCGGGGGGGGGGGGGGGGGGGGCGGACACGAAAATCGCCCACCAGTGGCACCCCCAAAGTCTCGCCCTGAGCCAATAGGGTCTCCAAGTTTGGAGGCCCTCCTGGGGGTGCCGGACATCGCCTCGGTCATGGCCCTGACAGCGCTGGTCCACCCGTCATACACACGACGCGCCCGTCCCGTGTTAACGAAGGCTGTGCAGTATGCCGTTGCGCCGCGTTTAATGTCGAGGCGATTAGACGGCGCCACGCCGGTCATCACGCGTCGCAATAATGCCGCGCCCGTTCCCCTGGCGGGCGCAGACGGAAGCGACGTGTCGCAATAACGCCGCGTCACTACCAATGGCGCAGACGGAAGCGACGCGTGCTGGAGTCGTAGCGCCTGGCCGCGGCAGCGCCCTGCAGACGTTTCGTCGGCGTCAATGCGCGGCCAGGCGAAGCGGTGGCCGTGTTAATACAGGCCACCCGACCCCGCTCCTCCGGCCGCCTTTAAAACCCGACGCAGCGCAACCCTCCTCTCCTCACACCAACACTTCTCCCTCTCTCTCCCTCTCCCCCAAGAACATAGGCCACCATGGCGGGCAGCCCCGGCGGGCAGCAACGCCACGAGCAGCTGGAGGAACTCCGGCGTCGCAACGAGGAGGCGGAGATGGCCAAGGCGTTCCAGCGAGGCATGTGGTGCGAGGAGGCCGACAACGCGCCTCCCTACGTGCTCTCGCTGGAGACCGCGCGGCTGAGCAACCGCCACCAGCTGCCGGTGGCCGACGACGCCACCCTTCCGGACGGGTGGGTGAGGAGCGCCGCCAACATTCCGGTGGCGCCGCGGCTCAGCGGGCAGGACCGCGTCGAGTTCGTCAACCGCAAGTGGACGAAGATGCCGTACGAGCAAAAGCTCGACCCCAAGTACTCCATCTCGGCGCCCTACTGGCACGCCGTGGTGAACAAGGAGTACGAGGCGCGTCGAAGCAGTCGACGAGAGCCAACGCCGGAGTTGTCCTCAACGGACGACGACCGTGACGGCGAGGACGGCGACGCCAACGACGACGACGACGACCCCGAGCTGCCCGATCTGCCTCTACAACCGGCTGCATCTTGGGCAGCAGCGTCGCTGTCACCGAATAAAGGGGCGGCGCAAGCCGAAGAGGCTTCCCATCAAACGCCCCGCCGCATGTCACGGCGGTGAATCGAAAACGACGCGCCGGCAAAGCCAGAAGCTTCCAGGGCTAAGACGAGGCTATGGGACCGTTTCTAAAGGCCGTAGCCGATGGGAACGGAAGATGCAATCCCGCGCCGCCGGATCATCAAGGCATGCAAGTCTTTTGATGATCCTTGGGCTTGGTTCGCATCTTCTTCTCCTTTAGCCGGCCATGAAGCGTCATCTCTTCTCCTTGCCGGCTCGTGTAGTGATTGACGAGAAGCTGCATAGGCCTTCTCTCTCGTCCCTAGTCTAGGTTTAGTTTGTTAAATCTCGTTTAAATTCGAAATTGTAAGTTTGTTAAATCTCGTTTAAATGAAGTTTGAATAAATAGGGGCGACCACGGCGTGCCCACATTTGTGTTGTTCATCGGCGGCGCCATCCTGTTTCTCATTTGTGTTGTTCATCGACGGCGGTTCAGTTTGCTCAAAATTTGCGCCGTTTGAGGGGTGGGCCTTTAGGGAGTGCCGCTGTGGGCGGCATTCAAATGTTGCCCGGACACATGTTCGGCACCCCCAAAGGAGCCCCAATTGAGGGGTGCCGGACATCGATTTAGAACCCCCCCGGTGGAGATGCTCTAATAAAGCCCTTTATCTAAAAGAACTATACATGCATACAATTCTGGCCTAGGAGGAACTAGAGGCATTTCTTGACAGAAAACGCCTAGGAGCCTTTATGCACTGTATCCAATGGTTCATAAATTGGGAAAACTGTATGTGATATGTTGTTTAAAATAAGGTTACTTGCATAGATATGCAAAAAAAAAATGGAAAAAGGGGCCAAATCACTTACTTTGTTTTATTTTACAGTAACTGTCGACAGCCTGAATCATACAAAACAAAACATAAAAATGTAGAAAGAGAAGCCATTGCAACTAATCAGCCATGTTTGGTACGCTTAGCAATGTCGATCATATGCACGTCATGGTTTAGTAGCCGCGGCTCCATCTTTACCTCGTTGGGGTCGGGTGGGCCGGCGCCATTACCTCACCAATGTTATCATCATAGTTGTTAATAATATTCCTCAATCGGATTGAAAATAAATAATTCCTAATCTGTGTGACAGCAACAGCTTAGCCTTATCCGGTGATGTGGCAAAGAAGTGGTACTAATCTATTTATTCATCTAGATAATATTTTTCCTTGTTCACTAATAAATCTATTAATTCAACTCATGTTTCTATAATCAATTCAATCTCCTGGGCCAATCCGAGGACTCCTACGAAAATGTTGTTTAGATTTATGAAAAGGTGTATTTTTTGCCAAATCTGAGCTTTCTCCAGAACTAATGCCACATTTGGCCCTTTCAAAACTATTCTCAAATCTGGCCTCTCAGGTTGGCGGCAACTGACATGAAGCCGAACTTATGCATGTCCACAATATTTTTAAATGGCGCCGAAGTTCTTCGTAGGGTCCGGCAAAAATCCGATGTGGCAGGGTCGGCGCCAACGCATCTGGCGCCGAACCAGGCAACAACCTCGTTCTTCTTTAACCCAGTACAGAGCATGCCGCTAGCGTTTTTCTTGCTGAAACCAAGTACGAGAGAGGAAGAGAGCGCATGCAGCAATCCTAACGAGCTAGCTGCCCGGTCCGACTTTTACTTCTTTTACTCCAAACGTAGAAAAAAGCAAGCACACGCCGTCGTATACAACTTCATAATTTTGAACGTGTACTGTGTACATGCTCTAACTTTACAGATTTTGAGATAAAATATACATGAAATATCAATATATGTGTGTCAACGAGTAGATTTCATTCACGTGATCGGTTTTGAGTTTCGTCAACTCTAACTTCATAATTTTGAACTAAAGTGTGTGCTATTTTTTGACATTTTTATCAAAAAAATTGCACTCGGCGAACCGTTTGAATGTTTTTCACAAGTAGATGGATCTCGTCGTTTCCGATAGATGTCATTTGGATATGGAGAGAGCAGCCCCTTTTAGTTAGAGATTGTTGAAACGGTGGGTCCGTCTGCTTGACAGAAGTATGAATGTATATCAGTAGTACGATCTAAACAAGAAGTTAGAATCGGTCAAAAATTCGTACGTAGGGGTGAAAACGGAGCCGATACAGCCGAATATTAGTGAAACCATGTCTGTAACCATATTGTTTCCGGATACAAAATCAGAGCGGGTAGCGTGCGAATACGGAATCCGATCTGCCAGTTTCGAATATGGATCGAGTACGAGACTAATACGGTTTGATCGCATATAAACATTTTATCAGATGTCGGTTTGAAAATAAGACAGATATAAAATCATATCTTTTCCATATTCGTGAATTACTATCTAAATCAGTGACCGCATTCATCAACTATCGACCGGATCCGTATTTACCTTCCATTAACCTCCTATCAGTCGGAAATAATCCGTACAATTTTTACATAGAAAGCCTTAAAGCATACAAATTGATGCATCCAGGCTTTTCTTTACTATGAAAATTAGTTTAACAAGAGCCCAGCTCACCCTATTAGCCGTACCAGGCAGCTAACTCGTTAATCAATTCGAACCCATGCATGTGCATGCTCTCTCTAGTACTGGTTTAAAAAAAACGACGTTGTTGCATGGTTCGGCGCCAGATGGTTGGCGCCGACCCTGCCACATCAGATTTTTTACTTGACCTTGTGGAGAACTTTTGGCGCCATTTAAAAATAATATCGACATACACAAGTTCGGCTCCATGTCAGTTGGCGCCGACCGAAGAGGACATATTTGAAAATAGTTTTGAAAGGAAGGCAGATGTGGCATTAGTTCTGAAAGAGGCCAGATTTGGCAAAAAATACCGAAAAGGTTGTTTGAATTTATGAAAAGTTTGCTTGGATTTACGAAAGGTTTGTTTGGATTTATTAAAAGTCTACTTGGATTTATTAAAAGCATAATTTGCCATCCGACCAGGGCAATAGTATTAGAAAACAGGGGACGGTTAGTCAACACATCTTGTTCTCTAGCGTCTGTGCATTCTAATGGATGCTTATAACATGGCAATCATGAAAAAATTACTATGCTAGCAGCAACGAAAAAAAGACATACACACTATATAAGTCTGTCCACATTTTTTTACTTTGTGTATGAAGTGACACGGCTGAATATAGCAAGAAAATAAATATTTTGAATTAGAGCACTCATATTGTGAGTAATAGTATTACGATAGACGCTATCTTAAATCATCTCCCGTGGCGTAATGTCCAGGGACGGAGACAAGGGGGGACGAGCAGGGGCTACGCCCCCCCCTATACTCATGCTTTTCCTTGCATAATTAGCCATTATGGCTGCTTTATTAGTGTAATTTAACTTAATTCGCCCCCCTCATCAATATCACACACACTACATGCCTAATCTTGCCCCCCTTAATCTCATATCCTGGCTCCGTCCCTGGTAATGTCGTTTTTGTCTCTACCTTCAAAATTCTATCCATTAGGGGGCGTGGACAGGTGCCGCAAATGGCACCCTAAACGGACCTGTCATTTTTAATATTTTCATACAACTTTCTCCATTCTTTGCTCATTAATTGAGTTGTGCGCACAAATATCAACAAACTAAAAGCACACAAATATAGAAATAAGATTAAAATTCGACCAACAATATCAACTTCGGGCACCAATTCAGCCGCACAAATATATAACAAAATGATTACAAACATCGCTTAGGCGTGTTAGCCAAAATCCATACCCGATGTTGATCAAACCAATTCTACGTCTTCCGATCAATGTCGTTTGTGTTTGTGGTCATGATTCGGGCCTGCGCGACCATCAATGGAGCATAAACTTGTTTTGAATCAGTATGAACCTTTTTAGCGCCAATCCTAAACTTTTCCGCCTCCATAGCTCTGGAGTTGGCCATACCTTTCTTATCCATAGCCACCTTCGTTTTCGGGTCCATATTGCTTGTGTTAGTTGTCAAGATTCGGGTCTCCACGACCATCAACGTAGCGTCAACTTGCTTTGACTCAGTCCAAACCTTTTCAGCGTACGATTCACTTGATTGTTAAACTAATTCTGGTGTTTCCATAACATATGATTAGCGGTATTATGTGATCTTGTCATTCGAACGGTAAAAAAAAGGATGGCATGGATAATTTAATGTCTAGAGAAAAAGATGATGTGCATACTTGCATGTAGAGATGGACAATAAGTAATGAATGTCTGTTGGTTGACGTGGACAATTGGTTGGCTAAAAGGGTAAGTGAAGTGGATAGGTTTCATGTTGAGATAGAATCATTACCACCAAGTTTGGCCCCACAAATATATAGGAAAATTATAAAAAAACATCACTCATGAGTGTTAGCCAAAATCCGTTCATGTTACTTGTGTCAGTGGTAAAGATCCGGTCCTCCACGGCCATAAAGGCAACATCAACTTCTTCAACTCAATCCGAAGCTTCTCCGCATATGATTGAGCTTTGATCTTCTCGACTGAAACCTTTTCTACATCAATCTTAAGACATTCTGACTTCATACTCATAGAGTTGGTCACTTGTTCTTAGCCAGCTTGTCAGCTTGCATCCCATGAAAGGTCACAAAGTATTCATATTTCTTGAGCTCCTTCAACTCAATCTAATCTCTTCGCACTTGAAACTACCTTCACCATTTCGGCCAATGATTCTTGCAACAAGCTTGATGATGCCAATGCATGGCTTGTGTTTGCCTTTTATTTGTGTTTGAAGGAGATATGCCCTAGAAGCAATTAATAAAGTGTTTTATTTATCATATCTCATTTGTTCATAATACGTTTTTTGTGTCATGCTATAACTGTATTAAGCGGAAATATTAATACACGTGTGATACATAAGACAACCAGGTCCGTAGTAGGCACTACGTGACTAGTTCATTGTGCAATCGATGATCGAGGTTTCCCGATCATGTGACATGGTGTCAGTTGACAATGGAGTCATATCGTAGGTAGAACGATGTGATGGACATACCCAATATTTGTAGGACGTAGTCATTACGCCTTTGACCATGATATCAACTCTTATTGCTATTCCTGAAAGATACTTTGATTGCATCAAACGTCATGTCTTAATAGTATGACAATAAAGGTGTCCCTCTCGGGTATCGGAAGGGAGTATGTTGAGACGAGAGATCAAGAGCGGGATTTGCCAGTCCGCATAGCAGGATAGATACTCTAGGGCCCACTCGGTGAGATTATGTCAAATAAGATTGCAAGCATGTGACTAGGTCACCAGGACATAATATCATGGACGAGTAGAAGTTAGTGTTGTCGGTAACGAGATCAAGCTAGGTATCGCGATATCTATGGACGAGTCTCGGACACGCTAAGTATCGCCATGGCAAAAGGTTTAAGACTCGACGTCTAGGTTCGAACGACAAAGTTATTCGTTATCTCACAGGGATTAATTCTGGGTATCCAAGGTCCACGAATTAGTCATTGATCGGAGAGCGCGTCTCGATCATGTCTGGCGAGATCTCGAACCGCTAGGGTAACACACTTAAGGGGAGTCGACAAGTTTACCGGAAGAGAAATTAGAAGATAGCTCCAGGAGCGTCCCGGGAAAGATCCGATGAAGATCGGAGAGCGCCGAAATAGTTTTCGGAGCCGGAATAAATTAGATAATGTGTGTTTAATATTAATTAGTATAATTAATAGTTCAATACATTTTTATTTAATGATTTTCGGAATTTAAAAGGCCGCCCACCTTAAATGGGCCTTCCCATGGGAGAGAAGGCCCATAGGGGGGAATTTCCCCCTAGGTGCGCATGAGGAAGGGGGCTGCCCTAGGTGGGCCAAATGGGGCCCACCTAGGGCCGGCGCACCCCTTGGGGGCGGGCTGGTGTGGGAATAGTCCCACACCACCCAGCCAACAAGGCTGGCAGCCCCCTCCACCTATATATAGAGGTGCCCCCTTTGGCTTTTAAAGAACAACCCAATCTCTCTCTCTCTCTCTCTTCTTCTCCTTGAAAACGTGATTCCTCCATTGGAGTTGCGCCAAGGTGAAGTTCTCTCCATCATACGCACACCGCCGTGCTGCTGATCTTCCGGTCCAAGTCTTCCGCTGCTCGTCCCTGGATCGGAGCCCGGAGGTCGTCGTCTTCACCGTACGTGTGTGGATCCCTGCGAGGTGCCACGCTAGTGGTGCTCGGAGGTCTTCTTCCTCTACACGACCTCGAGGTCGTCTTCATCGGCTTCACCGACAACGCTTGTGCGGGAGCGTAATCCCCGCGTTTCGGTCTACAAGGGTATGTATATCGATCTCCTCCGTATTACTATATCTGCATAGTATAGATCCTGGCTAGTTTAACGTTAGCGTTGTTAGAAAATTTATTGTTTTCTGCCTGCAATCCCTTTCAGTGGTATCAGAGCCGATCTATGCGTAGATATAGCTGTACGCTTTTAGAACCCGTGTTTATCACGGGGATATCGTTCTTTTATTTGCTACCCTCTCGCGTGCACTTGCATTGCCGGCGGCATTGAGTTGATGAAGCGGCCCGGACCGACTTTACGTGTACGCTTACGCGAGTCTGGTTCCACAACTGACATACGACTTGTACCGTATATGTGGCTGGCGGGTGTCTGTCTCTCTCTCATTAGTTGGCTTTGCATTTTTAATGGAGGGCCCAAGAGGGATAAATAAATATGCAATTATTTGATCGTTGTTGTGGTCATAGGTTCGTAGGTATGAAGCGGTTCTATTTACGACAGCCCCAAGCCACGTAAAACATGCAAAAGATAAAGTAGAACGCGTCTAACTTTATTTTGCAGGGCCAATGTGATATGGTCAAGGTAGGTTTATTAAATTGTTTATAAACTGTGGGCGCGAAGGAGACCTTCGGCGCAAGGACCATGTCACGTCGCATTACATATTGATGTTTTGAGTGCATCTTATATTATATATATTATTATTATATATTAGTTACACGGCGGTAGTAATATAAGACGATCCCTCCAAAATACCATTAGTGTTCTCCCTTCGACGTGCACCACCAAGAAAGTTCTACGTTATGAGGCAGGCCGTGACGATCGGGTGTCATACATATCGTCGTTCACATACAGTGGGTGTAAAACATGTTTGCACAAGCGTATACGTTGAAGGTTATTATGGCGAGCCAGACATGGCCTCGGAAAACGGTGACCGAAAGGTCGAGCATGAGTCACAGAGTTGTTGTGATTGACATTTCGATGTCTACCTTTGAAGTTGTTTTGCCGGCTCTGACGATGAGGGGTTGCACAATGGATTAGGGTCGTGTAATCACTAAAGCGATTAGAGGGATGTTCGTTTTGAGTGGGAGTTCTTATAGTTATTTTCTAAAACTTGAACTCAAATTTTATGGACAAAGTCTTATGTTTTGCAAATTCCATTGTAGATGTCTCATCCCACCTTTAACCTAGGCCTGTTCCTTGAGAAAGAAAAGCTTAAGACCAATGGGTCGAACTTCATGTGCTGGTTCCGCAACCTGAGGATCCTCCTCACTCCCCACAGGGTGGCTTACGTCCTTGAAGCCGCCCTAGGTGACCCTCCTGTAGACAATGCCTCCGATGATGAGAAGAAGCTCTATCAGACCAAGTCGGACGATTCCTCTTTTGTCCAGAGTGGCATGCTCTACGCCATGGAAACTGACCTGCAAAAGCGCTTTGAGAAGATGAGTGCTTTTGAGATAATTTCTCATCTCAAGGCTGTCTTTGCGTCGCAGGCTAAGGCTGAGAGATATGAAGCTTCTGAGCTTTTCTTCTCGGCCAAGATGGAAGAGCATAGCAGTGTGAGCGAGCACGTGGTCAAAATGTCTGTCTACGTTCAACGCCTGAATGCTCTGGAATGCAAGATTCCTGACGAGCTGGCGATTGATAGGGTGCTGCAATCGTTGCCTCCTAGCTACAAAGGCTTCGTCATGAACTATAACATGCAGGGCATGGCTAAGTCCCTGTCTGAGGTGTTCGTGATGCTCAAGACTGCTGAAGTGGAAATCAAGGAGGAGCACACGTTGTTGATGGTCAACAAGACCGTCGATTTCAAGAAATCTGGCGGCAAGGGAAGTAAGAACTGGAAGTCTAAGAAGGATGGCAAATACGTTGCCAAATCCAAGACTGACAAACCTGGTCCCAAACCCGGCGTGGAATGCTTCTACTGCAAGGGAGATGGTCACTGGAAGCGCAACTGCCCCAAGTATCTGGAAAACATAAGAAGGCCGGCAAGACTGTCGGAAAAGAGAAAGGTATATTTGATATACATGTTATTGATGTGTACCTTACATGCGCCCGTAGTAATACCTGGGTATTTGATACCGGTTCTGTTGCTCACATTTGTAACTCTCAGGAGGAGTTACGGAATAAACGGCGCTTGGCAAAGGATGAGGTGACGATGCGCGTCGGCAACGGATCAAGAGTTGACGTGGTGGCTGTCGGCACACTCCCTCTACATCTACCATCGGGATTAGTTTTGGTTTTAAATAAGTGTTATTTTGTACCGTCTTTGAGTGTAAACATTATCAGTGGGTCTTGCTTGTTGCAAAACGGATATTCGTTCAAATCAGTATCAAGTGGTTGTACTATTTCGATGAATGATATCTTTTATGTCAATGCTCCCGAGAGTAATGGTTTATTCTTGTTGAATCTCGATCGTAGTACTCACATCCATAACATTGATTCCAAGAGGATTAAAATTAGTAGCGATACCGCCATATATATGTGGCATTGCCGTCTCGGTCATATTGGTATAAAGCGCATGAAGAAACTCCATACCGATCGACTTTTAGACTCGTTAGATTTTGGATCCCTCGACACATGCGAACCGTGCCTCATGGGCAAGATGACCAAGACACCGTTCAATGGTATCATGGAACGGGCGTCGGACTTATTGGGAGTCATACATACAAATGTGTGTGGACCGATGAGCGTGTCGACACGCAACGGTTATCGTTATTTTGTCACCTTCACCGATGACTTGAGTAGATATGGGTATATCTATTTGATGAAACACAAGTCTGAAACATTTGAAAAGTTCAAAGAATTTCAAAGTGAAGTTGAAAATCAACTCAACAAGAAAATCAAGCACTTTCGATCCGATCGTGGTGGCGAATATTTGAGTTTTGAGTTTGGCACACATCTGAAGGCCTGTGGCATCGTGCCGCAACTTACGCCGGCTGGAACACCGCAACGCAACGGTGTGTCCGAGCGACGTAATGGTACCCTATTAGATAGCGTCCGGTCTATGATGTCTCTCACCGACTTGCCCGTATCTTTTTGGGGATATGCGTTAGAAACAGCCGCATTCATTTTAAATAGGGCTCCGTCCAAATCCGTAGCAACGATACCGTATGAGATATGGCATGGCAAGAAATCTAAGTTGTCGTTCCTGAAGGTCTGGGGTTGTGAGGCGTATGTTAAGAAACTACAGCCCGACAAACTCGAACCGAAATCGAAGAAAGTCGTCTTTGTAGGGTATCCGCGGGAAACCATAGGATACACGTTCTACAACCAAGCCGAGGGCAAAACGTTTGTTGCGAAGAACGACACCTTTCTCGAGAAGGAGTTTCTCGCCAAAGGAGTAAGTGGGAGGAAAATAGACCTCGACAAGATCGTTGATACTGAACTCGAAATTCCGAGTGGTGCAACGGAAACTGTTCCGGAAACGTCCTCCACAGATGGAGTGGCAGAAAATGTCGAGAATATTATTCTACCTCGTAGGTCTGGGAGATCTCGTATCGCTCCTGAGTGGTACAGCAACCTGGTTTGCACCGTCATGTTAATTGAACAAGACGAACCTACAAACTACAAAAAGGCTATGGCAAGCCCTGAGTCCGAGAAATGGCTTAAAGCCATGAAATCCGAAATAGGATCCATGTATGACAACAAAGTATGGATTTTGATGGAGATTCCCGAAGGGCGCAAGGCCGTCGAGAATAAATGGATCTTTAAGAAGAAGACTGATGCTGATGGTAATGTGACCGTCTATAAAGCTCGGCTTGTCGCAAAGGGTTTCCGACAAGTTCATGGAATTGACTACGATGAAACATTTTCACCGGTAGCGATGCTAAAGTCTATTCGGGTTTTGCTAGCACTTGCTGCATATTACGACTATGAAATATGACAGATGGATGTCAAAACTGCGTTCCTAAATGGTAACATTGAGAAAGAGTTGTATATGGTACAACCTGAAGGTTTTGTCGATCCAGAAAATGCTGGCAAGGTATGCAAGCTTCAGCGTTCCATTTATGGACTGAAGCAAGCATCTCGGAGCTGGAATCTTCGCTTTGATGAGGTGATCAAAGGTTTTGGATTTATCCAAAATATAGAAGAGACCTGTATTTACAAGAAAATGAGTGGGATCTCAGTTGTGTTCCTAGTTCTTTATGTGGATGATATATTACTAATAGGGGATAATGTGGATCTTCTGAATAGCGTGAAGAAGTATTTAAATAGTAAATTTTCAATGAAAAATTTAGGAGATGCTACATACGTTTTAGGCATTAAAATCTATCGTGATAGATCAAGACGTCTATTAGCGTTGAGTCAGAGTACTTATCTTGATAAAATACTGAAATGGTTCGGTATGGAGACGGCAAAGAAAGGTTCTCTACCGGTTATCAAGAATAAAACATTGAGCAAGGCTCAGTGTCCGGTAACGGAACATGATAGAGCCGAGATGGCTAAACATCCCTATGCTTCAGCCATTGGATCGATCATGTATGCCATGTTAAGTACTCGACCTGATGTAGCATTGGCTCTTAGCTTGACGAGCCGGTTCCAAAGTAATCCTGGAAAGGATCATTGGGTAGCAGTTAAGAACATTCTTAAGCATCTCAAGAAGACAAAGGAAATGTTCCTTGTGTACGGTGACTGTGAAGAAGAACTTGGCGTAACAGGTTACGTTGATGCAAGTTTCTGCACAGACCCGGATGAGTCTAAGTCACAAACAGGAAGGCGATGTGAAGATTTGCAAAGTGCATACGGATCTGAATGTGGCAGATCCTCTGACAAAGGCTCTTCTACTTGACAAGCATGTAAAACACCAAAATGCTATGGGTGTTATGCTTTTACCAAGTTGTAATCTAGAATAAATTGTACTCTAGTGCAAGTGGGAGACTGAAAGAGATATGCCCTAGAGGCAATTAATAAAGTGTTTTATTTATCATATCTCATTTGTTCATAATACGTTTTGTGTCATGCTATAACTGTATTAAGCGGAAACATTAATACACGTGTGATACATAAGACAACCAGGTCCCTAGTAGCCTCTACGTGACAAGTTCATTGTGCAATCGATGATCGAGGTTTCCCGATCATGTGACATGGTGTCAGTTGACAATGGAGTCATATCGTTGGTAGAACGATGTGATGGACATACCCAATATTTGTAGGACGTAGTCATTACGCATTTGACCGTGAGATCAACTCTTATTGCTATTCCTGAAAGATACTTTGATTGCATCAAACGTCATGTCTTAATAGTATGACAATAAAGGTGTCCCTCTCGGGTATCGGAGGGGAGTATGTTGAGACGAGAGATCAAGAGTGGGATTTGCCAGTCCGCATAGCAGGATAGATACTCTAGGGCCCACTCGGTGAGATTATGTCAAATAAACTTGCAAGCATGTGACTAGGTCACCAAGACATAATATCATGGACGAGTAGAAGTTAGTATTGTCGGTAACGAGATCAAGCTAGGTATCGCGATATCTATGGACGAGTCTCGGACACGCTAAGTATCGCCATGGCAAAAGGTTTAAGACTCGACGTCTAGGTTCGAACGACAAAGTTATTCGTTATCTCACAGGGATTAATTCTGGGTATCCAAGGTCCACGAATTAGTCATTGATCGGAGAGCGCGTCTCGATCATGTCTGGCGAGATCTCGAACCGCTAGGGTAACACACTTAAGGGGAGTCGACAAGTTTACCGGAAGAGAAATTAGAAGAGAGCACCGGGAGCGTCCCGGGAAAGATCCGATGAAGATCGGAGAGCGACGAAATAGTTTTCGGAGCCGGAATAAATTAGATAATGTGTGTTTAATATTAATTAGTGTAATTAATAGTTAAATACATTTTTATTTAATGATTTTTGGAATTTAAAAGGCAGCCCACCTTAAATGGGCCTTCCCATGGGAGAGAAGGCCCATGTGGGGGGGGGGGGGGGGGGGGGGGGGATTCCCCCCTAGGTGCGCATGAGGAAGGGGGCTGCCCTAGGTGCGCCAAATGGGGACGAGTAGAACTAAGCTTGGGGATGTTGATACGTCTCCAACGTATCTATAATTTCTTATGTTCCATGCTATATTATACCAAGTTATTACATTTTTTATATGCATTTTATATAGTTTTATTCATTTTCTGGGACTAACCTATTAACAAGATGCCATAGTGCCAGTTCCCTGTTTTCTGCTGTTTTTGGTTTCAGAAAAGAACTTAAGGAAATATTCTTGGAATCGGATGATTTCTTTTCCAAAGTGCCTATTTTCGTGGGAACGTTCCAGAGCACCGAAGAGGAGTCGAAGACGGAGCCCGAGGGGCCCACACCACCTCCCGGCGCGGCTCCCCCCTCTGCCGCGCGAGCACCTGGTGTGGGGCCCACGGAGCTCCACCGCCTTCGCCCTTTCGCCTACATATACCCCCCGAAACAAAAACCCTAGCAGGGTGTTTGATATTTCCTCCACGGGTCCATCGACTCCACCGCCATCTCCATCGCCGTTGCTGACTCCTACGATGAGGAGTGAGTAGTTCTCCCCCGGGGCTGCGGGATCTACGGTAGCTATGTGGTCTATCTCTCTCTCCCATGATGTGATCTTTTATGTGATAATGAGCTTTGTAATCTAGTTGAATATGTGATGCTACTCTTTATCTATTATGCACTCTAGAGGTTACTTTAATATGAACTCCGGAGTTATTCACGGTTGTAAAGGTGACAGTGTGTGCACCGTGTGTGATTCCTTTATGACGTTGTGGTGTTAGTTTACTCTGACTTTGGGGTGTGCTCTTGTAGCCCTACACAATGAATGGTGTTTGTTATCCAACATGAGAGTGTTTGAGAGTAGTGTTTATTTATTTAACTTTGATGTCATTGTTGAGAATGTCCACTGGTGAAAGTAGGATCCCTAGGCCTTGTTTCTAAGCATTGAAACACCGTTTCCAACAAGTTCTGCTACATGTTTGCTTGCTGCCATTTTTATTACAGATTGCAATTACTACTTATAATCATCTATATTACTTGTATTTCACTATCTCTTCGCATAACTAGTGCACCTATACATCTGACAAGTGTATTGGGTGTGTTGGGGACACAAGAGACTTTTTGTATCTTAACTGCAGGGTTGTTTGAGAGGGTTATCTTTGACCTCTACCTCCCTGAGTTCGATATACATTGGGTGATTCACTTAAGGCAAACTTGCTGCTGTTCTACAAACCTCTGCTCTTGGAGGCCCAACACTGTCTACGAGAATAGAAGCGTGCGTAGACATCAAACTATTTTCTGGCGCCGTTGCCGGGGAGGTAAGGTAAAAGGTACTCACATCCTCTGGCTACTAAGCTATTTTCTAGCACCGTTGCTGTTGTGTGAGTGCTCGAAGTTATCTCCTTTAGATCCTGCAGTTATTACTTTTTGTTTCTTGTTTTTATTTTCACTAGTTAGGCTTAATGGAAAACAACAACAAAATTAGAGAGCTTTATAGTATTTATCTTGAGTTAGGACATGAGGTGTTTGAAGAGAAAATTAAAAAACCTATGGAACTTTATTTGCATGCTAGTAGCAATGTTATTAGTATGAATTCTTTGAACACCATTATTGCAAATGCTATGGAAAAGTCTAAGCTTGGGGAAGCTGGTTTTGATGGGCATGATATTTTTAGTTCCCCAAGCACGGAGGAGAAAATTTACTTTGATGATACTTTACCTCCAATATATGATAATTATAATATTTGTGATATTTTCAGTCCACCTACTGTTGAGGATATAGTTTATGTTGATTATGATATGCCTCCTATATATGATGTTTACAATGATGAATATGATGTTTTCAGTCCATCTATTATTGAGGATAAAATTAATTCTGATTATTCTATGCCTCCAATTTATGATGATTACAATGATGGATGTGATAGTTTTACTCCCACTGTTATTAATAAAATTGGTTATGCTTATGTGGAGAGTAATGATATTATTATGCTTATGGATCATGATATCAATGCTTTAGGTGATAGCTATATTGTTGAGTTTATTCATGATGCCACTGAAAACTATTTTGAAAGAGGGAAGCATGCTAATGAATTCCAAAATAAATTTAATGATCCTCTTTATGTGCCTATGTTATCTAAGTTGAAAGATTCTTGTGGTTATATGGTTGAATTTATTTCTACTACTGAAAGTTATTATGAGAGAGGGAAACATGGTTTCATGTACCTCAACAATATTAAGTTTCCCCTCTTTATGTTGAAATTTTTAAAGTTGCACTTTTTTCTCTCCTATGTTTGTTGCTTTGTGCTTTCATGACTTGTTTCTTTATAAGATTATTTTTCATAGGAAGAGGGTTAGACTTAAATGTGTTTGATATTTGCCTCTTGATGCTCTCTTTGGTTTTCAACTCTCATTTTATGAGAGCATCATAAAAATCACTATGCCTATCTTAATGGCTATAAAGAAAGAGCTTTTGGAAGACAACCCATATTTTATTTCTGTTATTTTATTTTATATTGAGTCAAGGAACATGCTTTCCTGTAGCAACTCCTTTGTATCTTTACTTTATTGAATAGTTGTGCCAAGTTAAGCCTCTAGTAGAAAGTTCATGCTAAATTTGGATTGCTGTGCTGAAACAGTTTTCTGCTGTCCACTGTTAAATTCATAACTCTTCACAGAAAAATCAGATGGACCTGGGATTTTTTGTGCGTAATCCTCAGATATATATTCAACTTTCATTAGTTTTAAGTTTTCTGATTTGAGCAGGTTAAGTGCCTCGAAAAAATTCGTCTTTACAGACTGTTCTGTTTTTGACAGATTCTGTCATTTATTTTGCAATGCCTCTTTTGCTATTTTGATTGGATCTTTTTATCCTATGAAGTATCGGTGGCTGTAGCTAATGTCCAGTATCATTGGTAGCAATTGTGTTCCTACAGAATATCATAATTTTTCGTGCACTAACCATCTAATGAAGTTTACTCTAAGTTTGGTGTGGAGGAAGTTTTCAAGGATCAAGAGAGAAGGATGATATGATGTGATCAAGAGGATAGTAAAACCAAAGCTTGGGGATGCTCCGGTGGTTCATCCCCAACATATTTCAAGAAGACTCAAGCGTCAAAGCTTGGGGATGCCTTGCCCTTCTTCATCAACAAACTATCAGGTCCTTTCTAGTGAAACTATATTTTAATTCCGCCACATCTTATGTGCTTGCTTGAAGCGTCGGTTTGTTTTTGTTTTTGTTATTTTCATTCTCTGAATAAAATGGATCCTAGCATTCCTTTGTGGGAGAGAGACACGCTCTGCTTTTTTTTATGAATACTCGTATTCTTCACTTATATTTGTTGAGTATTCTTCTATGTTACTTCAATGCTTTGTAGCTCTTGTTTTTCATGCATCTCATGCTAGAGCTGTTAGATTTATTATATCATACTCTCATATCTCATTGTTTAATTACTTGGAGAGTTTATCTTTTAAATAAGTTGATTGGTGTTTGGTTGAGAACAGAAAATGCTAAATGTGGTAGATGGTATAAAGAAAGATATACATACTCTTATGGATTGTTATCTTGCATGTTGTGGTACTTGGCAATTGTTTTGAGCTCTCAAGTAGATCATGTTTAAATTTTTACATCACGTAGTTAAAACCTATTAGTGAGGAACTACCGTAAAACTTGCTGAAATTTGGTTTGCATGTTTGGTATCTCTAAGGTCTAGATATTTTCTAGTTAAAGTGTTTGAACAATAAGGAAGACAATGTAGAGTTTTATAATGCTTGCAATATGTTTTTATATACGTCTCGTTGTCATTGTTTATATTTGTGTTTGCTTCAAACAACCTTGCTAGCCAAAGCCTTGTACTGAGAGGGAATGCTTCTCGTGCATCCATAATCCTTGAGCCAAAACCTATGCCATTTGTGTCCACCATACCTACCTACTACATGGTATTTCCTGCCATTCCAAGTAAATACTTCATGTGCTACCTTTTATTCAAAATTTGTTATCCCTTATTTGTGTCAATGTTTATTAGCTCATGAGAAAGTATGTGGTGTTACGGATATCAACCTTGTCATTTGCTTTTAGACAGACTTTCACAACCGGACTAGTGGCACATACATCCGCTTATCCATTAACTTTGCAAAAAGAGCTGGCAAATGGGGTGCCCAGTCCCAATTAATTACAACTTTAACCGCTGCAATCTCTTCACATTTTTGCCCTGATCCAATCAGTCAAGCAATGAAAAAAGTTTTTAACTATATGTGTAAACAAAAGAGATAAGAGGGATGATCTACCTTGCTGGTAGAAATAACGTCCTTCATGGGAGCCGCTCTTGAAAGTCTGGTTGACAAGGGGGGTAGAGTGCCCATTACCATTCGTTGACAACGACAAACACCGCTCAAAACTTATTTTTATGCTCTCTATATGATTTCAAAAACCTATAAAACTAAGAAGCACTAGCACATGCTTGTATCCCTGCTTCCCTCTGCGAAGGGCCTATCTTTTACCTTATGTTGAGTCAGTTTACCTAATTCTTTCTATCCCCGAAGCAAACACTTGTGTCAACTGTGTGCAACAATTCTTATATGCTTACTTATTGCACTTGTTTTATTTCTTTGTGTTGACAACTATCTATATGATATACATGTTCAAAAGTTGAAATCCAATGCTGAAACTTATATCCTCCTTTGTGTTGCTTCAATGCTCTTTTGCTTAGATAATATTGCTTTATGAGTTAACTCTTATGTAAATCTTTTTGATGCTTGTTTGAAAGTACTATTCACGAAAAGTTTTACTTATATGATGTAGTTGTTTACTCCTTGTCTATTTGTTAGCAAACTATAGATCATTGCCTTGAGTCACTTCATTCATAACATGAGCATTACATTATATTATGATCAAGATTGTGTTTAAGCATGTCACTTCAGAAATTATTCTTCTTTTATCGTTCTTGCCTACTCGGGACGAGTAGAACTAAGCTTGGGGATGTTGATACGTCTCCAACGTATCTATAATTTCTTATGTTCCATGCTATATTATACCAAGTTATTACATGTTTTATATGCATTTTATATAGTTTTATGCGTTTTCTGGGACTAACCTATTAACAAGATGCCACAGTGCCAGTTCCCTGTTTTCTGCTGTTTTTGGTTTCAGAAAAGTACTTAAGGAAATATTCTCGGAATCGGATGATTTCTTTTCCAAAGTGCCTATTTTCGTGGGAACGTTCCAGAGCACCGAAGAGGAGTCGAAGACGGAGCCCGAGGGGCCCACACCACCTCCCGGCGCGGCTCCCCCCTCTGCCGCGCGAGCACATGGTGTGGGGCCCACGGAGCTCCACCGCCTTCGCCCTTTCGCCTACATATACCCCCCGAAACAAAAACCCTAGCAGGGTGTTCGATATTTCCTCCACGGGTCCAGAGCGCCGCCGCCATCGAAGACAAGATTCGGGGGACAGAAGTCTCTGTTCCGGCACCCTGCCGGGACGGGGAATTGCCCCCGGAGCCATCTCCATCGACTCCACCGCCATCTCCATCGCCGTTGCTGACTCCTACGATGAGGAGTGAGTAGTTCTCCCCTGGGGCTGCGGGATCTACGGTAGCTATGTGGTCTATCTCTCTCTCCCATGATGTGATCTTTTATGTGATCATGAGCTTTGTAATCTAGTTGAATATGTGATGCTACTCTTTATCTATTATGCACTCTAGAGGTTACTTTAATATGAACTCCGGAGTTATTCACGGTTGTAAAGGTGACAGTGTGTGTACCGTGTGTGATTCCTTTATGACGTTGTGGTGTTAGTTTACTCTGACTTTGGGGTGTGCTCTTGTAGCCCTACACAATGAATGGTGTTTGTTATCCAACATGAGAGTGTTTGAGAGTAGTGTTTATTTATTTAACTTTGATGTCATTGTTGAGAATGTCCACTGGTGAAAGTAGGATCCCTAGGCCTTGTTTCTAAGCATTGAAACACCGTTTCCAACAAGTTCTGCTACATGTTTGCTTGCTGCCATTTTTATTACAGATTGCAATTAATAGTTATAATCATCCATATTACTTGTATTTCACTATCTCTTCGCATAACTAGTGCACCTATACATCTGACAAGTGTATTGGGTGTGTTGGGGACACAAGAGACTGTTTGTATCTTAACTGCAGGGTTGTTTGAGAGGGTTATCTTTGACCTCTACCTCCCTGAGTTCGATATACCTTGGGTGATTCACTTAAGTGAAACTTGCTGCTGTTCTATAAACCTCTGCTCTTGGAGGTCCAACACTGTCTACGAGAATAGAAGCGTGCGTAAACATCAACCACCCAGCTAGCAAGGCTGGCAGCCCCCCTCCACCTATATATAGAGGTGCCTCCTTTGGCTTTTAAAGAACAACCCAATCTCTCTCTCTTCTTCTCCTTGAAAACGTGATTCCTCCATTGGAATTGCGCCAAGGTGAAGTTCTCTCCACCATACGCACACCGCCGTGCTGCTGGTTTTCCGGTCCAATTCTTCCGCTGCTCGTTCCTGGATCGGTGCCCGGAGGTCGTCGTCTTCACCGTACGTGTGTGGATCCCTGCGAGGTGCCACGCTAGTGGTGCTCGGAGGTCTTCTTCCTCTACACGACCTCGAGGTCGTCTTCGTCGGCTTCACCGACAACGCTTGTGCGTGAGCGTAATCCCCGCGTTTCGGTCTACAAGGGTATGTATATCGATCTCCTCCGTATTACTATATCTGCATAGTATAGATCCTGCCTAGTTTAAGGTTATCGTTGTTAGAAAATTTATTGTTTTCTGCCTGCGATCCCCTTCAGTGTTGTCTAGCTGTCTGGACTGTTATGAGCTTCACTTCTTCATAGACAAGAGAGTCATCCCCGTTTGCGCGATTTTTTGTTGGACCATTCCCAAATTAGGTATGGCTTGTTGACTCTTCTTTTCACAAATTTACTCTTGTTTTTTCACAAGTTTTAGGCTATGCCGATGTAAGCAAGGCCATTTTGCAATTAGGTATTTGGGCTATCAAATCTGGAATGGAGCAAAGGGAGGAGCATCTTGAGAAGTTACTAAGTAGATGAAATGAAAAACTACTATCAGGATTGGCATAAGATTCGTTTTCATTAATTTAGTTCTATGTAATATGGTACATTATATTATTTATTATTCTTCCGGCTCCCAAAATGTGTTATCCATATGTTAGACTACTTCTGATTGAGTTTCTTTTGGTAACGAGAATGATAAAATCAATATTGACTGACTAGGTGGGAACCGGTACTAAAGAGGCATTAGCACCGGTTTCAGAGGCGATTCGGCCGGCCGGAAACAGCACCGGTTGGTGCGGACCTTTTAGTACCGGTTGTTACTAAAGGGTTGGGGCATGCGGCTGTAGTGGGGGGCCCCACGGGTAGACCCTTTAGTACCGGTTTGTAATAACAACCGGTACTAAAGGTCCACCATTAGTACCGGTTGTTATTACAAACCGGTACTAAAGGTTTGCCCTATATTAACTTCTTCCACGCGAGCACAACTCCATTTTTCGTTTAATATGAAATAATTCATATCTTTAAATTCATAAATTGAAATTTAACAAATAAAATGTCTAATTCGATTAGAAAAATGAGAGGAATCCAAATATGACAACTATATCATCTTTTGCATGATATTTTTTATACTTGGTTCACACAAAAAATAATTTTTTGCTATTAAAAGATGGAAAATGATATTTATGAAAATAATTTGAAAAATTCCTTCGGCATTGTTGTTTCCTATACCAAGATGCACCTATATGTGGAATATGATATCTTTATCACAAACTATGCCGTGGGAATGGCTATAACTTAATCATTTGGCTTGAAACTTGTATATGTTTATAGATGATATACCTTTTTGTGAAGATTTTTTTTACAAAAAAATTCAAAAATCAAGTTTGTCATTTTTCATAGAATCTAGTACACATATAAGGACTCCATGCCAAAGGATATCCTTTTTTGAGGTGTTTACCATTTTATTTCATTTTTTCGTAAAAACGGTCAAAATGTTCACCATGACTATTCATCGAAAGGGTTAATATTTTCTAAAATTATCGATGTTTATGTGACTTAACCACTAGTTGTCTACCTTAAAATGATTTTTACAAAAAATTCAGACCAAACTATCAAACAGTTTTAGTTCAAATTTGAATTACTTTCGGAAAATCGGCATAAACTCATTTAGCTAGACGAAATTAGGTATAAATCAAGAAAATTACTAACATTCAGGGATTATCCATAAAATGTGGACCACTCTTTGTGAAAATTATATGGGGGCCATTTTGCACCATATTTTTTGTACTTGGTTCACAAAAAATTCATTTTTTGTATTAAAAAAAATGGAAAATGATATTTATGAAAATAATTTGAACAATTCCTTCAGTATTGTTGTTTCCTATACCAAGATGCACCTATATGTGGAATATGAGATCTTTATCGCAAACTATGCCGTGGAAATGGCCATAACTTGATCATTTGGCTTAAAACTTCTATATGTTTATGTTTATAGATGATATACTTTTTTGTGAAGTCTTATTTTGATACTTTTGTAAAAAATCAAGTTTATCATTTTTCATAGCAACTAGTACACATATAAGGAGCCCATGCCAAAGGATTTCATTTTTTGAGATGTTTATCAATTTATTTCATTTTTTCTTAAAAGCGATCAAAACGGTCGCGATGACTATTCGTCGAAAGAGGTAATATTTTCTAGAATTATCAGTGTTTCTGTGATATAACCACTAGTTGTGTAACTCAAAATGATTTTTCCAAAAATTTCATAACAAACTATCAAACAGTTGTAGTTCAAATTTGAATTACTTTCGATAAATCAACATAAACTCATTAAACTATGGGAAATTAGTTAGAAATCAAGGAAAAACCTAATACTTAGGGATTATCCATCATATGTGTACTAGTTTTCATGAAAATTAAATGGGTCCCATTTTGCATCATATTTTTGGTACTTTGTTCACAAAAAAAGTCATTTTTTTCACTTCAAAAATGGAAAATAATACTTATGGAATTAATTTTTAAGATTTCCTTTGGCAAGGTTGTTTCTTATACCAAGATACATCTATTTGTGGGATATGAGATATTTATCACAAACTATGCCGTGGAAATGACCATAACTTGGTCATTTGTCTTGAAACTTCTAGATGTTCATACATGATAGACCTTTTTGTGAAGAATTTTTTTTACACATTTTGTCAAAAATCAAGTTTATCATTTTTCATAGCAACTACTACACATATAAGGAGCCCATGCCAAAGGATTTCATTTTTTGAGATGTTTATCAATTTATTTCATTTTTTCTTAAAAGCGATCAAAACGGTCGCGATGACTATTCGTCGAAAGAGGTAATATTTTCTAGAATTATCAGTGTTTCTGTGATATAACCACTAGTTGTGTACCTCAAAATGATTTTTCCAAAAATTTCAGAACAAACTATCAAACAGTTGTAGTTCAAATTTGAATTACTTTCGATAAATCAACATAAACTCATTAAACTATGGGAAATTAGTTAGAAATCAAGGATAAACCTAATACTTAGGGATTATCCATCATATGTGTACTAGTTTCCATGAAAATTAAATGGGTCCCATTTTGCATCATATTTTTGGTACTTTGTTCACAAAAAAAGTCATTTTTTTCACTTCAAAAATGGAAAATAATACTTATAGAATTAATTTTAAGATTTCCTTTGTTAAGGTTGTTTCTTATACCAAGATACATCTATTTGTGGGATATGAGATATTTATCACAAACTATGCCATGGAAATGACCATAACTTGGTCATTTGTCTTGAAACTTCTAGATGTTCATACATGATAGACCTTTTTGTGAAGACTTTTTTTGCACATTTTGTAAAAAATCAAGTTTATCATTTTTCATAGCAACTAGTACACATATAAGGAGCCCATGCCAAAGGATTTCATTTTTTGAGATGTTTATCAATTTATTTCATTTTTTCTTAAAAGCGATCAGAACGGTCGCGATGTAAAAAAATTATTTTATCATTATTTATTTCAATATTATTATTATACAATCTTTGTTGTTTATTCAAATAAATTTTTGTAATTCAAACAATGAAGAAGTGTAACATCATGACCGAGTGGTTAATATGATTGATAGGATATTAATATCAGTAAGTTCTCTGTTCTCACTTGGTATTTAATTTGAAAGGAACTCAATAGTTAAGTGTGCTTGGGTTGTAGCAATTTGAGGATGGGTGACCGAATGGGAAGTTTGACTAGATTGAGTACTTTGACTTGAAATTAAGTGTGTAGTTAGTGTATAAGTGTGTGGGTTAGTGGTAATTAAGAGTGTGGCTAAGTGTGAGAAATTTCGAAATTCAAAAAAAAAGTTTCAATTTTTTTCAAAAAATACAAAAACTATTAGTACCGGTTGGTAATACCAACCGGTACAAAAGGTCCTTCGCCTGCGCGCGCTCAGCCGTGCCCACGTGGAGGCCTTTAGCACCGGTTTCATAGGGTTCCGGTGCTAAAGGGGTACCCCTTTAGTCCCGACCTTTTAGCACCGGTTGCACAACCGGTGCTAAAAGCCCTTTAAAACCGGTGCTATTGCCCCTTTCTCTACTAGTGTTCCGATCCAAAGATCAGGCCGGGCTTGGTCTACAAGACCTGCAAGTTTAACACCAATCCCTCCTTCGAAATGGATTTTAAGCTTCTTTATGAGACGGGGTATGACAAACTCTACTGAAAAGAAAGTATATGGGCTCTAAAGCATTGTCCCTACCGGAAACTCGGGGAGTCGTATTTCTAGGCTGGTATTACTAATGTCGATGAAGAAACACTTCTTCTGCCGTGAATC
The DNA here is from genome assembly GCA_026929855.1 of Poa annua. Classification (NCBI taxonomy): domain Eukaryota; kingdom Viridiplantae; phylum Streptophyta; class Magnoliopsida; order Poales; family Poaceae; genus Poa; species Poa annua. Next base: position 3,057,051 of record CM049437.1, read on the forward strand.
ATTAATATCAAGGATGTCTCCAAAATTATATCCTCAGACGATATGTGGCTTGTAAATACCACCCTCCGGGAAGAAAATTTAGCTCTATAATATTATACCTTAGAAGTGTGTTACAATCGCTAGAGTTCTGGAAACATCTCCCACTTTATATGTGACATATTTGGACCCCGGCTTGCAGTGTGGAAAACTCTTGTTTGACTGTTGGCGAATTGACGCAAGGAAATTACGAATTCCTCTAGAAACTACACGAGGATGAAAAATTCTCAGTGGATTTCATATACATAGCTATCGTCCATCCAGAAGTGGCAGTTCATAATAATGTTATTTTTTGGTAGAACGAGCACACCTTTCTGGAAAAAAAATCACATGGCATCTACGCAAAGGTGTAAAACTTATAAAAGATAACCTTACAAATCACAACTGACCTGGAAGATTGAAGTAATGTTTATCATTATGATTAGACAATAAAGAACCTATTCAATGCAAGTTCACCCATTCTACTACTGTATATGGCCAGTCATCAAAGTGGTAAATAACTTGTGCCCGTCACGTAGTGGCACATTTGGCAACTGATTACGTGTAATAGATCCTAACTTTCATTAGAATGAAATTGATTGCCATAATATGGTCGCTCTGAGAAATTACTTGGTTTTAGTTTTTAATGGTAAGAATTATTCTCCTTTCATTTACCGCGTACCTATTTGCTCCATTTTTTATAGTCTCTACAACATACGGAGGAAAGAGTCCCATGTATGGAGGTCTACACACGGTTGGAGAATACGATAAGGGATATTTTTATCCCACATGGATGGCAGCATAGATTACGAATAAAATCTCAGTCTTCTTAACCGTTTAACAAGTTTCTCATATACTTTTTGTGCCATTTTTTTGTTTCTCTTGGTTATGCGGCTGTGTGTATCCTATCTATGTAGAGGTCGAGTGTGAGCTCATTTGGATTGTATCAACTTGATACTAACTTTTAAGATTAATAAAGTATAAAAAGAGGCTACCAAACAAATATTTACATCCCCAAGACATAGGTCTCTCCCTAGAAGACATACAAACAAGGTTCTTGCTAGCTAAATTTTAATTTTATTTCTTTCCTTTGGATCATTCCATAGGTAGTGTGCCATCTGTGAGTTTATCAACCTAATGACCATTTGGGAAAAGTTTGAAAAAATATCGTACAAAGCAATGTTGACCAACCATGAATTGATCAAAATAGCCCTAGCAGCGTAGGAAATTATCTTTTTCCCTCCAGCCTGCAATCCTTTTCAGGATTTTATCAACTATTGCCTGAAGATCTTCTCTTGTAAGTTTGTCCTAAGTTTGTCATGGATTAGTGGAACATTAAGTATTTGAGCTCTTTTATGATGGTTGTGAAAACTACCCAGGTAGTTTTAGGTAATTTTCATCCTAAATTATTTCAGCCCTTTGATTTCAATCCATCCCACGTACTCCCTCCATCGAAAGATGTCTCAACTTGATTAAAAATCCTTCCTAATACTAAGCTCCCGGGAAATGCGGCCATGTGGTTAATGGTTGGGTTTAGTTCGTTGGATTAAAGAGTGAATTCATCTCAACCATCTGTTCAGTCGGTTTAGTCAGGGCATCTCCAGTCGTTGCGCCCCCCAGGGCCCAAAACGCCGGTTTTTTTAGGCCGCCGCGGCGCGAAACGACGCGAATCCGGAACCCGGGGGGGCGCGCTTACCAGCCGTGAAACCCAGGCCGCCCCCCAGCCGGCGCGAATTCGGCAATATTTCGGCGCAAACAAAGTCCGGCCCATTTTGGCATACAAATTCACACGTTTAGCCATACAAATTCAGACAATGCAAAAAAAAAAAACAAATCGTACTAGGCATCGGCATTGCCATGGCCCTTGCGCGCCCACAAGTGTTGCACCAGATCATTTTGTAGAGCTTGATGTGTTGCAGCGTCTCAAATCTCCTGGCGCGTGGCGAGGAAGTCTGCCCATGATGTCGGCACCTGGTGATCAACATCTGCAAGAGGATCCTGATGGTAGTATGATGCCCTTGCCTCACTCTTAGGCACTGGGTCATCCCGCTCACTCTTAATGATCATGTTGTGCAAGATCACACAACACTGCATCACCTCCCACATGTTGGACTTGGACCAACTCATAGCGGGGTACCGGACAACGGCAAATCGAGACTGCAACGCACCAAATGCTCGCTCGACATCCTTCCTGCAAGTCTCCTGGCACTTGGAAAACCAAGCTTTTGCGCTTCCTGGCACAGGGTTCGAGATGCTCTTCACAAATGTTACCCACTTGGGGTAGATGCCATATGCAAGATAGTAACCCTTTGTGTACTGGTGTCCATTGATCTCATAGTTCACAGGGGGAGCATGGCCTTCGACAAGATCAGCGAAGACATCCGAGCACTGCAAGACATTGATGTCGTTGTGAGTTCCTGGCATACCAAAGAATGAATGCCAAATCCATAGATCATATGAACCCACGGCCTCGAGAATCACCGAGCACTCTTCTTCCTTTCCCTTGTACATCCCCTGCCAATCAAATGGACAGTTCTTCCATGCCCAATGCATGCAGTCGATACTACCAAGCATTCCAGGAAAGCCTCTTGCTTCATTCTCTGCGAGGAGGCGAGCAGTGTCTTGCGCATTGGGTTTACGCAAGTAAGTTGGGCCAAACACTGCAACCACTGCCCTACAGAACTTGTTCAAGCACTCAATGGCCGTGGACTCGCTCATGCGCAGATAGTCATCATGTGCATCTGCGGGAGCACCGTATGCAAGCATCCTCATGGCCATCGTGCACTTCTGAATAGAGGTAAAGCCTACCGTGCCGGTGCAGTCCTTCTTCAATTTGAAATAGGTGTCGAACTCCCGGATTTGTGGGATCATCTTGATGAAGAGCTTGCGGTTCATCCTGAAACGGCGCCGGAACACCTTCGCGTCCTGGGTGGGATCATTGGCGAAGTAGTCGGAGTAGAGGATGCAGTACCCCTCGTACCGCTGCCTCGGCTTGCTATTGCGGCGACCGCGCGTCGATCCAACACGCCGCGGTCCAGCGTCGTCGGCGAGCAAGCCGGCGAGGGAGGCCAAGATCAGGCCGTGTTCTTCGTCGTCGATGCGGCCTGATCTTCCTCATCGAAGGTGAGTATCTCCTCGTCGGAGTCCATGGCTATGTGTCGGGCTTTCGCTGAACACCTTGCGGGCGGGGTGGACGCCCTACCGCCCCGAGGATCTCCCCGGAGGCGGGATCGCGGCGGAGGGAGTGGGCGGCGCCGGCGGCGTTGCAGGGCTAGACTACGGGTTTCGTAGCTGCCTTTTGTGCGGCGGTGCAAGGAGGGGTGGTGGCGGCGACGGCGAGACGGGAAGAGGGAAAGGCGAGCCAGGGTGAGGGAAAAGCGGTGTCTCGCCGACAGCGTTGGCCCACGCGTGCTTTTCCTTCCGCCGGCCCCCCAGGCCGAACCCAGTGGGCTGGGTTTCGCCTGGGGGCGCCGGCGCTAATTTCCGCCGAAACGGCGCTAATTGAGCTTCTGGGGGGGCGGCTGGTAGAAAAACGGCGTTTTTTTTGCTTCCGCCGGCGCCAAAAAGGCCTCATGGGGGGGGGGGGGGGGGGGGGGGGACTGGAGATGCCCTCATAGTCGGTTCTCTGGTGCCGCGGTACCGTCTTAACTTTCGTTTCGTCGCCTGCCATTCCGGGTTTCGCTTCGTCTGTCGTCCTTCTCCCCTTCGTCTCGCCATGGTCAGCCGCCGCCTACAATCCCCACCAGTGGCAGCCGCCACATTTGCCTCTTACGTGCTCTCCGCCTCGCAAAGGATAAAATATTCCGCGATTTCGGGATGGAAGAGGAGGACGAGGTGATGTGGTAGCGGCGACGCCCGGCGCGCCATGCTCATCCTGCTGGTTGTCTCCGTTAATAACACAAGGGTGCCCCTCAAGTCGTCCGTCTTGCCTGCGCCCAGAATCGATGGACTGCTGCAAGGCTGCTCTGCCGGAGTTTGAGGGCGACGCCACACAGGATCTCAGCTTCTCAGGTACCATAGTTTGTCTCTTCAATTTATGTTAAATTAATTTCTGCACCCGTGTCACCTTGTGAGTGTGATGAAATAAGGAACATAGTTGCAGAAAAGTAGGGTAAAGCCTGTAGAATTGAAATTTACGAAGTTCAGTAATGTGTTGAACAGCGTAATGATATCTTAACTGAATAGTGTTCTAATTGTGTTGCAGACTATGTGTTATGTTTTGCACTGGGCACACAAGGTGGAAAAGGATAAAAATTACCGCACATGGATTTCTAATGAGGTGCTCTCCATGATTGAAATTCCTACACATGGATTAGCAACAAGACGTGGTCAATTATGAGAGATAGCAGGTGTTTTCTCTACTACCATGTGCTTAGAGGTATGGTTGGGGAAATGTGGAGCTTGTGCAATTCCAGATTTTATATGGAACACAGAGCTGTGCTTCGCTTTCGTTGATGGATTCATCGGTGTTGCGTTGATGCACATTTTATTGATTGTCTGTGCATAATCAGAAACTGTCTGATCATAATTTGCGTGCATGATCCAGATTCCATCACCCAGTTCCAGTTTTTTCTGCTTAGATGGAAAAATCTACTTGTAAATGGATGCTAGGTGTAGGTCGATTAAATTCAGTATCCGACCACATGGATTCTAAGTTAATCTGGCTAATTGGTGTTTAAACTGAAACTGCAAATTTGTACATACTCTATATTCCTTTAGCTTTAGGTACCGCTAATCTTGAAGAAATTTTGGTTACTACTTGTCCAGGTACTATACCACACCTTAATTCTGCAACCAGCTAGCTGCCTCTTCCTTGCACTTATACTGAAAATGCATTGTGTTTTTTTCGTCAACATAGTTTGCTTTCAGACATACATCTTTCAGTGTACTTCCAGTGCCATGATAAGAAACTTTGTTTTGTACCATGCTATTAACAGGCTAGATATTGCGTCCCTTATTAACCGTAGTGTAAATTGACAAGCTCTGAAGTCTTTCTAAGAGACCTTTAGCTGCTGAGCGTGCTCCATGAATTTTATCATTCCCCATTTTCCCTTAGAAGGTCCAACCATTATGAACCGTAGCCCATAGGTGTTCTGAACAGTTGCTTAAAGTGTCGACACTCAGAGAAAACACATCAAGCCTACGATGTCTATAAAGGAACCATGTCTATTTTGTTGTAGAGAATTAGTTTATCTTTTCCTCTCTGTTCATCCTTTCATAAATTCTTGATGGATATGTTTAAAGGTACATATATCTTGGATGATCCTCCTCGGCTCGTTGAACTTACTGAAAAGAATTTTCCAGCAGGCAAGGCACACGATAAGGTAACTTGGCATATGCAATGCAGCATGATGACATGTCATCCTCTTTTTACTGTTACAAATAATGCAGGTTGTCAAATAACACTTAGAGGATAGCTGGGCTCTGTTATGAAGCAGTTATTAACAGCATAAGGAGATGATATGTTCTAAAGAAGAACATGCTAAAACAGTGATACTTGAGAGCATAGCTACCGGTGCGAAGTTAAAATCAATAGGATATTTGATATTATTATTAGTTACTCATGTGGTGTTTACGTTTTTTATTCAGGTTGGAGACATTTTGAGATGGTGCGATCAGACCTCAGAAGATGTCATATTTGTTGCAAACTCAAGACATTAGCAAAAGTTAGTACTCCCTCCGTCCCAAAATAATTCCGTCCCAAAATAAGTGTCTCAATTTTGTCCACATACATCCACTTTCTATCAAAGTTGAGACACTTATTTTGGGACGGAGAGAGTATTAACTCTTAACCGTCTTTGGTAGTAAAAACTAAACTTTGATGTTGTTAGTTCCACACTCCTTGTTCTTTTGCAGTCATCCTTGAGAAAGGATCTTCTATTTGTTTGATTCTCTAACTTGTTCAGCTCAATTTACTCTGCGTTTCACTGTTTGCCGCAAGAATGCTGATATTCAGAAGTGACAATATAGAAAAGCATAGTCCATGTAATAAGACAGTAAGTTTCTCCATGACGTTGAAGAGTTTACAGTTCTCATGTACTAACCACCTGGCAAGTGCCTCTTTGTTAGTATTTATATCCATCGCTACAGCTCTGCAGAAGGGATAGTAGATGTATTTGCATACCAATTAATTTTAGCAGATATATATTGCAGCATGGGGCTTGGTAATCCTATATGGCGGCACAACCTTCTTGAGAAGAAGAAAGACCTCTCTATTTTGGGCCATATATTATGACTGGGCTAAAGCCTCCACTGAATATTGCACTTGGAAATTTGAAACTGAAGGAAAGACCCCATTGGATGCTATAATTAGACATATAGTATCTGTAAATTTTAAACTAATAAATTGAGGAGACAACCCTATGCAATCTCTTGTATACATATATGGAGGAGTTCTGAAAGGATGAACATCATTTAAATGGCAGGAAAATTTGTTTTGGTGCAATTGATTGTAAAAGGCTGATGGAACTCCTCACATCTACATATTGTTTTGTTCTTAAGGCTCCCTTTGGCAGCTCGGTTTTAGTTATACCGTAGTATTCCAAGACCATGTTATTTCACTGCCTGGCGAGGAGATACCTCAGTTGTTTTAAAAGCATGGTTTTTGGAGGAAAAAAAAGGAGTCTGGATGGGGCCTAACTCTTCTCAAAAGTCAGGTGTTGGTGCAGTATTTTGAAGAAAATGTAAAAATCGTTAAAGCTAATTCTGCGGACTGTATTTTGTCAAAACTCACGCATTGGTGAACTTCTGGAGAAAGAGAGACCGGTAAAGGTACTTCTGTGGGGATGTATTTTCCTTGAAAGTTAGTTATTAGTGTAATCTTCTAGAGAAAGTGTAAAGAGCGTCCTAACTACTTCCGCGGGGATGTATTTTCCCAAAAACTTGTTTTAAGGTTTCCGATCTGAGTCCTTGTGGCCTTTTGCAGATTATTGAGGTTTCACATAGAATGAATTTAATCTACATGATGCACCATGTGCCAACCATACGCAAAAGTTTGAGCATTGAAAAATTGAAATGACCTTAAAAGGGAACCGAATTCGATGATTTCATTTATGTGATTATGTCATTTTATTAATCCATTTATTTGCCATTTTGAAAGCTGCTTTACAGACCACATCTTGGTATAGAGAGCTTTCGGGAATATTCATATACGGAGTACTAAATTTTCTTGTTTCCATTGTACAAATGAGCGCAGCAAGACGTTACTTCTGTCTGATTGTTGGTAGGCCTGGTAGCTGAGCATGTTGCTCGTGGTCTCACAGACCTATCTAAGGATATTGAATTCCTTCATGGTTTGTGTTTCTGTTGCTTGAACTGCTGCTCTCAGTCGACGGGCTGTAAACTCGAAAATTGGATCAGTCAATTACGTACGTAGTGTGTTATTTTCTAGTGTTTGTCGCGTCAGTGTAATGTGTTTGTCTACGTACAATATTTTCAATTGTCAAGTCTTGTTCGTGCTGTTCTAATCTTTTGAAATTTTGTTTAATTCCCAGTGTCCTTCCGATTACCAAATAATTTGGGAACGAAGTTGAGCCAAACTTGTACTGAATTTACTTACAAGCAAGAGCGTGCATGTCATGTGCTATGGTCTGTAAATTTAGACAAAGAAACGGGGACATGAGAACAAACCTTAACAGAATAGGTTCATACATCTTTGTTCGTTCATCTCATACAAAACATCAGAATTTATGCCCTTGCCTCTAAATTTTTTTTTTTTGAGCTTTTTCCTCTGATATTTAACTCGTATTACTAACTATATGCATTACAAGCTAAACATCTTCATATATAGTTTGTCTATCCAGCCAAGGGAATACCAAATATTTCAAGCAGAAGCTCCAGGAGATGAGCAGTACAATTTCCGTTCATTTGAAAAGAGGAAAATAAAATATCAAAGTTAATTTGTTGTTGTTCTTTTAATTAGTCAAAGCTATCCTTTTATCTGGGCTTTTTTTATTTAGAAATGGAGGTCCTACCCCCAGCCTCTGCACCAAAATGGTGCACACAGCCGGTTTTTATTTATAACAAAAATGAAACCACGAAAGCTATCCTTTTTTCTGGGCTGTTAAATTTTTTGTATCCCCGCATCCGAATGGTCCCGATACCTATATGCGCATGCATATCGATGTCACATTTATGCTCAATAGGTAGTGGATTTTATCTTACAATATGGGTTTTCAATCTGAAAGTTGGCACACTTGACTGCTTGTGTACCGTGACTCGCCATGTGACATGTGTTAGTGGACAAATAACCTTAGGAACTTTTAAGCCAAGTCATCTCTAAATTTAGAAGTTTTCATCATCTGGAGGATTATGCTAGCCAAACAGTACATATCCTAAAGTCTAGCCAACCAAATTACCATTCTAATTTGAACACATTACAAAATGTAAGTTATTCTATTCCTAGTGAATTTTTTTAGCGGAAAAAAAAAGATTCACTATTCATAGTGAATCTTGACTTGCCATTTTTTTTCAAAAAGGTCCAACGATCTATTAATAATCATAAAAAATAGTATTGGAACTAATAAAAATTAAAACAAGTCGTGGGACCACATAACGACGACAACAAACTTTGGAGCTAACATAAGGTACCCCACCCATCATCACCCTCAAGCACTGGAGCTTGGCAAAGATTGTTGTAGTTAGCCAGGAAGGTGGCATGCTATAGCCCCAAGGATCAACACATCAGAGCAACAACAATCAACGATGGGAAGCTTAGGTTGAAGGGCGAGACCTCGAACCACAACAAAACAATGAATAAGGAAATGACAAATCCCAAGAGAACCCCCGGACACACGACTCCATGTGCCCTTAGGAGCACATCGGAGTGGGATAGGATGGGGAGGAATTTATTTGACACGGGAATGTCGCTGACGCCTCACCACCCGACGAAGACGTGTAAGCTAACTAAGAAATTCCATTAGAAAGAGGCTGGAGTTCGCGTACCTCTAAGGTCCGAAAGGTCGTCAGAGTCAACGTAGTACGGTGTTGCTGGTGATAGAGATGAAAACCTAGCCGTGTATCACCTTTCTTTTCTCTGCTGACGAAACCGGTATGTGATATGGCGTTTTAAGTCTTTGCCTGACTAGACTTGCCACTTTGATCGTACTATCGAGAGAAATTAATATGCATTATGTAGAAATTATATTATAACACCCTGTCACAAATGAATAATGAGATATGCCTCAGTTTTCTCCACAACGTTGTCTTATGTGTCGGCAACGCGCGCCTTTCCCTTCTAATTGGATGTATCTAGACATGACTTAGAAAGTGTCTGGTTAGACTTTATGTGTAAGCTAAAAGTCGTGCTTTTATGGCTTATAAGACAAAAACAAAAGCCAAGAAAAAAATCTAACCAAACACCCTCTAAATATATAGATACATCTAAATTTGATCAAAAGTGTTACATCTTTATTAGACAGAGCGAATATATTATATTAACCGTCCAATCAATCATTAAGCAGAAATTAATTAGACCGAGTGCTAAGCGTCCTCCTCCGGGGGATCAAAACGTCTGATCAAGTCGCGTGAGCGAGCACGTGCAGGCTTGCAGCGCCTCTGACCGCACAAAACTAATCCTCTCACCAAACACGCCCCCGGCAGCTCGAATCCTTTCTTGTAGCTTGACCAGCCGCATGACAGCTTCGACAAACCCTGGTTGCACATCCAACGGGAGGACGTAAACGGATACTGAAATATGTTTGATTTGGTCCGTTTGGGCTCGGACCGCGGATACATTTTCGGTTTGAGGGTGGAAGTGCCCAACGGCCATGCGCAAAAAGAGATTAAGGTTAAAAAAATAAAACACGTACTTAATATATATAGGTGTCAGTAGCAGGGCCCCACGGCCAGTGGAGACAATAGAACACAAAAAACTTAAACCCTAGCCACATGCGTTTGGGGGTGGGGCTGGCCGCCGGAGTTGGCGCCACCGTGGCCAGGTCTTCGCCGTGGCCGTCTACTCGTCGTCATCCTTCGGATGACGTACGGCGGCACGGCGTACAGGTGCGCCGGTGGCCCTGCTGGCGGAGGAGTCTGCGGCGCCGCGGGATCTTGCGGCCACGCCGGTACGGGCTTCCCCGCCGGTGCGAGCTGCCCAGCACCGGGCCACGACTCCCACGGTGCTTGGCGGAGACCCCAGGCCGCCGCCTCCTCGTCTTGGCGGCGGTTCCATGCATCGGCCTCGTCCTGCCGACGCCACGTCTTCGCCTCCTCCTCGCGCTCCGCCGGCTCCTGCTGCTGCGTCGCCGCCACCTCCGCCGATGCCCGGAGCGCCTCCGCGATGCCCGTCCACTGGCTGAGCTCCTCCAGGTTGGAGGCGTCGATGCCGGCCTGCAGGGCGTCGTCATCGTTGTCCTCCTCCATGGGCGCTGGTGCCGGGTCCTGGGCGCCGCGGTAGGCCGCCCAGTTCGGCGGCGCGTCCTCCACCTCCTGCTTGACGACCTGCAGGGCGCCGTCGTCGTCCGAGTCGCTCCAATCGAAGCCCCCCTCGTCGTCGTTGGCCGGCTCCGGAGGCGGGGGCTGGTACCCCGGCGGTGCGTAGCCCGCGAAGGCCTGCCGGCTGCGCGTGTCGTGCTCCACCTCAAACCATCGATCCGACATCGGCGAGTTAATCGCGTACGCTGGGTCGGTGGCGAACTCCGGTGGGAGGAAGCTCCGGCGCCGAAGGATCTCCTCCGTACGCGCCCGGCCAGAGCGGGGCACCGCGGGCACCGGCACGCACTGCGGCGTGAGGTGCCACCCATCCGGGAGATGCACGTCGCCCCACGGCAGCGGCGCGGCCACCTCCCAGTACATCTGGGCCATGTCCGTGGATACGCGGGCTCGCCGGGCACGGCGGCGAGCGTTCCGTGCCGCCCTCAGCTCCTCACGCCGAGCTGCGGCACGGTGGGCGGCGTCGGACGAAGGCGGAGGCGCGCGGGAGCTTCCGGCCTCCGCATTGTTGCGGCCGGGCTTGGTGAAGAACCACCGGTTCGGTTTCATGGTGGCCGGCGGCGGTCGGTGCCTAGGGTTGGAAGAGAGAGGAACAGAGTGGAGATTGGATAGGGACGGTGGGTCGGTCAGTCCATTTAAGAAGGACCACAACCGTGGTCAAAGCGGCCACACTCGCTGCCATGTGGGCCAGGGAAGGACATGGGAGGACACACGCTGTGTCCGCGTCTCCCCCAAAGCTGGCCCAAAAATGGGTCGCGTTTGGGTCGGGATGCGCGGACGCTGATCCGTTTGCGCCAGCCCGTTGGAACACCTCTGATCCGTCCGGACAATTTTAGGTGCCCTGATCGGAGTCACAAAACCGTTGAACATGGCTAACTGCCACACGCACACACGCACGCGACGGACGCGGTTTATTTGCTAACATGTAGCAGCCCCGGCCCCGACGAGTCGCAACGCCATGGCTGGCAGCACCGCGGCACCAACTTTAGGTCCTGGGCAAACCCTTTGATTTAGCCTTAAAATACTAGTTTTTGCTCTAATTTTGATTAACATTAGGCGTGTCGGCCGGCCGGAAGCCCGGCCAAGCGCCCGGTCTGCCGGGACGCTGGGTCTGCCACGACTCGTGGACGTGCAGTTCTATCAGGGTATAATTCCGCTGCTGCCAGCGTCGATCTGGTAGTTTCCGGTAGTTTTAGTTTTAGGTAGCTCCTATTTTACTACCGTCAGATTGAAGTGGATGGATGGTTGTTAAAAATCACAACTACTATAAAACCTGTATAAGTATTTTGGAAAACGCTGTTTGACAGCCGACCGTAGCTACAGTCGGTTCGCGTGCGCGTTGCCATCCTTCCGTCTCGTCGTTTGGCCCACCACGCGCGATCCGTTTCGGTCAGTTGTCTCACGAATCCCGTTCACATATGCTGGACCACACAACCTCTATTTAATGCTCATGCAACAGTGCGATTCTAGCCTACAGGCCTTCACTTTTGGTGGACCACACAATCGTTTGCTCCGGCTGATTTTCTTTGCTAGACCTGGCATGCAGCATTACGCCATAGCAATGCATACTCCTATGCATGCACTATATATTGATCTACTATGTCCACATATAGTTAATTGGATTTTTTTGTTGTTAGGTATTTTGATGTATTTGTCAATCCTTTCATGGTCGTTGTTTGCTGCAATGCTACACCATCTCTCATAAGCTGTCGACGTCGCTCAAGCCCAGATGACGCAAGCCAACACCGAATTTCAAGGTGTCCTCGGGCGACCACCGCCAATGTTGCAAGCCGCCAACAGGGGACCCAAGAAGCAACCGTGGTATTGCGAGCGTCCACCGCCGGTGCTTTCAAGGAATATCACTGATGTTGGATCATCTTCGGTTTTCGAACGTTGTGAGCTTTTAGGTGCAATGCTTCACATTTGTTGCTGAAAAACTACATAAATTATGATCCAAACATACAATAATTTTGCTTGGGTCGTTTTCTATATTTCACGTGAGCTTTTTGTTGTAATGCTACATATATGCTCTATTGGATTTTTCTACAATGCTACATACTGCCATTTGTTTTGCGGCAAACTAATATAAATTAAGCCACAAACATATAAATAATTTTCTTCAATCATTTTTTATTTTTTTTTGTGAATTTTATTACAGTGCTACATACGGTCTTTTGTTGAATTATGCTACAAAAAAAAGCTAATTTGCTTCAATCATTTTTACTTTTTTTTTGTAATGTATACTATGATGCTACATGCGGTCTTTTGTTTTGCGTGAAACCTAAAGAAATTTTGCTACAAACAACTAATTTGCTTTAATCAGTTTTATTTATTTTTGTAAATTTTGCTACAATGCTAAATACGGTCGTTCGTTTTGCGACAAACTTATGAAAAAATTGCTACAAACATACAACTAATTTGCTTCAATTATATATATTTTTTGTGAATTTTTCTACAATGCTACATACAATATTTTGTTTTGCGGCAAAATTACAGAAATTTTGCTACAAACATACATCCATTTTGCTTCAATAGGTTTTTGTGTTATTTGATTTTTTCTTTAATGTACGTTTAACTTTTTGTGAAATTAAACAAATTATGCTACAAACATATAATGATTTTGGTTTGACGTTTTCATTTTTTTTTGTGATCTTTTTGCTGCAATGCTACGTACATTATTTTTGGCTTTACAAATACAAAAATAATGCTATGAAAATATAACATATTTTTGTTTCTGATCTTTCTTGTTCCTTTTTGTGAACTATTGTTGCAACACGCAATAAGTTATATGTTGCATGGTTGACTGAAGTTTATTTTTAATTCTATTTTTTGCATTGGTTCGTAACATCACTTTATACAAAATCATTTTTTCTGTACATTTGCTTGTGTTTGGAGATAAGTAGATAATATCGTTTATAGTAGCTGGTAAGGCTAGGACGCATTTGAGGCACAGTGGCAGGCAGCCACATGAAGCAAGCCTTTGCAACAAAAGCAGCAGCGATGTAGAAATTTTGGTGGAATCAGTCTTGAAGTGCTCCTCCCCACCGCTCTCTCGTTTTGAGAGTCGTCACACACCTTCCTTCCTCTGCGCCGGCGCACTCTCTGCTCCTCTCCGGCGGCGTCGCCGCTTGGTGGGGATGCGGAAGTGCTGCTAGGCTTGTAGATAGTAGTTGGAGATTTTGTTTAGCTTCTGTCCTTCTTCGCGTGGCGGATGCCCGTGCTCTGTTCTTCCTCTTTCTTCTAGCTTTTGCTCCGGCGACTTGCAGCGACGCCGGAGACGGCCCCCTTCCCCTCTACAGCCCGGATCCATGGTGGATCTGCTGTAGGGATGAAGATGGTCGAAGCTTCTCCAATAAAATCGGCTGCTGTATCTGCTACTCTGTAGATCAGGAGGTGAGTTGGCGTCTTCTTCCTCTGGCCGGCCGTGGAGGCGAGGAGAGGGGGGTGTGTTGCTGCTCTCCTTCTGATTGGATGGTGTGGCTTTGGAGTTGCTTCGTCCTGGTGTTCGAGCGCGGCACGGGACGGCGTCTGAGGTGCATCTCCGGCAGGATTCCATGGTGGAAGCAGAAGCAGGAGTTGCTCGAAGTCAGCTCCAACATCAAGCGCTGCAGCTTCTTCATCGAGCAAGGTATGCGGTGGCTGCGTCTTTCTCTGGCCGGCCGTGGTGGAGAGGGGCGTAAGACAAGCTGCGGTTCTACCTTTGCGTCTGAGGGGAAGCTTCTCCTGCATCATTACCGAGCTCCACACGCTGCGGCTAGGCTTGCCGCTGCGATCTTTGGCCAAGATGGTGGCCGTTCTTCTACCTCCAAGACGGAGGCCTGCTGGGTCCGACGCCGGAGCTCGACACCGCGATGTAGCCAAGTGGTTCGTCCCCGGCTATGCCGTGTGTGCCGGCGTCAGAGATCATCCGCCGGAAGGGAGAGTTCGAGTGCTTCAAGGGGCTCCGATCTCGGCGCTTTTTGCGCCTGGAGGTCGCCGGCGGCGTGTGGCGGAGAAGACCTTGGGCCTGAATGCGTTTCTTTATCTAGTTCGAAGGTCTTTTTTGTAAAGTTTCTGGTCCTTTCTTCGAATATCAGGTCTTCTAGGGCAATAGACGAAAAGGACTGGAATGTAATATGTTCCTGCCACGTGTTTAACTAGAAATGCAGCACCGGGGTCTCTTGACCCCACCCCTTGTCCAAAAAAAATGTAGAAATTTTGGCCCGTGAAAGTCACGGTGTGGGCTCCACTTCCGCATGCATGTTGGGCTCGGTAACCTGCCCGTCGAGCGCGCATCGCGCAGACCGGCTGTAGCTGCAGCCGGCTGACGCGTAGCGTCTGCCAAGTATTTTATAAGGAAAGCTCCAATAACACAGCCCATTGTATCTTAAAGGATTCAACTGCAGCATACTCAAGGTTAATGAGAACTAATTCACTTTTGTTATAGTTTATTTTCTTGCCTGAAACATGCTCAAAGCATGTGACTATGTGAGAGCCCATTTGAGATTAATGTGAACTACTCCCTCCGATACTTTAAAAAGTGTACATCTAACTTTTGTGCTAACTCTATGTTTTAATATTTTGACCAAATTTATAGAAAAATATAACAATATGTATGACATCAAATTCATATATTTTGAAACTTCATTTCAACACGAATCTAGTGATACTAATTTAGTGTCATAAATGTTGACACGTTTTTCTATAAGTTTGATTAAATGTTAATAAATTTGACTTACCATAAAAGGTATATGCACACTATTTCAAGAACGGAGGGAGTAACTCACTTGTGTTTTCGCACCTTCGGGGTTGGGCAATGTTTTCTGGAGTTTAATTCAAATGTATATGTTCGCAGGTGTCTTCATCGTGAATCGTGATCATCGTTGCCACTGATTTAATCATGTACCTGCAATCGTTCGAGTGCCCCTGCTAGATGCTATAAATAGCCATGACACTGAGAGCGATCTTGGTGGAGAGGCAAAGAGGCGTACATGGATCGATCGGAAATGTTGGGTGACGAGTCACGAACGTATCACATCAATCTCGCACCACATCAGTGATTAGCCACATTGCTTCCTGTCGACGAAAACCTGTATGTCTTGTATAGTCGTGAAATTCTGGCTGAGTATGTCTGCAGTGATAAGCTGATGGGTGCGTCTGAAGAACAGGTGGACGGCTATGGACTAGCAAATGTGATGAGGCGTGAGGGGAGAAACACTTAGAAAAGACCTCTTTAATCCGTAGTCCCTCCATCTTGAAATATATGGCTTAAAAGTCAGAAGTCAATAAATTCTAAGTTTCACAAAGTATGTTCACCAAAAAGTGAAGATCTAGAATATAAAATCAGTATAAATAAATCCACCATAAGATATGCTTTTATAATAGATTTGCTGAATATTGCAGCTGTTGATATTCTATTCGATATATTTGGTCAGATTTAGTAAGTTTAGACTTTTGACTAAATTTTACTGTAATGTAATCCTAGGCACCAAAAGACATGAAGACTGGAGTGCATGTCCTCTTAAATCTTATGGGATCAGAAAACAACAAGAATTTCAATGAAAACCAGGATAATGAAAGTGTTTTGAGCGCATAGATTATTTCCTCCGAGCCTCCGTTCAAAATTAATACTTGTCTACATGTGGATGTATCTAGACATATTACATGCATAAATATATCCACATGTAGACAAGTACTCCCTCCGTTCTAAATTAATTGACTCAGATTTAATATAAGTTGTACTAAATCTGAGTCAATTAATTCAGAACAGAGGGAGTAGAAGCCATCTAATTTGGAACGGAGAGAGTATAATGCAAGGAATCTTATGGTACCATTTCTAAGTAGGATCAGCATACCAATCAACAGAGAGAAAGGAGTAAGTAACGTCACTTCAGTGACCAACTAGCCTCACTATTTGTAGTCCACCTCACTTGTTTGCATGATTGGGTTCATGCTGACGATGTAGCTGGTACACGAGCACCAGCATCAGTACCAGCAGTGCTGCCGATAGCTGGGTATGTCCAGACACCAACTGAATTTGTTGGTATCTCACAGATCGAGCACAAACTGAAGCAGTATATTGGTTGTGCTCTGTATGCACAGCAGGACTATAGCGCATGGTTCATGTATAACCATCCATGGTGTCAAAACACTTGCACCCAGTTAGCGAGCCGTCGCAATCCAAAAAAAAACAAAAGAATACAGAGCAACTGATGTGCAACAGAAAGGAAAAGAAAAAAGCTATAGGTTTCTTAGAAGTAAACTGGTAGATTAGGGCATATGCTTGGCTTTAGTCAGAAACTTCCTATCTTTTTATTCCCAGCGTTTTAGTCCTCTCATAACGTCTATGGCGACCGTGACGGCGGAGGGAGGAGCATGATGTGTTCTGGGCTTTCACCTCTCGGGAGGGATCGCAGCAGCGGACATGCCTTTCTGGTTGGATATGGCTGAAGCAAGAGCGATAGGCATCAGGCAGAGGCCCTTGTTCTGAAGGTACTGCATTGCTTTGGTGATGCTTGTCTCCATTAGCTTTATGACCTCTTCCTCGAATACCAAGCTATCTTCCGGGTCTGCTATGTCCGGTAGCCCCTGTGAAATGGTTGGAGCTGATAGAGGCGAACTGCTACGGCCCTGTGGAAAACATGGCAGTGTAATACCTGAGTACATGGCGCATTCTAGAGAAGAGGAGTTCCATGAAGTATTGATTCATCAGCATAGGTACAAGAAGGCATGGGTACTAGTAAACTGGATTTGGCTACACACAACTAAATAAAAGACACTCAATACAATATAAATTGTAACTACAGTGCAAGTGGACCACTAAGATTCCTACAACAAGTCATCGTGTCATAGCTGTGCTTTAAGGCATTGGGATTAAATATGTTGCTGTGCTACTGAAAAGAAAAATGTAGCAATGACAGAATGAGCAACGAAGAAGACAGCAGCTTGAGATAATTATTATTTTGATCGAGTCATAATCTCCATAAAATTTCGAAAACTTGTATGGTATAAAAAACCCGAGAGTGAACATGTAATGATCTCAACAATGGAGGCGTATAAAGTATGCCATTGTTTATCCTATGTTCTTTATGCCAGCAGTCACGACAATAATCAATCCAATTGTTAAAGCTACCCTAGTCCAGCCTTTGCTTTCTTGGGTCCTGAATAATTGTACTTAGCATGTTACTTTTACTCCTTTTCCCTTTTCATCCCCCCTGAATTTTGGCCAAAGCCCTATGTTCCTCTGTCCCCTCTGTACCCCCCTATGTAATTTCTCCACCCACCCCACCCCCCCCCCCCCCCCCCCCCCCCCCCCCTTGAGAAACCTCTGGTTTTTCACCATTTCTAATATATAAAATCTACCGTAGGGGTTTTCCCCTACGGTCCCTTTGTCCGAAAAAAATAATCTATCCAATTTATGCAAATAAGTTTCATACCTCACTTTGAGAATCCACGAGGAGGGGAAGAACTGCCCCAGGAGCACCTAGCCTACTCATGCTTAAGACCTGTAATGTGAAACCAGGACAACTTATTTACAAGAAAAGGAAATGAGTAAGAATAACACAAGTCTACTCATAAACTTGTTTGTGGCCGTACCTTCACCTGAAGCTGAAGAAATTTCACATAATCAATTATTTCATCGAGCATTGATGATTTATCTGCCTGCTCAAATCAAAAGGTGACTATCGATTAGAATTTTTTAATACTATTTTATTCTCGGGCACCTTAAGAAGTCATAAAATTATTAAATTTTTAAAATTTTCTAATCATTCATTGATATAGGTAGATGTTCCACACTTTTTGTTGCGCTCAAATCAGCCGCCAGCCCACAACAACATATGCGAGTTTCAGAGGAGTTTGTGCCTATGACCTGTGAGGCATGGTGCATGGCTGCTAGATTACTGTGACACCCTACAAGTAAGGATCTAGCCATATAAAGGCCACAAAAGTTAAAATTTCCAAACTCTAGTTTGGCGAAGTGTGGCTACAAACCAACATGCCCAGAACTTTAAGCACATTCAACAAGAACTTGTCCAATAACACAATATGTGATCCCTAACAGGTATAATTGAGACCAATGTTAGTTGCACTCTTTAAGTCTCAAAATCTAAATAATTGCTTGCTTCAGTTGTTTCACTGGGCCAATTTAAAATAGTACTTCTGTACATACGTTCCCTTCATATATTGTCGGTTATTACCATAACCCATCTCTTCTGGTTTCATTATACACAAATAATAAAACTTTAAGCTTCTAGTGTTTTACCAAAGATATTGATTGACAACAATTGAAGAATTATGATGGAGATAGCAACGGCATGTGGAATAGGGGGGAGGAAACGTTTCGGCGCCTTCTGTACTAACATAAATAAACACACACACACACACACGAAAATAAAAAAGAATACCTTATTGGAGTTTGGAACAAGATCTTGGAGACCTTTCATTCTCTCTGAAATTTTCTCTCTGCGAAGCTGCAGTACAGAAAAAATTCCAGTAAAGACTATGCTAGGGCAACCCACATAAATTCACCGACAAAAAAATCATCCAGTTAAAATAAATTCTGCAACATCTTGAATTATCTAATGTGAATGGTAGAGAAAAACTCGCCCGTTCAGCAATGCTATGAGGGTCAGTTGCCTGTCCACGACGAGCCCTTGCGCGTGGTTTTGCACTGACACTATTTCCATGAGCCAAATTTGCTTGGGGTTGCGCATCAGAAGGCCGGCTGATAGGGACAGGGCACTCACTTCTATGGATCATCGATGTTATCTGAACATTTGTAAACAAAGTCCAACTCAGTTAGATATGAATACAAATAAATATTAAAAGAAACATTGAATAAGATAACAAATGCTAACAAAAACCTTTGAAGGAATCAATGCCGCTTGTGCTTCAGTAATGGACATCGGACTACCAGAACCGAAAGAAGGGGGAATATTACACGTCATAGTTTGCTCCTACAATATGAAAAATGGAAATTACTGGTACCGTTTTGAGTGAACATTCAGTTGCAGTTACAGCTTATAGAAATTGTTGTTTAGTGGCAGAGTTCCAAAACTAAAACCTGTTGTTCAGCCTTCAAACCACCAGTAGCTAGTTGTGATTGCTGGGTGGTAGCAAAAGATGAGATGCTACCATTGGTAAACTCTTTGTTATCCTGCATTACCACAAGAACGAACATTCCATTACATGAACTAGATAGTAGTACGAATATGGTTATATTTATATGTTTGCTGTGAGCATTACATGTAGTGATGCCATGGTAGTGTTATCAAATACTGAGAGATTCCCATTTGAATGGCCTGTATTGAACATAGCAGCATTTTCTGCCCCTTGAAAATTGAAAGCTTCTAGGTTTACTGGTTCCATGTAGGAAGAAACATTTTGGAATGTGGAACACAAAGTCGAGCCTGAAGAAACAACTTGTACATCGGCAAGAAAAGCCGAAATTTCACTCTCATTGCTTTCAATTGAACTAGACAAGGCATGAGGTAGCTCCAGAAGGCCAGGGTTATCTAACTGCGGACCAAATGTTTCAGGTGTTGAATTGCACTGAAGAATCCTTGGGGGGATTAAATTACTTTGTAGACTCCTATTGTGCTGAAGTTGTTGAAGATCCACAAGGCTGTTGGAAGACTTATCCTTCAACAGATTCTCACCTGGTAATAGATCTGTCTGGGTGTTGTACTGCAAGCATCCATTTGTAAGTATAGTGTTGTTCTTCTCATCAAACTTTAACTCGTGATCTGATCTAGTTCTGAAATAGCCTGTAGGTGGCATGCTTCCTTCTTCTCCGTATGATTCCACTGAACCATCAATAAAACTATAATTCTCAGAATCCGAATTGCTAGGCCATGCTGAAAAGAAGGAACCAGCAGGGTAGTCCATCTTCACGCCCTTACAAATCGAGTTCACAGCCTCTGACCAGAAATATTACGAAAAGAGTGGCTTCTAGGTACTGAAAGTGCCCACAAGTGATGATCCTGCCAATCTTCCACGAAAAGAGAATTCAACTTGATTATTTATATTGTTTTTGATGGTCTGAATGGTTCCTATTGTACAAAGCTGTACCCTCAGATTCTGAAAGATCTTAAAAAAACACTCTCTTAGAACAAACCGTGTGCAGCAAAGTAAACATTTGTCAAATATTCATGAATGTTAACAAAATGCCCACGCAAACCAAAAAAATGTAAAGATATAATTAAATAACTACTCCCTCCGTTTTTGAATATAAGATGCTTTAGGTGTTCTACATATGTCTAGATGCATATTAAAATCGGTGAACATACACTAAAACGTGTCTAGATACATTTGTATACATGTGAATGTGGACAAATGCTAAAACATCTTATATTTAAAAAACGGAGGGAGTAACTATATAATATACAAACTCATTAGAAAGCTAGGACCTTGAAGTACCACAATTTGCACAAACGCGTTAACCACTTAAGCAAGCCAGTAGTTAGTAGAATTCTTTTTTGTTTACATCATACAGTTGACGAAATCTGCTGAGCCCAAAAACATCGCTGTCATGTTAATTTTGGTTTACTAAGACATTTTCTGCAGAATGGGTAGCTGGACTGTTGCAGCCTTTTGCAGTCAGTTTCCCTCGCAGACAGCAAAGCTATGACAAACAGTTGAACTACTTGCAGATGGCAAAAGTATATAGGTTTTACTTCGGGAAAGCAGAGGGGGCAGGTATGGATTGACATATATGATTCTCCTTTTATCATGCTTTGAGATGAGAATGACCTTCGTGCTTTATTCTACAGTCAATTCGTAACTGATTCTCTTAGAAAGATGTGCTAACTGATTCAGACATGCAGCCATGAGAAAACACGACAGGCGACATACTATCTTCATTTTTTTTCCAATACAGGGTGCCGCAAATTGTCAAGCATCTACAAAACAAAAGCAGCTGGATATCTTCTCCACATTAAATCAAGACGGCAAATGACATAAGTTGGCTCTTTTCCTTGCATAGGCAGTTACCAGAAAAGTAATGATCACACAAACAATTACTACAAGTAAATGCCCATCAAGTCTACCTTTCACTGCCATGGTATGTCTAGCACTAGAGCAGAACATGAAGATTCTGGATTTTCCCATCACGAGACTCAGAACTAAGCTACCGAGAACAATGAAAAGCAAAGGGAAAGGCATAAACCTCAGTTTTACGCACTTGTGAGTTGTGATTAGCGAAAATATTAAAACGGTTTCAGCCAAAAATAAATCATTATGCACGAAAAGAAGAGCTTCTGATCATATACGATCTGTACAAAACTATCATCCGAGTGGATTCTGACATCTTCGTACTTAGAACCATCACATAACAGCCTTATTAAGAGACCAATAGAGTGGCCTTCTTCACATCCATTCCCTCCCCACTTGGATTCAATTCAATACAGGAAACAGAACAAACAAACATCGAATCTGTGAACAATCAGGAGCAAGAGGGTAAAAAATAAAAATTAGAACATCACACGGTGGTCCGTCTCTGACATTACCCCCGGCCGGTTCCCTTTCTCTTCCGCACAACTAAAACCCCACCTAGAAACGGCTGCCTGTCAGCACACCGCAGCGGGGGAAGCGAGCCGAATCAAGAACAACCTAACCTCCCATGGCGGCGCATACTAGGTGTGAAAACAAAAATCCAACGCCAACACGCCGCTGACGCAACGCATACAACAGGGCCGTACTTGCACACTATGTACTGAGAAGTAAAGGCTCGGGGAGCCAAGATTTAGAGTACTCACCTGAAACGGAGAGACGGAGGTCGGACACGGAGAAGACGGCGAGAGCGAGGGGAGCCGGAGCTGGCGGCGGATGGATACCACCGGAGAAGGAGCAGGAGCAGGAGCAGGAGGGAGCGGAGGTGAAGGGGACGGGAAGGGTAGGAAACGGTTTGGGCGGAAAAGAAGGAGAAAGACGCGTTGGACTGATGAGGCTGACGCTGCCTCTGCCACAGCTGTTGGGGGTGGGGCTGCATTTTTTGTCTTTTAGCACTCGTCTTTTTTGTTTATTTCTGCAGGGTCTCTTTTGGTTTTTTGGTTATTAGCTGGGGGGTTGGGTGGAACAGAACATAGGTTCTACTCCTCCCTTCCATATTATTCCCCGGCTCCAAAATAGATGATTTATATTTGGCTAAAAGTGGACGATCTAGCCACATGTAAGTCATCTGATTTAGAGCGGAGGGCGTAGATGACTTTCGTTTGTCAAAAAGTGAATGTATCTAAATTTGTAGCATGTGTATATACATCCATCTTTTTATATAAATTGAAAGAGAGCAAGTGCTATTTTGTACTGTCAATTGCATAGTTTGTTCTTGTTGATGTCTTACTACCTATCTTGGCGGTTCTTGTAGTAGCGAGTAGCGAGATGCTCGTCTTCATCACCACAACTTGAGTTTACTACTTGGTTCCATGTTTCTCTGGGAAGATTTGACCATAACTCTAGAAAATACGAAATTGTGTAAGCTATATAAGGATTACTATATGTCACGATATTATGTAATAGCAAGTTCGCTCGATTGCAAATATTTATTTCAACAAATGAATGATGCGTGATTTTAACGTAATGCATGCAGATATAAAAGATAATTGCTATGTCCAAATGGGCACCTCATAATGTCAAATAGACAGAAATTTCTTGGCACATTGGGACATTTGACCTTCCAACGGACAATATATATGGCAATGTGAGCATAGCCATGACATCATGCAAGAGAACCTAAGGATGTGTTATTCTTGGCACATTGGGAGATTTGACCTTGCAACGGACAATATAATGGCAATGCGAGCATAGCCACGAACACGAAAACCACGTAAGAAACCTTAAGGATATGTTGTTCTTGGCACATTGGAACATTTGATCTTGCAACAGACAATACAATGACAACGCGAGCATAGCCACGAACACCACGTAAGAAACCTTAAGGATATGTTGTTCTTGGCACATTGGGACAGTTGATCTTGCAACAGACAATACATATGTCAACAATATGCATATCCATAGACATTACGTAAGAGACCTTAAGGATGTGTTATTCTTGGCACATTCAGACATTTGACCTTGCAACGGACAACACGTATGACAACGTGAGCATAGCCATGTACATCATGTAAGAGACCTTAATAAGGATTTGTTATTCTTGTCACATTGGGATATTTCACCTTGCAATGAACAACACATATGGCAACGTGAGCATAGTCATGTACATCACGTAAGAGACCTTAGAGATGTGTTATTCTTGGCACATTGGGACATTTGACCTTGCAACAGACAATATATATGGCAACGCAAGCATAGCCATGTACATTACATAAGAGATCTTCAGGAAGTGTTATTCTTGGCACATTGTGACGTCTGATCTTGCAACGGACAATAGACATAACATAAGAGTTCTTAAGGATGTGATATGCTATTTCTTTTGTAATCACGCCAACAAATATGCTAGGTTTAGAATTTCGAACCCCATCATATTTCTGCTTCATATTCTTCATTTTGTGTTAAGGGCTCCTTTTGATTCATAGGTATTTTAAATGATTGTTGTAGTATTGAAGTCCTAGGGGATTTTTTTCTTTGAAGCCGTTTGATTCATAGGACCATATCCTATAAGAATAAGAAAAACATCTCCTAGTACAAACTCCATAGAAAAATAACATGAGCTCCAACCTCATGGAAAAACTCCTTTACGAATCAAAAGAACTTTCTCTTCCCATAGAATTTAACTAGACATGTAATCCCAATCCTACAAGTTTTGTATTCGTACACTCTACTTATCCTATGAATCAGAGGAGCAGACTTTGATCTCTTTTCAAGTGCCACCCGTGAACACTCGTCAAAACACTTCCATATTCCTTTCAGGTTTGTTTGTAAAATTTACGATATAGTTTTGCAAACATCTATGTAAATTTGCATATTAAATATCTGCGTTGGGCATATTATTGGTACAACTGTGTACTATTGTTGCTCAAACAACTACCCATATGCTTTGGGGATAACGGAATTTTGCAGAACCCGGAGGACTAGAGTGAGACAACAATGGTGTGGATAAAAACAAGACTCAAGAATTATTAGTTTTATTATTTGGTTCTCTGGGGGACCCACATTTGGCAGCACCTGGGGAGAAGGATGTTGTGACCCGGCCAGGATTCGATACGATGACCTTTTTGCAAAAACAAAAGGCATCGTGTACCGAATGCTAGCTACTAGCTGCATCATCAGAACTTTAATCCCACTTTTAGTGATGGGCAGATTGAAGTAGTTTCCCTGGAAGAAACGTAAGGGAATCAATCATCTTGGTAGTCCATACAAGCAGGGAAGTACTCTACTTGCTTACTTTTGTGATTTTAATTAGAGCTGCATCTGAATATATATATCTGATTATGTTTTCAAAAGAAGCTGATTAATTTTCCAAACAGAAAATGATGTGAATTGAAACGGTAAACTCGGCCGTACGTGGGGCAGGAAACGCGCGGGCGGTACGTACGTGCCCGCGAATTGTGCCATGGGATCAGCTTTGCTTGCGGAGTCGTACTGCAACTGCCGCTAACCACTCGATCGGCCTAACTAACCGGCCGAGCTTTGACTAACCTAATGATCTCCATGCATGCCCTAAGATAAGCAAAGGGTTGCCCAAAAACCGGTGCTCGTGGTTTGGTTGACTCACTCTTCGTCAACAACCTGACATGGTCCATTGTGATATACTAGTAAATTTGCACGTGCCACGCACGTGTAATATTAGAAGATATATTTCTGCGAGACAAATAATATTGTGAGACCATATACCATGTTTTGGTTTCCTTTTCGGTGGAGTTAATGTGCACAAATAATATGAAGTCAAAATAATGTTGTGAGACAATATACCATCAATCAACTAAACAGATTCAGATCAAGCGGCTAGAAGCAAATAGTTCATCTTGCCCGTCAACATTGTTGTCGATTTCAATGTTTGTGTCATCACCGTCCGCAACAGCTTCGGCTTCGCAGCAAACATGAAATCTTCGGTTTCGCAGCAAATATGAAAGTAACGACAACTGCTACCTAGACTGACATTTTTGATCCAATGCAAATTTGGGCTTGCCAGGAGCTGATGTCGCTGCCAATATCGTCCAGCAATCATCATCTTTGAGAAACTTATTGAAGAATTGTAACTTGCAATATATTCAAGAAAATACATGAATTGTCACATATGATTAACACATATTTTACTGCAAATGTAAAAAAATCTTTGCTTGTACTAATTAGCAGGCAAATATTAAACAGATCATTTTAACAAAAAAAATCGACAACTAAAACCGTTGTGAACTTTCATAGTAGCTTCCATGTTCTTTGTAAATTGCACAGATTACCAATGCAAGTCTACATGCTAGAAGAGTTTTTTTTTTTGAAATTATCAAGCATTGCGTCTTTTTGAATAATTCTGTACAAATATGGGATTAAATCTAATACTTCAGTTGTTGTTGTCCTTGAATAAAATAAGTAGAATAAATCACATGAAACGGACATTGGAACATTTACAGTTAGAAAGAATAAGAAGTATGGCTCCTCTTCATAAGTCTCGTCACCAACAAGCATTGTGTAACTATTGTCACTCCTTACTTTACATTCTCCCGGCATAACTATTCAATTTCTTAACCAATCTTGATTGGAACAAGACGAAAACAAATGAAATCAGCAGATGGCCACGCTGCCCATACATAAAATCATCCTACTGTATCTCGTGGTGTCATGATCGCAGTGCATCATGAAGAATATAAAAATTCAGAGGGGAGCCTAATTCAGAAAATTACTGAGCATTTACCTTGACAGTAAGATAGTGGCCAAGCATGCAGTTAGTTGAATATCAAACTCGTTACAATGGCTCCAAATTGTACAGATACCTAGACCTCTCTCCAGCGGATCCGCGATTTCATTGGCAATCCTAGCAGTAGCGAAACAGAATCAGATGAATTGCTTATGGAAAACTTAACAAAGATTAAAGCCCAAGATATTATAAGTTGTATCAACATCTGAATTACACCAAAAAGCGCCGTCTTAAAAAACTACAACATAGCATTGAAAAGAAAACACTGCTAACATATTAAATATGAGTATAATGAGTGAACTTTCAGTCCATAATGATGTAACATCATGGTCAGATGTCTAAAAGGCACAAGATAATAAGATGCAAATTACTTTCATCCTTGCAGAGGTGCGGACTGCAATGGAGGCCACAAGAAAATCCTCTCATTAGAACACTAATTAATAGAAATTATCTCTATACACATCAAATATGCTTTGCAGCTCCATCAAGCTTTTGGGTGAAGTTTACAATAATTCGAAGATGACACACAACAAAATGCTCACCCGATAATTTTCAGCCGTAGGAAAATCCAAGTCTGACTTTCTAATCCAGACACAAACCAGCGTTTCATAACTGAATCTTGCAAAATTGCAGCCGTGTGCACCCTGACGAAATGTCAAAGACAAAACGATCCCTGACACACACATGCAGGCAGCAGGCGTACATGTCTTGACTCTTGACACAATAATCTTTAACTTCGGTTCTAATCAGGGTTTAGGAAAAACGAAGTCTACAACACACACGTGTGAACAAATTACAACCGTATCTCTATTTGAACAATTTGATGATTTCGAAACAATGGGAGAAACTGAAAAGTGAAACCAATTGTCTTCCCATATCTGATTTGTGGTATCACTAACTTTAGAAGTTCTTGCCACGTTCTAACTGTGTACCAGGTTGTTGCTGGGTTACGAACTTACGATCGAGGTACTCGGAAAAGTGGATAGTACCTTGCTGGAGATAACCTTAGGTTTGGCCGCTACAGGACCCGTTTCTTTCCCGAGCCGGTCCCGTGCGCAGACAGGGGAGAAACCGTTGGTGTTGATCCCCTCCATCCCACCTCCTTCACGCCATCGCAGGAGGTGACGTGAGAAAAGTTGGACTGGCTAGCGGCACCGAATTCGGGGTGAGTGCCCCGTGGGCAGCGGCGGGGGAACCTCGTCGATGCCAGATCGACAGGAAGGGCAGAGGCACTGACCATGGAATCGCATGGGGGCAGCAGAGCCTCCACCTCCGATGGCGTCGGTGACGGCGAGCGAGGACGACGGGCGACGGAGGATCACAGCTTGGTGGAGCGCGAGGTGCTCACGCTGATGGAGGGTTCATTGGCGTGATTGAGGGAGCGGATCTGGTAGCGAGCCGGGGGAATCAGTTTCCTTCTTTTATACGAACAGAGGAGATGCGGAGCGGAACGGACTATGTTTTACCGCTAAACACGGCACTAATCTCGAGTGTTAGATCAAACGTTGTACGGTCGCGATGTATTGGATCTGCCCCCTCTCGCGCTTTTTATATTAGTATAGATAAGTACTCATAATTTAGTATCAGAGTATATATGCCATCTAATCATGCAGGGATTTCGAGTAGTCAGTCTGTTACATCGCTTAGCTTAGAGCATCTCTAACAGAGCACTCAAACATCGCAGAACCGTAAAATAACTGTCAAATACGGTTTTGAAACCTTAAAAACAAAAATAGCAGTGCCCTTAAACTTTGTGGACCCATAAAAGATTTTGAGTGCGCCCGGCAATTCGGCCCGCCGAACTGTGAAAGTCTGGTTTTGGCGGCCGAACCGGAAGGCGAACCCTATCCTTTCATTGCATTGGCGGGAGTGAAACTTCAGCCCGCGCAAACACATCTTCCGCCGCCGCCGATTCTTTTTCTTCCCCTGCTTCGGCGAACCACGCCCGGTCCCGTCGCGCCGTTCTCCGGAGGACGCCGGTGTCGCGTTGTTCACCGTCCCTGTTGCGGAGGCCGCAGCGGCAGATCCAGTGGGCACGGGACTCGCGCAGCCGTGGCCGCCGCCGCCGATTCCCTGGCGCTTCCCCCCCCCCCCCCCCCCCACCCGCTGTCGCGCCAGAGGCCGATGCGGCCGGCAAGAGGCGCAAGCGGCTCGGAACCGCTGGCGCGGCCCAAACCGCGGCTGCTGGGGACGCCGCTGCCGCTGCGATGGCCGGTTCCCCATCTGCGCACCTAGTCAGAGGGCCCAAGAGGGCAGCTGTGCGGAAGGTCAGGGTCGCCGCCCCCGTTCTTGTGGAATCCGCCGCCATGGGTCCGCCCTCTGCAAGCCTGAGGTACATATCTGTCCACCATTGTTCCCCCCAATATGTTTCCGATATGGACGCCGATTGTTGCTCCAATTTGTAGCATCCCAGCGGTCGACAACGGTAGGAATTCTTTTATTGAAATGATGAACGACGCGTCTGTGGACATTGAGGACGCCCCTCTTGGTGATTATTCATACGACGAGACCGACGGAGGAGTTGAAGGTGGAGCTGGGGACGATGAGGTCGAGGAAGTGGATGCATCTCGGTGAAAAGAAATCTGATACGTCTCAAACGTATCTATAATTTCTTATGTTCCATGCTTATATTATACCAATTGCTACATGTTTTATATACACTTTGTGTTGTTTTATGCATTTTCTGGGACTAACCTATTAACAAGATTCCACAGTGCCAGTTCCCTGTTTTCTGCTGTTTTTGGCTTCAGAAAACCACTTAAGGAAATATTCTCGGAATTGGATGATTTTTATGCCAAAGTCCCTATTTTTCCCGACACGTTCCAGAAGTCCGAAGAGGAAACGAAGAAGGGCACCGAGGCGCCGCCATCAGGTGGGGACGCGGCTCCCCCCCCCCCCCCCCCCTGCCGGGCCAGCACCTGATGACGTGGCCTCGGGCCTCCACCGCCTTTGCCCTTTCGCCTACAAATACCCCCCGATAATACAAGACCTAATAACCGAACACTTTTCCACGAAACATTTCGGAGCCGCCGCCGTCGTCAACCCTAGTTCGGGAGGGTTCAGAAGCTCTTCCCGGCACCCTGCCAGAGAGGGGAATCATCACCGTAGGGCTCTACATCACCATGCCAGCCTCCGGACTGATGCGTGAGTACTTCATTCTTGGACTACGGGTCCATAGCAGTAGCTAGATGGTTGTCTTCTCCTATTGTGCCATCATGTTTAGATCTTGTGAGCTGCCTATCATGATCAAGATCATCTTTATGTAATGCTACATGTTGTGTTTGCTGGGATCCGATGGATATTGAATACTATGTCATTTGCTTCATAATATATCATGTTGTGTGTTGTTTATGATCTTGCATGCTCTCCATTGCTAGTAGATGCTCTGGCCAAGTAGATGCTTGTGACTCCAAGAGGGGGTATTTATGCTCGATAGTGGGTTCATGTCTCTATTTAATCTGGGGTAGTGACAGCAAGCTCTAAGATTGTAGATGTACTGTTGCTACTAGGGATAAAACAGTAGTACTTTGTCTAAGGATAATTGTATTACTTACATTACACACTTTGCTTAATGCAATAATCTGTTGCTTGCAACTTAATACTGAAAGGGGTTCGGGCGCTAACCGGAAGGTGGATTATTAGTCATAGATGCGGTTGGAAGGGTCTATGTATATTGTTGTAATGCCCAAATGAATCTCATACTAGACATCATGACATTAGTATATGCATCATTATGCAGCTCTTTATTCTGTCAATTGCCCAGCTGTAATTTGTTTACCCGGATGTATGCTATTATTATTATTATTTATGGAGAGACACCACTAGTGAACTGTGGACCCCGGTCCTTTTCTTTAAACTGATAATACAACCAACTGCAAACTGCTTTCTTTAATTCTCTGCAAACATCATCTTCCACACCATACGTTTAATCTTTGTTACAGCAAGCCGGTGAGATTGACAACCTCACTGTTGAGTTGGAGCAAAGTTTCTTGATTGTGTTGTGCAGATTCCACCTCCCTCGTCAACCATGCGCAAGCACTTTTCTGGCGCTGGGGAGACCTTCGTTGTGTTCTTCATCTCCTACTGGTTCGATAACCTTGGTTTCATAACTGAGGGAAACTTGCTACTACGCTCATCACACCTTCCTCTTGGGGTTTTCCAACTCCTCACACCCGTGAGCATCAAGCACTTTTCTGGCACCGTTGCTGGGGAGATAGCACCTCTGTTCAGAAGTCCTTGACGCTCCCACGCCAACTCCACGCCATCAACTTTTCTGGCGCCGTTGCCATGGAGCTGAAGCACATCTGCAAGGGGAGTCTCTCACTTCCCAATCTCTTTACTTTGTTTTTGTCTTGCTTAGTTAAATTTTATTTCCTGTTTTGTTTGCAATTAAATATCAAAAACACAAAAAATTAGTTACTTGCATTTATTTTACTTTTTTATTATCTTGTTTGCTTATTATTATTAAAAACACAAAAAAATTAGTCACTTGCATTTATTTTTATATTTCGGTTTGCATATTTTATTTTCAGTTTTGCATTTTGTGTTGCATTTGTTATTTCGGTTTGATATTATGTCTAGTTCTTTACTTGCTATCAATGTCTACTCTCTTTGAAATAAAATCTTATTGGCTAAGTGGGTTCACGAAGGAACAACAAAATTATTATAAGGAATACCGCTTTTCACAAAAAGGGAAATATTTATGGGAACAAATAAGTAGATTGAATAATTTTGCTAAGAACTTGTGTTCTACATATGATGAATCCTACTGCATTAATGAATCTCTTTGTTGTAGAAGGCATAAACACCTTCCTTTCCAATGTGATTATAATGATAATGAAACCTTGGCTGCTTATGCTAAAGGAAACTATGACTTTGGTAATCTTGAACAAATTGAAGAATTTGTTGTTCTTAAGGGTGCCTATGAAATTGCTGGTTATATTCAAAATGATGATGCCCCTTGTAAAACTGAGAATTATGCTATACTTGGATATTGCCTTGAATATTATAATGATAACCATTATATTGCTGAATTTCTTGAGAAAAGACATCCTCAAATAGAAGAAACTGTTGTCTTGCAGGAACTCGTAGAAGAATAATTTGCTGAACCTGAAAGCTCATTAGATGAAAAAGAGGGGGAGAGTGAAGAACAAAAGGAGGATCTACCTCCTAATGATAGTAACTCTTTAACTCTTACATTATTTGATTGCCCTCCATGCCTACCTAAGGAGGAAGTGTGCTATATTGTTGAATGTCCTGAATCTATTGAAATATCTACTTTTGATAAATTTGAAAAAAACATGTTCCTTGACTCAAATAAAATGGAAATAACAGAAATTAAAAATGTGGTCCCTAATGTTATATATGATAATGCTTTAGATGATGATCCTATGCTTATCAATAATCCTCTATGTATAGAAGTTATTACTTATTCATGTGAGTATAAAAATGATATAATTGCTGCTTGTGATGGTACTCTTACGCATGAGAGTCCTACTTTGTTCTTGAATTCTCCTAATTACTCCATGGAGGAGAAATTTGCTTATGTTGAGAGATACTTATGTGGTTTGCAATTGTCTCTAGTTCCAAATCTTTGTTGCAACCATGATCTTAAACTTGATATTGATCTCAGTAACTATTTTGAAAGAGGAAAGCATGCTAATGAATTCCAAAATAAATTTAATGATCCTCTTTATGTGCCTATATTATCTAAGTTGAATGATTCTTGTGGTTATATGATTGAATTTATTTCTACTACTGAAAATTATTATGAGAGAGGAGAATATGGTTGTAGAAGTTTTCATGATACTAAAACTCCTCTCTATATGCTAAAAGTTTTGAAGTTACTCTTGTTTTATCTTCCTATGCTTGTCACTTTGTTCTTTGTGAATTTATTTGTGTACAAGATTACTATGCATAGGAAGTGGGTTAGACTTAAATGTGTTTTTAATTTGCTTCTTGATGCTCCTTTTGCTTCATTTTCTATCTTCATGAGAGCATCATTAGAACTATCAAGCCTAGCTAAAAGGCATTAAAGAAAACGCTTTTGGGAGGCAACCCATTATCTTTTATTTTCAGCATTAGTCAAGGAACATGCCTACCTCTGTAGCCATTCCTTTGTATCTTTACTTTATTGCATAGTTGTGGCAAGTTAAGTCTCTAGTAGAAAGTTGATGCTAGATTTGGATTTCTGCGCAGGAACAGTTTTCTTCTGTCCACCGTTAAATTCATAACTCTTCGCGGAAAAATCAAAATGACCTGGAATTGTTTGTGCGTGATCCTCAGATATGTATGCAACTTTCATTAGTTTTGAGTTTTCTGATTTGAGCAAGTTAAGTGCCTCGAAAAAATTCGTCTTTACGGACTGTTATGTTTTTGACAGATTCTGCCATTTATTTTGAATTGGTTCTTTTGCTGTTTTTGAATGGATCTTTTTGTTCCACAAAATTCTAGTGGCTGTAGCTAATGTCAAGTACCATGATAATGATTGTCTCCATGCAGAATATGAGAATTTTTGATTATGCACTAACCCTCTAATGAAGTTTACTTTGAGTTTGGTGTGGAGAAAGTTTTCAAGGATCAAGAGAGAGGATGATATGATATGATCAAGAAGATGAAAAAGCCTAAGCTTGGGGATGCCCCCGTGGGTCACCCAAGCATATTTCAAGAAGACTCAAGCGTCAAAGCTTGGGGATGCCCAAGGCATCCCCTTCTTCATCAACAACTTATCAGATTATCTCTAGTGAAACTATATTTTAATTCTGCCACATCTTATGTGCTTTACTTGGAGCGTCTGTTTGTTTTTATTTTTGCTTTTGTTATTTTCATTCTCTGAATAAAATGGATCCTAGCATTCTTGTGTGGGAGAGAGACACGCTCCGCTTTTTCTTTTGAATACTCCTATTGTTCACTTATACTTGTTGAGTATTCTTCCATAGCTATTGTAATACTTTCAGCTCTTGTTTTTCATGCACCTCTTGTTCAGAGCTGTTAGTTTTCTTATGTTATACTCTCTTACTTCATTGTTAAATACTTGGAGAGTTTATGTTTTAAATAAGTTGATTGGTGTTTGGTTAAGAACAGAAAATGTTAAGTGTAGTAGATGGTATAACAGAATGATACATAATCTTGTAGATCATTAAATTGTGTCACTTGAATCATTTATGTTGTTTTGAGATATTAATATGCTTAATGGTAAAACATGATGGTTTAGTAAAGTGGAATGATTAATGGTTGGTCTAGAAAACTTGAAGCTGTGCCACACTTAAATATCCAGTTGATAGCATAATGATATATGACTTCTAATGTTAAAAACAACCGTAATGACTTTGTGTTATGCTCTACGGTCGGGGTCCCAACAGTGACTTGTTCATTTTCCACAGTCCCTCGTAGAGTGATTTTCATTATGGCTTGTAAGATCATATTTCTAGTTGGAATCTTTTTGCTTGTGAGTTCTAAAGCTGCGGTTTTCATGGCACTTCCACCACCATATTTGCTAGCCTCTTCGGTACTTTGCATTGCCCTTTCTCACATTGAGAGTTGGTGCATACTTCGCGGGTACATCCAAAACTCGTGGGAGATCTTTATCATGTTCTCCTACACATAAGCCAAATATCTTCCTCAAAACATCCACCATACCTACCTACTACAGCATTTCCATAGCTGTTCCGAGATACATTGCCATGCAACTTTCATCTTACATTACATGACTTGTTATCATTTATCATTTATATATTGCTTTGCATGATTCTATATAGCTGATGTGTGGTTTTACCCATGTTACGCTAGATCATTGCATATCCTGCTACACTGGCAGAGGCACCGTTTCATACACCATGTTTTATCCATTATGAGATCCTTGTATCAAAAGTGTGTTGTCATGTTAGAATGTTTGCCCCTAAAAGTGAAAAGAGCCATGGAGGCCATCGAAAAGAGAAACAGAAAAATACAAAAAAATGGAAAAAAAAGAAAAGAAAAAGAAAGAAAGAATAAAAAGGGGGCAACATTACTACTCTTTATCCACACTTGTGCTCATGTTATAGCACCTGTAATATTCATAGTCATCATTTGTGCTCATGTTTAGCACCTTTACTCCATATGTGAGAGTTTTCATGATCTTCTTGTATAACTATGTGGGAAACTTTACATTATAGAACTTGGCTTGTATATTCCAATGATGAGCCTCCTCAAAAGTGCTCTAGGTCTTCATGAGCAAGCAAGTTAGATGCACCCCCACTAGTTCCATTGGAGAGCTTTCATACACTTATAGCTCTATGTGCATCCGTTGTGTGGCAATCACTACTCCTTGCATAGCTTCGATTGTAAGAATTCCTCTTGTCTAATGATCACTTTCAGCTGTGTGAGACTTTCTTCCGTTGGCCTTCCAAACCCCCCTTATTATTGTTTTAGCCACAACATCCTGGTGCTAGGAATTAATGCTGAACACTTGCTTGTTTTTTAGTGAACAAATAGAGAGATGATC
Source organism: Poa annua (assembly GCA_026929855.1). Classification (NCBI taxonomy): domain Eukaryota; kingdom Viridiplantae; phylum Streptophyta; class Magnoliopsida; order Poales; family Poaceae; genus Poa; species Poa annua. The sequence goes on from CM049437.1 coordinate 3,091,766, forward strand.
TTCTACGTGCATATTGTTATTGCTTGACTTGATCCTTTCACAAAGTTGTCATGAGTGTTTGATTCATTAGATGATTATATTGTTGTTCTTGAAGCTTAAATCATCTTTAATATCTACTTTGCACGGTTGATTGTTCTCTAGTACTAATTCATTGAAAGTTTTGTTTTGTTCTTCCTACTTGTTTATTCATTATTCATTTGATATCAATATAAACTACAGCTTTTATTCATTTGATCTCAATTTACATGCATTACATTATTATATGATCAAGATTGTGTGAAAGCATGTCACTTCAGAAATTATTCTTGTTATCGTTTTACCTACTCGAGGACGAGTAGAACTAAGCTTGGGGATGCTTGATACGTCTCAAACGTATCTATAATTTCTTATGTTCCATGCTTATATTATACCAATTGCTACATGTTTTATATACACTTTGTGTTGTTTTATGCATTTTCTGGGACTAACCTATTAACAAGATGCCACAGTGCCAGTTCCCTGTTTTCTGCTGTTTTTGGTTTCAGAAAACCACTTAAGGAAATATTCTCGGAATTGGATGATTTTTATGTCAAAGTCCCTATTTTTCCCGACACGTTCCAGAAGTCCAAAGAGGAAACGAAGAAGGGCACCGAGGCGCCGCCATCAGGTGGGGGCGCGGCTTTTCCTCCCCCCCCCCCCCCCCCCCCCCCCCCCCCCCCCGCCACGCCAGCACCTGATGACGTGGCCTCGGGCCTCCACCGCCTTTGCCCTTTCGCCTACAAATACCCCCCAACAATACAAGACCTAATACCCGAACACTTTTCCACAAAACATTACGGAGCCGCCGCCGTCGTCAGCCCTAGTTCGGGAGGGTTCAGAAGCTCTTCCCGGCACCCTGCCGGAGAGGGGAATCATCACCGGAGGGCTCTACATCACCATGCCCGCCTCCGGACTGATGCGTGAGTAGTTCATCCTTGGACTACGGGTCCATAGCAGTAGCTAGATGGTTGTCTTCTCCTATTGTGCCATCATGTTTAGATCTTGTGAGCTGCCTATCATGATCAAGATCATCTTTATGTAATGCTACATGTTGTGTTTGCTGGGATCCGATGGATATTGAATACTATGTCATTTGCTTCATAATATATCATGTTGTGTGTTGTTTATGATCTTGCATGCTCTCCGTTGCTAGTAGATGCTCTGGCCAAGTAGATGCTTGTGACTCTAAGAGGGGGTATTTATGCTCGATTGTGGGTTCATATCTCTATTTAATCTGGGGTAGTGACAGCAAGCTCTAAGATTGTAGATGTACTGTTGCTACTAGGGATAAAACAGTAGTACTTTGTCTAAGGATAATTGTATTACTTACATTACACACTTTGCCTAATGCAATAATCTATTGCTTGCAACTTAATACTGAAAGGGGTGCGGACGCTAACCGGAAGGTGGATTATTAGTCATAGATGCGGTTGGAACGGTCTATGTATATTGTTGTAATGCCCAAATGAATCTCACACTAGACATCATGACATTAGTATATGCATCATTATGCAGCTCTTTATTCTGTCAATTGCCCAGCTGTAATTTGTTTACCCGCATGTATGCTATTATTATTATTTATGGAGAGACACCACTAGTGAACTGTGGACCCCTGTCCTTTTCTTTAAACTTATAATACAACCAACTGCAAACTGCTTTCTTTAATTCTCTGCAAACATCATCTTCCACACCATACGTTTAATCTTTGTTACAGTAAGCCGGTGAGATTGACAACCTCACTGTTGAGTTGGAGCAAAGTTTCTTGATTGTGTTGTGCAGATTCCACCTCCCTCGTCAACCACGCGCAAGCACTTTTCTGGCGCTGGGGAGACCTTCGTTGTGTTCTTCATCTCCTACTGGTTCGATAACCTTGGTTTCATAACTGAGGGAAACTTGCTACTACGCTCATCACACCTTTCTCTTAGGGTTTTCCAACTACTCACACTCGTGAGCATCAAAATCTCAAGAGAAGAGAGAGAGGTGTCATCTACTCCGGGAGGATGGGATGCGCAAGGACGAAATTGAGCGACGAAGAGTCGCTGCGGAGGAGAAAAAATCCGTCGCTAAGCTTATTACCGAGGAAAACAAGATCATGATGATGCACTGAGCCAACATGGATACACTCACATTGGAGTGGCATGACATCGCTAGGCAAGAGATCTTGTACCGAAGGAACACTACAAGAAATCAGCCCATTTGTGACCTTTTTTAGTGACGATCTCAGAATGGTCACAACTTAGTGACGGTTTGGGGCAAAAACGTCACTAGCCATCGAAGAGAGGAAAACCGCTTGAAACTAGTGACGTTTTGGGGAAAAACGTCATAATCTGATTAAATGAAAACGTCACAAAGTTTTATGACGTTTTAAAATCGTCGTTAAGCCTTCTAAAATAATTTTATTAGTCATGTGAGGGCTGACATATGGGACCGCTGTAGTAGGGCCCGCCGGGTGCATGCACGTAAACATCTGAATAATATCGGACTATAAAAGGAGAAATAATTTTATTAGTCATGTGAGGGCTGACATATGGGACCGCTGCAGTAGGGCCCGTCGGGTGCATGCACGTAAACATCTGAATAATATCTGAATAATACTGAATAATATCGGACTAAAAAAGGAGAGGGCGGTATTCGAACCCAGTGTTTATGATGTAATTTGGCTAGCCGTTTTCATGATACTAGAGGGATATGCGCGCTTCGCTGCGCCCCCTGCCCCGCATTGGTGCAGCGTATGCATCAGCATTCTTTCTCTTGTTCGTAACATTGGAAGTTTATTTCTCTTGTTCGTAACATTGGAAGGCTGTTAGAGAATAGGTGCCATTTTTGTTTGTAACGCGGGAAGGCGGTTAGAGAATACGGAGTAGGGGGCAGGAACGGATCCAGAATACATTTTAAGTAGGGACATTTCTTGCAAGAACTTCTAATTTATAGATTTTTTTTAAAAAAAATGGAAGAATCTTTCGAAATTTTCAGAAACGCCTCTTCCTGGGTCCGCCCTTGAGGTGGATGTGGTCGTCTCATCAGATCACACAACATGATCGTACAGAGAAGCACAATGTACATCCACTTCACATAAAGCATAAACACCGCCAAACCGAACACAATGCATAACCCAGGACAATCCGCTTGTTTTCATACACTTCCAAGACAACTTAAAAAGAGATTCAGATCCATACATACTACAGGGGCCCACACACAAATCGTGAAGACACAATTCGAGGCTACCTCCTTAAGGACAACATTCGAGGCAAACATCACCTACTTGTTGGACTTCCGTGTAGGCTGAAAAGAATTAGCACCCAGTGAGCCATTCGGTGATTTTAGGAGAGCAACAGGCCTAAATAGAACATACAGACACAAAGTTATATCTTCGTTCCTGTCTTTTCGACACCTTTTGCAAATAACTGCCTTTTCACACTATTTCCCCTTCCCTGAAAAAGGCAGTCTCAGTAAATCAAACCGCTCAACAATCAACATCGGCAAAAATGAAGCCACAAACACACCCATCTTTTGAATAATGTTCCAAAAACCCCGCCGGATCAGCAGCACCCAGGTTTCCACCCTCATTGCTAGCAGGGAGGACGGCGACACGCTGAGGACCGACACCCTTGTTCGCTGCCGCACACAATCCTCCAACTCCGACCAGGCAACACCACATGGGAAGCCACACCAACTCCACCCCTTCCTTGCAACGTCACAACCCACCGCCGCCAGAACCGCTCGAGCACGCCGCCGAAGACCACCACGGATCCCACGTTCCCGCCATGGAGGGCCGCCCCGCACCACCCTAACTCCATCTGGGTTGGAGAGGTCTCGATGCCGTCGGCGCCCCGTGGTATTTGTCGGCCACACCCTTTGTGGCGTTCTCTAGTAGATGGCATGTTAGCTCAACCATGCTCCTTGTGGAGCAGAAACCCAAGATGTATACATTCTTCAATTTGTTATGGTGGTGCCATGTCATCGGCACCTCCTGAAACCGCGACATGTTCCATGCTATCCTCTGATACGTGACCAATGTCAAAAGCAACTGAGAAAATCAAAGATATTATAAACATGAAATAATGGTTCATTAATTAACTTCGCAAGAAGGGCATGACTTAGAGATAGTGAAAGTCTCCAAGGCAGGACGATCAGCAAAAAAAAGAAACCAGAGATAGGTAATCATAGTCCGGGAAAATCACTACTCCATACCACAAAAGGAATAGCCAAGTGCTAGAGGTCGAGAAATTCGACAGAAACAACCGGTGCATCCCTCGCATAAAAAAGAACAAAATGCCATAGGTGAAATCATAGTCCAAGAAAAAAACATATAATGTTCTTTATTCGCATTGTGCTAATATCTAATTCATAAACAAAGGTTAGGAGTATACATCAAGAGATGTACAAATATCATGAGCTTCTAGATTTCGCACCATGTGCAGAAACTTTGCAAGCGCATAATTAACAATCCCATCCCAACCTGAAGCCATAACCTTCATCATTAAAGCCAAGTGATCCTGCAATAACAGATCCTTAGTCCTTAACTAAATGCATAAGAGATATAAATCAGATAATGAAATCACAAGGCTACCTAAAATTCTACAAATGTCAATCTGGACAGAAAACCTATTTCCAGTTTCCCATACATATAAGATTTTTTTTACTGAGCTACTGGAATTGTATATTACAGCATTATCACCTAACAGAAAATAAGAGGAATGGCACGTAAGGGAAGTTTAGAGGAGAATGTATTTCTTATCCTTCAGCAAAAGAAATAACAACTACTTTTTTTAGTGTTTGCTCCCTTCCGAAATAATGTAAGCATGCCGAATGCAAATAAAACTCCAACTATATACAGTTTTAGGTCCTGTCACTGCAGAGCACTGTACATTAGTATCATCTTATACAATTAGATTTGGAACCCTCTAGACTCAAGCGGGTACAGGTTAACATATCAAACTTTCTTTGTTAGAAAGGTCTTCCAGCTATGTGTGGACTATGTACATAATCTCATACATTGTATTAATAATACTTTGGATAAACAGGTTAGTGTTCCCTTTAGCATGGCATTCCATGCAACAAATGAGATTGTATGTACCACATGGGTTAGGTTACTGAGTAATATAACACATACCTCATGTTTGCTGTATCCATGCCCTTCCTTGGGTGTAAATAGAGTTTCACCTGTTGCGAACTCAAAAGCAAATACACGCAAACGACAGCATATCAACAGGAAATGAGTATGGCCTGCACCAAGAATGACCTCTAGTGCTCATATTGCCTTATCTGAATAAAATACCCGAGGGCACACGAAAGGAAGGGAGAGGTCGGCTAACTTTCAGGGCTTCAGCTCATCGAGTTCTTGGGGAGATGCGGCCGTCGACCTTGGAGTCGGGAACGGGACGTCAGTGGCGAGCGGCGCGGGTTGGCCCGGTGGGAGAAGAATGTTGCTGGATGGCCGTCTCCCCACCAGAGTAATATTATCGGGCGTCAAAGAGGCGAGCATACAGAATTTCCTACATGCACAAAACAAAAATAGGATGGTCTGAATACATGTGGATGATACACCCAATAGCAATATAGAACACCTCTCTAAGAGCAGCCAAAAGATCAATATGAAGAGCTCCAAAGTGGTAGGTGCTGAAAGGAATCGCCTGGAAAATCTTGAGGGAAAGGAGCGCACGAAATCACCAAGGATGGCAGGGACTGAAGGGGGCTCGCCGTCGATAGCCACCCTGCAGCAGGTCGGAGCAGCAGCAGCCCAGGCACGCTCTACAGCGAGGAAGAGGCGCTCATGTGTGTGTCCGCCATGGTCACCCACCTTTGGCGGAGATCCAAGAACCGCCTCGTAGGAAACCTACCTGCCAAGAAAGCTCCACATCCGGAGTGAGCACTCTTCTGAATCGATCTTCAGGGATCCTCCCTTCCAATTCCACCATGGATTTAGGGCTCGCCGGTTTGAGCGTCATGCCTCATGAGAGAGAGGAAGAGAGAGAAATTGGGGGCAGGGAAGAGAGGAAGAAGAAGCCCCGCTGCGGTGAAGTAAGCCCACCTTTACAACCCATATTGGACGATCATGATTCCTCCCTATCTAAGATCTAACGGTTGACGATTACTACCGCGTGGATGGCCTCCCCAGGCTCGGTCACCACCAGAATTACATATATGTAGTTAATGCCAAATTAAGTACCAATGATTTGTGCTAATGTGAGCAGTATGTCATGAAGATATGTTGTGCTTCTAACATACAGCAAGCGCCTGGATTGGGAGGCCCATCGATACATGAATGCATGTCTGCTTGAAAAGTGGAACGACCTTTGGAGAATTTAGTGCCGACAAGGCCATGTTGTTCTGTTCACATTGTGCTTTTTATCAGCTTGTCATTTAAAAGTCAGCAAAAGATTCCAAACAGTAGTTCAATTATCTTTCCCAGCAGTACTTACTATAGTAGAATCCTCCTGCTCAAGCTGAGCGCTGCCTCTTCATACAACAGTTCTTATCTCTCCAGCTACTGTTGTCCAGTAATCTTTGAGATTTGTTGGTTGTTTGGTTTTAAAGAAATATATATTACTGTGAACTACGTATTTGTTTCTTCATTAAAAAAACACATTTTCGAAGCTTGTTTAGTGGTTTGATTAGATCACTCAAGTGGGGCGCACTTAAGTGGTTTCATGTACTTTTATAGTTATGTACTCCTTTATAGTTTGAATTTAATATATAGTATTGAATTGCTCCCTTTAAAGTTGCACTAAATAATTTAGTATTTGGGTTGGAGAGATGACAAGCTGGCGTTCATGGTTTATCAACCTATATATCACATTGTGAATTGATTTTGTGGTGAAATACTTATTGTTATCTTTGTATATTTCAGAAAGCTGCTCTAAGAGCTTTATTGTGGAGAATCACGAATTTGCAAGTGGAAGATGGAGAAGAATTCCACTCTAACTTTCTACTACGAATAGGGCAGCAGATCAAGATGGTGTTGGTAGTATTTAAAACGATCCAAAGGATAGCTGGGAGAAACAAACCAGTAATTAAGTATTTCTTTCTTTTCTGAGATGATTGCTATTAAGCTCATCCGTGTGCAGGGCGGAGCTGGAGTAGCACTAATCCTGATGCCTCCGAATCAGCCTTGTGGGTTGTGAAAAATGGGTCGGTTGATGCACACTTGGTGGACTAACCTGATGGATAAAGTCATTTTTAGGTGGTAAGTAAGGAAGAAAAATTCTTTGAGATGCATGTGCGTGCATCAGCTCCGCCCCTGTCTGCGCAAAGCGGCCTATAGATAGTTTGTAATGATTTCTTATGTTATCTGCATAATAGTGGATGTGAAGGCGTCAGCCGTACAACTTTCAATAGTTAATTGTAATCTTTAGATTAATCTCTTGATCATTTGCATTCCAAATATAAATAGCTTCTAAGTATATGATCACATTCGATGAATAAAGAAAATGGATGAATAATTCTGCTGGTAATCATGTATATCTTGTTTGTACCATCCGTAACAAAAAGGTGGTAGCCGCACCTTGAGTTGTCATAGTGATGTAAGATGTCAGTGCCAGTTAGCCAGTTTTGTTCACGTAGGTAATAAACGTATATTCAAATATCTATAATCATAGTAAACTGTATGAAGTTCAGAAACAGAGCTCAATAAGAAGTTAGGAATCAATGGCGGCTCATGTTCTTTTTTCATATTTAGTGCTATAGATATTTGCTTATCTATACCTTGTGCCATTAAGACCATAATAGCATTCATGTCTCAATCTTTGGTTGTCATATTTTTTTCTACAAGCTGTAAAGCTTAAGCTCAATTAAATTGATGATAGAAGAACCACCAATTTCAGAAATAAGGTTGTGAAGGTGGAACGTAAGACATACTTCACACATCAATAGCAAATTTGAATATCAGGAGTTTGTACATAAAGAACAATACGAACTTCACAATGTTGATAATGTTGCCTCTTCTTTCGCTACTGCGTTGTTCCAGGAAACTTATATGCTTAGCTGGGTCTATGTCAGTCGAAGCTACTATCTTTTAGCCCTTTGGACAAATTTCCAGATTCAGTATCTGGGTATTTTATAATAATATCTATGATGCTATTCAGATTCACTCCTTGAACAAGTTGGATGCAGGCCCGCAACACAAAATGCAACCATGACAAATAGACAAACTAAATGTCATGCATGTGTGATTTTTCATTTGGGTTCAGATAGTATGTTCTCTAACATGAAGAGAAGTCATTCTTACAACAGGGTTGATTGCAATGTCACTGAAAAAATGTCATGCATGTATTCTAGACTATGCTACACGTTGTTTGCTACTCTCCAAATATACATCAAGCTTTTCTCTTGCTAATTGTGCCAGTTTATTTCATGAGCAGCTGGACAAGGCACCGAAGGTCCTACATAGATGCTCTTTTGTAAGTTCCAAAGAGAGAAAATATGAAGCCATGTGCAGATTGCAGACATGCTCTTCAATCGACTCTTAGGTCCATGTGTGTTTTAATTTATTAGTTTCTCCCTTATAATTTGCTTGAAGAACATAACTCAGTTTTGTTGTTGTTTTCCTAGGTACGAGCACTGTTGAGGCTGCAACAACAAGCAGTTCATGTTTCTATCCTTCCCAGAGACTAGGATTTAGGCATGCATGTGGTTTGTGAAAAAAAAAGAACTGCAAGCACATATGCGCATGTGTACCGGTTATTATAAGATGTTATTACATCTTTTGACTGCTCTGGCAGAGTGGTTAGTTCCTACAAAAAATAGCTATTGTAGTTGTATTATTATTAATATTGATTCTATGAATAGTTGGATATGTTATTTACTGTATGTTACCATGAATATTATTACAAAAAGGGAATTTCATTAGTTTCAACATGACTGGTCTACTACAAAGGGGAATTTCATTTTAATACCGTGCGTAAAAATCGGTGAGAGTGAATGTTCTGAACACAGGGCATCTACACCATTTTTGAATTATGCATTTTAAACGCTTTTAAAATGTCCAAAAATCCATGCCTCAATGCGTCATCGCTACATCATGTTCTTGCTCAAAATTTCGTGAAATAACATTTTTTTGTTGCCATAGAAGGGCAAAACAAAGAACTTTTTCACAAAACTTTGTGTATGTACAATCGTTTTCAAAACAATATTTGTAAATACATTTTTTTTGTAAACCGGGCACATGCCCTGCATGCCGCCATGTACTTTCTGAAACGGGTATCATACCATATTTGAAGACCTACCAACATTAGACAAATGTCATGACGATGCTAGAGAATAAACGGGCGCAGCGAAGCGCGCGTTTCCTTCTAGTAAGATATCTAACCGGGCTGGGATCTCTGGCCTGTGGTGCATCGACGACTCGGGCCCGCAGTTCAGCGACACATGAATTTGGTGCTTCCTCGTTTGTTCTTTGTTGTTTGCGTGTCATGTTGCTGTTGGGCTTGGCGTGGAGATGGATCAGCTCGATTGCAGGTGCACGAGGCATGGAGATGGAGCTTGACTCGCTCGTGACAGGAGGAAGACGCGGAGGAGATGGAGCTCGAACCCCCTGCCCTAGGCTTCCACCTCTGTGCCCTCGTCCCCTTGGCCTCTCCCTTCGCTGCCCGGTCCTAACCCTAAATCGCGGGCAGGACCAGGACGTCGGCATGCCGGGGATGAACTGCGGCGACGGCCGACGGGAGGGCGACGTTCTTGACATCCTCTTCTTAGCCATCTGCCCATCTTCTTCCCAGTCAAACCATCCCTCATCCATACCCTCGTCCCTCTGGCCGCTACCGTCCCCGCCCGGGCAGGACCGGAACGACGGCGGGAGGATGAACTACAGCTGCGGCCGGCTAGACGGCGACGTTCTGGGCATCCTCTTTTTGGCCATCTTTTTCCCCACTGAAACCCTCCCCTTCTAGCAGCCATATAAAGCTCCTTTTGGGTGAATTTTAGTTGCAGATTTGGTGTCTCCGCAGATGATAGAAATGTGTAGCTTGGGGCGCAATTGCTAGCTTGGGTGAATTAATTCTGATGTTGTATCTACAAAAAAGTCAAGTGGTGCTTGGGGGCTGGGGCGCAATTGTTAGAAACTATGATGCTTCTGTCCTTTCTGCATGGGATGTCATCCCTCATTGCTCCTCTGAGAAATGCCTGAAGCAATTGCCAAGAACGTGCTAGTGGTGTAGCTTGGAGATGGTGACTGTTCTTCGGACCCTTGTTACCAAGCTGCCATAGTGGACCGCTGCTTACGCAACGAGAACATCACTAAGTGCCATCTCTGCGATCGCCGCATGTACTAGATTAGTTGTCAAGTCTGCCGTGTTCTATTTTTGTAGGAACATTAGCAGCTAATGTGAGTTAGCATATGTGTTGGGATACCTTATTTGGCAAAGCTCTCTCACGTGTAATGGCTCTTTAGCTGTTCACGAACATGTCTTGTATCAATGTTTGCTGGGGCTTAGTAAGGCTTTATTGATAAAAGGGATCTTGGACTAGAGGCTGAAAAGAATTGTTGCTGCTACAAGGAACTTCAAGGAAGCTGGAAGGATATATACCTGCAGATGTGAAAGAACTAACAAGATATAGCAGGAGGATAGAAATGGAGTTCTCCTTTATGTAGCTCCTTTATGTTTCCTTACACTGCATTTTTATTTTGCATCTACTTAACTGATTTTGAATCTTCTTGTTTTGAAGGGCTACACTGAAGCTCATTTAACAAGCTTTGTGCTCTTATAACAATTATCCGAAACAGTAAATAGAGATAAAAATAGAAATATTGTTATACTTACTATCTCAAGACCTGATGTTCATTTTACACATGTGAGTTCAACTTCTCATTTTTTGTTCAGAATTCATGTCGTTTAACAAGGGTTTGGGGGTGGGTTCAAGATTAATGAGATCCATTATGATGAAGATCTTCAAATCAAGGTAAGATAGACCACATAAAAATCCCTGGCTCTGATTGTATTGAAGAATGGGCAGGAGATGCCATGAAACCGAAGAGAAAGTAACAATTAGGCCAGGGGTATAGTAAGTACATAGGATGTGTTTGTTCTCCCTTTTTCTGAGATTCATTATAAATCACAGATCAAAACTTTGAACTTTCAAGGTATTGAAACTATCTTGTTTATACGCCAACCTTACCTCCCAAATGTCCTATATTGGCAATGTCAAGTGACATGCTCTTATTAGGTTTTCCTTGGACTTGCTTTTTATTCTGCAGATCTCAAATTCTGGACACTGTATAATAGCTTGAACTCTTCATGTTCCTGGACAACCTGTGGTGCTGCTGTTTTTACCTATGTGGTGTCTTTTCCTCAACTACACCCGGTAATCCTTCTAATCCTTCCAACCCCTGAACTCCTTGGAAATGCAGCCCATTTTTCTCTTTGTCGTTGTAAAGATTTTGTTGAATATTGTTGATGGTGGTTTGTTGATACAAGTGTAAACATATTAAAATTTCTTCATGATGTACTAGTCATGAAGGAATGCTCACCGCGTCCCCAATTCCCCCACAAAGTGGCCGCTGCTACTACCACGTGCGGGATGAGCTCCGCATCTCCTAAGTTGACGGCAACAAACTCTTATGAATCTAGCGTCTCCTCTAGCAACAAGGCGGAGGCCATCGTCTACATCTTCTTGTTTTTTTACATCATTGTCTATTTTGTGTTATGTGCAACATTTATCATCTCGATTGAATCTATTTTGTGTTATTGAATCTATTCAATAACTAATGCTACAAACCGCTATTGAATAGCACTATTTTTTTTTTGAAATATATGGTAGCAGTTAATACTTCTTTCTGATTGGGCCACACTCCGTTTCTCACCACTCATGAAATATGTCACAAACAGGACACGCTGACAGTAATGTGGTCTAGGGACTAGGATGGTTTCTTCAAATGAAACGTGCTAGATGAAGTGTGAATGTTCCAATTTTCTTCGACCAAAATCTACCACAAGAAGCCTGAATGAGATAATTTTGTCCGTAAACTATAGTCAAATGGGATAAGATAATTCCTCCTGCCATTTGGTAGCAATATGAAAGGTGAGATGGTATGAATATACATGAATGGTCCACCGTATTACAACTATTGTTCCATTATTTGATAGTTTGTAACCACTATCTTTTATAATGAATTTTTGGAATGCCAAAATTCTTGACGTTTCAGTATGATATAATATATGGAGTATGATCATTGTAACTAATTACTTAGGCGCTCTGTGTTATGCAACCACACAAATACAAGAAACAATAGCAGTGGCTTTGACACAAAACGGGCGCGGCAAAGCGCGCCTAATCCTTCTACTATGTTTGGATTGCAGGCTATCTAGTCATAAGGAAGGTAAAGGTATCAGAATTTTCATGATTGATTCGGTGGCTCAAGCAAGGACCGGAATCTGAGATATACTGGAATTAAAAGCTATGCTGGATTGCTTAAAGATTAAGAATATTATATTCGGCTTGCATGCCAAGTAAATCCCTACCCTGTACGCCGTAGACCAGGCATACCCTATATATTACGGGTAATGGCCGATTGAAAACCCCCCAATCGACATTTCAATAAAAACCAATCTACTTTTTTCGTGCCCTTTTTATTTATTGTTTCTTCTCCTGCCGAGCTCTACCACTAGGGTTCGGTGATCTTTGCCGTTTTGCGCTGAAAAGCGGTCGTCTCTACTCCACGAAAGCGAGGGGATCTTTGTTGCTTTGCTCGGAAAGCAATCGTTTCGTCGTCACGAAAGTACGACGATTATCATGGTGTTGCGCAATTATGTGTGGCAACACTCAGCACCTCGTAGTTACTCCGTTGTCCTTCGACCACTAGGCCACTAATGCTTGATGTCTGTACTGCGCGCTGATGCATGTAAAATGCATACATGAACTTTGCATTGCATTATTCATATTTCATCCATATTTGCATCATATAAGGGTTATATTAATGTTTTATAATGATTTTGGGAATATTTCACACTTTCCCTATTTATTTGGAATTAACCCTGCACTGTCAGAAAACCCTATTTCTATATTTTGATGTTTTAGGGAGCCAAACGACGTTCAAATGATCTAATATTCCACGGGGATCATTTTTTGGAAGAAACAAGGCTTAGGAGCGAAGGAAGAGCAGAAAAGGAAGTCCGAGGAGAAAAAGGGGTAGCCCACGCGGCCAGATTCCTTGGCCGCGTGGGGCCCACCTTCTCCCCCCTCGTGGCTCCGATGCCGTCGATCAGCTTCTCCGTGGTTTCGTCTTGACCTAAAAACGCCTATAAAAAAGTCTCACGAGCCTTTTCGGAGAGAGCGCCGCAGAAACATAGAAACCACGAAACAGAGACTTGGAGCTGCAGATTGGAGAGGGAAAACTCCGGCGGGGTGCTGCCGGTGTGGTCTCCACCTTCTCCAACCACTTCTCCACCGTCTCCATGATGAAGAGGGAGTAGTCCACCCCTGGACTATGGGTTTGTGGAAGTAACTTATGTATCTCTCCTCTCTCTTGAGCTTCACTAATTAGTGCCATATGAGCTGCTGAACATGATTATGGTCATATATGTAATACCTTTGTGGTGGATCTCTTAAGTTGATATATGTTATGATGATTGTAATTATTATATCTTTGTTATGAAAGTATATGCATATAATGTACCCCGTTCTTGTCTATGTGTTTTGATCCAACATATGTATGAGGGCGTGTCAGGGGGAACGTGTGCATTAGTTGGAGTAAGGGGGGTGGTTTTGTGGTAAGTTGACAACAATACTATGATCCACTTTGGTTTTTACCTTACTTTGTTGCCTCACTAGGGATAAAGGAAATACCATGGTACCGGAGATATGTGGTTGACATTGCCACTATCACCATGACTAGATCTAGCATGTTCTTATTTAAACTTCATGTCATTGAACTTAAAGATATACTCTGTTTATCTTAATTATTAAGTTGTTATGATTTAGTTCGCATCTTGGTGGAGTATAAGAGAGATTAATAACCAAAAGATCTCTATGTTAGGATGTGATGCCCATATTATTAATAACTTGTCTTGTTGCAATCTCATATGTCAATTCATATGTTCCATTATCTACCACTATATAAAAGAGAGAGTGCATTTGTGAAACCATGAACCCCAGTCCATTTTTAATCATAAGAAACACCTTTCCAACACTTTATTAGCACTTTACATTTTCTGTTATTTAAAAATCCGAAAGTACAAAAATACTTTTACATCTTGCAAACACCATCACCAACTTATGTAAACACCTAAGCTTGGGGAGGTTGCACCTCTGTGAGCATCATCTTACCCATCTTTTTACCTTCAAAGCATTATATTTTGTTATGTTTTTGTCATTTTTATATTTCGGTTTGATATTTTATTTTCAGTTTTGCATTTTATTTTACTTTTATCATTTCGGTTTGCATTATTTAGTGTCATTTCATTTTCAGCTTTGCATTAAAAATTAAAAACACATAAAAACTTGCTACAATGGGAGAAAGAACTAAGTTGTGTGACTACACAAACACTCCAAATGATCAATTTATTGCTAGGCCTATTGCTACACCTAAGATAACAACTGAGAGTTATGAAGTGAGTCCTAGTTTGTTGAACTTGATAACTAAGGAACAATTTGGTGGTAGTGCTATGGAGGATGCCTCTATGCATCTTCATGATTTTGTTGAAATATGTGACATGCAAAAATTTAAAAATGTTGAAAGTGATATTCTGAAACTAAAGTTATTTCCTTTTTTACTTAGAGGGAAAGCTAAAGAGTGGTTGCATTCACTACCTACTGATAGTATTAATATTTGGGATGATTTAAAAGAAGCTTTCATTAAGAAGTATTATCCACCTGTTAAAATTTTGCAAAATAGAAACAATATCATTTCTTTTAGGCAAAATGAAAATGAACATGTTGCTATGGCTTGGGATAGGATAAAACTTATGCTTAGCACTTGTCCATCACATGGGGTTAACGAATGGACCATATTACACTCTTTTTACAATGGTCTAAATTACATGTCTAGAAACATCCTTGATTCTGCTGCTGGAGGGGCATTTATGAGTAAAACTATAGTAGAAGCTAAGAACATCTTAGAGAGTATTTTGCAAAACTATAGTCAATGGAACACTGAAAGAGCACCTAATCCCCCTAAGAAAGTAAACTCCATAGAAGAGAGTAGTGACTTGTCATGTAAAATGGATACTATTCTTGCTTTCATTAACAAACAAAATATTGAGAATGTTCCTTTGCAAGAGCTAGTGAGTAATAATCCTGAAAATGTTGATGTTAACTTTGTTAGATATGGTAATAGTGGGTTTGGTAACAAAAACTATAATTCTTATAGTAAACCTCCATATGTTCCAAACACCCGTCCTTTTGTTCCATATCCTAGTAGTAATGATAATAAGTGGAAACATATGCCTTCAAGTAATGATAATTTTGATGCTAATAAAATTCTTATGGAACAAGTTGCTAGTCATAATACCATGATACAAGAGTTGAATAAAGCTGTCACTTCCATTAGTTCTGATATTAAAGGTTTACAACTACAAGCTGAGGGACTAGATAAAGCCCTATCAAAACTAGCTGATAATCAAGCCACTTTATTGAGTATGTCTGCAGGAAAACCACAAGCACCACCAGTGGTTGGAGTGAGTTCTATTAATATTGCTGAGAATGTTCCACCTACTTTGGAAGAAACTTTTAATGAGTTGTTACAATATCCTGAATACTTGTTGCCATTTATGTCTTATCTTAATAGTTTGAATGAAACTAAAGATACTAAAAGTGATGATCCTCTTGTGAGAGAAGAAGTTAAGATGCTTAGTGGAGTCAAGGAACCACTACTTGACTTAGAGAGTTGTAGCTTGCATGAACTTATATCTATCTTACAGAAATTTGCTAGTGATTGATGCATGTAAAATGCATACATGAACTTTGCATTGTATTACTCATATTTCATTCACATTTGCATCATATAAGGGTTATATCAATGTTTTATAATGTTTTGGGGAATATTTCACACTTTCCCTATCTATTTGGAATTAACCCTGTGCTGTCAGAAAACCCTTTTTTGTATATTTTGATGTTTCAGGGACCCAAACGACGTCCAAATGACCTGAAACTTCGGGATCATCATTTTTTGGAAGGAAGGAGGAGTAGGAGCCAAGGAAGCGCATGAGAGGAGGCCTGAGGGCCAAGATAGGTGGGCCCACGCGGCCAGATTCCTTGGCCGCGTGGGGCCCCCCATCTGGAGCCTCGAGGCTCCGATGCCGTCGATCTTCGTCTCCGTGGCTTCGTCTTGACCTAAAAACGACTATAAAAATACTCCCCCGAACCCTTTCGGAGAAGAGCGCCGCAGAAACAGAGAAACCACGAAACAGAGACTTGGAGCTGTAGATTGGAGGGGGAAAACTCCGGCGGGGCGCTGCCGGTGTGGTCTCCACCTTCTCCAACGACTTCTCCACCGTCTCCATGATGAAGAGGGAGTGGTCCACCCCTAGGCTATGGGTTTGTGGAAGTAACTTATGTATCTCTCCTCTCTCTTGAGCTTCACTAATTAGTGCCATATGAGCTGCTGAACATGATTATGGTCATATATGTAATACCTTTGTGGTGGATCTCTTAAGTTGATATATGTTATGATGATTGCCAATATTATGTCTTTGTTATGAAAGTAGATGCATATTATGTACCCCGTTCTTGTCTATGTGTTTTGATCCAACATGTGTATGAGAGCGAGTGAGGGGGAACGTGTGCATTAGTTGGAGTAACGGGAGGTGGTTTTGTGATAAGTTGACAGCAATACCGTGATCCACTTGGGTTTTTACCTTACTTTGTTGCCTCACTAGGGATAAAGGAAATACCATGCTACCGGGGGTATGTGGGTGACATTGCCATTGAACTAAAGCTGATAAGGGGTGGCCCGATCTTCTCAGTGAGCGGAGGGTGGATGGATGATGGTGGAAGATAACTTGCGAGAATCCGACGAACTCTCCGGTTGTTCCCCCGTTGCCAATGCAACAGCTCTTCAACCCAATGGATATTCGCGACGCCTCACACCGATGCAACGTAGCCGCCGACCACGAAGCGGTTTTGCAATCTACTAATTCCCAGTGGAACAACAGATCACACTCAAACTTCGGATAATAATCTCCAGAGCGCAACACAGTGGAGAGGTTGAATTCCTGAGCGCAACACAGAGGAACTCTAATATAGATGAATGCTTAGCAATCCAATCTAGGGTTTATGTTTAAACGTGGTCTCCAACAGCCTCCGCCTGAACCAATCTCCACCGAAATCAATCTAGCAGATTGATCAAACAAAACTCGCTGTGATAAACCCAGTAATCTGATACCACATGATAAGGATCAAGGGGATGATCCTATGATTGTTGTCCCGATCTTTCACAACGAGTAACCCGGACGGTAAATCCTTCCAACAACACCAACGGCGTCACCTGAAGGTGGGGAATAAATCCAGCAAGCAACGTGATGAAGATCACCACGCCTCTAACCCGAGCACGATAACACTTGATGAACACAAGCACCCTCGCAGCAATCTTTATTACAAACTGATAAACGGCATCGCCGTCCCCGGAGGGATGCTTCACCAACGAGCTCAAAGTCTATGGACTGTTTTTAATCTAAACTCAAGCTAACCCTAAAACGATGCCTAGCAACTCCTTATATGAGGGGAGGGATGCTACAGTACCGCGCTACAGTACCGCCCCCCCTAATGGACCCTACGTTGACTTGGTTGGACAGGCCCAAACCAAGCCCAAACTCATAATTATTAAAAACTCTAATTATTTAAAATAGCAACACACGACGAATACACCTAACTTGGTGGAGTCCTGAAATTGGGCTGCACCTCCCCCGTCGTTCCCATATCAAAAGCTATACTCTGTTTATCTTAATTACTGAGGTGTTATGATTTAGTTCGCATCTTGGTAGAGTATAAGAGAGATTAATAACCAAAAGATCTCTATGATAGGACGTGATGCCCATATTATTAATAACTTGTCTTGTTGCAATCTCATATGCCAATTCCTATGTTCCATTCTCCACCACTATATAAAAAAGAGAGAGCATTTGTGAAACCATGAACCCCAGTCCATTTTTAATCATAAGAAACACCTTTCCAACACTTTTATTGCACTTTACATTTTTTGCCATTATTAAATCCGAAAATACAAAAACACTTTTATATCTTGCAAACATCATCCAAAACACAAACATATCATCCAATATCATTTACACCATCCTTGCATATTTATTTACCATCATTGCATATTTATTTCTTGCTTTGCATTTACTTTATTTTCATCTCTTTGCTTACACCATGTGCTTGACAACCACTTGGTGAGGTTGGGGGCACAAAACATCTTGTTTGTTTTGCGGGTAATCAAGAGAAGGACAAGAGGGTAAATCTCTACACATAGTTCCCCAAGAGTTCGATATAAACCCTCGAGTCATCCTTGTGAGGAAAACAAGTCTTCCACATCTACAAACTCTGCACTTGGAGCTCAACCTAAGCGTATTATCTTTACGCCCATCAAGACTGTTTTCTGGCGCCGTTGCCGGGGAACTAGTGGAAGGTTATCTCACAACAAAGTCAACATCACCAACGTGTGCAAACACCTAAGCTTGGGGAGGTTGCACCTACGTGAGCATCATCTCGTCCATCTTTACCTTCAAAGCATTTTATTTTGTTTTGTTATTGTCTTTTATTATTTCGGGTTGCTATTTTTATTTTCAGTTTTGCATTTTATTTTACTTTTATCATTTCGGTTTGCATTATTTAGTGTCATTTCATTTTCAGTTTTGCATTTAAAAATTTAAAAAACACATAAAAACTTGCTACAATGGGAGAAAGAACTAAGTTGTGTGACTACACAAACACTCCAAATGATCAATTTATTGCTAGGCCTATTGCTACACCTATGATAACAGCTGAGAGTTATGAAGTGAGTCCAAATTTGTTGAACTTGATAACTACGGAACAATTTGGTGGTAGTGCTATGGAGGATGCCTCTATGCATCTTCATGATTTTGTTGAGATATGTGACATGCAAAAATTTAAAAATGTTGAAAGTGATATTCTGAAACTAAAGTTATTTCCTTTTTCACTTAGAGGGAAAACTAAAGAGTGGTAGCATTCACTACCTACTGATAGTATTAATACTTGGGATGATTTAAAAGAAGCTTTCATTAAGAAGTATTACCCACCTGTTAAAATTTTGCAAAATAGAAACAATATCCTTTCTTTTAGGCAAAATGAAAATGAACATGTTGCTATGGCTTGGAATAGGATAAAACTTATGCTTAGAACTTGTCCATCACATGGGGTTAACGAATGGACCATATTACACACTTTTTACAATGGTCTAAATTACATGTCTAGAAATATCCTTGATTCTGCTGCAGGAGGGGCATTTATGAGTAAAACTAGTAGAAGCTAAGAACATCTTAGAGAGTATTTTGCAAAACTATAGTCAATGGAACACTGAAAGAGCACCTAATCCCCCTAAGAAAGTAAACTCCATAGAAGAGAGTAGTGACTTGTCATGTAAAATGGATACTATTCTTGCTTTCATTAACAAACAAAATATTGAGAATGTTCCTTTGCAAGAGCTAGTGAGTAATAATCCTGAAAATGTTGATGTTAACTTTGTTAGATATGGTAATAGTGGGTTTGGTAACAAAAACTATAATTCTTATAGTAAACCTCCATATGTTCCAAACACCCGTCCTTTTGTTCCATATCCTATTAGTAATGATAATAAGTGGAAACATATGCCTTCAAGTAATGATAATTTTGATGCTAATAAAATTCTTATGGAACAAGTTGCTAGTCATAATACCATGATACAAGAGTTGAATAAAGCTGTCACTTCCATTAGTTCTGATATTAAAGGTTTACAACTACAAGCTGAGGGACTAGATAAAGCCCTATCAAAACTAGCTGATAATCAAGCCACTTTATTGAGTATGTCTGCAGGAAAACCACAAGCACCGCCAGTGGTTGGAGTGAGTTCTATTAATATTGCTGAGAATGTTCCACCTACTTTGGAAGAAACTTTTAATGAGTTGTTACAATATCCTGAATACTTGTTGCCATTTATGTCTTATCTTAATAGTTTGAATTAATAGTTTGAATGAAGCTAATGAAACTAAAAGTGATAATCCTCTTATGTTGATTGAGTTAGAAAAGAAACAAGTTGAAGAAGTTAAGATGCTTAGTGAAGTCAAGGAACCACTTCTTGACTTAGAGAGTTGTAGCTTGCATGAATTTATGTCTATCTTACAGAAATTTGCTAGTGATCCTTCTATTAATATTAATCAAGCTGGTTTTGGTTCTTTTATTGCTAGCCATGTTTTAAATGAGAAAATTGCTAGGTACAACAAAGAAGCTATGACACCACCTAAGCTTGGGGATATTTGGGTTCCCAAGGTATTAGTAACAATTGGAAAAGAGACACACCATGCCATATTAGATCTAGGATCTAGTGTCTCTGTTATGTCTAAGGAACTATATGAAGTACTTGAATTAAAGAATCTTGAAAAATGCTCTATTGAACTTTCACTTGCTGATGATTCCATTAAATATGCTTTAGTAAAAGTAACTGATGTTATGGTAGAGTTACACATGACTTTTGTGCCTGTTGACTTTGTAATAATGGACATGGGGAATAAAACCTCTAGTCCTATCATTTTGGGAAGACCTTTTCTTCGTACTACAGGTGCTATAATAGATTCAAAGGAGGGGAACGTGAAGTTTAAGTTCCCACACAAGAAGTGCATGGAGCACTTTCCAAGGAAGAGGGACACATCAAAGTTCAATCTCCCTCACGAGTTTCGTCCACTATAAATATCAAGTAAGAAGCCTAGCTATATGGCTATAAAGAAAGCGCTTTACGGGTGGCAACCCGGTTGTTTTTATTTGAGTCCTCTTGCTGTACCAAGAGACTTTGTTTTTAGTTTAGGTTCTTGAATTTTTAATAAAGTGCCAAGTTTTACCCATTTGGGTTTTGAAAATTGCTTTTTCCATTCGGAGATTTTATTCCAGCACGAATCTATGCACGGTATGATTTTTAGTTCCTATTCTGTAACTCCGAATGAGCTGAAATTTGAACTGTAGTTGCAACTTTTCATCCTCTGTAAGCGAGAATTTGTTCAGATTTTTTTGACATATTTAAGTGGGGTAAAAAAATACGTTTTGCTGCTGCTGTTTTTCTGGACATATTATGTCCCATTTTGTTTTATGCATTCTTTAAGCTTTTAACTTGAATCTTTTTGATCCAATTGAGTTTATTAGAAGGAATAAAACATTATACACTTTCTGGACATGTTTCTTATGTTTTTCTAAGGATTTCATGCAGCAAGCAATTCTATTGTTTGTGCCTACTAATGTCACCCCACAGAAAAGAAAAGGGAGAAACGGTGTTTTGAAGTTTTTTCACGGGGATTAGAGGAGATGCACCAAGAGCTATCCAAGGATGGTGAAGACCATAAGCTTGGGGATGTGAAGACAACCCCACTGAACCTACATACTCTCGGTTTGCACACGTCTAACTTCTGTTTTTCGTTCATTGAACTTTATCGCATAAACTTGGAGCGCTTTTGTTTTTTTGTTATTTCGGTTTGGTTTTTTTGTTTTAGACCACCAATTTTTATTTATGTTACGAGAGAGCTACTGGAAGTTTGGGTTGAATTAAGTTGGATGCTATAAAAATATTGGGAAGAGGATGTTTGAGTTGATTTAAAAGAATACATATTGTTGCATGATTCATGTGCTTTGTTAATGAATATTAATATGCAAGTGTCTTGCCTAGAGTTATTTCTTATTCATGTTTTATATGCTGAATGATGCTTTACTTTGGTTAACATGAAATGGTTAGCTCTATGGACACTTATGCATGCATTTAGATGGTCAACTTTCTCCCTCTTGCTAACCCAAAAACTCCAACAAGTAAAAAGCTTGTTTTCCAACACCTTCAACCAAGTTATTCCAATGAGTTCACCATATCTACCTATTAGCTAATATGCTATTCCAAGTATGTTTAACATGTTATATTATTTTATCTATGCTTCCAAATTAAGATGCTTATGTTATTGGGATTGTCATGGGTTAAGTTGGTTTAAAAGCTCTCACGAACTTGATGCACACATTACTTTTCATGCACTTAATAAACATGACCCATTGTGATTAAGATTATGATGTTTTGGGCTTGACAAAATTCTTTGGTTAGGAGCTAGCTAATGCACCTAAAATGCATCTACTTTTCCAATCACTTTGCTTCATTATTTGTCCCGGAATCTCCCCATACTTGATTAAAACTGCTGAATCTGATGATGTTTTTAGCAAAGTCTTGTTTCTGTCTATTTTTGCAGGAAATTAAATCAGGGAAAAATACCACGCGAAGTTTTATGGAAAAAGAGGGACATCGAGAAGAAGATGGACACGAGGGAGTGCCCGAGGCCCAAAAGGGTGGGCCCACCTATCTGGCGCCTCGAGCGTCCCCTCGGCCTCACCTTTGGCGTACCCCTCCATATATATGAAAAACCAGATGACCTAGAAGGGGAGGTCTTTTCACGAAACAGAGCGCCGCCACCACCACGATCTTCGATTTTGGAGACAGATTGATCCAGGATTTCTCCCCCGGAGGAGGGATTCAGAGGCCGTCTTCACCGTCATCTTCACCGCCTTCATCTCCATCGACCATGAGCTCCTCCACCATCACCATGTGTGAGTAGACCGCTGTAGGCATATGAGGTGGATGGGGATTTGATGAGATTGATCATGTAATGAAACCCGTTGTTTGAGATCTTAGGGGTTTACCTTGAGGATACTTTTGTACCGTGTTGATGCACTTTTGCTATGTTTAATGCTTGCTACTAGGGCCCGAGTGGCATGATTTCAGTACTGAACTTATTTTGCCCCATCATATAATTGAGTTTGGTATCTATCTGCAAAGTGTATTGCCTGCTATTATGTTGAACCTGCGAACCCTAAGAGTGACATATAGGGAAAACAAGGGGGATATGTTCTAGTTTGAGGATTATATGTGTTCATGAAGTGTTAATGCATTGTTCCGGTCTACTCGAAAGGGTAGACCTCAATTACCTGTAGTTCCAAGTTGGCCCCGGTGAAATGGGCAGGTAGGACAATAGATGTTTGATGGCCCTTGACGATGATGATGGTGCCAGAAGATAGTCTTGATATCTCTGTATCAACACCTGCGTCAAAAGAATGTGGGTTAGGTTGACACTCCAAGTGCAAAGTGTATAGTAAGGGAAAAGACTAATTTTCCCCACGAGGGTGACTCGAGGGTTTAATATCGAACTCTCGGGGAAATGAAGGAAAAGCTGTTGTCTCCTTATCCTTCTTTATGTAACCTACAAAACAAAGTAGATTATTTTGTGCCCTCAACCTCACCAAGTGGTTGTCAAGCACAAGGTGTAAGTAAAATATATAGAAATAATAAATGCAAAACAGAAATAAATATGCAATGGTATAAATAAAAGTGCAAGGATGGTATAAATGATATGAGATGATGTTTTTGTGGTTTGTATGGTGTTTGCAAGATGTAAAGATGTTTTTGTATTTTCGGATTTAATAATAACAGAAAATGTAAAGTGCGATAAAAGTGTTGGAAAGGTGTTTCTTATGATTAAAAATGGACTCGGGTTCATGGTTTCACAAATGCACTCTCTCTTTTATATAGTGGTAGATAATGGAACATAGGAATTGACATATTAGATTGCAACAAGACAAGTTATTAATAATATGGGCATCACGTCCTAACATAGAGATCTTTTGGTTATTAATCTCTCTTATACTCCACCAAGGTGCGAACTAAATCATAACACATCAGTAATTAAGATAAACAGAGTATAGCTTTAAATTCAATGATATGAAGTTTAAATAAGAACATGCTAGATCTAGTCATGGTGATAGTGGCAATGTCACCCACATACCCCCGGTAGCATGGTATTTCCTTTATCCCTAGTGAGGCAACAAAGTAAGGTAAAAACCCAAGTGGATCACGGTATTGATGTCAACTTACCACAAAACCACCCCTCGTTACTCCAACTAATGCACACGTTCCCCCGCACACGCTCTCATAAACATGTTGGATCAAAACACATAGACAAGAACGGGGTACATAATATGCATCTACTTTCATAACAAAGACATAATATTGACAATCATCATAACATATATCAACTTAAGTGATCCACCACAAAGGTATTACATATATGACCATAATCATGTTCAGCAGCTCATATGGCACTAATTAGTGAAGCTCAAGAGAGAGGAGAGATACATTAGTTACTTCCACAAACCCATAGTCCAGGGGTGGATTACTCCCTCTTCATCATGGAGACGGTGGAGAAGTCGTTGGAGAAGGTGGAGACCACACCGGCAGCGCCCCGTCGGAGTTTCCGCCCTCCAATCTGCAGCTCCAGGTCTCTGTTTCGTGGTTTCTGTGTTTCTGCGGCGCTCTCCTCCGAAAGGGTTCGGGGGGCTTTATAGTCGTTTTTAGGTCAAGACGAAGCCAGGGAGACGAAGATCGACGGCATCGGAGGCTCCAGGGCCAAGATGAGGGGCCCCACGCGGCCATGGAATCTGGCCGCGTGGGCCCACCTATCTTGGGCCTCAGCCTTCCATCTTTGCTCTCCCTTCGCTCCTAAGCCTTGTTCCTTCCAAAAAATGATCTCCGTGGAATATTAGGTCATTTAGACGTCGTTTGGGTCCCTGAAACATCAAAATATAGAAAAAGGGGTTTTCTGACAGCACATGGTTAATTCCAAATAAATAAGGAAAGTGTGAAATATTCCCCAAAACATTATAAAACATTGATATAACCCTTATATGATGCAAATATGGATGAAATATGAGAAATATAATGCAAAGTTCATGTATGCATTTTACATGCATCAACATCCCCAAGCTTAACGTATACTCGTCCTCGAGTATGAAGGTGATAAAACTAAACATGGACTTGGCATTTTATTACTTAGCAAAGGATATCAAAGATGATTGCTACATAGAGTCAAATGATTCATTCTTTAGTAAAGAGTAGCAACATACATGACATATTATCAAGAGATATTAAATATTCAAGGTAAAGATGTTCAATGATAATTCACAAAGTGTAACATGAAAGAAAAGTTCTATGGACCAAATGAACGCATAAATGAAAAGTAAAAGATATCCTAGGTTGGTCATAGAGTATTGTTATAGAAATCTGAATATAAAAGGTGGACACTTTGGAAAGATAGATAAATAAGTAGAGTGATAACATGCAAGAGTATTATCTAGCTTCCAGATGCTTCAACTTAAGCTAATGTTTGCCATGTAGTGATCATTGGTGTGAAGTTCTCAGTGCCCCTATCATAGCATCTTTAGTGATTAATAGTTGAAAGTGAAAGCAAATATGAGTTATGTGCTTGACAAAGTATGAGTCAAAAAGCCTTATGCCCGTTGAAAACAAAAACCTCTCCGACTGGCTACTCAACTTGGGCCACAAAGCAAGTGAAGGTTACAGTCATCGCGAATAAAAGTGGCATCATAGAGAGTTTCACCCTGGGTACCCTTTGCCCCAGGACATGGAAGTGGGCACATGTCCAAATGACAAATCAAGCAAACAGTGGATATCTCTACATCTCTTTCTTTACTCATGCTTTTTTCTTGTAAATGATTTTTCTGTTATGAGATGTGTCATGGATTGCTCCACTATGGTTATGTTGCAAATTTCCACCACATGGCTTAGGTTAGCCGCCACAAGTGTCTCGATAGCTAATAATATCACTCACCCGAACTTACTAAGTTCCATCTTTATTTCACGCAATGTTAGGCATCCATCACCAAAGGAACATGATATCAACTTTCATATAGAATAAAGTGCAATGTTGAAAGCTTTCCACGTGTCAGCATGTATGAGCTAGGCTCTAACCAAAGACCTTTGTAAAGCCCAAAACATCATAATCTTAATCACAATGGATCATGTTTATTAAGTGCATGAAAAGTAATGTGTGCACAAAGTTCGTGAGAGCTTTTAAACCAACTTAACCCATGACAATCCCAATAACATAAGCATATTAATTTGGAAGTATAGATAAAACAATATAACATGGTAAACATACTTGGAATAGCATATTAGCTAATAGGTAGATATGGTGGACTCACTGGAAAAACTAGGTTGAAGGTGCTGGAAAACAAGCTTTTTACTTGTTGGAGTTTTTGGGCTAGGAAGAGGGATAAAGTTGACCATCTAAATGCATGCATAAGTGTCCATAGAGCTAACCATTTCATGTTAAACAAAGTAAAGCATCATTCAGCATATAAAACATGAATAAGAAATAACTCTAGACAAGACACTTGCATATTAATATTCATTAACAAAGCACATGAATCATGCAACTATATGTATCTTTTAAATCAACTCAAACATCCTCTTCCCAATATTTTTATAGCATCCAACTTAATTCAACCCAAATTTCCAGTAGCTCTATCATAACATAAATAAAAAGTGGTGGTCTCAAACAAAAAACCAAACCGAAATAACAAAAAGAACAAAAAATGCTCCAAATTTATACGATAAAGTTCAATGAACGAAAAACAGAAGTTAGACGTGTGCAAACTGAGAGTATGCTGGTTCAGTGGGGTTGTCTTCACATCCCCAAGCTTATGGTCTTCACCATACTTTGATAGCTCTTGATGCATCTCCTCTAATCCCCGTGAAAAAACTTCAAAACACCGTTTCTCCCATTTCTTTTCTATGGAGTGACATTAGTAGGCACAAAACAATAGAATTTCTTGCTGTATGAAATCCTTAGACAATCATAAGAAACATGTCCAGAAAGTGTATAATGTTGTATTCCTTCTAATAAACTCAATTGGATAAAAAAGATTCAAGTTAAAAGCTTAAAGAATGCATAAAACAAAATGTGACAGAATCTGTCCAAAAAAACAGCAGAAGCAAAACGTATTTTTTTACCCCACTTAAGTATGTCGAAAAAATCTGAACAAATTCACGCTTACAGAGGATGAAAAGTTACAACTACAGTTGAAATTTCAGCTCATTCGGAGTTACAGAATAGGAATTAAAAATCATACCGTGCACAGATTCGTGCTGGAATAAAATCTCCGAATGGAAAAAGCAACTTTCAAAACCCAAATGGGTAAAACTTGGCACTTTATTAAAACTTCCAGAACCTAAACTAAAAACAAAGTCTCTTGGTACAGCAATAGGACTCAAAGAAAATCTCAAATAAAAACAACCGGGTTGCCTCCCGTAAAGCGCTTTCTTTATAGCCATATAGCTAGGCGTCTTACTTGATATTTAAAGTGGACGAAACTCATGAGGGAGCTTGGACCTTGACGTGTCCCTCTTCCTTGGAAAGTGCTCCATGCACTTCTTGTGTGGGAACTGAAACTTCACGTTCCCCTCCTTTGAATCTATTATAGCACCTGTAGTACGAAGAAAAGGTCTTCCCAAAATGATAGGCCTAGAGCTTTTATTCCCCATGTCCATTATTACAAAGTCAACAGGCACAAAAGTCAAATGTAACTCTACCATAACATCAGTTACTTTTCCTAAAGCATATTTAATGGAATCATCAGCAAGTGAAAGTTCAATAGTGCATTTTTCAATATTCTTTAATTCAAGTACTTCATATAGTTCCTTAGACATAACAGAGACACTAGATCCTAGATCTAATATGGCATGGTGTGTCT
Source organism: Poa annua (assembly GCA_026929855.1). Taxonomy (NCBI): domain Eukaryota; kingdom Viridiplantae; phylum Streptophyta; class Magnoliopsida; order Poales; family Poaceae; genus Poa; species Poa annua. Next base: position 3,119,489 of record CM049437.1, read on the forward strand.
CTTTTCCAATTGTACTAGTACCTTGGGAACCCAAATATCCCCAAGCTTAGGTGGTGTCATAGCTTCTTTGTTGTACCTAGCAATTTTCTTATATAAACATGACTAGCAATAAAAGAACCAAAACCAGCTTGATTAATATTAATAGAAGGATCACTAGCAAATTTTCGTAAGATAGACATAAGTTCATGCAAGCTACAACTCTGTAAATCAAGTAGTGGTTCCTTGACTTCACTAAGCATCTTAACTTGTTCAACTTGTTTCTTTTCTAACTCAATCAACATAAGAGGATTATCACGTTTAGTTTCATTAGCTTCTTCAACCCGTTTTTCCTTTTTTAACCCAAATTTGCTTTTTAATAGGAAAATCTTTCCCTCTTCTAATGAACTTTACCTCAGTAGGTAATTTTGTTCCCCTGATGCCCTTGTTTTCTATGTTAGGGGAGTGCAATTTTTCAGAAAACTCTTGATATTTATTCTTAGAATTAGTCAACTCTTACCAAACTTTAAAAGGTAGGGGATACTTCCCTACAAAAAGTTTTTCTAAATCATTCCAACAATTTATAGCAGGTAATGAACATAACCATTCTTTAGTTTCCTCTTTTAATGACAATGGAAATAGTTTAACTTTTAGAGTATCAAGTTCATCATCCTTACAATTTTGTAGGCAACAAATGTCAATAAAATATTCAAGATGCTCAAGAATATCTTCAAATGCTTTACCACCAAATTGTTTCCTAGATAACATTTTAGACACAACAGGACCTATCTCTATTATCTTAAGTGGAGTGATGAGTCTAGTAATAGGTTGATCATTTGGAGTGTTTGTGTAGTCACCCAACTTAGTTCTTTCTCCCATTGTAGCAAGTTTTTATGTATTTTTTTTAATTTTTAATGCAAAACTGAAAATAAAATGACACTGAATAATGCAAACCGAAATTACAAAAGTAAAATAAAATGCAAAACTGAAAATAAAACAACAAACCGAAATATAAAAATGACAAAACAAAACAAAATATAAAGCTTTGAAGGTAAAAAGATGGGTAAGATGATTCTCACAGAGGTGCAACCTCCCCAAGCTTAGGTGTTTGCACGCGTTGGTGATGTTGACTTTGTTGTGAAGTATCCTTTCCACTTGTCTAGCAACTGCACCAGAAAATATCTTGCACAGTTGATGAAGACTTGTGGGACAACTCTTTACTTGCTCACTTCCCCGGCAACGGCGCCAGAAAATAGTCTTGATGGCACTTGACGATGATGATGGTGCCAGAAGATAGTCTTGATATCTCTGTATCAACACCTGCGTCAAAAGAATGTGGGTTAGGTTGAGACTCCAAGTGCAAAGTGTATAGTAAGGGAAAAGACTAATTTTCCCCACGAGGGCGTGTGAGGGGGAACGTGTGCATTAGTTGGAGTAACGGGGGGTGGTTTTGTGGTAAGTTGACAGCAATACCGTGATCTTGGTGGAATATAAGAGAGATTAATAACCGAAAGATCTCTATGTTAGGATGTGATGCCCATATTATTAATAACTTGTCTTGTTACAATCTCATATGTCAATTCCTATGTTCCATTATCTACCACTATATAAAAGAGAGAGTGCATTTGTGAAACCATGAACCCCAGTCCATTTTTAATCATAAGAAACACCTTTCCAACACTTTATTAGCACTTTACATTTTCTGTTATTTAAAAATCAGAAAATACAAAAATACTTTTACATCTCGCAAACACCATACAAACCACAAAAACAGCATCCATTATCATTTATACCATCCTTGCACTTTTATTTACCATCATTGCATATTTATTTAAGTTTTGCATTTGTTATCTTTATATATTTTACTTACACCTTGTGCTTGACAACCACTTGGTGAGGCTGACGGCACAAAACAATTTAATTTGTTTTGTAGTTTTCATAAAGAATGATAAGGAGACAACAGCTTTTGGTTCATTTCCCCGAGAGTTCGATATTAAACCCTCGAGTCACCCTCGTGGGGAAAATTAGTATTTTCCCTTACTATACACTTTGCACTTGGAGTCTCAACCTAACCCACATTCTTTTTGATACAGGTAGCTGGAAGCAACACGCATCAAGCCCCCATGTCAACTAGGGTCATCACGCGCCGGCTGATGTTATCACAAACTATCTCGCTGTGCTGGGCCTAGGTGGGCGACGAGGTGCTGGGCTGGCCGGCTCGGTCGGTTCTTTTTTTTGCCTTTTTTCTTTTATGATTTCTATTATCAATAACTTTTGATTTTGAACTCCAATTCCAATTAACTAAATTTTGTAAAGATTTACTCTACCAGAAAAACTTTTAGGAACCGGTTTTAGTCAAAATAAAAAGATAAAATAATCCTTAGCATTACATTTTGCTTTATACATGGTTTAAAAGAATTTGAAAAATATACGGTCAAAATGGCGGGCATGACCATTCGTATCAATGGGTGCAATTTTAGAAAAATATTGGTATATCTCTAATGAAACATCTACTTTTGTACCTATAAATGATTTTTCCAAAACATCATGAGCAAACTATAAAGCACATGTAGTTCAAATTTGACCCGCTTTCAACTGATTCAGCGAAAATTTGTCTTTTTGAAAAAGGGTAGAAGGAAATCTTTTCAGACACAATCATTTGGTTATTTGTACATGAAATGTGGTCTGATATTTTATAAAAATGGTGCTCTCCCATTTTGCAACATATTTTTGCACTCGACAAAATGAAAATTGGGTTTTTGTATAAAGAAATGGAAAACTTTCTTCGGCAATATTGTTCATGGTTCCAAGATACATGTTTTTGCGTAATATGGGAACATTTGAACAAACTATGTCGTAGTTATCACCATAACATTGGTCATTTGGGCTGAAAGACACGAATCTTCGTACGTGAAGGTCATTTTTGTGAACACTTTTTAAAGATCACTTACATTTTCCAAGTTTGATATTTTTCCTCACAACTAGGTCACATATAATGACACTTTGCGAAGGATTTACATCTTTTTGATTTTTTTTTGAATTCTATGCGCCTATTTCAAAATACGGTCAAAACGGCGGGCGTGACCGTTTATATCTAGAGGTGGAATTTTGTGAAACTCTTGGTATATCTCTGATGAAACATATACTTTTGTACTCCCTCTGTCCTAAAATAAGTGTCTCAACTTTGATAAAAAGTGGATGTATGTAGACATGTGTCTCAACTTTGATAAAAAGTGGATGTATGTAGACATGCTTATGCACGCTGTAGTTCAAATTTGACCCGCTTTCAGCTGATTCAGCGAAAATTTGTCTTTTTTAAAAGGGGTGGAAGGAAAGCTTTTCCTACACAACCATTTGGTTATTTGTACATCAAATGTGGTCTGATATTTTATAAAAATGGTTCTCTCCCATTTTGCAACATATTTTTGGTAGGTGCTTCACAAAAAAACCCTATTTTTTGCACTTGGAAAATGAAAAATGAATTTTTCGTGCAATGAAGTTGAAAACTTTCTTCGGCAACATTGTTCTACATTAGAATATGCACGCTTGTGCGAAATATGGGCACATTTGAAAAAACGATGCCATGAGTATTAGTTAATTTTTGTTGGTGGAGAAAACACAAAAAAACTTGCTTTCTGATTGGCCAGCAGGACTTCACGTGGATCATGGTTCTGAGCCGTTGGATCCGTTCAATCAAATGGCTCAAGATGCACACCATCTCCACGCGCACCAAAACCGCGCGCCCCACCAGCCAAGCAAACCCTAATCTCAGACCTCAGCCCCATCCAAACTCCATCGCCCCACTCCCCACTCCTTCCCTCGCGCGCCGCCATCTCTCTCACCTCTCTCGATCCCGCAAGGTAGAGCTTCTCCTTCCCCACTCCCTACGCCCCGATCCAGATCCCACTCCCTCTCCCCCACTCCCAATCCCCCACGCCTCGATCCAGATCCCCACCTTCGGCAGCGGTTCATCCCCACGCCCCACTCCCATCTCCCATCCATGGGCTTCACCGACGTGGTCGTCCGCACGCACGCCGAGCTCTACCTCACCCGCCAGGCCGCCGTCGAGGCCTTCTTCGCCGCCGAGCTGCCCTGCTACGTGGTCCTCGCCGTCGCCAAGGTCGGCGGCATCCACGCCAACGCCACCTTCCTCGCCGACTTCATCACCGCCAACCTCGAGATCCGGACCAACATTGTCGACGTGGCCCTCCGCTGCGGCTCCGTCCGCAAGCTCCTCTTCCTAGGCTCCTGCTGCATCTACCCCGAGTTCGCGCCGCTGCCCATCCCGGAGGGGTCCCTCCTCACCGGCCCGCTCGAGCCCACCAACGAGTGGTACACCATCGCCAAGATCGCCGGCATCAAGATGTGCCAGGCCTACCGCATCCAGCGCGCCGCATCGAGCTCCTCAAGGTCCGTCCCCTCTCCCCGCGACTGTACTCGCAGAAGGAGTCCGCCATGAACGCCGAGGGCATCCGCCGCTGCTTCGAGGAGAATGGAGAACGAGGACCTGCGAGCGCGCCTCAAGGACACCCCCCGACGTCTGTAATGCCACCTCCTCTCTGTTTTTCAGTTTGTCAAGAATTTCCGATGTACATAGATTCATCAGATAATTTATTGTTAGTCCTATGCTGCAGGTGTCGGCGCTGGAGGCCATCGTCGGCAAGGGCGGGAGAGTGGTGGAGGCCGACATGGTCGCGCTCTCCGAGGTGCTCATGACGGAGCTGCTGCTCAAGCTGGACGTGGTCGCGCTCTCCGAGGTGCTCATGACGGAGCTGCTGCTCAAGCTGGACGACATCAAGGCGCAGGCGCCGAATCAAAATTCTTTGTTGTTAAAATCATGTACTGTCCAAGTTAAGGATGTGTAGATTCTATTAATCTGTGAACTTCTTTTACTGTGTTGTGTACTATTCTTGTCCTCAGATGAATTTGAATTCAAATATGTGCTGAGAGAAATTTGAAACTTTGGACCAGAATTGTCAATTAGGACCCACGTATCAGAACCTGTCAATTGGGACCCAGGTATCAGAACCTGTTAAAAAGGCCAAGGTCCAAATAAGCTAAAAAGGCCGAGGCCCAATAAGAAAAATTGGTCTTGTAACAGGCCAAGGCCTAACAAGCGCAATGGGCTTGGCCCATATAACAGACTCAACGGACCGGGCTGAATTCATTTAGTGATGTTTTGAATCGTCACAAAATTTGTCGCGTCAGCATGGGTAGTGACATTTTAAAAACGTCACTAAACATAGTGACGATTTCCAGATCGTCACAATAGTCATGATGTTTCGAAAAAACGTCACAAACGATCCTTGTTGACGCCCAGCTTTCGACCATTTCGAAATCGTCACAAAATCGTCACAAACCGATTTTAGTGACGAATTTGGAGGGTCACAAATGAGCATATTTCTAGTAGTGTCGAAGCAAGCTTTGATCAATTCGAGCAGTGCTAGTGGAGCTGATGGAGGTGATGGAGGAGGAGGTGGTGGTGGTGATGTGTAGGTGTAGTTTGAGATGTCGGTGGGTTTTCAGATGCAAGTTTTTGGTCATATGGAGGCACAAGTTCATGAACTATGCTTATTTGCTGTGTACTATCCTCAAAACTATGTTATTTGCTAAGCTACTGTCGAAATTCTGAACATTTTGACATGTTTTGATATCAACATGTTTTTAGGTTTACAGTTTGGCGATAGCCGCGTCATCGCAGTACCCGTAAAACAGAACTTTAAAAGACAATTCTCGTTTTCACGCAGAAAACACGACGTTTACGCGACGTTCGCGAACCTTATAATAGTTTTAACGTTTCACGGTTTGAGAGCTCTGTTAGAGATGCTCTTATAGGCAAAGCATGCTCTTTGCGTCCAAGCATTCATCGGTGTGTTCGTCCGATCACTCAGATATAACCATAGCAGTTTTGTGTTTAGAGAAACATGCATGCATGACAGATATGAGATATATGAGGAAGTTGGTATGCTGCCCTAAAGCATAGCCCATCTTTGCGGACGACAGCGTTTTGTAGAACAGACTATATATATGTAGCCGGAAAACTGTTTTTGCACCCGAGCACCACAGGTGATCCTACCGTTAAAAATAAACTATTTACGAGTTTAAAAAAATTCTGAAAACAATCCTGTAGCTAATGGTGTATTCTGCAAATATTTAAAATATCAAATTTAAATATATTGTATTCTGAGCTATACAAAAATAAAAATTCTAATAAATCTAGAGATCTGAAAATATACATATTCAGATCTATACTTTCTTCATTTTTATGTAGCCAAAAATGCAAAGTATTTGAAGTTGATATTTTGCACGTTTATGACATACGTCATTTTCTAGATACGGCATTTGTTTCCAATTTTTTAGAAACTTTTAAATATTTTTCGATTTGTTTATACCATCATGATCACTGGTGTTCGGGAGCACAAAATTTGCTCTGATATGTAGCCCTTTATTTTAAGTAAGAAAGAAATAATCTGCAGCCAAAGTAAACGTTTCCATTAATTACCTAGTGTTTTTTTTCCAAAAACATTGTATACTTCGGTACAGTTGCGAGTTAATGACCATATGATCCTAATATTGTCATGGTGGTTGCAACGCATGGGGCTTTATAAATAGGGTGAAGGGACTGGTCGTGACTTATGACTGGTTGTAGATTCTAGAGGAGCCACACTTGCTTTCAGGTAAGGTTGCGCTATGCAAATATGCAACTTTTCTGTACAGTGCACCTAGTAGACCTAGGCCTGGGAGGCATCAGAAAATCCGGTGTTTCGACACTACTCTGTCCAGGAGCGGAGGCAGGATTTGACCATAGGGCGGGCAAGGCGAAGTTAGGATTTTTTTGTGTCATTCTTCTAATATTTTTCGTGTCATTCTCTGTTGCTATGAATTTTTCTCTACTTGTTCACCTGGTGTCATGTCTTGGCGATTGGTGAAGAAGACAACGATATAGCTCAACCATTCTCGAAAAATATACAGCTCACATAACACATCAGTATAGCAACAGGAAGCAAAGGGTGTTATAAAAAAATAGTGTGTTTGTGTTGATCTACGGCTAGATACCTGATATTTTGAAACATGAAAGATCTCCTTCTTTTTATTCTTGAAACATAGAAGATGCATGTATAGCAAAAATCGTTTGAGCAAAACAAATTGGTTCTATAAATTAACGAAGCAAAACATATTAAGTTGGACAAACAACTAAATAAAATTAACGAAGCAAAACAAATTGATAAACAACTAAATAAAATTTTCCACTGTGAAATGATTAATTAATTAGTTTCTATCTAACCTAGCTAGCGATTGGGTAGCAGCCGTTAGCTTGCTAGTTGTGGCTTTGTGGATGGTCGCTTGGTGGGCTTGTGAAATACTGCCTCCGTTCCAATTAATAAGCCTTACTCCCTCCGTTCTTAAATAAGTGTATTTTTAATTTTACTACTAAGTCAACATAATTAAATTTGACCAAATTTATAGAAAATATTAGCAACATATATGACATAATATTGGTATATTTTGAAACTTCATTTGAAAATGAATCTAATGACACTAATTTAATGTCATAAATGCGGGTACATTTCCCTATAAAGTTGGTCAAAAATTAAGAAGTTTGGCTTGTCCTAAAAGGTAGATGCACACTTTTTCAAGGACGGAGGGAGTATATTATTTTGAAAAAGTCAACACATGTAAAGTTTGACCAAGTTTTTATGAAAAAATATTAACATGCAAAATATAAAATCAATATCATTAGAAACATCATGAACTATATTTTCATATGATATCTATATAATATCATATTTGTTGATATTTTTTTCTAAAAGTTTGGTCAAACTTTACTTGGCTTGACTTTTCTAAAAAAATATAGGTCTTATTCATTGGAACGGAGGGAGTATTGGATATAGGCTATAGCCATATAGGTCACGTCGGCACTTAGGTCTGTAATTAGCCCAACAGTAATCAATACGTGCCAAAGATCTTTGCGGCTTACTGGTTTGTTTAGAGGCCACTAGTTCTCGATTTGGCATGGACATTGGTTGCGTAATCTCTCAGGACGGTTTCTCGCAGGGGCAAAAGAAGAACGAAGGGACGGTAGATGCATGGTCCTAGAGTTCTCGCGGTGCTTTTCAGAGGGGGAAGTTGTTGCTTGCTTTAGGCGTCGCTCTATGTGGTTGTTGTGTGGTTTTCTGCTTATGGTGTTGGTGTTTGTTGGTTTTCGCCTGGTTTCTTCCACTAATAAACCGGTCATCCTCTCCTTAATTAATATAAAGACAAGGTTTTGCCTTTGTTTCGAAAAAAATACGTATATGGATGCTTGTACGAGTACGACTTCTTCCTAGCAAAATGACGCGGCGTGCAGAAGAGGTTAAGGAGACACTACTGTCTGACGTGTCTACAATGATGCTGACATCCACAGAACAATATACGAGAGAGTTCTATCAGTTTAGTTCTCCATTACCTGTTGGTGATTGACAGAACTGTACACATTTATTTATTTTCTTTAGAGATGGTGCTACGAGTCAGGATGCAAGTGGCTCGTCCGCTGGGCAAAACGGAGATGCCGCATGCGCGATTAGCAACTTCTGTGGCAGCCGCTTAATATTTCTTGCGGTTTCACGCGGCTTTATGGCGCCGCGAGGGCCACTCTCTCCTCGCGCTCCACGCTATGTAGCATGTTGGCTCTGCATAGTAACTATTTCTAGTTTCTAATTCTACAACATACAACGTAGTACAGAATCGCTTATAGCAGAAATTTTCCCAACAGATCGCAAGAAATCCACAACACAAGTCAACACTTGACTTAGATCGAACTGAAATTATCATGATCGGAAATACAACACCAGGATTTAGATTCAATAGAAATTTACAATGATCGATAGATAAAGACGGGATATCCCTCAAACCAACAGAAGATAGGAATCGGTCCATTGACCATACAGTTTCTGAAAACAAGCAGCCAAAAAAGAAATTTCTAAAGGAATCCTATACTGGGCCTCCATTGATTCATAGGATTTGTGTAGGAAAATTGTAGGATTCCTATTCCTGTAGGAATTTGTACTGTAGCACCCTTTGATATATAGGAATGAAGGAAAAGAAATCTAAAGGAACCTTTCCTATGCGGCTAGATTCTCAGGAAATTCACAGGAAAGAAACAATTTGGTCCGAGCTCTTTTCTTCATTCCTTTGCAAGTAACGAGGCAAATGAATGCTAAAACCTGAGCTAGTACTACAGCTGCCGCACGGCCACATACACCATGCCATTGCTTACTATTTATGCTAACCAAGTTCTTGTTAAATTTCTCTACTTCTCCTTTTCTACATATCAAACGACCTAATAAGAAAATATTCCCATAATGCCCCATCATTTGGTTGGGTTGTGCAAATATCCCGTTGTGCTATGCAAATATCCAACTTTCCATGGTAGTTTGATACGAGGTTTGTTCAAAAAACAAACTATATGAAGATCTTGCAACCATTACCTTCTAGCGCATAAAATATGGTTTGGGAGGCATCCAGGAATATGACATTGCAAAGTCAAACTCACTGCTTCCTGAGTACCATTCCCTTTCGGTGAATGTTGTCTTTATCTCGCCCTATCTTGACGGTTAAGGAGGATTCACATGTCCTTTAGATAGAGGCATATAACTTATGTTATCATCTCACCGCAGCTTTAGCTTTCTGTTGTAATATGTGGTGCTACTACTGTAATCCGCCCGTAATCCCTCAGTGAAATCAGATACGACCTCCATTTGCCGAAGAAAGACACTATTGCAAACCAAGCATCATATGCAAGCCTAACAAGCGTCGTTGGCAGATAATTCATACTGTTCAGTTGTTATGAGAGTCCACAAACTGAAACAATCCTCCACTCTTTCACCAAGCAAATAATAGTTGCAGGATAGGATAAACGCCCCCCTCCCCTTGACCCAGTGTTACTCCCCGAGCGGGCGGCCCGAGGACAAAGAAATCCAATCCATCGTCGCCGTCGTCGTCCACAGTCTAAAAGACATCGAGCGAAACTACCTACAAACTACAGCATACGTTCTGTGGTGCAGCTGGTTAGGTTGGACCAAATTTCGCCGTAGGTTTGAGTTCAAATGCCACTCAAGGTATTATTTTGTATCATTAGCCTCATTTTTTTTACTGTGTGGTTGTGAAATCAAATCTCGTTGGATTGGCCTCATTTTTATTATTGTGTAATAATTAATAAATAGACAAAAAAACGTGGTCATTTATGTATAGTGCACAAATTTTATTTCATGGTGTAGTTAAGTTGAAAACACGTAGTTCAAATCCCACTAGAGTTATTTTATTTCATTGCCTCATTTTTATTACTGTGTGGTCGTGGGATCAAATCTCAGTGGAGGTATTTTATTTCATTGGCCTCATTTTTTTACTCTGTAATAATTAATAAATAGACAAAAGACATGGTCATTTATATTTTATAGTATGTAAATTTTATTTCATGGTGTAGTTAAGTTAAAACAGGCAGTTCGTTGTATTCACACTCCTAATTTTTTTCTTCTCTCTCCGTTGTTTAATATAAGATGTTTTACTTATTACACATGTTGTCTAGATATAGACCAAACTGAATGCATATGAACACTAAAATATGTCTAGATACAAGTTTGGACATTTGAATGGGAAAAAAGGCTAAAAGGTCTTATATTAAAAAGCCTAGGTAGTAATATGTAATAAATAGCTAAATAGTCCTTCCGAGCTTATTGTCTTTTACGAATTGTAGTTTATGACCTAGCGGTGACAAAGCTTTCAAATGGTACATATATGTAAATTAGATGATTTAGAAATATCATTCAAATAATGCCTCGTTACCAGGCAATTTTTACATATTTTATTGTCATATCCATAATCTACACGTTCAAATAGTGAGTATTTGATCCGTTCTAAACACTTAAGAATATGGAATACCGTCATGAAAGAATTACGTTGATGAGTAGACAAGATTAGAGAAGTTCAAATAAACAGGCAACCATTTGATTTTAACCTGGTAATTAACATGATAATATCTGGTGACTAAGTGACTACAATCTAGTAACTTGGGTCAGAAAAAAAGTTATCAAAACATATCAAGATGGGATTTAGTTTTAAATATCTCATCACGACAAGGCCAAGCGTAAAAACGGATTTGAATTTTGATTTACGGTTTAAGAAATAAAACATTTTAAAGTTTAAAACATAAAAGGAATCTACATGCTTGCATGCATCGTCGGTTACCCTATTCTTTCCGTGTCCACGGACGTGCCTTTATTAGCACAGTCCTAAAACCATTATAAAAAAGGTACTACTGAGTTTGAGACGTCGACACGTCCATGTTAACCGACACAAAACACACGCGCTTCTCCACCACCTATCTCCACTAATACAAAAAGACAGAGTCTGTCAGATCCGGAGGATCTGAACCGTATAACAGGTTAGATCCAACGTCTCACGTTTACCTAATGTTGTATGTTGTGCACCGCACAAAAAAAAGAAAAATAAAGGAGACGAAGCCCCCACTACTCTGCACAACCGCCTCACACCCACGCGTCGCCGCTGCCTACCCACCCACGAGCCGTCGCTGCTGCGGCCCTCCGCCGCCCGCCCACCCACGCATCGTCGCCGTTGCGTCCCTCCGCCGCCCACCCACCCACGCGCTCTTGCGGCCCTCCGCCGCCGCTGCCGCCCTCTGCTGCCCGCCCACCATGCTGAACACCCCGTCATTCAGCGCCTCATCGCCGGCCACGTCGCCATTGCGCGACCCCGCCCGTACGCAGATCATCGTTCGCCACGCCGATGTCCTTGCCCAGCCGTTGCGCGCCCGCGTCGGTCGGCCATCCGCAGCTGAGCAGTTCCTCGCCGCCATACATTGCAATCTCGCAGTGCTTCTCCGTTGTGTACAACCGTAGATGCATAAGACTGGTACGGGATGTTCAACTCAGATTGCTGAATATCATAGCACTTGATTATGGTTCATGGTTCAGACTGGTAGGTCTGTGCTTCCATGGCAATGACAGAAAAAGGTTCGGAATGGTAATGTGCTTGGTTCAGTAAGAATTAGATGTTCAGTGAATTTGTACAATAGTATAATCCCCAATACCTGCTCATGATTCCGTATAATATGGCTTTTAGCCTTTTACTAACTTTTTTGTGGTGATCTGAAAGAAATAACCGTATGTGTTCTGCAGCTACAGTAACTGACCAAATTGCATGTGCCCTGCTGCTACATACTATCTCGCTTCATGATCAGGTTGTGAACTTTGCAAAAGGAATTGTACTATTTGACGATTGGCAGAGAATCAGTGTCAAATAAAGTCTAATTGCAGAGTTTATTCAGCAATAACTTATAGGTAGGAAAAAGAAACTAATGATGAATTCATTCCATGCCTTTTCTAGGCTTTGCATTTATTCGTTGATCCAAATTATGCTGCTTTTCTGATAGTATCTCATGTTTACTTTACAATTTATGTTTCTTAAGATTATAAATGACATCAGGGTGAGGAGTAGGTTTCATTTAGTTGTTCTGGACAACCAACCATTGGTTGCCTGTTCTCCCAAAAAAATAGAGATAGAAAATATAAGAGAGCTTTATCAACAACGGTTCGTTTTGTGCAATACTTCATATTGGAATTTTTTTCCGTATTAGTGTTGGGATATGGATTTGCGCTATAACCCTGTAAAAGAACAATTAACAAATCTGAACACGAATCCGTTATTGATAAAGCCCTCTTATATTTTACAGTTAACAAATTCGATTACAGTTACCACATCCAGTAATCAGTACCCCATCACGCACACACGACTGATCTTCTTTTTCCGCTTCATTGGTATAAAAGATCACAATTTGTATTATGCAATTCTGCAATGATCGGATTTCGCAAAGTAATTGTATTATGGAATTATGCTACAACCTGAACCATACATGACTTTTAGTTTTTGTATGATGTGATGGCCTTTATGTGCATTCTAAGAATGTGTAACTCGGAACATATCATACACCCTGAAATATGAGATACATGTACATACATTCTCTTTACTACTATCAGCATGTGATACTGAAAAGTTGGACCATTGACTGTTTGTTGTCGATGTGAATGTCCTTAATAACGGGGGTACAGGCATCAAGGTTTTCTGAAGAACAATACAATTATACATGTACATGCATTCTCATATCCTGTTTCTATAATTAGAGTGGATTGACGGTTGTTAAATATTATGTTATTCAACACGCGAATTGCCAGTGCCTCCTCTTGCGTAGCCAATAATAAGAGGGCGATGGTTAGTTCCTCTGATCTTTATTCGGTTTTACATTGTGGGTTTGAATTTTAGGGAAGTTGCACAATCCCTTGCCGAGCCATCTTAAAAGCATTTGAGCAGCTGTATCTTGCCCTTGACATCTATATATGCATTGTAGCTGTGGAGGAGCAGACCGACTGAATCTTATGGACAAGAAATGAACAGGATGTTGGCAATTTGGGGCGCTAGACTCACCTCCAACATCCAGGACGTCGTAGGTACTGTGTGCATCAGAGTATGATTGCGTTCGTTGAAATAGACAATCCTGAATGTTCTGTGTTTTTCTTGCACAATTAATGGATGCCGAAGACATCCAGTTCGTAGACCATATCCCAATCATGTGCATGCCCGTGAAAGGACGCTGTGATGTTTCCTTTTCATGTCCAATCTCACCGGCCAGTGAACACTTAGCAAGTTAGTATCCAGATCATCTAAACCGTATTTAAGGATTAGAATACTAATTCTAGGCTCATTCGATTTTTTTTCACGGTATGGGAATTGTTGCCTTTAATTAGATTGTTGTAGTATTTCAGAATGGTATGTGAGGGGAAGGAAATGGAATCAAGTTGGTGCATAGCTGTATTTTTCTTTGTCTACATGAATTTTATTCTGTTCATGTTAGCTGTCTCCGATAATAAAGCTGCATTGTAATGCCTATGCATATGTAAATTTTGGTGATACAATTTTTATTGATTCTCTAGCTGAATAACGGATATTGTTCATGCTTCTTGGTACTGTACTAACATACAGTCTTCTTAAGTTCTTGGAGATGGTTATTCCGTTGATCAGTGCATATTGGTCCCTAATAAGAATCCATTGATGTAATTGTTAAGAATGGAAGAAAGTTTACATTGAACTGCTCTTTTTTTCTACTTTTAATAGATCAGTGACATACCACAACTTCTTGCTTTTCCATATAATTTTCTTTGGCATATGTATTCTAATTAAATATCAAGGCCCTTGTTTGTTTGCCTACCTATCTCATACATTATGTTATGATATCCATGAAAACTTTGATGATGATTACTGATGTGAACTGAATAGACCATATCATGCATTCAAAACAATATTATAGATGATAACATGGAGATTGCTTCTTCCCGTGATTGCTAGATGCTTATAAACATTTGTTTGACGAGTCCATGGAATATGTACTTTCCCATAGGCTACTATTGTTCCTGATTTTATCTTGTAGATGCAAATAGATCTGGAGCTGCTAGGAAGCTTTGAATGATATTCGAAGGGCTAGCTATGGCATGACTGAGAAAGAAGCCCGGAAAATATTAGGTATCAGTGAAAATACCGAGCTGGGATGAGATCATGCATGTGAGATAATAAACACTGATCTTCTTGGGCTTCATGAATGTTCTCTCTCTGGGCTTCATGAATTTATGATTTTAAACCACATGTATACCCATTCGCTTTACACACAAACTGTTGCTAGATTTCCTCCTATTAAATACTTTGCAGAACTAGAATAAAGGTTTTGCATAGATAAGAAAACTGACACCATTAAGGGTTACGCAAAACTTATCCTAAGTTTAGGGTCCAAAGTCCCAACCATCATAAGTAAATTGTCTTGTTTCTTATTGCTTGCTCTTGCTTGGGTTGGGTTGGTTAGCCTGTACTTTGGTGATTGGTAGGCTATGAGAGATGTCACAGAAGTACAAAGGCAATTTTCTCATATAACCACAGTATACATAAATCTTTTTGTCAATACTGACATGGGTTAGATCAATGGGGGATGTTCAGTTTTTCGGGTGCATAATTCACAGGATCAGGCAATTAATAGTAACTTGAGTTAGTTACATGAAGCTGAGGAACAGATAACTTGAACTAAAAACTTTAACCATGGATGACCAGGATAGAGTTGTGTTACCTTTTACTTAAAAAAAATAGACAATTCACAAGTTTACATGATAATGAAAAGCAATAATTATCTCCTTGCAGGTTATGTAAACATCTTTGAGTATAATAGATTGGGACGCCATGTATTGACATATCTGGCCAAGTGAGGCTGAAGGAAATGATTCCAATTGTTTATTAATTCAACGTGAAACAGGGTTCTCCTATAGCAAGATTGATACATGAATTTATCTACAATTTTGAAGTGTTTCCCCACCTTTTGTCTGTGTGTATATAGTACGTGTTCACCGTCCAGCTATTGGGATTGTTGACAGTGGTGTACAGCGGTACAGGAGGAAAGCATCAGTGGGTTCAGGTGGCGGATTGAGGTGCACATAGAAGTGGGAGTTCTCAGGTCATTGTCTAGCTATTGAATCACCATTAGTGATTACTCATTTTCATCATAAGACGAGGCTTTTATAATTGCATATATTCTTGAATGATGTAGCTTTTTTGTAACCCAATCAAATTTACTCATGTGTGGTAGTTATGGCCTGTAAATACAATATATTCTTGACTGATGTAATATATGTTGTCACCTTTTAACGTCTAGCTAATCTATTTTGCCTACCTAAATCTGGTTCATACAACCTTAATTTGCAACATGTGGGCCCATCTTTAATGTACATGCTTATTGTATTTGGGTGGGAACTATAACCTACAAAAATAGTTATAAAAAAGTTATGAATTCAAGTTGCACAAGTGAGGTGGATAATATTTGTATGTTTTACACGATTACTATTTCTTTTTGTGTCTATTGGCGTCTGAAACAAGTTGTACATGCAAGGAGGCTTAGCTACTCATTTTGTTTTGTAATATTTATTTTATTATTTAAGCATCTACTTAGGCGTCCTTTCTTATGGTTGTGGATGCTCATGTAGTGATAGCTGCTAATTTTATCGAGCCAAAGAATGGGAGCATAAGAGCATCTCTAACAGAGCCCTCAAACCACGGAACCGTAAACCCATTATAAGGTTTGCAAAAGTCACTTTTTTACGTGAAAACGAGCCGCACAATAGCAGTACCCGTATAGCTGAACCTTAAAACAGAATATTCTGATATAAGGTTATGCTATACGGGCACTGCTATTGCGCGGCTCCTTTTCGCAAACCTTAAAACATCCAATTTTCAGCATTTCAGCTCTAGATCATCTATTTGACAGTGAAAAGATGTTTGGAGGGCAGTCATAAGCAAAATGACATACAGAAACATATGTCCATGAAACTAAATTAGTAAATTATATCTCAAATAGCACGACTTTGCATTACCCAAATTTTCCAAGTTTTTACCACACGAACAGACGACACAGATCTAGCGACAACATAAACCAGACGACACGAACAGACGACGGGCTCGATCCCTCTGCAGATCCTTGAGCACGGGCTAGGGAGAAATTAAGAAACCGTGTTAAACTTTTTTACGGGCGACCTCAAACTTTTTCACGGGCGACCTCAAACTTTTTCACGGACCCGTGCGTTTTAAGTTTTCTGCTATTTTCGTTTTTGAAGTTCCGAAACCGTGTTTGACAGTTATTTTCCGGTTCCGTGGCGTTTGAGGGCTCTGTTAGAGATGCTCTAAGAACGTGTTGTCGTGCCACACAGTTTAAAAATAAAAACATTGGAGACAGGATCGATTTCATGAGTTAAAAAGTGTTGCTTTGGTAAAATAAAAAAGGCAGTAAATGAGTTTGACTTCTTACTAACCGAAATTTCAACAGAGAGACTATGTACTAAGTTTATACGTGTATTACACGTGCACGATTACTAGTATATACAAAGAGTTGTCTCAATAAGTTCACCAACCAAAGGCAGTTGTTGTACAGTTCAGTACAATTCAAAATAAACAAACATAAGGCCTACATACGGCAAGTACACCATGATCAAGCTCTGTATGGCTGTCGTACAAAATCAATTCATGTACAGTTCCATTGCTCTTGCTATAAACAGGGATAAGTAATGCAAAGTGTGCCGGGATATTTCAAAAAAGTTGGCTGATCTGAAATTCATTTCGCCACCTTCGGTGCCGGTAGTGGGACTAGACATGGGAGGCATCAGAGAATGGGAGGCATGCAAAAGGACTCTCAGGTTCTTAATCATCCTGCTTTGCATATTGCATGCCACAATCTTATTATTTCGGTCTTCCAACTACGGAGAAACCTAGCGCATCTGAATTTGGCTGTTCGCCAATACATAAGGATTGACCTTAACGTCGGACAAATATCAATGAATAATCGATGTATGGGTAGCAGCATTCTTCTTTAATAACACGTTTGAATTTTTTATCATTCCCCATTATATTTGCACACCAAACTGAACAAGTACATATGCCATTGGTCTGGGAATTTTGTTCGCTCTCTGTCAAACATGTAGTTATCTTCAGTTATTTTTATTACTAGTAATCAAGCACGTGCACATGCACGTTTCTAAATTCTTTGAGAGTTATAGATTGCAAGAGCCTTAATAGTCATGAGAGATAGAGTACAAGTCATGCCACAATAAACTTAGTATAGTTCAGGTATGCACACACCATTTGTATCCCTTCTGGGACAAAAAAATATTTAGGTGTTAACACAGGTAAACTTTGATATATGACATCTGGATTCTTTGACATCATATATTTATTGGTGCTCCGAATTCAGGTTGATTCCCAAGCTAACATTTTTTTAATATGGTTATTTGTGTTACAATTTGTAAGACGTGAATATAAAGTTAAAAAAAGGAAGAATCGCCAAAAAGAATTGAGGAATGGGACTCATCCTTGATTTATGTTTTGTCAGTAATGTATCTCTTCTACTTGGGTCGTGGGTGGAGATATCTCATCACACTTTACCAAACGTTTGACATAAAAAATAAACAACACCACCCTTGATTATGTTTTTTTTTTGTTCAGTAATGTAACTCTTCTACTTAGGTCTGGGACTTCAGGATATGTTGTGCAATGTGCATCACCTTCTCGCCTTCCCTCCCATTCATCAGCTGATTCCGTCGGATCTTTACTATTAAACCAGAATCCGTGATATGGTGTCACACTTCAAATGCCCTCACACTTGTATTAAATTACAATCCAGATGCCACCCTCATAGCTTCCACATAACCGTCTCCTTTGATTTCGACGAGCTGATAAGATAAGTCAGAAGGAGACTGCCTCTATGCCATCCAACTAGACGGAGCAATAAGATCGGGAGGCTGAACGATCATGGCGGGGCACGTCGCTAGCCGTAGAGCACGGACTACTGCTGATCCCCAAGCTGGTTTTCCCCGAGGGTATGCTCACGCAGACCATAGCACGGTTGAAGGGCAAGCTCGCGGAGCTGGGAGCAGGCGCGATGGCGCCGCGGTGCTCGCGGAGACGCTGCAGATCGCCAGATCCCTCGAGTATATATGCCACACTAGCGCACAGGACGCTCGCTCCGGTGCTTCCCTCCCACTACGACCCCGCGCTCGCCGCGGACAAGTCCGGCCTCCGTGACATGCTCCTCTACATCAGTCCTACAAGCGCCTTGCTGCGCCGGCATATGGACTCGCCCTCTCCGTTGCCAACACGTGGCCTTCTCAGTCCGCGTTCGACGATGACGTCTCGACGCTCTCCCCGATCAAGGTCAGGTTCCGTTTAATCCCACTCTGACGCTACTCCGTGCCATCTCTCTCGCATCTCCTTCCCGTCTCACGAAATTTCCGCTGTATGTAAATTTCACTTAGTATATTGAACTTTCCATTACATTTATTTTCCTTGCTACTTAATTACTACTCCAATGTGAAGGATAAAGGAGATACAAGGGACAATCAAAGATCGCATCAAATAACAAGAACGGCCTGATATTAACCTTCAGTATGCTTTCTGATGGTTTCCATATGCAGAGCCAGTATAGGTTGTTTTTATTGAATACTTATGCTGCCTTATGCGTAGTACTAGCTTGAGGCCTTGAGCACAAATTGAAAATTGATTCCCCTGCACGCCTCTTCACTTTTCGATCTGTCGAGGAACTTCTACAAAGAACCTTTTCTGTGTCCCCTCCAGTACCGCCGCGCACCACTCCCAGTCCCATGTTTGAGATTCTCTCTTCTTCCCGAGTTCTTGTTTGGAGTGTGTTGCATGATTGACAAATGGGAACTCTCTGCATGTGCTGTTCCCCCCAAGTGCTCTTGGAGTGGCTTGTGGACACATGCATCATCTATTTGACTTTTAATCCCCTAATCCGTACATACTACGAATTGGTTGATTTTTTATGGAGTTATGTCTTGGTGTAAGTGGTGGATGGAGAGATGGTTAATCTGAATATAGCTGATCTTTCAATTATTTTCTTTTTTCCTATGCCTGGCTATTCTATGGCCGAGCAGATCCTTCTAAGATTTTGTGGGTTTGAGACATTTATTTAATTGGCTTTCCAGGATTTCTTGTCGCCAAAATAGTGAATTGGATGAAAGTCTCTGAACAATTATTAGTTTGCTCATCCATCTTGGTGTTCACAAGTGCATGAAACATTCCTTTCCCTTCTTTTGATTGCAATGGTCCAAAGTATAGCTTCATCTTACTGCTATCTCTTATTGGTCGTTAGTTTTTTTACTATAAAAACGAAAGGGAACACAATATTAGTCTTCTTTACTATTAAATCAGAGTCCGTGGTTGGCGTCACCCATCAGACAATTTACAAACACTGCCACCACAGTACCTCTTCGCGCAAACTGTTCTTCTCCGATGCGGTGCTTGTTACAACGTATTCCTATCCTAGCGCTAATATTTTTGTTGTAACAACTCCTTTATAGTTTCATGGAAATCTCAACCATCTCCTATCCGCCACCACGAGTTTGACAGCCGGCATATATCCACCACAAGCACATGTTAGAGAAATTAACTTGTTCAAAAGGTATGACAATTGGAGGATGATCCTAAGTGTTTTCATGTCTGATCCTAATTTTTATTGCCCTTCTTTATCTTGGCTATCTGGTTATGACTGAATTCTTGATACTTGGAGTGAATCTCATAATTAAAGGGAGTGCACGAGTGGGGCTGTGTGCCTTGGGTTGACTGGAGCAAGGAATATTTTTCAGCCCTTTGATAAAGGAAAGGTATATTGGACTTGTATAGTTTTAGTTAGAAGGAAAAAAATTGTAGGACAACGAAGACGGGGCGAAAAGCATAATCCCACAAGAAAGAGGAGGAGAAGCAAATCACTTGATCAGTTAAATCCTTGTGAGTACAACCCTTTCTTTCCTTGAAGTCAGTTGTCACTGTATGCTCATCTAATTCTTCAGTTAAACTTTTCAAGTAATTTGATCATCTGATGTTTTCTTTTGCAGGGCTGTACAAGAGAGCCGAGCTGTGGCACGTGAGGGAGCAAGGGCAACTGCTGCCCCTATAATTACCCGCGCCGAGGAAACACAACTGTTAGATGACGTTCACACTCGGCGACCAGCAGGTCGAGGGACAAGAAAGAAGAAAGTCATCTGCATGCAAGGGCCTCTTTCGCTGGGTCTACATGTGCGTTCTGAAAAATGGGACTGGGAGTTACGTCCCTGAATTTCTGGTGTTGTTTTTGTCAGTTAGCTATTCCTGTTAGTACAATTTTAAGAGTACCGAATATAAGCGAGCAAGTTTAAAAAAAACGAATATAGGCGAGTAGCATTAGCTATTGTTTATCTTTTTTTAGGAAATGATATGTTACCATTAGAACATGTCCAAAGAAGATTTGTACATATCATAATTAGCTATGAGTGATTGATCTGTGAAATAGTATAATTTGTTTTTTTATATATACACCTATATGCTATGTCGGTGTAATTTAATTCGAACTACATATCATCAGCGACACGTACAGTTACGTCCCTTTCTATCTGCATTAGATATTTTTTGTTTCATTTCACAAAAAAATGTTTCTATTTTGTGGTCACGAGATAATGTTTCAATCGTCTTATGAATATTTTGAATAATTATTTTCAGTCACAGAGAGAACAAACTCCATTAGAGTAAAATCATTTGAAAAATATGATTTCATAGTTTAAGTTTTTTTTTTGTTGAGCTGCATACAAATCAGGCCAGTTTGGTAAGCAAACGTGAGGTGAGATGGGCAGTTAATTAAGAGAAAGGAGAGTAATTAGAAGAAAATTTGATACATGTAGACGTGAGGTAAGAGAGCAGTTAAGAGATATATTAGGATCTTTTTGCATGCAAAATAAATCAATGACCGGCTTTCTCTCAGATTTTTTCGCAGGATTAAATTTTGTAGAATTTCAGAGGTCGAACGAAAACAAGGTGGAACGCGGAACCTTACGTATTTATTTTGGTATAGGAGAAGAAGATAAAGTTTTTTTATTTACAATAAAAACATACAACTAATTGTATTATGATTGACTCAATTACCAAATTATGTTGGTTTCTTGCAACAGATTCACATTTTCTGCACATTTGATTTATTTACTGTATTATTTTATAAAAAAAGTAAACCCCGTAGCAACGCGCGGGCATTTAGCTAGTAGGTATGACATAACCAGTTCATGTCGCCGTAACAAATAATAAATAAACAGAACCAGCAATGAATATATCCAACACAAATAGTCAGCAAGGTGTACAATGAATATATCCATGCTGGGGGGACATCCCAGCGTGGACGTAGAGAGCGTGGATGACCTCACCATGGTGTTGATCTCGCCTGGCGCCGCGCTGTGCGACGGGGAATTTTCCAGTGAGGATGATGAGGACGAGGAGATGGAGCAGCTCCTGCCATGCCTCGCCGAGCTGGATCAGCAGGTGCTACTGCTGGAAGGCGAGGAGGTGGGCGACTGGGCGAGGAGAGAGTTTCAGCCCGTCGCGGACGTCATTGACGCTGACGCGGAGGCTGCTACGATTGGAAACCTCCTAGCTGCCAATACTGATGACGACAGTGATGATGATGATGTTGCTGACGCTGCGAGTACGGCTCCCTCATCTGGCATCGTGATACGCAGTGTCGCGGATCTGTTCAGCCTGCCAGCTGTGCTGATGCGGCCCTGCCCGCCCCCGACCGTCGTAGCAGCAGGCTCGCGACGAAGCCTCAACTCCCTGCGGTTGGCAAAGCGCAGCGTGTCCTCCACAAGAAAATTGGGCTCGACTTTGGAGATATGCCCCTGGTGGAGGCTACGAAAGAATTCAGAAACACCTGCAAGAAGGCTCTGTTCTCTGATTTGGCAATCAACGGGTTGAGGACCCTCCTCAGGCTGAACTTGCCATCCATGACGGCAGCGGATGAAGCTTTGATTGGCCTTACTTACCCAGGGGGAAGCGATTTCCCGGCTCCATCGGCGCTGGACGTCTCCGCCTGATCTGCTTCCCGACCCCCAGATCGCGCTGCGTAGTTGCGTTTTGAAGATATGACGATATATCTTTCTGAGAGAATAGACGGAGTAGGGTGATTTGGATCGTAGCGGTGCTACTTTTCTTTCGTCTAGTACGCCCTGTCATGTATGATTTTTTTCTTTTTGGTCTCGGCCGTGTCATGTTTGCTTCTCCTATATCAATATAAAAGGCAAAACTTTTGCCTCGTTTAAAAAAAAAGTATGCTACATTTGTGTTGATACATATACGATAAGTACTAACAAACCAAAGTTTAACACGTTTTTGCTTATCTATAAGAACAACATAGCATGACTCAAAGTAGAGGACATTAACGAAATCATATGAAGGATAAAAAGTCTCTGAAGTTTAAACATAGACATTATTAGCACGAAATGAGTCGGTTAAGACGACATTTTTCAGCACTATCTTTCAGTCCATGTGTAATGGAGAATTTCACAAAATGTGTATTTCGGATGAACACAAAATTAATATATGTATTGGGAAAATATATCCCATCAAAAAGAGGCTGTTACAGTAGTAGGATTTAAATGATCCTCATTCTAAATACAAAGCTCTATCACATATAAATACTATCAATATGTCTCTTTTCCTCATATATCTATTAATCTATGTATACACACAAAAAAGGGCTAGTACATTCAGTTTGGGGTGCATTTCAAGCAGCATCAGTTATACCAAAAAAGTGTTGCGCTAACAGTCTCCTATTAAACTAATCCATCCAAGCAGAAATAAGAACTAAATTCTTGTTCAATCAATCAAGAACAAGAAACGTTTCTGGAACCCATCCTTGGCGGAGGAGGAATTGGAATAGCAATTTTTTTCTTGTCAAGAGAAACGTTTCTAAACCCATCCGAAGTAACATTGAAAACCAGCTCCAAGAAACCAAAGTGCAGCAGCAGCCATGCAAAGGTCTGATTGCTTGTCAGCTACTCCCTCCGTTCCAAATTAATTATGTGGGCAAATAGAAGTCAATTAATTTGGAATGGAGGGAGTATGAATTATGCAGTGCAGAATGTTAAGCCGTTCTCTGATAATATGGGAAAATTGTGTACGCGTGGAAGGACAGTCGCAGCAGCCATGGCTCTAATAGATAATTTACCTGCCTGCTCGGCTAGGAATTTAGGCTGAAGGCATTTCCATGAGTATGAGAGGAAGCGGGAGCGACGATTAGCCTTAGCCATGCTATTCCTTGGCGACGACATGGTATCAAGATCCTGGCAATGGCAGGGTCATTGGTTCCGGCTCCCGTCACGGCCACAACCACCGTCCGTGGCGGAGGAAGAATGGGATCCGGGCACGGTGACGAAGATCGTCCTCGCTGGAATCTCGCTCCTGATTCCGGTGGCGTCCGTGGCGTGGGATCGCGCATGGCCGCGGCGGGCAAGGACGGTGGGCGATGATGCACGGCGTCACGGGCAAACAACAGCGTGTGTGCGTCGAAGATCGCGGCACATGGAGCTTCAGTGGCGGCGATCGGAACGGCAGCTGCGTGCCCATGAATCGTCATGAGGGCGACGGGATCACGGGATTGATTAGCTTTTGTTAGCGTTCAAGTGACGGACACAGCGTTTTAGCGCTAATGAAGGGCGGTAGTTGAGCCGTTAGATATTGGCTTAATGGTTGCGATTCGTTGGATATGCCCCTCTGGCTCTTTTTATATTGGTATTGGTATAGACAACCTAGTAAGGTGGCCCTCACAAATGCGAGGGCATCATCTTTAGCATTTAATTGTGTTTTTAGAGATACTATAAACATGAAATTCTTAATTACATGGTTCTATGGACACCGAAACCGTGATAATAAGTAAAATATGTGTGAAATATAGTATGAACCGATTTAATTTGTGTCCGAATATTCTGGGATATTTTTAAAAATCCATGCCATGGTTTTGTAATGTCGATAATGTTATTTTAATCTATTTTTACTCCTTCATATTTTCCCTACTCTTCAATCTAAGCGATATACAGTCCTTCTCAAATATATTTGTCAATCTTATCAGAGAACTATTTCCAAAATTTAAAGTAGTCAAAGGTTTAGTGCTTTAATCTCTACTATTTCCGTGACATCTAAATCATGCTCAGCCTGTCATTAACACTCCTTAGCAACTATCATCATTTATATCCCAATACATTAGGTCAATTATTTGACAGTTCAAACCAAATATAAAATAAAAAACTTAAATGGCAATGATATGTCCACTAAAATATGATAGGTAAAGAAAAGTTTTAATTACGGTTTTTGTGTGATCATTAGAGAACCATTCTTAAGACCTATAGTGATGCAGATAACATTCTCATTAATGAAAACAAATCATATGACTAAACGTTCTCACAAATCCTTTTGAAGTCACTTTCACCGTAAAGTCAATAGATACACGTTGTCCATACCAAAGTTGAATACTTGTGCATCACTTTTTATCACATTAATATAATGTATGGGTATTGATACTTCTATTGTAGCATCATACAAAGACAAAAATAATAGAATTTGTAGCTATATTTTTCATGACATACAATATTTTTATGTTTTTGTACATAAGAAGACAAATTTGTGAACCAAAGTAACAAATAGAGCATGTGATATTTTCTAGTACAAATTCACCAATTATGTAATCTGAGAAGCTCATGTGCTAAAATATTCATGAATCACATGCTACACACATTTATATCAACTTTTCTTAATATGTTAAATTTTATATCATTTTTTTGATTTGGGACTCCGTGTAGCCTACTACCCAAATGACCGCATGCATTTTTGTTTTGCTGCCTACGTTTTATACACCGGCTTATACACATGGTATTCCAATCAAAATCTATGCGCGGACACTTATTGCACAATAGCATACATTGCCTTATGAGAAAAATTCATATATAGTCTTTGATTCTTCTCAATCTATCACTTTTTTATAGTGATCCTCATCTATGTTCTATTTCTGCGTATGCATTTTTTTAAGATAAAGAGTATATATTCATATCGTGAAGATACCAGTTACACCCAGCCTCTACAACAACGTAATAACCAGATTCACACAGTCAAAATACAAAAAGAAGAAGAAATAAAAAAAGAAAAATTCCGCTACAGAGTTACAGTTCTGGCAACAGCAGCACAACCACCACCAAGACAACACCTGATGTCCAAATTTTCCAAAAGCAACGCCTTCAAAAATGAAACAGTGCATAAGCGCCGTCGTCACCCGATCGGAGATCTTGGGTTTTCACCCTGGAAATAGTCTCCGATCTCAAAACAATGCCTTCAGCAAGGTCATTGCCAGGCCCAGACCTTGTATTTTCACCCTGACAATTATGCATACGTGCTTCTCAATAGAGAACCACATTTTATTTATATCTAAGCAATCCTCGAAACAGGCTTTCGCCCCGCTTTATAAATAAAGCAACCACCGTTTGAGACCGCTGCTGGGCCAGACAACACAATGCCCAAAAGAAATGACAGAAAAAAAGAAAAAGAAAACGAAGAGAAAACAAAGCCAACAACAGTGGCTCGACGAAGGGTGACCCGCGACCGCTGCGTCCTCCGGAGAACTCCCGCCACGCTCCAAGCGCTCCGAAGCGTCACATACCAAGCAGCACCTCCAAGAAGGGAAGCGACGATGACGACGCTGCTGCCCGGACAGGTCCTAGGGTTTCCCCCGATACGATACGAGAGGTGGAGAGGAGGTATACCCGACACCCTTCAAGAAGGTCGATGATACCCACAGGCGTCACCGTGACGGTGTCAAAGCGACAAGGATTTCTCCCGACCCCTCCAAAACCACACTCCCAGACGCTTTGTATTGCTCCACCAAGCTTGCCGCCCACCAGCATACGCCACCACGGTCTTGCAGTCACCCACGTCTCACCGTGACACACGATGCGGGACCGGTAAAGAGGAAAGGAGGAAAGGAAGAGACTTCGGCGAGGGTTAGCACAGCAGGAGCACGCGGGAGGGAACTGCCTCCACCGCCTTCCAGCGATAGCCGACCGGATATAGCACCAGCAGGTCAAACCAGGCCAACCTGGCCTAGCCGTGCCCGAATGGGCTCGTGAAGCATGGCGCCGCACTGCAGCAAGGGTGCTACCATCCATGCCAACCTAGCACTAGTCCCTACTCCTTCTATCAGAAGATCCACCAAGATCCCCGCCGCCAAGTAGCAGCGTCGTCGCCCTTGTGTTCACCCGGGCCTGCCGGACCCTCGCCGGTCTGAGGAACCACAGCCACTCGTCGAAGAAGCACACAACCGCTCTCCACCGGCACACCCGACCAAAGCCAGCACTAGGTCCAGACCCACCTGGTCTAGAACTCGCCGAGGCTCGGGACGCCGCGGCCACCAGATCTGGGCCCACCTGGCCGGAATCCGATGTCCTAGCCACAGCCAGGAAGCGGGCCGAGGCCGCACTACCGTCCAGCATAACCCTAACGGCCCAGATCAAGCCCGGATGGACCCAGATCTGGGCCACACCGCCCTGGCCGTCACCACCTCGCTTGCACCGGCCGCTGAGCTTCTACCGCCACCAGCGTGGTGCGCCGCCGCCGCACCTCACACAAGCTGCCGGGACACCACCAGCACACCACCGCGTCACCCCGGTCCCTCCCTGTCGCTATCTCGCAACCAAGTCCGCAAACCGCCGCCGTCACCAAGCGCGCCTGCCGGCCGACGCACCAGGGCAGGCACCAGACTAGACCCACCAGGCCAGGTCCAGCACCCAGCCCCGCCGAGGCCATGGGAGGCACACAGGACGCTGCAGATGAGATCCACGACCACCTGCCGTAGACCCGCATCGCTGCACAGGAGATCCACGGCCACCTGCCGCAGACCCATCTCGAGCAGAGCCCGTAGACCCAGATCGGGCCCAGATGAGCCCAGATCTGGGCGGCCGCCACCCCTGAACGTCGCGGACGCACGGGCGAACACCCGAGGAAGACGCGCGTGAAGCCATCCCTGCGCATCCCGCGCGTGTAGTCGCCCCTGCACAGCTCCAGGACAACCGCACCGAACCTGCACGCACGGCCCGCCCTCGGCCCAGATCGGCCCCGGGTCAACCTGCGACCGCCGCAGAGCAACCGCGCCGAGCCTCCCGTAGCACCACCCGCTTGCCGCGCTCCAGCTCACCGCGCCGCCAGGACGTCGCGCCCTCGAGAACACGTCGCGTCTCCGTTCGAGGAGCTCGAGAGGAGCCGAGAAACCGAGAAACGACGCCCCGCCGCCACCTTCCTTGGACGCGTGTGGCTTTGCCGGCGCTGTCTCCGGCGGCGGCGGTGCGGTGAGGGGAGGACGGAGGGCCAAGCCGGCCGGCGGCTAGGGTTTCCCCCGAGTCGCCTGGCGCGGGCGACGCGGGGGGCTCTCCCTCTTGGTCGTGTCCAAGGACGAGTGTTTTCTCATATCTAAGCAATCCATGTAGCTAATAATTAACAAATATTAGTGGGATGATTTTTGTCGTAAGGAAAGTGCACTTTTAACAACACCTCCTAGCAAGGTAAGTCCTAGCAAGGTAAGGAGTTTCCTTTTAAATGTC
The DNA here is from genome assembly GCA_026929855.1 of Poa annua. Classification (NCBI taxonomy): domain Eukaryota; kingdom Viridiplantae; phylum Streptophyta; class Magnoliopsida; order Poales; family Poaceae; genus Poa; species Poa annua. The sequence continues at coordinate 3,147,490 of CM049437.1, forward strand.
GGTAACTTTTTTCATTTTTCTTTGGCAGTGCTTGAACGGGTTCTTTTTGCTAGACCTGATTTTTAGTTCAAAGAAAAAAAGGAAAGAAGTCCAATCTAGACACGATATGATCTGTATTTATTTTTTTGAACTGTACGATCTGTCCGGTATGCATACCTATCCTTCTACGGGAGGATTCTACCGATCAGTTTTCTTTCTTTAAGAAAACAACCGACCAGGTTTGTGCTACTCATTCCACGTGATAAAAAGGTTTGTGCTATCCACGCTGGAGGGAGTACCACGTTAAAACTGGTCAGCGCATACCACGTTAAAGTTACACATAATTTTTCATTTATAATCCTAACAATCAACGTGGTGTCTCTATTTTAAAACCCCTGTATTTTGCTTTTAGTACACAAATAGATAGAATAGATAAACAGAGACCCAAGCGCATGATTTCATGAGTCTACAATTTACTCACTAGTTAAAAATCCAAAAGTGGCCAAGATTACCTGCCACAAGGCCCCAAATGAACTACATTTGGGGCATGCGTAACAATGGAGAAGTAATTATCTCAGGAGTTTGCTACAACTGAAGGATAATTAATTTTCACAGACGAGTTGTGTTTGCATACCTAATAAATCATTAAATCCAATACGAGGTGACCAAGAAGCTGCATTTCAAGCCAATATTTGCAGGTCACTATCGATGCGGGTTATGCCCAAGAACCATGAACTCGAGCGGACTCCCAGTATTGCAATAAATGCTGAACTGGTATTAGCAAAATAAAGAATAATATACTCCCTCCGTCCAACAAAGGATGTCACACTTTCTATCAAATTTGGATGTATCTTGTCTAGATACATCCAATTTTTTATGAAGTTGAGACATCCTTTGTTGGACGGAGGGAGTACCAAACATTGGCTAAAAATTCAGAAATTTTACAACCTTTTGTAGCAATTACAGTAAGGTAGAAAACAAATACAACATAACACGGTTCCAGTCTTATACGAGTTTCAGAGATAGATTCTCATGTAGGGTACAGATAGTAGACACATTACCCATCAAATAAAAAAAGATAGTAGACCCATTGCCACAGAGAAATTCAGACTTTTGATGGAAAACCAGCGATTAAGCTAGATAGAGACGTATAAAAATATTACTACTGCTCAACAGAGGCGCCTGACACAAGCACGTCCTGATGTCAGAATTCTTATTCCTGAAAAATTAAGAGGGGAATAATTATGGAAATGGAAATTGAAGTGTAAAAGTGAGTTATTTCCACACCTGCAGATGCTTACCCTTTGTCTATATGTACAGGCAATCGACCTCAATACCTCAGTAGAAATCGACAGAAATGAGCATGTCATCGAAAGTCCAAAGGTCCATGTTGCCGACCACGTCCTGAGATCCATCACAGCTTAAAATGTTTTCAACTGACTCATCTGAACCACCATCCATCAGGAACTTCATGTATGGTTCCAAGTCGGCAAGATCAACATTAGCATTACCCATCACAGGAGAGACTGCTGCATTAGTGGCATTGTTCTGGAAGAATACAGATTCGTCAACCTCTGTCGAGGTGAGAATGGATGCAAGCACAGATGTTATGTCAGGGGTCTTGGTATCATTCTCCCAGCTAAAGTCTGAGCAACAAAAGGAGTTGCTCCCTTGATCAGAGGAAAGGTTCATGAAAGGAGCCTCAACTGCATTCACTGTAGGCACGAATGACATGATTTGGGGCTGTATGAATGACTCAACTACGGTATAGTTGACAACAGGGTAGGAATACGCATATGTGTTGTCCATGGCGTAGACTGTGGGCTTCTCTTCGGTGCTGAATTCAGGCACGTTCATAGAGGCAGGCTCAGCACGTCGCTTTTGAGAAGCCACAGGAGCCTCATATGCGAAATTGACCTTTGCCTTCTTGCCACGAATCCTGCGTGCTTCAGCGTCATAGGCTCTGGCAGCTTCCTCAGCAGAGTTGTAAGTGCCAAGCCAGACACGGACACCCTTGCGAGGATCTCTGATTTCAGCAGCCCATTTACCCCAAGGGCGTCGTCGGATGCCCCTGAACTGGTTCTTTCTCTTCTTTTTAGCAGGAGAAGTTGCATTCAATCCATCTGAACGAAGCAGTGAGGTCAAAGATAAAGAGTACTGCTCTAAACAAGATCATCACAAGACGTCTGCTACTCCATGGAAGTATGCTAGTATATTACTCGATGGAGTATATGGTAGTGTTGCTTCATTTGAACAGTTTAGGGTGGACGTAGACTACAAGCCTTAATAAAGTATTAGAGCATAACATAATTTAGCAGAAAAATGACTGCACAGCAAACTAACTGTTCATTTAGGAGACGAAAATCAGAGTGTAGTCTAATCCCAATGTATAGAAGACAAAAAATCTTCAGAACAAGACACCGGTACAGCATCAATCATAGAGAAAGTAGAACCCTGTCTGCCCAGTATGGCATCTAGGAGAATTCGTTTTCCATATGACACTCACCAAACAAAATATATGTTTAAATCACAAATCATGCTAAGAGAGACTTAAGAATTAAATCTACTAAGGACATTCAGTTTATGAATCAAGAGGAGTAGCATATATTGACCACATCATATTATAGGCATGATTAGTGATAGAGATAACAATTAGGGAAATCATGCTAAGCGAAAGGATCAACACAGCTCCAAGCTTTACGAAAGCAATGGCTCGCTGATAAGCAAATCGAAGATGCAACTAGCTAGCCCGAGCAACAGCTCACCTAAGAAAACGAATCTATCTTTCTTTGAAATCGTAAACAGAACACTAATTCCACACAGATCTGCAACCGTGACCAAGAAAGGAACGGTTTTTCTCAACAAAACACCTATCTTTTTCGCCCGAAAAGACCGACAGAAGCGCCAGAATCCGTGCGGAGCCAGCCAGGATCTTTTACCTCCAGCGACGCCATTCCGGCGCGCGGCGAAGGGCTTGACCTCGTCGTGGGAACCCATTTCCGCCTCCCCGAGCTCCTGCTCGAACCCCTGGAAGTCGGCCTCGAAGTCCTCATCGCCGTCCTCCTCAGGCACGCGGCGGCGTCTCACCACCGCATCGTCTCCCCAGGGCCTCTTCTTCTTTTTCTCCGTCTGCCAGAGGTGGCCGCAGGTGACCCGCCGCGGCGGCGGCATGATGTCGGAGAGAATGGCGCCGCCGCACATGGCTGGCGAGTTGCGGGAGCAGGTGGGACTGAGCAAGCGAAAAATGGAGCAGAGCAGGACGAGACGTATGGATCGGTTGGTGCGGGATGTGTTGTTTGCGCACTCTCTCTGCTTCAGAAATGGCTCCGCCGGACAGCGAATATACACTCGCAAGGAAACTCGGCCCCGTTTGGAACGATGGAAATATAAAAGTAGAAATAGGAAAAACGCAAAACGCAGTAACTGAGGTGTCATATTTACTGAATTTATACAGGAACTAAAATCACAGAAAAAATTTCCGACTGGCGTTTGGTTGTCACGTATGAAAAATACAGAAATTGTAGACACGGGGAGATGAAAACATGAGGTGAGACGTCACGTTTGTTTTTCTCCAAAATTCTTATGAAATAGTTTATGTCATAGAAATTTTAAAAGAATCTAAGATTCCTATTCCTTTGTTCCAAACGGTGTCATGGGAAAGTTTCCTGTATCCTATTAATACGAATTTCCTTTGTTCCAAATGGGGCCTCAGTGGGGTGGGGTGACGACACTTTTTCCCCCTAAAACGGAGGCAAAACGGGGCAAGACGTAACGGGATGATTGATTGGTTAGGTGGCTGAAACATGGTAGAGGTCGTGTGATGTGTGATTAACAGCTGAGGTCCATGGCAGAGACACTTATTTGTCACGTCCCGGTCACAGAGACGGGGGACAACCAGATCTCAACCAGAAATTGTATATGGATTACAGGATAATGATTATTTGTGGTTACAATCAAACCATGGATACAGTAGAATTAGAGGTGAGGAATCAGCAAAGCATAGGGATGAGGATACAGCGGCAAGGAGGAGAGACAGAGGAGCAGAGGGAGAGAAACTTGGAGACAAAATTCTGTTCTTCGATCCCTCCCTCGTGTGCTGGTCTCCTTGTATATAAGGATCGGTTCACCCTCCTGTAGTTGGCCCAGCCCAAGGACCATTAAACCTTCTATGGTAAAGCCCAATAGGAGTGTGTGGGCATGACCCATAGGGCATGACATTCTCGCCCCCTTAAAATGCGGCTTGCCCTCAAGCCGATGATAAGGTGCCACTGAACAGCAAAAGCCACCTGAATCCCGTGGCACTCGTTGGACAACCAATGCTGACCAACATGTAATAGCAACAGTAGCATAACCACTATGATCATAATCACCATCATGTCCAAGAGAGGAAGGTGTTGGCGCCAGGATCCCATTGCTCATATGCATCCAAGACGTCAGGAGAAATCACAACAGGCATGTGAGCTATCCAGTACAGGCCTTGAGCTTCAAAAATAGTCAAAACATCAAACCATTTTAGTCCTTGGAGTGACAAGACAAATTTTGAAATCACTTCAAATACAGTAGTGTATTGCTCATGCTCCTTGCACTGAGCTCTTATATTTTCAGCGCCCCTTATCCCCAACTATGGTCTATAGCAATACCACATTGCAACCCCAACCGATGAGTTAAAACTGCATCAAAGCACCCAGATTTCACCAAATTATCCGGCAGCTGAACAACGTCCATGTGAACCCTCATGTTGCTACTCAAACGGACTACACTGAACCGGCATAGACAAGTGCATTCTTTGTGCTTTTTCCCATGTGTGGATCCCCTTATCACAAGCAGCCATTAATATTTTATCTAGCAGCCACACTGAGTGAGGAAAGCAAGAACGAAGAGAAATAGCACTACACTTCCGCTGCTCTTCTAGTAGGGAAAAGGCTGCTGCTGGCGAACAGAAACTGCCTACCGCTGGCGAACGGCTGTTCGCCAGTGGGAACTCGTCAGTGGTGTTCGCCAGCGATAGTGGCGGTAAGTGCTGACGAACAGCGGCTGTGTTCGCCAGCGGTAGCGCGATTAGCGCTGGCGAACAGGCTGTGTCGTGCTTGCCAACGGTATTTTTTCCGAATTTTAATTTTTATTAAAAATTGCATTACAGGCTTATATATATATATATATATATTCTACAACCACTTGTAGAATAACTATTTTACAACCCTTCTGAACTTCGTATTTTACGCAAGTGAACTTCGGCGGTTAGAGAAGTTAACTTCGGATTTTTCAGCTAAACTTCACAAAAAAATTACAAATGAATTTTGTGGCTGACAATTTTTTTCCTGAACTTCGGCCGTCCAATGTGAATTTCGGAATTTCACGTAAGTTAACTTCGGAATTTTTCAAGTGAACTTAAAAAAAAATTTGGCTGACAATTTTTTTCCTGAACTTCAGCCGTCCAGTGTGAACTTCGGAACTTCACGCAAGTTAACTTCGGGAATTTTGTTAACTTCGGGAATTTTTCAAGTGAACTTCACAAAAAAATTACAAATAAATTTTTTGGCTGACAGTTTTTTTGCTGAACCTCGCATGTACAGTATGAACTTCGGAACTTCAGATAAGTGAATTTCGGGTATTTTCAAGTGAACTTCATAAAAAAAATTACAAATGAATTTTTTTACGTAAGTGAACTTCGGTTTTTTTCAAATGAACTAAACTTCAGGAAGCAGGAAAAATGAACTTCAAAGTTGAACAACATTTTTTTCTAAACTTCGATCTGACACCTAAGTGAACTCCGAAACACACAAAATGGTGTTGGTCACACTTGGAAAAACAAAAAGGCACAAATGGTGTTGGTCTAAATTTCGGATAAGTCACCCTAAAAACATCCTCGAAGTGAACTCCAGGGTGGCCGCATGGTAGACTCCCATGGCGTCTCGGGTAAACTCCAGAAAAGGGGAGGGCTGTACGCGCTGGCGAGTACAGAAGCAACAAATCTCACACCTCTGTTCGTCCCCGTCGCAGAGCCGTGGTGGCATTTTCTCCAAGGAGACGGGCTTCTCACACGCTATGGTGGCCGGTGGCCTCGTGTGCGATGGAGGAGGCCGGTGGCGGCGTCGGTCAGGGCACGCTCCAGGGAGGAAGGCGGCACCGTGCGGGAGGTGGGGGTCCCAGGCGGCGTGCGGTGGAGATGGGGGCCCCGGCGGCGTGCGGTGGTGGAACGTAGGGGCGGCGGCCTCCTGTCGGCGGGGATCCATCCTCCTGTCCGTCGCGGCTCTCCTCCGGCCACCTCCTTCCCGGCGGCGGCGCTCCTCCGGCCACGGGCCACCGGCCGATTTGGTGTCTGGTTTGGTTGGTGGGTCGGGGGGTGCGGGATGGAACCGTGGCGCGAAGGAGGGGTTGATCCGATCTGATCTGGCCGGAGGGGAGGGGAAGGGGGACGGCGGCTCGCCGGCCGAGCTCTCGCCGGGGCGGAGGATGGCGGAGGGGTGGGGGTGGGGGCGTGCGGTGGAGGTAGCGCCGGCGGCGCGCGATGGCGGTTTTCGGAACGAACGTGGGGAACGTGAGGAGGAAGGTGGGATCGGGCCATCGGGGTGGGTGGGGTTTTCTCGGGCTGGGTAGGTGGGTGCGGTTCGGTTCCCTGATTTTGTCGGATTGGTGGGTTCGGGTTAAGAAGGTCTTTATTTGGGGTAGGGTTGTAGAATAACTATTCTACAACTCTTAAGAGGGGGTTGTAGAATAGTCCCACCCTATATATATATATACAGCAAATATTTCATACAGAATTCATAGTGTTCATCGTATTACAAAACAAGTAGTCGGTTCTAGTTCTGATTCTAACTTCCGGGTCCAAGCTTCTAGCTCCTACTTTCTTGCTCCACTCACGTCAACACAAGATTTGCATTCATGCATATCACAAGATCTACGCTCATGCATATATATATATATATATATATATATATATATATATATATATATATATATATATATATATATATATAGGTAAATTAACTATATATATATATAAGTACTTGAATTAATAGAAATTGAATTGACTTACAAAGTGAGAAATAAACAAAGTTGGTATTGTCAACTGAAAAGCATGCCTCATATATATAGTGAAACACACAAGGAATTCTGATAGTTTTGTGGAACCAAGCAGGAAGCACACAACTTATGTGTGTGCATAATACAAGGTTCCACAAACTATCAGGGTCAACTGAAAAGAATGCCTCATACTTAGAGAGAAGGTAAAATGCAAGTTAAAAAGCACTCAACAAAACCAAGCAAGACCTCATATGAAATTGATGACACACATGAATTTCAGGGATGGAGCAAGCGAACAACGTGTAATGAACACTGCATATGTGTTCAGGCAACATGCAACCATCTGTTCTAATCATCGGCCGGGTAGTGAAACAGTAAGAATAAACGCAGAACTAATAAACAAGTAGTTTTAAAAAAATGCCTCATACTTAGAATATTATTAGAAACACACAATGAATCCTGATAACCTTGTAGAACAAGTAGGAGGCACACAACTTATATGTGTGAATCATACAAGGTTCAACAATCTATCAGGATATCATATAGTGCGCCATATTGTTTTAATCATCGGCATTCTAGAAATAAAGTACTGTGTCAATTGAAAAGCATGCCTCATACTTAGACCGGACACACAAATTCAGAGATGGAGTAAGTGAGATCCAGTGAGATGCAAAAAATCTATATTCGTGCACATCACAGGTCTCACTCACTCCACCTCTGGATCACACGGTGTCACCTCAATTTAATCATCGGCATGTCAAATGATGGTAAACAGAGAGAAAAGAAAATGCAAATTAAAAAGCACTCAACAAGCAAGGCCTCATATGGAATTGATCACACACACATGAACTTCATGTACGGTGTAAGCAAACAACGTGGAATGAACACTGCATATGTGTTCAGACAACATGGTTCGCTCACACCTCCCTGAAGATGCAACGTGCAACCATATGTTCTAATCATCGGCCGGGTAGTGAAACAGTAAGTTCTAAATGAAAAGTATGCCTCATACTTAGACTGGACACACAAAAATTCCGAGACAGCGTTTCCGAGATCCCGTGGGATGCAGAAAATGTGTATTCGTGCACATCACAGGTCTCGGAGACGTCGCCTCTGGATCATATAGTGTCACAATATTTTAGTCATTGACATTTCAAAATGCAAGTTAAAAAGCACTCAACAAAAACAAGCAAGGCCTCATATATATATGGAATTGATCACACAAATGAACTTCAGGGACAGTGTAAGCGAACAATATGGAATGAACACTGCATATATGTTCAGCCAACATGGTTCACTCACACCTCCCTGAAGATGCAACGTGTGCAACCATCTGTTTAATCATCGGCCTCATAATATAGGCACTGAAAGAAAACCACAATTGGCTCATTTTCCAGCTCATTTTCCAGTTCCCCAATGGCAGGATTTAGTTTAACAGTGGTAGCATGTATCATTACAGCAGTAGTAGTACTAGTGCTTACTTGAAGCTATTAGTACACCTCATGCACATAATTCACACCGACAATTGAACTAAGCAGCTATTTCCACAAACCAGTAGCTTACTGCATAAGCCAAAAGGGGGCTACTTCTTCCCAAGTACCAACAGGCAATAACGAAATGTAGCAATGCAGAATAAACCAAGCAACTTAGGTCATAACCAGCAAATGCTCTTGCTGTTTCAAACTAAATTACAGGAAAAACTACTCATGTAAATTGATCAAACTAAATTGAATCAAGTTCAAGGGTTCAAGCATCCTAGAAAACTATTAGAAATCAACTTCATGATCAATTAACACATAACTCCAACTATTCAAACTCTCAAAACAAGACTTTAACTTGGTCATAACCAGCAAATACTTGTGTTGTTTCCAGAATTCTAAAATAACAAGTAGCCACTTTTAGAAATTCATAACAATAATAATACCCATACAATTAATTAAATACTTATGCATTAGAACCTAGGCATCACACACCATCTAGGGGAGAACAAAACAAGAATTAAGATGAATTTAAAGGTCCTGCAAGATCAGATGCATAGGCACAGATCGAAGCTCACCCTGGAAAGGTCGATGCTCACCGTGGAGGTCGGGGCGAGGGCGCGGCGGCCGTAGAGGTCGAGGGCGAGGGGACGACGGCGACGATGCGGCGGACGACGAGTTGGCATCCGGCGACACCGCCACTGCCATGGCACCCTCCAGGAGCCGCAGCCCGACGATTTGGCATCCGACCCATGCCCCACTTCACGGCGCGGCGAGCCTCCCGCTTCTTCTCGTTGCGGCTCCTCCCGAGGTCCCCGGCGTCGCCCGAGTCCTTGCCGTCGGAGGGCAGGGGCGCGACGGGGCGGAGCGTGCCCCGCTGGTGCGCGCGCCGGGGTGAGGAGGACGGGGGCGCGAGGGAGGAGAGGAGCTAGGCCGGCCTGAGGAAGAGGAGGCAGAGCGGGCGGCGCAGTCGGCACGGCGGCTGTTGGCGGAGTACACGAGATCGGTTCGTGGGAGGAGGAGGGGAGAGGATAAGGAGGAGAGATAGGGGTGCATGCGTACGTGAGGGAGAAAAAGGGGATCGACCGCTCAGTATACTGCAAATTACTGCTGGCGACCCTAGCGTCTATATACAGTCTGTAGATACCGCTGCCGCACTAAGTTAAACGTTCGCCAGTGGAAAGAATTGTACCGCTAGCGACCATGCTATTCTGTTCGCCAGCGGTAAGCCCAGGGTACCGCCGTTACCAGCCAGACGCTACCGCTGGCGAACGTTTCTGGTTGTCCGCCAGCGGTAGCACTTTTACCGCTGGCGTACAAACTATTCTGCTCGCCAGCGGTATATTTACTGGCGCACGCAAAATGCTGTTCGCCAGCAGTATAGGGGTGGCTATAAGCCTTTTCCTACTAGTGCCCTCACAAATGCGAGCGCGTCATCTTCAGTATATTGAAATCGTTAACTTTTTTCCACAATTTGTATCTTTTGCCTCTTCCACTATGATATACTAGACATCTTTTTACATGTATTCATTATTTAAATTATACAGTTTTGATATATTTTATAAGATGATGGTTCTAATAAAATAAGAAATCTTCCGGAGAATATAATGAGGCAATCCTAGTTAGTATATTGAAATTGTTAGCTATTTTTATTTGAAAATATTTTTATCTTTTTCCTCTTCCAGTTTGATAGACACGATATTTTTTACATGTTTCAATTTTAAAAGTGCACAACTTTAAATATTTTGTATAAGCTGAGGGTTCTAAGAAATAATAAATAACTTAAACTAATCGTGCAATGGCTCGATCAATTATAATGTGCTTGCTAGTGTAGTCAAGCCATGTAGCTCTACGTCTCCCTCTTTTTTTGCAACTCTATGCCGAGCAATATGGTCCTCATGTTCCACTCCTTGGAGAAAAGATAGGTTTGTGTTGAGATCCTTACTTGAATATACAATGGGGTCCATCTTATATAAATGAATATTTCAGTAAAATAATGACCAATATACACTCAGGGCTTCATTTCATCCACGCCAGGCTATTTAAATTAACCCTATGATGATGCGCATGTTGGCTCTAATAACTGATTTAGCCATATCTCTTGTAGTTATTATTGCCACACACGCAAATTTTATAAGTTGCTAGGAGTGTTATTTGACTATAGAGTAGAAACGGTAAAATGAAGCATTTCACGTGCTATGATTTTATTTATGACCCAATGGTGTATCATTTCATTGTATTATATTGGTATAGATGTTTGCGCCGAGAACTAAAACGGTCAAATCGGGCTTACAGTATGTACATCTACTAATTAGCATGTGCACTTACAATATTTCTGATTTGATATATGTCTAAATGCAAGTTTAGTGATATCATACCATTATAAATTCTAGATATATAGAATAGAATAATCTCGATTCGTGAATTCTCATGATCGTATCATTATATTTTCTTTCCGGGTGCAAAAAAAATAATATGAATTATTTTTTCATGGATATTATTTATTATAAAATGAGACTTAGAACTTTCAAATAAAATAGTGATGGTAGCATGTATGATTTTTTCAAATCATATAAACAATTCAAAAGTAAAATCTGAGACGCCCAAATATTTGATATTTGTTTGTTTTGATAGTCAAGGAAAAAGTTGTATTCAAATGATATTTTATAGCGGGAGTGTTAATCCGAATAAAAGCATTGTTGATTCTTTATTCAACTAAATGTTGAAGCACTTCTTGACTTTTGTAATCAAAGTCTCTCTCTCTCTCCCTCCCTCCCTCCCCCTCTCTCTCTGTCTCTGGCATTTCTTCTATATACGAGAAGACTTGAATGTGGGTCGATCTAATTTTAGTATGAACATGAAGATTTATTAGTTGAGGTATACTTATAAAGAGGGTTTACATGATTACTGATGTTTCAATAGTATGTCCATGTCAGTGTTCTAGCGCATACCGCCCTCATTCCCAAAATAGTGTAGTTTTAAATCTTTTTCTTCTTTAAATGTTTTCTAGTTTGACCAATTTCGTAGAAATTGGTAGCAATATCTATGACATGAAATTAGTATATAGTAAAACCATATTCCAAGCTGCTTCTAGTAATATTGATTAGGTGTCACAAATATTAATATTTTTTATTAAGTTAGAGAAAAAACTAAAACTACACTTGTAAACGGGGGGAGCGAATGTTTTTTCTCTTGAGAATTATGATTTAATATAGGTGGTACTTAATTAGGATGACCTATCTTTTAAGGAAATTCAGTTTCGCACATGGGAGCATATGCTCAACATTTTTAAATGTCAAGAATTCTGATTTTTTTTTTTGCATGAACACCTATACATTCCATGTGCCAACTTGCAAGATTTGCGGAATACCGATTTTTTTGCGGTCTGTTGATGACCGTAGATGACCTGTGTCAAAAGAATACGGTTAGGTTGAGACTCCAAGTGCAAAGTGTATAGTAAGGGAAAAGACTTATTTTACCCACGAGGGTGACTCGAGGGTTTAATATCGAACTCTCGGGGAAATGAAACAAAAGTTATTGTCTCCTTATCCTTCTTTATGTAACCTACAAAACAAAGTAGATTGTTTTGTGCCCTCAACCCCATCAAGTGGTTGTCAAGCACAAGGTGTAAGTAAAAGATATAGAAATAGCAAATGCAAAACAAAAGTAAATATGCAATGGTATAAATAAAAGTTCAAGGATGTTATAAATGACATGAGATGATGTTTTTGTGGTTTGTATGGTGTTTGCAAGATATAAAAGTATTTTTGTATTTTCGGATTTAATAATGACAGAAAATGTAAAGTGCAATAAAAGTGTTGCAAAGGTGTTTCTTATGATTAAAAATGGACTGGGGTTCATGGTTTCACAAATGAACTCTCTCTTTTATATAGTGGTAGATAATGGAACATAGAAATTGACATATGAGATTGCAATAAGACAAGTTATTAATAATATGAGCATCACGTCCTAACATAAAGATCTTTTGGTTATTAATCTCTCTTATACTCCACCAAGATGCGAACTAAATCATAACATCTCAGTAACTAAGATAAACAGGGTATAGGTTTAAGTTCAATGACATGAAGTTTAAATAAGAACATGCTAGATCTAGTCATGGTGATAGTGGCAATGTCACCCACATACCTCCGGTAGCATGGTATTTCCTTCATCCCTAGTGAGGCAACAAAGCAAGGTAAAAACCCAAGTGGATCACGGTATTGTTGTCAACTTACCACAAAACCACCCCCCGTTACTCCAACTAATGCACACGTTCCCCCTCACACGCTCTCATAAACAAGTTGGATCAAAACACATAGACAAGAACGGGGTACATAATATGCATATACTTTCATAACAAAGACATAATATTGTCAATCATCATAACATATATCAACTTAAGAAAGAGAGGAAGAGGGAAAGCTTACCGGCACGAGGTCACCGGCAAAGGGCGCCACCACTGGGCCGCTTGACGGTGTTGCGCCAACCAGTGGGTGCACGCAGCTCCGGCAAGAGGGCCAGGGAGGCGCCGCTCCTCTCGAGTTGGCCTTCGAGTTGTTTTCGATGGAGAAAAAGGAACGAGAAGGAAGAAGAAAGTTAGGAGCTCGTGCGGGCCTCGTGCCTCCGGCGGCGCGGCTCATCGCCGTCGTCGGAGCACGGCCGGACACGGGCATCCGCCGCCGCCGTCGAGCTCGGGAGAGAGACACGGGAAAGAGGAGAAGAACAGAATGGGGCTAGGGTTTCGGGAAGTGACCGGTTCGGTCTCTTTGATCGAACGAGAATCACGCTCCGCCGTCGGATACAATCGAACGACCAGGATTGAACAGAGTCTCCAGCGCGGCGGTACGCAGGCCGTGGGCTGTTTTGCGCGGTAGAATGGGCCATGGGCCGTGGCGACGAAGTTTTATTCTTCACCGCGTGCGCGCGACAGAGAGCGAACCGTGGGCTGGGCCGTGAGCAGTTTTTTGTACAGTTATTTATTTATTTATTTTAGCATAGTTTTGGCATTTGTTATGTCTAGTTTTGTGCTAAATTTTGCATAGTTTTTCCCTAGTCAAATTATTCCAACGAAAATTTGTCTAGGAAATACAATAGTATACAGAAAGTTTCTGAAAAGTATAAAGTTTTTGAATTTTATTCATTATTTCCGCTGCAAATAGTTAAAAGTAATCGGTTAAAAGCAATAAAGTGATAATTAATTTTTTAAAGATGTGGTAAGGTGATATTAAAGATTATTATGATTCTGTTATTATATGACCAACGTTGTTAATAGCATTATCATGATTCGTTTATTATGTGTTAAAAGTGCATTTATTTCTCTTATTGCTGTTGGGGATATACCAATCAGGGGTATCTCCAGCATGGATCAATCCGGCTAGTTCAGGGTGGCCCAAGGGTGGTTAAGGCTGATGCCTACCGGGCGACCCAGATAGCTGACGTACAAGGAAGTAGGCGGACGGTCCAAGTAAGGCGGAAGGCTAAAGCCCATCAAGCCATCAAGCCCAAGACGGAAGGCGGCAACCAAGCCGGCTAGGTCTAGTACTCTGTTTACTTGCCGGACAAGTACTTACCTTGTATCCCGGGGTCTGGCCGCCTATATAAGCCGGCCACCGGGAAGCCTTTAGGGCACGCTTCAATACCATTGTAACCTGTTCACGGCTATTGCCTTATAGTGAATTATAGCAGCACGTAGAATCTCGCCACCGCCGTGAGATCCGAAGCTGGGTAAACTCGCCGTGTTCAATCCCGACCTTGACGACTCCAGCCTTCTTCCCCACAATCCATAAGTAGGATACAGGACCCCCGTCCCCTATCAACAATGCCGATACTACGACACCTGGCGCCCACCGTGGGGCCTAGGGTTCCTGGCGTCTCGTTCAAGGCGGGAGCACTTGGCGGCGTGGGCGAGCAGATCGCCGTCGGCCGCGTTACGCGCTGCGGCAACTACAGCTACGTCAACTCAGACGAGTCCTGGCACCCGACTGACGACTACCTCATCGGGTGCGCAATCGTACCGATCGGAGGGATCGACGTCTTCATCGGGTACACGCCGGAGGCGTACGGCTTACCGCGTTTTTACACGCCCACCCACCAACCCTTCGACCTAGCAGTCGACCGACAAGATGGATCTGAGTCCGCCTTCTCTCAGGAGTCGGCCGATCAGGACTTCCACTTCGTCGGAGTTGTCGGACTGGGATCCGACTCCCAGCCGGAAAACAACGATCCCGAATCGATCCTCCTTGCACTCCAGGACGATACGATGTCGGATGCCGGATCCAGATCTACCGTTCAAGTTAACATAGATCCTGACTCTGATGATTCCGTCAGTCTTTTCGAAAAAAGAGTCAAAAGCTGCTTCAATAGTGCTCATCCAGCGCCTTCCGAGGCCACGACGGATACAGACATGCCTGACAAGCAAGCTATGATGGTCATACTCGGCAACGAGACGACCCCATAAAGTTCCAACGCGCAAGACAAGTCGGCCGAGGAAGCCGACAACACTGTTGTCGGCCAAATCATTAAAGGCTCCGACAAAACGAACGCGAAGAACAAGTCTGGTCTCGAGAAGGGCGAAGCTAGCAAACCCAACAAGGATTTGCTCACAAGCATCGCCGAGATTGACGAATTGATGGCGACTCCGGTCACTAAGGATACCCCGCTTGAAGAAGTAGAGGGACTCCGACAAAGCATGCTCTTACACTCTGATTTCCTGCGCAAAAGGGAGAAGTATGTTGAAGGCCTTGCGAAGAAAGTCCAAGAGGAGCAGGATAAGTTGTCCCTTAAGGCAACAAAGCTCTTTGAAGACAAGTCATGTAAACGCCGCCGGGAAAAGGAACCTCAAGTGCGTAAGCAAACAGCAGCTCAGATGCTGGGTTTCGATTGGCGTACTGCACCACAGCGTGAGGACAAGCGAGGAGACATCGTTTTCTGCACGCCTATCCTCAACACGGCCGCAGCACTAGATACCCTTGAGGACCAAGCTACCACGGCGGAAGAAAAGATAGTCAACGCAAGACACTACGTGTACAAGGCCCTAGAACAACAAGCGCGCCGATTCCTATGGCCATATGGCGGATGCCCGAGGGGGAAATCTGGTTTCCAAGTCGGAAAAATGCAGACTGGCTCCCGATGCCGACCCCGACGGCCCGTCCGGCTCCAGTAGCCATGGCGACAAAAGGAAAAAGACGCCGCCTCCCAAGAAGACGCCACCACCTAAGCAAAGGCGGGACGAGCACTCGCTTACAGGAAACAAAGACAACCTGCCACCGCCAAGACACAGTGACGGGGGGAGTCGAAACAATGGCTAGCCGCCTCGTAAAGATGGCGGCAACGACCCTCCCAGGAGAGGCTGGGACCGGAGTTCATCGCCACCCCGCAGCACCGGCAAGAAAAAGGAGGCGGCAGAAGAGCCCAGGCACATCAAAAGCCGGGCTGCGCAGGATGAGCCACACGCCAACAGAGGCGGACAACAGCTCTCTCCAGAAGACGCACGACACCGCCTTGAAGACATAAAAAGAGGGAAGCAGCCGCTATATTCTGGTCCAAAGTGCTTCGGCGATGCTGTTCGTAGAGAGCCTTTTCCTAAGGACATGACATCAGTGTCAAAAAATTGTCCTAGGTACAATGGCCTCGTAAAGCCGGACTCATGGCTAGCCGATTACGCCATTGCCATAGAAATAGCCGGCGGCAGCAATCTCATCGTTGTCCGCTATCTCCCCCTTATGTTGGAAGGCACCGCAAGAGCTTGGATTGACAACCTTCCAGAAAAGTCCATCCACTGTTGGTACGACATGGAAAAGGTGTTCTCCCAGCACTTCCAAGGAACAGACAAGCGTACAAATACATATACGGATTTGCAACGCTGTGTTCAGAAAGCAGATGAAACCATGACAGACTTTGTCGGCCGTTGGATAGCCACAAAAGCCAACTGTCACGGTGTTTCAGACGCTCAAGCAATTCATGCCTTCTACACAGGCCTACAAAAGAAGTCCTTGCTCCGTCATAGACTTGTCTGCGAACAGGTCACGGATCTTGGCGAGATGCTCAAGCTTGCCGCCGCATATGCAGCAGCTGACGATGACGCACGGGACGATGATCCAGATGTCAGCATCGCGCCAAAGCGGAACAACAAACGCAAACAAGGGGCTGATGATAAAGTCGGACCATCCAATGAGGTTGCCGTTGCTTTCCCAGGAAATGCCGGCAAAAAGAAGTGAAAAAATAAGAACCGTGACGCAGGTTCAGGCACTAAGTCGGCACGCATAACTTACGAGCAGGCAAAGGACTTACCTTGCCCGATCCACGCATCACTTGGAAAGGTCAACCACACGTTTAGCGAATGCCGCTTCTTGGACGACTTGAAGAAGGATCCTAGTGTTGGCTGGAAAGCAAAGAAGTCAAAAAAGCCCGACAAGAAAGACAGCAAGGACGACGACGCAATGTCAACATCAAGCGACGATGACGCCTCCGCCAAGAAAAAGAAGCCTTACCCGAAGGTCCAAGAATCACTTGTGTGCTTTGTCGGCACACCCTCGGCTAAGGCAGAAAAGGCGGAGATGCGAGAGCTCAACGCAACGATGCCAGACGTCCCTCAGTATTTAAACTGGTCAGAGGCAGCTATAACATGGGATCGGTCCGACCACCCTGACCATATCCCTCACCCAGGCAAGTACGCCCTTGTTGTCGATCCCATTGTCGACAGCTTCAGACTCACCAAGGTACTCATGGATGGCGGCAGCAGCCTCAACATCCTGTACTATGACACACTCCTCCGCATGAATTTGACTGAGGATCAGCTAGACTACATCAACCTCACTTTTCACGGAATAGTGCCCGGCAAACAAGCAAATTCCATGGGAAGCATTAGGCTGAAGGTAACTTTCGGGCCGCAGGAGAACTATCACTCAAAATTTCTCCGGTTCGAGGTTGTCCCCTTCAAAAGCGCATATCATGCAATCTTTGGACGTCCGGCTTTCGCCAAGTTCATGGCAAGGCCGTGCTACATCTATAGCAAGCTTAAGATGCCGGGGGAAAACGGAACCATCACGGTTTCCGGCAACTTCAAGAAAGCTAAGGAGTGCGAGAGTGGTATGGCCGCCTTTGCAGAAGCTGTCATCCACAAAGAAGAGCTCGCACAACTTAAGGCAGACTCAGACAACTCCATGCCCAAGCCAAAGAAC
This sequence comes from Poa annua, assembly GCA_026929855.1. Classification (NCBI taxonomy): domain Eukaryota; kingdom Viridiplantae; phylum Streptophyta; class Magnoliopsida; order Poales; family Poaceae; genus Poa; species Poa annua. The sequence goes on from CM049437.1 coordinate 3,165,149, forward strand.
GACGTCAAGAAAACTTTTGAAGCCTCAGAAGACACGAAAAAGGCGAACCTCACACCAGGTGACAAATCCAAGCAGGTTGTCATCGGGGCCGGCCTGGAGAGCAAATTGGAAGGCGCGCTCGTCGGGTTCCTCCGTGAGAACCGTGACATCTTTGCATGGTCGCCATCCGACATGCCTGGTGTCCCGAGGGAACTCGCCGAGCACTCACTCAATATCATCAAAGGATCCAAGCCAGTGAAGCAAGCAACAAGGCGCTTTGGTGATGAGAAACGCAAGGCTATAGGCAAGGAGATAAATAGGCTGAGAGATGCTAATTTCATTAGAGAAGTTGTACACACCGATTGGGTGGCAAATCCTGTACTTGTTCCAAAGAAGAATAAAGAGCCGAGGATGTGTATCGACTATACCGGTGTTAACAAGTGTTGCCCAAAGGATCCCTTTGCGCTGCCTAGAATTGACCAAGTCGTAGACTCCACAGCAGGCTCCGAGCTACTTTGTTTTTTGGACGCCTACTCAGGATACCATCAAATCAAGATGAGGGAGTCTGATCAGCTGAAGACATCTTTCACTACTCCATACGGGACTTTCTGCTATATCACGATGCCTTTTGGCCTCAAGAATGCCGGCGCAACATACCAGCGTTGTATGCAAAATTGCCTGCATGAACAGATCGGACGCAATGTTCACGTCTACGTCGACGACATTGCGGTGATGTCGAACAAGAAGGCGGATCTCCTGGAGGAACTGGAACAAACCTTCCAAAATCTCCGGAAATACCAGATGAAGCTCAATCCCGCCAAGTGCGTTGTCGGTGTCCCAGCCGGCAAACTCCTTGGCTTTATCGTCTCTGAACGAGGGATTGAAGTAAATCCGGAGAAGATCAAGGCTATCCAAAACATATCCAGACCAACTTTCTGAAGGACGTGCAGCGCCTAGCCGGCTCTGCAGCTGCCGTCAGTCATTTCATAAGCCGCCTTGGAGAAAAGGCAATGCCTCTCTACCGGCTATTGAAAAAATCCGACAACTTTGAGTGGACGGATGAGGCAGACCGCCGCCTTGAGGCAGCTTAAGGATGCACTCACGTCCGCTCCCATATTGGCAGCACCTCGACCACAGGAACCAATGCTGCTTTACGTCGCGGCAACCGGAGCAGTTGTCAGCGTTGTCCTGGCTGTGGAAAGAAAGGAAAGCGAAGCCGAGACGTCCGAGCAGCGTCCGGTCTACTTCATCAGTGAAGTCTTCTCCGCCTCCAAGCAGAGGTATCCACATTAACAGAAGCTGGCTTCCGGCGTTTTCTTCGCCGCCAGAAAGCTTAGGTCCTATTTCCAGGAGCACTCAGTGACTGTAGTCAGTAAAGCACCTTTGGGTGACATAATCAATAACATAGAGGCAACCGGCCGTGTCGCCAAATGGGGCATCGAGCTTGCCGCTTTTGATATAGTCTACAAACCACGGACCGCTATTAAGACCCAGGCACTTGCAGAATTTGTTGCCGACTGGACAGAGGCATGGAGGAAACATAGAGGCAACCGGTCGTGTCGCCAAATGGGGCATCGAGCTTGCCGCTTTTGATATAGTCTACAAACCACGGACCGCTATTAAGACCCAGGCACTTGCAGAATTTGTTGCCGACTGGACAGAGGCATGGAGGAAATAGCGCTACCCGAGTCAGAATATTGGGTCATGCACTTTGACGGCTCAAAGATGCTCAAAGGCTCGGGGGCTGGGGTCGTTTTGCGCACGCCAAAAGGGGATAAGCTCAGCTACGTGTTGCAGATTCATTTCAAGGCAACCAACAATGTAGCAGAATACGAAGCACTGCTTCATGGGCTACATGTGGCAAAAGATCTCGGTGTCAACAGAATCCTCTGTTATGGTGACTCAGACTTGGTCGCACAACAAGTAAGCGGCACATGGGACGCGAAAAGTGCTACAATGGCGGCATACAGAGCCAAAGTTGACGATTTCGCTAAATGTTTCATGGGCTATGAAGTCCGGCATGTTCCAAGGGCTGAAAACGAAGCGGCAGACACCCTCGCCAGGCTCGGGTCAGAACGTAAGAAAGTGCCAAAGGACATTTTCCTGTAACAGTTGCACAAGCCGTCCATTAAGGGCGCCGACTTATTGGACCCTGATGCAGAAGAACCAGTAGAGTCAGCTAGCTTTGTCGTCTACCTGGCTCAGCTGGATTGGACAGTCCCCTATCTCGATTTCTTAATCGACAAGAAGTTGCCGGAAGACGATGAAGTGTTGAAAAGGAAAATCATAAGGCGAGCCAAAGCATTCACAGTCATTAAAGGCGAGCTATACAAGCGAAGTACGTCTGGCATCTATCAGCGGTGTATATTACCAGACGAAGGCCGGGAAATTCTAAAGGACATACACATTGGTACCTGCGGACATCATGCTTCCGCCAGGTCCATTGTATCCAAGGCTTTCCGACAAGGTTTTAACTGGTTGACCGCCAAAGAAGATGCCGAACACATTGTGAAAACTTGCAAAGGCTGCCAATTGTATGCCCGCCAACCTCACATGCCGGCACAGGAACTAAGGACAATTCCAATCACCTGGCCGTTCGCGGTCTGGGGCTTAGACATGGTTGGTCCCTTCAAGAAGGCGTCAGGTGGGTACACGCACCTGTTGGTCGCTGTGGACAAGTTCACTAAATGGGTCGAATCCAAGCCGATCAGCAAACTTGACGCACGCACAGCCACCAATTTCCTCTAGGGAATAATCTCTCGGTTTGGAGTTCCACACAGCATTATCACGGATAATGGAAGCAACCTGTCCCAAGGCGACATTGAAGAATACTGCAATGATCTAGGCATCCGGCTTGATTTGACATCCGTGTCACACCCTCAATCCAATGGACAAGTAGAGCGTACCAATGGTCTTGTCCTTTCAGTACTTAAGCGTCGTCTCGAAGTTCCTTTGCATAGGGCAGCCGGCGCCTGGGCAGATGAGTTACAATCAGTTCTCTGGAGTCTGCGTACAATGCCTAACAGATCAACGGGTTACACTCCTTTCTTCTTAGTATATGGCGTCGAGGCAGTGCTACCCACCGACATGATACATGATTCCCCAAGAGTTCAGGCCTACATCGAGCAAGATGTAGAAGATGCAAGACAGGACAGCCTAGACTTGTTAGATGAAGAAAGAGACGTCGCTCTCCATCGTTCCGCCTTGTATCAGCAACAACTCCGCCGCTATCATAGCCGGAGAGTGCGAAAACGAAGCCTCAGAACAGGTGACCTGGTTCTCCGCCTAATTCAAGACAGAAAAGGCTTGCATAAGTTATCCCCGCCATGGGAAGGACCTTTTATAGTCACAAAGGCGTTGCTCAACGGTTCATACTACCTGGCCGACATTCGAGACGTAGAAGCAAAGAAACTGCGCAAGAAGCAGAAAACCAGGAGAGGAACCAAGAGAAAGAAAGGCATCGATGATCCGTTCGAGCAAACAAGACGGCCCTGGAACATTGAGCAGCTACGTCCTTACTACACTTAGCAATTTTTAATTGTAATAAGTAATATATGATTATGAAATAAAAGTCTATGGTTCCTCATCTGTGTTGAGAAGCATGCCATATTTTGTCTTTTCTTACAATCATATACATTTATGTATCTAAGTTACCTTCATTTTCGCTCCGGGCAAAGGTTCCAACTGGTAGATACTTGCAGATTTCGAGCCAAACTAAGCAAAATCAACTTTTTGCACCGCCTATTTCCTTTATCCTGATTACTTATATGTGGGTTGCCTAGTAGTATGTCTTTGGCGCCAATATGTTGGCTTTGGTTTCTGATTCTAAACAAATGGTACTAGCCCTGGTTGTCTCAGCTAAAGTTTCCGGCTAAGGTTCCGCCAACATACAAAAAGTCAAGCATATAAGTCAAGATGAAATTAAGGCGGGCCATATATTAAAGACTACTCAGTAGCATAATAAGTTAGCCGGTTTCTGCTTAAACATTACATCTCCAAAAGTTATTTACAGCAGATCATACAAATTGAGGTTAATGTTTCAGGAGCAAGGGCAGACTGGCCGCCAAGGAGCATAAGGAGGATGCGCCGACAAGATCATGCATCGGCTCAGGGGCTGCCGTTATCGGCATGGGGGCTGGCAGCACCAGCCCCGGAGCTATCACTCCCCTCCGCCTCTGCAGCAACTTCACCCCCCTCCGCGGCGCTTGGCACAGGATGGCGCTTATAGAAGACAGACGTGTCCACCATGTTGGCAACTTGCGTGGCATAGCCGGCAACATTGTTCAGTACAGCTGCCGGCTCCACCTCGCTGTCGTCTTCCTAGGTAGACGGCATGCCTTCTGTGACGACGTCGATCTCCGCCAAAGGGTAGTGTGCCATAACAAGGCCAAGTGCAGTCTTGGCACCTCCACTGGCCGCCGACTTCAGCGCGCTCTTGTGCAGCCTTGTAGCTTGATCCAGCATGCTGGGCACATCGCCAAAGTCGGACGGCTCTTGGCTATCCATGGAGATAAAGAACTTGGCGGCAAACCGCTTGGACGTCTCCAGCGTCTCGGTGATCAGCTCGCCCAGACGCGTAATGCGATCCATGAGGGGGCTGACAATCCTGTCATCGCCTAAGCCGGCAGCAACTGCAATAAATAAATCACAGTTAGCTCCTGTCAAAGTAAAGACAGCTATATAATCGCAAGGAAAGCTTACCAAGGACCGAGTTGTGGAAGGCTGACAACTCAACCAAATGAGTCGACAATGCGTCCTCTGCGGTTTGGGCACGGGAAGACTGCTTAGATATTTCTTCTGCAGCCGTCTTCTCCGCCTCCTCCAACTTTTTGCGCAGGCTATCCAGTTCACCAGTCAACTGGCTAGTATCCTGCGCAAATTTGAGTCGTTGGGCCTCCATCTCCTTCCGGTGCTCCTCCTTCATCGCCAAGTTGGCGGCCGCCAGATCCGAAGCTTCATTCATAATAGCTTGCATGTCAGTTGATGCCGCCAAGATCTCTTGGGCATGATCTAACATTTCTACATGTATGAATGCCGGGGCTGAAAATATTGGCGGACAAACGCACAACAAGGCGGAAAGTAAAAAATCAATATTTTTTACCTTCGTTTTTCTTCTGGATCGCCTCTAGTTCGGCAATGCGCCCGTCCTTTGCCTTGTTATCCTCCTTCAGCGCCCGGTATCGCCTATTCATATCCGCCTTGGCGGTGATAATCTCCACGTTGGCCTGAAGGATGCCCTGCAAAACACGCATATATAGCAAAGTTATGAACCACTCAGCCGGCTAAAAAGTCTTTCTAGCCACCTCAGTGCTCGGGGGGGAATATCTATATATATATGTGTGTATGTATACAAGCCAGTAACTTACCTCTACATCCCCTTCCAAAGTGGCGAAGGCATTTCCGGCAAAATCCGCAAAGGACAGTGCGCACTCCTTGGCATGCTTCAGCGAAGCGCGAGGATCGCGAATGTTCCCCGAGTCGGAAGTCGGAGCCGCCCGAGACTGTCCGCCAACCATCTTCTCTACCTGCTCCTCTTTGGCCGCAGCTTCGGCCATTCGGGAGGAGGGATTGGAGGTGTGACCCAAAGATGTCGTCCTGGTTGGCGGCGGGCTAGTAGCCGGGCCTCGGGACTGGGGCTGCACGCGGGCATCCCTCATAAAGCCACCGGCTTGGGGCTGAGGAGTTGGCGGCTGGGTAGCAGGCGAGGTGCCAAGGGGCCGTTTCCCCCTAGCAGATAAGGCTCTGGCCGTCAACTTGGAAGTTGCGACCCTATTCCTGGTTGTCAACCAAGTACGAAGATTAGCCTGGAAAGTCCAGCGGTGAATCGGACCGACAAAATACCAAAGCTAGTAGACAAACTTACTTCATCGACGGGCGCCGATGTAGTCGGCGTGGTCCTTTTCTTCCTCTCAGCATTGGCGGTAGAGGAAGGAGCGCCGGACGCCTTGCGCTTCTTGGTTTTCCCAGCCCCCGACTCATAAAAAGCGGGAGCCAAGTCACTCTCCGTCAAGGCGGAGATCTGCACAAAGCAACAGTGAAAGGAGATAAAATAATCTAGCAAGTTAGCAGCAATATCGTCGAAGGTAAAAGCTTACCACAAGGGGAGGATTGTTGTGGGTGTGCATTGGCCCACCTTCCACCGTCTTCACAAACCCCGCCTTGACGAGGCTGCGAAGTCGGGCCGCCAATTCAGCAGCTGGCAACTCCCCTTCGCTCACGCGAAGAGAAGCCGTGTCAGTAGGCGAATACTGACACATCTTGTGCGGCTGTACCGAAGGGGCAATATTTGCCGGGACAGCCAGCAGATGACGGTATCCACTCCGTCCAGCAACGGAGCGTCCATCGTCTTGGTGAGTAACTCGATCCGCCTCATATAAAGGCGGAGCTCCTACGACAACTTGGGAACCGCCTCCTCCCAGCATGGCCTGGGCATTGGCGGCTCGTTGACGAACTCTGGGACGCCAAAACGCTGCGCCGGGGCTGCCATGTCTTGGCAGTAGAAGAAGGTGGAGTTCCAACCTTTGACGGACTTGATGTAGGGTATCTTCGGATACCACGGACGTCCTTGGCGGCAGTTGAAAGTAACACTGCCGCAGGTTGCGAGGCCCCCATCCGGCACAGTTTGGCGCCGGCAGCGAAAGCAAAATCTGAAGAAGTCTAAACTAGGCCTAACACCTAGTTAGCCTTCGAACAGAGCAGTGAAGCCGGCCAGGACTAATATGCTATTAGGCGCTATGTTGTGGGGCTGGAGCCCGTAATGATCTAGCACCTCACTAAAGAAGGCGGAAGGCGGCAGCGCCATTCCCCTAACTAGGTGGGAGGTGAGGATTACCCGTTCCCCGGCTGCTGGAGCCGAGATGATGTCGCCTTTGGCAGACCGCCAACTGCAGTCTCCTTGGGTCGGCAAGTAGCCGGCCTCTTCCAGCTCCTTGAGGATGTCGTCATCCACCACGGAGGGTAGCCAGTAGCGGGACCCGAGGTCTGCCGACTCCTCCTCCTCATCGGCGGTCGCGGTCGCCGCCGGAGTGGTCGAAGACGAATGCGTTGTGGCCGTGGCCGCGCGTGCGCGCGCGGTCGGATCGGAGGAAGAAGGATGAGTTGTGGAGGGCGGAGATGATGTGGTGCCTGTGCGGGCCGCAACGGAGCGCGAGCCCGCGCCGCCCATCGCCGCCGCCGAGGCAAGCTCGGCCTCGGAGTCCCTCGCCGCCGCCGCCGCCGCGGTCGATGTCTTCGGATCAGTGGCCATCCCCGTGCGCTTGGTCGCCGGAGTTGGGGAGGTCGCCGGAGTGTTCGCTCGGGGGCGGTGGAGAGCTCGAGGAGGGCAAGAGGCAAAGGCAGGAGAGAGGATGAGTGCGGGTGAAGGAGATGAACGTTTCGGTACCCTATTTATAGGGCCAGCGTTAAGATCTGTGCAGCCGTCGGAAGGCCGGCCACGTGGCGCGCATCCGTGCGAAGGCGAAACGGCCCACGATCTCACGTTCGCCATAACTCCTCTTTTCCCGGTATTTGCAATCATGGCACGATTTCGTTCCGTTTGGATTCAAACTGTCGTGGACCAAATGACGTCATCTGTCAGTTATAAGTTTGACTTGTCAGTAAGGATAAGGCTTCTCCGAGAAGCCATCCGGCAAGTTAAGTTAGTTGTCTTTCCCATGCAGGATAAAGGCGGCCGCGTGCTGCTGGTGGTCAAGCCGGCACACGTTCCCTATCTCATTCAGAATGGTTCAAGGCCTGCAGCCGCCAACATTCAAACTGAAGATCGAGAAGACGGAGAAGCCGGCGACTGGAGAACTTCAACCTTTCTGGGGGCTAATGTTGGGGATATAACAATCAGGGGTTTCTCCAGCATGGATCAATCCGGCTAGTTCAGGGGTGGCCCAAGGGTGGTTAAGGCTGATGCCTATCGGGCGGCCCAGATAGCTGACGTACAAGGAAGTAGGCGGACGGTCCAAGGAAGGCGGAAGGCCGAAGCCCATCAAGCCACCAAGCCCAAGACGGAAGGCGGCAACCAAGCCGGCTAGGTCTAGTACTCTGTTTACTTGCCGGACAAGTACTTACCTTGTATCCCGGGGTCTGGCCGCATATATAATCCGGCCACCGGGAAGCCTTTGGGCACGATTCAATACCATTGTAACCTGTTCACGGCTATTACGTTATAGTGAATTATAGCAGCACGTAGGATCTCGCCACCGCCATGAGATCCGAAGCGGGGTAAACTCGCCGTGTTCAATCCCGACCTTGATGACTACAGCCTTCTTCCCCACAATACATACGTAGGATAGAGGACCCCCGTCTCCTATCAACAATGCCGATACTACGACAATTGCCCAGATAGGGATCTCCTCGTCGTATACTTTTGTGGTGGTTGAGCTCAACCACTTTTTTAAGAGAATATGCCTAAAATTTGGCTACCCCCACACACCCCACACCTTGAACCAAACATGGGCTAACCACTTAAAAAGTGGCTACCCATAACCACTTGTTGGTTAACCACCCAACCAAACACACCCTTAATACCAGAGGGAATTGATGTTGGAATAGGGTGAAGATCCCGGCGAGACCGTCCAACGCGGCGACCTTCCCTGTGTTACGACTGGAAGTTGAACGAGGGCGGCCACCTGGTGAGGGATGTCAATGGATCGATTTGCGGCGCCACATAATACCATTTAATTAGGTGGTATTGCTACTTCTTTTCCCCCCAAAGAAAAAATGTGAACAACTGGATCAATAAATGGACATATACCTAATATATAAAGGACGGAGCATTTCGGCTCCAGTCCTCGCTCCACGTCGCCCAGATTTTCCTCAGCCGTTCGATCGCGGAAACGGACGCACGACAGTAGGCCACGTCACCCCGCGCGGCCGGACACTGTTTCATCTTCATTTTCTGCCAATCGCAGGACGACACGCGTCCCGGTCGCGCGCCGGTAGCCTCCGGTTCAGCCGGTGACCTGGCATTTTTTCTCAAAAGCCACTGCTAAACAGAGAAACCAAACCCGCGGTCCCACAAAATTGCACTGCGAGGGACCTGATCGTGAATATGCGAAACGTCGCACGATTTTTTGCAAAACGACCCCCCAAAATCCCCTTCTTCCTCCTCTCCTCTCTCGCGACCTCCAGGTCGCCGTCGCCGCTGCCATGCGCCGCCGTTGCTCCGCGTCTCCCCGCTTCAATCCACGGACACGGAGATCTCCGCCGTAGTCTCCTCTACCTCTTCGCCATTTATTGCGTCCTAATACGGCCGGAGTCGCCGCCAATCCACCGGAGTTTGTCGTCGCCGTGCTCCGGGTCCGCCGCCGCGAAATTGGTCGCCGCCGGCGACTCCGGCGACCAAAGGGCACGGCGCACCGCCCGTTCGATTCCCCGCCTCTCCCTCTCTCGGAGCCGCGCAGCCTCAGGGCCGCGCGTGGTCGCCGGCGCCGGCCGCATCCGCCACCCGCTGACGTCGAGGGCTGACGTCAGCGTGGTTCGGCTGACGCGTGGGTCCCGCCTGTCACCCTTTTTCTAATTACAGAAAAATCTAAAAATACAAAAAATCATACCTTTCAATGCACAACTCAGAAAAATACAAACAAAATATCAAAATTTGGAGAAAAATTATATCTTTGCAACCAACACATTTATATGCATGTTTACACAACTCAAAAAAATAATGACTACAAGAAATGATATAGCTTTTTCATATTAACTCAACAAACTCCTAAACCGTAAAAACATTTCTATAAATACAACCGCAAAAATAAAATTTGGTTATTAGTGCCATATGACCAAAATTCAAATGTACGTACATCGAAGTTTCAAATATTTTCGAAATCTATTCATTCATATTCCAAATTTCTATATTTCAAAGTTTCTTACCTCTTTGAAAACTACGCAATTTCGAATATTAATTACAGAGAGACACACAGAACAACAAATTCTGATTTAGTTAGAAAAACAATTACAAAAACTAACATAACATTCTAATATAACTCACGGTTTGTTTAAAATAACTACAAAAAAATATTGTAGCCCAAAAAATTTGTAACTTCAAAACCGTAATTCACCCAAATATAGGCAGCAAATTTTAATTCGGTTGACAAAATTATGAGAACTAGATATAACTTTTTAATATAACTCACCGCTGATCTTAAGTAGCTACGGCAAATATTTAACCTAGCAAAATTTGTAACTTTCAAACTATAATCCACAAAAAAAAATGCCTAAATTTTCAGAATAAACATAACTTTACAACTAACACGTCTCCGTGCATGATTACACAACTTTTCAAAAAAGAGAATACAACAAACATTATAGCTTTTTACATTAACTATAGCTCTTCAAGAAACAATGTAAATTGTTTAATATTCACATACACACGTACCACCGAATCCTAATTCAGTTTAAAAAAATTACAACAACTATTATAACTCAATGCGCCTTAACTTTACCAATCTTTGGAATCGAAAGAACTTTCAACGCGAAATTCTTTTAATTTCACTAAACTTCAAACCTAAATAATTATTAAATGTGCGCACTACCAGATTAAAATTCTATTTACTCCACGGGCGCGGCATGGCCGCGCGCTCTGGTCCACTAGTATGGGAATAAACGACGCCACTTGACATCCCCTGGAAGTTGCGTTTCGTGTGCGGCATGGGGATGCCGCCGACAAAGAACAACCATTTCCCGGACACATAGCATGTCCGACGGCGTGCGATAACCGTTGTGGCATTCTAGTGTGGGGTGTTGTTTGCAGCAAGATAGACATAAACAACGTTTTTGCCTGCCATCCCAAGACCCAGGTACTAGTATTAGAAATCTAGAACACTGTTTGCTTTTGACTTTTGGGTTTTGCCTTATAGTGTAACATAAAACAAAAACCAAAACCACCTATTTAGGTGCTTTTTTGACTTATATAAGGTAGAGCCAAAAGCCAACTAAAAAGCCTAACCAAACACGCTTGAGATTTGAGAGGTTACTAGGAAACTTGCCCGTGCGTTGCAACGGAGGAGAAAAAACTACATCAAGAAAGCCCACAAAGTAAGTTTTTTTTGGTACATCCACATAGTGCCGCAGAAATCAGTTACAGCGAGTGTTATCATTTACCTCTTGTCTGTGGTTTCAGCCATGCCACCCGGTACACGCGCTATCCACAACAGAGACATGTGTCTTCATAACTCAATTGATGCATCACCCCACTCAGCGAAGGCCTCCGCCTCACTCGGGCTCTATTATCCACCACCAACGACGCCGAGGACTTCACGGGCAAATTCCCATCAAACATTTCAAATTTATGAGTATCACTTTTATTGGAGACAAAGATTTGGCATGTGCACCATGTGATTTTTCTCATTGGACATTTAACCTTCGTCGTGTACAAATTAACATCTATTCCTGACAGAATATCGTAAACAAATTAAGTGCACTTTCAAGTGCACACGTTCAAAGTAAAATCGTGTTCTGATCCCTAAGAGTAGCAGTTTGCTTCTACAAAGATCCGAGTGAAAAGAAAAGCAATACAGATCTATTACTGTGGCACATGCCAAATGAAAGATTTCTATCCCCATGAGATGCACTTACACGAGACAACCAGATTGGGCACAACTACCGGCGTTAGGCCAGCTCTCCTCGTTGTTACGTGTGTACTGCGATAATCATCAGATCTTATGATCACCAAGATACCGAGTGATAAACATGAGATTTTATCCAAGATGAATAGCACTGTCAGCAGAAAACATGTCTTGGGTCCTAACATGTGCTCAACAAAGGTTGAAGCCTGGATCTCACATCACAATGAAAAATTGTTCATGGACGCTAAATGTTTCTGGGCTCATTCTAGCTAGCTGTTTCTGCTTGCTTCAAGACTGAAGTCTGAACTGAGTCGATTCAACATGTCAGATAAGTGCCTGGCAGCCATGGTTGTGGGTGTCCCTCATGGTGGAGAGAGATGCTTCAGCCGAGCCACTTTACTTTTGTCTGATCTCTACACCCTCGTGGCCGCCGGTGACGCGCGCGTTCGCCGGGCATCAACGCCATTGCCACCTTTGATCTTGTGCCCGCGCTGGCTGGTGGAGCAGAATGTCCACTTGTGTTTCTGAAGCTAGCGGTGGTGCCGTGGTGGTCCTTGCCTTGCCCTGACGAGCGCCTTGTCCGCACGCGCCCGCAGCTGTCGTTTCGAGGCTACCGGGGTGGGTTAGAATAAGACGCCAGCAACCGCAGTGGAGGAGACCAGCGCTGCAAATCAGGATGTAAATGGTCAGTTTGCTGGACGATGCGGGTGCAGCCTGCAATCCATATGGAGGAGAGCAGAAGCAGGCGCTAGCTCGGGGATGTCATCCAAGGGGCTGAGGGGAGGCACGACAGTGATCTCCATGGGTGAGATGGAGTCAGCCTGGTTGGACCGTGGCGCTGCCAAGCTCCATGGCAGCGCTATGGAGGTAGGGGCGGTGGAGTGATTGCGGCCAGGGCGCCATCGGTCGGATCAAGTCAGAGCAAGGAGCTCGACTCCCTTGCAGGTCGTTCTGCAGGTCGGACATGAAGGGTACGATGCGAGTCCATCGCGGATGGCGTGCCGCGCCATAGTCGCTGCCCCCATGGATCTCGCCATTGGCAGGAGCGGGGTGGAGTAAATACGGAGGGAGAAGTCGGAGGCCGCGTAGAAGAGCTTCCCGACGTGGAAGGCGCCTTGATGCAGCCGGGCACGCTGGCCGCCATCTCGACGGTGTCATCGGCGCTGGCCGCCATCTCGACGCTGCCATCGATTGGGCGAAGCGGAGGGTTTGTTCAGGGATTTGTTGACCACTCGGATAGGACGGGGGAAAATCGAACCGTTTTTTCACTTGATGGTGGCAATGGTGGATAATACCTGATCTGGTGCGAGGGTAAAAGGGTAAAAGCCGGACGGACGACACAAGAAGTCTTCCTGCTTTTATTATTAGGTACTAGGAAACATGCACGTGCGTTGCAACGGGAGAGAAAAATCTACAATCTAGAGATGCATTAAGTACCCGTTGCCCGTTGGCATGTTAAGAGCGTTGAGTTAAATTGAATATGTAAGTGTTTCAACAGTACACATTGTTGACGTGTTTCGTAAAATATTAAAGAAGAAAATTATAGCCAGCAAAGAAACTGCAAAGTGGCAATAGTATAGTATACATATCCTAATGGAGTGAAATATGTTTGATTACATCCCAAAGTTCTAGTTCATAGAGTAGAACATGATCAATTTTCTCAATTGCCGCTGCATCCCATGTTTTTATTGTACATATAAAAACCCAGTAATGGTCATTCATGTTTGCAAATATGTATAATTGAATTCAAATCTGTAAGCACCTTACCAATAGTCCATTACTGGACACCGGAAACAATGCCACATTAGACTGCCAAAAAAATTCAGAACAGGAATGCATCAAGTGCTCGGAGCATGCACCAGGCTTATCTTCAACATTATTTTGTGAATGGTTGCCTAGTTGTGCTAGAGGATAAGAGGTGCATTTAACCATTGATCTAACTTATCTCAAATTGAGTTGGAAGCAACAACAGAGTAAGAACGACGGTCTTTTCCCGTTGCAACGAACATGCATTGTGCTAGTACACCATAATGCAAAAGGGATCCATCGATCCATCACATGGATCAAAGGTTCCAAGCTTAACTCTGAATACGTATCACATAGGTTCAGAAATCCATAGCACCACTGGGCGCATGTACAAACATCACAATCAGCGAGCAATTCTACCGACTGACCCGAAGACAGCAAGCTCCACAGGCCGTGGCCGCACATGGGGAAGGCGCTACCCCTGCAAGCTTGGGACGGCCCTCGCTCATGGTAGCAGGAGACGAATGATGCTACTTGTCCAGATCTACGGGCCACGGGAGCAGGTAGCTCAAATCGCCAGAGGCAGGAAACATTTGTTGCTCTAATCGGGACGCTTCCGCCTTGTCTCCGTCCTCATCAGGTGTGTCGGCTGCAGGGGAGTGAGGGGCAGGGGCAGGAACTATGGAAGGGGAAGCAGAGGTGGGGTCGAGGAGCGTGGAGGCAGCGGGGTATAGAGCCCTACCGACGATGAACCAGGGAGGAGCAGAGCATCCGGTGGCGCGGGAATCGTGGAGGAGAGGAGGGCGGCGCTCCATATACATCAGCACCGCTGCCTGGCCCCGGCTGGCACGCCGCCGCCGGAGGGAGGTGTCGGCACGGACGGGAAGCTGGAGGCCACGATATTGTCGAATGTGAGGTTTAGGTGTAGCGCCACCGCATGCTGCTCTGCGTTGGTCTTGCCGCGCGCGTGCAGCAGCCACGCCGGCAGCAAGGCCAACAACGGCGGCGGCGCTGGGCGAATATAGGGGAGGTCGATTGATTCCTTGGTCTGTTCCGTCGAACCGTTTTTTTTTGACTTTGCGGTGGTAATTTGTGTAATATCTGATCCGGTGGAAGGGTAAAATCGGTATAAAAAATGACGGACCAACAAGATGCCTTACTGCTTTTATTATTAGGTATAGATCTTTGACTTAATTAATCCATCCCAGGTGGGCAATAATTAAGCTGAAGCAGTCAGCAAATAGATGATGTACAAGCTTAGACCATTCTTCTTTGACCCGTAGGAAGCATGCAAGAAATCAACTGATTGTTTCCAATCTGATTGAGTATACAATAGTCTTCCTGCACCAGGGAGGTATTTCTTCTTTTTTGAAAGCCCTGGCACGGAAAAGAAAATTGAGTTGCGTTTGGGTTGACTAGTCGTCTTGTACGCAGAAGATGGTAGGCTTGACTGGCTCGGTGATCTCGACGGTGCCCTCGAGCATCTTTGCGACCTTGCCCATGGACGGCCTCATCTCGGCGCGGTCCTGGAGGCACCACATGGCGGTCTTGACCATGCGCTCCACGGTGGCGACGCTGTCGGCGTCGTCGTCGACGTGGGTGAGGATGCGGGGGTCCATGATGTCCTCGATGCGGCGCTCGACGTAGACCTTCTCGTATGCCCACTTGGGGAAGTACCAGTCCTCGCTGCCGACGGACTCCTGGCGGAAGCCGTAGTTGCGGCGGCCGGAGACGATCTCGAGGAGGACCATGCCGAAGCTGTAGACGTCGGCCTTGGCGGTGATGGGCTCGCGGTGGATGACCCACTCGGGCGCCATGTAGCCGCGCGTGCCCCGGATGCGGGACATGGTCACCTTCTCCTTCTTGCTGGTGAGCTTGGAGAGGCCGAAGTCGGACACCTTGGGGCAGAAGTCGTCCTCCAGCAGGATGTTCTCGGGCTTGATGTCGCAGTGTAGCACCCACTCCAGGCACTCCTCGTGCAGGTACGCGATGGCGCGGGCCACGCCCAGCGCGATCCGGTACCGGGTGTGCAGATCCAGTATGATCTTGTCTGACGCCACGAGGCTCTCCTCGGCGGCGTCACCGTCGCCGCCGCCACCGGTTCCTGCCGGCGAAGGGCTCGAGAAGAGGTACTTGTCCAGCGAGCCGTTGGGCACGTACTCGTACACCAGCATCCGCTGCTCCTTGTCCGCGCAGAACCCCCACATGCGCACCAGGTTCAGGTGGTGCATCCGCGCGATGATGGTCACCTCCGCCCAGAACTCCGCCTCGCCGCCGCCCACGCCGTGCAGCTGCTTCACCGCCACCGCGCGCCGGTCCGGGAGCTCGCCGCGGAAGACCTTCCCGTACGCGCCGCGCCCCACCACGTCCGTGAAGTCCTTGGTCGCCGTCTTCAGCTCCGCGTACGAGAACCGCCTGGGACCGCCGGCGGGGAGGTACTCCAGCCCGAGCGTGCGCGCCATCTCGCGGTACTGGGAGTACTTGCGCAGGAACGCCCAGAAGGACAGGACCCCGGCGAGAAGCTCCACCGCGAACAGCGTGGTGATGATCGCGATGTTCCGGATCGTCGTGCCCTTTATCTTGGGCGGCACGGGGAGCGCCAGCTGCACGGGGCACACCGTGTCGATCATGGTCGTCATCCCGGTGAAGGGGTTGGTGTCGTTGTCCGACGCCGCCACACGTAGGTAGGTGGACATCTCCGACCCTGGGGACCAGTACCCTTCCACGAGGCGCGTCGCGTAGAGGAGGCACGTCCGGTCGCCGCCGAACTTGTAGCCGAACGCCGGGCAGTCGCGGTCGCGCCGGCACATGTTCTCGCACTCCGCCAGGTTCGTGGGCGGCTTCTTCTTCATGTACCTACCGGTATCCTGGGCACTGGTGGTCTCGCCCCCGGAGAAGGAAATGAAATCCATCCTTACGAACTTGTCGTCGTCGCCCCGCATCTTCTTGGCCTCGCAGCCGTTCCCGTCGGTCTTGTTGCGGAACCCGGGCGGGCAGACGCAGGAGACGCCGTCGGCGCCGACCGGGACGCATATGGTGTTGTTGCCGGGGCAGGTGCCCTGGATGGTGCAGAGCTCCTGCACGAGCTCCCACACGACGCGCCAGTTGCGGGTCGCGGGGTTGAGGCTGTAGAGGCGCAGGTTGCCCTCGTTGCCGAGCGTGAGGCGCCGCAGCCGGTTCTTGGCACCCTTGTCCGAGGCAATGAGCGTCGCTGGGTTCCCAGCGCTGAGCTGCAACGTGCCGTCGTCGGTGAGGTTGACCACCGTGCCACCGCCGGTCATGTTGATGTAGGTGTAGCCGGAGGGGTCTGCGCCTGGCTCGGTGGAGTAGTATTTCAGCGCCATGGCGTTGACGAGCTTGTAGCGTCCGTTGGCGGACTGCAGCGTGCGGACGCCGCCGGTAGTATTGATGTTACCCTGCGGTATGGCCTGCGCCGGCATGAACGTGTCCGTTGGCTCCTGGAAGCTAGACCAGGAGCCGAAGAGTAGACTCCCAGTGTCGTTGAGCGTCAGCGCCGTGGTGTTGGCGGAGGGGGACCAGATGGTATTGTTGGCGGCGGCCCAAGTGAGCACGCCGGCGGCGTTGACTCGGAGGGTGGACTTGCCGTCGGCCTCGAAGGCGTTGGTGCTGTTGTGCGCGTGCCATATGATGGTCTTGGCGCCGTTGCCGGAGACGTTGGCGACCCAGACGGCGAAGCGGTACTTGCTCCCCGACGGCACGAAGCCGGCGGCCATGCCGAGATTAGGAGAGACGAGGACGCGGTTGGTCTCGGTGGGAAGCCAGGGCGTGGTGTCGTTGGCGGCGGGGAAGGAAGACATCTGCTGGGCCTGGGCCTGAGCGGCGGCGGCGAGAGCCAGGAGGAGGAGGAGTAGGAGCCCCCTGAGACGGGGAAGAAGGAAGGCCATGGGGAATTGGAGACTGATTGATGGCCACTGTTTTGATGCATCTGATGGAGCTGGAGTACTTCTACTACTAATCACCATCAGATTACCACCAACCGGAAGGTGCTGCCTGACTGCTGAGTGCTGACTATTCTTAGTCTTTGTCTGCGCGCGAACGGTGTGGAATACCAGCAAATAAAATTGTTTCCGAGCGAGCCATGGCTTCTCGTCAAACTTGACCGGATGGGTCTCGGACGACTTGGCATAATTTTGAGCTAGACTACGCTAGCAGGAAAGGACGTCACGTGTAAAAATTTCCTCGTTCCTTGCGCAAAGAATTCAAAGAACGAGTTGTCAGTGAATTTTTACTTTCTTGTGCGTTTTGCACGCAAAGTGAAATCCTTAGAAAAATGTACTCTACTTTTCCTTTGTACCATTCCTTTGAATCGAAGGAGTGCATAGTAACATCTAAGGAAAATTTCCTATTTGTGAACATCTTTCCTCTATGTTTCCTCCAAATCATAGGATGTCTAAGTTTCAACCCGTTATTCCATTTTGATCCCAAACCACCCGCTTTTAGATAAAGGGCCTTAGACACAACCTTAAATTAATAATATTTTTGACTCGTGTGTTTGTTGAAATAATATTTTGGAGTGTTTTGTTTTTAGGTAAAGGGTTTTATTACTCAAAAGGTTTAACCATTACATCCGGCCTCTGCATAAAAATGCATACATCCGCAATCAAGTATTTCCAAAAACATAAAACCAGCTCAAGACAAATTACAATCATAGAAATCGTCCAAGCCTAAGAGAGGCCAATGCGGCGATCAATCGATCATCCATTTTAGATAAAAGTATCTCTCGCCACCTCTTACAGTCGTGCACATGCATGTATAAAGAGGTCTCGAAATCCCGACGGCCCGACTGTTGTAACGTGGATCACGAACAGAGAATACCTGTGCACCGATAGAGAACTTTCAAACGGGAGAGAAGTTTTTATCATTAAATATTTTTGTCACTAAAATGTTTTTATCTATCCCATGTAACCAATTGGCAAAAACATTATCTAGCTTCCTCATAATTGTGGAGGCAAAGGAGGTGTAATAGGATTGGGATGTAGTATATGTATTCAAGAGTTCATTCTCAATAAGAACAAAAGGTACCCCTCTTAATAGTACGGTGATCCTATCGACTCAAAGAATAAAATGGAAAATAACAAGCAATCACCACCACATGATCATCCAAACAACATGGGCCAACAATCACCAACCATCATCAACATGAGTGGACTAAAAAACCGAGTACACGGTTGTTGGCAACACTAGTCTTTCATAACTCGTGTGTCATCTTAACCAAATATTAAATAGGAACATGCCCTTTCAAGCGTGCCGCGGGGGTCGGTCGACCACCACCAGGCGCCGGGCGCCCTCGCGAGGGTGGAGTCCCTTTCCTAAAGGGTTCCCTCCCTATAGTTGTACGGAAAATAATACTATGAGACCACGCCTATCTTCTTCCCTTGGTAGACCTCTTTTAGAAGTTGCCACATGTTCTCAACAATATCAAAGAAGTTAGTGTATTCTTCTTCAGAGGAAAAAATCCCCAAATGATCACCGACAAATGTCTCAAAGAGTTTACTTAGGCCTTGTGGTCTTGCGCCAAAAGGCCACCGTCTTTCTGGATTGGTCGCTAAAGCCTGTGAACGGCATCGTCGTTCTTGTGCCTCGTCCAAAGAACCAATCCCCACATACATCAATGGTTTAAATTTTGCAAACTCGTTGAATGTCAGTTCATACAGATTTGATCGCATCTAGGGCCTTCTTGTTCTTGCCCTAAAAGCGTGTGATCGCATCCCTAGTGTTAAGGATGTGCCGTCAGGCGAGACGCAACTCCGTTCTCTTGTTCTTGTGCTAGGTTGCATCAGACAAGATGGATTCACGATTGTACTCCCTCCGTTCCAAATTAAATGACAAATAGAGCTCCGAGAAAGAAGAGACTAACTGCTTTGAGATTGTTGAGTACAGGTGGCAACTTCTAAAAAAAAAAGGTCTAACAAAGATAGACCTGGTCTCGTAGGAAACTTTTCCGCGAGATGATTGTGGAAATTTGACAAAAATAACCATTTGGGCAAACTTCAGCAAAAAATAACCCCTTTTCGAAACTATTTCGGAATCTAACCCTTTTTGGTAGCGCCCAACGCCGGGACGCTACCCTCTCTGTGGTAGCGCCACAGGCTGGGGCGCTACCATCCTGCCAGCGTGGCAAGGCGGGGCCCACGTGAGCAAAAGTTACAGAGCGTTGATTTCCACCCGACGCGAAAATTGCTAAGTTAAGGAGGGTAGCGCCACGGGTTAGGGTGCTACCCTCTAGAGGGTAGCGCCACGGGTTGGGGTAGCGCCACGCGGTAGGGTGCTACCCTATTTTCACAAAAGTTACAGAACGTTGATTACACCCCTCGCGCGAAAACTGCTAAGTTAAGGAGGGTAGCGCCAGGACGGTCGTTGCTAGAGGTGTGGAGCTAGAGGCACCACCACGACATAGAGGTGTGGAGTACGACGTCGGTTCAGTCGGCACGGTTTCATCGGTGGTACGATAACCAAGCAGTAGAGGTAGTGAGCGCATCCGTTGGGCGGTTCGCTGTGACATTCATGCAACGTATGTTTATCAAGAACATTTGACATTCATGTAACATGACTACATTACTAGTAAGCACTATGTCGACTTACCTTCGCAAACTCTAACGACACTGTCGCCCTTCTTGGTACGAGGGTAAGCGGCTGCTTACTCGGCCTCATCGGGTTGCTGCGAGATCTCGGTGCGCTAGAAAAATATAGAAATATCAAAACATAAACTCTAATAATGACGATGAGAGGTACAAGAGGATCGTATTACCATAAAGATGGAGTAAAACTTGGCTCGGTAGCCCTCTCTGATGCTTTGTAACTTTTGTTAAAATAGGGTAGCACCCTACCGCGTGGCGCTACCCTCTATAGGGTAGCACCCTAACCCGTGGCGCTACCCTCTAGAGGGTAGCACGCTATCCCGTGGCGCTACCCTACTTAACTTAGCAGTTTTCGCGTCGGGTGGAAATCAACGCTCTGTAACTTTTGCTCACGCGGGCCCCACCTTGCCACGCTGGCAGGATGGTAGCGCCCCAGCCTGTGGCGCTACCACAGAGAGTGTAGCGCCCCGGCGTTGGGCGCTACCAAAAAGGGTTAGATTCCGAAATAGTTTCGAAAAAAGGTTATTTTTGGCTGAAGTTTGTACAAAGGGTCATTTTTGTGAAATTTCACGAGATGATTCGATCCGCCGAGGAGGCGCGCCTCGACGCATGTTCCGGTTCTGGCGAGGCAAGCCTGATCATGCATGCATAACCAGGGCCGTTTTGTTGAGTACTCTCTCTCTCTACCTGGGCTGGGCCGGCCCATGTAAAGCAGCTCTTCCAGGCGTCGGCTCAATTCTGGACGCAGCTCTCTCCGCCTTAAACCCTAGTCCTTCTCGCCGCTTGCCCCACGCCTCCGAAAGAACCTGGTGGCCTCCATGGGTAAGAAGCAGCGCCGCTCGCGCCAGCAGGAGGAGCAGGTAGAGACGGCAGATGCGGCGCACGAAGACGCACCTGCCGCCGCCGACAACGCGGAGGAGCAGGCTGCGCAGGAAGCGGCGGTGGAGGGGCAGAGCCCACCGGACGCTGCGAATGTCGCCGTGGCGGATGAGGTGAAGGGAGTGGCCGCGGCGGCAGAGGAGGAGCAGGAGGTGAGCTTCGACGAGCTGGGACTGGACGAGCAGCTGAAGAGGGCTCTGAGGAAGAAGGGCATGACCAATACCACGCCGATCCAGCGAGAGGCCATCCCGCTCATCCTGGTGCGCGATTTCTGGCTCCCCTTACTAGCAGTTTGTTCGCTGTTCTTGTGCTCTGCGCAAATTTGACGGAGCTTATTTTAGCCTGTTTAGCTTGATTAATTTGCCTGTCTAGCTTGGTTAGTTTGCCAATAACAGTACTGTTACGATGGAGGTGAGTGATTGCATTGGGCAGAGCTAGACTTTAATTGCTTGCCAGTGCAGATCGTACTGAATTTATGTTAGGTTCTGTGAAGCTCTCCTCATCATTGCTGTAGCCATTTAGTTCAAATTGCAGCGGTAGCTATCTGGACAATCACTTACCCGAGGACTTTAGTTTTTCAGTAGTTCGTGGTACTTTTTAAACAGTAGCCTAATGTTGTGATTCCAGGAAGGGAAGGATGTGGTCGCAAAGGCCAAGACTGGCTCGGGAAAGACCTTTGCCTACCTTCTCCCGCTGCTGCATGAGCTATTGAAGTTGTCCTCGGAAGGGCGTGTTCGGAAATCTGCTCCGAATGCCTTAATCCTGGTACCAACTCGCGAGCTATGCCAGCAGGTATCTGTCTTCTTCCCAAAATATTTTGCATGCACAAGTAACTTGTTTAGAGTAGCTTATGATTTTATATCTACATCATCCTGATTCATCCACAATAATAAATTGTTCTGCTATTTGATATTGGATGCACTGAGTTTTTTTTGTATGAGTTCTTTGAACGTTTAACCTGCCAATAACTTTTAATTTTCATGTTCACTATGATGACATATTTTGTTTCACTACATGATTGCCATTAACTATTAATAGAATAAATTGATAAGGTGGCCCTCCGCCTCCTTTTTTTGTTCTCCTCTTCTAAACCATCTTCTCTAAAAAAGAACTAATGCATTTTTCATTATTAATGATTTTGTTTTCTGCAGGTTTATAATGAGGCATTATCTCTCCTTCAGTTGTGTACATCCAAGTTGAAGATCGTCCAACTGAATGCAAGCATGTCAGATAAGGATATTGTGAGACATTTGTCTTCTTTTGATTGTTATTTTTTGCTGAATGGTATTTGATTTTGTACGGTTACATATATTGACACAACTAACTTGCTTTTGCCTCTTGCTTGCAGAAACTTGCATTATCTGGACCCCCTAATATTCTTGTGACAACCCCGGCTTGTGTTGCAACGTGCATATCAAGGGGCATTGTCCAGGGATCTTCTATTAAAGAGTCACTTTCAATGATGGTTCTTGACGAGGTGCAATTCATTTACCTGTTGCAGTATTTTCCATGTGCATTTTTTTCACATATGTGTGATTTTCTTTAAATCTTATCGGAACAAGGAACAAACAGTTTTATTATGGTTTGAATTATCAACACTACGGTCTCATCCCATTTAAACAAAGAAATGAAAGAATATAGCTGTCAAATTTGTGTATCTGGATTATTTTGCAAAATTGTCTTATAACAATTAGTGCATATACTGTCTGAATAAATTGACATTTTCCACTGCAACGGGGTTAAATTTGATATACTGTACTGCAGAAGTTGAGAACATTTTCTATGCAACTACTTAGTGCCACTTTTTAAAGTATACCTATACCACATAAGGGCAACATGTTTCAAATTTTTACTGGCATTTTATTAAATTATATCGCCATATGAAAAAAATATGTTATCTTACAGTGATGTGTATCAAATTCCACACTTTTGCTGTATGATGAATTAGAATCCCAATTCTATTACAAAAAGAACGCCTGAGAAATGTCCTCTTTAAGAAGTTACTAATCTCTTTATGGTTAGTTCCCAGGCTGACCTTCTTCTATCCTATCGATGTGAAGATGACTTGAAAGCGCTTGTCCCACATATCCCAAGAGGTTGCCAATCTATTCTGATGTCTGCAACTTCAAGGTCAAATTTGGTTCTTCTATCTTCCTTTATCTGCAAGTATTCATAACATCT
The DNA here is from genome assembly GCA_026929855.1 of Poa annua. Lineage (NCBI taxonomy): Eukaryota > Viridiplantae > Streptophyta > Magnoliopsida > Poales > Poaceae > Poa > Poa annua. The sequence continues at coordinate 3,188,085 of CM049437.1, forward strand.
TGATCACTTCAAATTGTGGATTTTAGTTGTTTTATGTTTACCATGCTGATTCTCTTATACCTTGATATAGGATTAATCTAACTGTAGTAGTTCTGATCTACTTAATGCCTTGGCTTCTGTTTGGGGTGCATTATTTTCTCTAATCCAAAATTTACTTTTTTGCAGTCCTGATATTGATAAACTGACAAAGCTACTTCTGCACAACCCCTTTATTTTAACTCTTACCGAGGTTGGTCATGCGAAGGATGATGTCATCCCTAAAAATGTGGAGCAATTTTCGGCAAGTATTTCTTCTTTCCTTCACACATTATTGTTGAACTCACTTTTTCTACAGTGACACTTTTTTGATCCAAAACTACAATATCAATTCAAAATCCAACTGCAAATCGAATACTAGATCAGCAGGTCTTTTAGACAAGTTATGGTTGCCTGTTTGTAGCCCCCTTTTGGGACCATTCTTAAATAAATTTTTTAAATTTACATTTAGTGTGCTGATTTTCTGTTGCTTTTGTGTATTTATTTCTATACGACTGATTACAATACATCTAATCTTTTTCCCTACAGATTTCATGCAGTGATAAGGATAAGATGCTTTATATCCTTTCCCTTCTGAAGTTAGAGCTTATTCAGAAGAAAGTTCTAATTTTTGTGAACTCGATTGACATGGCATTCAGATTAAGACTGTTCCTGGAAAAGGTAAATTAGTACCATTATTTTTTTACAGTTGTGTAGAATTAATTTTAATATCATTTTGATCTGTAGTCTGTTACTTGCCACTGCTCTTTTCTTGCGTTGTCTCTTGATGGAGTTAGGGATTATCTTGTGGTTGCCAAACCTTTATGTCTGTTTTTGTTCCACCCCCGGTCATCATCTGAACAGAAACCAAAGTTTAAATATTTCTAGTAGATCAATTCTAGTCCAGACTATTTAATGATAAAATTGAACTACTAATATTTTACCATTAAGTTTTTTAGCTTCAATAGATGGATATAAGGATATCAGTAAGAAGTTCTATCAAATCTGCAGCATGAATTTTTGTCATAAAATCATGTATAAGAATCTTGGGTGATCTAAAATATTTAATTTTAAATGTGGGTGGGGTAATAAAAAGGGTAGCAAAAGGCTTATTATTGCCCTTAGCCCCTTAGGCAGATGTCTTGGCAGTTTTCATTACAACCTTTTTTTTAAAGAACACGTTCTCCACTCCATTACTTTTGGATATTATAATGTAGTCATTGTTAGTTTTATCTATTCCTGTTTCTCTTGTTTGGTATATGGCTATTGATGCTATACCTTTACAGTTTGGGATAAGATCTGCGGTGCTGAATGCTGAGTTGCCACAGAATTCCCGGTTACATATTATTGAGGTAGCTCCATAGCCTGATCTTTTTTTGGCACAGACAACTGATCTCAAATTGTGGTATCTTGTGTGGTTCCATGTTTTGTATACATAGTCGATGGTAATTTTCACAATTAATCTTCTTTCCTCCAATTGTTCATTAAATAAGTCAACTACCTTTATTGGGTTTCATTATATTGCATACTTTCATCACAATCTTTGGCTGGAAGGACCCAGTACTAATTTTATCGATAGTAGATGAAATAATTCCCTAACAATGTCCAATGTTGGGAAAATTATGAGCTGGGGCTTGCAGCCTTGCAGATGGTTTATAGAAACAATATATATTACCCACTAAACTTTGATATTTTGTCTACTTAACATCTGCAACTTAAAACTAGATATCCACCCCTTAAAACCTGTGCAAACTGCCACTTGACCACCTAGGCTAGATTTAGACTTGATCTTTTCATTATTTTAGTATTATGTGCTGGCACATGGAGTTCAAACAGGTCACTGCTATTTCTCTCTTTCTGTATGTTGCCAACTCGTTATACCTTTTTTATTATTCAAAGTAAACTGCTACTGAAGGTTACCAGTAAACGGTGTTCCTATTGTTCATTTGATACATAACTTCTGTGATTTTCATCAGAAGCTTAGTCTTCTAGCTTGCATTGAAAAAAGGTGGCTCTGAAAGATTGAAAGCCATTGAGTATATTTTTATTTTCTTCTTCTAGGCATTCAACGCTAGACTATTCGATTACTTGATAGCAACAGATGACAATAAAACGATGGAGACGAAGCAAACCAATAAGGAAAAGAGAAAAGATTCAAGGGGGTCCCGCAAAAATATGCAACAAACTTTAGATGCTGAATTTGGAGTTGTCAGAGGAATTGACTTCAAAAATGTTTTCACAGTAAGTATATCTTTGTCTACTCAAGCATATCAATTAATATTCACGATGACATGTGCTAACTAATTGGCTATTACATGCTGTAAATGAAACTAAGACTAGTTGAACGTATGTTAAGAACTGGTGCACAGACTATTTGCTTTGTTTTAAGGGTGCCCAGATTTGTTTTGGACCTGGCGGCAGCATCAGTTTATAACTTTATATCATCCAGCATCTGATGCTCAAGTTGCTATAGTGAGGAATAATCAACACATATTGTCTCTTTAAAATAAAGAAAAATAAAGGATTCATTTGAGTATCTTTTGAGGTTTCAACTATGGTTCTTTTATACAAAGATCTTAGCATGATATTTTGGAATATGTCACCTTTATCTGGCTTAACCGCTACACCAAAATAGGACATGTTATAAGAAATCAATCATTGATTCGATTGCATGAAGTAGTTGAGTTTAAATCTTGACTCCTCCTATGCTCTTACAAATCTGTGGTAAAGTCTTTGCTGTTATATACTTCCATCTGTAATTTCTGGAACAGGTGGCAGGGCTGATCCTTTTCTTTAATGCTTCTTTAGGTAGTTAATTTTGACATGCCTTCAAATCCTGCTGGGTATATTCACAGAATAGGACGAACTGGGAGGGCAAATAAGACCGGTGCATCTATATCGCTTGTAAGTTCAGTTTTTGCATAGTTCAGTTCAATCACATATATTATTTTTGTCAGATATGGTTACATGTTCAGTAGACCCTATGTATTCTGTTATTAATTTCCTCCTATGTTGGTACTCGTATTTTCAGATTTCACCAGAGGAGGATGATGTTTTTGAAGAGATTGAAAACATGTTGCAAGGTCTTGAGAATAAAGAAACCGACTGCATCTTACCTTTCCCATTGCTAACAAAAAATGCCGTGGAGTCTCTACGATACAGGGCTCAGGTATGGGGTGATGAATGTGTACTCCCTTCCCAGATGTATTCTTAGTTACTATATCTGCTACCGCTAGTATAATTTAGGTATCGATCACTTCCTTTTTTAAGTAGTTGTGCTAATGTGTGACTAGAGTGAGCTTGCCAAGCTGTTCGAAAAACGAAAAATGAGGCTATGAAGACCTGTTTGGTTTTGTCTGTTCAGAACTTCTATAACTAAACACCATTGGTGCTAACTTTACATTTGGCCCATTCTGCTAACTTCTTTTAACCACTCTAGCTTTCAACAGACATGGTTACTGAATATATTTATGTATTTTGTGGAAAACAACATTAATTTTGTTAGCTAATGTCGACTGATGTTCCTTTCGCAGGATGTTGCTAGGAGTGTGACGAGCCGTGATATACAGGAAGCACGTCGTCAAGACATAAAGAATGAAATCCTCAATTCCGATAAGTAAGAAAGTCTACAGCCGTTGAGGAAATAACCAAGTGAAGAAAGTGCACGTGGCATGATGTAAATGGAATTTCATGCGAAAAAAGAAATGCACAATTTCACTTTACCATGTTTGCGTACTGTTTGAAAACGACCTCATAATAGTTGCTTTACAGTCCACCTCATTTCCTATTCACTATCTGTCATTTCATGATATGGAAGTTAATAGATAAAGCATCAAGATATATGATTCACCAGTCATTTCATGATATAACACTTAGTGATGCAAGGCATCAAGATATAGCATCTCACTATTCTTCAATTATTTCATGAGGAAACACCTTCAGTTTGCAGCTCTTTCTGCCTGTATTTACCTTCTAACAATGACGCTAATTTCTTTTGCCTTGTAGGTTGAAGGCTCATTTTGAAGAGAATCCGACAGACCTTGGTTAGATTTATCAGTCTTGTTCAGAAGAGCTTGCGTTAGTATTTAAAATCTTCTAAATAAATGATGCTTAATCTTTTACTTTTTTTTTCAGATTTGCTCAAGCATGACAAGATACTAAGCAACAAAGCAATTCCTGTTCACCTGCGTGATGTCCCTGAGTACCTAATTGACCCCACAACAAAAGAAGCCAGTAATGCAATCAAACTTTCAAGGGCTGCTATGGGTGTTGATAACCCCGGAAGGAAGAAAAGAATGGGATTCAGGAGGGGATCAGGCAAAAGTAGTGACCCCCTTAGAACGTTTTCTGCCGAGGTACATTTATCCATCCAATGACTTAAGAACATTTTAGATTAAAATGCCATCACCACTTACAAGGTCCTTTGTCTAGTATTCATTATGGTGACCATCCTATGTGCAATTCCTTTCCCGTCTTCTGATTTTTCTTGTTTCCTTCCAGGGCAAATCACGAAGACGAGGCGGAAAGGAAAGAGATGGAGAACATGATAGAAGAAAGAGGAGGAAGAAGGCAGAAACCTAATACTGCAAACAGTTCACTACCAATTTTTGATCACTTTTGTTTTCCAGACTTCTTGCTTTGTGCCTTGTAATTGTGTACCATCTGGACGAATAGGGGGTGTTAAACGAAGACTGTTAAATTCTGTGAGGAAATTTCGTTTCTTGTCTACGAGTTTTTTTGGAAGTTGGTAGTATCACCCACTTGAGTAGAAAGATCTTGCCGTGCTCCGGTGCACTCTCTACTTAAAAAAAGTTTATAAGTTTAAAAAATATCTGGAAAAACTGAAAGTTGAGAATGATATTCCACAAAAGTGTAAATCTTGAATAGAAATACTTTCTATTTGGATCTACTAAAAAATGATAAATGTGTGGATCTAAACATACACACTTTCAAATCTCAAAAATATGTATTTGTCATTTTTAAGCCTCGAATATAAAGTGTTCAGTTTAAGATTTGACTCGTTATGGGATACATCATGGAATATGCAGGGTTTTCCAGATTTTTTAAAAACTTACAAATATGATTTAAAAAAAATAAAGGGAGCGCCGGAGTTTTTGATCCAAAAGTGTTTTCGGCACACATTTAGTCCAGCTGACGGACAACTTATGTGAATATTTGAACAAACAAATCGGAATAAGGAGAACGTAAACCAGCATTGCATGGTAACAGAAGGGGTGGAATTGTCAAAAAAAAAAAACACACACACACACACACACAGAAGGGGTCTTTCTCCTCTGTCGACTAACCGAATGATGCACGATTCCCATTTGCTGCAGTGTCCCCTGTATGAACAGAATCGTGTTCTTCTATGTTTGTGGCGAATAACAGAATTGTGTTCAGGCATAACTATAGAAAGAGAAATCTCATCTCAAAAAGAGAAACCTCGCTGCTTTTTTCTTTGAGCTGAACCACTCCCCAGTGCTCTACTTTTCGTTGGGCCGTGTCGTGTGCTCTGTAGACTGTAGTGGCTCGCGTAGGGGGAATATGCTTTCTGTTCTGCCTGCCACAAGTATAAACCCAGCATAGCATAGCAGGGCAGAGCAGAGAGAAGAGAGAAACTCGATCGCTAATGGTCATGGGCATGGCGGCCGAGGAGCAGTCGCCGGCGCCACCGCCACCGCCTCCTCCCACCTACACCATCGGGTACGCGCTGCCGCCCAAGAAGCTGGCCACCGTCATGCCGCCGTCCCTCGTCGCCCTGGCAGCCGAGCGCGGGATGCGCCTGGTCGCCATCGACACCTCCCGCCCCCTCGCCGACCAGGGGCCCTTCCACCTCCTCCTACACAGGCTCTACGACGAGCCCTGGCGCGCGCAGCTTGAGGCCTTCTCCGCGCTCCACCCCTCCGTCCCCGTCGTCGACCCGCCCGCCGCCATCGGCCGCCTCCTCGACCGCTTCTCCATGCTCGACGTCGTCTCCGACCTCAACGCCACCGCGCGCGTCGGCTCCCTCGGCGTCCCCGTCCAGGTCGCCGTCAACGATGCCGCGGATCTCGCCGATCCGGATCTGGTCGCCGCGCTCCGCTTCCCGCTCATCGCCAAGCCGCTCGGCGTCGACGGCAGCGTCAGCTCCCACGCCATGTCCCTCGTGTACCGCCGGGACGGACTCGCGGGCCTCAGCCCGCCGCTCGTGCTCCAGGAGTTCGTCAACCACGGCGGCGTGCTCTTCAAGGTGTACGTCATCGGCGGGCACGCCACCTGCGTGCGGCGCGGCAGCCTGCCGGACGTGCCGGCCGAGCGGCTCCTGGACCTCGACGCCGACGCCGCGGTGCCCTTCGCCAACGTGTCCGGCCAGACGACGGCCCACGCCGACACGGAGGACGACGACGCCGAGATGCCGCCTCCTGATTTTGTCGACGAGGTCGCGCGCGGGCTCCGGCGAGCCCTCGGGCTGCACCTCTTCAACTTCGACATGTTCAAGGCCCGAGAAGGAGGGCAGTACTTCATCGTCGACATCAACTACTTCCCGGGGTTCGACAAGCTGCCCGGGTACGACATTGCGCTCACGGATTTCTTCGTCGAGATGATTCGTTCCGCCGAGGAGGCCCGCCTCGTGCATACAAAATGAGGGTCGTGTTGTTGAGTCTCTGTCCTGCGATGATGTTCTACTCGAAATAATGATGTTTACCTCGTTGATTCTGGAATTAAGGGTGACACCCCCAACACCCCTTTTCAATTTTTACCTCAGTGTCATTTTACTTCCTGACCATGCAATGCAATGCAAATTATGCAACTTTACCGAAGTTGTCACTGAGAGTGCCGTTTCTTGGAGCGGAAATCGATCCAAAGGCCAAGTATTACCATCTTCACTAATAGCCAAGATTTCTTGGCTGGAAACAGATGTTTGCAATTGTATTTCTACCAGCTCATTATTAGTTTGAGATCATAGTTTTGCCTATCAATGTCTTCCAGTGGCGGAGCTGCACATGGTTTATGTGGTCAAGCGACCACACAAAAAAATAGAATCCCAGCTATGAATACACCATAACTGGCCACATTAATCCTAATTTTTGATATTAGTGTAGTTTATTTTAAGGTTTGACATCCCTACATGCTACTGCTAGCTCCGCCACTGATGTCTTCCATGCACACAGAGAACAATATATAGCCTGGAATCAGAACATGGGGGAAGGAACTGTAGATGTTTTTAGGTGGTTCTGCAAACTACGTGATCTGCAATATCCTTTCCATTTTTGATTCCAAACAAAATGTCCCAAAAACATGATCTTATGGTTCAATTTTCATCACCCTTTTTGTTTTTTTTTAAATGGGAGGTGGTAATTCTCCTTGCTGGGTAGCTCATTTACTCTCTTTTTTGTAGCGTGAAGAATGCTTGTATGTGCTGTGTTGTTGTTACTACCTCTGGTTCAACATCAACTGTCGTAGAAGATATATTAAGCTAGTACAATCTTCCACCAAGCTGGCGACAGTTTTTGTTGTTCGGAGGGAGTAGTTGATTTCTTCATTCATCTATCTCTGCAGCACCAGAACTGCATCTGTAGTTAAGGTCAAGTCCAGATTAACTGTACAAATACCTTACAGTCGACAACGGGCACTTTTGCCAAAGCCATGTTGTAATATCTCATATTGGTTGCATGAACTTGTCGCCAACCCATGTTTGTAATTTAACTCTATTTAGTCATTTTCTTAAGTTTCTTAACCTTGCAGATTATATATTTACTTATTTCTTGTGCAGGAAAGCATTCTTGCTCTATCCAATTCTTTGCATTGGAGTTTGGTCTGCTCTTCTTTTCTCGGCACGGTATCAGGTAACAGAGGAAAGATGCTTGATTTTTCTGACAAAGTTTGTGATCTTTGCATTATTTCTAGGTTCTTGTTTTTCTTTTGAAATCGTATGTTTTTGTTGTACTGTTGTCTTTTTTTGACTTTTTACTTTGTGCAGCTTTTTCCCCCAATATATCATTTGGAACACTGATCTGATTTCGTTGTTAATTTTAAGTAAAAGCATTTCTCTTTTTCTTGATTCATTCTACAGTTCCAAATCTGATTATCGGCTTGAAGTCCAGGTCATTTAGTAAGTTTTGCCAATATTCGTTTGTATGTCTGTCTCTAGGTTGACATTTTCTCGCCGACTCCTTGACACACAAATAGAAAAGAAACTCACAAGTTCATTCAGTCCACGCTGACGTTGGTATGTCGCTGATCATGATGTCCATTGACCTGAACAGAATACAGAGAGCGACTAACCAGGCCCATACATGCAGCTAGACACGGAGGCTCCACACAATTCTGAGACGATCGAATTAAGTTAGCTAATCTGATAATGAAACCGAGTCTTTCCTTGTTGACAGAGAAAGCGAGAGCAGCCCAGTTCTCCAGGCGAAGAGATTATCGTTTAGCAGCAGCCATCTACAAATAAGAGACTGATCGTTCTGATTATCTCTCTTTCCAGTTATTATTCTTTTGCCAGTCCTATCATTTTCATTTGATTTCTCTTCAGTTATTATATCACTTCAGTCATCTGACTTTATTATAAATTCATTACTCTTTATTCTCCTTAGTTTATCTTTTCTCGTCAGTCATCTTTGCCCAGTCTCTCCTTCTCCCGATCTCTCTTGAGTCCCTGGTTTTCTCGGTTGCTCAATTTCATTTTCTCAGTTTCTTCAACTGATCATTTTTGAAGTGTTAGTTTCTTGATTCTTCAGTGTCATTCAGTTTTTGGTCTTATTTTTCAGTTACTATACTACAATATCATATTTTGCCAAGTCTAGTTTTTCATCTCTTCAGTTTAATTTGGTCGCTTTCTCAGTCTTATTCTTCAATCATATTCTGTATTTTAAGTCTTCTTTCATTAGTTTTTCTTCAATCTTGATTTTTTTGTCTTATTTCTTCACTCTTTAAGTCCATCGGTTTTTATTTAGGTTCGGTCCTTATTTTATCTCCATACCTTTTTCTCTTTCTCTTATTTCATTACGCGCCGTCGGGGAGCCGTACCGACTCTAACACGTGGATGACGCAGGGCGACGTGTCACATCGTTTCTGCGCCCACCAGGGGTCTCCGCGCGGCGTTATTCCGCAACGTCTAGTCAGACGATGACACCTCCTCGCTTCGGAATTAATCACTCGGCGTCGGCGTTGTGGATATGACGGGCGGGCCACCCCTATTGAAGATGGTGTCAAACTCATGTCCAGCACCCCCGATCTTTCTTTGGGGGTGCCAGACACAAAATGGCTCGGCTGAAACTATTGGGGAGTAACGCTGGGGCATTTTTTGACGTTCGGACCCCCTTAGGCCTTTGGACGGTTGTTTGAAGGATGCTGATGGAGGTAGTCTAAGGCCCCGCTTGATATGTCGGGAGGATATATTTCCCGGGCCCTCACGCTGGAATTTGTGCATGACCCCTTGTTGGTACGGAGGGACGGAGAAGGCTAGGTTAGCCGAAAGATGGTTATAGGTTTAAGGACACAAGGTGACTCTGCTTTGTCAGGGTAAGAACGGGTAGAGAAAATGCCTCGAGCCGAGGTCCGAGTACCAAGCGCTGCAGTGCTGAAGTATGAGCCCCGTGGACTAGCAATTGCTTCTCCACGAGACTCATACCAGGCGCTAGGAAAAGCTCGAACGGCCTTCAACGTCAACATGTTTGTAAAATTTACGCCGGTATTGCCTAAAATACCGCCAATCCAAACGAGGCCTAATGGCACTGTAAGCTCACAACGGCGAGGATGGGAGAATGTAGGGGCTTGGACAGCAGACCCAGCAGCATCAAAAGCATTACTTCGTATCCTGATACGTCCGAATCCTCACCGTCAGGTTTAGAACACTGTATGTTGGCTGCCGATGCATTCAAATTGACTTTGGGAGGTAGCCCTATTGATATGTTGTACATTATTAATCACCCCTCTGGTCTTGTTCACCCCTCTCACTCTTTAAACTGACTAGATGACCCGTTGCGTGACTGCGCAACTATCAGAAGCAAGATCGTAATGTGGTCATTGGATTTATTGATTCCGCTACCAACTAAATGACAGATTAAACTAAATTATAAATCAAATGATTTAGTGCGCTCTAGAACAAAAGTTTGGTCTACGGACATAGGTAGCTGTCTGAAAATAAACACCAAACTGCTGACTGGAAACAAGTGTTGCCATAGGATATCCTCGGTCATTTGATTTAATTAAGCCAGTTTTGATCAGGTAATTGGTGGTTATTTTCAGCTCAAACATATAATGGAAGAAGATTGATGATTTGTTGCGCCAATAAACATTGTCTAAAACCTGCAAAATATTTTTTGAAAATCCATTATTGTTCTTAATGGGGTAACATTTTATTAGCGTGCAACTTATTTTCCGTAAGATATCTTTTGGAAACCGCGATAGTGAATATTATATGGAGCATTCTAACATATTTAGACCTGTGAACACTTGATTGTTTATTTTTGTTTGGCACCCTGAAATTGTTTTTAACCGAGAAATTTATTTTTAAAAAGCATGAATCTTTTCTCAGATGTAGGCATCGTCGCATGGGTGGGCAACATTGAGACTTGCCCTCAAGGGTTGAGGAAAACATACGCAAATAATATCATCAGAGCGAAGCAGCACCAGATCACATGCATTTGAGGTAGATAGAGTTCAGACATGCCAAATAACTGGTGGCTTACACAAGTGTAGATAGAGTTCAATTCATATTACGGTCACACAGGATTATGCCGGGGGATGGGCTAGTAGGCTTTTCCCCTACTATTTAGAGGCTCTACCTACACCAACGTGCTTCTCCAGCATGCATTTACAGAAAATAGTATTTACATAGGCATCTACATTACCACACAAGGTTCATATGAGGCAAATAGCAGGGTCATCACATAATGCTGACACCACATGTGCAAAAGTGCGTGACAAGGTGATCAACCTTTGTTGCTACCTTGATGATGTACTTAGGAAGCCACGCTGAATACCAGCGGATGTTGAGTTAGCAAGTAATACTAAGATAGTAACCAGGTCTTCACTTGGCCTTTGCAAGTTAAGCTCGCAGCAAGAACCATAGATGAAGAGAGGGATACAGAGACAAGGACCTGATAATCGGAAGAAATAACAAGCTATCAGTAAACCTGAGAGAACAAGCTATCAGTGAACACAGGCAGCACAACCTACACAGAGCATTTAGTATCTTTTAAAATACCAGTCTCTTCCGCCGTGAACCCAACCCATGAAGGCTCTAAGGGAGAAGAAAATGGAGGCTATGTACCAAATATTGGAATAGAAAACGTCACAGATCGTTGGAAGCGGAAGGCAAAACCCAACGGAGCAAACAACATCATAAAATTCGAGTAAGCACCTGGTGTACGCCCACACCACCTATCATGTATGATCTTGCATTTTTTCGGTTCCTACCAGCAGCCTCCAAGGTAAGAATGAAAGAAACCATCCGGTATAGCAACAAAAGCGTATGGGACATAGCCAAACACATCAGTAACATAATAAAGAAGCAGTTGGGTACTACCACAAAGGAACATGCAGCTGCATACATTTTCTCTTTGGAAGGCCTGAAGATATGAATCCGACCAGAACGGGCGCCTTGGGGCGATGAGGGCGACGAGGAGCCGTAGAAGGCGCACTGCTACGAGCAGCACGTGGTCCAACCATGGCACACCGTTAGGTCATAGGAACAATGGGGCTTACAGGGAAAGCAGCGGACCATACACACAAACCATAGCGGAAATGTCACTGGCAACATTAATAGAGGTCAGCAACATGTGAATATTCTGGTTAAGATGCTCAAGCTAAAATAACAACGCTCTATTGATAAGATCCCTGCCAAGCCAAACACCCAACAAACAGAGATAGCTATTATACAGCAAGCAACAGTCAAAATATAACCATAAGCACAGATTTCTTTGTCTGCAGGCAAGCAAGAGAAAGCACACCCATCAAAGAGAAGCAAGCAAGAGGATGAGGGAGTTTACAGGGAAAGCAGCAGACCATACACACAAACCATAGCAGAAATGGCACTGACAACATTAATAGAGGTCAGCATCATGTGTATATTCTAGTTAAGATGCTCAAGCTAAAATAACAACGCTCTATCGATAAGATCCCTACCAAGCCAAACATCCAACAAACAGAGCTAGCTATTAGACATCAAGCAACAGTCAAAATATAACCATAAGCACATATTTCGTGAACCGCATGCAAGCAAGAGAAATTACACCCATCAAACAGAAGCAAGCAAGAGGAAGGAAGCAATATCCAAACGACATCACATAATTACCAAAGTGACATCTTTTTCAGATCCAGAAGCAACAAGCAGGAAAAAACAATGGCAGCAAGCAACAAGTAGGAAAAAACAATGGGAGCAAGCAACAACCTTGAGATGAGCAGTGAGGTGAGAAGAGCAGCGAACACAACAAGCCGAAAGGCTAGCTCAGAAAATCCTTGTACCTATAGATAAAATGATGAATGGTAAATAAAAGAGAAATCAGAGGTAAATTCATGAGCCTGTAACAACAAAACACAGCAGCTAAAATACATGTAGAGGTAAAGTATTATTTATTCTAGGACAATTGAGAACATGCAGAATGCTAACTAACAGTCATCGTACACTCTCCATGACAGAAACACCACACCCGTTACAACACCACCCTCCACAAGCTAAGCTGTTACTGCTTAAAACTGAAACGATGAAATCTACAAACCTAAGCTATTTCCAGGGGAGGTAGTCTCTCCAAGGAGCAATGACACAAAAACAATTATTCTGACAAGTTCAGATCCTGTATAAAAAATTCAGGGCTGTCCATTTTTATGTTGGATAAATTTCACAGAAGGTAAAAGCACAACTTCAGGGCAGTGGGAACATGAAACCATTTAATAACGTTTCTTCACAAGAAACCCATGGAATGGCAGACCATTGTATATTCCCTGATGGGGAAAAATTCTACATGATTTGCTGCTACAAAGAAACTTCCTAGGGAACTACACATAAAAGATCATTCTACATGCTCTGCTATAAAGAAACTTAATAGTATACATGCTCTGCAATAAATCATGAAGAAACAATCATAAAAAAGCGCTATTCCATGATCTAAAATATTTAGTGTCTGAGAAAGAATTAAAATCAAGAGTAATAAACCCTCATATAACTAAACTGAACCAAATCATGCCTCTTTTACACATATACATTAAAAAGTAAAGAAATCAACCGAACAAAATGTGACTCGTAAAAATGACCTTGGTCTTCTTCTAGCTCAGGAAACCCCCCCCCCCCCCCCCCCCCCCCAAGATTCTTCTTGCTACCTTTTTTGCTCAAACCTACACACATGGCGTTTAGAAAAAACAACAATTCACACAGTTCAATCACACGAATGGAAGCGAATGGCATTCTATCGAGGAAACAAATTATACATGATTTGCTACAAAGAAAGTAAGAAACTTTGTAGGAACCAAATATGACAGATAATTCCACATGCTTTGCCATAGAGAAAATTGTAGACGATGTGTCACAAAGGAACTCATCAGTATACATGCTCTACTACAAATCATGAACCAACAATCATAAAAAAGCGTTATTCTAAAGTATCTACCATGGAAAAACCACGAATATACAATAGATATAGAGGAGGCCAAAAGAGATGAACGCTTACTTGAAGGATCACAGACGTAGAAACGAGCCTTCTCTAGAAGCAGGAACGCAGGTCCAAGACAACCTACCACAACAGTGGTAAGCCAATTAGCAGCAGGCATTTCATCAAACACCCTAGACGCAAGAACAAAGGATGGAGACCAACCAGAATACGCAGGCAAAAAAGACTAATCAAGAAGCGCAGGAGCAACCTAAACCTGCAATGCGAGGAAAGAGAAGGGTTAGACAAGAGCAATCGAGATCAGAAGCCAGAGAAATCAGGATGGGATTAAATCACAAGAAGAGAAGGCAATAAAAATACGAACTCGCCTCAACCACCTCCGGTTCTTGTTCTTGCCAGCCATTGCCAACAAACTCCGGTTCTTGTTCTTGCCGGGAGAAAATCAACTACCAACTTCCCTTTACCCATGGCCATGGCGACCCACACCCACCTCCCCAAGCGACGCCGCGTACGCCCTGCTACAGCCACGGTGGTCGCGCCGACGCGCTCCTCTTCATGGTCCAGGACCGGACCGCCGCCGCCGATCCGCGCGCGCTCAAGTCCTTCGGCGTCGCGCGCCACCGCTGCATCCTCCGCCCCTACCGCGCCGACCTCCTCCTCCGCGCCGCGCTCGCGCGCTACCCCTCCGCCTCCCGCCTCGACCTCAGCCTCTGCCCGCACGTCCCCGACGCCGCCCTCGCCTCCCTCTCCGCCTCGCCCCATGCCTTCCCTCCCCGCCGACGACATATCCCGCTCCCGCGGCTTCGGTGCGCCCGGCCTCGCCGCGCTCGCCGCAGCCTGCCCTGCTCTCGCCGATCTCGACCTGTCCAATGGCGTCGAGCTCGGGGACGCGACGGTGGCCGAGGTGGCGCGGGCGCGGGGTCTGCGCAGGCTCTGCCTCTCCCGCTGCAAGCCCGTCACGGACATGGGGTTCGGCTGCGTCGCCGTCGGGCGTCGTCGACGGGATGGGCGGCGCGCACAAACAGCAAAGTGTGCAGGGGAAGTGAGGGAGGGAGAGGACGCGAGCAGGCGAGAGACTGTGACGACGTCACGCGTCTGGCGCGGCGGGGCGTGGACAGTTCAGGTATGGGCCCGAAGTGTTGGACTTCCGTGGCCATCTCTCCTTCCTCCCAGATCTAACGGTGGCCCAATCAGCACCATCCAACGGTTTCTGTGGGTTTGGCAAAAGATCCAACAGCCAACAATGAGTGCCCCTCTAGATAGCCTCTCCAACATATGGAATCCTACAACATTTATAAGAAGAGTAATACACCTCCCTCGCCGGTCCGTCCCATGTGTGACGGTTAAGTTTTTCCCGCTCTGGCGATCGTGAGGCGATCGGCGAATTCCCCAGATCGGATCTCCTTCCCTGTCTCCGTTCGCTGCTTCTCACAGGATTCCCACCACCGCCGCGTTTTGCATCCCTAATCCCCTGCCATATTCCCTCTGGCCAAAACCACCCATCCCAGCCTTCCTCGTGCCTGGTGCACGGGGTCGTAATACACCTAGTTTCCTAGATCTCTCTGTTCGTTTGCAGTTATTGGAGATGGAGAAGGTGGAAGGTCTGGTGAAGAATATGCGGTTGTCGGAGGCGGAGAGTCAGGGAGTCAGGATCGGATGGACTGATGGGAAGAAGGTAGGAGAGGTTGAGGTCAAGGCCCTAGGGAAACTTCTGTCGGAAAAGCCGGCATATGCAGATGATTTAGCCCAATCACTGAGAAGGATTTGGTGCCCGTTGAAGGGGATCCATTGCAAGAATGTAGGAGAGAATACCTTCATGTTCACGTTCCTCCAGCCATCTGGTAAGCGGAAGGCCCTTGAGGAAGGCCCATGGATGGTGGGCAATGATCTCCTCATCATTGTGGAGTTTGATCCTGAGAAAACACTGGAGGAATACCAGTTTGCTTCTGTCCCAATCTGGGTGCACGTGATGAAGCTGCCGTTAGGATTGATGAACAGGGACACAGCTGAGAGAATTGCTATTCAGATGGGGTCTTTTATGGAGGCTGATGTCAATGAGGAAGGTAATGCAGTTGGTAAAAATCTCCGTTTCAAGGTGAGAATTGAGGTAGCGAAGCCATTGATGCGGGGTACCACTGTCCAGATTGGAGAAACAGAGAAAACACGTTGGTGCCCATTTGAGTATGAACATCTCCCCGAGTTTTGTTTCACTTGTGGCATCCTTGGGCATGATGATAAAATGTGTGAGATTAAACTTAAAAAGGGAGAGCAGCAACAATATGGCAGATGGTTGAAGGCGTACATGCCAAAGAGGCAGCAGGATATGGAAAACCATGCTTGGCATGACTCCCGAGGTAACTGGCGTAACAACAACTCCAAAGCACCAGCTTTTCAGTCAAGGAGTGACAGTCTATCATGGCGTAAGGAGGACAGTGGGAAACAAGGTCTCACCTCGGGTGGTAGTTCATTTGGGAAGCCACAGTCAAGCGAGGAAGTCAATAGCCCAGTTAAGATACCGCAGGAGAAGGTGGTGCCAACCATACATAAGTCACTGAATTTTGATGCAGCCACTGATCCGGCACCCCCACTGAAAGTAAAAGACAAGGAGACTGTACCTGAACCTAGGTGCGATGATGCTAGTGCATTGGCCCAACATGTGAGTGTAGTGGACGGCCAGTCCAAGCTGCATGGCGCCAAAGATGTTGATGATCGACGTGATCCGGGTGTGCTTGCTATTTCGAGTGTGAAGGCGCAGGAAAAAACAGGGGCTATGTATGAAGGAAAAAAGTTTAAACGTATCAGGGTAGGAAGAGCAGGTGGTACTGTAGCCAGCAACAAAGTTGTGGATAGAAAGAGGCATTTGGAACCATCCAAGTCCGAGGAAGGAGATGGACAGAAGAAGCAGAAGGTTGATGTTGAGATGGAAGAGGCTCATAACCAGATTGATATTGTGAAAGCGGGGCTGTCGGAACAGCTCCGCGGTACCCAATGAAACTAGTGGGATACAACTGTCGGGGTTTGGGGAATGGCCCGACAGTTCGTGGTCTTCTGGCCCTCCAGAAGAAGGTGGACCCCGACATCCTCTTTTTGTCCGAGACAAAGTTGGATGAAGCTAGGATGGAAAAGTTTAGGTGGAAGCTTGGTTTGCCTCACATGATTATTAAGGACTGTGAGGGTAAAAGTGGTGGTTTAGCTATGTTCTGGCGTCGAGGAATAAATGTTAGCCTAAGGTGGAAGGGAAGGATGCATATTGATGTTGACGTGGAGGAAGAGGACGGTTTCAAATGGAGGCTAACAGGGATATATGGTGAACCTCGGCATGATAAGAGAGAGGACACGTGGAGGCTACTACGGACTCTACACCACCAATCGGATCTGCCTTGGATGTGCTTGGGTGATTTTAATGAAATAATGTTTAGTTTTGAGAAACAGGGTGGTGCTCCTAGATCGCAATCACAAATGGATAATTTTCGCAATGCTTTAGATTTCTGTAACCTACATGATTTGGGCTTTGAGGGTGATATGTTCACATGGAGAAATAATAAATTTCGTGTTGATAGTTATATTCGGGAGCGTTTAGACCGAGCTGTGGCTTCGCCGGCGTGGCGGGCTTGGTTTCCTGGTTACAAGGTGTTGAATGGAGACCCGGAACATTCTGATCACAGACCAGTTATTGTGATGCTCGATGGTGGGGTTCAGACGGGTAATAAAAATCATGGTGGACTGAACAAACGATTTGAGGCGCGCTGGTTGGAGGAAGAAGGCTGTGAAGATGTTATTAAAAATGCTTGGGAGGTGGCAGGTTTAAGGGGTGAAGACGCAATCATGGGTAAGCTGCGGATGGTCTCGTCTGAGCTGCATAGTTGGAGTAGAGAGGTCATTGGGGACCTCCAGAAGCGTATAAAAAATCTGAAAAATGAACTTGAGGAGTGTAGAAAGGGAGATATCACAGCTGCAGCAGTCAACAGAGAACAAGTACTAAGGTATAGACTTGAAAAGCTTGAAGATCAGTGGGAGACTCACTGGAAACAGAGAGCACATTTTTGTTGGCTGCAGAATGGTGATCGTAACACTACGTATTTCCACTCGGTTGCAACGGAGAGGAAGAAACATAACACAATAAAAAAGTTGACGAGGGGTGATGGAGTGGTGGTTGAAGGGGAGGAGAGCTTACAGGCTCTTGTAACTGACTATTTCTCTGGCTTGTTTACCCCCATGGCAGGTATAAGCCCAGCGCCGGTGCTTTCGAACATTCAGCCCCGAGTCACGTCGCAAATGAATGACCATCTAGTGGCTGAATATACCAAGGAGGAGATAAAGGAGGCCCTGGACAGTATAGGGGATCTCAAAGCCCCGGGTACGGATGGGATGTCGGCGATCTTCTTCAAGAAATTCTGGGGGACGGTGGGAGACATGGTGGTGCATGAGGTTCTAAATGTGTTGCAAGGCGGCAGTCTACCGGAGGGATGGAACGATACAATCGTGGTGCTCATCCCAAAGGTGAAAAACCCTGAAAGTATGAAGGATCTACGCCCTATTAGCCTTTGCAATGTCGTCTATAAGCTGGTGTCCAAGGTGTTGGCAAACCGCCTCAAGACTATCCTTGACGAGATCATCTCACCGAACCAGAGTGCTTTTGTCCCGGGCAGGCTTATTTCAGATAATACTATCCTTGCTTATGAGATGTCCCATTTTATGAGAAGGCGCAGGTCGGGAAAGAAGAGTTACATGGCTGTCAAATTAGATATGAGCAAAGCCTATGACCGTGTGGAGTGGTCATTTTTGGAGGAGACAATGTTGACATTGGGCTTCTGTGTGCCGTACGTGGAAAATGTGATGAAATGTGTTCGCTCCGTGTCATACAGGTTCAAAGTAAATGGTAATATCACGGATACTATAATCCCCGGGAGAGGTCTGAGACAAGGCGATCCTATCTCGCCTTACCTGTTCTTGCTATGCAGTGAGGGATTTTCGGCACTTTTACATGATGCAGAGGAGAGGAACAAGATCCAAGGAATAAAGTTGGCACCAAATGCACCCACAGTGAACCACCTTCTCTTTGCTGACGACTCGCTGCTATTGTTGGAGGCCAGTGAGGAAAGTGCAGCCGAAATCAACACTATCCTTCGCAGATATGAGGAAGCATCTGGACAAATGATTAATAGGGATAAGTCTTCTATTCTGTTTAGTGCAAATATTTCAAGGAGAAAGGAGGCAATTATGGGAGTCCTAGGGCTGAGAGTGGAAGCACAAGGTGGTAAATACCTTGGTTTGCCAACATACATTGGTCAGGACAGAGGAAGAGTTTTTCCTTATATAAAGGAGAAGATCATTAGCAGAATTAGAGGATGGAAGGAAAGGTTCCTATCAAAAGCGGGCAAGGAAATATTAATCAAGGCTGTAGCACAAGCAATTCCCACATACGCGATGAGCTGTTTTGATTTGACAAAAACTCTGTGTGATGATATTACTAAACTTGTCTGTAATTATTGGTGGTCACAACAGGAAAATGAACATAGAGCACATTGGATTGGCTGGGAGAAAATGATGTGTCCAAAAGATGAAGGAGGCTTGGGGTTTAAGGAGCTGTACACTTTCAATTTAGCTATGCTAGCTCGCCAAGGTTGGAGACTGTTACAAGCACCAAACTCTCTCTGTAGCCAAGTGCTGAAAGCGAAATACTTCACAAATTGTCATCTCCTAAATGCACAACCGGTCCCTGGAATGAGCTATGTATGGCGCAGTATTCTTAAAGGAGTTGAAGTATTGAAGAAAGGAATTATTTGGCGTATTGGGGATGGTTCAAACGTGCTAATCTGGAAAGATCCGTGGATTCCAATTGGGGAGACGAGAAGACCGAGCACAAGACGGGGAAACAATGTCATCACAAAGGTTGCTGAGCTGCTGGACCCATATACAGGCACTTGGGATGTAGAGCTTGTAAGACAAACATTTACAGAAGCTGAGGCATCTGCCATATTACGCATCCCGGTTTATGAGCATGAGGAAGACCATCTAGCCTGGCATTTTGATGAGAAAGGAATTTTCTCAGTGAAATCAGCATACCATGTTCAATCCATCGCCACAAATGATAGCAGACAGGCGGGTACCTCTGATGGGATGCGTGGTAGCAGTTGGAGCCGTGACATTTGGAAGAAGATTTGGAACCTTGACTGCCCTGCCAAAGTGCACCATTTCTTGTGGAGACTTGGACATGACAGCTTACCTACAAGAATGAATATCCAGGGAAAGAAAATTGATCTGGATACGCGATGCCCAATTTGTAATACCCTGTTTGAAGACGGAGGGCACCTGTTCTCGAGATGCCGGGAGCTGAAAAAGATTTGGCGCCAAATTTTACCTGATGAAATTCGAGTTCAGCTAACTAGATGCACCTCTAGTATGGAGTTCGTTGATCATATTCTAAAACTCCCTGATGAAACCAAGATGCGAGTAGTGGCATTGATGTGGTGCTGGTGGACAGAGCGCAACAAGGCTAATCATGGTGAGCGCAGAATGTCAGCGCCGAGTTTTTGTGCTGCAGTCGGAAGGCATACCTCTGAATGGGCAGAGTTTTTCTGTAAACAGAAGCTGCATGTTCTAAAACCCGCTGCACAATGGGAGCCGCCTCCGCAAAACTGGATAAAAATCAACCTTGACGGAGCGTTCCATGCTGATACAACCAGTGGGGGTTGGGGATGTGTTGCCCGTGATCACAACTACAATGTCATCTTCGCGGGAGCAGGCTCCATTGCAAACGCTAGAGCAGCTTTGGAAACTGAAACTCAAGCGCTCTTACACTCCATTAGAATTGCTGAAGATTTGGGTATTGGAAGGCCTCTGTTTGTCACGGACTGTGAGATCCTCCAGTGTGCAGTCACGTCCTCAGCATATGACTCAGCAACACTTGGTGCCTTGTTTAGGGAAATCAAAGTACACCTGCGTCTGAACTTTATTGAAACCCGGGTGATGTTTCAGAGTAGAAACTGCAATTTCCCAGCTCATATTCTGGCAGCAAAGGGGGCTGCCGAACCTCCAGGTTACAGTCATGTTTGGTTTGAGAATTTTCCTATGGATGTAGCCAGGGCTCTGTCCGGCGATTCTGCCGGTGTTTGTTAATGGAATGTCAGCGTTCCATCTCAAAAAAAAAAAAAAATACACCTCCCTCGGTTCGGGAAGCTATCTCTTACTTATAAAGGGAGAATGTTAACATCTACTACCACATAAAGGCTCCACCGACACGAGCTGGTGGGCATTTTGCTGCGTGTGTAGAAGAGCTGCAATAGAAGCTCCGGACAAACTCCACAACTTACAAACTTGCGCCAAATTTGAATTGACCATGATAAAGTTTTTGCCTATTTTGATCTCATTGGACAAAGTATTTCTTCATCACATTCAGCTGTGCCTGCCAACTGAGATTCCAATGCATTGGCACACGATCACAATCATCAGGTTCACTGAAACGCACATAGGGGACGTCCCATTCAGTGGAAGGCACTACCGAAGCTACACAACACCAGCGCATACCCAATGCTTGGCGTGTTCACCACAGAATGCTCGGGGTAGGAACGGGTTCTGTTAGAAGCTATGGCGTCCACGGAATCGATCTCGAGTGATAAGAAGCCGAGGCACTTGAGCGACCGAGGCCGTCTTTTTTGTTTGTTTGACGAAAGAAGTTAGGACTTCATTCATTGATTATATAATAGGAAGAGGTTCCAGAGTTTGTGAATTACAAGTACTCGAGCAAGGCTACATGAGATAGCAGCTGCGACATCTACAGCCTTAGTACATCAAGGTTTTAAACCTACGCTAAGTTAATTCGGCTCTCTGGGTCTATGTGCCAAGTGCCTAGCAATCGTTCTGCCAGCATATAGCCAATCAGTGGCCGAGAGCGGAAGAACTATCGCGTCCAATTACACGGGTTTTGTGTAAGATGTTATCAACTCCCCATATCGTTGAGCATACATCACAGCTACAGTATATCTTTGCGCAACACTTTGCAGGGATGCGACGCCCATCTACTTTTTGTGTCAGTGCCATATGAGTCATAATCAATCCCGGTGCTGAGGCATTTTCAGACGTCTTCCATTCCTGGTCTCTCAACGTGCACTACAGGGTACTATTCTGGATTTATGAGTAAGCATTGGTAATATTGCCAGATAAGCTATCGGGGGACTTGCCCATATGCAATGACACTATCACTAGAGCTCCAGTGGAACGTGTATATGGAGGTGTATGTTAAATATACACGCCGTGAGTCGAAAAACGTTTTCCAGTGGATCGTGTATAGCATTGTGAGAGTTATCCACGTCCATCCACGACGCTACTGGACGTGGAAATAAACACGCCACCACCACGCTCGTGAAAGACGGAATCGAGGCAACTGCTCCTCTCCCGCTCCTCTCCCGCACTACTCCCGCCTCCAAATCGAAGCCAATCGAAGCTCGCCGGCGGCCACTCTCCTCCGGTAAGCTCCCTCTCTCGCTCCTCTTTCCATTCCCGCATATAGTGGCGGCGGCGGCGGCCTGGAGGAGACGGGGCGGGCTGGAGGAGACGGGGTGGGGGGGCGGCGGCGGCCTGGAGGAGCGGGGTGCGGACTGGAGGAGACGGGGTGGGCTGGAGGAGATGGGGTGGGGGGCGGCCGCATTCGAGCTCGCCATCGCCGCGCCTGACGAGGTTATACCAAACGGGTACCTCATCGTGTGGGTACCTGGTGCACGTAATGACTACAGCCCAATTGTCAACAGATCAAAGAAGCCCATCAAGAGAAGCCCAAGACGAAGATTACTTTCCAAGTTATACATAGTCGGTTATAGTTTCCATACATGTAGTTCTAGTCGGTTACGTACCCGAGACCTAGACCCCCCATATAAGGGCTAGGAGGGTAGCCGATCAAGGACACCCACAATCAGAACCACCAAACCCTAGCGAGACGAACTCTCGCTGGACCCTTGTATCCGCCGCATATTCCACAATGAATAACAGACAAGCAGGAAGTAGGGGTGTTACCTCAGTCGAGGGCCCTGAACCTGGGTAAATCCCGCTTGTCAGCCGTCGAATCTACTAACACTACGCGTTCTCTACCACATAAACTAACCCTAGGCTGATAACTATGGGTATTGATGGGACACCCCTCGTCAATTGGCGCCGTCTGTGGGAACTGGTAGTGTTGGATCTACGGATTCGCCGGTTTCGTCTTCAAAAGGTAACTCACCAACTGCATCTGCAAACAGCTACGCGCTGACAATCTCGACTGGCATCGAGGCATCAGGCGATCAGTCGCCAACTGCACAAATCGCATCACCGAAAAGAATCAAATCGTACTCGCCGGAAGCACAGGAAGTTTTTGTCAATCTTGATTCAGGTTTCGATCTAACTGTTGGAGAGCACAATTTTTTCGTCAATAAGTTTAGTGTGCAGGACTTGACCGATTCGATCGCGACGGAGGCAGTCAACAATCCATCGAGTACGATCGCATCACCAGCAGACAACAATGATACCTCATCACAGATCGACTCGATCACATCGCTGACATCCCCAACCTCATCCATGTCGACTCAAGAGCTCAACATGATCCCGGCGGAAGAGTTTCCAGATGATGAAGGGCAGTCCACATATCAAAACCACACAGTCGAAGAACCATCCGTCATGGTCACATCTCCAGTAAGCTTCGGGGCCACTTCATCACAGATCAATGCGATCTCACCGCCGAGATCTCCAGTCGCCTCCATATCGACGACGGAATTCAACGAGCTCATGGCGCAAGACCGCCTAGATGATGAGGTACAGTCTGGCTATCAAGTCAACACAGTCGAAAACATCAACCCACTCGACACTGCACCCGACTATATGCAAGAAAAAGAAAGGGAGGACAACATCTACCTCGACGACTTCACCTGCCCAGAAATCTACACAGATCACGACTTCCTCCTCAACAGTGAAGACGGACCTGAACACTCGCCCAAAGCATACGTCAACATCGACGGTCAGATCAACAAAAGTAGCAGCGCTAACATGAGCTTGGACGATGAATCCGAGCCCATGACTGGCTTCGACAGCATATACACATGCCCTCCGGTCATACCCCGGCAGGTCTACGTCGCAATCAGCGCAGAAACTTCGGTAGCAGCAGCCAGCCGAAGGCTTACAGAATTCCCCTGCACAGTCACATTACCAGATGGCACATCAAAACTAACTATCACAACAGAGATGGCGGCAAAAGTCGACAAGATCATAACCGACTGCATCATGATGCCAGCGGACGCAACTCCAGTTGAGTTGTTAACTTACAACTATTTCAACTGGCAAGAGGCACAACGCCTCCAGCAGTACAGAACCACACTCGAGGAGCGAAGGAGACAAGCTAGCATCTCAAGTGTGCGCAGAAGACAACTTTCTCTCAGCTCCACTGGGGCGACGGAGCGCAGGCATAGATCGAGATTCGCAAACATCCCAGAAGGAGAGAGATCTGGAGTCACCTGCAACTTAGAACATTCGTTCATGACCCTGGACTCAGAAGGTGTACTAGTGCCCAAAACAGCTGAAGGTGCCTTGATATCACTTGGAGCATACCTCAAAGCGACAACACCTCCAGCAGGTGATCCAGCCGAAGAGTTGCATCTCCAGCAACTAAAGGCGCTCGCACTCGCGGCAAAAGGACTCCAGACGGAGAAACACAGAGAGCCCAGCAGAAGCCGCTCACGAGATCGCCGCAGTCGAAGCCCCCGCAGGAGTAGCACCAGAAGGGTCTCCAGTCGACGAAGGTCACGGAGCAGATCCAGAAGGTCCGCAAGCAACGATTCGGGTGACGATCGCGATACTGGACCTTGCGGAGCACGATGCTTCACTCGACGAATCCGCGAAGCCAGGCTACCCAAAAAAAATTGGCCTACCAACAACGCCAAAATTCAACTGCAAGCAAGAGCCGTCAGGATGGCTCGAAGACTACAAACTGGCAGTCGTGTGACAAAGAGGAGCGACTACCACGGCATTACAGTACATACAGCTGATGCTTGACGGCACAACCCGCGACTGGCTCAAATCACTACCCGAAGCTTCATATGACTCCTGGGAGGACTTCCGGGAGGATTTCATCAAATATTTTGATCCTTTGTGTGAGCGGCCCAAAACATTTGAGGATTTGCGGGCTTGCAAGCAAAGATCAGACGAGTCACTCCGGGCATACATCAGAAGATGGATCACCATCCGCAACTCGGTAGGTACAATCTCCGAGGACAGAGCTATGGACGCCTTTACCATGGAAGTTTACAGAGATGATTTCAGAGAAGCACTCGGGCGACAAAAACCAAAATCCATGGCAGCAGGGGCGGAGCCAGGATTCGAACATAGGGGGGACCGGGGCGAAAAATTCACGACCATCAAAGACAATAAACATTATAATATATTAAGTCTAAAAATATACTATGGAAAATCCATATAAATATTCGAAATATATGTTCGAAGTTTAGAAAGAAAATTACATGTCTATTAGCTTAAACTTTGATTTATGACCACCCGTGTTGAATAAGTCGATAATCTAGTAGAACCAATACGCTTGAAAAGAAATCTACTCCACTTTTCTTTCTCTTCATCTTTGAACAAAATTATAGAAGATAAAAATTAGAGATGTGTTATTGTGCTAATATAAGGCACCGAAGCTGGAAAAAATGGACATTAGGGGCATCTCTATTTTGTGTCTATGGCACTGGGATCATTCCATAGAAGTCCTAATATAGTAGTAGTTAGTGCTAATTAGTGAAGGAATTTCAGGTTTCTATTGGGGGCAGCTGACCCCGGTCCTCTTATGCTAGATCCGTCTATAAGCAAATCTACTTGTTACAAGTATAAAACATGTGCTGATCTGATATACAGTAAAACAAAGCTAGCCAGCGATCGATTGATCATTGAGTAAAGAATACCTTCACGCTTCAACCGCCCTGCGCTTGGGCGGCCGGCCGGCCGAGATGTGCTGCTGCAGCAGCCTGTAATTAGATAATTAGCTATTTAGCTTTGTATCAGTTCGACGCAGGTGCGGCGAGTCGGGACGGCCGGCCAGTGATCAGCATCACAGCATGAACGATCGATGTTACCTGTTCCTTTCCGCCGTGCAGCGATCCGGCAAGACGGCGACAGCCCTAGCAGACGAGGATGCGGTCAGATAAGAAGTTGATTCGATCGATCGATCAAATAGATCGCGCGGTCGTCAGTTGGTCTGCTGTTGGGCGTTGACTAACCTGATGGGCTCAATTACATCTGTATACAGTTTGGGCCTAGCAACTTATGTAAATAATGGATCAAGTAACTAATAATGGGCTAATATACCTAGTATTACCTACCTAAAAATATTGGGGGTGCGAACGGTTGGGGGGAGTCCGACCCCTGCTAGCACCCCCTGTCTCCGCCAAGATCGCATCTCAATGGGTAGATGGAGAAGACTCCGTAAGGTCCAAGCACCCACACTCCCCACGAGATCGAGAAGACAAACGAGATCATCGCAACAGAGATGATAGAAGACGAAGACGCAAAAGCAGTTACAGTGACAACGATAAGGTAAAATTTATGGCCGCTGGCTTTACACAAGACAACCAAGAGGACAGACGGCAAGATGATCGCCGAGACAGTCGTAACGACAATCGTCGTGACAGCCGAAGCGACGATCGCTGTGACAGTCGATCAGATGACCGTCGTGACAGTCGAGACCGCGACCAGCGAAGTGGCGGCTACTGAAGACAAGAGTGGCGAAGACGCACAGACGCAAGACCAGAAAAGACGTTCCAAGAGAAGATGGAGGACCACTGCAGATTACACATGTACAAAGATCCAGCGGACGGAAGACTAGTCTCCAATCACACATTCGGAAACTGCCGTGAGTTCGAACAGATATCAGCAGACTACATAAAGCGACTCAGAAGGGACACACCCTCGACTGCTCCATCGGCTTACGTTGCACCACCACCAGCACAGCCAGTCGCGGCATTACCACCTCCACCACCTTACAACCCAGGTAACCAAATTGCAGGAGCCATACATCTCATACCACAAGCTGCGGAGGAGCAGTACCCAAAGCCACAAGGACAGATGTACATGATTCAAAAGGGACGACCCTCCAACAGGCAGCAAAAACTCCACACTCGACATGTCAACATGGCAGTCATGGCGCCGCCACCTATACCAGAATTCCTGCGAGGCTCCGAAACGGCAATCGCGTTCAGCAGAGAGGACCACCCACCCTCAGTTTACCGACCAGGTCATGCTGCCCTGGTACTCGACGCTCAGATCGGCGGATACGCCATGACCAAGATCTTCATGGACGGAGGCAGCGGCATAAATATCATCTTTGCCGACACACTTCGCAGGATGATTAGGTCAGTTGAGAATCTACCCCAATCCACAAACACTTTCCATGGCATTGTCCCATGGAAAGCCGTGCTACCAGAAGGCACAATACAACTCGACGTCACCTTCGGCGACGCAAAGCACTTCAAGACCGAGTCGATCGAGTTCGAGGTCGTCGACTGGAAGTCACAATACCACGCCATACTCGGGCGCCCTGTGATACGTCTCCAACGTATCCATAATTTCTTATGTTCCATGCTATATTATACCAATTGCCTACATGTTTTATACACATTTTATATAGTTTTATGCATTTTCTGGGACTAACCTATTAACAAGATGCCACAGTGCCAGTTCCCCGTTTTCTGCTGTTTTTTGTTTCAAAAAAGCTGTTAAGGAAATATTCTCGGAATCAATTATTTTCTTTTCCAGAGACCTTATTTAGAGGGGAACGTTCCAGAACATCGAAGCCCGCTCGAAGACGGAGCCCGAGGCGCCGTCATCATGTCCCGGCGCGGGTGGGACCCCTGCCGCGCGGGCACGTGATGACGTGGCCTCGTGCCTCCACCGACCTAGCCCCTTCGGCTATTTAATCCCCCCGACGCGTGAACCCTAGTACGATATCTAATTTTACCTCCACGGGTCCTGAGCCGCCGCCATCGTCGTCGCCACTTCGGGGGAGATCAGAACTTCTCCCCGGCACCCTGTCGGGAGAGGGAAACGTCCCCGGAGGCTCCTTCGTCGCCATGACCGCCTCCAGACTGATGCGTGAGTAGTCTACCCTTGGACTACGGGTCCATAGCAGTAGCTAGATGTTTGTCTTCTCCTCTTGTGCTTCCATGTCTAGATCTTGTGAGCTGTCTATCATGATCAAGATCATCGTTATGTAATACTCCATGTTGTGTTTGCTGGGATCCGATGAATATTGAGAACTAAAGTTATTGCTTCATAATATATCATGTGTGTGCTATTTAATGATCTTGCATGCTCTCCGTTACTTGTGTATGCTCTGGCCAAGTAGATGCTTGTAACTCCAAGAGGGGGTATTTATGCTCGATAGTAGGTTCATGTCTCTATTAAATCTGGGGTGGTGACAGCTAGCTCTAAGGTTGTAGATGTACTGTTGCTACTAGGGATAAAACAGTAGTACTTTATCTAAAGATGATGTTACTTACTTACTTTACACACATTGCTTAATGCGATAATCTGTTGCTTGCAACTTAATACTGAAAGGGGTGCAGACGCTAACCGGAAGGTGGATTATTAGTCATAGATGCGGTTGGAACGGTCTATGTATATTATTGTAATGCCCGAATGAATCTTACACTAGACATCATAACATTGGTATATGCATTGGTTTGCTTATCATTATTCTGTCAATTGCCCAGCTGTAATTTGTTTACCCGCATGAATGTTATTATTATTTATGGAGAGACACCACTAGTGAACTGTGGACCCCGGTCCTTCTCTTTAACCTGATAAAACCACAACTGCAAACCTGTTACTTTCTGCAAACAAACATCTTTCTTCCACACATACGTTTAATCATTTGTTACAGCAAGCCGGTGGGATTGACACCCTCACCGTTAAGTTGGGGCAAAGTATCTTGATTGTTTGTGTGCACGCTCCACGTCAACTACACGCCAAGCACTTTTCTGGCGCTGTTGATACCTCGGGGGAATTCATTATCTCCTACTGGTTCGATAACCTTGGTTTCGCAACTGAGTGAAACTTGCTGCTGCTCTACTTCATACCTTCCTCTTGGGGTCTCCCAACAACTCTCACACAGAGTCATCAAACATTTTTCTGGTGCAGTTGCCGGGGAACGTAATCATCATCATCAACACCACATCCATCTCCCCCGCCAACTATGCGCCCGAAGCTTGATTCGTGGAGAGCATCACCCTGCATTCGCTCGATTCATGGCAATACCACACTATGCATATATCAAGTTGAAGATACCTGGTCCCAAAGGCGTTATCACAGTCAACGACAACTTTCAAAGGTCAGACGCATGCGACCGCGACTTCAGCAAAATCTCCGAAATGTTCGGTATGGAGCAAACATTCGAAGAGCTCTCGCTCACAAATGACCAAGCGCACATGCCAGAGCAAAAGAAGCAAGCAGTCGACAAAGCGTTCAGTGCCAGAAGTGACACGAAGGAACACCAGACCCACACAACTGACATCCCAAGGCAGTCCAAGTTCCTGCAAACTTATCTCCAGCATAAGTCAAGTAGAAAGCCATGTAACAGAGCATAAATGTCAAAACGGCCAACAGGTTTCAGACGCGCTCTTTTCCTTACCAGGTACCTACGGGGACTGGAAGGTTTTTAATGAGGCGGCTTGCTGGCCAATATCTGCAATAAAGATGATATTTCTTCATAAAAGTTTTCGCATATTTTACTACTACAGTAACATCACACCCCACTCGAACACACGGGGGGCTGCACCTCGGCCATAATCAACAAAAACTCGGCCACTCAAACACTCAGAGGGTGAGCCTTACCCATCATCTGCAAAGGATCAGCCACTAGAATACTCGGGGGCTGAGTCACAACCATAAAAGAAGCAACACTCAGCTAAAACTCAAAAGCTCGAGAGCTGGATCTCCAAATAGCGGAACAAGCATATTAAAAAGCATAAACTTGATCTCACATCAATCACATGAAGTAATTTTCATACAGCCCACTCAACAGGCTCGGGGGCTCGATACATACATATTACATGAAAGCTATGTTACACTTTACAATCCCCACTCGACAGGCTCGGGGGCTGGTCACTTGTACAAATAAATTTCCTACTATTCATACACCTCACCCGATGGGCTCGGGGGCTGCTCATCATGAAGTCTACGCATCTTCATCCTTCAAAGGCAGGTTGGAGTAAATCAACTGCTTATGCAGACGATCTACCAGCTTTCTAGCCGCAGCGGCCGTCTGCTCCAAATCATCTTCTTTCAGTCGAGACCCAGAGTCAGATGAAGATGATCCGCGACCTGGATCTCGACTACGCATATATGCAAAAGATGCATTGGCTCCAAGAATAACTCGTCGAGTCACTGCCTCCCAGATTGGATCTGAAGATCGAAATAGGTCAACCAGCGCATAAATCCTTTGGGGTTGCGGCCCTTCAGGAAACAAAAAGTGATTGACGCGCATAAGGGCTGCTCGGCAGCGCTCAATAAAATTGCTCCTCGCCACACTCGATCCATCAAAGTCGCGAGTTTGGTGGCATGGTAGCTGTCAGCCCAGAAGTGTTGATGACCGGCGACAGGGTCATCAATCATGTTTTCCAAGCGCTCTTTGAGCCGTTCGACTTCATCTTCAAAACTGTCCACAAACACTATGGACGAGCAAAATTTAAGATGAAGAACTAAGAAAAGACCGCGTGCAGAACAAAAAAGTCATCGACTGGCTAAATACCTTCGAGCTGCATGTTCGAATGTTTGACCTCTCCAAGCACATACGCCTCCCGCTGAGTAGCAAGGGCTGGCATTTCTTTGAATATCTTAAGCTCAGCCTGAGCGGTTTTCAATTCCTGCTCCAGCTTCACCACATTTTTCTTCGCATAGGCCAAGACCCTGGCATCATTAGCTGCATTGGCGGCAGCCGAAGGATCAATCTGCGACTGAGAAGTCTCAGCCGGACTGGAGTCAACTGGCTGTCAAAAAGCATAATCGCAAAACTCAGGTACAAAGACAATTCAAGACAGAAGACAAACAAACAACACAGGGAACATGTCAAAAGCGATCATATCATAAATTATATAAGTATCAAAAGCACACATCGTGTGAATGTTATATTACAGGCCATAAGAATCAGACGCCTAACTACGGGATACAGACTCAGATCTGTCCCGCGCGACTTGGACTTGACACTACATGCAGCTGCCCTACGCTCCATAGTGCCGATGCAAACTTGGGAGAGCCGCGCGGCGTGCTCAACTACTCTCTTCAACGGCAAAGGCTTCCCGTCTGGCTTCTGGGGGAAGTCGGACAAGACACGCTCATAGTCGATGGTCACATCGTTAGCAAGAAGGAGTTGGAGGGTGGACGCCGAGCCGCGTACCGTCAAGCTATGCGCGAAGTCCTTCATAGTCGTTGAGCCGGGACCCATCATAGCTGCAAATCCTTGCGCAGTAGAAGGCGCCTCAGTCGACGGCAGCACTTCCTTCAAAACAGCACCAAGGGTCTGCGTGGACGTGTCCAAAGAACCCTTGGCTTGATGGATGGTTGCGCCTAGCTGCTGGATTACACGGTCAAGTGACAAATTGTCACTCGCCACACCATCAAAAGCAGAAGAAGAACCTTCATAAAATCGAAAAAATAAAGTCTTAGAAAGATGCCGAAGACAAAGGAGGATGCAGGCATAACAGAAATTTACTAACCTTCTATAGCTTGCACAAAGCCTAGCAGTCGCTTAGCACGTTCTTCCTCTCGGGTGGCGGCGGAGTTCCGAGCCTTTTCAAGCTCTCTCTCCGCATGCGACTGCTGGGCGGCGAGACTTTTCTCCGCATCAGCTAGTCGCTTCTCAATGGCAGCCTTATCCCCTGAGGGACAAAGCACACAGTCGCAAAATGTCAAGAAACAAAAATAGGAAAAGCACTGCAAACAACAAAAACGCAGAGACTTACGGCTCAGCTCTTCCAGACGGGAGCGGAGGGCGACTCGCTCTTCCTCTGACTGCACAAAAGCCTTCCCAGCAGCAACGAGGCCGCTTATGGCAGTCTACACAAGTGACGTACGACGTATATATCAAACATAGGGGTCGACACACCCAAAAGGCACAAAAAGGAAGGACTTACATGCTCAGTCCAGGAGGAAATGGCAGATGAAGACGGGCCCGCAGCCGGAGCAATCGCAGGTGGTGTCAAACCCGCAGTAGTCGCTGCAACCATCAAGGCAGTCGCAGCAATCTCAACATGAGGGGAAGCCGTCATCGTCTCCTCCGCAGTTGTGGAAACGCGAACCTGCTCGGCGCTGGCGCTGCTGGCACAATAACAGGCACAAGACAGTCAAAAGCAGCAAGCAAAAAGGCCTAAGACAAAAAAGCAAGAAACACAAACTTAAAACAGATCACCTTTGCTCATCCTCGTCTGAGCTGGGATCGACATTGAAGGACGGGCCTCCAAAATCATCCAACCCAGTCGCGGGTGGTGGCAAACGCTGAGCCAGTGGATAAGCATTCTTCAAAGGTGAAGAAGTACCGGAGTCCACAAGCTCCTTGCGCCCGCCATCTTCCGAAGAAGAACTCGAAGCTTCTTCACGAAGTGCCCGATGACACTTGAGGACCGGTTCAGGGGCAGGCTCGCCATCCTTCTGGCCCTCGCCTTCTCCATCGACTTCGGTTCCATCCGAAGAGGAAGAACTAGCTGCAGGCAAGGAGTCGGCAGGTTTCTTCTCCTCATCCAGCACAGTCGCTTCTTCAGCAGGACCAACCTCAGGAAGAGTAGGAAGGGAAGTCACAGTCAAATGACCCTGCAAGCGAAAAGAAACAGAGCAAACATAAAGCAAACGCATCACTCAAACAAAAGGCAAAAGACTAAGAGCATAACATAGAGTATAGAACACTCACCTCAGGAAGAGCATTCGTCACATCAAACGGAGCGGTGGAGAAGTCGTAGTCGATGACCTCGTCAGCCTTGTGGCTGGTTATCGACTTCACGAGGGAGTCCAGCTCATTCGCCGACAACTCCACAACGCTCATCCAGGTCGCATCATGTGTGCCTTCATACTGCCACATGGGGTGGGCGCGTTGCTGAAGCGGACACACACAAAGCTTCAAGAAAACACTTATCAACTGAACACCTCGAACGGTGTTCAACAGTTCATTGACTTTCTGCAAAAGGGGAGCAGCCTCCTTCTTCTCTCCAGTCGAAAGATTATGCTCCCAGGCCTTCGTCTTCACAGGGGTGGTCCCAGTCGAGAATCATGGGCGCACGTCCTGGTCGACTGGGACGTAGAACCAGTTGGATCGCCATCCTTGCGTGGAGTCGACTGCCTTCAAATTGAAGTACTTGCAGTCACCTCGCACTTGGAATCCCACTCCCCCAACTGGATTCACACGGCCATCACGGCACATATGTCGCACCTGGAAGATAGATTTCTAGAGTGCCCAGCTCAGGGATACCCCCAAAAATCACTCGCACATCACCATAAAGCAGGCAATGTGCAAGATGCCCTTGGGGACAAGATCGTGGATCTGTATCCCGTAGGCATAAAGTAGCCCGCGCACAAAATCATGCAGCGGGAGAGCAAACCCGCGAGGGAGAAACTCGGCGAAACATACCCGTTCGCCGGCGCGCGGTTCAGGGAGAACCTCCTTGTTGGAGGGAGCGCGGGCGGCGAGCTCGTCGGCTGGGGGCAGCAATCCTTCCTTCCGGAGCGCCGCCAACCTCTTCTCCGTCACAGAGGACCTCACCCAGTCCCTCGAGGCCTTCTTCAGGGCGGTGGAGGGGTCCGTAGCAGCAGACGCAGTCGCGTCACTCTTCCTCTTCTTGCTGACGGTGGTGGAGGAAGACGGCACAGCAGCACCAGAGGCCTTCTTGGGAGCCATGGCGAATAAGCAAAACGGGAGCACGAACGGAGCGCGCGCGCGTGAGGAAGAAGAGAAGGCAAAGGCGAAGGAAGCAAATGCCAGGGTAAAATTTAATTACGACGGCGAGATCCATATTTACCAAGGCTGAGGAGACGATCTCAACCGTTCGCGGAACTCGAAGCTTCTCCCCACATGTGCTCCTTTCGACCATAATGCTTAAGTCGGTTTCTCTAGAAGTATAAGCTATAAATAAGTGGCATGTCAGAGCATACACCCACACACACCAAAGATTTCATTACGCAACACTTGAAATTTTCAACGTCTTCATGTGTTCAAGTTTGAAATTTCAATGTTTGTGTGAAAGATTTAAATGTCAATTTTTTGTTGTGGTGGGCGGTGCCCTATTTTGCATCATCTGGAATGGAGTGAACAAATTTGGTGACAACGCAGAAAGTGGTGTTGTAAAACCGAAAACTGGCGGGAAATCATCAGGTGCTCCCGGGTGCATGTGCTCCCGGGTGTGGAAAAAGTATTTTCCCAATATAAAAAATACGTGCACGTAGATCTCGTATGTAACAGGTATGTGTCGCAAGTTTTGCGGAAAAATGATTTTTCAGCTGGCCTGTGTAAAAAGACAAAAATACGTTACATATATACTGCTATATAGCACATAAATTTTCTCTTTTTTAAATAAATAATAATTTTGTCACGAAACTCATGCACGGGTACATGTTTTGTAAGTCATGTACATGAAATTTTTGTTTCACATTTTTCGAACATGCTTTGACTTTTTTTTTTTGCAATTCAAAAAACCGGGAGCACATGTCCCCGCGTGTATTTTATCCACTCTCGAAAACTGGCGACCTATAATACAGCATCTGAAGTTGCCGCGCAAAGCATACTTTCTGGTACCTCTCAATCCCCTTCATTCTGTACCATTGGCCGTCAAGTTTTCACCACTACAAGTTAGCTACCGGTACTTTCAGATTGACTTGTAATAATCTGAACTAAGTTCCTTCCAAAGAGATTGTACTACTTGCTAATATATCTCTTTGTTCTCTGTTCACCTCTGTGGGCTCTTTTTGAACTGCAAAGCTCTCTCTCACTTATTAAGGAGGCTACTGACATTTACCACACTTTTTCTAAATTTTTTTGACATTTACCACAATGTAAAGGCTCCAGCAACACATAGTAGATTTACCACAATGTAAAGGCTCCAGCAACACATAGTAGATGGCATTCACAACTGATGATTCCCATGCAGTGGCACATGATCACAATCACCAGGTTGACTAGTGACAAAGGAAGACTTAAGGAGTGAGGGAACATGATATTGCATTGAATTATACGAGATGGAACACTATGGGCAGGCGTTTATTAAAGGCGACATATGCAGCTAGCAGAAACCAGCAAAGCACTGCCAGAAAACCTCACATAAGTGCCGAGACTTCAATCACAATAGACCGACCAAATGGAAACTATGGTAGAAAATCAATCATAACGCAGCCGACACTTCGCCCACTGAAGGCGCCTCTTCATGAACCGTACTAATCGTCGGTGTTCTCCCCGTCAACAGCCAATGGAACTGCAGCGGCCTGCATTCAAGAGAAGAACGCACAAGTGAGGAGTGTTCTGAAATGGACATTGGTGCACATTGCTCTGTGACAGCCGGGAAACTTACCAGGCTGCGGTACTTCAGAGCATAGAACATCTCGAGGTAGCGGCGAGTCTCACGCCTCTCAAGGTTGCTCACGTATTTCCAGAATCCATACACACCGGTCAGGGTCATCAGCCTCTCCGAGTACAGCTTCCAGGTGTACCTGAACATTACGAAAATTATAGGATCAATATTTGCTCATTGCTCAGAGAAAGAAGGGACACTACTAGGGTCGACTATCTGGCATGACAACCCTTCCTCACTACTCCACATATTGTTAGTACAAGCATAATCAAGATGATCATTTATATGGTATGTTACCATTTAAATATAGTAGACTGCAAGAATAGAATACGTACTTCTCATAAATTCTCTTGAGGCCTCCTTCTGACATTTTGTCCCAGTAGGTTGGATCAGCCGCGGACTTCTCAAAGAAGTTGACCAGGATATCTGCAGCCTTGTCACTGTGGTATGGATCAATGTGCAGACCAGACACACCATCCACAATGATTTCAGCAGGGCCACCATGGCATGTGGCTATTGTTGGCAAACCACATGTCATGGCCTCGATGACAGTCAGACCAAATGCTTCATAGAATGCAGGCTAAAACAATTGAAACAAGAGTTAACTACACTGCAAATTCAAGGCTGTTTTTTTCTCAAAAAGTAACCAAGGTAGAATATGACATGGCATGTGTATATATACCTGCACAAATGCTCCCTTTGTGTCACAAATGTAGCGGTACAACTCTCCATTGCGAACACGGTTCATCTGAGCTGAGATCCACCGGATATGGCCCTTCAGCTTGTACTCCTCAATGAGACTGTACATCCTTTTGAACTCGGCCTGCTCCTCCCTATCCTTGGACTCCTTGCCATGGTCACCAGCAACAATAACAAGGTTTGCCAAATCCTTCAGATGAGCGTTCTTACCAAACATCTCAACCAAGCCTGTCATGTTCTTCACACGGTCAAGGCGAGCCATTGAGAAGATGATCGGCTTGTTCTTGTCCTTCAATACAAACCTGTAAAATAGGAAAAACAACATTCGAAAGTAAGCACTTGTAAGAAGTTTAAGCCAACAAAGGTTCCGTAGACTGAAAGAATTACTGTTGATTTTTTCAACTGTTTGACAAAGAACAGAGGAGCAGTCAGTAGTACATTACTCACTTGTGTTCAGAGTTCTCAACATCGCTGTAAAGGAGCTCCTCAATCTCAGAGTGGAAGGCAGTAAGCCTCTTGTCGGTTTCAGTGTATGGGAAGTAGACGCTCATGTCTGCTCCAGGAGACACAATGTTGAACTTAGGATCAAACACGTCAATCCCATGGACCACACGGTAGAGATCAGGAAGGGTGAAAGCAATGTGGGACTCATACTGTCCCACGCTATCCTTGCTGCGGAAAGGAATGATGGAGGCATATAAGATAAATGTTGGCTTTGCTACTGCTACAACCAGCAACATTTCTGCAGAAAATATGTAGAGAGGTTACCTTCCAGCGATTTCCTGGAATGTGCTGGTGATGATGAAATCAGTGTGATTCATGGCAATAAGGTCAGCGGTGAACTGGCATGAGAAATGGTATTGGCTGTCGAATTTGTCCAAATATATGTCTGAGTTGGGGTACTTGGTCTTCTCCAAAGCATGGGCAATGGTGCACTGTATTCATGTAGAAGATGAATCATAAGTAATTTCACTAAAGAAAATAAACAGAGATCAAGAGACTCAATGACAACAAAACATACCTGGGTAACTCCCAACTTGTGCGCAAGCAGAGTGGCAACAAGGTTACCGTCACTGTAGTTGCCAATAATGAGATCAGGCTTGGTCTGCATTTCTCTCATGAGTTCGTTTGCCACATCCTGTAGCAACATGTATGATCTCAGAATATGAATACTATGTTCAGCTCTATAGGACGCTCTATCAAATAAAGCATTTACCTCAGTGTATGTCTCGAGGTATGGCCAGACATCAAAACGTGAGATCCATTTACGGAGGATCCCATTCTCAGTTCTGAATGGAACACGGAGAATATCAGTGTGCTCAGTTCCAATAACCTTCTCCAGCCGCTGGCCACATGTAGTTCCAACAGCATCAGGCAACAACCTGGTTACCTGCAAAAAATAAAATTGGGTGAGCACATCTAGTCAGTCACTCACAAAGAACTGACAAGGTCAACATTCAGCACTGTCATCTCAAACATACAATGAGGATCTTAGGGGTTATGTCAAGGCCTTGCTGCTTAATCCTCAGAAGCATCTCATTCTCCAAAGCACGGACTTGATCCAAGATGTACACAACCTGTAAAACAATAGCTTGTCAGATCAAAACTAGAAAGCCTGGTAGTAGTAGCTAACAGAAAGTTCGATTTTAAGCAGCCTTACCTGGCCACCGGTATCAGGGTATCCCAGCACATTGGATTGAGCGAAGTATCCATGTGGAGACAGGATAACGACATTGAACATCATCGGTATAGTTCCAAGGAACTTCTCCAAGGTGGCCGGATCAGGGGCCTCAAGCAGATCAAGAAGCAAGTGGATGGTGTCCTGTACACGCTTTGCGTTGTCACCCCAACCCTTCTCCAAGCCAAGCTCTTGGAACCTGCACTCAAATGATGAAGAAATAATGAGCAGCTATTCCATTTGCAGTAGTTTAACCTGAGCTAAGTGATAACTGATAAGGTCAATTTATAAAGAAATAACCTGTGGTTGAACTCAGAGCAAGGGGTGTCTTCAGGGATGCTAATTAGATACTCTTCTGCCTTTCTAAGGGCTGATTGGAGCCCCCGAAGGGTCTGAATTCTGTCGTTTAGCATCATTGTCTGTAATTGAAAATATCAACTTGTTACTCAACAAACATGGATCAAATCATTAAGTAGTTTTTTGAAGGGTGTCAGGTTGGAAGCTTACCGTGCCCTTGTAGGTATGGGCTTTCAGGAAGTTCAGTAGTGGGTAGAGGCTCTCCTTGTCCTGGAACAACTTGGAAGACAGGTGACGGTTAAGAAACTGCACACCATTTCCAATGGACTTGGACATGGAAGGACGCGGGAAGGAAGCATTGAAGGGCTCAAAATCAAGCTCAAGCACAAACTTGCTGCTGGCGCTGTTGTCGCAAAAAATAAAGAGATTAAATTCATATAAAATTATTCACTACAGGTAGAATGTACAATGTGTGCCTATAACTGCTAAGATTTCATCTTGGAACTTACTGTTCATCAACAAGCTGCTCCTTGAATGCTAGGTACTCAGAAACTGTCAGCTCCTCCACGGCCAACTCACTAACGTTCACCCGAATGTAGTCCCAGACACCAGGCCTGGGCCTGATGGCAAGTGCAACCCATGGGGGCAGGACAATTGCTTCCTACATTGAACTCAAGGAAGCAAATTAGATTGCCTGGTCTACAAAATTGGCAAGCACTTAAGTTAGGCATGTCGCCGATGTTACCTGAGCAGCACGGAGAATATCTTCAAAGGGTGCATACTTCTCCTTGTCAGACTCATACAAGGCGTCAAACTCAGTGAGTAGCTGGTGGCGCTGAAGCATTCCTTTGCCCTGGTGAACATACCTGCAAAGAGAGGTATTTGAGAAAAAGAAACAGTGGTGTATCTCATATTCTTCCTGTGAACTATGTAGACAGCACCATCTCTAGGTAAGAAGAACCAATATTTCAACATGATCTAAATTCGTATGGTGGATCTCATAAAAAATTACCAGGGGCCAATACACCAATCCTGACTAACTATGTAAGATCAAGGTTCAAAATTATGACAGGCCAACTAAAGACAGGGATGATGAAATTTATACCATGTTTAACATTTTTTGGTAGCATGACAGAGTTCATTTCACAAATAGGTACGCATGTTCTGAGATCCTTACTTGGAGAAGAGCGCGATGAGCTCATTAGGATGGGAGGCGAAAGTGGCACTAAGGCGCTCCCGGAGACTGTGGAGACGAGTCAGCTTGGCCGCCATGGCTGAGGACACAAAACTGCAGAGCAAGGTAAAAGATTAGCAGTCATCCCTGAAGAATTAGACCATTATTACTTGACAAGAACCACAAGTCAGGAGGGAGACACCAGTAATCTTACAGATCGAAGATAGAAAAGTAACGGAATGATTAAGTTAGTACAGTATTATATCTTGCAACAAACTAAATCAAGTACTGATTCCACACAAAACTAGTCGTTTTCTGACGATGTTTCCTTCCAATAAGGAGAAAAAGGCACCAGCTTGACTGCTTGAGCAAATGGGTGTATGATATTCAGATTTATTTGAGATGATTTTCAGATTAATGATGTCATTTAACCCAACAAATGACGGTCAAAACCCAAACCTATTACTCAGAAGAAAAAAATCACCATTCTTGTTTTGCGAAAGAACTAAAAAAAATCTAACTGATTCTGGTAAAAAATATCGGGGGGAGGAGAAGAGTCCGCTCAAAAACCACTAGGGGGCATCGAAAGCTCCCCAGGCAAGCAATCTAGGACGGGTTCGGGTGAGAGAACCCAAGACCATGTAAGCAAAATCCAGGCGAGATTGCGCTGACGACCCACCAAAGAACAGCAATAAGAGCAGGAAACCCCCAAAACACAGTGGAGGGGCGATCAAGAAGGCGACCGGACAGACACTGGAGAAGCCCAAAAGCGCACGAGACGAACCGAAATCCAGAGCAGGGACGGAATGGAGAGAAGTGTTTGACATTAGAAAGCTTGGACATACATACATACCGAATGGTGTTGGGGAGGGAGAGAGGCCAAACGGCGGAGGGTTTCTCCGAGATCCAGAGGGGCCAATAAATAGACGGGAAAAACCCCGGTCAGTGCAGGAAGGAGGGACAGGTGGTGGCTAGCTGGAGTGGTATTGGTAATGGTAGGACCTTACTTAGCTGCTGACATACGGTACTACAGTGGATGGATAATACCGGATTAGCGTGCCCACGAACCACTCTAATCTGGCCGCTGGTGGCGTCACTAACGACGCAAGGATCCGGTTAGCATATTCTGGCCCGTCTAATGGCTGCTTTCATAAAGCTTCAACCTTTTTTCTTTTCTTTTCAAGAACAAGCTGCAGGTGGATGCGGACAGATGATGCTTCCCCGTCGACTCAAGGACTGGACGGGGATGAACGGGGGGGAGGAGAGGAGGAAAGAAAAGTGGATGCTCAACTTTTTCAACCTATGGAAATATCAAAATGGATTAGGTGGGGAAGTGACAGTGATTGGCATCTAGAAATCGAACGGATAAGCGCAATGAGACTGTCTTGGGAAATAAGCAAAGAGGATTTTCCTCCTTCGCCTAGCTAGCGCTGACAAGTGGGGGGCACCCTCCTTCTAGAAAGCAAGCTTTGGGAACAAAGCTCGTGGCCGGAAACCATGGGGAAAAAGAAAGCATCAGAAAAGGTTCTTGCAAAATGCACCTAAATAAACTAGACCGGACGGACAGCGCCGGCGATGTTCCGAACAAGAAGAGCAGAGAGCATCTCTGCCGACGTTGGCGAGATGCCCAAACGAAAACTAGTTTGCAGGAATAAAACACACCGAAACTAGTCTAATGACCCGCATTGCGACGAACACAACGGAGGAGAGGCACATTACCTCTTGCAAGAACACGGCTTCTTGCAGTTGCAGGAGGGAATGGGGAAAGCTTGCAGAAACGAATCGATCGGATGGTGATGGGGATGTGATGTGATGAGGTGTGTGGGTGATGTGCAGGACGGGAGCGTTTTATAGGAGTATAATTACTCCTCGTACTGCCCTGCGCAGCAAGCCATGGTTTTGGATTTGGTTTTGATGGGATGGGATTAAGCACATTCCATTCCAATCCCATGGGCGCCCCACACCCGGTAAGACGGCCAAACATGGTGAAGTAAGACGAGCACGACGCGCTCCAAAACCGCGGAAATGGCTTCCGGTTTCGCTGCGCGGCGGCCTCGGCCTGATTTGCTTCCGTTTCTTTTCTTAATCGCCAGTGATTTTTCTTGGTGATGAAGACATTTTTTTATCTGGGAGATGGTCCTAACTGCGAGCGTGATTTGGGGGTCTGATCGGAGCTTTCTGAAACGGACGGCTTAGTTTTTTTTTCTTCAGGGACAAGAAAGACGAGTCGCTTTTGCAGCTGTTTTTTTTTATTGTAAGGGAGTGGTGTGACGTGTTTGTGCTAATCGGATTGGATTTGCGTGCGGAAACAGGGACGAAGGTGGTGTTAACCGACGGTCAGGGCGCTTGCATATGGCGGGCACGCCACAACGGGCTCTCCAACTGTTTACGGTTTGCTCAAGTGTTTTTTTCGAGAGAAAAGAAATAATACATGGGCATTTGTTGCGGATATTTTGGACAAAATTGATGAATACCTAACGATATAATCATGGCTAGATAGTTTTTTGAGTAAAATTCCAAAATATAGGGTGTATTACTTTTTATGGATAATTATACGTCTCTAAAAATAAGTTTCAATCTATAACGGAGAGGTTTAAATGATTGTTTTCAATTTATAATTGTTAGGGACTCCTTGATTCCAAAAAAAATCAATGGGAAAATGAGTCCACCGTATGCAAAACTCTCCCGTCTTAATATCCCTACAAAAAACTATACGCCTTACATTCAGAAACGGATGAAGTATTATAAACTAAGAAAAAGAGGCATCCAAAACCTTGAACATATGAGCTCCGCACAAAAAATTGTTCTTGTAATATGTCTAGATACATCAGCTTTTTTTATAAATGGAATTCATCAAGGGAGTAAATGTGTCCGGACTGCTGAGACAAGAATTGACCCTGATTCTACAATACGTGCCAATGGAGCCACACCAGGCTCCACCTATCAATTCGTAGCTGCTTTCATCATTTCGCCTCTCCAAGTCTAAACTCGTTTCACGCGTAGATACACACAGTTATTTCACACCTACCTCGACTTCTGAAATTGGACTCGACTTAATCGGTTAGAGTTTAAGCTATACCATTTAAACTAAAACATATCCGATTGTGTTTCAATTAGGCCTAACTTAATTACATTCGAATGAGAATTAGCAAAAACGTTTTTCTTTAAAAGAAATTGCGTGAAACCATGAAAAGGAAGATGCGAATGAGTCTACTTCATTCAAACTGCTCTTTTTGCGAAACCATGCAAGAAAAAGGTGTTTGAAACTACTTAATTATAAGTTGTGAAACCATGATAAGAGAGAGCTAGTGTGAAACTACTTATGCTGATGTTTTTTATGAAACCATGAGAGTTGTATGAAACTAATTAGAATGCAATTCGTGAGAGGATATTTCGTACACCTCATCACCTTGTATCGGTTCGCCGTTAAGCGGGGTGAAATCCTGTTTCGAGGAGAGGAGATTTTGTACTCCTCTCGTGTTTGAAAAGAAAAAGAAAAAGAAAAAGTTACGAGTTTCACAAATTTTACGAAATTATCACGGAGGTAGCCAATGGGGTAAGCCACAAACTTGTTAGAGATCCACTTCAAATATTTTGGGCTACAAAAATGAAAAAAAAAGTGTGGATCTGAATATCTGTATATTCAAATCTTCAAATTTATCAGATTTTGTCAGATTAATGTAGCACAGTACTACAAAATATTTCAATGTGTTTTTTACACGTTTGTGGGATTGGCTCGAATTTTTCAAATATTTTTTAAACTCGTAAATTGCTTTTTTGATTCTGTTAAAACATCAGAATTACCGGTGCCCGGGAGGCAAATACTCCCTCCATTTCATATTAGGTGATTTTCATTTGTTCAAATCTTTACTATTAAAGCAGAATGCGTGGTATGGTGTCACAATCCAAATGGTGTCACAATCCAAATGCCCTCACACTTCGAATTAATTACATGCCA
The DNA here is from genome assembly GCA_026929855.1 of Poa annua. Lineage (NCBI taxonomy): Eukaryota > Viridiplantae > Streptophyta > Magnoliopsida > Poales > Poaceae > Poa > Poa annua. The sequence goes on from CM049437.1 coordinate 3,231,052, forward strand.
TGCCACCTATAAGTGGATACCGGTTCAAAAGAAAAAGAAAAGATATGAAAAGTACCGGTCCATCTAATTACACAAACAATGTCACCGCACTAATTATTATTTTGGTTAGCTGGCGATGTTGCATGTAGCCTTATCTTCTCAGGTTTTTAGATATTTTTTTTTGAAATTAGGTTTGTTAGATTTGTTAGGTGCGAGCTAGGTAGATGCATGCAGCCTTATCTACTAATCCTGGCCGTTAGGGCGTCTCCAATGCTTATATCTTAAGGCAGTCTTAAGCTGGGACCCACCCGCTTATCATTGATTCACCCAAAAAAATAGCCACGCCCTGGCCGCTGCAGCACAGCTACAGGCTGCCATGGCCGTCCTCCTGTAGACCCAATACAAGAAGAACTAGGTTCGGCCAGATCGGGAATAGGTTGCTCGTCGCGAGGAATCGGCCTCGACGCCATCACGCTGGAGGCTAGGCTTGGCAGCCCTCACCGCAAGCGTCGCGCTGGACACTTGGGCATGGCGGTGCTCGTCGCGAGCGACAGCCTCAGCTCCTCCACGACGGACGCTGGGCGTAGTGACCCGCATCGTGAGTGTCGGCCTCGGCGCCTCCGCAATGGATTTGGTCTCAGGTGTACGTACCGGCGTACCTCGCGAGGAGTCGGAGCCGACGGGGATCCTGCTGCGACTCACACGCCGTTGCACGCCGCACCGGCGGCTTCCTCGTTGGTGGTTGTTCTCCGGCGATGCATTCGTGAGTTTGCGCGAAGACAAACTGCTCTTCCTTCACCTTCGTGCTTTTGAGATAGGATGGGAAAAAGCATTGTTTATTCCATATGGCCGAGCCATACCGGTAAGGGCGGCCTTAAGGAATTTGGGCTTATGGTCGACCCGCACAATGCTTAAGACCGGGTATTAGTCTGCTTTTCCCCATAAGACCGAGCGCTATTCTCACATTGGAGACGCCCTTATGAAAAAATCCCTGCCGATTTGGCGAATAAAGAGTACCTTCGTCTGACTACGCCCTTCCTTCGTCGCGCTCGCGCGACTCGCGCGGCCCGCCACCACACCTCCCGAACCCACCTCCACTCCCAGCTGCCCTCCACCCTCAATCACCCCTCTACCCCGCATCTGGCGCGCAACGCCTTCTCTCAATGGCTGCCGGATCCGCCCGTCGCCTGCACCACGCCGATTTGGTCATCACGACCTCCCCCTCCTCCATGGACGAGGAGATCGCCATGGAATTTGATGGCGGCATGGTCCTGGTCTACCACTTCTTGGAGGGTACTCCCCTAGCCCTTCTACCCTGAGTCGGGACCGTCCGGCGGCCGCCGACCTAGATGTGGATGGAGGAAGTTGCCTTCCGCGAGTGGCGCAGGTGAGCGTGTCCCCTGATCCGTTTTACCTGCATCCGATGCGCCCGTCGCTAACACTTGCAGAAAAGCCCATGCTCCTCCTCTATCTACCTCGCCTGCATCAGCAATTGTAAGATCCCATATTACCTTGGTTCTTCCTCCGGCATACCAAGTTGTTCTAGCTAGATGTGATGTTTGATTCTACTATGCAATTCATGTGCGAGGGGGCCATGTGCGAGACCTTTTTCCTTAGATTTTGCAATTGCAGTGAAACATAGAGCTTGCGAGTCAGCCCTCCTTGCATGTTAGGTCTGTAACTCGGTGTGCGGCATGATGCGCTTTGATAATATTCCTCAAGATTAGCTCTTGTTTGATGTCTGATCTTCATAATGGTACCGATTTAATTGAAGTAGAGTTACAAGCAACTACGTAAGAATAAGGTGGATGAACTGTTTGAGCTATAGCGCCATCCCCTGTTAGTGAATTGTCCATTATATGTTTACATGGAACCTGTCATGTAACCAACCATTGTGTCGGCATGACGGCATAGATCGATCTAGGTTTGAGTTGTTTGGGTTTCGTTCATGATTGATGTGGTAGGGATCTGGTTAGACCAATTTAGTACTATGTACTCTTTTGCTAAGATCTCGGAGAACAACTTGTTTGTTGATTCATCCATAGCAGGCAGTCAACCTATTTTATTCATCCATTATCTAGAATGGTAGCTGAATTTGTAATGAACTAGATGAGGATTCCTTGTGGACACCACAGTCGTGTCATATCATGAGGAATTTGACATCCCGCTTGAGCTGGAATATTTTTTCGTATTTTTTATTGTTTGACTTGGCATCATTTTGGCACGTCACTAATTTGTATGGGCACAGATAGCATCACATGTACTGCTTGTGCTTACAGTTGTAGTACATTTTAAGAAGCTTTAAGTACTTCTGCAGGTGTTCTCACTAATCTGTTCTAGAGGTTTTGACTTTCTAGGTAACCATGCTTATTAATTCTCGCAGATAAGTATATGATCCTTCTATGAGCCACATGCAGGATTTGCTTGAAGCTGCCAAATCAGAAAATGACCTCAACGGTATTGTTGTTGTTAGCAAGATATCCATATCACACATACTCTTTGTTAACATTTGCTGATCTGTTTGAATATTCTGGAGGACATCAATCATCAGCGGACGCTGTCGAGATGGCACTGGAGTGTGCTTGGCATCCATTATTTGGTTTGGGCCACCTATACTCGACAATAAGATAGTTTAGTTGTCGAAACAATTTTATTCCGTTTCATTGCATATTCACGTAATAATATATGTCTTGCACATTGGTTCTTGGCTCCTCTTGCTCTGATGTTGAAATGTTATGCCTATAGATTATTTGAGATCGACAATGGATAGTGCTGGATGCCATCTGATCATCAACTCCACGATGAGCTTCTTTGGGGAAAGGGCAAGGTCTCGAAGTCACACAAGGCTTGTTTGATGCCTAAAACGTAGAAGTAGACTGCTGAATACCAATAGGCTTTAGCTACTTTCATGCATCATTTGTTCAGTTTGTTTGTTGTTGCAACTTCAGGATTCAGACTCAATTGAACAAAACTTGCACCAAATCCATGCCATGTTGTCCTTGCACCAACCACACCAATCGCCGGTGGTCTATGAATTAGTTGTGGTTCAGTTTCCTTTCTTCGTTAGCGCTTTTGTAGTTTAGGTGCGGTGCCACACCGTTTAACACCGTTAACCAAACCGCACCGAACCGTGGGATCTCTTCGTAGCCTAACGGTGTAAACCGCACCAACCCATTTCAAACTGCTAGCGACGGTGCGGTTTGAGGAACCCGCTCAAACCGGTAGAAACCGGGATTGCCCAGGCTTATGTAATTTGAAACGGAGAGAGTACTATTTTCTGACAATTCAATCACAATATGTACTTATTTTCCCAGAATAGCATCGTCTTCTCAGGGATACAAGGGAAGGCCTTTGGCATCGCAAGAACTTTCCGAACGCGCTGCCACTGTCACCACACTGACCACCCGAGTGGGCTTGTTTATGCTGCTTCCCCCGTACGTGCCCTTAGACCATCCCCACTCGCCCCCATACAGCGTACAAAACTGCCAATTTTGCGCTCGTATGGGGGGCGCCGGCGTGGTCGCAAGAATGGGGAGGACCCGGCGCCCAGCCGTCCTCCCCATACGACCCCCAAAGACTAAATTTTCATAATGAAATATGAATCAAAATAAACATAAATTAAACTAATTTATTAAAGTTTACATACCACACAAGCAAATAATAATAGTTTTACAAACCGCACACTCAAATAATTAAAGTTTCACACAAGCAAATAAACAAATTTGAATCACAATAACAAATAGATGAAATCATGCAGCTTCTCCTTTGACAATCCACAAATGCTCCACCAGATTATCTTGCAACTGGTGATGAGTGTTTGCTTCTCGTATCTCTTGCCGCCTAGCGAGAAACTCTGTAAACGCTAGAGGGACATTGCGATCAACTTCTGCAAGAGGCCCCTACCGTTCATACGGCTCAGTGTCAAAGACTGGAAATTCCCGCTCGTCGTCAATGATCATGTTGTGTATGATCACACAGGCAGTCATGACCTCCCACATCTGATCTTTCGACCAAGTAAGAGCTGCGTACCGTACAATGGCCCATCGAGACGGTAGCACACCAAATGCCCGCTCCACATCCTTCCTGCAAGACTCTTGCTGCTGAGCAAACCAAGCTTTCTTGCCTCCAGGCACAGGGTTTGAGATGGTCTTGACATCTTGGATAGAGTCTATCAGCCATGTAGTATGCCTTGTCATACTGGTGGTTGTTGATCTCAAAGTTCACAGGAGGAGCAGTGCCTTCGACAATCTTGGCAAACACATTAGAGCACTGCAGCACATTAATGTCATTGTGCGATCCTGCCATCATGAAAAAAGCATGCCAAATCCACAAATCCTGATCTGCTACTGCCTCAAGCACCACACTGCATGATCCTTTGTGACCCTTGTACATGCCTTGATATGCAAATGGACAGTTCTTCCAACCCCAGTGCATACAGTCGATGCTGCCAATCATCCCGGGAAAACCTCTCTCGGCGTTCTGCTTCATGATCCGAGCTGTGTCTTCTGCATTGGGTGCGCGCGGATACTTCTTTCCAAAGACTGCCACAATAGCCCGGCAAAACCTTTACATGCAGTCAATAGCCGTGGACTCAGCCATGCGGAGGTAGTCGTCCTGTGCATCTTCAGGCATCCCGTATGCCAGCATCCGGAGGGCAACAGTGCATTTCTGGATAGTCGAGAATCCAAGCAAACCAACGACATCTCTCGTCAGTTTGAAGTAATCATCAAACTCTCTCAAATTCTCGACAATCTTCAGAAACAGCCGCCGAGTCATCCTGAAACGCCGGCGGAATTTCCGCCGTGCACCGGATCGTCCCTGAAATAGTCTGCCCACAGCATGCAATACCCTTCCATCCTCTGCCTCGGCCTGCTCTTGCGGTGTCCAGGCGCCGAACCGCCACCAATTGGCTTGTCCTCGGCGATCATGGCGAGGAGGGAGACGAGGATCTGCATATGCTCCTCGTCGATGCCCCCTTCCCTTTCCAGCATCGCCGCAGCCACTTCCTCGTCCATCAAGGCGGCGAGCACCGCGTTATCGTCGGAGTCCATGGCCTGGGCGCAACGTCGAACACCTCGCGTGCACGGTGCGGCCGCGGTCGGAACGGAGGTGTTCGCGGGGCGTTGGTGCACGGCGGCGGTTGCTGCGAGGCGGGGAGGGGTGGTCGCGCTGGGGAGGAGTGCTGGACGGCGGCAAACGAGCTCCGGTGTAGAGGGGTGGTGGCGGCGGGGAGGGGTGGTTGCGCCTCGGTGGCCGTCGCTAGGAAAAAAGGGCAAGGTGGGGGTGGGTTTTCTGCTTCTATCACCGACTGGTATGGCCCGCGCCGAAAAAACGTCGCGTCGGCGCCCCCGCTCCTCGAAACAGGCTTTCGCCCCGCTTTATAAATAAAGCCACACTGTTTGAGACCGCTGCTGGGTCAGACAGCACAACGAACAAAAGAGGGTGCTGGGACGGAAACTGCACAAGCACGGCCAAAAGAAGTGAGTCGTCTTTCTGGCCAGCGATGACACACTGTCGCTTCTGTATCCAGAAAACGATGGAGAAGTTGGGCATAAAATAGCGGGCGGTCCAGTCCGGCCTGCTCTGCTCTGCGCGTCGTCGCGTTGCCCGCGGCATCCCATCACATGTCTAGCTTAGCTGTAACTGGTGCTGGAAACGCCATGGTCGCCGCCGTCGCCATGGACACGTGAGAGTGAGAAACCTACCAAAGCACACCCATACCGTCGTACGTACTGACCCGCAGGAATGGGCGTCTCGAAGCTTGCCTTGAAAGGACTACTGCGCACTTCGACTTCAAACCTGATGTTGACGAGCACTGAGGGCACGAGCAGCGGAGGAGCCAGCATGCGGTGGTTTCATCCCCTCCACCTAGGTCCGTAGTACTGAAGCAGCTGTGTGGTCCAATTTCCAGCCAACGGAAGCAGTAGCTCAGATTCACATGCTCTCTCTTCTTTTTCTCATCTTTCGTTCGAAGAGGCAGCCTCCTCTGCAGGATTCACCTGTCATCTGCAGGGCAGTACCAGTACATCAACGTGGCATCCGAGCCTACATGGCACTGACAAGGCAGTAGGTTGGAGCTACGCATTGGACGTGCCCTGAGAGCTGAACGCGGAGATTGCAGATAACCAAACACTTCCGTTCGGGGATGATGACATAAAAGCTGATCTTAACCACCCAGTGATGCTGCAAAAAAAAAGGAAATAAAAAAGAGATGGACCACGCTCGGTGGGACTCGAACCCACAATCCTTTGATTAGAAGTCAAATGCCTTGTCCATTAGGCCACGAGCGCTTACGGTGGATAAGTTTCCAGCATATTATTTTACCTGAAAGGAAGCCAATGACGTATCTGTGACAGTGGCATCCAACTACGATCATCTCAGTCTCGTTCAGGGTGAATGTACGCGACCGACACTCTTCAAGCGATTGATCTTTATTTTATTGATGACACTCATATTACCAGCAAAAAAAAGGTTTCACATACAATCGGTATCTTTGACCAAAGGGTTGATGAAGCGGAGGTACTCAAAAGTACCTCCGCAATATCCTCCAAAAATACCAAGGTACATGTTTCAAGATATTCGAGCAAAAGAGGAAGAGGGAAAAAAAAAGTGATTTTGGAGTCCACCTCAACACATCGACCATATATATTTACACAATGGAAACTTGAACAATGGTACAACTTCCAAAGAACAATACACTAGCTACATTCTTTCTTTCCTTTAAGAAAACAGAACAATGCCTATCTACTGGCCCCTAGAAGAAATATTAACTGATGATGATCAACAAATGACCAGAATAGTACACTTCACTAAAGGACTAGATGGGTGTTGGATAGTTGCGGCACCGTGAGACCAGCTATCAGATGTACGTGATACATCACCAGGCAATATCAGTACCAAAATGCCTCTCCCTGGTCAACCCACTGCGTGAAATCTTCGGATAACCCCTCAGACTGAATTGCTCCACTGGCGCCATTATCAGTTGGATCATTCACGTCAGGAGTACTTACAGCTCTTGATCTGCTCAGCAACACAGATATAGTTAGAAGGGATAAAAGAGGTCTAGATACCAAACAAGAGATGTACAGATCGTGCAGAAATCAACAATTTTAGCAGGCTATGTTCAGAACTTTTATTCTTCAGTGATGAATGTAGAAAAACAGTTGAATTTTGGTTGACAATTTTGTGTACGTTTGCATGTGTGCGAATACAGCAAATAAAAGGCTTGATACTGAAAGACTAGGTGCAATAGGTAAGAGCAGGTCAGTGTGAACAACCTTTCATTGTCTGAAGCTGTAAGCCAATCAAGATCAAGGAAATTTGAATCCCCAGAACCATTGCAATAGTCAGGCTCACAGCTGGCGTACTTAGTATGAGATAGTGTCGGAGTATAACTGCAGTGATATCATTAGTCTCAAATATTAATTTCTGTGAAACACCACACTCATATGCCAAAGCATGCATCGGTACGCTATTGACAGAATATGAATTAAGTTGAAGTTTCAGAACCGGAAATCGGACCAACCTTGACTTTGACACCACATTATCGGAGGTAGATGAAATTCCACGCACTGAATCAGACCGGCAGTTTGGAGACCCTAGCTGATTTTCTAAACCACTAAATCCTGATGTCAAAATTCCATTTTGACCGTTGCTTTTATGAAGAAGGCTGCCATCTGATCTTGCCCTTTTTATCAATTTACTGCGACAAAATATACAACTCGGACAATTGATAAGATGGACTTTATTGATCTGCAAAATGTGTGTGCATATAAAATTTGGATAATTCTTTAGGTGGGTGGTCCTGATAATTCTTTAAATAGTATTTTCTAATAGCTACAGCTCGACTACAGATCAACTAGTCGAGCACTAGTCGTGACTAGCAACAACCAGTCTTTGAGTCGGTACCCCAGTGACAAGTTTCGACTCATCGACTCGTAATCCTGGTATGCTATCCTTACAAAAAGATTGAAGAGACGGCTAAAAACTCAACCATCTGTCCTAAATCTATAAGCACATGCACAGCTAGCTATATACACGGGATGGGGAATTTTGCTTTCTCATTGACCATTAAGGGTAGAACGACACATAACAGCACTAGATCGTAACAATATTGAGATACCATAGCATCAACATTACAAGTTTAAAGACAATTCTGTTTTAATTTGAGAACCGAAAAACAGTAAACTCTGACTTCTGAAGTGAACAATGTAGGGCTAAGTCAACATCCACGCATCTAAAATTTAATTCTGGTCTCATATTCTCACACGAACAGAACTGGCTAGTTCATGCCACAAGAGTTAGTAGCATTAACCATGTGTCAGGACACCCAATTTCCGTATGCCAATTTGGGAGTAGATTGCTCTTGTAGTTTAACCAAAAGATAAAGCTTTATGTAATGTGGTCTTATCAAATGTAATGAAGAAAACCCTAATATTGTAAGTTTACCTTGTATTGTCATCAAGGACATTCTCCCCAGCAACTGAGTCTTGCTCCCAAGGTGCAGAGTTGCCCTGCTGTGGTTGGCAGTGTCCCAAAAATCTACAATATTAAGAAGGAAAAAACTAGTATAAAAACTCAGCACATACTACATCCTATTCGAAGAAAATAAAGGGATGTTTAGTGAATAATAATCTTGACCGAACATACAAATTTATTGCTGCCTGTTTATAAGCATCCATATAAGCATTACTGTAGTATCTTTGTAGTGTCCTGAAGAACTCTTGAGACTGAATAGCAAACTTAAGGTGCCCTCTCTTTGCAGAGAATATCTGTACATACATAAAATCATATGTAAGCTCAATCAGACAAGTGCTCAATGAACAACTCAAAATGAAGAAAATATGTCATATCGGACAATTCAAGACTCATCAATCAGCAAAACTTGGCGAACGAGCGTCTTTTTTTCAGATATCGAGCAATAGTTGGAAAGCTTAATGTCATGCCCAGCTTAAAAATAAATACTCATATACCAATTGGATACTAGTCCTAGATTCCAAAATCACAATAGGCTGATGTTCATTTTATTTTCTTGGGGCAAATGCACGGTTATGTAGTTATCCTGATGTTACTGGTTCCATTTGAAAATTAAACCTAAATATAGTCAGGATGTTTTAGGAAACAAAACTAGACTAATCATTAAACGATTTATGCAGTACAACCACTGCTATTTCAATCCAGAGTCCTTCTATTATTGGAGTGAAGGAAACACCGAAAACTGAAGCAGGATCCCACACAAAAAAAAATACCACAAGAAAAAAAAAGACTGCCACAAGAAAAAAAGTCAAAATAACGAGATCCAAGTGTAGTAGTACCTTGTTATGTGCAGCCGAACCGCCATACTGTAAAGCAAGTGTGTCACCCATCCGCTCATAAAAATGCATCAAATGGTGGGCCAGGGGGGAATCCAAATCAAGCTCTGGGGATTCTACCAAACCAAGTGCGTGCAGCTGGTGTCCAAGAGATGCTAAACCATATGCATACTGAGCAACATTTGTGCGGTCTAAACAATCTATACAGTTCGTGCGCAAGACACCCTTTTGTAATTTTGGAGGCTTTACTAGCGTAGGTCTATTATTACTGGCTACATCTTCTGCAATTCCATTAGTAGAGGTATCAGAACTGTCACAAGTTTCGTCTTGGGAGATGTCATAGTTATTATTGATAGAGTCTGCATTGCCACCAACATTGTTGTCATCGCATACACTAAGGCCACAGTCATTCTTCCTATAAGGTTGGAAAGGAAAAATTAGAGGAAAAAATGCAAACAATAAAATCCGTTGGTATTAAAGCAGTAGGTTGTCATGAGGTAAAAGATAACATAGATTAAATAACGAAGGGACCAGTATGAAGTAAGAAATACTTAGTACTTACAATGGGGAATGTAAATTAAGGGAAATCCCGGGTGTTTGAGCTGAGGAAACTTGACAGTACAAGAATTCTGTCAGGTTCAGAGCCTCAAATGCCACTTTCATAAGTACTTGGAGGGCATTTGTAGTTTTGCTGGAATAAAACTTTCCTCAGTAATGCACATTGCACAACAAAAGCATCCAATAAACCAGAACTGAAAGAAAGTACAAGGAATCAATACCTTCGAGTGCTTTTATTAAGATCCCAATGTAAAAATCTCAAATGATTTTCGCCTGGAAGATCATTATTTATAATCTTTATTGCTTTATCAAACTCTTGACGAAGTGTGGATTCCCGTGGTCTCCTCTCGCCTGTCTTTGAAAGATAGCAGCAAAAAAAGGTAAGAGCATGAGCTATTATTAAAGTAAGATTCAACCAAAAAAAGTGAAGGTCTCCAAAACTAAACTCTGACAGTCTGTTTTTTCGAGCAATCAGAAGGAGCTCTGCCTTTTCATATAGAAGAAGAATAGGAGTTTGACGGCTAATGAGGGATACAGGCTAAAAACCTATACATCAGTGGCGCACCACACCGACCCCGAGGTCAGGCACTAGCCGAACCAACAACTCCGGCACCCACGCTACCTGAGCCGACACCCTACAACACCACAACGAATTCCGAGCCACCGTGGCCCTGAGGCCACGTTCCAACCAAAGCGACGGCTCTGTCACCCAAGCGACCACAGCAGACACAAAACAAAGCCACGACAATACCTGGAGCCGCCGCTCCGGCTTACAACCTAAACAACGGACGCATGTTGGCCCCGAGGCCGCGCACCAAGCTGGCCGACGTCACCATCACCCAAGTAACCGAAGGACGACATCCTGCACATGATGGCGGTGCCCACAGCTGCTGATCCACCTTTCAGACCAGCCCAATGCCGCGCACCAGCCGAGCCAATGACTCGGTCACTCATGCAACCAACACCAAATCGTACCACGGTGGTTTCCGGAATCCCGCTCCTCCAAAGGCAACGCCTCCAAGGAGGAAGCGACAAGGACGCTGCCATAGCCCAGCCTCCTGCCGGGGAATTGGGTTTTCACCCAAGGCTCTGGCACTCCTGTAACCACCATCATTGAAGCCACACGCGACGCGAAGAGCCGTTGCCACAGCCAACCTTGCTCGCTGACGCCTGCTACGTCATCTTGATCAAGAGGCCCCTGCCCTAGCCAGCCTCCTTCTGCCAGGCGAGCGGACCACGGATAGAGATACAGCCCACCCCGACACGCCACCACCACGATGCCTCTGCCTCGCTGTCATCGCAGGCCACAGCAGCCTCCGCATGCTCTCGGCCATAGAAGCTACCACTTGCGCCGCATCTGACGCCGGGCTACCACGACGGCAGGGCTAGCGTTCCCCTGGGTCGCGTGACGCAAGAGCGACACAGGGTTCAGGCTGAGTTCTGACCGTCAGTTTCTATTGTAAATCATTTGGAATATATTTTAAAAACTTGATTATAATAAAAGTAGCTAAAACTCTGAAAGATCACAATGCTCATGCAACGTGTATGTACGTGTCAAAATTACAAGTCAAACAAAATATGTAGCTCGAAAACAAAAGGGGGATCCGTGCTGACAGTAACATTTGTCTCTTTTGTTTCCAGATCTACCTTTTGAATTCAGCTTTGAATCTGTCTGATGATACATGCTTTGGCTATGCCAGCCAAATATTTTGGGAGCGTTTCACAATTATTATAGGGCCTGTTCGGTAACCCTCCGTTCCAGCAATTTCCGTTGGTCCGCTCCGATCCGTACCTGGAGCGCTCTCCCGATCGAGACGAGGCGTTGAACACCGTTCGGCTCGCTCCGCTCCTTGCGAGTTGGGCTGTCAGGCCACTTGAAGCAAATTGAGCCCGTTGAACTGAATCGCTACTTCGCTAGCAGTTCTTTCCTGTACGACAATGGCTTGACGAGACCAAGGAAAGCATCGCTAGGACAGAGCAAATGGACACGGTTGGGTTAGGGGAAGGGCTGGAGTCGACAGACTGCTAACACGGCCAGCCATGGCGAGGTTCTGGCAGCGCTCATGGTGGCAAGTTCCTGGCGACGGAGCAAGGTACTGGCGGCATCCCTTCAATTGGAGGCAGGTAGAAGAAGATGAGCCTTGGGAGGCCACGATTCAACGGCGGAGCGAGCTTATTGACCGGCGCAGACCTCGATTCCGCGGCGAGTGAGCAAAGATCATGGCGGTGAGCTCTGGCGGTGAGCTCCTAGCGACGGAGCAAGGTCCTGGCGGCATCTTCGATTGGAGGCAGGGAGAGGAAGATGAGCCTTGGGAGGCCTCGATTCAACGGAGGAGCGAGAAAATCAACCAGCGTAGACCTTGATTATGCGGCGGCGCGAGCGAATCGACCGGTGGGAGCGATGTCACGCTCGTTCATCCTATCTGCCCTTTTTTCTTGACGTGATCCTCTCCGCTCTTTGCTGTTGACGAAGAGAGATGGGAGAGAAATAATAGAAGTGTACCGGTTCGGTCACTCGGCGGTGGCATTCTTTCGTAATTTCTACCCACTCCTGCTTTTGTTAAAATGAGAAGCGAGTCCAGGGCCGCACCGCAAAATTGCCCTGCGCCGCTCCGCTCTACGGTTTTAGATTCACGGAGTGGAGACGTTTGGCACGGCTCCACCGGTGGGAGCGATGTCACGCTCGTTCATCCTATCTGCCCTTTTTTCTTGACGTGATCCTCTCCGCTCTTTGCTGTTGACGAAGAGAGATGGGAGAGAAATAATAGAAGTGTACCGGTTCGGTCACTCGGCGGTGGCATTCTTTCGTAATTTCTACCCACTCCTGCTTTTGTTAAAATGAGAAGCGAGTCCAGGGCCGCACCGCAAAATTGCCCTGCGCCGCTCCGCTCTACGGTTTTAGATTCACGGAGTGGAGACGTTCGGCACGGCTCCACCTGCTCCGGTCGCGGAGTTGAGAGCCAGAGTGTTGCCGAACAGGCCCATAGGTGGTGTTTCTTGAGTTGGGAGTACCAGGAGCACCCCAAGCTCAAGAGTTCAGTTTACGTCCTGCAAGTCATTCCAGGCAAGCAGACAGCACCAGAGGTTTTGTGACACCTCCTGTCCATTTTCGCTGTTTCAGAATCAGTCTGGCGTCTCCTTCGTTTTTCCTGAAGCTCCAGGGCCTCTAATGGTGTTTCTTCCACTCAGTTCGTCCCCAATGGAAGGAGGCCCCAGACATTAGTCAACCTAAACCAAATATACACCCTTTGCCTCAATGACCGATGGGCCACCTATTACTAAAGTATCATAAAACAGCCACAGATTTTTAACGTACTAGAAACTTGGGTTAACATGTTTGCCTAGAAGCAGCCACATGCCTAGAATACTTTAATGGTTGACCGCTAGAGGGTGAGAAGATCCTTACGACTTACGGAATTTCAGTATTTTGCGTTGAACTATTGACTGAACAGTAATGGAGTGGACGCCCATATGCACAAATACACCTAAGTGAACAGCATTTTTAGAAGTAATGGAGTAACGAAGTATGTTAACTGCATGCATTCAAGGATGTCACCCTTTTACAGGTAGAGATATGTAGTATCCACGGCATAATAATAGTGTGAGACTTACCTTAATCAAGTTCAAGATGATGATAGGATTCCCATATCTTCTCCTAAGATTTTCAAAATGAAGTCTGGTAGCTTCGTAACTATTGTCCTTCTTATGCACTGAAAGAACGAGTGTATTAAAATAACTGCATGAAAATACATAAATCAAAGAAGGATTCCAATACTTACATATGATATCAGGCTTAATGTTAAGCTTCGATGTCTCCTGGGACCAGAATAGAGGAATTGAACCCCTGTTCTGCACAACAGAGCTTATTTGCTTAGGCCTAGGTGTGTCATAAAAAACAATTTGCTCAGTCTCAACGTCATTTGCTACTCTGCCCTCCTCATTCACACCCCTCTTTAGATACCTGTTCAATAAAAATGATGACATCAAGCAAAGATTTAAGGATCCACAGGTCCTTTTGAATCACATCGATCTGAATCAGAAGAAAGACTAACAGGGATCAGTATATAATGCAAAAGGTTTGCCAAGCGCATACCTGGTTCCAGCATAATGCCTCGATCGTCTAGCAACGAGCGTGAACATAACATCCTTCCCAGAAACTGTGATTTTATCCTTGAATTAAAGAAGACATATCGAATAATTATACACCATAAAATGATACCTAAGGATAAATTACAAAAAAAGAATGTTACTTGATCCTATGTAACCGCATTCTTCTATATCTACTTTAAACTAAGTTATTTCCATAAGAACAAAACAAATGCACACCCAATGTATATCTTTTAAGGGATAAAACATGTGAAACAGTAACGAAGAGTTTCTGGTCTTATAATTGTAAATTGATATTTTTAGTCTCTCCTCTTTACTGTCGCGTGATTTTATAACTTTTAAGTGCAGAAAATAAAGGTTGATGTTAGGACCGTTACTGGTCTAGCACAAGAAAACAAAAAATAAAACACCTCACCAAATATTAAGACAAGTGAAGAAAATAAACAGGGAGAATAATTTATGGGCGAACATCAAAGACCATGTGAACAATACTTGAGAGAAAGGATCAAATCAAATTAAAGATGCACAATACCAACCATATACACAAATTCTCTTGTGCTGTGTTTGGATGTTGGAATTGAGCCTTAGAATTGGAAATCTGGAATTGATATTGCTAATTCCGTTGTTTGGGCTGGTCAAGGAATTGGGGTCTGGAAACACGAGCGAATTCCAAGCGAGGCCCGCGCGCGTCCCACCCCTTCTAGCGATTCCGAGCTCCTTCGCTCGGAAACGCACGGAATCGTCCCCTCCACCTCGCGTACCTGTTCGCTTGAGTAAACAGACTCGCGCGCTTGAGGAAGGAACCGAGCTCCTGATTAACTCGCCGACGTCCCCTACCTATTCTGTTCGGCCGCCGCCCGCCGGTCTCGCATGCGGCCTGTCCGGCTGCTCGCCTCCTCCTCCCTCCCTCTATGCGGTCATCCCTCGCCTCTCCTGCTGGCCCGACGAGCAGCATCAGAAACCAGCAGCAAGGGCACCGCACGGCCAAGCAACAGGAAGCTGGGTTCGTCCCGGCTGGGCGGCTGGTCGGCTCCGGGCACCCCGTGATGATTTCGGGGAGACGGGTAGGAAGGGTAAGCTGGACACTGTCCAGATCGAGGAGGCGGTCAGATCTTGCAGATGGTCACCGTTGACTCGCTCTTCACCGACGGGCCACGCCTAGCCGCCGCCGCCGGCTGTCCTCCCCGCCAATCCTCCGTGGCCGCTGGAGCCCTGGAGCCCCACGTCCCGCCGCCGGCCATCCTCCCTCATCAAATCTTTCGATTCCAGGATTTGTACATCCAAACGCTATTTGGAATTGGATGCCATCTTTAGATTCCAACAGGCAATATCATGCACAATCAAACAGCTGATTTGGAATTGGAGACCAATTCATTTCCACCTCTGATTTGGTATTCCCACTCCAATTCAATTCCAATGCTCAATTCCAACATCCAAACACAGCCTTCGGGAATATGACAGCACTAGAAGAGATCGTCTCATAGGGGAATATATACCTGTTTAAAAAAACCATAGACTAATGCAACCGTCCAGCGGGTACTTTTCAGAACTTTACGAATCCCTCTTGTAAGAAATTCGTTCCATACAAACATTGTATCATATAGGTCCCATCCTTCCTGCGGATCACTAAAATTCTTCTGTAGACTTCTCATGATATGGTATGAGGGGCTGAAGAAGAAGTCCTTCCTGAGATCTATAGCCTGCAAAAGCTTCTTGTACCTGCACACAACGTAAATGCCATTCATAAGAATCCATATGGTGTTGCAGGTTGGTATAGGAAATAAATAATTAAATATCAAGAAGCAAGAATCCAATCTTCAAAATTAGAAAATATTGCCAGCGATCAAAATTGTGAATGATGTTAATTCTAGGACATCAACATATGTAGATACCGGATACATCATACCTGTTTTCATCCGTGGAATTAAAAAGTGCTGGCCTCATTTTGGAATTAGATACCTCGATCATTGCAGTCTTAGCAACTTGGTAAATTGGGTGGCCAAATATAGCACCAATTTTTTTCTGCTCGGTGATAATTAACATGTAGTAAGGCCCAAGGAACTTCATGAAACCTGTAAAGAAAATTTATCGTTGATACATAATCGTAACAAAAGAAAGACCTCTATTTGCAAGGAATTATTAGTACAGAAAGATGGGATAGTTTACCAATGATACCACAACAATTTGTAACAAAATTGACTCCACCAGTAGACCTATGGTCTTCATCTAGAACTTTTAGTAGATCAAGATATTCAGTGTGTGAGTACAAGGTACAATCCTCATCCATGTTGAGTTCTGATGGCTCCATTCTATCAATCTTGAGTAATCTCCATAATGTTTTGTCAGCATTAGTCCCAATAATATAAAATTTCTGCAAAAAAAAATTCAAGTGCGATGAGAAACAACACATCAGAATATGAAAAACAATACTCAATAGTGCTTTCAGTAAATTGCAAGTACCCAGAAACCAAAATGTAGATAGTACCGATTTTACATGTAGTCACAAAGGATGATAATAAGCTAGAAAAGATAGTTGCATCATGTTATCACAATATCAATAAAACTACTGCTATCACTGTCCCAAAATAGAGGACGATTTAGAACATGTCCGGTCAAACTTATCTATTTTTACAGCTGGGTTGTTTATGTGCAAATGCTCACATTGTGCAGTGTGGGAAGTCAAATAAACCATCTAATTTAGAACATGAGTGGTGGTTTCTTGACAACCATCAAGTTAAAGCATGACCACAGCTCTCTTAAAACTTTAACATTAAATTCATCAAAGAAAATGTAAATGCAAAATTTAGCAATCAATACTCTGTGTTGTCTGTATTGCCACATTAAATGCAGCTGCAACTAGAACGGCAATTTGCATTGTTTGTTGGAATCAAAAGTAGACAGTGATTGCGAAGCTGAATCTGCATGTGCCACTACGTAAGAAGAGGAAGAAAAATCGGCACATGTCCAGTCTACATTCTAGAAACACTATGAAAGCCATAGAGAAATGCAAGGCTCCATACAGACATTTAAACACATAATAGTTTGCAGAAAGCTAGCAAATGTCCAGAAGGTGAACTTGCTAAATTCAGCCGTGCAACCAGCAAATATCCCACAAAACCTCCTAGGAAATAGTAATAACCACACAAAGGCAGCAGCGAGTACACACATAGAACTGGATTTAGAATAGAAAACTAGAAGGTAAATCCTTATTAATAGTACAGAACTGCAAGAAAAAAACGCAGTGCTCCTCCCCTCCTGGAATCAGGACTTCAACATTAACATCCCAAGTTATTTTGATACAAAGAAAGCTCATTTCCATTTCCTAACCAGAGATGAACAAAACGCGACAAGATGCAGCATGATTCCGAACCTCCCGCACGGAGTGGAACAACACAATCAGATAAAAGCTTCCTAAATGCCTCCTGCAATTAATCAGACCCCACCCAGGCAAACCCAAATCACAATCAGAATTCAGAAGTCGTGGCTTCACAAAGGGAACGCAATTTAAATCTCAGCCGTGGGCCGTGGCATGGAATGATCCCGAGCAGACCTAAATCGCATACCGGCTCAGTGAAATTAACAGAAGGGTGGCAATTCCAATCTCACGCGTGGGCGTGGCATGGACACCCAACAGATTGCAAGAAGCCACAACTCGTGACCTCCACCTCCGGAACCACGCGCGAGTATATACACTAAAACATCCCAACAGCTCAGCCAATTCTGTAATTCATGCGCCCGCCCAAAGATTGCAACTTTGCCGCCGGCCGAATCGAGCAGCGGCAATAGGAACAGCAGCACGACCAAGAAGGGATTGCGGCGCATTGTGGGTTTGGGATGAGCGAGGAGCTCACCGAGTGGGCCTCGTACAGCTCGAAGCTCTCCAGGCAGGCGTCTGCCTCCGCCGGAGCCATGGCCGGTCGAATCGTCGACACTGGCGGGTTCAATCACAACCTCGCATCCGCCGGCGCCAGCGGATCACAGCCCCGCCGCCCCACGCAGGGACCCTAAATCCACGCCCGGCAGCTTGAGGTAGAGCATTCCCCCGGTAACCCCGCGCGGATCACGGCGGCGGCGCCCGCAAGGCCGGGCCCCGAGGCAGGAGGCTTCCCGCGGCAAATGGCCGCGCCCTCCAACTAAGGGATCCGGTGAGCTCCGGAGCGATCGTGATTGGGCTCGGCGAGGTGGCGGGGGTAGGGGGAATCTGTTGGGGGAGGTGGGAGGAGGCGAGGCCGTGAATGAAGAGGAGAGGAGATTATTTTTCGCCACTTCTTTTTTCCGTTGGTGTTTTATAAAAATCCGTGAGGCGTCGTCAGCGGAGGGTGAGCTGGAGCTACTGGATTCTGGAACCTCTTTCTTTCTTGATGATGATTTTTCTACATATTCTTTCTGCCGGTTTTCTTGTCCTGTAAGATGGTTTTGTATATTTTTGGCTATATTTTGAACAAAGTTCAGCTGTGGTATTGTGTTGTCTCTAGCTGTTCTATGGTTGTTGCTGTGCGTCTCCCTTTTTTTGTGTTCCATTCCAGAAAGGCCGGGGAAAAGCAGTTCCATTTGTTGATGATGTTGTGGTGTGCTCCTAAGAAGCAAAGAATGTACTTTTTGGTGGAACACCAGCAGTAGTATACTCTTACATTAGGAGATGGAGAAATCGATTGAAAAAATATATATTGGTGGGCATGATTTCAGGTTAGTCCCATACCATAATATGATAATAATGAAAAAGAAGTGTGAGTGTGTGCATTATTAGCCATCGGAACGGAGTACTAGTATTAATCATAACAATACTTTTTTTTCTTGAAACATATTTTTCATCGCTTTATATATAAGTTAAACGGACGAACCAATGAACATGTCCTCTTATACAACAGATTAAAGATAGAAAAAAACAAGAATAATCAAACTTGCCATCCAAGACACCGAAACATATCCGAGGGATACCGAAACTTCACGATGATGCAATTGTCGAGACTAAGATAGTCAAAGAAGTCTCGGATCTCCAGGGTGGATAAGCTACCCACAACATCGCTCCCAAGAGAGTTACGATAGCAGCAGGCATCGCTGCCATTTCCGTTGGAGCCTTGTGGTTTCGCTGGGAAAACTTCCACACCACGCTTGATATGTCAGACCGCCCACTATAGTCGAAGCCAGAACACGATATAGGAGTTGTCTTCGCTGAAGCACCTCCCGCTTCTCGCCATCCACACAGTTAAATAGAAAGACTATCACCACTGCTACGTCGCTCGTCGTAGAGCCGTCAGCATTGTCCACCTAATCTGAGCTAGATTTGGGCCTGATAGACCAACTAGCGGCCACCGCCTTATCGCATCATGACCACCGATATTGTCATCCACGAGCAGATCTTGTGCCACAACTTCCATCTCCTCGTCCGTCGGAATCCTGCTGCCAGCTGACCTTGGCCACTCGTCGCCTCAAGCACGCCACCCGCCGCCACAAACTCACGCCTATGACGCGAGCTACCGCTGCCACATTGTGGAACCATGCGTCGAGTGCAGCACCCTCGCCCCACGACCATCGCACGAGGAGGAAGAAGATCAATGCCGACACAGGCGCTGTCGGGGCTTCGCTTGGCGGCGGCAATGTTAAGTTGAGGAAGGGGTGGCGGCACAAGGGAGCTCGCGGGAGTGACGCGAAGGACTAGGGTTTTTTCCTTGAAAGTTTTTTTTCACGATGTCGTTGAATAATAAGGTGGTGATTGGTGCCAGAAAGCCTAGCACCTAGTCCTTCGTCTCCCTTCCATTCACGGTACTGCAGTGTCGGGCACGTGAAGCACATGGTCGGGCGATTCTAACGTCGACGATGGTCAAGGTCTGCCTATACTCAGAGGTACTACCAGTTACCACCAGTTCACCACAGAAGGCAGGACACACGAGGAAAAATGGTGCCCATTATTGTTACTGCTATGGTGCTACCTTGGTGGGGCGCCGTTATGTCCACTTCTCCATACTAGGGTTCTGGGTGAGAGTCTTGAACATGGTCTCGACAATGGTGATGTGAGGCATCGTTATCCTGCTGAGGCATTGGCGTGGAGTTCCGGTTTCGTTCTAGGTTTCGTTCCAGCGTCAATAGTGGCAAGTTTGGTTTTCCTGTATTTTCTTATTTGCTTTTAATCTGCTTTATATAAAAAAGATGATCGCATTCCTGTATGTTCAGCTGTTCGTTTCATTTATATAGTACGACTAAACGCCTAAACCCTGTTTTGAGAGTAAGTGTTTGTGTACGCTGACGGCACGATTGAGGGACACTTCTTTTAGTCTTCTGCTTCTGTAGAAGCCTGCTTATAGATTATGGTGGGGAAAATCTGTGGTGGGGAGAAACTCTTAGAAACTGCATGGAGAGTTCTTTTGGGCTTCCAAACATTTGGCTTATTTGGTGTTTTAAGTTATGAATTGTCCAAAACGCCCCTAAATTTAATATATGCACTAAAAATGTCATAAATATTTTAAGATTGCATTAATAATAACTACTCAATAAATACATATATGTGTATATAAATACATGTACATACTACTTGTATCAGTTCGAAATAAAATAAAAACCATTTTCCTCATGATTTGTGTACGTGAGTGCTGGTAGTAGCCAACGTGGGTGGTGGCTAACTAGCTACCTTGCACTTGATCGATCAATGCATGCGTAGACCCAGCTCTGTACGCGCGCACCATGCGAGCACGCGAGGTGATGCTGTGACCGAGCGAAGCGAACAAAGCGCGTGGACCATCACCTTGCGCGCGTGGGGTGGCATCTCTCCGTAAATAAAAGAGAGGAATAAGGGCAGAAAAATATAACGGTTCGCTTCCTCAACCCGAAGCTCGGGAATCCACTCCTTCTCGGCTTCTACATTTGTGAACGAATTCTGCTTCTCGGTAAAAATAAGCAAATTGGAAGCTGGAGACTGCTTCTGAGTTTCTGCTCTAGAAGCTCAAAAGAAGTGTCCTTGAATCGCGTGTGGACGCTAAAGAGCCAGAGCGCGAACGGGTCGGCTCTGTTCCGTCACCAACTCAGCATGGACGCGCGGCGGCCGGCCCAGTTGGCTAGCCGCGGCGACGAGGTAAGTGGAGAGGCCTGGTTGGCTTTATTTTACCGACCACGGATGATTGGTGCGGCCGGGAAGAGTCGTACCCTCACCCTTCGTTAAACTATTTGTTCTTTAGAGAGTGTTTATTGGGGCTTACTTTATTATTAGGCAGTTAAGTACTTATATGCAATGAACTGTCTTCGTACTATCAGTCCATAGCTAAACTGAGCTTGATGATCTTCAGAGTAAAGAACAACGTAGGGTCACAAGCCTACACAAGATTTAGGACAAGCATATTTGTGCACCAACCAAATAAATCCTACCCCTTTGTTTTTTTAATATAAGACGTTTTAGGGTTTGTATATGGCGTCTACATACATATTAAAGTGAGTGAATATCTCGTTTAAAAAAGTGAGTGAATATACATATTAAATCATATCTAGATG
This sequence comes from Poa annua, assembly GCA_026929855.1. Taxonomy (NCBI): domain Eukaryota; kingdom Viridiplantae; phylum Streptophyta; class Magnoliopsida; order Poales; family Poaceae; genus Poa; species Poa annua. The sequence continues at coordinate 3,252,486 of CM049437.1, forward strand.
CATGTGCATATGATAAAGGGCTAAAACGTCTTATAGTAAAAACCAGATGAAGTAGTATAGTACCGTATTGAAGGGGTTCCGCAGCAGAAAATAATAATTTTTCTAACTAACGTAAACCAAAACAGTCAGGATCTATCTATCTAGTAATGCGGTAACGGTGGGCGGAACTGGTCACATACCTCTTGTAGACCAAATAGCGGGGATTACGCTCCCGCACAAGCGTTGCTGACGTAGACGCCGTAGCCGACCTCAAGGTCGCGAATAACTTGGCGCGACGAAGTAGATGATGACGCGTCGAAGTCGGCGGCGGCTGCTGGGCGCCGACGGTGGCTGGGCGTCAGCGGCAGGGCGCCGACGGCTGGGCGTGACGATGTCGCCCGGGCAGCTCAAATGTGGCGCCTCCGAGTACTCACACACATACGGAACTTAACGACAACCCCCGGTCTCTCGGATCCAGCCAAGATCGCAGGGGTAGAACAATTGGTGGAATCTCGCAGCGCAACAGGGCGCCGCAAAATAGCCAGAGAGAAAAGCGGGCGGAGAATTAACTCAGGCCGGCGTATACAACTTTAATTGTATTTTGGATGTATCTAAATCAATTAATATGCCCTTCTATATAAAGGGGGAGGGGGGTGTGTAAACAAAGGGGAGGGGGTTCGGCCGGCCCTAGCCATGGCCGAATTGGCCATGGGCCCATGCCCATGCCGAACTCCCCCACATGGGCCCCAATTGGCCCATTAGGTGGGCTGCCCCTTTTTCCCTTATTTTTAATTGATTTTAATTAATATTAAATTAATATAAAATATATATAATTCATAATTAATATATTTATACATTATTTAATATCTTGTGACTCCGAAACAATTTCCGGACCACCCGAACTATCTTCGGTCATTCCCGGAACCCTTCCGATGCTGCCGGAACCTTTCCGGTTTATTTCTCTTTCTCCTAAATCCATATTTATTCCAATAATAAATCATTCCAATGATCTCTACGTGTCGCTAAGACCTTAAGCGTGTTACCCTACGGTTCGAGAACACTCCAGACATGGCCGAGACCCTTCGCTCGCCAATGACCGCCAGGGAGACCTGCACGTCTGTAACGGTCCCTGTGCATTCTACGAATATCGTCGTTGAACCATAAACATGACATCTATTCCTTTTGTTTTTTCGATACTACCTTGTCCGAGATATGATCGCAAACATCCGATGTCCTGTTGTATCTCGTTACCGACAAGGCTCAATTAACTCGTCTGTGATATTACATCTCCATGACCTAGTCATTAGCTGCGCAGCTCTATAGATGTAATCTCACCGAGTGGGCCCAGACTATCTTCCTATCACGAGGATGAACAAATCCCGCTCTTGATCCATACGTCTCAACATACTCTTTCGAGATACACGAGTTACACCTTTATTGTCACACTTTATAAGATACGACGTTTGATGCACTCAGAGTAACCTACGGAGCAGCAATTAATATGATCTCACGGTCCGAAGAATAAGCTATCATATTACTTTCCTATTGCAAATGATAAACATTGTGATACGATCCTATTGCAATACTTTGTTGGGTATGTCCATCACCTTATTCCACTAATAAGATGACCTCATTGTCAACCGACGCAATTGTCCATGACCAGGAATTCTCGATCAACTGTTGCCCAATGAACTAGTTTATATAGAGGCTTACTAGGGACTCTGGTTTGTCTATGTATCACACGTGTATTAACAATTCCGACTAATACAGTTATAGCACGATACAAAAACATATTATAAACTTAATTGAATAATGCGGTAAATACCATATATTTATTTTCCTCTAGTGCATATTCCCTTCACGTATGTACTATGACGTTGTTTTGGCTTATACAAACATATGCTCCCATTATAGAAAAATACGTCTCAAAAACATTTTTGAAATGTCAAGAAAAATTGGGGTCTACATGAGGTATTTTATGTTCACAAAAATTATATTTTTTAGCTTAGGTAAAAGACAAACTTCGGTGCTCCAGAATAACTTAAGAGACATTTTTTTGTCCTTTTATAAGGTCACAAAAAATATTGTATTTCGTGAAACTTTATACAAGAACATAAAATATATCCACATATACACCCGATTCTTGTCAGAAATTTTTGACATTTTGAAAATGCATTCTTAGGCCGACTAGATACGGTGTGAGCCGAAGTTGGTTTTCGCTATTTGCATAAAAAATGATGTGTGCTAGTACTATTAACTTTTTCATTCCGCATAACGAGTGTAGATCGATCACAAACGGGTGCGGCTCGTGATCTTCATTAACTTTTAAACTTGTATTTCTTGAAAAGAGAGGCTAGCTCGTGAGTTTTGGCAATGGGGGAAGCTTGCAAAAGAACTAACGGACCGTAGGAACAAACAGCGCGTATCTACCTATTGTGATTCATGGGGGTGGGATAGGAAAATACCCTGGTGGGATAGGGACTTCAGCTAATCAGCTGCGATAACGTACAGTGAACTAATTTTCTGCATATAGAACCACTGGTAGAAAATTGATCTTTAGTATCGGTCCGTGAGCACCTTTAGTACCGGTTTTGTAACCGGTACTGCGTAACCGGGACTAAAGCCCCCGGAGCATTAGTACCGGTTGCTTATAGACCGGTACTGAAGGTTTTCCAAAAAAATTGATTTTTTTTAAATTTTCTGAAAAAAGAATTTTTTTTTTAGAATTTTGAAATTTCTCATTTAGCCACACACACTTAACTATCCACTAACCCACACACTTAATGTCAAGTCAAACTATTTATTCTAATCAAATTACTCCAACCCAGCACGCTTAACATTTAGATTCCTTTTAAATTAGATACTAAGAGAGAACAGAGAACTTACTGATATTACTATCTTATCAATCATATTAACCACTCGGTCATTATGATACACTTTTTCATTGATTGTATTATAAAAAATTATTTGAATAAACAAAAATGATTATATAATAATAATATTGAAATAAATAATGATAAAATAAATAGTACTATTTTGCCTTTTCATTTAGTATGAAATAATTCGTACCTTTAAATCCTTAAATCGGAATTTAACAAATAAAATGTCTAAATTGATAAAAAAAATAGAGGAATCCAAATATGACATCCAAATCATCTTTTGCATTACAGAAATATCGATAGCCATGGTGACCATTTTGATCGTTATTACGAAAAAATGAAATAAAGTGATAAACACCTCAAAAAAGGAAATCATTTGGCATGGGGTCCTTATATGTGTACTAGTTGCCATGAAAAATGATAAACTTGATTTTTGACAAAATTTGCAAAAAAAGTCTTCACAAAAAGGTCTATCGTCTATAAACATCTAGAAGTTTCAAGCCAAATAATCAAGTTATGTTCATTTCCACGGCATAGTTTGTGATAAAGATCTCATATTCCACAAATAGGTGCATATTGGTATAGAAAACAATCATGCCGAAGGGATTCTTGAAATTATTTTCATAAATATCATTTTCTATTTTTTAAGTGTGAAAAATGACTTTTTTTTGTGTACCAAGTATAAAAAATATGATGCAAAATGGCACCCATCTAATTTTCATGGAAACTAGCACACATATGATGGATAATCCCCAAGTATTAGGTTTTTCCTTCATTTCTACCTAATTTCGCCTAGTTAAACGAGTTTATGCCGATTATTCGAAAGTAATTCAAATTTGAACTACAACTGTTTGATAGTTTGGTCTGAATCTTTAGGAAAAATCATTTTAAGGTGCACAACTATTGGTTATATCACAAAAACATTGATAATTCTAGAAAATCTTAGCTCTTTCGATGAATAGTCATCGCGACCGTTTTGATCGTTCTTACGAAAAACTGAAATAAAGTGATAAACACCTCAAAAAAGGAAATCCTTTGGCATGGGGTCCTTATATGTGTACTAGTTGACATGAAAAACGATAAACTTGATTTTTGACAAGATTTGCAAAAAAAGTTTTCACAAAAAGATCTGTCATCTATAAACATATAGAAGTTTCAAGCCAAATGATCAAGTTATGGTCATTTCCACGGCATAGTTCGTGATAAAGATCTCATATTCCACAAATATGTGCATATTGGTATAAGAAACAATCATGCCGAAGAGATTCTTGAAATTATTTTCATAAATATCATTTTCCATTTTTTAAGTGTGAAATATGACTTTTTTTTGTGTACCAAGTATAAAAAATATGATGCAAAATGGCACCCATCTAATTTTCATGGAAACTACTACACATATGATGGATAATCCCCAAGTATTAGGTTTTTCATTGATTTCTACCTAATTTCGCCTAGTTAAACGAGTTTATGCCGATTATTCGAAAGTAATTCAAATTTGAACTACAGCTGTTTGATAGTTTGGTCTGAATCTTTAGAAAAAATCATTTTAAGGTGCACAACTATTGGTTATATCACAGAAATATTGATAATTCTAGAAAATTTTAACTCTTTCGATGAATAGTCATCGCGACTGTTTTAATCGTTCTTACGAAAAAATGAAATAAAGTGATAAACACCTTAAAAAAGAAATCCTTTGGCATGAGATCCTTATATGTGTACTAGTTGCCATGAAAAATGATAAACTTGATTTTTGTCAAGATTTGCAAAAAAAGTCTTCACAAAAATGCCTATCATCTATAAACATCTAGAAGTTTCAAGCCAAATGATAAAGTTATGGTCATTTTCACGGCATAGTTTGTGATAAAGATCTCATATTCCACAAATATGTGCATATTGGTATAATAAATAATCATGCCGAAGGGATTCTTGAAATTATTTTCATAAATATCATTTTCCATTTTTAAAGCGTGAAATATGACTTTTTTTTGTGTACCAAGTATAAAAAATATGATGCAAAATGGCACCCATCTAATTTTCATGGAAACTACTACACATATGATGGATAATCCCCAAGTATTAGGTTTTTTCTTGATTTCTACCTAATTTCGCCTAGTTAAACGAGTTTATGCCGATTATTCGAAAGTAATTCAAATTTGAACTACAACTGTTTGATAGTTTGGTCTGAATCTTTAGAAAAATTCATTTTAAGGTGCACAACTATTGGTTATATCACAGAAATATTGATAATTCTAGAAAATCTTACCTCTTTCGATGAATAGTCATCGCGACCGTTTTCATCGTTCTTACGAAAAAATGAAATAAAGTGATAAACAACTCAAAAAAAGGAAATCCTTTGACATGGGGTCCTTATATGTGTATTAGTTGCCATGAAAAATGATAAACTTGGTTTTTGACAAAATTTGTAAAAAAAATCTTCACAAAAAGTCTATCATCTATCAGCTATCATCTATAAGCATCTAGAAGTTTCAAGCAAAATGATCAAGTTATGGTCATTTACACGGCATAGTTTGTGATAAAGATCTCATATTACACAAATAGGTGCATATTGGTATAGTAAACAATCATGCCGAAGGGATTCTTGAAATTATTTTCATAAATATCATTTTCTATTTTTTTAAGTGCCAAAAATGACTTTTTTTGTGAACCAAGTATAATAATTATGATGTAAAATGGCACCCGTCTAATTTTCACAAAGAGTAGTACACATTTGATGGGCAATTCCATAAGATTATAACTGTTCTTGATTTCTATCTAATTTTGCCTAATTAAATGAGTTTATGCGAATTTTTAAAAAATAATTTAAAACATGAAATTTATTGCCGAAACCTTTAGTACCGGTTCGTGACACGGACCGGTACTAGAGATTCTAAAAGTTTTGCGCAAAACCTTTAGTACCGGTCCGTGTCACGGACCGGTACTAAAGGTTCGTCACGGACCGGTACTAATGCCCCCGGCCGAACTAACCGTTGGGACCGGTACTAATGTCACATTATTATCTGAATGAAAGGTCCGTTTTTCTACTGGTGAAGGTTCAAAAGAGACGCCTAGCAAATTCTTTTTCGTCGCCGGCGAATCTCCTGATCGGCAACAGCTTGTCCCACCCTCTATGCTGGACACTTCTGTATCGTCGTACGTCGCTGCTTTAATTATCAGCCAAATAATAAAGTGATCAATTCAGCCAGATAAACCGGAGGATAATATCCAGCCCCATGCATGCTGAACATTTCTAGCTAAGATCGTCTGGACATATATAGATTTCTTTTGTGAGTGATTATATATCTGAACGCGAAGTCAAATCTTCAGGGTTGGAGCTATCGACCGCATGTGCGTCGATACGAGGGCAGCTGTTCGTATGCATCCGATACTGTATTAGTACCGCGTCTGCTACAGTACTAAACCACTAGGTGACAGCAGTTAATTACAACTAATCGGACGCGACAGCATGCATGTTCTTCGGGGCATGTGATGGTATGGTCGGAGACGAAACCATGTATATCTTTGTGCCCGATCGGCGCCGGCGTCGATGAATATTTCGGGAGGGCAACAGGGCGGCCGTGCAGTTCATGGCGTCTCCCTCGAGCGCGGAGCTGCTCCGGCCGATCGAGAGCCGGAGACCATGGGGCAGAGGGCAGCACGTCGATCGTGATAAATGGCTGGAGGATGACGGGTCAATTATTCGCATGTGGTATAATCCTGGCTAACAGGCTAGTGTATTGCTATTGATGCGTAGTTGCATCTAAAAAACTAAGACATCTTATGTAAAAAAGAAAAATAGATGATTTCCATTTATCTACATATGGATGCATAAACATCCTAGATACATCCACATGTAGTCAAATACTACAAGTCATCTAATTTGAAACAGAGTGAGTAGATCGAATCCAAAGCTTCGCCGCCGCTTGCTAATTTCCGAAAAGCGTGGTCTCGTGTATGGAAGCGTCTACTCGGGGGTAGTCAACCATCCGAACTCCACAAAGAGTACATTCCTTTGAACTCCACGGATGAAACTACGATCTATGCCAGAAACTACCTATTGTCTATGGATGTTGCTCGGGTTAGCTACGTCACATATCGGAACTCATTCTCCGTTCCCGGATGCATGATTACAAGGAGTTTTTTTTTTAATAATACGAATTTTAATGCAAAATTTCAGAAATAGCGTGCGGGTTTCGGAAATTTCAAATCTAGCGCGCCGTCGACATGGGCCATGCCAAAAGCCCAACTTCGGCATGGGCTATGCCGATGGGCACCAGCCATGCCCATCAATGCCCATCCGGTACGATGCACTCCATTATATTCTAATTTCTTTTGATTAATATAAAATTAGGTTAATCATGTCTCGGTTCGAGATGAAATATGTATGAAATATGTGCGTATCGATGAGTACGTTCCATTCCCGCGACGAATCGCCTCTAACTTTTTAATTTTGAATCGTAATTCGTATAATTATTCGACGAATTTTGTCTAATTCCTCGCACTCGTTTGACCGTTTTAAATTTCCTTGCACCAGTATATCTAACTCACCATTCTTCACAACTGTTACGTTGTAACTTTTTTGTTTTGACAGATATATTTATATTTACTTTCAAATACATATTTTTTCTATACTACCGAAAAAACAAACACGTCCATCGAAACAAAAAAGTTACAACGTAACAGTTGTGTAGAAGGGTGAGGTAGATATACTCGGGCAATGAAATTTAAAACGGTCAAACAAGTGCGAGGAATTTGACAAAATTCGTCGAATAATTGTACGAATTGCGATTCAAAATTAAGAAATTAGAGGCGATCAAACTTGAAACCGATCGCGGGAATGGAACCTACTCATCGATACGCACATATTTCATACATATTTAATCTCGAACCGAGACACGGTTAACCTAATTTTATATTAATCAAAAGAAATTAGAAATAATGCAGTGCGATCTTACCAGATCGGCATGGGTGGCATGGCCCATGCCGACGGCGGGCTAGATTTGAAATTTTCGAAACCCGCGCGCTATTTTTGGAATTTCGCATTAAAATTCGTATTATTAAAAAAAACGTCTATTACAAGGGGCTTCCAAGGATAGAACTGAACACGAAATCGAGTTCACAGGCTTGTCCACGGCAAAAACTAACAACAAATTGATTTCAAAGGTACGTGTGTGGGCTAAATATAGGTGTGCCTAGGGTTTTTTTTTTTGAAAAGGGAAACCCGGCCTCTGCATGGTGATGATGCACACAGCCATTTATTGAGAATAATAGTAGTGCAGAGTATTACAAAAAGTTTAAAGGATAAAACAATCCAAGTGACTACAAGCCAGCCACCAAACAAATGAAACGTTTGTCAAAAACTAGGGAGCACAAATTCGTCTGTCATGTTGCCACCCATCTCGGTTGAGGATAGCACGCATCACCGCCATGAGACGGATACATCCAGCCTCCAACAGTGGTTGTTGGTCGAGTGGTAGTAGGAAAGACCACATAGTAATCCAGTAGGTAGCCCGGTGAACAACATGTAAAAAGTGAGCATTTTCAAGTTAAAAACAACATCATTTCTGCAATTCCATATAGTCCAAATGAAAGCACATACGCCAATGCGTATACGATTCTTTGTTTTCTTATCAATCCCCCCAAGCCAAGATCCAAACATGTTTGACCAGCTTGTTGGAGGTGCAATGTTGAAAGTGAACTGAAGCAACCTCCAAATCTTATGCGCAAAAGAGCATTCAATAAAAAGATGTTCAACTGTTTCATCATGGTGACAAAAAACACATTTCTTATCACCATTCCAATTTCTCTTGTGTAGGTTATCTTTCGTGAGAATTACCTTCCGATTAACAAACCACATGAAATTTATAATTTTTAGAGGGACCTTCATTTTCCATAAGTACTTACGCAGGAAAGGTGTATGTCCATTCATGTACTCATTGTACATAGACTTAACCGTAAACTGCTCATTAGTTGTCAAATTCCACCTGAAAGTATCATTTTCCGGATTAAGATGAACACTCGTTAATTTCCGGACCAAATCCAGCCATGCCGTCCATTTGGATCCAGTTAAAGCTCTACGAAATTGAAGGTTAATTGGCGGTGCATTTGAAATCACATCAGCAACAAGAACATTCCTATTGCGTGTAATATTAAACAAGCTTGGGTATTGCAGTGATAGCGGCCTAGCTCCCAGCCACGTATCCTCCCAAAATCTTGTGCCTTGGCCATTACCAACTACAAACGATCCTTGAGAGAAAAAATCTTCTTTAACCGCCATTAACCCCCTCCAAAAAGGCGAGTCGGTTGGTTTAGGTGTAACTTGTGCTAATGTTTTACCACAAAGGTATTTGTTGCATAGTAGTTCTTGCCACACACCTTCTTCGTTTAGCAATTTGAAAAGCCATTTGCTTAACAAACATTTATTTTTAATTTCAAGCAATTCAATTCAATACGTGTGCCTAGGTATTACGTGGCTTTCGACACACTCCAGCACACATGCATACGTGACACACTCTAGCACACTCCACTACCAGAACACAATTAAAGGCATTTGGCCTTTGTAGGGGACGGACGGATGGGGGGCTCATCCTCCCTGCAGTCGACCTCAAGCTCATGCGCTCCGCGGTCCGACGCAACCACCGCCCACCGGAACACTGGCATTCGCAAAGAGCAGCACACTCCATCCCAGCCCTCCGCGCCCACATACACCGTGAAATGCCGATGTGGGATGTCAGCATTCGTTCCCAGATGCCACCTACAGACCTACTCGTATTGCTAAGGTACCATTGTTCTTGTATTATGGGGTAGACTACAACTCATGACCTTCTTGGGCTCGTCCCACGTAATCTCTAGCATGATTGTGAACCAAAAATTGTGTGTGAGAGAGGAACCGGTGATAAACGCCATAGTCGTGAGGTAACTGGAAGCAAAACATATCGAACCTTGAGCTCCGAACTCTGAAGTTCCCCCTTTTTATTAGTGAACCAAAAGGTAGTGATCGTCCTCAATCGTGGACCGCGTGTAACATTCATAACAACTATCAAATCATGATCTCTAAAGATCATTGAAATTCATAACAAATAATAATTAAATATACAATGTACTCCCTCCATACCGGTTTATAGGATGCAATTCCAAAACCAGATTTTCCCAAAGTACCGGATGGGCCTGCTTCTGACTCCGTGCATACCGGATGGGCCTGCTTCTGACTCCGGGACGCTGCGCTCTCCTACGTCACAAGCAGGCCTTTGTCAGGATGTACGAATTTGGATCACCAAAAAACAACAGCCACTTGCTAATTTCCGAAAAAGCGTGGTCTCATGTATGGAAGTGTCTACTCGAGGGTAGCCAAGCATCCGAACTCCACAAAGAGTACATTCCTTTGAACTCCACAGATGAAACTACGATCTCTGCCAGAAACTACCTATGGTCTATGGATGTTGCTCGGGTCAGCTATGTCACAGATCGGAACTTATTCTCCGTTCCATGATGCATGATTACAAGGGGCTTCCAAAGATAGAACTGAACACCAAATCGAGTTCACAGGCTTGTCCACGGCAAAAACTAACAACAAATTGATTTCAAAGGTCTGTGTGTGGGCTAAGTATACGTGTGCCTAGGTATTACGTGGCTTTCGACACACTCCAGCACACATGCATACATGACACACTCTAGCACACTCCACTACCAGAACACAATTAAAGGCATCTGACCTTTGTAGGGGACGGACGGATGGGGAGCTCCCCTACAGTCGACCTCGAGCTCATGCGCTCCGCGGTCCAACGCAACCACCGCCCACCGGAACACTGGCATTCCCAAAGAGCAGCACACTCCATCCCAGCCCTCCGTGCTCACATACACCGTGAAATGCCGATGTGGGATGTCAGCATTCGTTCCCAGATTCCACCTACAGACCTACTCGTATTGCTAAGGTACCGTTGTTCTTGTATTATGGGGTAGACTACAACTCATGACCTTCTTGGGCTCGTCCCACGTAATCTCTAGCATGATTGTGAACCAAAAATTGTGTGTGAGAGAGGAACTGGTGATAAACGCCATAGTCGTGAGGTAACTGGAAGCAAAACACAACTTTGAGCTCTGAACTCTGAAGTTTCCCCTTTTTATTAGTGAACCAAAAGGTAGTGAACGTCCTCAATCGTGGAGCACGTGTAACATTCATAACAAATATCAAATCATGATCTCTAAAGATCATTGAAATTCATAACAAATAATATTTTTTTTTTTTGAGGGAAGTACCCGACCACTTTATTGATCGGTAACCAGGATGTTTACAGGAAGACATAAGCCCTCAGGCCTATACCCTAGCCAAACGTGGCGACCTATAGGTAGAGTAGTTGCAAGCCTAGCTAGATTGTGAGCTTCTCCGTTTGACTTACGCCCTTCATGACAGAAGGTAACTCCTCCACGCCTTCGTGAAGTATCCGAGATTTCCCGCAGGACATGGCTGAAGAGGCCTAAGCTTGGAGTCTGCAGCCCCTGAATCACCTCCAGACAATCGGAGGCGATGGTTACCTGACCAATGTGCAGGTCAGCAACCAGCGCGAGCGCCTCTCGACATGCCAATGCTTCGAGGCAGCCCGGATGTGTTATCCCCGCAAACACCATAGCGGAGGCTCCCAGGTAGGTTCCATCCTGTGCGCGGCAGATCGCTCCAACCGCGCCACGCTTTGCCGTCTTTGCGACAGCGCCATCAACATTGATTTTGCTGGGTGGCGGAATCCACCGAAGGGTCGGCGCGCACTGCCTGGCGGTCTGTACCTTCGTCTTCGGAACCTTGCAAGCACCAAGATCACGGATAAAACTCTCCACAAACAGATGTGTCGAGAGCGGGCTCTGGAAAATTTCCTCATGGATCATCTTCCTCCTGGCGAACCAGATTGCCCAGAGTGTCACAACCATCTCTGTAAACTCATCATGGTCCATCGTTTGCATCATTGAGAAGATCCACTGGCGAGCCGATGGTTCTGTTGAGTAGCTGATGTGTTCCACGATGGTTGGGTTGGAAAGTGCCCACACACATCTAGAGCTGGTACACTCGACCAGCGAATGTCTCCAGGAGTCTTCTTGTCCGCATATGGAGCATGCGTTATTAACAGCCATACCTCTGTGATGACGGACATCTCCAGTGGGAAGTGAGCAATGGGCTAGCCTCCAAAGAAACACGCGAATCTTGGAGGGGACTGCGCATTGCCACAGCTGCGTCCAAGCCTTCCCTTCCTCCAGGCTGTTTGACGACGCCGAGCGCCCCTCCAACCAATCCTCCCTCGTCTTCTTAACTTGAGCTAGGAGTCTGTAAGCCGATCGGACTGTGAACCTGCCAGTCTTCTCAAAATGCCAGGCCCAAAAATCCTCTTGGACTCTTGTACATAAAGGGATGCTCCTAATAATCTCTGCGTCCATTGGCAGGAAGAACTCCGCTAGCTTCTCCGAGTTCCAGGTTGCAGAGGTTGCATCAATGTAATCGCTTACCATCTGAGGTGCCCCTTGTGTACGAGGTGCCACCGGCGTGAGTCTTTCATCGCGCGGTAGCCAATTCTGCCTCCATGCGTCCGTGGTAGAGCCATCCCCGATGCGACGGATAATACCGAGCTTCAGAGCATCCCGCCCCTCCAAGATGGAACGCCAAATCTGTGACGGGTGAGAGCCCAACTCGGCTGTCAACACATCCGCTTCAGGAAAATAAACCGCCTTCAGAACCCTGGCACTGAGAGATGAAGGTTCCTGAAGAATACGCCATGCCTGCCGAGCCAGCAGCGCCAGGTTAAACAGCTCGATGTCTCGGAAGCCCATGCCGCCAGCGAATTTTGGTTGCGTCATCTTCTCCCATGAGACCCAACACGCACTACGCTTGCCATCTTTACATCCCCACCAGAACTTACGTAGCATTGCATTGATATGCTCACATAAACCCCTCGGTAGTTTAAAGCAGGACATGGAAAAAGTCGGCACTGCCTGCGCAACTGATTTGATAAGAATCTCTTTGCCTCCAACAGATAACAGTTGCTCCATCCAGCCCAGGACCTTTTTCCACACTCGATCTTTCAAGTATTTAAAGGCTCCACTCTTGGACTTGCCTACATCAGAAGGCATTCCAAGATACTTCTCATTAAGGGTTTCTCGCTGAACCTCCAAAACAGTTTTAATCCCCTCTCTGATAACTCCTGGACAACCTTTGCTAAAGAAAACAGAAGATTTGTCCATATTGATCCGCTGGCCCGAAGCATTACAATATCTTTCGAGCACATGTTTTACCTCAGTTGCTCCCTCCTCACTTGCCTTGATAAACAACAGGCTATCATCCGCGAACAGAAGGTGGTTCACCGCCGGGGCAGTGGGAGCCACGCTAATGCCACTAAGTGCTGATGATGGAACTTGGTTTTTAAAAAGGCACGAAAGGCCCTCTGCAGCTAGCAAGAACAAGTAGGGGGATATGGGGTCACCTTGGCGGATTCCCCTCGACGGCCGAAACTCCTCTTGCGGTGATCCATTGAACATCACCGAAAAGGATACAGATGAGACCAATCTCATGATCAACTCGACCCACCTCCTACTGAACCCGAGCTTCAACATAATGGCCTCCAAATAACACCACTCAACACGGTCATACGCCTTCCGCATATCCAGCTTCAAAGCACAAAAACGATGCTTTTTTGCCTTTGTACGTTTCATGAAATGTAAACACTCATATGCCGTGATGATATTGTCAGTGATCAGCCTCCCCGGTACAAACGCCGATTGTTCCTCGGAGATGATATCAGGTAGAATTACTTTCAACCTATTCGCCACCACTTTAGATGCGATCTTGTAGACCACGTTGCATAAACTGATAGGCCGGAATTGTCCTAGTTCAGTTGGGCTTGCAACCTTGGGTATTAAGACTATAAACGTCTTGTTGATGCTTTGTGGACTATCTTGACCAGCGAGCACACGCAGCACCGCCGTTGTCACCTCCTCGCCACACGTCTCCCAATTACGTTGGAAAAAATGTGCAGGAAACCCATCAGGGCCCGGGGCCTTTGTTGGGTACATCTCAAATAGCGCCGCCTTAACCTCCTTAGCTGTGAAAGGAGCATCCAGTTTGCGATTCATCTCCACACCCACTTTCTTGGGTACACAGTTTAAAACCTCTTCAACCCCAGTCACCCCCTCAGACGTGTAAAGTTGCTGGTAGAACTGGTTTGCCATCCTTCCCATTTCACTCTCCTCAGTGGCTTTGGTACCATCACCTCTATTCAATTCCGAAATCCGGTTCTTCTTCTTGCGTTGGCTGGCCCGCAAGTGGAAGAAACGCGTGTTCTTGTCTCCCTCCGATAGCCATTGTATCCGAGAACGCTGCCTCCACATCACCTCTTCCCGATGGAGGACTTCGGCCAGCCGTTCCACAAGCTTGAGCTCAGCATGCGACGGTTGTGTCTGTTCTGGCTGACAGCAAAGGTCAGCTAGTTCACGTTGAAGTGTTTTGATCTGCAGTCGCACACTTCCGAATGTTTCCTTGCCCCAACTCGACAGACTAGTTGAGACAGTATGCAACTTGTGTCGTAGCTCCTCGATAGATTGGCATTTTGCCGTGGAGCTCCACGAATCCGCTAGCTGCACCGGGAAGTCATCATGTGTTTCCCACATAACCTCGTAGCGGAATAGGCTTCCCTTTCGCCGCTGCTGCTGTCTAGGAGTACACTGCAGCAGAATCGGCAAGTGGTCAGATGTTGCATAGCTCGGGAGATGGTGTACCTCAGCCTCTGGGAATCTTGCACACCAAGACGGCGAAGCTAGAGCACGGTCTAGCCGAACTCGACAGTACTCCCCCCCTGCCACTTTCTTTTCAAAAGTCCAAGCAACTCCTTTATAGCCCAGATCACATAGGCCACAGACATCCACCATGTCCCTGAAACCCATAATCTGGTTCCAACTCCGTTCATTAACTCCCACGTGCTCCTCGCGAGTGAGAACTTCATTGAAATCCCCAATACAGAGCCATGGTAGATCACTAGATGAGCGGATAAATTTGAGCATGTCCCACGTCTTGTGGCGCTCCTGAACCTGGGCCTCACCATACACAACAGTTAGGCGCCAAGGTTCCTTCCCCTGCTCTGAAACAATAACATCCAAATGGTATTGCGAGTAGGGTAACACTTCCATATTTATTGAATCATTCCAAAAGATACCAATGCCGCCACTGCGGCCACTACTACTAATAGCAAAACTCTTATTGAAACCTAAAGAACGCGATAAACCTTCCACTCGTGTCTTACATAGCTGAGTTTCCACGACACACAAAATAGAAGGGGCATGACGCTCCGCCAAGATGCGGAGATCTCTCACTGCCGCAGCTCCACCGAAGCCACGGCAGTTTGTACTTAGCACACTCATTGCGCCTGGCGGTCCTCCGTCCCGGAGGCCGCCTTAGTAGATGCTCTCACTGCTTTCTTTGGGGTGGTGTGTTTCTTGGGGCGCTTCTGCTCCCTAGCTGATGGCGGTGGCGGTGGGGTGCCTGCCCTCGGCACGTATGCCACAGTGCTCGAGTTCTCTGTAAAGTCCAGCTGCTTCATAGCACTTCCCTCCCCTTCAGCAACGGCTTCCACCACACCCGTGCTCGTCCAAGTGAGCATTGGAACCTCGGGGTTGGCTACCTTTACCAAATCTTTTACCGGGCTTCCCTCCGTCAGCCTAGCATCCGCCGACGACCTTTTTCTGTTCTCAGTGGGCACAAGGTCAGTACCTCGACCGCGGCCTCCATCACGGCCACCTCTGCCACTGCGACCCCTACCAGTCCTGCCCGCGCCACGTCCACGGCCAGGTCCTTCATACTTTGCTCCTTGCTTCTCTTTCCCCGCCTGATTCGAGGGAACACCATGACATCCAGCCAAACCCTGATGCGCACAAAGTCGCCGCCATCGGAGCTCGAGCCATTCATATCAACCCCTAGAACCTCCCCAATACTGCCAGCCGCCCCTTCGAGCAGCTCTCGCTTACGATAGAGTTCTGGGACATCATACACCCTGACCCATGCATGGATACGGTGCAGATCAACCGATGCAGCTCTACAACTCCCATCGTATTTCTCAATCAGCAGGCCTTGATCACGAAAGAACCATGGCCCCTGCTCAGTTATCCGCTTCCAATCTCCCAGGCAGTTCGCCTGCACCAGGAACCTATTTGTCTCAACTTCCCGGATGGACACCTCCTGCGCTGGTGCCCACGCAAACCTCATCGTCTTCTTTAGAGACGTCGCACTAAAAGGCTTGGTGGTCAGGAGGCGCATCACCGCCATCCACTTCGCCCCCTCCTTCAAGGATTCTACTTCAGTCTTTGCCACAAAGAAACCATCGATGTCTTCTTCCTTCAGATCCAGACTCTGAAGCAGTTCCTCCAGCGATGGCTCGGACCCGCACTGGTCCGCTGTTCCGCTCGCTTCTCCCGCCTCCGTAGCCGCCGCCATACCCGATCCAATCGCAAACCCTAAGCTCCCAACCGAAACTACCAAGGCCGGGTAGTCGAACTAGTCAACCCCTTGGTCAGCCTGAATAGCACGATCGCGAGAGGGGAAACAATGGATCAGATCGCGGAAAAACCTAGACCCTGCCGCCGGAGATCTTAGATCGCCGGAGAGGTAGGAGAAACCCTAATGGTGCGCCACCACAGGGGATTAGCTTTCTATACAAGCTATTTTCAGGCATCGCGCACTGGGCCGATTATAACAAATAATAATTAAATATACAATGTACCATGGAGCTCACGGGCTTATCCATGGTCAAATTTTAAAAGAAATTGATTTCATAGGCCAATGTGGGCTAAAAATAACGGGCTTTCAGGTACAATAGCCAAGACATGCTCCAGTCCAGCCCACGCTTGCGTGACACACTACAACGCGACATTGTGTGGGAATGCAGGACCGTGGTAAACGAGGACACCTTCTTACTGGTGCATGTCCACGCAATGACATTATGACATACTGCAGAGCCTAACTCTTTTCAAGTATTCCCTTCCAGATCCAGATGTCTCCTACTCGTATGATTACGGTAGCATTCTTGCATTACAAGTTTACAACTTGCAACCTCTCTTAACTGATGAACCTCCTCAACCGTGCAGCATACAGTCGATTGGTTCTCAATTGTATATATGTACATGCATGAAGGTTTCATTAGGTACTATCTTATGGTTGCTAGAAATTAATTTCATGTGTTTTGTATTGATGTTCGTAATAAATATAGACCCGTCTCTAAAATGTACAGCTGGACCATGTGGTATATTTTTTCTTGTCGGCTTGGGGTGTGTTTTGGCTGCATTTTTAGTTTATTCGATTTATTAAAGCGACTTCCAAACTTTAAATCTTAACCGTACATAAGTTGTTTAGTGGCACCGTAGGAGTATCAAACAATACATCTTGTAAACAATATGATATATGTAAACAAGAACAAAGAGATCGATCTGTGTGGTGCATCAATAAATGAACTTGGCTTTAATATCGTAAATATTGCCAATGTTGGGGTGTCGTAGTAGAACTGGATCTAATATGTGTACACCGAGCGACGCGAAAATACGTTGGCGCATATGGATACGAGCACACTCGATATTTAAAGAAAAATAATAGTAACTCAAAAAGCTCAGAAATTCCGAAACTTTCAGTCTGGCAAACATGATCAAGCATTGTACCCGTATGAAAACATTCGCTAGAAAAATAACTTTAAAATGAAATTTCATAATCACTAGCACCCATGAATTTTTTGATATAGTAGAATCCCACCTGGATGAGGCATCAAAAATTTGCTCCTGACCGGAGTCGAACCCTGGGCGCAGGACGTGCCACTGCAACCCTTACCACTAGGCTACTGCCTAGTTCTAAAAAAACAACAACTTTAATTTCACTCTGGGTTGACGATTTGCAAAAGAAAGGTCACAATATACGCGCTATATTAGTCATAGATTGTCCTTTCTCCCTGATTTATATGATAACCATTTCCTGCCTAAACTTTGTGCACGAATGAGAGACTTAATCATCTTTGAGCGCAAAAAAGATTCGTATTTTTTACCTTTCTTTGTATTTCTAAAACAAAATTACATAGAAGGTGCACTGGTTGCCGAGAGCCCTCGGAGCAGTTCAACTGTAAAAGAACTTGACTGTGGCAATATGGTTAGGAGGATGGTTGTACCCCCAGCCCACCAGAGTTCAAACCCCAGGTTTGACACTGATGTTTCTCATTTAGTCGGAATATTGTTTAGTGGGAGGCGACGTTCCCGTCGACAGCGAGACGCCTGTGGTGACTTCGTCAATCTCAAAACCTGACCCGCCGGCTCAGTCTCTCGGAGGTGCTCATAGGGGTAGGATGTACGTGCATGCGTTTATAGGGGTGCGTGTGTACGCGTGTATATGAGCGCTTGCGTTGTACCGTGTTTGTCAAAAAAAAAAGTGTAAAACATAGTTTTTCGCGTAAGACTTGTACGTGTGTCCACCAGCCAATGCCCCTCTCAAATTCGCAGAGTTACATTATAAGATTCCAACATATAGTTGTAGCAAATAGCAGTCAACATTACCATTTCCTGAGAGTTTGTGTGTCCGGACGCAACAGAAAGCATCACGATCTCACGATCACACGGTAACAGGACAGCCTAAGAAGAAGACGCAAGAAACCTCTTTGGGAAAACTCAATCTCGATTTCCCTCTGAATGATCCGTGGGATTCCCTTCTGCAAACCAGAAACAAAGAACTAGTATATTTGAACTCATGTGATATGGACCCGGATCCAGTTCCTCTACACTCTGATCTCACGAGAATTCACACACTAGACTTAGTGATTTTACAGCAAGAGAGAGGATTTAGTAGCAGAGAGATGGAGAAGAGAAAGAAAGGGGATCGGGATACAGTAGTTCTTCAGTTCGTGGCTTCCAAAAGCAAGCGAGAAAGATGTGGCACGCAGGCCTTAACTACAGATGCAGCAAACTCCTCCAGCGGCCGCTCGACAGCTGCATCCATCTCAGGTCGTCCATTCCGCTCCTCTGTATCGTGCGGTTTGCCTTCGCTCCCTGGTTGACTTGCCACGCAGTGACTGGCTGTCAGGTGGGTCCGTAACATCCCCCACTTCTTCAAAACCTGCTTGACCCCAAGCAGGTGCCTCCGGAAATCGTCTCTTCAGCTCCTGTAAGTTTTCCCAGGTAGCGAGAACGTCAGGCATACCTGTCCAGCGAATTAAGGCCTCACGAATGGAAGAAGATCCCAGGGCGCGCCAACGACGAGAGAGAATCTTCTCTGGAACTTGGACAAGTGGAGGATCATCTGGCAAGGTATTGGTGATAACTTTGTCGCGCGGAACACATTTCTTGAGTTGCGACACATGGATCACCGGATGTATCATACTAGCAGGAGGCAATTTCAGTTTGTATGCAACTTTCCCCACCTTCTGTAGTACTTCGAACGGTCCATAGAACTTGAACGCCAGTTTATGGTTTGCGCGGTGCGCCACCGAGGACTGCAGGTATGGCTGTAGCTTCAGGAACACCTGATCGCCCACGGAGAATTCTCGTTCCGAGCGATTTTTGTCAGCCTGCGACTTCATACGCTGCTGTGCTCTTTCCAGATGTAGCTTGAGCAACTTTGTCAATGTGTCTCTTTCACGCAGCCATTCATTCAGCGGGGGAATTGCACATGATTCGACTTGGTCGATGCCGAAATATTGAGGAGGATGCCCGTAAAGAACCTCGAAAGGTGTCTTCTTCAGGGTGGAGTGGTAACTAGTGTTATACCAGAATTCAGCCAAATGTAACCACTGCACCCACTTGGTCTGGCAAGAGTGTACAAAGCAGCGAAGATAACCCTCCATGCATTGGTTGACACGCTCCGTCTCTCCATCCGTTTGCGGGTGTCTTGCTGTGCTCATGCAAAGCTGTGTATCAGACAGTCTGAAAAGCTCTTGCCACAGTTTGCTCGTGAATATGGGATCCCTATCCGATACAATAGCTTGGGGTAGGCTATGGAGCTTGAACACCTCCTTCATGTATGCCATAGCCACAGACAAAGCAGAGTAAGGATGAGCGAGTGGAACAAAGTGTGCATACCGAGAAAACTTATCGACAACCACCATAATGCAGTTGAACCCTGCTGATTTAGGAAGTCCATCGACGAAATCCATTGTAACCACTTCCCAAGCCCCCTTAGGAACCTGCAACGGCTGAAGCAGCCCGGGGTATGGAACGCGTTCCGCTTTTGCCTGCTGACAAATAGTACAGCCCTGCACCCAATTTTTCACAAACTTTTTCATGCCGGGCCAGGAGAACAAATTTTTGATGCGATGGTAAGTGACATAAAACCCAGAATGCCCTCCCATGGCTCCATCATGCAAAGCTTGAGCAATTTTAGTATGCATCTTAACGTTATTGCCAATCCAGACCCTCTTCCTGTATCTGATGACGCCATCTCTGAAGGTGTAATGCTCAAATTCAGGTTGTAATACCAATTTCTCTAGCAGCTTGAGTGCTTGGGGGTCTTGTTGATAACCCTAGGTCACTTCCTCTATCCAGGCTGGTTTACATTGGGTGATGGCAAACATATATTCAGATGTCAGAGATGGGTGCCTAGACAAGGCATCAGCGACCTTATTCTCCCTGCCTTTCTTGTATGATATTTTGAACTGCAGGCCCAGCAGCTTTGTCAGGGCTTTGTGCTGCCAAGGAGTTGTAAGTCTTTGCTCAGTCAGATTCACCAAACTGCGCTGATCTGTTTTGATGTCGAACTCATCATGTTGTAGGTAGGATCTCCACTTTTCTACTGCTAGAAGGATGGCTAGGCATTCTTTTTCGTAAGTCGACAATGTTTGCTGCTTCGGCCCCAAGGATTTGCTCAAAAAGGCCACTGGATGATCATCTTGTAGCAGCACTGCTCCTATTCCTTTGTCGCTAGCATCAGTTTCAACGACAAACTTCTTCGCGAAATTGGGTAGTGCGAGAACTGGGGCAGAAGCTAAAACCTGAATAAGCGCCCGAAAAGATGCCTCAGTTTCACTAGTCCAGATGAACTGAATCCCTTTGCGTAACAGATCTGTTAACGATTTACTGATAATACCATAGCCTTTGATAAACTTTCGATAATACCCAGTCATTCCCAGGAGGCGTCTCAATTCTTTCACATTGGTCGGTGCTTGCCACTGCAGAATTGGGGCAACTTTGGCTGGGTCGGTTGCCACCCCATTAGCACTGATAATGTGACCCAGGTAACATAGCTTTTGTTGTGCGAAACAGCATTTGGACTTCTTCACTTTTAGCTGGTGCTTGTTGAGGAGTTCAAAGACCAGTTTGAGATGCTTCACGTGCTCTTCAAAACTCTTGTTATAGATCAAGATATCATCGATAAAAACCTAAATGAATTTGCGCAGACCAGGCGCTAGGACTGCGTTCATTACCCCCTGGAATGTCGCTGGTGCGTTTGTGAGCCCGTAGGGCATGACTTTGTACTCGAAGTGGCCGTGATGTGTTTGGAATGCCGTTTTATGCACATCCTCCTCGGCTACTCTGATTTGGTGATAGCCAGCTCGAAGATCGAGGGTGGTAAACCACTTTGCACCTGAAAGTTCATCTAGCAATTCGTCGATGATTGGCAAAGGATATTTGTTCTTGACAGTCATTGCATTGAGAACTCTGAAATCTTGGCACAACCTCCAGGTCAGATCTTTCTTCTTGACCAGCAAGGCAGGAGCAGCAAAAGGACTAGCGCTCAGCTGTAATACACCCTGATCGAGTAACTCTTGCACTTGTTTCTCGATCTCGTTCTTTTGCATGGGGTTATATCTATAAGGCCTCAACTTAGCAGGTGTTGCACCAGGCAGGAGTGGTATCTTGTGATCATACAGCCTTTTGGGAGGGAGCCCTTTTGGTTCTTCGAATAGAGTAGCATTATCTTGCACCAATCTCAATATAACTTCAGGCACAGCAGTAGGTTCTTGCTTTTCTACTGCACAAACTTCCAGTAAGAAGAGAAATGAGCCTGTCTTCTCAGCCAATTGCAGTTCGGATAAGGTAATTGGCTTGCAAGTAGAAGTATCTGCTTGAACTCCAGTCAGCTTATGGTTGATGTTGTCCTGCTTAACCATAATCCATTTACTTGCCCAGTCCACTTCCATGGGGCTGTGAGATTGCAGCCATTCAATGCCAAGGATCACATCATAACACTGTAACGGTATCACCTTCATATTAGTGGAGAAGGAAACATCCTGACAAGACCACTGACAATCAGGAATAAAAGAAGTGCCTGACAGAATCTCCCCATTGGCCACCTTAACTCTGATTGGTGTTTGCAATTGTTGCACGCCTTGTAACTTGTCAGCCAGAGATGAACTGATAAAGTTACCAGACGACCCCAAGTCAATGAGCATAAGGACTTGTTGGTCTTGTATAGTACCCAAAAGCCGGAAACAGGAACTGTTTTCGGTGCCAGCCGCAGCTTGCTGTGATAAGGCTCCAAGCTCCTGATCAGGCTCATGTTCACCCTCGGCTGCGGTAGTGAAAGAATCTGGACTCTCCGGACCCTCCAACATTTCCATCAGTTCCTCCACCAAGTGGAGTTGGACTGATGTTGCGGGCTAAATTTTTCTCCACACTTGAAGCACAAACCCATCATTCTGCGATAGGTTTTCAATGCTGCAAACTTCTGCGCGCCAGAGGCTCCTCTCAAGTTCTCAATGTTCTTCTTGTCATCGGTGTAACTAGAACTTGGTCTGTTTCTGACAGAGGGAGGTGTCACATGAGGAGAGAACGCTTTAAAGTTGGAGCGTGTAGAAGGGCCAGACTTGGAAGGCAACCCAATATTCTCCATCTCGCCGCCGATTTCTTCCTGCAAAAGAGCCAAGGACACGGCAGTCTCCAAATCTTGTGGCATTTGAATAAGAACAATAGCTCTAATATCCTTCTGTAAGCCATCTATGAAGCGAGCCATAAAGAACATAGGATCTAAATCCGGCTTGTAAGCAAGCATATGGTGCATCAACGTATCGAAACGTTCAATGAAATCAGTAACAGTGGTGTTTTGGTGGATTTTGAAGGACTGGCGATACAGCAACTGGTACTGTACGCGATCAAAGCGCTTGCTAATGATATCACAAAGCTCACTCCAGTTAACTATGCCTAACTTATCTTCTGCGCTTTGGAACCACAAATCCGCATTACCAATGAAATGCATGGTAGCATGCTCTACCCAGTAATCTGCACCAACATCATAGATACGGAAATACTTCTCAGAGGCCTTACGCCAGAGGCGCGGATTTTCTCCGTCGAATTTAGGGAATTCTGAGTGAGGAGGTGGGTTTCCACGGGTTGGTTGAGCGGAACGAGCACCAGGATCGAAAGGAATACAAGACAACTGCTGGTTCTGACCTGTGACCGGGGTTGGTGAAGGGGGAGGCGTATCCCCGATCACCAAAACCCCGGTGTGTTGCTTCACGCCGTGGCCTGTCTGCCCGGAATGTGCGCTCGAAGACGCGCCCAGCGGAGATGTGCCCGCTGGCGGAGGGGCTGCTAGAGGAGGCGGGGCTCCTAGCGCGCCAGCTCCCACTCCACGAGCGATGTGGTCGACCTGCCGACGCAGATCCATCATCGCCGTGCTGAGGTCGCCCACCTTGTTCTCCATCTCCGGTTTCCAAGTCTCGAGGGTGGCCTTGAGGTTTTGCATCTCCGGCTGTAGAGCCGCGACAGATCCTTGCAACGACGCGATGTCGGGCTTGATGGTGTCGACGACGAGCCGAATTGCTTGCATCTCCTCTGTCATCCGCTTCTCAGATCCTTCCAGCAGGCCCATGAGCTTGTCGAGCTTGGCCTCCATCGTGTTGATTCTTGCGGAAGTATCCCACCTAGTCTGCGCCTTCTCCGTTGCCAGCTTGGCCGGCGCAAACTATCGAACAGGTTGCGTGCGACGGACTCACACGAAGATACAGCGAGAAATCTCCCACCGCAGGCGGTCGCGAGCGACGCTTTGTGTTGATCTGAACCGATCCACGCCTAATCGATGAGGATCCAGAGGATCTCGATCTCAATACTGCAAAATCGGAAAAGGGCAGCGAAATCACTGGAATCTGATACCAAATGATATGGACCCGGATCCAGTTCCTCTACACTCTGATCTCACGAGAATTCACACACTAGACTTAGTGATTTTACAGCAAGAGAGAGGATTTAGTAGCAGGGAGATAGAGAAGAGAAAGCAAGGGGATCGGGATACAGGAGTTCTTCAGTTCGTGGCTTCCAAAAGCAAGCGAGAAAGATGTGGCACGCAGGACTTAACTACAGATGCAGCAAATTCCTCCAGCGGCCGCTCGACAGCTGCATCCATCTCAGGTCGTCCATTCCGCTCCTCTGTATCGTGCGGTTTGCCTTCGCTCCTGGTTGACTTGCCACGCAGTGACTGGCTGTCAGGTGGGTCCGTAACATCATGTGTTTGAACTTTGGATGCACATGCACTACAGAGCAATGTGCCGGGCTGCGACGGCGAGGCAACGGTGCGAGCGTACCGTGGTCGACGACGAGGAAGCCCTTTTGGTGCCTGTCCATGACGACGAGGATGTACTTGAAGGCCTCCGTGTCGCAGGGGATGGTGAGCGCGCCGTCGGCGTAGTCGAACTCGAACTCCTCCTCCGCCTTCTCCAGCAGCCGCCGGAACACCGGCATGCCCAGGTACGCCGTGGGCACCACGAACCGGCGCCGGTCCACGCCCACGTACACCGCGCAGCACCCGCGCGGCACGTCCACGGGCGCGCCCGGCGTCGACGGGCCCGTCTCCACGAGCGGCGGCGGCGGCTTATTGTCGTCGTCGTTGCCGGCGGTGTCGACCTCGATGTGGCGAGGATGCGCGGCGTCAGGCTCGCTGGCGTTGGATCTTCTCGCCGCGGTGTCGGCGGCGGTTGATTGCCAGCGCTGGAGCATCTGCTTGATCCCGACGATCTTCCGGAGGCCGGTGGCCGGCTCCTCGGCCACCGCCGTCGTGTGATCATTACTTTGTTTTTCCATCAATCGGCGGCTAGACGGTTCGCAGGATTGACACGAATCTCTTGTAATTGTCGAATGGGATTAACACGTACGGCTTGTTGAACTAACTGGACGCGCGCGCGTATGAGACGAATCGCGTGCTCGTAGATCCTTGGAGTTTAGGCGATCGTCAACCGATTCTGTAGGGGATGTGCTCGATCGGGTGAGAGAGAGATCGATCGAGTTAGCTGAATTCAAGGCAGGCTCAACGAAAAACCATTGCGGGTGAAGAATGGCCCAGCGCGTTTGAAGGCGGATTCATCTCTCGCCGTGTTGCGATGTGCACGCACAAGATGTCACGCTTCTCTTTGCCATAAGAAAACACGGTGGCTCCAGAACTTAACCAGGAGAAATCACAAGGTTTTCACTTTTTTTCTTTCTGAATCACACTATAATGCAGACGTTCACATATACGCTGAACACAAGTATGCACACCCTATATCTCTGTGAGCGCCTCTAAAAGACTGAGCCAACTGATCAAATATTGAGATTGATGAAATCATATATCAAAAAAAGAAAAAAGAGATTGATGAAATCATCACGGACATCTCGTCATCGATAGAATCGTCGCCTCCCACTAACATATATTCCGATTAAATGAAAATATAACGTCAAACCTAGAGTTTATGGTTGAGAATATAACCACACACCTAACATCCCAACATAGGCAGGTTCTTTAAGATTTTCACTTCTCATTAGGGGAATACAATCGCTAAGCCTCTGAGTAGGTGCTTGTATGAGAGTTGTTAGCATTCAAATATCACGTTTCAGGCGTCAATTCTAACATGGTACCGTCTTAGTTTGAATCGTAGAAACGTACCATATTTTTGAGTCGTTTGCAAAAACCCAATTCGGCTCTGAACTCGAATTGACACTGATTTTGACAGCCGGACCCACCTGTTAGGCTGACGTGTCGTGGCAAACAAAATTGACACCTAAACTGCCAGTGGGACCCACCTACCAGTCCATAAAGAAATAAAAATCTAAGAAAATGAAACCAAATCCGAAAAAGAAAAAAATCCCAACCGGGTCTTCTTCCCGACGGACATGACGCCGCTGGCGGCGGACGCTCTAGAAGCGCTCGGTGCAAATCTTGAAGCCGGGTGGGGGGAAGCATCGAAGACTCGGACGACTGCGGTTACCAATGCCGACCCCAGGACTTCGTGTGGCCATTCAGATCGCCAGCGGCTCAGGCCCCTGGAGCAGACCAGCTCAACCCAGGGGTGTCTCAAACGCAGTGACGCAGCCAGTAGTTTATCTGTGTAGTCAAATATACATACTTGTATTTTTTATTTATTTTTGTACACTAATTGTACTCGTGTTTTCAAAATAGTTGTGTAGTCATATGACTACATAGCTCATGTGTGGCTCCGCCACTCCTCAAACCTATTCAATTTTTCAAACAATTTTGTTATTGTTTTATCTCTAATTTGCATGATTTGAATGGAACTAACATAGTCTAACGTTGTTTTCAGCCGAATTGTCTGGGTGTCTGATGACCCATAAGTATAGGGGATTGCAACAGTCTTCGAGAGAAATAAACCCTAAATTTATTGATTAGACACAAAGAAAGCCAAAGAATATTTATAACCATTAGCAGTTGAATTGACAGTTCAGCCACACCTGGAAAGATACTTACTTGGCACAATTTATTAGTAGCAACCGTGAATCCGTGATATAGTAGCAGAAGTGGTTTAATAGTAGCAATAAAGTAAAATACATCAATATGCATAATTATAGTGATCGACATGATTAAAAACAATTTAGCCATATGGACGGATGAACGGGGGTTGCATGGATAACATAACTCATGTAATAGTCATAATACAGGGCACAATGCAAATAAATAAGTAGCCAAAGTAAAGCATCCAAGTATTGTTTAAGCACAAGCATGCATTTCGTATATAGATGTACATGCTCGCAATAAGAAACTTGCACAACATGTTTTAGTCAAATCATCCTATTTTAGCGGGGCCAATCATGGAACATTATACTAATTAAGTAAGCATTAGCACTCAATGAATACATGTGATCCTCAAACTATAGTCATCCCCTTTATTTATCGCAATTGTTGTCGCTTTGGGGTCTCGGGTTCCGGAGAATAATAGGTGCATAAAACTTGTAGATATGATCTCAAGGAATGATTATATTCATTAAAACTTAAGTGTTCATATCTGACAACATGACAATTGGGTCCTAAGTGACAAGCATTAAGAATAACAAGTTGCAACAACGATAATTAAGAAAGATGATGACTCAACTATGTTTGCATGGCACCGGATGCAGGAAACATCCGAATAGACAGATGAGATGAGTAGAGCTTACCAAAAGCAATATGAAGATATTGTTCATGATATTGATCATGTTGATTCAACAAAGTATCACTTGGAGGTTTTGTGGACTAATCCTGGATGGGACGATTTTCTCAAAAGTCAAGCATAAGATCAAAGTTGTTGATATGGAGGGTCCTTATATTCCCGTTGGCCGTCGTAGAAGGGGTTTCTATAATGGTGCACTGAATTGTCATTGCTTCAAAGTTGATATGTATATGAGTGACATTGATAGGCAAATTAGTGAGCTGAATGGAAGATTCGATTAGATAACACATAACTAGTTTCTTGCATGGCAGCATTCTGCTATTTGTTGCTTATGATCAAGAGAAGTAGGTTAGGCTTTCTATAAAGTTATATGCCGATGATTTCACAAGTGATGGGCTGGCAAGACTTTCGTGGCAACTAGAGATGTACGTTACTCATGTGTGTAGAGATGAAAGGTTTAAAAACATGAAGAGTCCATGTCAACTTTCAGTTATGCTTGTCGAGACAAACAAGCATGAACATTATCATGTTGTTTACAAGCTTCTTAATTTGGTATTGATTCTATAGTAGATACTGTTAGTGTTGTAAGGGTATTCTCTTCAATGAACTATGTAAAGAATAAGTTACGGAACAAAATGAGTGATAATTACTTAAACAATTGTTTGGCTGCATTTGCTGAGAGAGAATTCTTTAATCAAGTAAAGGATGTGGATGCGCTCAATCTCTTCAAAAAAAGGGGTTGTGGGGGGGGGGGGGGGGGGGGGGGGGTCAAGTTATATTGTAAGTTGGGATATCATCAATTTATTAATCAAAAGGTATTTATATATTCATGTTTTTTACAATTATTATGGTGTTATACATTAAAAATCGCTACTGTCGCTATGTCGTACTGTTGTGTTCATATATTGCTATTGATGTATTGTTTGATTCACATATTACATTTGGAAAACAATTGGTTGAATACCCGGTCACCAATTCCTGGCACTGCGTAGGAAGGTAAGGAATCACCCTACCAGATCTATGGCTAGCTGTATGCAAGCTTGCAATCAAGTGACAAAACTATTTCACGAACCGAGCCTCCTCGCAACATTGTTACTCACAAGCGAGCGACTGATGCTGGTAACACAAATCTTCACGGTCTACACACACGAGTTTTCAACAACGCATAAACATTACTTTGGATAAAGATTGTATACATAGAATTTATCGACTCACTCTATTCTAAAGTAAATGTACTTAGATTTGTGCAAATACAATATATATATAGACATGAAACATACCTAGTAGATCTATACTTATATAAATTAAAGACTTTCCGCTCCCGCTCCCGTGTCGTCCCCCAGGGCGACACCGGGGCGAACCCTAGCGCCGCCAGCAGCTCGCCCCCGACCCACCCTCCCTGCCGCCGCTGCCGCCGGCGAGGACAGCGGTGGCGGTGGCCCCGACGCCAAAGGTGCTGGGGCTGGTTGGCTCGCGGCAGACGCGCGCGCTCGCTGTGCTGGGGCGGTGGCGGTCGAGCTCGCCTGCGCGCGGGGCCGGGGCGGCGCCCCCGGCCGTGCGGTGGTGGTTTCCTCCTCTTCACCGTTCCCACGCGGCGGAGTTCCGTCCTTGGCGGTAGGTGGAGGGTGCTTCCATGGATCTGGGATCCCGTTCAGATCCGCTGCCTGCTCGGCTTCGGCCGGCGGCGCGGTGGGGGCGCAGAGCTGCTAGGGCTGGCGCCTGGTGGAGGTGGTGGTGCGGGGGTGGAGGTTGTTGGGTGTCCCTCGGCCTGGAGGGCCGGCGCTGCCGCTGCTGGTCACGGTGGTGGCCGTGGCGCGGCCTGCTCAGGAGGTGAGGGAAGCTTCGGTGGACCAGCTGACGGTGGGGTGTGAGCTGTAGTGCCGAGCGAAGGCTTGGTCCTGCCTTGGCCGGAGCCGGCAGCGACGGCGCCCGTGGGTGTCGTCTCCTTCCTGAAGGCGTTGTCGTGGTACTGTGCTTGCTCCCACCATGTCCACGCTCCAGGGGAAACCCTCGAGCCGGTTGTTCCGGACCGGACATTGTTGGCGGCTTGCCATCATTTCCCTCTTGAGGGCATTGTCCATGGAGTTGGACCCAGCTGGAGGGACCAGTGGGGGTTTGTGGTGGTGTTGTTTGGCCACGAAGCTCGGACCTCTACGGTGGACGGGAGACCTCCTCTGAAGACGGCTAATGGCCGGGCTAGTGTCTGATACGTCTCCAACGTATCTATAATTTCTTATGTTCCGTGCTATATTATACCAAGTTATTACATGTTTTATATGCATTTTATATAGTTTTATGCATTTTCTGGGACTAAACTATTAACAAGATGCCACAGTGCCAGTTCCCTGTTTTCTGCTGTTTTTGGTTTCAGAAAAGTACTTAAGGAAATATTCTCAGAATTGGACGATTTCTTTTCTGAAGTCAGTTTTTCATCGGGAACGTTCCAGAAAGCCAAACACGAGACGAAGTGGGCCATCGAGGCGGCGCCACCACGTGCTCGCGCGGCAGCACCCCTGGCCGCGCGAGGACCAGGTGTGGGCCCCTCGGGGCGCCACCGACTTCGCCCTTTCGCCTACAAATACCCCCAGACTAAAAACCCTAACACGGTGTTCATATTTTCCTCCACGGGTCCCGAGCCGCCGCCGTCGTCAACACCAATTCGGGAGAGATCAGAACTTCTCCCCGGCACCTTGCCGGGAGGGGGAATCGTCACCGGAGGCCTCTACGTCGCCATGACCGCCTCCGGACTGATGCGTGAGTAGTCTACCCTTGGACTACGGGTCCATAGCAGTAGCTAGATGGATGTCTTCTCCTCTTGTGCTATCATGTTTAGATCTTGTGAGCTGCCTATCATGATCAAGATCACCGTTATGTAATACTTCATGTTGTATTTGCTGGGATCCGATGAATATTGAGTACTAAAGTTATTGCTTCATAATATATCATGTGTGTGCTATTTAATGATCTTGCATGCTCTCCGTTACTTGTGTATGCTCTGGCCAAGTAGATGCTTGTGACTCCAAGAGGGGGTATTTATGCTCGATAGTAGGTTCATGTCTCTATTAAATCTGGGGTGGTGACAGCTAGCTCTAAGGTTGTAGATGTACTGTTGCTACTAGGGATAAAACAGTAGTACTTTGTCTAAGGATGATGTTACTTACTTACTTTACACACAGTGCTTAAAGCGATAATCTGTTGCATGCAACTTAATATTGAAAGGGGTGCGGACGCTAACCGGAAGGTGGATTATTAGTCATAGATGCGGTTGGAACGGTCTATGTATATTGTTGTAATGCCCGAATGAATCTCACACTAGACATCATAACGTTGGTATATGCATTGGTTTGCTCATCATTATTCTATCAATTGCCCAGCTGTAATTTGTTTACTCGCATGAATGTTATTATTATTTATGTAGAGACCCCACTAGTGAACTGTGGACCCCGGTCCTTCTCTTTAATCTGATAAATCACAAACTGCAAACCTGTTATTTTCTGCAAACAAATATCTTTCTTCCACACATACGTTTAATCATTTGTTACAGCAAGCCGGTGAGATTGACAACCTCACCGTTAAGTTGGGGCAAAGTATCTTGATTGTGTTGTGTGCAGGTTCCACGTCACCTACGTCCCAAGAAGCATTTTCTGGCGCCCTTACGTCGCAGATTTTTCTGGCGCCGTTGACACCTCGGGGGAATTCATTATTTCTTACTGGTTCGATAACCTTGGTTTCCCAACTGAGGTAAACTTGCTGCTGCACTACTTCATACCTTCCTCTTGGGGTCTCCCAACAACACACCCACCGTGTGCATCAGTGTCCGGGATGCTTTCCGGGTGTCAGACTCAGCTTCGTGATGCTCTTCGGTTGTGCTGTTGGCTGCTGTGTGAAGCCTCGGCGGTGCAGGGCCCTTCGTCCGGAGTGGACTCGGCAATGTGTTGCCCTTCGGCTGCTCCAGCACCATCGTGGCTAACCTCGATGGATTGAAGCTCTTCGTCTACGGCGGTGCTCCTGGTGCGCTAGCGTCCAACGCTAGTCGAAAGACGATGGAGGTTGAAGGCCCTCCTGCTGTGTTGTTTACTTAGTGTGCCGTTCTTAGTCTTTGTTCTTGTTGTTGTTGTTGTTGTTGTTGTTGTTGTTGTTGTTGTTGTTCTAACTCTCTCTTTGTCTTCCTCTGTAACTTCGCCGGCATTTGTTCCGGTTCCCTCTTAATAGAAATGAAGCAGCGCTAGCTGTCTCCATCAAAAAAATAAATGAAAGACTTATTTTAAAACGGAGGAAGTACTTTATATACTGAAACTTCACTTTTGTCTCAACTTTTTCACCAATGGTTGCCAGTTGAGTGATGTGGTGTATCCTTTTTGCGCTTGGTTTGGCAAGTCAAACACGAACACAAATTGACCATCTCTTACGCTTATTTCGCGCTACAGATTCCCATGAGTCGTTTTCAGCTGATGGTATCCATTGAGATACAGATAGTTAACCTTGGAAAACTATTTTTGCTCCTGGTCTACAGTAATCCCAAGATTTTTTTTTTAGAATAATAGGGATTGCCCCCCGTTCCATTCATATAGAACGAAACCATGCCGAAGCACCGAATCACAAAGGGTTTACATCATTCGAACCCAGTAGAGGCACTGGGGCTAGAGTGAGGCAAAATATGGCCTTATTACAAAAACGAGAACCACCCTGCCAGCAACAACGCAGCTACACTAGAGTCATGGCGACATCGCCCAGTCAGTGAAGGCTGTGAGGTTCTGGTGGCGCTCTTGTTCAGTCAAGATTTTATAAAATACAAAAGGCAATATTTAAATGTTTGAAGAAAATATTCGATGTTGTTAATGAGTATACTATAAACTTGCAAAATCACGATGTGAAATCTATCATGTTATGGGCTAAAAAGAGAAAAGTTGGAAATTTGAAACAATTGGTTGCTATAATCAGATCTGTTGTCATTTTTGTGTAGCTCACGCTTGTAAAATATATCAATGAGAGCATCCATAATTTGTTTCATATTTTTTTACTATCAAATATATTTTTGAAAATAATGAGATCAGTGGAGCCACTTCTTGATTCCAGAAGCTTCGAGAGGCAGGGCAGGTGCACGCGAAGGAGAGGACAGCGCTCGGCTTCTGGCGGTCTAGTAGACACCTGGATCCGTCGCACGCCGGAACTTTCGAGGGACCGTCCACGGGTTTACTTTTTCCAGAAAAACAAAAACGTCGAGGGAATATCTTTGGTCATTTTCCCGCCATGGTTAGTTCTCGACGCTTCTATCATGTACAGAGGAGAGCCGTGACAGATCTGATCTTTCATCGTCACTTGCGGTGAACTTTGGTCCCTCCCGATGCATCTGGACGAGGTTTTCGTACGTGTAAAGAAATCCTTGCTGAAAACGGACGGCAGCCGTCGGTGTCAGTCCTCCGCTTCTGGAGGCTTCCGGCTGCGCGTGGAGGCCCTACCACCACCACCACCACCACCACCATCACAAGCTTCTACTGTACCTTCTTCCTCCGCACCTTGTCGGCAGGCCACGGTGCAGAGCACAGAAACCCCACCTCGTCCGCTCCCGCACGTTCGTACTCCACCTTACGCGCGCCGACGACGACGCCACACTGACACCAACCAACGACGGTGACCGACGATCGACATGGGTGGCGGCGGCATCTGCCACGAAGAACCGTCCGGCGACCTCTACGGCGTCCTCGGCCTAAAGAAGGAGTGCTCCGACGCCGACCTCAGGCTCGCTTACCGGAGGCTCGCCATGGTGAGTCAGTCGTACGTCCACCGACGGGTCTTCCAGTTGATCGATGTACATGTACGCCGCCGCGAATCTGTTGTAACCGTAGCGTTCTCTTCTTGCTGTTGCAGACATGGCATCCGGACAGGTGCGCGGCGTCCGGCAGCTCCACGCGCGTGGAGGAGGCCAAGGAGCGGTTCCAGGAGATCCAGGGCGCATACTCCGGTTATGATCTCCCGCCAATTCACCATCACCTTTCGTTTTCCTCTGCATTCAAATCGCTCCATGCATTATTTAGCCAGCGAGCACGCACAGTTCATTTCGATGCCCACGAATTAAGCGCAGATCTTGCTGCGTGCGTAAAGCTCACATACGTACTTGCAGTGCTATCCGACTCCGGCAAGCGGCTCCTCTACGACGTCGGCGTCTACGACAGCGACGACGACAGCATGAACCACGAGCAAGATGTACAAGACTAACCTCCAGCTGATCAATCACACCATATACTTTCAGTTGCGGTCCGTCGAGAAAAGTTGGTTATTTACAGGCCGGTTGTTCTTGGTCTCGTCGCAGGTGTCGGGGATGGGCGACTTCCTCGGCGAGATGGCCGAGATGATGAGCCAGGCGACGCCAACGGTAAGCTAATTACTACTATATTTCCTCCTGGGAGCTAGCGCACGCTAGTTTGAAAACAATTAAGCTATGTTCAGAACTCTGTGGCTTGACCGTGTTGTGCGGGATGCAGGAGAGCTTCGAGGAGCTGCAGCAGCTGTTCGTGGACATGTTCCAGGGCGACCTCGTCGGCTCGTTCGGGTTCGGCTTGCCGCCTCCGACGGTCCGCCGAGCCCAGGCGCAGAGCCCACCTTGTACCTCGTTTGCTCAGGCGCCATCGTCACTTAACGGTGTGAACAAGCGGCGGGAGGAGGCGCCATGGACGCAGGAGGACACGAGCACCAGCAGCAGGAACAAGAAACAGAGGCTGTCGACGTGAAAAAGCGGCGTGTCGTCGTTGTTGGAGGAGGAGATCTCGGCGCGCCCGCCGTGCCCGCGTCGAGAGATTATCGGCGCATTTCTGCGTCCGGGAGTTCTGACTGACGGCCGGCAAGTTTTGGATGATCATATATAGTTTGTGACGCAGAAGGCAGAACCCTCTCTAGTCGTTCTTTCGTTGGCTTGATGGTACTGGCAGTAAATTCCAATACTCCTATGAGTTTTGCCAGTTTCCTTACGGCCAGCGTGGCCAGAGTTTTGTTAAGTTCTGTTCCGGGTTTGTTCACAATATTTCGTCCGAAGGAAATCTTTGCTGCTAAGAGATTGTTCGTCCGAACTAATCCTACAGTATCGTATCTTTTTTCTTTGAACATAAAGAGGATCCGAAAGGACCCCGAGCTGGAATTATGATTTAAACAGGTTACAATGCAGCTCATGCAATTCGTACTCCGAAAGACAGAGTTCAAACAGCTAGTGACTAGATGCACACATTGAAGAAAAGCTACAGAACATTCATATTGTCTAGGCAGAAGAACACAAGTGGAGCCTGCAGGAGGTCCTGTGAGAACCCGGACCTTTTTTTATGTGCCTCCTGCAATTTTGCCAGCCGTGAAGATGGCGGCTCAACTAGCAACTAGCTAAGGGACTGATCTGTAGATTAAGAGGATGCTTCACCGAGCTTAGTACAGCAATATCTTCTCAGCTGAATCTGAGGAACGACAATGAGGACGCTCTCACCTGTCTCCGGTGAATAAACCCGAGCGGCATGAAGATTGCGAAGACAACAAGTACTTGTACAGAAGCCGATGTGTTGCAGCTAGACAAAACCATCTGTGGCAATGTCAAAGAAGGTGGTGACGATGCATTGGACAGATTCCTCTAGCAGCGTGAGCAGCAGGACCACGGCAGCACAATAGTTCGCTTTGTTACACCCAGCAAATTGAGTAGAAAAACTTGGGGCTGGGGCATTGCCCCTACCCACAAGTACTGGATGAACTGCAATGCCATACTCAATGTCTGGCATGAGTGAATCGGCACTGCATCCGTGGTCACAGGTCAGCCCATCCGTATTGAATCTGAGTAAGAAGCATTTCCAGGAGCTCGATCGTCTCCCCAGAGGGAATAGCAGTTATGAGTATTCCCAAGCAGGACCGGAACTCACTCAGCCAAGAGAAGCAATTCAGGGATGAAGGCATGCGACAGAGGTGGTAGGAGAAGTTGACGAATACGCAAAAGCAGCGTTGACTCAGTTGCTACTGCCAAATCCAATATCACGTGCTTGAAGACCCAGGAGACTTGGCGGCGGCGGACACCACCGCCAGGCCTTATCTTGGATCGACCGATAAGTTCCCGATAATCGATATCTCCAACATTGGTTGCAACAGATTCTTCAAAATTAAATTAAAAGACATTCTCAAGTGGAAAATACCTAAGAACATCAAGCAGCTCCGGGTATTTCTTGGATTCACCGGATACTACAGAAAATTCATCCAAGGATGATATGCACAGATTTGTCAACCTCTGCATGTTGTTTTAACAAAGGATTCATTCACATGGGGGCCTGAGAAAACTACTGCATTTGAGCAACTGAAAGCAACAATGAGTACCCCTCCAACCCTGGGCTTGCCTGATTTTCGCTGCACCATTTGTGCTAGAAACTGACGCTTGTGCCACTGGTTTAGGAGCAGTGCTAATGCAAAGCAAAACACCTCTGGCGTTTTTCAGCAGAAGTCTTGGCCCGAAGAATGATGTGTTGGAATATTAGGCACAATTTTCATGATTAATTCCAGTATATAAAGCATGATCGCAAACGCTACTAACATGTTAAGCTCGAAAATACTAGACGTATTAATTAACATGAATAACAGCATGACATCGACGAACACAGCCATAATAAAACAGCACATCGGAACGTGGTGAACGTACCGAATGATTGTAGATGAAATAGTTGTAGTCGTAGTCGTTGTAGTAGTTGTTGGAGCAACGACGGCAGCAGCTTGAGCAGCGACGGTAGTAGATCGAAGAAGACGACGTTGGAGACGAGTCGCCCGCGGACCCGGAGATCGTCCAGAAAGTCGAGCTGTGGAAGACAGTCGCGCGGAGCGCTTCCCAAAAACCTTATTCGCCCTCTCCCGTACAGGATCACAAGGGCGAGCGGTTTCGAAAACCTGCTGTCCCGTTCGCCGGTGCACGCCAGCGCTCGGGATGGAGTAGACTACGGTGGCGGCGAAAGGCACGAGTTTGGCAGAACCTAAATTAGTTGGGGGTATTGCAGCGCACGCAGTGCAGGGAATTATATAGCGCAGCTCGGAGTAAAACCCTAACGGGTACGGAGTGGGCCAAGTCGGTTGGTAGCCCACCCGAACCGACTAGACAAGACGCGTCCGTCAAAACCGTTTTCTTGTACTGCAAAAATAAATCTCGACTCGGCGAGATTCCCGCAACACGCGGCGCGGCGCGTCGTGACGGGGCGGGCGGGCGGGCGGGCGGTGCGTGCGTGCGTGCGTGCGAGCGGAGGAGGAGGAGCGCGTGAGAGAGCCTCATGTTCTCACAAGCTTACTAAGTAGCACAACACTCCACTATATAAGGTGGTGCCACTCCTCTCAAACTAGCAATATGGGACTAAATTTTAGATGCCACACCACTCACATGTGAGCTGCCATTTT
Source organism: Poa annua (assembly GCA_026929855.1). NCBI lineage: Eukaryota > Viridiplantae > Streptophyta > Magnoliopsida > Poales > Poaceae > Poa > Poa annua. Next base: position 3,289,072 of record CM049437.1, read on the forward strand.
TTCATGGGCTTTGAGATTTCAGAATTGCTTATTTGGGCTTCCCACACATGGGCCCAAATTCTAACAATCCCCCACCAGATCTCAAATCCCCATTTAGAGATATTTACCAGACCTCGTGTCTTGTTTATATACCAGTGTTTCAGCAGAGACCGTTAAGTTGAACTTCTGTCTAGAATTTTGAGCTACGTCTATCGGCAACTTGAACAATGGACGAACCTTGAATTGCAAGTTTGGTGCTTCTAGATTTCATACAAACCGAGTCAGCATCATAGTGCATAGCTTCGCGGATCATTGTAATTTCTGTCATGTGCTAGACTTGGTATGATCAATTAAATAGAGTCATTATTCTTGTTAAATATATATGTGCCTGAACTAACATTGAAAGGTGATATCGATGTTACCGAGAGGATATTCATGTCAATGGTCTTGGTTATGTCGGTTATCTCGGATCCATCCTATAGTTATTATCGTCTCAGTATATATATATCACGGATAGTCTTTGGTATCGGCTTGCCGAGTTATAAATGGCATATCATACCAAGTTGTTGCTTATGTCGGTTTGCCAATGTATCACGGCCTCCTTCCATATCCCGGATCGCAGTTTATGTCGGTTCGCCACAGTATCACGGCATCATTCCATATCCCGGATCGCCGTTTATTTCGGTTCGCCACAGTATCACGGCATCTTTCCATATCTCAGGTTGTCGTTTATCCGGTTCGCCAACGTATCATGGCACCATCTTGTTTCCCCGATCGTCGTTTATGTTGGTCTGCCAAAGGCAACGTGTATGATATGCCCAGAGTGGCCGAGGTACCGAGACATGTGTGATATGCCCAGAGTGGCCGAGGTACCGAGACATGTGTGATATGCCCAGAGTGACCGAGGTACCGAGACATGTGTGATATGCCTAGAGTGGCCGAGGTACCGAGACATGTGTGATATGCCCAGAGTGGCCGAGGTACCGAGACATGTGTGATATGCCCAGAGTGGCTACCGGACATCCGAGACACCCGAGATACCCCTACGTCAAACCAGCAGTGGCTGAAGACATCTATGCCGGTAAAACGCCCGGAGTGGCTAAAGAACCGGCATATGATGATATTTTTGCAGGTACCAGGCGGAGTATGTGAAGATGGTGATGTGGTTATTTTTTCTAAATCTGCGCGTGACTCTGCGAGTCTCCTGCAGCCTCGGGGACTAGTGTCGGGGATGTAATCCCCGGTACCCTAAAGTTATGGTGTCATTTTGCTTATAGGAAAAAGAGAAGTTAAAATGGTAGGCAAAGAGATGCGACTCGGGCCAACATAAGCGCTCTCCCGGCCAGCCTAAGCTGGGGATGGGCCGACTTTATGGGTAACTCGGGTGGACCGAGGTAACCAGCGGAGGGGCACGATGCCTTTGGACTTCGGGCCGCCGAGTTATCTCCAACCTCGACTTCCACCTTGCCGACTCCACCAAGCCGTCTTCGACCTCGCCCCCGCCTCCAGCTCGCTCGCGCCATCGTCGACCTCGGCCTCGCCCCGGCACGACTCTGCGTCCCCGACCACTCCCGGCTTCCCCGACATGGCGGCACTCCCGGCTTCCCCGACATGGCGCCACTGTCGGCTTCCCCGACATGACATCACTCCCAGCTTCCCCGACATGGCGTCACTACCGGCTTCCCCGACATGGCGTCACTCCCAGCTTCTCCGACATGGCGGCACTCCCAGCTTCCCCGACATGACGGCACCCCCGACTTCCCCGACCGGTACGGATGATTCTGAAGACAGGCGCAAGCGGACAAGACAAGGACGCGCGCCGCACGGGTTATGCCTGCCCTGAGTGTGACCAAGCGTGGCTACAGTGCCCTGGATGTGACAAGAGTACAACTCACATCATCAGTATATAAGCCACATTATCTGGGCACTCAGTTTGCTACACCTCACATGGTATGATAATTTAAATGACCATGACAGGCACTTGAAAACACAATGGGCGAATTCAAACCCTAAACCAGGTGGGCCCAAATCCCCCTAAAAATAAGATCCACAGTGTACACGTGCATGGCTGATTAGTCACGAAGCAACACCGCACTGCTGGAAGATTACAATTAGGGCATCTCCAACGGCCCGACGCAAACGGACGTCCGTGGTCCGTTTCTGTCCGAAAATGACCGGGGCCGGGGAAAACCCAGCCTAACAACCCGACGCATTTTGGCTGGACCGTCCGTGGCGACGCAAACGCGGCCCAAATTTGGACTCGGTTTGCGTCGCCGCGGACGGTCCGCTGTGTCCGCGCGTGTCCTCCCCCTGTTTGACTTGGCCCCGCACGTCAGCGACCGTTGCCTTCCATTCGTCTCCCGAGGCCGCGACGACTCGAGGAAAGGCTGCGTCGCGCCGCTTCAGCGTCTGCGCCACCGCCGTCAATGACGATGCGACACTGCGCCACCGCCTCTGTCTTCAGCGCCCCGTGATCAATGGCCTGGAAGACCGTGTCCTCGGCCTCCGTTTTAAAGGGCCAGAGCCACCACGAGGAGATCAGCCGCTGGGACGGTCTCTTCTCAACGCTGAGAGCCTCCGCCTTGGAGGCAGGCGGAGCGTCCAGCAGCCGCGGGCCGCTGCTACCGCCTCCGAAGACGGAGGTCATGGAGCCGCCGCCGCGGTGGGCGCCATGGCCTGGAGCGTCGTCCTCCTGGCAGCCACCACCTCCTTCGTCGCCGCGGTGGGGTGGGCGCCATGGCCGGAGGCGTCTTCCTCCGCACCGCCGCCACCTCCTCCTCCGCCGCCACCAGTTCCAGTGCCCGCGGCGGCGTGGTCCTTCCCCTGGGACCCGCCGCCCTTCTACGACCTCACTGGTGACAGCGACGATGAGTAGTCGCCGACGGCGGCCGAGGAAGCCCTAGCCAGGGCCTTTTTAAAATTATGTATTTTAATTTCTATCTTTAATTTCAGTCCCTATATGTAATATATATATATATATATATATATATATATATATATATATATATATATTAATATTAGGAAGTTTGAAAAAAATGCGTCGGGCCGCTGGGCTGGGGCGCGACGCAAACAGACATTGGGGCGGACATAGCCCATTTTCTGTTCACGGCCCGACGCAAACGGACCAAATCGGACACGATTTGGTTCCAAAATGCATCAGGCCGTTCGAGATGCCCTTAGACAAAGTGGCCGGGGAATCAGACGGACCTGACGAAGGAGATGTGGACGCTGAGGCTGCGGTGGACGGTGGAGCAGTCGATGCAGAGGAAGATGCCGTAGGTGACGGAGGCCCGGGTCGGGTTCTTGGCGTTGCAGTCGAAGCACATCTGCGCGCGCACACACATAGAGAGACACGGTGAGGGAGGGAGGGGCACAGGGGCAGGGATCAAACACGGCGGAATCAAGGGAGGGAAGGGAGACAAACCCTTGGGAAGTGGGAACTGATCACACATGTACGATACGATACGATACGATACGATACGATACGTACCTTGTTGTCGGATTTGGCGCGGAGGAAGCCGGAGCTCAAGTTGGCGGCGGCGTCGGCCGCCATCGTGACGCGATCGGACGCCCGACCAGAGACGAGTTACGCCACCCCGACGGACACTACCTACGACACCCCGACGATCTCGGCCAGTCCAGCCGAGACGCCGCCCGCCCAGCCTACGTCCACTGCGCCGAGCACGCCCATCGACCTGGAGAACGCCGAGACTGCTGCGACGGCCGTCGACCTGGAGGATGCCACGCCCGTCGTCGACCTCGAGACCGCCGAGACTGGTGCCACTCTGAGCTCGGCGCCAGCTCCGACCACCACGCCCGTCGTCGACGTCGACTCTGACGCCGTGGCGTCGCCGGCCTCTATCTGATATGTGCATCAGCAGAATGCCGAATATGGTCGTGATCACCCGACTGTGTCTTGATCGAAACAATTTGATCGCCCAACTGTAGCCTTTTTTTTTAATAATTGGCCAACTGTGTCTGCTGTGATCGCCGAACTCGAGCTATTTTTTAGGGACGGGAAGAAGAACTTTAAAATTTCTGAGCCATGTGTTTTTCTGGGCCGCCGAACGGCCGATGAAATCACACCCCCCCCCCCCCCCCCCCCCCCAGGTTTTGGTGCGGGGCGGCGTTAACGCTAAAAAGCACCGCACCAAAACCTGAGGGGCCGAACGACTGAAGATGCCCTGATCCAGATGTGGGGCAGGTACCAGCAGCCCCGCGGAATGCACCACCAAGGAACGCTCCAGATCCAGACCATGCATGCCGGAATCAAGAAGCAAGCCACTTCGACTCCACACCTCCTACAAGCCAGCCCCGAACAAGCCCTAGAGCTTATTGGGCAACAAAGGAAACAACGAAAAACCATGTACATCTCCGGACTCCCGGACTCTCACCGCCGGCCAACTTGACAGCTGGCGATGTGAGGGAGAGAGACCGGGTTCGAGAAAGGAAGAGAAGGTCAAGGAATGAAAGACACCACGGAGGCAAAGTCTCAACTCGAAGCTCGCAAGAAAGGGGAGCAAACACACTGCGGCAAGAACTTCTGAGTTAAGTACAGCTGAACTGAGGCAGATATAGCACAACAAAATCACACCTCGCAAATTAGCCTGACGACGCTAAGCACAACAGCTGCTTGAAGCCATGAACACATGTCGGACTAGCAGATAAACAACATCTATTTAGGCACAAAGGTCGGAGCAACAGCTACATAGGGCTTCGCACACTGATTTACTTATGCCCAAAACACACGGACGATCCAGCCCAAAAAAACTCCACGATAGAGGAAAAATAGTGTCGTGAATGCGTAGAAAAACAACTGGTGTATCACACGACAAACATTTTTAAATATAACAAACCCGTTCAAATACATCAATACCAACAAACAAAATTTGACGCCACACTGCACTAGTGCAGAGCGAACCAGAGGTACCATATAATTAAGCAGAAAATATAGTCTAACATCAGACGACCCTAAAACATAGGGTAAGCCAGAAGAAAAAGGTAGATAGTAGCGTCTCTTCCAGCCAGCTGGGTTCTGAGACCTCCCCCGACCCCCCGCAACAAAATAGCAGCTGACTCAGTTTCTGCAGGATGAGAAGATAAGAGTTAAGAATCAACCTACAACGCTAATAACAGATAACAATATTTGTTAGCCACATGGAAAGATAAATTATGTGAAGCACAGTTCACGCACCTGATAAAGTGAGGACAAGCAGCAGCAACACATTGAGTGGTCTATCGCCTGCTTGTCTTCCCGATTCCTCGTTTCCCAGAGAAGAGATGCTTGGGTCTCAAGGTGGGGATGACACGGTCTCCCTCTCCACGGCGAGCCTCCTTGTTCCTGTTCTTCACAGAGTCCCTGGATTTCTTGATGGCCTTTTTCTTTTGGGCAGAGTCCTTGAGCCCTTCACCTGGCACGACCTCAAGGAGCGGTCGTGATTGGGACCTAGATCTAGACCTGGTCCGCAGCTTCTTGTCAGAGTGCTGGCCATCTACCTCCATGTTGTCACCATCAGCCTTGCTCAGTGACCTCTCGCGCTTGCGGCCTCTTGACTGGCTGCGAAGTCGGTTTACTGCTGCAGTAGGATCAACACCCATGGATGTGAGTTGCCTGCCCAGTCTCTTGGTTGTGAATTTCCTATCCTTGTCATGCTTCCTTGGAACAATAGGACGGCTCTCTGCAGTGCTCTTCTTCATCCTATGCTCCTGGATGAGCATTGCCTTCTTCCTCCTAATCTTACCCAGTATCTCACGCTGTTCTTCAGTTAGTTCATCATGGCCATCAATCATGAAAGCATCTTGTGCAGCTTCCTCTTCAAGACGGAGACCCTCCTCCCTTTCAAGTTCTTCACACCTTTCCAGGATGTCTGGATCCAAGAAATCAGCAACATTATGCCCATCCAGTATCTCAGGGAGAATGTCTTCCTTCCATTCATCATTGGCCAACAGGTAATGCTTCTTGAGACTGGCAGAATAGACACCAGCACCTCCATTCTCATTCTCAAGGTCCCTCTCGAGTTTCTTCTTCTCCTTTGCAGCAGCAATTGCTTGAGCTTCCACAACAGCCTGAGGAATGCAAGTAGGCCTATCCCTGTTGTCACGAGGCTTGGGCATTGCAACATGAAACCTATTTAAGCAGTCATTGATCTTCTTCGATTTCATCTTGATCTCCACCCGCTGCTCAAGAAGCCTCTCACATGCAGCATTTTTAACAGCCATCACACCCTCATCTGTCAAAGCACTCATAGTCAACAAAACACCCTCCTCATTAGGATCTCCACCTTGATGTAAAGTCTTCATAGCTTCTGACTTCATCTCCATTACAAGCTTCATGTCCTCCTCAGAAAGCCCTTCAAGGGGCTGCAGGTCAGTCTTGTTGCAAACAATGACCAAAGGCTTGTTCATGAACAGAGATTTTATACTGTGGAATAGTGCAGCTTGCTGAGCAATAGTGTACCCACAAGACCCGGAGATGTCCAAGAAGAAAAGAACAGCAGCCCTCAAGTGTGCAAGAGCAGTGATACTGCACATTTCTATGATGTTTCTGTCCTCAAAAGGTCGATCAAGGATTCCTGGAGTGTCAATCACTTGGTAACGAAGATACTTGTAATCTGCATGGCCAACAAACAGGGACTTTGTTGTAAAAGCATAAGGCTGCACGTCCACATCTGCCCTTGTAACCTTGTTCATGAAAGAGCTCTTCCCAACATTTGGATATCCACAAATCAATATGGTTCTGGTGTTGGGATCTATTGATGGAAGCCTGGCCATGTGCTGCCTGATCTGCTCCAAGTATGCCAAACTAGGACTGATCCTCTTTAGGACAGTACACATGCGCCCTAGTGCAGCTACCTTCAGGCACTTGCACCGGTACAGAGTGTCACCATATTTGAGAAGCCTCAAATAGTCCTTGGAGATCTTTGCAATGATATTTCTAGCTGTATTGATCTGACCCAAAGCAAGTTTGTAGTGATCTTTGTTATAGAGCACGTGAAGCAGATCGCCATAGAAAGGATGGATATCATCCAGTCGAGGGAACTCATCGATGATGGTGGACAGCTTCTCATAGAAGTTCTGCTGGGTATACCGAACCTTACGCATATAGAACTGGCGAATGCGGTTGATAGCATAGCCCTTGTGGACAACAGTTGGTGTTTGCCTCTGAGTGCGGGACAAGATTATGTCAACGAAGTCCTTCCCAGGAGGGACAACAGTGATTTTCTTGAAATTATACTGCACCATCTTTCCGATATGAAGTTTGGCTACTTATTCCTATAATTCAAACAAACATGGTGTCAATAAAGGCAGAAAAATGGTAAGAAAACAATGAAGAAACAGCTGGTAAAATGCAGAAAAAAGGGAGCAATAAGCAGAATTTCCAACATAAAATAGCCAGGAGGAAAATCTACCAATTATAACACAAAAAGAACATCAATCTGTGATTATATTAATATTCTAGATTCATGACCAGAAGTACCAGTGCATCTTTGTTATACAACCAAAACTTTGACTTAAAAAATGTGAGACCAAACGTTGCTGACAGTTAAACATACTTTAAGCACAAGTATAAACAGTTGGCACACTGAAATACGACATGATTTCAATTATAATGAAAAGCCAATATGCAAACCTATACAGCAGTACTGCTATACGTTATCTGATCATGCTCAAGACCATAGTATAAACATTTGTTAAAATGCAGACGATCATTCAGTTTACTAGGATAAGTTAAAATCAAGCAAGTAGAGCAAACTCTTTTCTGCAAGGAAACATAAGAACAATTCAGTTTCGTAAAAAAGATGGTACAACAACGGATGACTAACGTCCCTAGGTATCGAACTCTCACTAAGGGCCAACTGTGCCTACAAATTGCATTATTCATCTGTGGAAATGAGCTAGTACAAGGAAACTGCAAGTAATACAGCCAATTCAGTAAATATAAAATAAACAAAAAAGACATAGCGTGATCCAAATATCCTAAGAATTAGTAGAAGGCTTCGAAGGAAATTTAGAAAGTAAATCTACTGCAAACTTTGCACTGTCTCCTCTAAGACAGGATGGGAAATCCATGTACCGTCAGTCGTTGGTCACCGAACTCATCGTTTGCATATCCGGATTAGCATGAGGGTACATAATCGGTGGCAGTGACTCCTGCAACGCCACTCCGCAAATCGAATTGATATCTAGAGCGGACGCGTAGCCTTAACAGAAGGTGCAAAATTATAAAGAAACCTTTGCGTGACAGATTCAACGAGAAACCCAAATGATCATGGAAAGCTTGAACTGACCCACGAATCTACGGAACTATTCCAAACGAAGCTTTCGTGCAATACGCGCGGATCACCAACAGATTCACAGGCAGACGACTACAGGACAAGTTCTACACACAAGTACGAGAGCAGAGAGCGGACCGTACAGTCGGGCGGGCGTTACTTACGTCGGGAGACGGCGGCGGCGGCGTCGACGGAAGGAGCAAGAGACGGGGCTTCGCCTCGGTGGAGGCGGCGTCCCCCTCTGCGTGGCGGCGGGCAGAGTGGGGGAGGAGAAAGAGAAGGGTTTTAGCGCTGGGGTTTCGCCGAGGCTCTTATGGCGTGTCTAAGTGGGCTTTTTGCGGCCCATCAGACAGTTGCTTTCAAGCCCATTAGTCCAAGAAGCGGTGGTGGTTCGAGACCCCCCCACGGCTGAGCCTCCCCACCCTACTCGCCGTCTCCCTCCTCCCCTTCCCGCCGTCGTGGAAGGCGACCGGCGGCTCCCTACCGCCGCTTCTGGAAGGTTTGTCTCCTCGACTCTCTGAGCCTTCCCGTATCGCTTTCTCGCGCCTCCAGACTGTAGCGCCTGCTCCTACGTGGTGATTTGTTTGGCCAGCCCAGCCCCAGCGATTGTGCTGCTGATTCGTGGTCTGACGAGTTGTTGTTCTAGGGTTCGGAGGTAGTAGGCTCGGCTGCGGCGATGCTCTCCAGGATCTCTCAGCTCGGGGCGCGGCTCCTGCACGAGACCAGAGCTGGTTGGTACTATCATTTTCGGTCTTCTTTCTCCTCCTATGCTATGTATGCTAATAGGAATCACTGAGAAAATTGTTTGTGTTTCGCCTTAATAATGCTGTGACAGAACGGACTAACATAGTATAACAATGTGAAGTTTTGAATTCATGTAATGCATACACTTCTTCGCATTTGTGGCTACGGTTTACCTTCTAATTAGATAGTCATTGTTGATGTATGTCACTATGCTAGCCAGTTTTCTTTGTTTACAGTCATATTTGTAGCTTTGTCTTGAGAAACTTTCTGGGTTTATGTACTGCTAGTCCTCTTCACCTTTAACACGTTTAGTGAAGGTCCTCATTCATGTTGGTTATTGCTAATTTTGTGCAGCTGGCAACTTAACAAGCCATAGAAGCAGTTACTACCAAGGTCAAATCAGTCGGCATTCAGCTCCAGCGGTTAGTCCTACTGTACTATTATTGTTTCAATTCTGATCATACCCTATTGCCCTTTGTATCTTGATATCTTCTGTCACTCAGAATATATCCAAGGCCGTGATATAACTAGTTTTTCTATACATGGTGTATATAGTTTTTAGTAGTGTTTCAGATCCAGTTTTTCTAGATCAGATCCAATTTCTTGTTTTCTATAAAAACATTGAATATTATCTTTGCTCTACTGTGCATCTTTTGCGACCTCCAATTATATGTACAAACACTGGCTTTTGTAAAAAAAAAGTGGAGTGTTTACATGTCCAGAAGTGATGATTTATCTTTGCAAAGTTTCTTTTCTTCCTAACCATGCATTTAACAAGTTTCCATATGTATAATGAACGCTGATCTATGTTTTTCAGAAGAGCATCCTCTTCTCCACTGCCACCACGAGTAGTCATCATGATGAAGGCAGTCAGAGCAAAGAGAAGTGAGTGTACCTGTTCCTTTTTCAATTTTATGCAGCATGACATTTGAACACCTAGCATTTTTGTAGTCACAGTATATTCCAGAGCATTTTCTGATGTTTTATACTTTTTTACATTTTATTGATGTTGATGGGCTTCTCCTTCCACCTCTAGATGAAATAGCTGCCCTGAAACAATAGCTTGGTCGGTTTTACTTTTACTGAATGTTAGTAGTCGGATTTGAGCACTTATTGAACATGGGAGAAGGAACGAATATTCTGACTAGAACATTTTTCTCTGTCATGAACAGAATTTCTGTAACATTTGTTAACAAGGATGGCACCGAGCAGACAATCAGTGTTCCGGTTGGAATGTCCATGTTAGAAGCTGCTCATGAAAACGACATCGAACTTGAAGGTTATAATTGCAATTAGTGATGCAAGCTGCACTGTTTTCTTTTTCATTTGCTCCCTGCATAAGTCTGCAGTAAGTAAATGCTACTACCTCCGATCCGTATAAACTCTCGGAAAAATTCAACGTATGAGGCACAAAATCGTAATTGCACCAGCGACAATTTTTTAGGATCGGAGGGAGTATCTGATATGACTTGCTTCTTAAAACTAATTGCTCACTAACCTGACACCCCACCCACATAGCATGTACTCTCTGTTACATGGTGTCACTATCTTCCATATATAAAGTGGATAAGTTATATTTTGTCCTTTTATGATTCTTCAGCTGATTTTTAAATTAGGTAATAACTTTACCTAGTATTTTGGTTACTGTAGGAGCATGTGAAGGATCACTTGCCTGTTCGACTTGTCATGTCATAGTGATGGTATGTTCTAGACATGAGACATTCTAGTTTTTTTTCTGCTGTAGAAGTGAAGTACTGCTGACCAGCAATTTTAATCTTATCCAGGATGTAAAATATTATAACAAGCTAGAGGATCCAACAGATGAAGAAAACGATATGTTAGACCTTGCATTTGGGCTCACAGAAACGTAAGTGAATATTTCCTGTTTGTTTATCCATCTTAAATGAACCTGTCAAGTTTCGCCAGTGAGGTATCATACAAACAAGCGTACTGGAATATCTACAGTCGACCTATGTGTTATGGTCATTTAGGCAATTGTCAAATAAGTCTCCGAGCAGTTGGACTGTGTATTGTTCCCCTTAGCCAATTGTCTGAGAAGTCTTCGAGCATCTATATGCAGTCATTAGGAACTATAGTTGCTCTTGTAGTGTCAACCAGGAGGTACTGGACACTTATATGAACCATGAACAGTAAATGACGATAACTAACTGATACATTTTCTAATTAGGTTATTCTCCACAACCATACATGTACGACTTGTAACTGTATAACTGTTTGTTAGTGTTGTACAATCGAAACTTCAGCAGTTTGTTACATAACCTGTTTCAGGTCTCGTCTTGGCTGCCAAGTAATAGCTACGCCTGAACTTGACGGCGTCCGACTGGCGTTACCTGCAGCCACACGAAACTTCGCAGTAGATGGCTTTGTACCGAAGCCACACTAGACAGCTCCATCCCTTTCAAGCCGATAATCTTACAGCACCATCAGTTTTGTACCTTAACATGTAACTGAACTACAAGAGTCTCTGAAAGCCCCCGTGTTTGGGATTGTTGTTTCCGGAAAGGTCAGATTCCATTTCATGAGGGTTCTTGGTCACTGCAAGATGTTTGTTGTATCTGTACAAGTAAGACTGGCGCTGCTCGAATAAACAACGTGTGCTTGTGAGTTGTGACATCCCATCTGCAATAAAACTAAATCGATAAAATCCACGGAGAGACGATCTTGATGCGTTTATATTCTGCTACACCGTCGTGTGCTGCTTCTTTTGTGTGTTGGGTTGGGCATAAGAAACACCTGTCGCATAAATTATTTGTTGTATGGACTCTACAGATGATAATTTGATGATATGCAATATATACTGCATCAAGATGGAACCTGAGTCGTGAGCAGCAGAACGTGCACCGTACACATGGCGATGTTTGTGCGGCAAGACCAGCCGCGAGATAAGCTGCCCGAGCACTTGAAAAATGGACGTTGTAGTGCTACCGACCGTACTAGGCAGGCAGAGCCAGGAGATACATCCATGATCCACCGACCGTCAGGCGATCGTTGGCCGTGAACGCTGAGATTTTAAACTCCAGTGGCGGAAAAGCTCTGGCAAGTCGCAACTGCTCTCCGCTCTCGAGCCAGGACAAGACGTGAGACAAACATAAACCGACCACAGCAGTTATCAACAATCTATGGCTGTGAGCCTGCGACGAGCTTGACCAGACGCAGTAATGGCGCACCCGACCAGATGCTCCCCGCCGTTCGCAGTTCGCACCAACCATCTCTAAATGGCAACGTTAATGTCACCGGCAGGACGCCGTGCTCGACCGCGCGGTAGGTGCAACGGGCATACGGGATCGCACGTCTGAATGAATGTCCGGAGGCGCCTGAGCTACTGCATGCTGTCGAGATCGGCAGCTTGGCGTACCGCACCGGCGCTCGTCCGGATCACGGTGCCGGACATGTGGCGCTTCCCGAGCCCTGACACACTGTCGTGTGGTGATTTTGGTGGTGGCTGATTGATTGCTCGGCTGCTTTGTTAGCTAGTGGTCGTCTGCTCTGCTCTACAGGTGAGTGCCAAGAAAGGGCCTTCTGGAAGCTTGCAAAGGTAGGTGAAGGCAGAGCATGATGGGTAAACTTGCGTGTCGTGAGGTGATCGCCTAGTGACTGTCTGTGATCAGCAAGAAAACGTCATGTCGGAAGCCGAAAGCATTCCATCACCAGCACATCACGCATGCATCAGATCTACCGCGGAGGGCGAGTAGCGATCGAGCGAGAATTAGATACCGATGCAAGATTCAATGTACGTACTGTACATGTTATTACTGCAACTGCTAAAGCTACAGGAACCATATTGATCCCAACTGCTAGGAGTAGATCAGAAGCTCGAGACTGTGCCCCTCCACCTGGGGCTCGCCGCCGTTAAGCCCCACTCGGGGCCTTGATCCCAAAGCCTCACGACGTTTCCACTGAGCGCCGCTCTGGGGCTGCGGTACCGCCGCATGTCGTCCGTGGTCGCCGTCGCCATGAGAGTCCTCACCACCTCCCACTCGAATGGGTACTCCGTCGCCCATGCCCCGTGTTGCACGCCGTCGTCGTCCTCAGGGTACCGATCCTCCTCCTCGTCGTCGCTTTCCACGACGCAGCATCCGACGCGGGCGCTGTCGTGGTAGTACGCCGTGTACCTCTCCTTCGGTGATGGCGCCGGGGATGATGTCGACGTCGACGGCGGCATCTCTGACGATCTGTCCGCCTCCGTTGATGTCATCAGAAAGGGTGACGTATCTAACTTCAGAGGCTTTGTTGCGGCCACGGTGAAATCAGCCGGGGTAGAGGAGCGCAGGCGCCAGAGGCCGGCGGCGGCTGCCGCGGCGAGGACGGCCGCGAGGCAGGTCCAGGCCGCGGCAGCTGCGGCGGCGACCTCGGGGAGGGAGTAGATGCGGAAGGCAACGGCCTCCATGGGTTGCTCCAGGAATTCCATCTCGATCACCTGCGTTTCTTGGTCGGATGGTTTCGCGCGCGCTTGCTCTGCTTGCGTGTGTGGGAGAGAAGCGACTGAGCGAGTGGGCAGGAGGGTGGAAGCAGAGAGGTATTTAATGGCGGGAGGACTGAGGAAGAGGTGGGTGATACATCGCTGGGAGGGATTAGGGGGAGATGCCGTGCTGGATGCCGGATTTTCCATCTTCATTAAAAAAATTATCATATTGGGTTGCACAATGGGTTGTAATCTAGATAAGACGGTAAAATTTGTTGCACAATGGGTTATTTACCATATTGTCCTGTTATTATTAGTTAATGGTTACACTGGTTACCCGCAAAAAAAAGAAGGTTACACTGGTATCAGTGACCCCTTCAGCAAATTAATTCAACTGTATACTTTCCCAACCCACATAACCTAGCCTCCCATGAGAGGCTCCCTCAGTGTCACTCCACAAACCCTCCAGCATGTATGCAATAGGACACAACTGGGCTCTCTCGATGGCCATATATAGCACCCGCAGAGTGGTGGAAGATGGTGGTGTCTTGGTCCATCGTGGTAGGCGCCTTCATCTCTGGTCAACGTCGAGGGTTGGCACCCCTGGTGTTTCTCGGTGAGTCGGGCATCTCACCGGAGATTTGATCCGACCCAATGTTCACGTGCACATGTGGTCGACGGGCACGGAGGTCGGCATGGTTTGGCGGGGTAAATGAATGAGGCTAGGGGTGTGAGCCCCTGTGTCGACTTTTGTTTACACCGGCCATGATGACAGCTTGAGAGATTTTGTTGTCCTCCCTTTTGAGCTCCATATGAAAGCCTTACGTCCATTTGATACCGTCGATGAAGAAGACGTCTTTCACGTCGTTACCTTCTTGGAGGTGCATCCTTAGTTGCAGTAGTCCCACCCACATGTTTCTTACTTTCAATCAATACTACTATGTCATGGTTGGCCATCTGGTCTCTTCCTCGACCAAGTTGTGGAATGGTTTAATGTTTTGACTCGAAGCTAGGTTAGAGTTAGCGAGTCCAAGCTACTTGGATCACCTTGTTCCCACACAAAATCCCTCCCACTCCTTTGAGGATTCTTGTCAAGAGGAAATAATAGAATTATCGCTACACATCTATTATTGTATTTTGTATCGAAGAATTTGTGTAAACATATAGTGTTTAAATTCACGATTTTAAATTATTTTGTGTTACTCTGCTCGTTAAGCTTACTTCATCATGATTGGAAAATGCTGCTTCGACAGTAACATTCACTCATTCAGGATGTAGCCAACATTACGGTCACAAATTAACCTAAACCTAGGCGCAACGAAACCATTGACTGTATAAAGCGTGTTGATACGTCCATTTTGCATCACTATTTTATATCATAATTTAATGTTATTCATTGATATATTTCATATTTAGAGATGATACTTATGTTATTTCATCTATTTTGCATGTTTGATGATTGTTGGAGAATGGATCACGGCAGTCTGGATTCTGCTGGAAAAAGCACCGTCGAGATACAATATTTGCGGAGATCAGAAAACAAAACTAACCAGGCAGAAGTTCCTATTTTACCAGATCACGGAGGAGGCCAAAAGGGGAGAGCCGGGTGGGCCCCAGGGGGCCCACACCATGCCCAGGCGCGGCTCCCCCCTCTGTCGCGCCGGCACGTGGTGAGGCCGCCCTGGCCCACCACTAGCATCGCCCTCTCGCGTACTTCATCCCCCCGAAAACCTAAGACACGGGGGAGGCTCGAAGAAATATTCCTCCGCCTCCATGAGGCGGAAAACACCAGAGAGAGAAAAGCTCTCCGGCAGGGAGAAATCTGCCGGGGAAATCCCTTCCCGGAGAGGGAAAATCGTCGCCATCGTCACCGTCATCGAGTTGCACTTCATCGGGATCATCATCACCACCATCTCCATCGTCGACACCGTCATCTCCATCGTTCCACTCTGTTCCCGCTGTAACATCTAAGGCTGAATCTTGTCTATTTGATAGGGCAAACTCTCCCGGTGTTGATTACTATTGTTATTGATGCTATTGAGTGAAACCGTTGAATCAAGGTTTATGTTCAGATTGTTATCCATCATTATATCACCTCTGATCATGTTCCAAATGATGTGTTGTGAGTAGTCCGTTTAGTTCTTGAGGACATGGGAGAAGTCTAGATGTTAGTAGTGAACTATGTTGAGTAATATTTGATGTTTTGATATTTAAGTTGTGGTGCTATTCTTATAGTGGTGCCATGTGAACGTCGACTACATGACACTTCACCTTTATGGGCCCAGGGGAATGCATTGTGTATTCGTATATTAAATTGTGGGGTTGCCTGAGTGACAGAAACCTAAACCCCGTTGGTATCTCGATGCATGAGGGATAGTAGGATCTCAGAGTTTAAAGTTGTGGTTAGATTTATCTTAATTACTTTCTGGTATTTGCGGATACTTACTAGGGGTATAATCACAAGTATGTATTAGTCCTAGAAAGGGCGGTGCATTAGCATAGGTTCACCCACACAACACTTATTGAAACACTAAAGATTAATCATCTATATGAAGCGAACGCACTAGACAGAAATCCCGTGTGTCCTCAGGAACGTTTGGTCATCATAAGTAAACAAACCGGCTTGTCCTTTGCTCTAGAAAGGATTGGGCCACTCGCTGCAATTATAATTGTTGCACTTTATTGACTAGCATTTTATTTATCTGTATTATAAAAAACTCCTAAAAACTTGTCTGTTAGTGTTTACAGTGAAATCCTCATCAAAACCGCTTGTCAGCACCTTCTGCTCCTCGTTGGGTTCGACACTGTTATTTATCGAAAGTACTACGATACACCCCTATACTTGTGGGTCATCACGTGTTGCGGTGCGCCTAGAAATATTGTCGCCGGCCCGTTCCACCAACGGTGGTGGTTTTCGGTTTCGCCACCGTGGGATGAGCCGCACTCCGGTTGGCGTACGATGACCAATAACTGTTAGAATTGGGCCCATTAGTGAGCAGCCCAATAAGCAATTTCAGAAATCTCAAAGCCCACATTTGTGGCAGCACACATGGGAGTGGAGTGAGAGGTAAAGTTTAGTCTCACACCGCTAGTTGGAGCGGAGTGGCACCACTTTATATAGTGAGGTGTTGTTCTCTATGGTAAGCTAGTGAGAACAAGAGGCTCTCTCACGCGCTCCTCCGCCGCCGCCGCCGCCGCTCGCACGCACGCACCGCTTGCCCGTTTCGTTGCGCCGTGTCTTGCGGACCGAGCTTTATTTTTGCAGTACAGGAAAACGTGGACTTGTCCCACTCCGTACATGTTAGGGTTTTCTGAGCTGCGCTATATAATGCCCTGCACTGCGTGCGTCGAAACCTTACCCGAATCAATCTAGGTTTTGCCAATCTCGTGCCTTGCGCCGCCACCGCCACCGTAGTCTCCATCCCGTGTGCCAGCGTGCAATGGCGAACGAGACAGCAGGTCTCCGAAACCGCTAGACCTTGTGATTCTGTACGGAGAGAGCGAATAAAGTTTTTGGGAAGCGCTCTACGTGACTGCTCAAATTGTTTATCACGGCTCGTCTTCCTGAACGATCTCCTGGTCCGTGGGCGACTCGTCTTTAACGCCGTCTTCTTCGAGAAGTTGTTGTCGTCGCTGCTGCTACTGTCGCTGCTCCAACGGCTTCTTCATCTACTACCGTTCGGTACGTATGCTGTGTTCTGTTGTTTTAGGTGTTCGTAGATGTCTTGCTGTTGTTCATGTTGATTAATACACCTAATATTTTTGAGGTTAACATGTTATATCGTATTTGCAAAATAAGGAGATGGAGTGCCATAAATTAAATGTACCTATTCCATGAAACACTAAAGCAAAGGCAAAATACCATCAAAAGTAGATCAGAAGTCATTGCAAGCGGTTGCAGTTCCCTCAAACCAGAGGAGAAGTGCTTTTCCATTGATTTAACCTTATATCAGTATGCTTTTTAAACGTTAGTATTGTTAATATCCCACTTATTTATAAATCTCACATATAAAGATAAATACATTCTTACGTTTATGTTTTACTAGTAGCCGTCACGTGCAACGCATGTCTTTACGGTACAATAATAATTTTATGTCTAAACTGTTTAAAGAAGTGCGAAGAACATATAATCGACACACATTGTTTAAAATCCACAAAACAGAAAATATTACTTTGAAGTGATAGTTAAAAAACTAAATAACATAGTATCATCCACTATTTATTAATTCATGAAAATCCATCCCTTTATACGGTCAATGATTTCGTGTTCCAAGTCAGGAATATTGTTTATCGCCTCATTGTCCTGGTATTTCAGGAGATGTACCAAAAATCGCTTTCTTATCTCCAGAACATCCTACATGTGCATTATACAACATTGTCGTATAAAGTTCATGTTCAAAGTGTACAAATGAGCATAGTTAAAAATATTCACCATGGGTATCGGAAAATATGACGCTCCATCATGCCATGAGTGCATTAGATTAAAGACCAAATAACCAGACAAAGCCCTGAATACATTTAAAATGTCAAAAATTGAGCGTAAAACAAATAAAGCAAGGTTATATTTCAGTGAAAAGCTTCATACCCATGAGAGTTTGTCGGAACAACAGGTACTTTTCGTCCCCATTTGGAAATGTCGTCATTCCATTTGGGGTTTGCCAATCGAAGCGCAAGGTTTATCTTATTGCAAATTTTCATATGTTTTAATATATGTACCCCCAAGTTTGTCTCGAAAGCGGGTCCAAAATATGGATAACCTTTTTCTTGTGATCCAACACGAATAATATAAATAGGCCAAGAATGTCGTAAGGCAAGAAAATCTGTGATGAAAGGTTTATAAATAAAGTAAATCATATTGCTATAAAATGAATCAATATCATGAGCAGGGAATATAATCTCACCGTGTCACACATTCTGATATATGATACTCTCTACTATTAGGCCAACAATGAAATAACCGAGCTAATTGTTCAAAATCAAGTACAACTCGGGTCTCGTGCAATATGAGACATCGTCTGAAAAATAAATAAAAATATTAGTAATAACAAAGATAAAATTTGTAGGTAATTATATTAACTTACACAAAAGTTTAGATCCATATAGTAAGCAGGAATGTCACGCAAGTACACGCACAACCATGTTGAAACAATCTACGTCCATATATTCACCCATCTTTAATACTATGTTCTTTATCTTTCTTAAATTTAAGTTGATAGGATAAGGCTTTGAGCTTATCACCCGTTCGTTCATGTGAAAGACAGAAATTTGTGACTACAATGACACATATATAACATGAAATGAAGTGACAAAAAAAGATGACTTACTCTAATGAAGGGACATCATGAACCATGTTTATGTATAAGCAAAGCTCATCTATTAAGTCACCGTTTGTTGGTTTGACATATGGTGAAAGTACCGATGACTGCGATAGAGCCTCATCATCATACGAATGATTTTATCAGTTCTCCTTTCGGTGATGAGTTTGATATTTTAAATTTTTTTGGGAGGATGATCCAAAATCACACAATCTGTGGGATCTATGTTGCTTTCCTCAATCCAAAATCACACAAATCACACAATCTAAGGACACATTCCTATCCTCTCCCTCTCCCTCTCGTTTCACTGTAGCTGAGAGCTCCCCGTCGTTCTTCTGGCCGAACCGAGGCCTCCTTCGCCGGCGTAGCCAATGGGGGATGGCTGAGGGGAGGTCCTGTACTTAGTAGGTGTAGGGTTGTCGGCTGTATGCCGGAGTGGGCCCGCGTGCCCGTAGTTTGGAGTGTGTCTCCGGATCTCTGCAGCCAGATCTGGAGTCTAGGGTTTCTCCTTAGCGTTTGCTTGCTCCGTTGGTTGGAGCTTCCGGCACTGGGGATGGCCACCGCTCTTCGGAATAAGGTTGCTGCCCGTGGTTGTTGCTTGATGCGGCCGATCTGTTTTGCTTCCAACCTCTCTCTGGCCGGCCGTGGTGGCGAGGAGGGGGAGGGGAGAAGTCCGTCGGCTTCGGCGTCCTCCAGGTACGCTGGCGGGTTGGGTGCTGTTGTGGGCGAGGGGTGCCTTTCTCTGGCCGACCTTGGTGGCGAGGGGAGGCGGGTACCTCGAGTTCTTCTGCAGGCATCTGCTGTGCTCGCTCGAGTTGTTCTGAGGCTGATCTTCTCCGTTCTTTGCCGTCGTGGTGACGGAGATGGCGGGCGAGGTTCAGCTTTCCGGTCTTCTTGTGTGAGCGCCTGGACAGACCGAGTGGTGCGCGTGCTATCGTGCGCTGCTGGAGCTTCTTCGAGTTCTTGCGGAGTTCCTAAGCGTTTGCTTGCTCAAGCTGACACTATCCATGGCGATTGGAGCCACTCCGTGCTCTGGAGTGTTGACCGGAGCTGCGTCTTCCTCCTGTGTTGGAGGATCTTCGATCTCGGCGTGGGATTCTTCGCCGACGGCACCCCAAGTGGTTTGTTCCCCGGTGGTGCTGTTGATGCCCTTGCTTCGAGGTCTCTGGTGGTCGGCGGCGATGAAGAAGGACCTGATGGCGTTTCTTTGTCATGTTTTAAGGTCTTGTATGTGAAATCCGAGGGCTTCTTTGTAACTTTTGTGTTCTTTGATGCCCTTGTTGTAAACTTGACGCGTTATGAATGAAGCTCCCAGACCCCTTGGGGCCTTATCTGTTAAAAAAAAAATCAGCAGTTTCGGTAAAACAGAAGGTTCAGGCTAATTCGTGGCAGGCGTAACTCGTAAGATCTACTACGTGCCGTGCACGATACCAGCTGCCCTATTCCTGCTGGGGATGCCACCGCCGCGTTTTTTTTCCCCAAGAGTTTGTACTGTAATGCACCTGAACCGTAATACTTCTGGTAAATTTTGCATGTGCCGGCGAGCGACGCCGTCGATCGTACGCACGAGTCAATGACACGGTGTCGCTCATGGATGGAGTGGAAGATATGGATTAGTACTTGTTGAACGGCGTGTTGTCCTTGAAGAAGTGCACACTGGCGAACTGAATCATGCCACCACGTTCTCTTTTGTATTTTTTTTGGACAACGGTTTTCGTCCCGCTTTATAAATAAAGCAACTGTCCACAGTTAAAACCAACATAACACAGGTTCCAAAAGCAAGAAAATAAAAATGTTTTTTTGAACAACGTACACACTTACTGGATTACACACCAACATAGCTCTACATAGCCACATAGGTATCGTGTTCACTTTTCAGTATATAATAATATATCATATATGATCTTAGCGGCAAAAATCGATGGTAAAAGAATGCAAGAAAGTATGTATATATGCCACGAGAGGTTTAGAGGGGAGCTCCCTAGCTATCGATCGGTGCAGAAGAAACAACGCTCCGCTGCAGGGAGCCAATTGTGAGCCGGCCCAACTGCCGGGTGCGCCTATTTCAATTTGTTTTTAAATTGAACAATATTTTGTGTATTGTTGCCTACTGATAATCTAGATCAAAGGATAATGCATTCATTGCTTTAATTTTTCAGTGCTGCCCCTCGTTGCCTTATGTATCCTCATGTTGAATTGTGAGCTATCTATTGCACGACTCCCTTGGTTTCCACTTGTCGAATTGAAAGCATGATTATATTCCCCATTGATTTATGATCCAAGTGTTGCCTATTAATATAAATCCTCTAATCTATCCTGTGAATTTCAAAGTTCATCATGAAAGTTCATGATTTGGGTTCAATTAACAGTATCGATTCATCCTTGTGATGAAGAAAACATTTTAATCCTCACCAACCCTTCATTTTTTAAGTTACTATTGTTGTAGATTTGAAGAAAACCATGAGAAGAATAGAAGATGAATTTAAATTTGTGGGAATTTTTTATTCGCTCGTAACTTCTTCTTCTTTTATTTGATACAATTTCAATTTATATATTTTTGTAGTAATACTTTGGGACCAGTAAAATACTCCTTTGTAATAATCATATTTAATTATATTTTCCTTGATCATTTCTCTAGGATAGTTATGAAGAATTATTTATACTGTATGAAAATAAATATGGTACACTATTACACTATCAGAACGAGAAAATGCAATGCTGCAAGGCTTCCCAGACTACTAGACTACTACAAGCTCTCTGGTCCTATAAATAAGTTTTGATTTAACTTGACGTCGACTGTAGTGCATTAAAAGAGAGCATAGCAGTTTGGTTTCTCTTAATGGCAGTAGCTCTGAATTTCTAGACCATCAATATGCTGATTTATTTGGTATTTCTATGTATTGTGTAGATACATCCAAGTTGGCAATGATGTCGATGTTCCTGTTGCTCGAGCTCTAGGATACTCCCTTGGACAGGCTTACCAGGGTGAACTCTGCGGAGACAAGCCCCTGTTCGAACTGCCTGGGAATTTCATTCCTAAGGCTCAAGGAACAACATCAACATTGGCAGTGGAAACTTCTGTTGACGAAGCAGTGGAGGCCGAATATTTTTATGACTTTCGGGTCATATACTCGCCTGGCGAGCTGTCCAAACATTGTTATTTATTCTGTAATATTGGTTTGTCCAACTCATAGAATATCTCACAAATGCATGTAACTTATAACTAAGTTCATTTATTTCCACAATGGGTATTATTGCTTCAGATTCAGGTATTGAGATGAAATGGATTGTCTACTTTATTCTGATTAAATAAGTGTTAAGTATGTTTGGTGTGCACTGCTACCACTAGGAGATAGCTTATCTTCTGAAAGAACTTTTCTGATCAGTTCCTGAATCTGAAATTCTTTGCTTGTGGAAGATATGTGAATTATCAAGTCTATTTCTTAGTCAGGCTTCTCTGAATTTGCCTTTATTTTGTACTAAGGCACTTCACCATTATTGATGAAACATTTCTACGCTGCTATTTAAATACTCCCTCCGTTTTTATATACAAGGTCACTATCTCACTTTTCAGATACCAAGAAAACAAATCTAACAAATAAATAGCATGGAAAATTCGGTGGAAAGTCCCTCGTATTCCGAGCTAATTAAATACTAAATACTGTGACTCTTTCTCTATGGTTGCATGCAATGTTTGAATTAATTAGCACCACTTTACGAGATAGAAATCTAATCAATTCATCTTGGGAAGAGATAGTGGTCTTATATAGAAAGAAAAATGTAAATTTCGTAATGACCTTGTATATGATACTTGCTCTTTTGGGATTAGTGGTACTCTGTGTTTGTTGTGCTTGTTCCAGGTTGTGCTTCAGATGGCCTGCTGAGTGCTGTAGCTTTGGACAGGGTGGCATATTGGTGCCTCAATGCCCGCCTGCATCAGCAAGGCAAGAACCCAATCCCTGATGCTGGTCAGCGTGTGGATCTTCAGTTTTTGGTTTCTTTTGCCAGATAAATAAAAAGAGGCATCGAGAGATGTGTGGTAACATTTGTCCAACAAATTAATTAGTTTCTTGTCCACTAATACTTCCACTTAGTATTTTCTGGCCTGATAGTATTTTCATTTCCCCTGGACGGATGGATGGTCAGACAGACATACAGGGGCGTGGCAGCCTCCATCAGCAATGCAAGAATCCAATCCTGCTGCTACTCTGTGTGTGGATCATCAGTTTTTGTTTACTTTTGCCTTATAAATAAAAGAGGCATCGAAAGATGTGTGGTATCATGAAACACAGGAGAGTCGAAACACACCATGGACAGGGGTGTGCATATCTGCGGTTAAAGAAGGAAAAGAAGTTCGGAGAACCCATCCAGATTTGTTTCGACAGGCTTGTCCCCGGCCGGCAGAGACAAACTGCATGGCATAGCGTAGTGGTAAGTCGAGATTAACAAACTGATCATACTTTCGAGAATACACCCAAGCGGGTGCATTAATCACATAGAAGGGCGCCAAGATGGCGGGTACAAGTACAACGCTGCAAGCAGCTAGGGTTGCTGTCAACATGAGGTGACAGCTCCTCGAACTAGGAAAAGAAGGACCTAATCTCCCGGCAACATCGATGTTGTCACCGGCTCAGGAAAGCCAAAAGTATCGCTCCGGAAAAGCTTGGCTCGCGATCACCACTGGAATTCCTCCTTAATCTTCTCTTTGATTACGCCCACCGCCGGCGTCACGCCCTTGAAGACCACGTGTCATTGCGGTGCCGCCAAATGCACCAAAAGACTAGTTAGCTACCTCATGGTAGTGTCAGTACTCAGTACTTACCACTTACTACTGGTATGAGTTGTATAACAAAGTAAGTATGACTGTACGAAAACCGGCTAGCACTTAATTAGTTTCTTGTCAACGAATACTGTTGCCTAGATTGTTGCGCAGCCTGAACTGAATAAAGATCGATTACCAGCGGATTGAACATCAGGTCAAAGTGCCGAACAGGGGATCCATGGAGTGTAAAAATCATTTTCAGGAGAAATCTGAAGGTATCCAATTTACTCTTCATGTTTTCCCTTGGGATGTCAGTACGTGTGTGTAGCCACTCATATGGTCAGCGTGTATCATGTATGTGCATTGTCTAGCAACTTACTCTGAAATTTTTATGCAGGTTTGGACAGTTTAATATGCAATAGTGTTTGTGCATCGCCAGCCATGGCTATGTCGTCCCAAAGAGTAGCGGCTGCTTGATGACGCCTCCGTGGCGCGCTGCCGCTCGACATCTGCTCAAGCCGGCTTCCAGCTTCCTTCCTTCCCGGTATTCTCTCGATTCCTACTCCCTCTTGTACTTGCTGAACATTGTGTGTAGCTGAAGAATCAGGAAGCACGCTGGCGAACTGAACAACAGCTCTACACATGTATACACGTACAATGCACACTAGAATACTGAATTACACATCAAAAACAGCTCTACACATGTATCGTATCATGTCCACTACTATGGGATATGGTCACAGCGGCAGGCAAAAGATGGATTGGAAAAGAATGCAGGAAGAAATCATGTATCTTGAGGAGGGAGAGAGGTTCAGAGGTTCTGGATGATCTTGAGGGTCTCGCCGATGTGCTTCTCGGGCTGGAACTGGTTGTTGTAGATGTACTGCACCACGCCCTTCTTGTCGAGCACGTAGGTCTGCCTGCCCGGCAGGGTTCCGAAGAGGTCCGACGGCACGCCCCACTCCTTGCGCACCTTGTTCCCTTCGTCGCTCAGCAGGGTGAAGGGCAGCCTGTACTTCTTGGCGAACGCCTTGTGCGACGCCGCGTCGTCGCCGCTGATCCCGATCACCTCCGCACCCGCCTTCTTGTACTTCTCGTACGAGTCCCTGAAAGCGCACGCCTGCACAGGACACCCACCAGCTTGCCGTCATCCAGCAGTTCACAGAATTGTTATACGGATATTACAGTCCATGCATTTTAACTGAATCAATCACACATAATCCTTCCAAAACCGCACTGAAATCAGATTCAAAACCATGACAAAATCTTATTACATGTATCACATCTATTCTTTTCTAGCTAGCTAGAAAGTGTTCTCTAATGGTACTAGTTTACACGATTTTCAGACACGATCGGGTACGTGACACCGCGCGTGCGGCTACTGCTCGTACATGTAGATGAAGTCGGAGTTGCCGGCCATGGCATTGATGACCTGGGAGGTGAGCACGGCGCCGCCGGCGATGACAACGATGATGAGCACGGCCGTGATGGGGTTCCGCAGCAGCTCGTAGATGGGTTGCACCAGCGCCCATGCAAACCCCGTGCTCACCGTCAGCGCGTACAGACCGTACCGCCGCATGTTGTCCCAGAACTCCTCCACCAGCGGACCCTCCGGCCCCAGCGCCAACGCCGGGCCCGCGTCCACCGACAACGCAAGTGCCACCGCTACTCCCGCCGTGATGCCGCCGATCAGCGCCCACGTCGGCAGCTCGCACGTCCGGCCTCCGTTGGTCAGGTTCTTCGGCGCTGCTGCTTGGGTGCTTTCTTCAGACGGAATGGTGGTCATGGTGTGGTGCTGTTGTTGGGGAGTGGTGTTAGAGCATGTACATCGGCAGCCGCTTAGCAGGGCGCTTAGCTAGTTGGTTACGCATGCAGAAAGCGTCTGACGCCAGGAACTCGATTTTTTCACGTATTAAATAAGCTGTAGGCGCCTAGGTATGCGCCGACGCTAAAGAAAACAATGGGGAATCAGCCAAAACTGCTAGGATTATTTTCCTAGCGTCCAGGCTAAGCGCCTGCCAGTGTACGTGCCCTTAGAGCATCCACAATGGGACGCTAAGCCCCCGACGCTAGGATTATAATCCCGGTCAACCCAGCAGTTGAACCTTCGAACCTGAGCGTCGGACGCAAGATATGTCGCTCGACGCTGCTACTTTTTTTTCTGCTCACGGCCTGGGCATCTGGGTGTAGGAGTCTGCATGCAGCAGGTTTGTTAGCGACTTAGCGCCCGAGGCAAGCGCCGTGCGTTACGATGACAAGCGCTTAGCGGGTCATTTTATTTCATGATATTTAATTTTATTGCTTAAGCGCCCCATCAAGCGCTCCTGCGCTGTGGATGCTCTTAGGGGTGGCGGAGAGGTGAGCTTGGATTGGACGGTGGCGAAGCCGTGGCGTTTGGAAAATATCTGATTTGGACGAAATATGATTGTGTTAACAAGTGGGAAATAACAGAGCTACTGTATTTAAACATAACTGTATCTCTGCCTCAAATCAACTAATGGGTGGCATTTTTTCGCTGGAATGGTTTGGCCAATTTGGGGATTGTGTATAGGGTTTAGGGTCATTTCCGAATGAGCTCACATGTCATTACGAGTATCCATGGAGCAAACTCTGAAGACATGCCCCGACCCGCGAGTTAACCGGTACGCGGCGACGATAATTCATAGGCAAAATATTCTCCATACCTGTGCCCAGCCGGCAGCCAGGCACCGTATATATCCATGGCTTCCCGAAATCTCGGTTACAATTGCCATGAATCCTTGTAGTGGACGATGAAGTGGGAAAAACTACTAGTAAAACAAACCAGTCCTCGCGGACTTCTATTTGTACAATCTTGATAGCTGATATTCCAAACTAAATGATTCAGACTTTCTACCAAACTATATCACTGACGATTATGTTGAACATCTAAGACATACTAATTGTTTACAATCAGCAATTAGGAGGCTAGCGTTTCAATCAATTCCGGGGTAAATTATTCGTCATGTTGCTGTTTTTCTCTGAATAAAATAGCCCTTGGACCAGCATCTTAGACGGAGTAACACTTCGCAGACTGTCACTATTTTATCATGAGCTTAGATTTTCGTTGGCCAAAACTGATTTACTGATGGAGGAAACTTTGAGGCAAAAATCACCGACCTGTTTGGTGCAGCCGGGCGTTTCATCGGCAGGGTAGAAGTAGAGGACGACGGGCTTGCCCTTGAACTTGGAGAGCGACACCGTGTTGCCGTCCTGGTCCTTGAGGGTGAAGTTGGGCGGCACGCTGCCCTTGCTCACCTGCAAGCCAGCACAGCAGCAGGGACCCAACCCAATTCAGTCAGCAAGACTCACCACCAGCTAGCGCTCCTCCGCGTGCAAGATTGATATCCAAGTTTCGTATGTACCTTGCCGCAGACGATGCCGGTGGACGCCGCGCGGCGGCGGGGCACTGGCGCGACGGCGAATGCCGACGCCGGCGCCCTGAGGCCTTGGAACGCTGTGGAGGTGGAGGGCCCGCAGAGAAGCGCCTGAGGTCGGAGAGAAGAGGAAGCACGAGGGGTGAGCAGCACAGAAGGCTTGCAGCAGGCTGTGGAGGCGGCGATCGCCATCTTGGATCGAGCTGAAGGAGTCGGCTCCGCCGCTGCTCTGTTTCTTGGTGGAGGCACTGCTCGGAACCTCCTGTGATGGATGGATGGATGGTTGGTTCGTAGCTTCGGGGGATATCAGGATGAGATGGGAATGGAACGGGGGGTTTTGTGCCTACGTGGCGTAACCTGCTGCCCTTTGCTGTCTGTCTGAACTTTTTGTTCCCTTGCATTGCACCCGTGTAGCCACCTATGCACACGAGACATACATGGACAAGATTTCATAATCTTTTCCCAAGTTTCTTAGCTGTGGAATGGAGAGAGTTCAGAGCATGTGACCAGACTCGAAACAGAACGCGGCTTCCTCCTCTCGCGACTAGACGCCCTCGCGCCGCCAGGCACCCTCCCCAGAGTTCCTTTCCCAGTCCCTTCTCCTCCACTGTCGTCGACGCGTTTCGCCGGGCTTGTCCTGGGTAGCGGTGGCGTTGCCGGCCCCCTGCTTTTCCCCCTCACGGCGGCCTCATCCCGATCCCATTCCATTCATCGATCTGTCTAAAGAGGACGACCAGGAGATGGACTGGACCATGGCATGGAAGGAGGAGGTCACGGAGGTCCTTGACCCAGGTATGGCCTGGGCTATGGCCGACCATAAAGCCATGGAGTTGGCCAAGCATTCCGCCGCCGAGCAGCAACGGCTCAAGATCAACTCGGAGAGCAAGGGGAAGAAGAAGGTCATGTGGTCGCCGTCGAACAGCAACGCCCCAGTGGAGGTCGATGCCAAGGGCAAGGGCAAGGCCGAGTCGGTGGAGGTTTCCGATGACGAGGACGAGTGGTAGTATATTTTAGTTATTAGTTGCTTTATTAAGTGCAAGTGCCAATTTAGTTATTAGGTGTTGATCTATTTATAATTTGGAATATGGCAAGGGCAAGTCCGTTTTGTACTACCACGAAATTTGGCTTGACGTTTCCAATTGTGTATGTAAATCCCCATTTGGTATGCCAAAATCCACTCCAGTTTGCAAATTTTGCTTAGAAATGGGGTCGTTTACTATACCTTCGGAGCTCATTTAAAAACATTTTTCAGCGAGTCCACCATTTTTGCTTAAAAATTGGGCCGTTTACCCTATCTCCGGAACTCATTTGAAAGACATTTTTCAGCGAGTCCACCATTTTTGCTTAGAAATGGAGCCGTTACCCTACCTTTTAGCTCATTTGAAACACATTTTTCATACTCGGGGCGGGATAGTAAATGAAGGCATGGTAGTTTGCACTAAAGGTTAAAAAATATGGTGTTGGACAATCTAAGTGTTAGATTACTGCCGCCGATGAGACACTCAGGTTGCCCTATATGTGTGCATTGAGGGTTTTTTCTAAAACCTATACCGATGGGATCCAAGTTATGTACGAGCCATATTTGTTACTCTCTCCGTTCACTAATGTAAATCATTTTAGCATTTTATGATTCATATGTATTTATACATATTTTATACACACTCATTTGAATATGTGTATGGTTAATATTGAAATATCTAAATGAATAAGGGTGTATATAAATCTTAAAATTTTAATTTAAAATCCTAACTATTGATTTAGAATATGTATGTAGAAAATCCTAACTATTTATTTGGATCTAACTACCAAAATAACTATGGTAATGTTGTCTAACGTCCATAATTTAATCCATTGGTTTTGCAATGTTTAAACACCATGTACCCCAACGACCGTCTGGTTACTTGTATGGAAACGCCGGCCGGTTCGTATACGCAGTTTTTTGTTTTGTTTTCCAACGCTGCATGAGTTACGTGACTATGGCCAGCCGGTTCGCATATGCAGTTTGTCGTTTTCTTTTCTTTTTAAAAATTGTACTCCCTCTGTCCCAAAATAAGTGTATCAATTTTGATAGAAAGTGGATGTATGTAGACATGTTTTAAAAGTGGATGTATGTAGACGACATAAAACATGTCTACGTACATCCAATTTTTATCAAAGTTGAGAAACTTATTTTGGGACGGAGGGAGTATGTGTTACGTGAGTCTCTGGTATGTTTTTTTAGAAACCGTCTCGGTCTAGAAAAAAGTCTTTTTTATCTGATGCTAAGCCTATGTAACCTTTGGATCGTGTCAAACGGGCTATCGTGATATGTCTTGATATTTTTTTTTTTAGAAACGTCTTGGCCTAGAAAAAATGTTTTTAATCTGATGTTGTACGTAAGGCTATGTAACTTTTGGATTGTGTCAAACAGATAATACAGTTACGTTAGTAACATTCTCTAGTTAAATCCTAACCACAGATTTTAGATCTACCAATTAATATAATTTTAATGATTTGGCTTAATGTAGTGTCTCTATTAAACATCCTTATATTACTTTTAGTATATAATAGATAGATGTGTCGGTGTAGGTCATGACGAAATTTTGATTCTCGAATTGTTTCAGCAATGCGTGTGCTAAAAGTGTGTTTGGTGTTATCGAAACTGTGATGACTAGCCTATATGTTATTTTTCTTCTTTATTATTAAAATAATAGTCTTTCAATTGTGTCGTGATTCGAGATAAAATATATATGAAATATTTGCACGTAGATGATTAGATTAATTCTTAATTTGGATCGAAATTCACACATTTTCGATGAATTTTATCAAATTCGCTGCACTTAGTCGATCTTTTAAAATTTCTTTTCACGAGTGGATGCATCTCACCTTTACCCACAGCTTTTGTGTTGTTAATTTTTAGTTTCGACGAACAAAAGCTCATTCAACCGAAAATTAAATATCCAGGGAAATCAGTATGATGTAAGAACCTTAAAAAATAGTACAGGCGGCAACTTTGCCACTGTTGTCCGGCGTCAGTCCCCTCTGTTTTTAAACGACGAGAACGAGAAGAACGATCGGTTTACTGCAATGAGAGAATAAAACAGAGCATAAGTGATTAAGTGTACAGGTGAAGAAAAAAATCTGGACATAAGATGCGTGCCAAGTTTGCATTAGCAGAACCTCTTGGTGATTTTGCAGGTAGAGCCATCTCCTTCAGCTGAGATCTTGCAGGAGACAACGGGACAAAGCTTTGCAACGACCGAACTGCACAAGCGGCATATTGATATTGGTGAGAAGAACACATCGGAGCTATATAATCACGTAATCTCTGACGATGACAATATGCAGAAAGCGAAGAGGAATTACCATGCGGAGGGATGACATAGCTGTTGTCCAGATCATCGGAAGTAGCATCCGACCAGCACGTTCTAGGCTTAATCGAATCACATGACGCTGATCCCTGGCTCCCGCTGGCATCACCTGCCGGAGGCGGCACGCGCTCGATGACGACGACGGCGCCGGCATCGTCGGCACCCTTGCCGTTCTTCTTGCCGAAGGTCAGGAACCTCTTGAGCCCCGCCACGGCTTCTATCGGCGACTGCGGTCTCCCTCTCCCGGTGACAGAGACGGCGCCGCTCGTCGCGGTACAGCAGTTGCCCGGCAGGAACACTATGCTCTGATCCTCCTCACCGGCGTCCACCTCCTCCTGCTCCCGTTTCATCCTCAGCATCGCGGCGTCAGACTCCAACAGTTCCTCGGTGGACAAAGCTCCGCCGGAAGGCGGCGGGGTGGGGAGCGGAGAGCCGGCGGCCGAGGCGTCAAACTCCGATCCGTGAGAGAAGGACGACTGCACGTTCGAGTACAGCGACTCGGAGCTATCCCGGGACGATGCTTCTGCGCCGGTCCCCGGGCTTTCCTTAACGGTCGTATCAGTCTCCTCAGATGATAATGATGGCGAGGTCATGGTTTCCTCGAAGATTTCAGCCTCCTGCTCGTCCCCAGCCTCTTCGTGGCCTCTCTTGATGTAGACGTAGCTCGGCTCGGTGTCGGAGTCGCCGGTGATCTCCGCATCGCCAACCTTGGCGTCTGCACTTTCGGATGTTTCACGATCGTCGCGGCCAGTGTTTCCTAGTCTGCTCAGGAAATCAACCTGTCCGGGGGTCATCGACGGCGATGAGACGAGCGTGACACCGACGCGTGACCTCCGGAGACGGAGCGGTTCGGGAGAGACCACAGCGGCCGTCTTGATCTCCGCGAGGACGACCTGCTCGTGGAAGCGGCTCCGCGCCGCGGCAATGGCGGCATCGGCGGCGCTCGGCGCAGGAGTGCACGGTGCCTGGGAGCGCGGCGGCCGCGGGCTCTCCCTGACGGTGGAGGAGGAGGACGACGACGAGGAGGAGCCGCTGTCCTTGAGCGAGCTCCTGGTCCGTGACAGCGTCTTGAGCGACGGCCTCGGCGACGCGGCAGCGGCGGACGGCGGCGGCAGCCTGTTCTCCTTCCGGGGCGTGGTGGGTGGCTCCGGGTGGGATGTCTGCCGGCTGGTGGGTAGCCTTGGGCTGGCCGCCGCCGGTGACGAGGATGGGACGGCGCTCCTGAGACGTGGGAGCTTCAGGGCGGAGATGCATCTTGTCGTAGCAGCGGGGACTGATTTCTCAATGCTCCGGGGCTTTTGCTGTAAGGAACGAGAGGATTCAACAGAGTGTACACAGCAGATTTGCAGGGTGATACAGAACACGAACATCATTAGAACTGAACACTGGCAATCAGATTTCAACTATTGATCAAAAACCATGTCCTCTTCCAATATTTTTTTCCCCGTGAATGACGATAACCCGGCCTGCATATATCAGTTGATTTTGCTATGAAACTGAAAGTGTTCAGCCTAACAATTTAGAGCGGACACATCACACATGGAATGAGGTGGCACTCGTTATACTATCTCCGTTTTTTCAAAACAAGGCCCATGTTTTCTAGTCGCAATTGTTAAATCATCATTTCTTCCATTGCTGCAGCAGATTTGCTAGGGCTCGGAGTTTAGGCAAGTCCGGCAAAATAAATTTGCGCTTATTACTATGTCCCGAAAATAACACAAATAAGAAATAAAGCATTTTCGAAAGAAAAAAAATCCAGATCCACAGTTTAACCTCATATTGGCAAATGCTACGTCAAGTTAGTGCCTAAGGTCATCAGAACTGCATATATCTTATCATGCGAGCTGGGCTAATAAAATACTGTAGTGCAGGCTCTCCGATCTTCACAACTCACGAAAATGTTGGATAGATACTCAAACCCAACAGATTAATGTCGATTTGTCACCTTGGTGCGCATCTGTAAGCAGTTCTCCTCCATGACGGTTGAGCGTCCACGGGGCCTTATTTCGCATGACATCATTTGCCCATTATTTTTTTGAAACCGAAGGCAAAAGCTTTGCCTTATCCTTTTATTATCTTTTTATTAAGAAGAATACCCGG
Organism: Poa annua; assembly: GCA_026929855.1. NCBI lineage: Eukaryota > Viridiplantae > Streptophyta > Magnoliopsida > Poales > Poaceae > Poa > Poa annua. Next base: position 3,321,413 of record CM049437.1, read on the forward strand.
TTTATTATGGAAGAAACCAGGCGAAAACCGTACAACAACACAACCCCACGGGGCAAGCCCGCACAACCTCGAGAACAACAGAGCCAAGCTCTCGACACATGACCACTCCACAAAGATCCGGTCAACCGACCACCCTTGCCGGAGAGAACAAGCCGCAACTGCTATGGGAGGAGCAGGTGCGGGACACTCTGACGCAGATGAGGAGACCAACCCTCGAGTGCGCTCACTGCCTGTTGCCCGTCATCGTACACCGCAGCTTCGACTTCGCAGCAACAAACAGGCAAAATGAACCCACCGACCCCGTCGGGGTAGAGCTGCCAACACCAACCTCGCCTCCATAGGAGGCACGAAGCTCTCGGGGCCGCCGCCCCGACATCCACCGCTCCAGTATGCCCTGCACACACAGCCAGCACCACCTTCCGGGGCCGCCACCCCGACATAACACCGCTCGAACTCGAGCTGCAACGCCGCACGACCCAGAAGCCTGTAGCCCGAGCTACACAGGACCACTGCCCGCAGACCACGGCCGCCACACCATGCCCGGGGCCGCCGCCCCGACGTAAAGTCCAACCATCCCCGCTGGGATGCGTCGACCGAGCCGATAACCCTGCCGCCCCTGCAGCTCAAGGTCACCACCCAAAGCCGTGCCAAGCCGCAACCCTGCCTCATGGAGCTACCACTGCACCGCTGCCCGAGGCCGCCGCCTCGACGCACATCCACCATCTCGGAGCCGCTGCCCCGACATCCACAGTCCCAGAGGAGATGGGAAACTCATGCAACAGCAGCATACTCGCCCTCCAAAGCGACGCCTCCAAGAAGGTCGCGACATAACTGCCGCCGTCGCCCGCTCCGGTTGGAGCTTGGGTTTTCACCCGGAGGGACCATGCCCCTCGAATGGAGAGGAAAGAGCTCCACAACAACGCCTTCAACAAGGTAAACGACGCCCCAGGGGAAGTCGCCGCTGCCGGCGCCAAAGATTGGGCAAAGCTTTCACCGGAACCTTCCATCCATCGAGGACTGAGCACAGAACAAACGCCAGCTCCACCGTCCGCGAGGCCGCCCTTCACTGCTGCCACGAACCGACCTCCCCCACCGCCACCATCCAACGACCACCCTGCCGCTTGCCCTCCCGGCGCCCTGCCAGACGCCGACCTCCTCGGCGATGAGGCCCGCCCGCTCAGCCCGGCCGCGACCCAGATTGAGCCCAGCCGGCCCCGGTCGAGCGCCGGTCGCCGCAACCGCGCCGCACCACCGCAGCACTGCCTGGCCGCCGCACTGCCTGGCCGCCGCGCCGCCTTGCCTCAGCCGCGCCACGCCAAAGCTGCTGCACACGCGCAGCCGAGGGAGCACACCACGGCCCGACCGCGCCCCTCCACCTCGAGCCAGCAGCAAAACGGCGGCGCCGACCCCTCCACCCCGCAGCCCGGCCACCACGGCCGCACGCAGCCCACGCCGCCGGCGACCACCGCCAACCCGCGCCTCCTCCAGATCCACGCGCGGAGCTTGTCGAAGGAGAGGAAAAACGCCGGCCGCCACCTTCCCCGGGGTGCGCACGGCTTTGCCGGCCTCCCCTCCGGCGGCGGCGCAGCGGAGGGCGCTGGTGGGAGGGCTGCCGGCGGCCGGTTTTTAGGGTTCCCCCGGTCGCCCAGAGAGGACGACGCGGGGGTCGGGCGGGATTGCTGCAAATGCTATGGATTGCCCATTATTATTTCCATCCGTTCTGATGCTAACCAATCCCCTCCGATGCATCTTCCACGGCTAAAAAGGAAGCTATCATGATGTGCCTCACTCCAGATGACATAAGAGTGTAGCGTGAAGGATGTTAACCACGTAATTCTCGCAAGGATAAGGGATGGACAAAGGGGAGGGAGAATTGTTGAGGAGGTAAAGTATGAGGGACTAGTATGATAGTCCGGTCATCATGTGGTAGCTTTGGTTATCCTTGGGTAATTCCTGATGTCTTCTATGCCTATACCTGTTAAATTCATACCTCAGTGTGTAGGGGCACAAGAAATTTGATTGGATAATTCTGATACATAGAAGTAAAATGAGAAATATACTATTTGAGTCTTCCCCTTTATAAAAGAAATGAATGGTAGGGGGCGGCGTGAATTCATTGCTCATTCGGTAGCTAAGAATCCCTTAGTTATGAGTTCGGTACACCAGTAGGGCGATATTGGCTTTGACTGTTTTTAATCAGTCCATTAAATAAATGACGACAACAACACACAGTTTATCTTCACAAAGTTCATCTAAACTAAAGGAAAATCATTTTTCCTCACATGAAGGATCCCATTTACATTAAGAAAGTTCACACACTTTTGTAGTATCTAATTCTGAGCGCCACCCAGTTGAGCACATATCTCCAATGGATGATTTGTTCAATAGAAACAAGTGCCAATCATATGAAGTTACATATTAAACTAGACCAAGAGAAAATCAGAAGTAACCGGTTTAAATTTAAAACTTTCGCAAAAGTAATCATCATTTCCCGCAAATATAGGCAAAATGCAATCTGTTTTAGTTAAAACTATTGAGAGGAAAATAAAGCTTAACTGTATTAATAGAGGGAGATGGCAATGCTTGGACACGAGCTACCAGGTCGCCAGGAGAACGGTCGACGAAGGGAGGCTCTACAGGGTGACGGCGTGAACCGTGGGGGTACATATACATTGAGGAGCCACAGCAGCGTCGAATAGTTCTAATCTTGTAGGAAGGAAAAACCTAGGACTCGTTCGCCCAGTTTGGTTGGATGAACTGTATTTTCACTTGATAGTGGTAGCGTCCCTAATTTCCAACGAAAATAGGGATAAAAAGAAAATTGGATGAAATTTTTGGGACAAACGCATCTTCCTTTGATATTAGATATAGATAAGATGAATTGAAAATAGTGGTCAACAATTCAAGTTCGGTTAATGCCTCCAGATTTGCAATTTTCAAGTCCAGTAGTTCCATACATCTTCTTCCGCGAGAAGGGTTAAAAGAAGCCTCTTCAGTTTCGATCAATCACAACCTAATGTTTACAAAGCCTATCAGATCAACGAAAAATACGTTGTGCCACATGGGTACCAGCACAATCAATATTCAAAAAAAGTTAGCAAGTCAAAAAAGTTTGCAAGAAGAAAAATAGCAAGTCAAAAATCAAAACTGGCATTAGGAAAAATATTATCAAGTATTGCAGCCGCACACAAAGTTCGTCAAAAATTAACTTCTTATTGCACCATGTGTCAACGATTTAGGTTAAATTAGCGCTACATACACGCCATATTCGTCAGAAATTTCTATTTATTGCCGAGAAGTCGACGAAAATCATTTTCTGTCCATTTTTACACCGGTAGAATACTTGATCATCTTTGAGTGTAAAACAATTAGCATTTTTTACCACTTCTTGAATTTATATATTTTCCATATATAAAGTGCAACTGTTTTCATGTGCATTAGTCTGCGTACAACATATCAATCGCTTTTTTTGTCATATTGGTGTGCAACTTGTAGCCATCCTCGATGTTACTCATGGACCTTTGAGTGTTCCATGCAGACTTATTTCTCCTAGCCCCCCCTTTTCCTACCCTTTTCATTCATGTTAATGCAAATGCAAAATATTTTTTTCTAACCCCAGCAAGGCAACAGCTTACCATATCATTGCTCCATCGAGATGGCATGAGAGTGATGTGAAGGACAGTTGGATTAGGAAGCCTCCAAAGGATAATGGATGAACAAGGAGAGGGAGAATAGTTGAGGATGCGGACTAGCAGGGACTGACAGGATGTGCCGTCCGGTGCATGTTGTAACTCTAGTCATCCATCTGTGATTCCTGTTGCCTTCTATGCCTATACTTACAGAATTCAAACCAAGAGTGGGACACAAGAAATGCAATTGGATAATTCTGACATATAAGAGAGATGAGAAACAAGTTGTTCTTCAGATTCGGGAAGTCTTCCTCCTTATAAATGTCTTGGATGGTAGACAACGACATGAAATCATTGGTGAACAATTCATCTCGTAGCTAAGTGTCCCATAGTTATGAGCTCGATACTATGGTAGGTCAGCAGTTTGGACTTTTGGTTGAACTGGTTGATGCTCAATTCAAGTATGGCGTGACCAAGAGAACATCAAATTCCATATATGTGCGAGGGGGATAAGAAAGGGATAATTTAGTATGGAATGAAATTACAGGGTTGAGTATATTGTGGAGATCTCCAGAAGAGCAATGCGTTGTCCGTACTCGGTCGATCTCGATCAAGATATTCACGTTGTACACCACATGACCGGATGTCCTTGTTCGGGTCGATGTGAGGATGACTTTAGAGTTGAGTCTGGATCTCTGGATATGAGCTCCTAGCCTCCTAGGAATAGTTTCAGGGCCAAATTGATCATTTTCCCTTAGAAAAAGGGTTAAGATAGAGTCATGGGACAAAGTTGTGAAGCATGTGAACTTTGGGGTGAATGAGATCCTTAGCGTGACACTAAAATATATTTTTTGCAGAAATTTTCGGTTGACACTAAAAATATTCTGTCCCAACGGCAAAATAAATAAATAAATAAATATTCTTTCTGATTAATGCAAGTCTTGTACGCATTTCAGAATTTACCTGTCAGCAAAAAAAGTTATATATCATGCATATGCATGTGACTTAGTGAAGAATAGCAACCTCGGACCAGAAAAACGAGAACCACCGGATACCAAGACATGCGTGCGACGTCTCTCACCCGAAAGACCACCCTGACAAGTGACACGATAGCTCAACTAAACCGGTTTTAACGAATCACAAGATAAGCACAAAAAGTGTCCCAGAACACAAGGATCAAACAGGGCAGTATCCAGACAAGAAACTTGATCCATCCGCCAACGGGATTGCGCGAACTGAAGCACGAAGTAATCAGTTTTAGCGTTTATGATCTTAATTACTTCCAGAAAAGGTAATCAAATGTTAGTATAATTTAACCCGTCGAGAAAAAGTAGATTAACAGTTTGTTTGAGCTTTAATTTTCCGAACGCCGGCGAATGAGAGAAGACAAGACCGTATTCTTGAAAAAGAGTAGAGAAGACCAAGCGTTGGTCGAATCAATGGATTACCTCTCTGGCCGGGCTGGCGATGACGCCGGCGTCGTCTGGGCCGCGGCGGCGGCCGCCCGCGTCGAGGCGCGCCCAGAGCGCCTTGACCTCGGCCTCCTTGCGCTCCATGCGCGCGAGCCATCCCTGCCGCAGCTTCTCGTCCCGCCTCCGCACGTACGCGTCGTACCTCCTCCCCCTCCCCACCACCACCTCCTCCTCCGGGCCGCCGTCGCCCTCGTCGTCAACGACGACACCGACGTCGTGACGATCGACGGCTACCACGGCCGTCTTCTCGGCGAGGCGGCGCTTGTACCCTTCGAACTGGCGCTCCAGCTCGGCGGCCTGCGCCCACAGCGGGTCCGCGTTGCCGCCGCCGCGTAGCATCGTGGTCGTCGCCATGGCCTTGCGTTTGCTCGCGTCGATGGATGAATGGATAGCTGCTTCGTGCTCTCGCGCGCGCGACTAAGCTACGTATGTACGTACGTACGTAGTGGCAGCCAGGCTGGTTCGACGTGAGAGGGGCTCTTAGATTTGAAAGGGTTTTGATTTGGACGGAGTCTTGTCGTGGGAGCACGGCCGGCCGGCGACGGAGATGGATATATGGGTGCGGGCTTTGCCTGGTCGACGTTTGGCGCGTGCTTGGTACTCCTACAGTACTTGGTAGTCATTTTTGGGCCGGATCTCGTACTGTGGAGATGATGTTCTGGGCTGCGATGTCTATGGCCTGAAATAGACGAGAAGTTCTCCAGAACTGCAACCATCTCGACCACGGGCTGCTGTCATTCCAAATTTCTACAGATCTCGTCCAACAAAAGAGATATAAACGGGGAAGACAAAGTCTCCCCTTCACGTATGTGCCTGATCGGTTTAGTTTCCTGATCCCACAACACCACTAACATAAGGGAATTGCCTCCTAAGCGCAGCTGCGCTATTTGGATGAATCGAGCGCTCACCAAGGCACTTCATCCCCACCAAGCACCCCAATCCGAGCGTCGTCACCAAATCACGCACCAACCAGGCCGTCTCTATGCCCCGCCTCCATCTCTGGCTGCCGGCACGCGTCCATCTTCAGCCGCCGGCGTGCTCCGACCCGTCCCCATTTCCGGCCGTCAAGCGCTCCGCTGACGCCCATCTTTGGCCACAACCGCGCGCCGTCCCCACCCCTTGCTCCGGCCATCATGATGCGCCGTCTTCCTGCATCACGGCCACACGTCGTCTTCCCTGCCCCTCTCCGCGCTCCATGGCGCCCTCGTTGCCGGCCCACACCACTGCGCCGCCCTTCCAATCTTCAGACGCGCTGCTGCCGGGTACGAGCACTGGTCGCGCCGCCATCCCATCGGCGACGGCGCCAATCCCCTCGCCGGGGGCCTCCTCCCGTTCTCACAGGCCACCACGGCACCATCGTCAGCGCGGGCGGCTCCCCTGAGTGCCTCCAGCCGGTCCCGCTCATCCATGGTCTGCTCAAGCTGCTGAAAATTTCCCCCGACGTACTGATCCGCTCCGGCGCCGCGCGCGTGTCAGAGTACCCCGGGAAACCAGCCCAAGACACGCGATGGACCATGCGGAAGCAAGAGCGGCGCTAGCTGGGCGGTGGTTGCTGCAGTCGCAGACAGCACCGCTGTCTTGAACCTCACCGACAGGTCCAGGTCCTGGCCATGGCCATTCTCTCGCAGAGGCGACACGAACTGGAGCGCTCCTTTGCATTTGACTGTGTTACCACGTGGTGTGTCTGCACCCTAGTGGCGATCTCTTGTGCACAATCCACTTGGTGTCGAGAAATTTCATAAAGTGCAATGAAGTAATTTCACAACATCCATAGCAAATTTTATAATAACGGTAAGCAACTATGCGCCAAAGTAATTTGAATATGCTCATCACAACTAAAATCAACATTGGTACGACGTGGAATTTTGGTGTGCGATGATGCAACTCTAACAACAAATAAAAGCAACTTTGACACAAATCGAAACAACTTTGGTATTAGACGCAACAAATTTGTGTGCAATGAGCCAACTACAAAACACTATGTTAGAGTGTGATGAGGCAAAAACAATTTTGATGTGCGCTAAGACAATTTCGTAAAGTCGGTAAGGAATTTTAGTGTGTGATGAGGCCTCTTTCACACGTGTAAAAAATTTCACATTGTTTATTTCGGACGGATTGTTGCCTAAAAATGTATAGGAGTTGCTCAATATTGTCAAATTGTTTTCTAAAATCTTATAATTCTTGCTCCTTTGTTATGCAGTTGCTTATTAGAGCATCTCCAGTGGAACGTGTATATGGAGGTATACCGTCGTGGGAGCTATCCACGTCCATCCACGACGCTATTGGACGTGGGAATAAACACGCCTCAGCCACGCTCGTGAAAGACGAAGCCAGGCAATTGCTCTTCTCCCGCGTCCGTCCGTGCTCTTCTCCCGCGTCCGTCCGGAGCCCATCGAAACTCGCCGGCGGCCACTCCCCTCCGGTAAGCTCTCTCCCTCGTTGCAATTTTTCCATTCCCGCATCTAGCTAGAGTAGAGAGGGGCGGGGGGAGCTGGGGCGCGGCAGCCGCACAGCTCGCCAGATCCGGCGGCGGCGGCGCGCGCCATGGAGAGAGCGGAGAGAGGAGCGGGGGAGGTGAGGTGAGCTCCGGCCGCGGCCCTGTGCGGCGGCGGCGGCCTGGAGGGCAGCGGCAGCGGGCTGGAGGGAGACGGGGTGGGGGGTGGGGGTGGCTGGGCTCGGTTCCCTTCAGTCCCTCTTTGAGCTGAAAATCAGCACTTGCAGTAAGCTTGCAGAGGTTGGTTCGTCCTTGCCTCTCCATGCATCCAATGGTAGTGGTGATGGTGGAGAAGACCATATGGCGATACCTACCGGCTCCTTGAAGATTCGCTATCTTGAAATTGATCTCCCGTCTGTATTGCTTCTTGAGGCGCTCAAGGATCTTTGCCACTTTTCCATGATATGTTCAAAAAATTCTTTTTCTCTCATCTTTCATCCTCACTTTTCCATGATATGTTCAAAAAATTCTTCAATTTTATTGGAAATATTTAAATGAGCATTTCGTTTTCAAGTAATAAGTTTTTGCTAGTCCAGTCGTTATCGCCAAATATGTTTTTAGCTAATCAATTTACTGGCATGCTTTAAGTTTTGGATGTCCCGAGGCCAGTGCTTCATCGTTGTTTGTCTAATGTACCCCAAACTTAATTTAGCTACATGCGGGAATGGAAAAATCTGGCGAGCCGTTTGGAAATATAGCCGTTGAAATATACACGTCCTAATTTACACGTTCCACTGAAAAACTAGGAGGTGTATAATTTAGCAAGGTGTATATGGACGTGTATATGGAGATATACACGTCCAAATTTACACGTTCCACTGGAGATGCTCTTAGTGTGCACATTTAGTCTCAACGCACATCAAATTTGTTTTGACTTATGCCAAAGTTGCTTCTAATCGTCGTGTAGTTGCTTACCCCTGTTTTGAAATTGCTCAATCCCACACAAAAATTCCTTACCCATGTTTTTTGAAATTGCGTCCTCGCACATCAATGTTGCTTATCGTTGTTGTTAAGTTTCCCCAACACACATCAAAATTGTTTCGCTTCGTCCAAACTTGTTTTAAATTATCATGGAGTTGCTTACTATTGATTTAAAATTGTCAACACACACCAAAGTTGCTTACCGTTGTTTTGAAATTTGCATCATCGCATACCAATGTTGCTTATGGCTATTGTAAAGTTGCCCTAATGCACACCAAAGTTGTTTTACCTTGTAGCAAAGTTGCTTTTAATTGCCTTGGAGTTGCTTACCGTTGTTTTAAAATTGTCTCGTCGCATGCCAAAGATGCTTACCGTTGTTTCGAAAGTGCATCATCACACACCAATGTTGCTTACCGTTGTTATGAAGTTGCCCCTAACACACACAAAAGTTGTTTCACCTCGTACCAAACTTTGCTTTTATCTGCTGTGGAGTTGCTTACGGTTGTTGAGAAGTTGCCTCATCACACAACTGAATTGTTTACCACTATTGTGAAGATGTCTCATCACACACCAAAATTCGGTACATGGCAAACATTTTTTGGTGTGCGATGAAGCAACACGATAACAATAACGATATGCAAATTTACAACAAACAAAAGTAAATTTTATACTAGGCGAAGCAAATTTGGTGCATGACGAAACAACCCGATAACATGAGTAGGCATTTTTACTACAAACAAAAGCACATTTTATACTAGGCATTTTTTATAACAAATAAAAGTACATTTGGTATGAGACGTAACAATTTTGATATGCGTTGAAGCAACACGACAATATCAATAGGTAACTTTGGTAGGAAGCTTCGATTGGCATCTTCAGTCGGCAACTTCGGTAGACAATATCGGTAGGCAACTTTTGGTGCAAGAAAAAACAACTTTGTTGTGGGATGAAGCAACCCGACATCATATGTAAACAAATTAGAACAAATTTGGTGTGCGATGAAACAACACAACAGTATCTATACACAAATTTACAAGAAATATAAGAAAATTCCATATGAAGTGAAACAAATTTGACTTCCACTGAAGCAATATAACATAATTTATCATGTGGCTTATGGTTATACTTCTGACCAACATCGTTTTATGATCATGTGTCACAGCTCAGGAAGTTCTTTTCCATCTTAAGATATCACCATATAACCGAGGGATGGTTTACCGTCGGCTATTCTATTTTACCGTCGGCCAAAGGTATAGCCGACGGTGAACCGTCGGTTATCTCCCGTCGGCGAAGCTCGGTTGGCCATTACATGTATAGCCGACGGGACGGTCGGATAATATATTAGCCTACGGTAACTAACCGACGGGCAACTGTCGGTCAAGATTTGCCCACCGGCTATCTGCGGGAACTAAAAATCACTTGTACCCGACGGTTGACGGTCGGATAGTACATATCGGACGATTACTATGACCCGTCGGGTTTATGTCTAAACGACGGTTAATGTGGACCCGTCGGGTTTATGTCTAAATGACGGTTAATGTGGCCCGTTAGTTTCTTTTTAAACTACAATTTAGGTGTCTGTCAGTATTAGACGGTGTAGACAACCCTTCGTTGTTATTATAGATATGGGAGGTACCAAAGCTACATAATCATAGCATATTGTAAAACTGGCATTACATAATTGTGCCACATGGTGCAAAACTAGTAGCATACATTGTAAAACTGGCATTACATAATTGTTGCACATGGTGCAAAACTCAGCATCACAAGATTACTTCGAAACTAAATCTATTTTATCACAATTTTGTATGGTATTACAAAGAGAACAAATGTTTAATCTAAATAACATAAAACTTTAACAATCCTGTAAGGAAAGAAAAAGAACATGGTGTTCTACACATTTTGCTTAAAGCCAATAGGTCAACAAAATCGAACAGACATGACAGCTTGAGAACTTCATTTGGTTGCGTGGCTTTAAGAAGTATCTTTGACTCTACACCACTCATCCAATGCTCAACACCGGAGGTACCGCTCTCATAATTGTGACTTCCTCAATCATCGCTTCACATTCCCTAAAAATATTACCAAACCAGGTGTAAGAAAGATGATAACATGAACATAATGGACAACTAGCAAAAATAACTTAAGCAGGAGAAGTCACACCATTAGACAAACTAAAACATTGTTGTAATCAGGACAGAAAATAGAAGTACTGCTACCACTTGACTCAGATTTTGACAAAAGAATTTAAACTGAAAAACAAGACAAACTGAAACAGATGCAACTCGTGAACTAATGTTATGTTTTGATGTCGCATATAAAGTTCATGTGTTGTTTAACTAACATGAATCCAAAGGCAGACTTGGCACTTCAGATTCTGAACTTTATGCTAGATAAAGTTGTTAAAGAGAATGGAAAATGAGATGCAGGGCTCAAGTTTCACCATGTTCTCTGTGATGTTCGACTAGGCTAGGTACAAGACCTATGTTCGCGCCACATGATCATCTCCACGAGTTGGGGAACTGCTGGACACACAAAAATACAAAATGAACGAATTAGAACTACTTAGATATAGAAGTTAATTTAATTAGATAATGAAACAAACAGATTAACGGAGAGGCATAGAACTAACACTTACGTGGTGTTCTAGCTTCTTTAATGTGTTTCAAATGGCAGTAGGTAAATATATTGTATACGACCACCATTCATACAAACGCTCTTGGTTCAGGGACCAAAATCTATGCAAGAATTAACCAAGAAAATTGCAATCAGATAATGGCAATGGTTGTAAGAGCCTCTGATTTACTACCGGAGAGAAGAAGCACGACGATGCAATTAAGGCAAAAAAATTCTAAGGAACACTCAGATCGGAGAACAGATAGATGGGCGATTGACAGCACGCACGTACCTAGCAAGCAGCGAGGTTGCAGCCCAAGCATGAACCACACGGGATCGGGATCCCGGCGTCGACCACCACCCCACCACGCTGCTCCCATGGAGGCGCTCGAACAGACCGTCCTCTGCTGGCGCCCAACGTCGGGATGCCCGCTTGCACAGGGTGGGTGGAGGAGGCACCGAGGAGGCCGGATCTATGTAGGCTAGTGCAGCAAGCCATACGGTGCTTGCGGATCGGAGCGGCGGCTGGGAGGCGGTGGGTTGTGTTGGCGGCGATTTTGGGGAAGACACGTCTGAGCGCGAGGGTTCTGGTTAGAATAGTAATCGTGCACGTGCAATGCACGATGCGTACTTAGGCAATATTAATATTTAGGTGAGCGAAAGTCAAACCCCCTTTATTGTCCAATTTATCTTATTATTATTATGACAACATTTTTAACTCGTGAAAATCGGTTAACCAATTCAATTAGTCTATACATGCTTGTCGTTAGAATTGTGGCGATTTTCCAATCACCATGATTTAATATGGAGATAGTAATCAGGAAGGAGCGAAAAGGGAGCACTAATCTTTCTCAAGCAGAAGAGATAGCTAAATACCTATCCAATTAAGTGTCAATAAATTTGTAAAAACTATTTTGATGGTTTTTCATTTTGATCCTTAATTAAATAATGTTATTTGAAATACCTGCATTTCTAAAGTGAAATGTCCAAGATAAATTTCAAGTGTACTTAAATGTTAGCTATAATGATGTCTAAAAATAATACTAACTCACCAAGTGACAAACATCTATTATTCGAAATAGTTGCTTGAAGCCAGGGACTGGAAAGCGAAAATGTGGTTTTGCACAGGACACTTCATGATTTCTCTTAATGAGAAGTGCTCGAGTGCTTTCCAGAAACTTTTTTGAACGAATTTTAAAGCACATCAACGGTTGTGTTTAGTATTCTTTTACGTTATTTCTAAATCCCATGTGAACCCAGCGATGTGGAAGAGTTCAAACCCATGTCATGCCCCTAATCACAGCCGTCGGTTTGCTTTACAATTCGTGCAAAAAAAGTTCTTGCAAAGCACTCGAGCATTTCTCTTAATACATAGTGCAAAATATATACATACAGCCTTATCCAGAATCAGCAAAATAATTGAGGTATTCACCTATATCCACATGACCAACAACACAATTAAAACGCATGCAACGTATGTTGTTATACTAAGAGTCTAATACAATTAAATACCAACAATCAACTACATCTATGTTGGGATTTTCGGTGAAAAGAATTGAAATGCCTGAATACAATCGAACTAAATTTTCAATGAAAAAAGAAGAAAACCTTGAAGCAAGCAGGGCACTCCTTTCCAGGCTGCTGGTTGGGCTGCTGCGCTTGATCCCAGGCCTGAAGAGCGATACAGAAGACGCTTTGTCAAACTCTAAGAAGCCAGATGCTCAAACTCACTCTGAGAGGTGAGCACCCCATCGTGCATCCTTCTAAAGAACAGAAAAAACCCCAATCCACTTGTAACTGTAATAAATTGTGGTGTTCTGCTCCTCCATAGAATAGATCGTGCTTTCCTGACAAGATAAACTTCAGTAATTTCTTATGAGTTTTCACTATTCACTACCCGGCTTGTAACTGTAATATGCCAATAGGAAACAACACAAAAAAACACTTTATTTCCACAAATATATACTCCATAAGAATTGAACAATGCAAAAATGAGATCGAATATGCAGTTTGCTGACACCTTTATCACTACAGTCAAGAATAGTTTCAGTAGAGGAACGACAACTACTCTTTTAAACTCTTTTCACTATTTATGATGCAGCTAAAGTCACTTATATTTGATTAAAGGGTATACGCAAGACAATACTTCTGCATAATTTCAGTCACAAGCCTACTCCAAAATCCAAACACATGTTTATCTGACCGGGTGATGACGTGATGCATGAAACAAACAAGCAGCTATCAAATCACACTAAGTAGCAGCAGACTGCATATTTCTGTTCCAAATGAGGGTACCCGGCCACACAAGGCAAACAAGAAAAAATAGTCTAAATTGATCTTACCTTCAGTGACTTCCATTTAGATCCTGACCATTGTGGACAAAGATCCAGCAACTATAGTTCCAGAAACCTGCAGGGTTAACGCTGACAATGTATTGGATTTGGCTTAACTTAAATAAATAGATAAGATATAACTTCCATTAGCAGAGAATAATTACAGTTTTACCAAATAGTTGGCAGTAGAAAAGGTTCAACCTTGGCCTATAATGCACCAAGAAGATATAATTAGTCTTGATAGCATGTGATGCGCTTGCAAGCACCCCGAGATGCATGCTTTGGCTTAATATAAAGGATGCCAACATCATGCTCTGCTTCTGCCCGAGGTGTCTCACTCCGACATGCTGCTCTCATGTCTCACTCCTATGAAAAGAAAACTTGGCGTAGCTGTTGTGATGCATACTTACTATGAAGCATCTTTCAAACATGTCCATTATGCACCAATTTACTTACTATTATAACACTAATATATGGCACAAAATCTTAATGGCTGAAAATAAAACAAGTTCCCGATTGTCATCCACAAAGATGACTATCATAAAAAGCCTTTTACAAACCAAAATAAATGAAAGTAGAACAGTCGAATAATCATATTGGAGTTCAGCTAATATAGAAAATACAATTGATCTAGGAATACTACAATATAGAGTACATGGTAATTAATCTTATCCTAAGCACGCCATCCTGCATCAGGTACACTTCATCACTTAGCTGCAATGCGTTATTTAATTGACTTCTCACCGCTAGCTGCTCGCGAAAAACTGAATGAATTGAAGCCAACACTAAATTACCTTTTCATCTCAAGAAAATATCCAGTGGGAAGAGGTGGCGTGTGGTGTTGCATCAAACACATGGTGAGCATGATAATTACACGATTCCAATAGCCTCGTGCCAACACCTGGACAACCCAATTGCAGAATCTTCGAAAAATGACGCACAATCTGTTTTCTCTGTTTAAACAAGCAAGATTGATACGTACGTCAATACAGCTGGGCAAAGCTCTACGCTTCTTCGATGGAATAATAATCTTAACAAGATGACAAGGGAATAATACTGCAAAACTGAGAGGAACAAATAGATCACTGACCACTATGCCTGCACATCTAAGGAGTCAGGTGTTGCCTGCTACGTTCCTGCAACTACCAAGGTGTGGAGATTCAGTGGCGTCAATCCGTTGCCATTGGCCGCCCACTTGGAGGAGGCCGGCAGCGGTGAGTGGATAAGGCAAGGGCCATGCTATTCTGTTGCATGGGTACTCCGTCGACGTTACTTAAATCATCGTGGTTGCTACCACCATTGTCTGCATGCAAAAAATACATCTTCTAGTAACCTCGAATCCTTCACTCAAGCAAATCAAATAATCAATGAAACATGCATGTAATACCCCCATAATTTATAAATATAGAGCTACAGAGACCCGTGCATGTATATTGAGGAAGATTATCGAAGACATGATGTCAGGGTCAACCAAATCAATGTCATGGACAATGTCAAACAATGTTGTTGCTGAGTTTCTCAAGAGAGCAATCCGTACGTAGTTTTAAGAAATTCAGGGACATAATTCCTCGACTCAGGCAGCCAGATCAGCTTGTTGCCAGTTTTGTTGTACCAAAGATTGGACTGAACTCCTGCATGTGTACATGCGGATGCCATCTGTTTATCTGCTAGGAGAAATAGGGGACTGTATGAGCCGACATCAACACTAACGGGAGAAAGACGTCGGATGGAAGTTCGCAAGATGGAGAGAAAATAAGAAAGGAGGATGAAGCGGCTGTGTGATGAACTGATGATGGAACTTGGATTGGTCATCTACAAAAGTGAGGAATCAACTTCGCTCCCACCGGAAAATTCAATGTTTCTTATATGAAGAATATCTGCAACAAAATCGCTAAAACATTTAAATTTTAATTTGCAACCAGAAATAATAAATGGAAACAGTTACATGACAACTGCGGATAAACTCACTTCTAATGAGGCCTTTTGTCACTACTGATGGCATGAAAGGAAGAGTGGTCGTGATGCAGTCTATGAACTCGTGCTTCAGTAGCATTGTATATGTTTCCAGGAAATGCACTCCCATATTTCATGTAAAAGTCAAAGAAGGAATCAGTTTACCACAAATGTGGTGAAAAATAATTTTTGAGATCCAAATATTGACGGATTCACCAATGCACATTTACGAACACACTCATCCTCGAAGCCATAAACATGCAGCAATGCATCATTCCAGTGGATAGTTTTTTAATGGTAGCATCACTAAATGATATCCAGCTTAGAAAAGGATTCTCTCTTGTGTTACCTGCATGCTCTCATGATTTCTTCGCATTAAAGTTCTACAATCTGGATAACAAACATCATCACCTTATTGCCTGAATAGAATAACCATTCACGGAGGGAATACGTAAACCATTTGATGCCGACAGATGGCACATAATGGTTTGAAGAAATACAAAAGCCATGTTCAGAGCAAAGAAATAAATCTGACAATCGAATTTGTAGTCCTGTTTTTTTACAAAAATGCGCATATTGTGTGAACCCTATTCAATTATTAAGAACTATGCCTCCCAATTATATAAATTTACTCAGTGAATTCTGAAGAACTGATAAAAAATGCATACAAACTGAAGAAATAGGACTAATGTAGAGCAGGATGATGTACAATACCTTCCCTTTCACAAAGTGGATTTCATTAAATCTGCCGCCACTGCTCGGGGATGACGAATCTGAGTTGTTTGTGGTGGTGGTGCCTGGCAGGTCGTTGTTGACGTCTCAGTCAGCGGGAGCCTTCTGGCACTGGCTGGTGCTGGTCGTCGTCGGGCTCTGCCATGGGCGAGACGCAGAGAGCAAGAAGCTTCCACGACACCACCGAATGGAGGTGGTCTTCCGGCGGCGAGGACGAGGTGGAGGGTGCGGGTGGTCTTCCGGCGGCGAGGCCAGGAGGCGGTGGAGACTGCGGGCGTGGGCGGCGAGGCCAGGAGCCGGTCGAGTCTGCGGGTGACGGCGGCGAGGCCAGGATCCGGTCGAGTCTGCAGGCATGGGCGGCGATGAAAGGAGCCGCTTGAGTCTGCGGGCGGGGGCGGTGGACACTGCGGGGTGCGGCGGCGAGGCCAGGAGGCGGTGCGGATGCGCAGAGGCGTGGAGGCGCGGTGGGATGGGTGGCGGCGAGGCCAGGAGGCGGCGCAAAGTCGCGGAGGCGCGGTTGGAGGGGTGGCGGCGCGGAGGCGTGGCGGCGCGGCAGAGCTTCTCGTCGCGGAGAGCATAGGGAGAGTGGGGATCGTGGGCGCTGGAGAAGTTGTTCTTCGCGTGGACCGTTTTCTCACTTTTTTTTTACGGTAGAGGCAAAAGGAGAATTCACAACATACAACATCTGAGCGATCTAGTCCGTTGGATGTGGGGTTGTGAACGGTCCAGATCCTCCGGATCTGACAGACTCTGTCTTTTTATATTAGTGGAGATATAGGACGTGGAGGAGGTTCTGTTTAGATAACGCAGGACGTGCTCCACTAATCCCGGGTTCGGCTAAATTTCATATCGGCCGCGCGGGTCAAAATCCTAAACTTCCGTTCTTTCCTTTTCTGTTCTGCGCCACGCGCGCATTAGTCAAAAATGTACTGCCGGATATTACTATGAACCGTAAGCTATTAGGTGTGAATATCCGAGCGATGTTTTATCCCCGTCGGGTATTTTTAAAACCGTCAGGTATATCGGGTAATAACCGAGTGATCAACTTAAACCGTCGGGTATTAGCTGCACCGTTGGTCATTAAGGTAATAACCGACCGGCCGTCGGTTATTAGAAGTCACCGTCGGAAATATGGGGATTTCTAGTAGTGAGCTTCTACCCAACGGTGTTGTGGTTTTGAACTAAATTGAATGTCATCAAACTTTTGGGTATATTTTCCATCTTCTAAATAAAGTGATCATCATGGAACCTGAAGTTATCAACATGAATCTTTTTTTTTGAGAAACACAATACAAACACAGACGCTCACAAATACGCGCACACACTCACCCTTATGAACGCACGCACAGCCTACCCCTATGAGCACCTCCGAAATACTGACCCGACGGATTGAGTCTTGAGATTGACGAAGTCACCACGGGCGCCTCGCTGTCGACGGGAACGTCGCCTCCCACTGAAAGAATAATCCGCCAAAATGCAACACACAGATGTCAAACCTGGGGTTTGAACTCTGGTGGGCTGAGTGTACAACCACCCTACTAACCATCCAACCACAGGTTGGTTTGCTATGAACATGAATCTTAAGGATAACTCCACTAGATATGTATTCATATGCATCAGGTAAGTTGAGAAGAACTACCTAATCTTAAGGAGAGGGGGTGGGGGTGGGAACCGGCGGCAGCTAGGGTTTCCCCCGAGCCGCTAGGGGAGGGGGACGGGGGCAGCAGGGTTCGAATTATGTGTGTACATTACTACATACTCCCTCCGTATCTTAATGTAAGACGTTTTGATAGTTTAAATTGAACTACCAAAACATCTTATATTTAGTTACACAGGAAGTACTAAACATAATATTTTGACAGGTTGACAACTGCGTCGTCGCAAAGTAGCGCAAGCGGATACAGGGTTCAGAAGTTGATCGATCACAGTATCAAGAAGAAGAACAAATTTAGTTTGCATGAGCTAATTAATTACATCCGTGACGATCATACAAGGACGAATTTCAACAAGATCGGATCTAATTGACAGGTGCAGAAGAGAAGAACTGGCTGTGCTGTCCCTGGAAGATCGGCTGCCACGGCATTGTAATTGTACCTCATCTTCTGGAGCTCTGCTTCTTCCTCGGGAAGATCAGTCAAAAAGGATGCCGCTAGCTGCCCGAAGTCGATGTCGTCGTCATCATCAGAAAGAAGCTGTTGGATGTCGTTGTCGTGAGCTTCGATCGGGAGAGTCGTTTGCTCCTCTTCTTGCACAGACTGCTGCTCCATGTTGTTCTCAGTTTCCATCGGGAGAGTCGTTTGCTCCTCTTGTTGTACTTCCTCCCCGAAAATGTCTTTCCACGAGCAAGGGAGCGGGTCCGTGCCGTCTTCAGCTTCAGGCACCTCCGCCGGCGAAGTGGTGGAAACGGGTGCGGCAGGCGTGAAGAACGTCGGACAATCCTCATACTCCACCTCAGGTTCCGGAACAGGGACGGTGGCGGCGATCCGCATCTTCTTGCAGCAGCTTGACATATCGGCGGCGGAGACCGGCGCTGGCCTCTTGTGCGCGTGCTCGCTCGCGGCCACGGCCACGGGCTCAGCTGGTTGCGGCGCGGGTGCCTGCTCTGCTGGTTCTTGACGAAGAAGCTTGTACGCGTCCGATTCTTGGCGGGCGGCGGCGGGCGGGTTCGCAGCCAGATGGATCCTGCAGAGCACCATCTCCCCTTGGGCGACGACGGCCTCCGGCAGCAGGCACCGGTACTCCTCCATGACCCAGCCGGTGGACACCTTGTCCTTGCCCTTGCCCTTTTTGAACGACAGGTTCCTGGCCTCGCCGATCTTGGTTTCCCCGTCGTAGTCGTAGACGTTCTTGGTGGTGTTGATCACCCAGGTGCCGCCGCCGGCAACGCGCACCCACTGCCCGTGCTTGGCGTTCCGCTTGCAGGTGGTGAAGAAGAAGCGGTCACCGGAGCTGACGGCCGTAGGCACGGGGGCAAACTGTCGGGCGAGGTCCTTGGGCTCGCAGGCGTAGACTTGGGCGTGGCGGATGAGTTTCTCGGCGCCGTGCATCGTCTCGCCGCGGAGGAGGCACGGCAGGAAGTAGCCCACGGCCTCCTCGGGGGTAGGCAGGAAGCGCTGGAGCTTGTACACCTCGTCGAGCCCGTCCATCTCCATGGATCCGCTGCTCCGCTCTGCTTCTAGTTCTAGGTCGAACTGGATGAGAAGATTGGCGGGAGGGAGATTGGTGTGGAGTGGAGAGTGGAGGGGGGTCAGTCATTTATGAAGGATTGAAGGATTTCCATATTTCGAGTCCGAGATGACACTCTACTTCACCACGGACTCGAGTTTCCTAAACTTGCTGCTCCCGTTTCCATCTCTCGGTGCTATATTTTGAATCCGAGAAATCAGTGCCAGTTGGCCAAATCTCTCTTCGCGTTGCGACCGCCGCCGCCGCCGCACGCGTGCTCCGCCACCTACCGATGGAACAGGCTGTTGGGCCACTTCTCCCACGGCGGGGCACCCGCGCTCGCCTACAGGATGTTCGACGCAATGCCCGAGCGGCACACCGTCTCCTACAACACCCCTCATCGCGCGCCTCTTCTACTCGGTGGCCTACCGCGCGAGGGCATACTCGTGCATGCTAAGCGAGCATGGCGGAAGTGTCGTTAGGAGGCCCGACGGGACCACCCTTTCGGCGCTCCTCGCGCTACCGTGGGCCGCGGCGACAGCGAGACACGGGTTCGTCCTGCAGGTGCACTCCCACGCGGTGCGGCTCGGGCTCTGCACGAACGCGTTCGTCGGGGCCGCTCTGGTGCGTGCGTACGAGCTGTGTGGGGAAACGGAAGCCGTGTGCTGTAATGTCACGATCAAACATGTGCACGCAGCGACAGCGTGGGAGGCTGCGGCATGCCGTGGACGGCTGGGTGCATAGTTGACGAGTTCAGGCTAGGAGAGGCTAGCGAGTATCTTGAAGGCGTGCTCCCGCGAGAACGACCTGGGCCTCGGCATGCAGCTCCGTGCCTGTACTTACAAGGCTGGGTGCCTGGGTTTGACTCTCTGACGGCCGTCTGCAGTGCTCCTAGAGCATCACTAGCAGTGTCCTCAAACTGATCAAACCCTCAAATTAACTGCTTTTTTTTAGGGTTGATGCCGAAAGTTGGCGCGGAACAGAGCCCTCAAACCCGTGAAATCTCAAAAAAAATTGAACCCCCAGCCCTCATTTTTCATCCCAACCTGCACAAACACAGGTTGAGAGCCCAATTCACATGGCCCTTCATTCTGGTCAACCATGCCACGCGGGAGGGAAAAATCCCTCAACCGCTCGAGCCCTCCTCCTTTCGTGCGCCGCCGCCGGCCCTCGTCTGCCCCGTCGCCGGCCATGGAGGCACCGCCGGCCCCCGCCCCGAGCACCCCCGCCCCGCCGCCGATTCCCGCGCCCGGCCGCGCCTCTCCCGCCCCCGCGCAGCCGCATCCCGCCCCGGCCCCGAGCGCCGCCGTGGTGGCCGGCATGGTGGCCTCCACGCACGTCGGCTCTAAGAGGAGGCGGGTGCACGTCCTCACAGGCCACGCCGCCGCGCCCGTCGCTCCCGCAGCCGCCGCGTCCGTCGCTCCCGCCGCCGCCATCGCCCCCGCTCCCACCCCCGCCGTCATGACCGCCTCCGTCGCCCCCGCCCCGAAGAGGAAAAAGGTTTCCTCCTTGGGGCCAAAGCATGCCCGAGCGATGAGGAACGCCGCCCCGGCGAAGAAGCCGGTGAGCCGCAAGAAGGCCACTCCTCCGCCACCAAGCGCCAAAGAGGTGGTCGACGAATTGTTGGCCCCAACTGCTTCTTACATGGGACTGCTCAACGATGTCGAGGTGAACATTGGGGCTCCTCCCCTTGATTCATTCGACTTTGAAGTTGAGGAGGAAGAGGATGAGGAGGCAAGTGCGGAGGAGGAAGAGGTGACCGAGATCAATGAGGCGGCGTTCCAAACCGCTCAAGAGGAAGGGGGTTCTCGCCGGCCCATAATCCGCTCATCGAACTACACCGAGGTTGAACATGTTCTTTTGGTTCGTGCTTGGTCCGAAGTTGGGATGGATGCCACTCATGGCATTGGAGACAAAACTCATTATCATCGAGAAAAAGAAAGAGGTGAAGCTTGCACAATTGGAAGCTAGGCGGGAAGATGCCAACCGGAAGGCCGGATTGGAGGAGAGGATGATCAGGCTCAAGGAAGCAAAGGCATGGAAAGAGATCATGGCCGAGGAGTAGGAGCACATGATGATGTCTACGAAGGACATGGATGGAGACCAATTGGCGTGGTGGAAGGAGACCAAGGAGGACATCGCGGAGAGGAAGAGGCTACTGCGTGGTGGTGGTGCGTCGTCTACTCGCCGAGGTGAGTCTCCGATGAGTGGTGGTGGTGACGGAGGTGTGGAGAACTTTGCTTGAGTCACCGATGTGGTGGTGATGATGATCTTTTGGAAGGACAAAATGTTGATTATGTGATGTAAAACTATGAACCTTGCATCATTTATGATCATTTGCAAGTTTGTTTCAACATATGTGTGTTCCATGATTGTGTTTTGCTAATATCCATTTGCAAATATTGTATGTTGTTGTCATTTTTTAGGAAATCCTGTTTTCATGATTATGAGATCCTGTTTTGAAGGTTTGAAGGCTGCCGGCCGTTTTAGGCCTTCAAATTCGCGATTTCTCGGCCCTCAAACTGGCTTTGAGGGTTACCAGTTTGAGGGCACTGCTAGTGATGCTCTTATATCACCATATACCTGAAATGCTGTGGAGGAATGAGATCAGCTGTCAAAGTCTTGGATAGGATGTCCTTTCGGTGGAAGCAGTGAGCTTCTACCAAAGAAACGGGTAGGGCTGGGGAAAGGTAGAACGACTCGACTACTGCCTCACTAGTGTGCTCTCTGCATTTGGCACCCTTGCAGATCTTGAGCATGGGAAGATGGCACATTGCCGTGTCATGAAATCGGGTTTCTGCTCGGATAAAGTTGTTGGGAACACCCTCCTTGACATGTACTTCAAGCGTGCATCGGATACCACGTTTGTGTTTCACATGATGCAGGTGTGTGATGTGGTGTCGTGGACAGCTACAGCTATGATCGTCGGCTATGGGCATCATGGCCAGTCCAGAAAGGCTGTTATGTGCTTCACAGAAATGTTGCGTAATGTCGCTCAACAGCCTACATGACAGAGAAAAGGCATGTCAAGTTATGGAAGCCAAAATTAAGCAAGATCCATTTTGAGGAAGATAGAAACCATATCACGACATTATGAATTGATCGACTAACTGAAAGTTTGAGCCTCAACCCATTCCCCAGCAGATGCATAATTCCCATACAAATGTACAACATAAACACTGGCATCATCCATGAAACTGAAAGCGGTACACCTTTATTAGACTGCATATGCACTAGCATAATTGATACAACAATAGTTGTGATAGTATATAGATTTTCCCCAGACAAGGTATTACAGAGACACAACTCTTTGGCGTTCAATGCACTCTCTATAGACTAGTTGTTGCTTCTACATGACAATTCTAGAAATTCCGCCTTTCGCATTACATGAAAATAGTAGACTCGACTGCAAATGATGCGGCTCTCAATCTAATTGAAGATATGGATTTCGGTTTCTAAATTGCAACGGCTTACATGTCCTCTGTTCATTGTTGTAACGTTGCTGCTTGTCAAATAGGCAGTTGCTTCTTCAGAGACAACACATCGAAATACTTCCAGAGAAAAACCCTCACTGTTTTGACCAAGATTTGTGGAGCACTACCACCATATGAAGTCTTGAATGGGGCAAATACCACCATTGAATTGTGTCCTCCAAATCCAAAAGATTTTCAAGATCACACATCAATACAGGCATCACCATGTGCACCATAGCGGTTCCCAAAAAAAATTGCAGAACACGTATTAACTCCACAATTCTATTGAGATGTTTTTATTTCAAAAGTAACAACACTACTCAGATACAAGCTTATGAGGATATGACCATGCTGCACTGTTCAAGATGTACAACCATAAATACTGAGCAATCGTCCATGAAACTGAAAGCCATACAACTTTATTAGACTGCATTGCACTAGCGCAATTGATACAACAACAAAATTGTGATTGTATATAGATACTCTTACAGACAACAACTCTTTGGCGTTCAATGCACTCTCTATGGACTAGTTGTTGCTTCTACATGACAACTCTAGAAATTCCTGCCTTTTGCATTACATGAAAATAAGTAGACTCAACTGAAACAATGCAATAATGTCGTACAGTGCTCTCAATCTAATCAAAGATGGATTTCCGTTTCTAAATTGCAATGCGCCTCATGTCCTCTGTTCAATTTAACGTTGCTGGCTGTCAGATCGACAGTTGCTTCCCCAAAGAAAACACATTGAAATAACCCAGAGATTCCAGAAAACCCCTCACTATTTTTTGACCAAGAATTGTGGAACAATACCACCAAATTAAGGCTTGAATGGGGCAAATACTACCACTGAGTTGTGTCCTCCAAATCCAAAAGAATTTGAGATACCTGCAGAGCAGTATAAAACTAACATGAGGGAGATGAAGGAGAAATATGGAAGAGCATAATACCGCTACAAAGCATAGGCTTCGGTACTCACCAACATTCACTTCATGTTCAGCTTTCACGTTAGGTACCGTGTCAAATTCAATCGCCTCCTCACGGTTCTGCAATTAAGTTTAGCTCTTAGTTATTCAGGCCATAATGTGCCTTTCAGGTTTATGTTTGCCTGCTAACTGAATTTACTGTGATGTATTGAAAACCAAATACTTACAAACTGGTTTATACTTGGATGCACCAATCCAGTGTTTATCGCTTTAATAACGGCAATGGCTTCCAAACCACCTGCTGCACCAAGGCAATGCCCTATCATGGACTGCAAGAGGAGGACAGGACGACCACATTAAGAAAGGGCAATGAATGCAATGAATCAATATCTTTAAGTAACAAAAGCATGACAGTAGAGCACCTTGGTTGCATTCACTTTAATCCCGGTTGGATCCTTGAAGACTTGCTTGATCGCATTCATCTCTGCCAAGTCACCAGCAAGAGTGGACGTTGCATGAGCATTGATGTAGTTGACCTGCAAATAGCCATTTGCCCAGTTAAACGGAACTTCTTCAAAGCATTTGCCAATCAAAACCAGAAATTTACATTTTACCTCAAGTGCTAGAAACATTATAAAATTCAGAGCTCACTGTATAATTATATAACATCCATGCAGAAACTATTTTCTAAGGACAAGGTAAAACTGTGAAAGGATGACAGAAATAAGCATTAGCAATTTACAATTACATGTCAATTCTGATTACTTACAATGTTTTAGCATAAAAGAGCCAAAGTACACGACTGGTAATAATTTAACAATCACATATAACTGTCACATTACGAAGATAGAGAATATTATATGAAAAAGGGCAACTACAAAATTTGAAGTTTTTAATGTTGAAATATGTTGATTACCTCCTCTGGTGCCACACCAGCATCTTGAAGACTTTGTCTAATGCAAGATGAAACACCAAGACCATCGGCTCTTGGATCAGTCATATGGTAAGCATCACAGTTCACAGCACCTCCTAAGTACTCGGCAACTATAGGAGCACCTCGTTTCATAGCATGTTCTAAGCTCTCCATGACCTGTTGCAAAAGAAAGGATTGAAGTTTTTTAAATCAATATTTCACAGTGAATAGTAATGTAAATGAAATGTTCTTATCACTATGTTTTATAATAGGAATATCATAGACGCGTGGCTAAATAAAAATCTCATTTTCAACTGCAATTAGTGGTTGATCTACCCAAACCCAAGGAAAAATACTACTATTGGACAGATTGTTTAACAATAAATTGTTTCCAGTTTGTAGGCTGCAGGACATGATCATCACTAGAAGAAGGCTTCCAGCAAATGTATGCTGGCACCTTACGCTTACTATAGAATCTGGACTAGAATAAGGTTCACAGAGCACCTTATATACAGTGAAAGTTCTTATCGAACAAAATTGTAGAAAATAAATTAATAGTTTCATTTTACAGGCTGCTGGATACAAACAGAATTTGATCATTACAGTTATGAAAACAGCTTAGTTCTAGTACAGGAATAAAGTTCATACAGCATACCAGTAATCCAGCTCCTTCACCCATGACGAAACCATCACGTTGTTTGTCCCAAGGCCTAGATGCTGTTTTAGGGTCGTCATTTCTTTGTGACAGTGCTCTGCATGCAACAAACCCACCAACACCAATCGGAATAATGGCAGCTTCAGTGCCACCAGCAACCATCACATCCACTTCACCTCTGCGAATATGGTTTGCTGCAGCGTAGAAACAGTAGTTCGAGGTAGCACAGGCAGTTGAAATAGAGTAGTTTGGACCCATGAAACCAATGTCCATGCCAAGCAGGGCAGATGCCATGTTCGTTATGGCATATGGGATGAAGAAAGGAGTTATCTTCCTGTGACCCTTCTCAATAAGATTTTGAACACCATCAGAAAACACTTGAAGGCCACCCATACCAGTGCCCACAAGTACACCAGCCCGAGACTTGTCAATCTGTAACAGAGAGCATTACTAGCTAGCAACAAATATGTGTATCTCGTAATGCAGTAGGAATGTTGAAAACGCATACAGCAGCATGGACAATATTAGACGAAGCCAACAAAGCTACGCTGAACCTTCAAAAAAGATACTCCCTCTGATCGGTTTTGATTGTCGCTGGCCGTATACATATTTCTACTACCGTAGGTCACCTTCTGCGTCAATCATTCCTGACCGGAGGTAGTAAAGTTTTTGGTACTATAATAGAATAGAACATCATGTTAATTTCACAAGCTTATTCTCTGGTTCATTATAACATTTTCCACTCAAAATCATTGTTTATGCAATAACCACTTGGTTTCTAATTGGAATATATACCAACCAAGCAAAGTTGAAGTGAAATTCTTACTGAAGAGCATATTGGTTCATGATCTACTGAAATACTACCCACACAGATCAGCGTATTGCTTTAGCCAATCCAGATAGAGCTGTACCTGTACCGGTGCATCTGCCTACCACAAAAATTATGCAGAAGACATTGATGTAGCTAACATCCTGGCACAAGTAATTCATGCCGAGATTATATGACAATTTCTTGAGACTACACTCCCAGCAGCTTTTTTAAGAGAGTACTCATCTTGATCTTAAGATTAAACACAACTACCCTTTTTCCAATAAAACAAGTTATCACAATATTCACTCTCCCAAAGTATCAAATAACTGCTTAAAGAACCTAATCAAAGAGCATCACACCCGACGTAGAAACCGCAACCACAGTGCCATTATGCTTTTAGATGCTCAAGAACCGCCCCTAGGATCATTTTCCAACTGTTCATCTTTGCCAAGATCAGATGGCATGTCACCGTCACTATTCAAATTCCAACGACTCACTCTCACTATCAACTAATTATTCTTGGGTTTGTACAAGCACTCCTACTATCATTACAGATCACATCTCGAACCAAAGAAAAGTGGGGAGAAAACGGTCACCAAATCTATTAAAAGTGGGGAGTAGTATTAAACCAACCAACAGGCACTTTAGCTACCAGCTTTACTGGATGATAAGAACTAGTCTAGTAGAATTGCAAAACGCTATGCTATTTTCAGCTAGCGCCTGATCCAGCAGCTAAGTGAAGGGCGCAGCATTGGAATCCGAGCTGGGGTGGGTCATGGGTGAGTGCGATACGGACCTTCTCCATGGCGTCGGAGCCTAGCGCGAGGCCGGCGGCCTCGAGCGCCTTCTTGCCGCTGACGATGCAGTAGCGGAGGCAGTCGTCGAGGCGTCGGTCGTTCTTGCCGTCGATGTATCCCTCGGAGGAGAAGCCGTGGATCTGGCCGGCGAAGCGCGTGGGGAACTTGGAGGCGTCGAAGCGGTCGATGGGGCCGATGCCACTCTCCCCGGCTAGCAGGCGGTCGTAGTAGGCGTCGACGTCGTTGCCGAAGACGGAGACGAGACCCATCCCGGTGATCACCACCCGCTTCTTCGGATCCGTCTCGCGCCGGGGCGGCGCGGCCGTGGCGGAGGCGGAGGCGCGGACGGAGATGCGCCCGGGCCGCCGCTGCCGCGGGGTCGCCGGCGCCACGGAGGCGGCGGCGGTGGGGACGAGGAGGCTCTGCATGGCTGGGGGCGGGGGGGCGGCGGCGGGGGGGCGATGGAAACGAGGCTGCTCGCTCTGGCGCTGTGCTGGCTGCGAGGTGGGAGTCGAGGTGAGCGTGCGTATGTATGTATGGAGGGTGGGGTTAGGTGGGGCCCACCAGGGGGGGGGGGGCGGGTTGGATTTGATTTGGGGAGCCTTGGAGTCGACGCTGGGATAAATTCGGCGGACAGTGCGATGCTGCGGCGCCCTTGTCCTCGTCTCGTTGTTTCCAGCCTTTTTTAAAATTATTTTCCACGAATATTAAATCAACAAAGAGTACGATTACGTCGATTATAAAATCAAAACTAAAATAGACTAGCAAATCTATAAGATCTTCAAGCCATTTTTTCATCCATGACACAATCTTGTACTTTTCTGAAATCAGCCGTAAAACAACGTCAAAACCACAAAACCACACAACTACGAATACCACCGAAGTTTCTCCCTTTTTTAATTTTGAGTCGCAATGCCAAGGCTTTGTGCACGCACGTAGCCATTAAATTAATCAAGCAACATCGGCAAGAGTACCACCACTGATATTACAGGGACAAATAACCGAGCCAATTTGTCGATGACGCTGGGAGTCGAGAGAACGAATCACCATTGCCGAAGACGTAGTAGCCGGGATAGATAACGCGAGGACAAGCCTCCTCGGGGCAACCATGAGAAATAATACAAGATTGATCTGGCGAAGTAAAGATCTGAAGAACCATACCTGGACAACTTTAATCTTTCAAAGCCACCATTGACGTCGAGAAGGAGATCTCGCCGACGACTGAACCGCGGAAGATCACTTATTGCAAATGATGCCATCTCCATTGACAAAGAAAATAATAACCAAAACAAAGATCTAACATTAAGGACCCCTGTATAACGCTCTGCGCAGGTCCGAGGTCCCCACCCCTCATAGTGCCAGAGAGGCACCTAGAGGAGGTGAGAACCCGTCAATTCGTAGAAGAAGGCGACGATAAAGTTGCAAATGACGCCGGTGGCGACGACTAGGGTTCTTTGTTTCCAGGCTTGGTTGTGGTTCTTTGTTTCCAGGCTTGGTTGTGGTTGTGACTCAAGAAATTATTATTGCTCCGTGTCAATTGAAAATTACTCACTCTATTCTACCGTACAATGTAAAGATGTTTCAGATGTTACATATATCTTATATATTTAGACTTAACAAAGAAACATATTATATATTAAAACGTGTGTACATATATGTGTATGTATATAAATATGGAAAAGACCTAAGATATTTTATGTTGGGTAACCGAAGGAGACAAGTACTCATACTGATTTTGAACTAATCCTAGTAGTATCCTCCTTAGAATGGATCAACACGGTGAGTATGTTGAATTTCTAAGAGCCGGTAGACGATGTAAAATAGGACACCACCTTTTTTATTATAGGGCGCTATTTTTTGGGTTTTAAAGTATATGAAATCTGTTTTTGGTTGAGTTTCTGAGAGCCGGTAGATGCCGTATGTATTTTACGGCACCGAAAAACTAGGAGGTACAATAGATAATGTAAAATAGGGCACGGAAACACATATCCATCTCATTCATACATCTGAATATTTAAATGCACAAACAATATCAAATTAAGTCTCGATAATTGAAAATCAAATTAAACACACATAGTTCATTGATTTTCAAATAAAATATAACAACAAATTCATCATCAAATTTCATCACATATAATATACAACAACAAATAAATCGATGAAACTATTGCCGACCATTCCAAGTCCACCACTCCTCCATCAGATCTTTTTGAACGTCAACATCTCGAACCATCATGCGCAAGGCGGCAGTCATCTTCTGGATATTGCTATGTCCTAGAAGGCCGACAAAAATCCTCATCTCCTCGAAGTACCGATCATGTTGCTTCACGGAGTTGGCAATGAGTTGGAACAAATCTTTCGACATCCTAAAAATATCGCTCTGAAAAGACTGAAGTTGGTCCAAAATAGTTGTGCATCAGCTTGTCGTCGGCATAACGCCGCAATCGACGAATTGTCTCACGGCCCCAAACCGAGTCGACGGCATCACGCCTCAATCGAGGAAGCGTGGTGGAGGCTCGGTGATGGTCGACGACAGCCAGGCGGTCGGCGGAGCTTCCATAGCTCAAATTGACCGACGATCAGAGGCAACCGGTGAGCTCGAATCCAGATGCGGGGGGGAGGGGGGATTCGGTCACAGAGGAGTTCAAGAGGGGGTGGGGAAGAGCGGGGACGGTGTGGCGCCAGCTGTATTCATCCGTGGAGGACTGGGGACGCGAAGCGGCAGCGAGCGGGTCGGATGTGGGAGGAACGGGGCAGCTTCAGGACGACAGTTGGCCTGCGCGCAACAGGGGGGTGTTTTTGGGTAGCGCTTGTGGTCACCATAACCAAATTTTGGGGCATATCCAAAAACAATTAGATCAACGGATAGGGATACATCAATTGCTAGAGCAAGTTTTTTTTTGGTTTTGGTGATGTATAAATCAAATTTTATTGGGCATGTACCCTAGAATACATCATCTGCTAGAGATGCTCTAACAAGAAATCGGGGAAACTACTACTCCTTCTCTAGATGCGAACTATGGCCTCTTCATGATGATAACAACAATCCTTGTGTAAATTTGACTCTCCAAGAGAATACTACAACCCCTCCCACCAGAATCGTCCTTGTAGGCGGCTTAAGAGGATCCCAATACTAAAAACCAGAGAACCCAAGATTTGCTTCTCCTAAGCCGATGCAGATTGATATGCGACTGAGCCTGTGTTAGGACTTAGGAGATTGGGTGAAAGACCATATCTCGTCTGTGTGCCGTGACTAGCGATAGCGATGGTTGTGATTGTCGTTGACCTTATTGGAGACATCGCACATTGTTGCCGTACCCATCCCGCCCAGATTGGACGAAGATGTAGCTCTACGTACCCTTTAATATTGTGTCAACGGACGACGGTGGGGCCTCGGTGTTGTATTCTCTCTTGAGGGCTTCATCTTTCCCTAGATTGTGAAGATGATGCGCGTTGTTGTTGTCGGGGTTATGGTTAAGGGAATTTTCTCGGTGTCAATAAAAAATTATTCGATTCTAAATTTCATTGGATTCGATCCGGTATCCATCACGGTTTCAATCAAGAAAACGGGGAAACTACTTCTCCCTCTCTAAATGCAAACTCAAGGTCTTTTTAGGATGATAACAACAATCCTTCTGTAAACTTTCACGAATGATTTGAATTTTTTGCGTATTGAACCAAAAACCATGTGCTAAAAAGAACATTATTTTAGAAAATTTGGTTTCTAATAAGGACCAAAATTTCCTCGAAGACGGTTTAGCCCTCTATATTTGGTTTTTCCTACAAGCTTGTTTTCTCCTATATTTGAATTGTAGGGCTTGTTGAGTGTTATTGGAATACTTCAAAAAAAGAGCTCCCAAACGGGCTCGTAATATTTTTGCCCTATTAGGGTTACTTGTAAACAAAGTATTGCGAACAAATGTCTCTAATCCAACTTCTCTTTGTCGACGATCAGTTGGAGGGCACTTGCATTGCTTCTCTTCGCCATAGTCGTGTCCATGGGCTTCAGCTTGTTTATGACAGTGGACTTGCCTCTAATCGACATATGTTTTGGTTCAGCGGCGCGTCTTCAACTTTGCGCCAAACTGGACTTATATATGGCTGGTTTTTCGATGATGGTCCCAACGGCCGAACTGCGTCGACTCTTTCTGTTGTTCTTTTCCCTCCAAATCTCTATGTCTGATTTGTTTTGGTTGCATGATCCAATTTTGTCAGATTTCGCGTAGCGCTTAGAAGCAGGCTCAGGCAACCGACGATCTATCTCTATCCAGCGAAACCACAGCAAAGGGAACGGGTTTGGCGGAATCAGCGGGGAAAGAAGACCCTGTTGAGCTTACTATGGACTTGTTTGTCCAATGCAAGGAACCTACGATCTATTTATTAAGTGCTTTTTACAGGAAGGAGTAGCGACCAATACTGTACTGCACAAATATTTAACCATTTTCTAGTGTTCTACTACTATATACTTGTTTGTTTAATGCATCCAAATTTCTGATTAGGGGGCGATTTCAGTTTGTCTTCACAGTGATTAGGGAGTCTGATAGGCGTAATCTCACCGGCTCGATTAAAAAAAGTTACGGTAACAACCCATCCATTTTTCATCCTTTGAACCAAACAACAAAATGGCTTAAGGCGAATTACATCCTCTAAACTAAGCACAAAGATCATTGAGCGTACGGAACCCTAGTTGTGTCAGCCTTCCTTGTATGTGCTACAGTGACTACATGAGAGCATGGCGTGACGGACGTTTGTAGAATAAATCTCACAAGGTTAGTGCATGGACAAGGCAGAGGGGAAATAGTTGAGGGGGCATAGTAGGACGGCCTAGTGCGTTAGATGTCTCAGCCAGTCTCAGCCAATCGGTGCATGTTGTAACTTTGCTTATACAGTACTAATTCCTGGTGTCTTCTATGCCTAGACCTATGAAATTCAAACCCCCTAGTGTGTACGGACACAAGAAATTTGATTGCATAATTCTAAAACATAAAAGTAAATGAGAAATAAGCTGGCTTCGGGAAGTCTTGCTCCTTATAAACGGCTTGGTTGTAGGCGACGACATGAATGCATTGATCATTCGGTAGCTACAAAATATCTTACTCGTCATGTATTTAGTTAAGAGTGCCACCCATCAAACATAAAGTGGAGAATGTATATCCAATGGATTATTTTGTACATAAGAAACAAGGGCAAATTATTTGAAATATCGTACTAAAACCATATAATTCAGAGAGAGTGATAAGAAAAATCTAATTAGGGTGGAAAGAAAGTAGTGGGATTGAGAAAAGATTGTGGAGAACTTAAGAGGGTTGTGTGGTAACATAGTGCACAGTTCTGGATCAAGATATTCAAGTTGTGCATTGTATAATCATGTTCATGTTTGAACCGACAGGAGCAGAACCTTTTAAATTTTGCAAACAGACATGAGCACCTTGTAACAGTCCAAGGGCCAAATTGACCATTTTCCTAAGAATTTGGATAAGATACAGTCATGGGAACAACTTGTAAAGCTCTCCCAGTCTTCCTGTGAGATCCTTCACAACCTCCTTCACAAGGTATTTCATGGGTTCTTGTTTGCGGAGAAAGATAGAGTTGTTTGATGCGAGCGCTTTAGATCTCTCTCGGTATTCTCTGATCATTCTTGAGGCTTTTGTTCAATCATTTGTGTAGACAATGTTGCTTCAAGATCTTCGATGCCATGTGCTCCCTCCAACTTCTCTTTGAGATGATATGTTGAAGGGCATTGTCTTCGCTTATCTTCGTCATAGTCGTGGCCATGGGCTTCCGTTTGCCAATAACAATGGAGTTGCTTTTAGTGGGCGGATGTCTTGGTTCGGCAACACATTTTCAACTTTGCTTGATTTGGAATTAAATTGTATTGTTTTCATTGCTTGTTTCTTGCATATGTATCTCTCCCTCGTCTGTAATGGTGTTACTTTTATCTTTTCAGTATACATGTTGCCAAGTGATGTAGGCATACCCTTGTGGGTTTTGTGAAAGTCGTACCTTGTAGTATTTCTACCTTGATTGATCATGTTACATTCAGTAAACCAATAAACCCACTTCGGTTAAATTTAGTATTTTTCTCATTTTGTGAAGGTCATATGCAAACCCCTATTCTTCCCTGGCCAAGAAGGATTTATTATCGTGTTCCTCTTTCTTGACAACTGGAGAGCATGGCATAACTGATGTTTCTAGAATAAATCTCCTAAGTTTAGTGCATGGACAAGGCAAAGGGAGAATAGTTGAGGGGGCAGAGTAGGAGGGGCTGGTGCGATGGATGTCTCAAGAAGAAGATGCGTACATGTTGTAACTTTACTTATCCACTAGTAATTCCCGGTGTCTTCTATGCCAATACCTATGGAATTCAAATCCCTTGTGTGTAGAGACACAAGCAATTTGATTGCATAATTCCAAACCATAAAAGTAAATTAAGAAATAAGCTACTCCCTCCGACCCAATAAAAGTGTCGCAGGAATTGAACCTGCTACGTACAAACAGATGCTTACGCTGGCGACACATTTTGTGTATCGGAGGTAGTATCTATCCTTTGCCACATAAAGTCTTGCTCCTTATAAAAGGATTAGATGTAGGTAACAACATGAATACATTGCTCATTCGGTAGATAAGAATCTCTTACTAATTATGTATATTGTTAAGAGCGCCAACCACAGACCATAAAGTGGATTCCATAGCTCCAATTGGTTATTTTATTTTGAAGAAACAAGCGCAAATTATATGAAACTCCATACTAAACCATATATATAGTTCATAGAGAGTGATAAGAAAATTTTAATTAGGGTGAAAGAAAGTAGTTGGATTGAGGAGAGATTGTGGAGAACTTAAAAGGGCTGCGTTGTCAAATGGTACTCATTCTTTTTTTGAACATAAATGGTACTCATTCAGTTCTAGATCAAGATATTCAAGTTGGAAACTGTTTGATCGAATGTTCATGTCCGAACCGAGAGGAGCACAACATTTTAAAGTTCCCATCCAGATATGAGCATCTCAGAACAGTCCAACGGCCAAATTGACCATTTTCTTCAGCGAATAGGATAAGATATAGAGTCATGGGAACAAAATTTAAATCTCCCACAATCTTCCCCTAGATTCGCATAAGCTATTCCATGGGTTCTTGCTTATGGACGAAGATAAGCTTGTTTGATGCAAGCGCTTTAGATCTCTCTTGGTGTTCTCTACTCATTCGTAAGCCTTTTGTCCGATCATTTGTGTAGATGTTCTTTCAAGATCTTTAATTCCATGTATGTGTTCACCCTCCAACTTCTATTTGAGACGGTATGTTGGGGGCACAGAAATA
Organism: Poa annua; assembly: GCA_026929855.1. Classification (NCBI taxonomy): domain Eukaryota; kingdom Viridiplantae; phylum Streptophyta; class Magnoliopsida; order Poales; family Poaceae; genus Poa; species Poa annua. The sequence goes on from CM049437.1 coordinate 3,355,617, forward strand.
ACAGCAAGCACCTCGGAGTCGAGATAGGCGAGCGGCGAGCCACAGAGATAAACGGGGATGATTTGCTTCAGTCTACTGGGTGAGCCACATAAATACCCGGGGATGATTCGGTTCAGATTTTTTTTCTTGTATATTTGAGACAGTGAGTCTCGATGTGTTTACCTAGGGTCGTTCCAGCATATCATATTTCCATAGAGGGAACCATTGCTTTTCCTCGGTTTCTCCGTATAATATGCAGCCTTGAATAGGAGGAGCAACAAGGCAACAAGGAGGCGTACGATCATGGCCACGGGGTACCGCAGGTGGGTGAGCCGGCGAGCTACCTGCACTACTGCCTCGTTGGCGTGTTCGTTGGTTCATTGAATTCGACGTGCCCGACGATGTAGATGGCTGGACGATCCAGCAGGAACTGTTCGGCGGATCAGTTTTGCCGTCAGATAAATGTACCGCCACCGATGTAGTACTGGTACTGCACGTTTCGCTTTCGGTGCAATTCAGTTCACTCGCCCCGAATCGAAAAGTTACAAGCATATGGTTCCTTTCATCTGCAAAATTTCACGCCGTTTCGTTATCTTTTTTTTTTTACCGTAACTTCGGCGGGCAGCCAGAGTGCCGGCCTGAACTTTTATAACTTTTAATCACAGGATTGTTCCGTGTGCATTACAGAGGGTTGGAGAAGAAAGGAAAAAATAGCAGTGCAGCCTACGGTGGCTCAAATGAAATACACCAAGTTTTTAGAGCAGTAGCGATGGTGGTCGACATGCATCGATGTGCCCACAGGAGGACATCATCCAGGCAACGGTCACGAGCAACATTAAGGGGCTCGTCGATGTTGTTAAAAATCTTCGTGCTTTTGGATTGTCCAGGCCACGGCTGTGCACACCGTGGATTCGGTAAAGCTGCGGCAACGAGCCTCCCAGAGGTCTTGAATGGTCTGTAGTTGGCAGGAGGGGTCATTAGAGCAGAATACGCTATTAGTACTGGGCCGTAAGCGCTCGTTGTCCCGGTCGCAGGCACGGAACAATGTGTTCGGGATAAAAAGGGGTGGCCTTTTATCCCGGGCACGCCACGACCCGGGACAACATGCGGATCCACGTGGCCGCGGTAGAGAGTATCCGTCCGGGGACCTGTAATACGAACCGGGACTATATATTTTTTGCTTTTTTTTTGTTTCTTGTTTTCTGTTTCTTTTTCCTATTTCATTTCCTGTTTTCTGTTTTCTGTTTTTTTTTGTGTTTTCTCTTTTTCTTTTGTGTTTTCTGTTTTATCCTTTCTTTTGTGTTTTGTTGTCGATATTCCTATTTCATAAACATATTATACGCCACTTGGTATATAGAAACATTATCATTATTACATGGAGTACTCCGAATCTAATATTTACAACCGGCCAGGGAGATCATTAGATCGATGACATAGATGCACTATACCTACTTTGGAGCTGCTTTAGTACTGCGTTCGACCTTCCTCTTTGGAGCCGCTTGAGTACTGCATTCCGCCCCCCTCTGAAGCACATAGTCCATCAGAAAGCATGACACCTCCTCCGCAATTCGAAGTAGGCGGTACTTTGCATCTAGCCGGTTCCGGATGTTTTCAAACTGTAAAGGAGAGATCAACAACATTAATTTATCAATCATTATAAAAATAATTCCATTTGAAAAGTGAACAAAATTGAAAGAACAAGTTTAAATATATTCTTTACGTACAGCTTGCTATTCATTCCGCCGCTCATTTATGTGTGAACGCATGAACTCGCAGACATAGAATCTACATAAATTAGTGCCTTGTTGCTGCTTCGCACACTTTAAGAGAGAATATGATAGGATTCAATTAAATAATAATAGAAGGTACTAAAAAATGGTATTGGGACCTAGCTATGACTACTTACCTTTTCTAATTTAAAAGTTAGATCCTTACGTACACCCTTGTGGAATCCGGTGAACTTATCCCAAACCCTGCACGGTATAGAAAATGATTAAATAAGTTATTAATTTTCCTATATTAGAACGGAACAGGCCGGCTACGTTAATGATTGAAATTAACTCTAAAGCATTAGTTACATGTCGATTAACTTCTCGAGCGGTTTGCTTAATGGGTCGTATATGCATACTTTTGCCCGTTCAACCTCAATCTCAATCAGTATACAGTGATATCTGCGCATGTTTATATACGTTAATAACTCATCAATTACACTTAATATCGAGTAAGCAAATTAGTGAATATGTACAAGACAGTAAATAACTCACCGGAAGTTGTAAGGAAATAGTATGTAGGTTTTGTAATATTGCGGCATTAAGTATGAGAGCAAAATCTCCTCCGTTTTCTCTGGTTATTTTAATATACCATAATGATGAACTCGATTTGGGTCAATGAACCCAACGTTATTATCAGCTCCAAGCTTCCGAGCTTATATAATCTTCAGTCTGCATAATAACATAGTAGAAAAGGATAATTAGAGGCAATGAAAAACAAGCTAAGCTAGAGAATTAATGACATGCATAATTTAATCACTTACAAACGATATGCACTCATGATAGATTTGTCGAGGGCGTCAAAATTGAATAACTGGAATAATTCTGGGAGCTCAATATGAAGCTCATCATCACTTGGGTCATAATGAGACTTTTGAATTTTCGCATAGATATAGTCTCCATCATTATGGGCCGTGTAAAACATGTACCAGTCATGTAATTGGTGCATTCTTGCTGGTAGTAAACGCAGGTGAGAAGGGTCGATCAGAGGCTGCCCTCTAACATATTGTCGCGCCCTTTTCGCAAACTCGACAGTTTCGCCCGTTTGTAAGGCGCGAAGGTATGAAACAGACATATCTAATTTTTTTAGCTTGCTTCTCAATTTCTGTCTCCTCTGCACCACTTGGCAACACTCTGAGCGCGGTGACCGATTGTACCGCCTGAAGGGGATCGCAGGCAGAAAACAATAAATTTTCTAACAACGATAATCTTAAATTAGCCAGCATCTATACTATGCAGATATAGTAATACGGAGGAGATCGATATACATACCCTTGTAGACCAAAACGCGGGGATTATGCTCCCGCACAAGCATTGTCGATGAAGCCGACGAAGACGACCTCGAGGTCGTGTAGAGGAAGAAGACCTCCGAGCACCACTAGCGTGGCACCTCGCAGGGATCCACACACGTACGGTGAAGACGACGACCTCCGGGCTCCGATCCAGGGACGAGCAGCGGAAGACTTGGACCGGAAGACCAGCAGCACGGCGGTGTGCGTATGGTGGAGAGAACTTCACCTTGGCGCAACTCCAATGAAGGAATCACGTTTCAAGGAGAAGAAGAGAGAGAGAGAGATTGGTTGTTCTTTTAAAAGCCAAAGGGGGCACCTCTATATATAGGTGGAGGGGGGCTGCCAGCCTTGCTGGCTGGGTGGTGTGGGACTATTCCCACACTAGCCCGCCCCCAAGGGGTGCGCCGGCCCTAGGTGGGCCCCATTTGGCCCACCTAGGGCAGCCCCCTTCCTCATGCGCACCTAGGGGGGAAATTCCCCCCTATGGGCCTTCTCTCCCATGGGAAGGCCCTATGGGCCTTCTCTCCCATGGGAAGGCCCATTTTAGGTGGGCTGCCTTTTAAATTCCGAAAATCATTAAATAAAAATGTATTTAACTATTAATTACACTAATTAATATTAAACACACATTATCTAATTTATTCCGGCTCCGAAAACTATTTCGTCGCTCTCCGATCTTCATCGGATCTTTCCCGGGACGCTCCCGGTGCTATCTTCTAATTTCTCTTCCGGTAAACTTGTCGACTCCCCTTAAGTGTGTTACACTAGCGGTTCGAGATCTCGCCAGACATGATCAAGACGCGCTCTCCGATCAATGACTAATTCGTGGACCTTGGATACCCAGAATTAATCCCTGTGAGATAACGAATAACTTTGTCGTTCGAACCTAGACGTCGAGTCTTAAACCTTTTGCCATGACGATACTTAGCGTGTCCGAGGCTCGTTCATAGATATCGCGATACCTAGCTTGATCTCATTACCGACAACACTATCTTCTACTCGTACATGATATTATGTACTGGTGACCTAGTCACATGCTTGCAAACTTATTTGACATAATCTCACCGAGTGGGCCCTAGAGTATCTATCCTGCTATGCGGACTGGCAAATCCCGCTCTTGATCCCTCGTCTCAACATACTCCCTTCCGATACCCGAGAGGGACACCTTTATTGTCATACTATTAAGACATGACGTTTGATGCAATCAAAGTATCCTTCAGGAATAGCAATAAGAGTTGATCTCACGGTCAAAGGCGTAATGACTACGTCCTACAAATATTAGGCATGTCCATCACATCGTTCTACCAACGATATGACTCCATTGTCAACTGACACCATGTCACATGATCGGGAAACCTCGATCATCGATTGCACAATGAACTAGTCACGTAGAGGCTACTAGGGACCAGGTTGCCTTACGTATCACACGTGTATTAATGTTTCCGCTTAATACAGTTATAGCATGACACAAAAACGTATTACGAACAAATGAGATATGATAAATAAAACACTTTATTAATTGCCTCTAGGGCATATCTCCTTCACCGCCTGCATTCCGAGCTGGGGAACGTCTCTATTCTTGTTTGCACCCGCAGCCCGTTTTCTTCGTTCTTCCCGCACTCTTCTATATGTACGCACCAGAACGCGTACATAGTCATCGTCCATGTTAATCTGATACTGCGATGGCTGCGTAAGAAATTCATAGGCCCACTGTATCGCTTCCGGAGAATATACCGGCTTTGGCGGAGACTTCTTCCGTGTCAAGGATAACTGGGTAGGAGGCGGCGGAGAAGGCGGCGGTGTCATCTTCCTCGCTTTCTTACCCGAACCGCTCTGCAGAGTACTAGTCGACGCTGCGGTGGACTTCCGCTTATTTTGCGGCGGCGGAGTTGGCTGACGCGGCGGCGGAGATGGAGATGGACTGGCGCCTTGGTCGTTGTTGTCGTTGTCGGGGAGATCCGGACTGGCATGTGGACTGGGAGGGGGATTGCTTCTAATGCAAGTTTGCTTTTGCAACAAGTGTGGAAACACGATGTATACCTTCTTCTATAAGCAGGTAGTCTTGCAGCCATATCTCAATTCAATCTCGTCTTCTCCCGTAGGGTAGTCCAGCTTTATTCCCTCATATCCCTTCATTACCTCATCAACCGCGACAACAGCATAGCCATCTGGAATCGGGCGACAATGATAAGTTTCATCTGGTTTATGCGGTACGGCATAACCGTCCGCCACCTTCACAGTTATGTTCAAGCATGGCACATGTAGCTCGCACAGTTCCTGCTGACTGATACAATCCACGGGGTGACAAGGACCCGAGGGGGAACCTGGGCGAACGAGCTCCGTGGAAGCCACACTGCTTCTCTGCATAGATTTTGGACCAGGAGAAGGATCTTCGTGCGTCTCAGATTCGCAGGAATTTCGTGGACGCCGCCTCTCAGCCTTGAGCTCAGCTATCTCCTTCTCGTGCGCTACTAATTTATCTTCTACCTTCTGCATCCGGTCTTTCTCAATGTTCTTCTTTCTCGCTCGGCTTCTGTAAGACCCGACATCTAAGGGAAACCCAATCTTCCACGGAACGGAGCCGGCGGTTCCTCGTGTTCGTCCACTGTGTTAAGCATTCCCAAGGGCTCGCGATAGCTCGTCATTCTCTCTGTTTGACTGGAACGTGCCTTCCTCCACCTCCTTCATTACGTCTCTGATTTTTTTGACAGGGTCTAGTCCGTTAAAATACATTCCCCTGTTTCTGGGTGCAACTTTCCACCAATGCCATAGAACCAAGCCTTAAGTCGTTCGGGCCAATCCAATGTCTCGAACTCTATATTTTTAGCCGCTAGCTCATCCTCCATTTTCTCCCACTTAGCCTTGGCCGACCGATAGCCACCTGACCCCATAACATGGTGATATTTCTTCTTTGCTGCATTTTTCTTATTTATCTCTGACCTTTTCTTAGATTCAGTCGATAGCTTGTACGCCTTAAAAGCGTCCCACTCATGTTTTATGTTTTCATAGATCCCGACGAATTCTGGAGTCGTACCTTCAGTTACCAACTTGGTTAGCCGAGCCTGCAGCCCCGGGGTAGAACTACTCGCTCCTCATCGTAGGAGTCAGCAACGGCGATGGAGATGGCGGTGGAGTTGATGGAGATGGCTCCGGGGGCAATTCCCCGTCCCGACAGGGTGCCGAAACAGAGACTTCTGTCCCCCGAAACTTGTCTTCGATGGCGGCGGCGCAGCGGAACTCTTCTCGGGAAAAGGCTTCGGTATTAGGTCTTATTTCGTCGAGGGGTATTTGTAGGCGAAAGGGCGAAGACGATGGAGCCCCGAGGGCCCACACCATGTGGTGGCGCGGCCAGAAGTGGGGCTGCGCCACCACCAGGTGAGGCCGCCTCGGTCTTCGTGTTCGTCTCCTCTTCGGTGTTCTGGATGGTTGCGGGAAAAATAGGAGTTTTGACTTTTCTTTCGTTCAATTCCGAGAATCTTTTCTTGACAGTTTTTCTGAAACAAAAAACAGCAGAAAACAGGGAACTGACACTGCGGCATCTTGTTAATAGGTTAGTCCCAGAAAATGCATAAAAACCATATAAAGTGTATATAAAACATGTAGCAATTGGTATAATATAAACATGGAACATAAGAAATTATAGATACGTTGGAGACGTATCAAGCACCTACCAAAAATATGTTGCAAATTTGGACCACACCATTTTTAAATGATATTATATCACATTTTATGTACAAACAGCCAAAAGTTCATGTGTTTAATGATTTCCATACACCATTTGTAAAAAAGACAAATTGTCGCCGATTCAGTTGGAAACGGATCAAATTTGAACTACGGGTGCCTCGTAGTTTTCTTAAGATTTTTTGTAAAAATCATTTTTGGGTACACAAGTACCTATTTTATCATAGATACACAAAGAGTTTCACAATATCCAACCCCTAGGTACGAACGGTCATGTCCGCCGTTTTGACCGTATTTTAAAATCGACCTATAGAATTAAAAAAAAAATCAAAAAAATATAAATCCTTCGCAAAGTGTCATTATATGTCACCTAGTTCTGAAAAATTATCACAAACTTACACTAAGTACACTGCATTTGTTTTACATTGCATTTCGATTTAAAAGAATAATCCCAAAATTCTATTTCAAATTCCGCAAAACCCAATATAAAATAATATATAATCTTAGTGGTACTTATATTTTATTTTTACTAAAAACATTTCTTAATAGTATATAAGGAGAAATGTTATCTTTACAAAAATTTCAAAATATATTTGAGTTAAATCAGAGTGGAAAGTCAATAGTTATCAAAGAAAAGGGAAAAGAAATAAGGGAAGAAAAAAAAAGAGCTAGCCGAGCCGAGTAAGCCGGCCCAGCCCATCAGAGCAGTCAAACGAGAGAACTTCGCCTCAAGGCCCAAATAAAGCCGTAGAAAGATTAAGGAGGCCGGAGTCGCCTTCCTTACACAAGGTGTTGTGGCCTAGTTATCATAGTTCGGTTCCAGGGGAAAGGTAGCGTGTTCGAATCCTACCCGCGCCGTAATTTTTGCGTGAATTAAATCCCACGCATCAGCCATGAGTTTGTGCGGAATGTCAGTGGATGGTTCGGACCGTATGTCAGCGTGTGGGGTTGTGCTTGACCTGTATGTTGGGTTCGGGACCCGCATGTCAGATTTTGACAATAGTCAACACCTCCTGTCAACATGGCCTACATGTCAGAGTGGTGACACGTATGCACAAATGACACATAGGTAGTGCCACGTAGGCGAGAGACAGTGCCACGTAGACGTGAGATGACACGTAGGCGAGTTGGCTTATGTGTTCGCCCAGTCACACAAATATATCGAATTTATGAATACTATGACCTTTGTAACATAAAAGATAAAAGCTCTTTAAGAATTTCGTCCCTCTCAAATGGGTCATGAATGGACCAGTTTAAAATGGTCACAAATTTAGGACAAAAATATCTTGGTCAAGCTCACTGGTGGTCACTGGTTGATATATTTCTTATAGTGGTGGCGAAGCAGATGGAGCAGAAGCGGGTGGCCGACGGTCCGTCCTCCATCGAGCTCAGGTCGCCGCGCTCTGGAACCTCGGCCATGGGGGAGCTGGGGTAAAAAAAAATGAGAACTTAGGGCGAGAAGGGATAGGTGCCGAGAAGGAACCAAGGGAGCGGTGGCGGATGAACTTACAGTTTCTTTCCTGGTGACCGGAGACACGGCACCGGCGGCAGCGCACAGGGTCTCTGCAAGCCGCGACGGTGTGGTCCAGAGCAAGGCACCGAAAGCAGTGGCGGAGGGCGGGATTGAGAGGAGGTGGAGTGGAACGGGGGCGCGGCGTGGGGGGATTTGAGGGGGAGGCAGCAACCTGAGAGAACGTGCGGAGCGGGCTTCCATCGGCGGCGCGGGGAACGAGATTGTCGGGGAGGGAAAGTTAACCGGCGTGAGAGGGAGGAGAGGGAAGGGGAAAGAAAGCATGGGGGGAAGAGGAGTTGGGGACGGGAGCCAGACTAGAAGGGGATGGGCGGCAGAGAAACTCACAGGTCGCATGGAGGAGCCATGGTACAGGGCCAAACGCCGCAGGAAGGATTCCCGGAGCGAGGAGAGCCAGGCACGGAGACGGAGGCGGGCGAGGGCGGCGGAGCCGAGGAGCAGGCAGGGTAGTGCACGGGCTGTGGGAGGAGGGAGTGCTAGGGACAGAAGAGGGCAGAGGCGTGGGTGAGAACACCCAGGGGGGCAGTGGTCACGGGAGGGGAAAGAGTCGTGGCGACCAGCTCATGGTCACACGTGGGTCCCGCCAAGGTCAACGCAGGAGGTGGGAGGAGGAACCTAGCTAGGAGGCAACCATGGCGGATTCCGCCGAGGGAAACGATGAAGGAAGCGAGCCTAAGGGATGCAGCGGAAAAACAGAAGAAACGATCCTCGAGGAACTCCACCAAAATTGACTCGAACGCAGAACCTAACCAGTAATTTATCATGCTTGAGACGGACGAACAGGAGACTGAGGTGTTGTCGTCGGCCTCCACCTCTATGTGCACCGGCGACGGCGCAAACAGCTTGGAGCCCGGGGCGACAGGAGAACGTACCAGAGAGCTGAAGTTTTCCAGGGCGAATTGCAGGAAGGCGTCTCCGGGCGTGGCGAAGTTTGGCGGCGGAGTGAGCGGGTCCCAAGCCAACGTCCATGGCGCCCGCGCTGCGAGCAAGCCCTGCTTCAGGTCCGGCACCGGAGCAGCTTCGGCAGGAGCGCAGAGAGGGAGGGGCGGCGAGTCTGACAGGTGGCTACTCCTAAGGGCTGGGCTGTGGTCGTCGGCAGCCGGAGTAGCTGCCGGCGGTGGAGGGGTGGCGCGTCCCCACGCGTGTCGCAGGAGCGCATGGCTAGCTCTGTACTTCCCTCCCGTTTCGTTATCGTGTTTTTCCATCTTCAGAAAGTCGCTGTAACTTAAGTAAGATCTGCACTGTCAGTCCAGTGTGAAGACCCAGCCCCGTACCGGAGCAGCACGATTGCTTGGATACACTCTGTCGATCATCATATCACGTGTCGTTTCTGTGGTCGAGCCGCCCGTAATATGCCCGGAACGGTGAAGCAATCTGCAGATACAGACATGTGATGTAAACCGGCCGGTAGCCTACCAAAGATCCCCCGCCTTGTGAACAACGATGATGCAGTCGCATACGGAGCTATGGACCAAAGGGATCCACCCACCAAATAACAGATAAAAAAAAGGGAATGCTATCTACGAGTATCTATCTATCCGGATCTCCTTCATGAGGTTAGCCAGCCATGCATGCACGTCGTCGATCTCCATGCCATCAGATCAGAGTGAACCATGCGCCGTCATCTCCACTCGATCCACACACACTTCGGCCCGGAGGGTCGTCGACTCGTCGGTCAGGATCCCCCTCGCTCGCGGTTGAACGTGCTTCTTCTTTTCATTTTTGTTTTGAGAACCACTGAACGTGCTTCGTTTTCCCCGACATCCTGCGCAAAGCAGCAAAATTAAGTACTATCCCCACTTCTGTGGAGGACATAGTTAGCTGGATCAGAAATAAAAAGGGGGCGTTTGCGATCCAAGCTTGGTGTGGTTTGACGGCGATTTGGTGGTCGCTCTGGACGACGAGAAACAAGCTAATTTGAGAAGAAATGCCTGAAGAAACCTACTGATGTACTTTTCTCGGTACTTTTCTTGTTACAGCAGTGGTCGATCCTATGGACTAGGAAGAATCAAAAGTGGTTCAAGTCAAGATGCTGGAAGGGCGAGCGATGAAGATGGTGTCGAGTTTGCGAGCTAGCTAACTTGGGAGTCTTAGCTTTGTGGTAAACGTGTCTGGGGTCCTGGGGCTTTCTAAGTTGTAATAAGTGGAATACTTTGTTTGCAGGATTTGGTGGGTGTTATTTTGAGCGGGTGGGTGCTCTTTGGTTTTAGTTTGTCTTTGATCCTTAAACGATGTTGTAAAACCTTCTGCTTTCTATATAAAGCAAGGCAATGTGCCTTAGTTCCAAAAACAAGCATCCTGGATGATTGTTTGGGACACACAAGGCCTGGCTGAGTTCCGAGAAGAAATGGGTACAACTACAAAAAGGGTTTCCTTCTCAAAGCCTCAAAGGTCAGGGGCCAGGTCAGCTGTATGCTCCACGCCCAGTACGTGTCCCGCTGGCAAAACAGCAAAGTACGCGTGGAGTTTCTGATCCCACGCGTAGGCTCCCGAATGCGAGCGTATGCCTCCCCGTGAGACACAGTCGTTTGCATATCCTAGTTGGCGCCTACCGCGGAGCTAATATCCCCCGTTGCTTGTGGGCCGGGCTCAGTTACTACAAGCTATGTCCGGGGTGGCCGAAGGCGAGGGGGGTCGTGCGGTCGGAGAAGAAGGCAAGCAAAGACGCCGGAGACGGAGGCTGACCTCGCCGCCAATAGGGACGGCACGACTGACGAAGACGTTGCCGGCTAGGCGAGGTATGGACCTCATCATAGCAACGACACGGCTTGACGCGACGACACAGGTTGAGCTGAGGCATGGACTTAAACGCGGCGGGGGGGGGGGGGTGGGGGGGTGCATGTGCGGGGTGGTCGACACCGGGGAAAAAGGTGGTGTGGTGGGGTTAGAGGGATGATCAGACGCAGACTAGCGGAGGTGGCGGCTCGAACAGGGCGGGGCGCTGCGGCGGCGCCAAGCGCGGGGCCCGGGAGCAGACGGTTAGGCCAATGCAGAGCGGCTGGGATCGACGGAGACGGAAGTCGTAGAAGGCATCTGAGCATAAGATGAAGGCGGTGGGCCCACTTTGACATGAGTGCGTGTCATGCAGTGTTAACTCCATGTTAGGGCATCTCCAACGGCCCAACGCATTTTGGGACCAAATCGTGTCCGATTTGGTCCGTTTGCGACGGGCCGCGGACAGAAAATAGGCTACGTCCGCCCCAATGTCCGTTTGCGTCGCGCCCCAGCCCAGCGGCCCGACGCATTTTTTAAAAACTTCTTAATATTAATAGATCTATATTACATATAGGGACTGAAAATAAAGACAGCTAGCTACGGCTTTCTCGGCTCCGACGTCTACTCCTCGTCGCTGTCGCCGGTGAGGTCGTAGAACGGTGGCGGGTCCCAGGGGAAGGACCACGCCGCCGCGGGGACCGGAGCTGGAGGTGGCGGCGGTGGTGCGGAGGAGGAGGAGGACGCCTCCAGCCAAGGCGCCCACTGATTGGGATACCGCGGCGGCGCGTGCTCCTCCCACTCCTGCTTCGGCGGCAGCAGCGGCAGGTCGCGGCTGCTGGATGCGCCGCCGCTCTCCAGCACGGATGCCCTCAGCATTGAGCTGAGGCCGGGCCAGCGCCCGAGCTCAATCCGCTCGCTCTCGATCATGGCCTCACGGAGGGCATCCTCCTCCGTGAGACCCGGCGGCTGGAACTCCGTCAATGGGAGCGCGCCTTATTCCTCCGCCTGCTCCGGTTCGTCCTCCTCCGGCTCCCAGTCCGGCGGCGGTGGAGGTATCCAGACGTTGACGGCGTCATAGTCGTAGTCGTGGTCGCCGAGGAGTAGAATCAAAGCCAAACGCATCGTCCTCCTAGAGGTCGGTGGGGAGGAGGCGGTGGCGGATCTCCATCATCCGCGCCTCGCCGGCTCTTGGCACCGGCGGGACTGGCATCCGCCTCGAGTTGAGGTGCCAGTCGTTCGGCAGGAGGACGTCGTCCATCGGCACCAGCTGGTTGCTCCGATAGAGAGCATGCGCCAAATCGACGCCCACATAAGGGTGGTCCCTGGGCTTCTTTGGTGGCGGCGATGACCGGCGTGATGAGGACGAGCCACCAGACTCCTTCTTCACCTTCTAGAACGGCCACGGCCCCGTCATGGTGGCAGTGGATAGGGAGAGGGAGAGTGAGTTGGGAGAACGGTGTGGGTTATGGGAGGTGGCCGCGGCGGCCGAGGACGCGGTCTTCCATGCCATTAATGGCGACCGAGGGCGGTGGGCAGTGGGCAGTGGAGGCGTCACCATTGATGGCGGCCAGACGCTGAAGCTGTGGCGCGCCAGCCTTTCGCCTGAGTCGTGGACGCCTCGGGAGACGAAGCGAAGGCAACGATCGCTCCGCGCGGGGCCAGATCAAAGAGGGGGAGGACATGCGCGGACACTGCGGATCGTCTGCGGCTGAGGATGGCAATGGGTAGGGTATGGGGCGGGTAGAGCAATACCATACCCATACCCGTGTAGTCAATGGGTATAAAACTCTACCCATACCCGTAACCATGGGTATGAAACTTTACCCGTACCCATACCCGGCGGGTACCCATACCCGTTGGGTACCCAACGGTAGATCAAATAATACACATGCTATAAGTAATTTTACATTCATCAACAACACATTGATAAAAGAAAAAACATTTATCTCAACTCATTGCATATATTTGAGTACATGATAATTATCTCAACTCGAACCGACAATTGATGGCAATTTTACCGTAGGTTTACAGGCTCACAAGAATAAATATTAGACCTCCACGAGTAAGATGTATAAACGGGTAGGGTACGAGTATACCCATGGGTACGATATTATACCCGTGCCCTACCCATGAATTAACGGGTGATGCATGTAAAATGCATACATGAACTTTGCATTGTATTACTCATATTTCATCCATATTTGCATCATATAAGGGTGATATCAATGTTTTATAATGTTTTGGGGAATATTTCACACTTTCCCTATTTATTTGGAATTAACCATGTGCTGTCAGAAAACCCCCTTTTCTATATTTTAATATTTCAGGGACCCAAACGACGTCCAAATGACCTAATATTCCACGAAGATCATTTTTTGGAAGGAACAAGACTTAGGAGCGAAGGAAGAGCAAAAGTGGAAGGCCGAGGACCAAAAGGAGTGGGCCCACGCGGCCAAGGAATCATCTTGGCCCTCGAGCCTCCGATGCCGTCGATCTTCGTCTCCGTGGGTTCGTCTTGACCTAAAAACGACTATAAAAATAGCCCCCCGAACCCCTTCGGAGAGGAGCGCCACAGAAACACAGAAACCACGAAACAGAGACTTGGAGTTGCAGATTGGAGGGGGAAAACTCCGGCGGGGCGTTGCCGATGTGGTCTCCACCTCCTCCAACGACTTCTCCACCATCTCCATGATGAAGAGGGAATAGTCCACCCCTGGACTATTAGTTTGTGGAAGTAACTTATGTATCTCTCCTCTCTTGAGCTTCACTAATTAGTGTCATATGAGTTGCTGAACATGATTATGGTCATATTTGTAATACCTTTATGGTGGATCTCTTAAGTTGATATATGATGACTGCCTCAGCCTGTAAGTGGAATTGGACGCCCACGGTGCCGCCAGCCCAAGCCCATTTAACTCCTTAAGTGAACACCCACGGGCAAGGATAGGATCCTGCCGGGCACTGACGGCTTCGTCCAAGAAGATGTCTGCATATATTGACTTGTAATTTATGCAGGACCTTCCTAGCCTAGCACTAGTAGTAGAAGGTTTTGTGATGTGGTTTAGTATCTTTGTTGATACAATCTTTAGAAGTTGTGATGTTATCTACAGGTAATGAGAGATCTAGTGATTTAAGAAGTTTCCCAAGTATCCTTTTCTGTAAGACTAATCACTTTATTTTTGCAGGCTCATCTTGATATGGAATTACAGAAAAGATCTTCAAGTAGAAGGCAATGGGCTGAATGAAAAATCAGAAAAACAACTGATCGATTTGTGAAGATTTGTTCCTGTAATACATTTTATTACATCACTTGTTTAAATGATTGCTCAGTTCAACTTGGACAGTTATTTTGGTAGGGATTACTGTCGTGAGTACTTGAAATGTTTGAATTATTGCTAAGTTTCTTTTCTGTAGTATTAGAGCTAGGTTGAATGTTGTGTACCTGAATCGCCTTATGTAAAGGAAACTGAGATGAGAGATCGCTTGTTGTTCTGATTGAATGATTCTGTAACCTGAATGATGGTGTAACTAAAGCTAGCTTGAATGATTCTGTAGTACTAGAGCTAGCTTGTTGTTCTCTGTTTTGTTATCAAATGGCAGCTGAATGCACTTCGCTATGTCCGTTTCTGATAAAGCAGCTAGCTGATCTCTTCCCCACAACGAATGATTGATTGGGACCGGTAGCGAAAGCCCACTTATTATATACGGCAAAAGTGGGCTGGTAGCGAAGCCCCAACCAATTCAACCGGGCACAGGTGAGCAGTCGGTGGGCCGCCGTGAGCGTGCCCACCTACAGCCTGATGATTGCCAATATTATGTCTTTGTTATGAAAGTAGATGCATATTATGTACCCCGTTCTTGTCTATGTGTTTTGATCCAACATGTTTATGAGAGCGTGTGAGGGGGATCGTGAGCATTAGTTGGAGTAACTGGGGTGGTTTTGTGGTAAGTTGACACCAATACCGTGATCAACTTGGGTTTTATAGGATAACGGGTGGACAAGTAGGGGGGGGGGAGGGGAATCTGTGGCGGGAGAAACAGGCGGGAAACGGTGGCGGGAGAATTCTGGCGGGAAACGGTGGCGGGACAATTCTGGCGGGAAACGGTGGCGGGAAGAAATTGTGCAGGAAACGGTGGCGGGGAGAAATTGTGCGGGAAAGGTTGGCAGAAATCGGTGGCGGGAAACGGTGCCGGGAGAAAAGAGGCGGGCGAAAATTGGCGGGAATCGCCGACAGCAGGAAATTGGGGTAAAACGGGGTGCAGGGGCCACTTTCGGCATGGACCGTGCCGATCGGCACGGCTAATGCCGAAATGTGTTGTCGGCAGCAGTTTCACGCGACGGACATGCAGCTGTCGGCACGGCTAATGCCGACCTGGACATTTCGGCATAAGCCATGCCGATCGGCATCAGCCGTGCCGACGGCGCGCTAGATTCCGAAATTCCTACCTTCGCGCGCTAGAATCCGAATTTCGCTGTAAAAAACGTATTATTTTAAAAAATAGGGGTATTGGCTTTTGTTTCGTGCAATTCCGAGAATATTTCCTTAACAGCTTTACTGAAACCAAAAACAGCAGAAAATAGGGAACTGGCACTATGGCATCTTGTTAATAGGTTAGTCCCAGAAAATGCATAAAAACCATATAAAGTGTATATAAAACATGTAGCAATTGGTATAATATAAGCATGGAACATGAAAAATTATAGATACGTTGGAGACGTATCAAGGACCGCCGCAGAAACACAGAAACCATGAAACAGAGACCTGGAGTTGCAGATTGGAGGGGGAAAACTCCGGCGGGGCGCTGCCGGTGTGGTCTCCACCTCCTCCAACGACTTCTCCAACGTCTCCATGATGAAGAGGGAGTAGTCCACCCCTGGACTATGGGTTTGTGGAAGTAACTTATGTATCTCTCCTTTCTCTTGAGCTTCACTAATTAGTGCCATATGAGCTGCTGAACATGATTATGATCATATATGTAATACCTTTGTGGTGGATCTCTTAAGTTGATATATGATGATTGCCAATATTATGTCTCTTGTTATGAAAATAGATGCATATTATGTACCCCGTTCTTGTCTATGTGTTTTGATCCAACATGTTTATGAGAGCGTGTGAGGGGGAACGTGTGCATTAGTTGGAGTAACGGGGGTGGTTTTGTGGTAAGTTGACATCAATACCGTGATCCATTTGGGTTTTTATCTTACTTTGTTGCCTCACTAGGGATAAAGGAAATACCATGCTACCGGGGGTATGTGGGTGACATTGCCACTATCACCATGACTGGATCTAGCATGTTCTTATTTAAACTTTATGTCATTGAAATTAAAGCTATACTCTGTTTATCTTAATTACTGAGGTGTTATGATTTAGTTCGCATCTTGGTGGAGTATAAGAGAGATTAATAACCAAAAGATCTCTATGTTAGGACGTGATGCCCGTATTATTAATAACTTGTCTTGTTGCAATCTCATATGTCAATTCCTATGTTCCATTATCCACCGCTATATAAAAGAGAGAGTGCATTTGTGAAACCATGAACCCAGTCCATTTTTAATCATAAGAAACACCTTTCTAACACTTTTATTGCACTTTACATTTTCTGTCATTATTAAATCCGAAAATACAAAAATATTTTTACATCTTGCAAACACCATACAAATCACAAAAAGATCATCTCATATCATTATTACCATCCTTGTTTATTTATTTACTACCATTGCATATTTATTTCTGTTTTGCATTTATTTCTATCTTTTACTTACACCTTGTGCTTGACAACCACTTGGTGGTGTTGAGGGCACAAAACAATCTACTTTGCTTTGTAGGTTACATAAAGAAAAAGAAGGATAAGGAGACAACAACTTTTGATTCATTCCCCCGAGAGTTCGATATTAAACCCTCGAGTCACCCTCGTGGGGAAAATAAGTCTTTTCCCTTACTCTACACTTTGCACTTGGAGTCTCAACCTAAACCTAGGGTATAAAATTATACCCATACCCTACCCATGAGGGTACGGTACCCGCGGATACCCGTACCCATGGGTAAAATTGGCATCCTTATCTGCGGGGACGCAAACCGAGCCCAAATTTGGGCCGCGTTTGCGTCGCCGCGGACGGCTCGGACAAAATGCGTCGTGCCGTTGGGCTGGGTTTTCCCGACCCCGGTCAAAAACAGACAGAGACGGACCGTGGGACGTCCGTTTGCGTCGGGCCGTTGGAGATGCCATTAGTCATAGTAGGCGTTCCCCGGCCTTTTTAGCGACTACGAGAGGGGGAAAAAAGGATTCAGTCGCATTCAACTGTTTTGTTCTTTGTCGTTCGACAGTTGAGAACAGTTTTTAAATTTAAGCCTTTAAAAAGTTGAATAATTTTCATATATGAACAAAACACGATTTTGAACAATTTTTGAATTTAAACAAATTTTCAATATGAACAAAATCTGAATTTGTACAATTTTTGATTTTGAATAATTATTTAATATGAATAAATTTTGCTTATGCACGACTTTTGAATATGAAGTAATTTTGAGTGTGAACATAATTTGAATGTGAACAATTTCAAATATTGACATATTTTAATATATACAATTTTCAAATATGAATTTTTTTAAACAATTTTCAAATATGAAAATTCCAATTCTATACATTTTAAAATTCATATAAAAATGGAAGAACAAATAAGGAAAATAATACAGAAAAGAGAAGAGAAAACAAAAAAGGAAAAAAAAGGGAATAGTTGCTAGATGAGCCGGCCCGGTAGCGGTGCGGCCGATTTGGGCCGCTAACGTGCGTTATATAGGATTTGCGCTACCTGTGATGGGCTGCACAATGGCAAAATATATGATGAGAGCAGGCTAAAGATGTATGATGGACAGTTTTACGGCACAAAATGTAGGCCCAAACTATGCTTAAAGAATGTAGGGCCAAACGAGTAAGCTATGCCGTGCTTGTTTTTTCCGAATCAGGAGGAAATGGACTGGTCCGTTTGGTTCTTCAGTGGTTCAGATGTCGCATTGATTCAGGTACACGTGCGCACATAAATACGTACGGCTGAGCCTACTGTGCATGAACCTAAGCAAGACTTGATCCAAAAGGTCCTACCTATCGTCGTGTGTGGCTCTGAATTGCCAACGATCGATCCAGGGCCAGTCTGCTCAGCTGGTAGAATGTGGATCCCTCGTGTCGAACTGACCGACGCTCCAGAGAGCGCTAGCTAGCTGCACAATGTTGGTTGTCGAGGACCCACCTGCAGCGGCAGGAATGGATCTAGGTACAGTACGTATGTAGACGCGCGCAGCATGGTATGGTGGTTGGTTGGAGACACACGGACCCCCCACCGCCACCTTGTGTACGTACCGCCTCTCAGGCCCATCAGGTCAACAACGTACACGTACGTCCGGTGTGGGTGGACGGGCCCCTCCCCTTTGATTGACGGGCCAGCCGGCATGGCTATATGAGTTGATCGGAGCTTCGAGGTAATCTTTCGCAATTATCGGCGAAATCACAGATCAATACATTTTTTGTGATTTTTTTCTAAAACTAGTAGCTTTGTATGTGCACGCACGTCTCTAGAAAACACAACTTATGATTCAGTTGAATGGCACGTTGACCCGTTTTCTTCCACTTTTATGGCGCGTCAATCATTCAGCGGAGCCACCTCCTCCAGTCCACCTTCAACCATCGCACGACTCCATCCCATGTTCCTAATCGCATTGGAGTCATCCTCGTCTCCACTTCTTTGGCTCTAAGTTGCCGACTTCCTGTCCCCTACCTTCAATTTCCTTTGCCTCGTGTAACTGACAGCCTTCACCTGCACCACCGACTCACTTGGTTCTCCGGAGGCCTACCCTAAGTGCCGATTCAGATAGCCTCCTCGAAGGTCCGATCCCCGACGCCCTCTATTCCTACAAAACAAAAATAGATTGCACATACATCCCCATTTCTGATTTACATCAAATTGGGAATAGGTGCTTAGAAAACATATGCTGAGTTACATCTTAACTATGTTTAAATCATCTTTGTTGTTTTTTTGGAAATGTTCAGAATCAATATTCCGGGTGGTTATTTACCTCAAACTGGAAGTACACAGGTAAGAGGATATGCCAACGTGCAACTTGAGATAACCTTCCTCGTGGGGCACTTTGGGATATGCCAAAATATTTACCACCTGGGGTACAACAAAAAAGGAGTTCAGAGGCAGGACCTCATGTCTTCCCAGCTTCGCCCTCCTGTACCTCTTGGTGTTGTTTGTATCCTGCACAAAGCATATGCAATTATAAGTCTATGGACATAGTTCCATTGTGGCCAAACCAAAGATGTAGATAAGAGAATTATGTTGCTTAAATTTCAATCCACTACTCTCCTCTGCTAACATGACATTGCATATATTCATAATTGGATGGATGAATGAAGCTTGTAAATGAAAAGGTAGACGGATATTCCATTGCAGAACATGCTATAGGAATAATGTTCTATAGCGGAACACGGTATAGGAATAACACAAAGAAATAGGAAATGCACATAGCATACCATACCATACTACAGAAAGTATGTACCTCATCGTCTTGCATGGTCTTGACAATTCGTCTACCTTGTGCTTCATTAAATACCTACACAAGGACTGAATCACATACATATAGCAGTGAGCGTAGGTAGTGATAGAGAAGAAAGTTCGGTATCTTACCTTCCCTTGGATATATTATGCATGGGTTAAGGCCGAAACCAGCGGCACCGGTGATACTGATGCCAATGTTTAAAAAAACAAGACTGCTTGTTGGCATAGCAAAACCAATGGTACAATGTTATAGAAAAAAAATCTTTATTTCTAGTTTGGCTACAATCATGTGCAATCGGATATAAGTTACAGGTGCTAACACTAATCGGTTTTGCTAGTTCTAAGTCGATGATTCTGAATCAGAAAATAGAAGCATGAATGCCTGCTGGTGGCCACCAGCACGAAGATGCGGCCCGGATTGACATGGCTTGGCGTGTGAGCGTTCACTGGAGTAGATCTACAAGCTTGTGCGCAAAGAGAATATCAAAACTAAGCATTAGAGAGAAACTGAGGCTGCGAATCAACCTCACGACATGGCTGCTGCTCACCCGCGAAGTACAACTGGCGCGACGTCGGCCCCCTGCCCTTCCCTTCCCAGATGTGTCGACGCCACGGACCTCGTTGCGTTTGCAGCTTTCCATTGGGGCACACCACGGAGGAGGCACGGACGGCGCTGCTTGAGAGGCGCGTGGGGCGGGCGAACGGCGATGAAGATGGCCGGGACTCAGAGGCGGCGGAAGAGAAGGAGTGTGGACGGGACGCAGCGGCGGATTCGCTCGTGGAACCGCCTGTTTTCCTCCTTCTATTCCGTGATTTTGGGGGAGCGGATCAGCATATGACTTGCGCGTGGAGTCTGCCGGGCAAAACATCCAATCTCAGCCGTCTAATTGTGTGGCAGACCATTGGACTAATCTGGACTCTTGGATTTCATCAAGTTTGTTAGATCGGACGTTTCTGATTGTCCTGGGTACGTATTGCTGTGTGGCTTTAGGAGAATTGATGTTTGTTGTTTTATTAGTAGCGGAGATATACCAAGTTTGAGGCGTGTCGTTACAAATCGCACAAGTAATAAGGATGCGAAAACGGGACTTCTTCTACGGGTCCAGTTTTTGCATCTCTCACAAATAGTTGTTTGACTCAGGTTTAGTCGTAAATCTGAGTGGTTTGATCGCAAATCACAGTTGTCGACCCCTTTGGCCAGATGCTATGCCAGCATTCGATGTGCTCCCTCCGTGTCAAAATAAGTGTATTAATTTTAAGACGAGGGAGTAGAAGGAATGAGCTGATCCGCGCTTAGATGAAAAACAAACACGCACATATCACATGGCCACCACATGCCTTGCCGGCTCTTCCCTCTGCATCTAACAGACCAAAATTAACCAAGGATGCTTTGCCTAATAATCAAAGTCCAAGTGCACCACCCACATGTCCATCGACGCACACGCCGGCCGGGTGGCTAATTCGTGCCTTCATGCCTTGCCATGACATGACACCTTCACAGTTAACCAATGATTAACTAATCCGTTAGTTAACGCGGTGATCTTGGACGTGCGCCGTGGGAATCCTTGCATGTGCATGCCTACCTACGAGCTCGCCAGGGCCGTAAAGCTCAGTCAGTTAGCAAGCACATGCGTACCAAACTACCAACAGCCGAGCACCCTTGTTGACCATCGACAAGGCCTTCTGGTTGTACGTGGATTCCACTACAGGGGTGATTAATTTGGAGCTGTAATTAGTATTAAGTACGTAAAGATGTTTTAGCTTGTCCTTGTCGGGTCACCAGTTCCATCAACAGCAAAGGTTACTGGACCTACAAGCCTGTTAAGGAGCTTGGAGGGCCAGGGGCACGGCTGGAGATGCACTGGACGTAAATATGCTACTCGTCAGTCGTCATCTGTCTCTTCTCCAGCTGTTAAGGAGCTTGAGTTTGCCATGTGGAGACACAAGCTTGGAGGGAGCAGAGGTTCATTAGTATGGGGTCAATCCATGATTGACATATATTCTCCACATTTTTTAAGTTGATCAACTGAAACAACTTTATTAGCTAGGGAGGGACACCAGATACCCATAGTTGAACCTCAACTGCTGGTGTACAGCAGAGTCAAGCAGAGGAAGCATTGGCCCGACAATATCTCATGTCCCATCATTAAGGGAGAGCAACTTCATAGTGGGATTCATGGTGGGAGTAACATAGCTAGTAACATACATACCATGTACGGAGTAGGTAAAAATATTGACGTGGCAAGTAATTATTGAGGAGAGAGGTGATAGTGGTATCATAGGTAGATACCGTAACATAACGGATTTCGAGGCAAAATGAGCTGATAATGATACTATCACCCACTATTGAGATAGTAACGTAGATTAGTATCATATTCATGCTACTAGTTTATGAAACTCCCCACTATGATTAGTCTTAGCACTAACCATAAATTCCGATACATGCCCCACGTGCAGATTTACAGACGCCCTACATTGAGAAATGGAGGGAGTAATAAACATCACAACTTCAATATATATCTTTTTAGGGATGTATGCCACAGTCGCATGCAATGCAACACAATTATATATACGGAGTATAACATATAAGCTAGTAGCAACATCACCAAACTAGTACTAGCAGGCACAACTAGCTAGTGTAAAAGGTTGTTTTTGGTTTAAACAATTTCATGTGGATTTGGGTGATTATGTTTCTTAGTTCTTTTTACTACAGAGCTTGTTTGACTTGTGCACTGAAAACCATATGACTTTTCTATGGCTATTTTGTATGCAATTCAAAAAAAACTATGACATGTAACCATTGTCGTTATTTTGGTAATAACCAGGCCATGCACCTTCTCCTTTTTAATTTTCGATTATTCTATCTAACGTTCGTGCCCTATGCAGCTTATATGTCCGGCGGGTGGAGGTTAAAAATCTCCCCTATAAGGGAGCGAAACCAATCGTCATACATGCATGCAAAGAATCTCTTCCATAACTGAAAATTCAAAATAAATTATCTCTTAACCCGTTAATCCAATTGACGATCCGTTTGCACCGATGGGTTCGAATCGACGAGAATTCAAAACAAGATCGCATCTTAATATGTTTTGACGAACTTTTTTTTTCGTCGTCAGTTACCATGTTATAATACTGTTGTTACCATATTACTATCTAGCAGTTACCATTCAAATAATTCCTCGTTACCAGACAATTTTTACATGTTTTATTGTCATATCCATAATCTACACGTTCAAATAGTGAGTATTTGATCTATTCTAAACACTTAAGAATATGGAATACCGTCATGAAAGGATTACGTTGGTGAGTAGAGAAGAGTTGAGAAGTTCAAATAAACAGGCAACCATTTGATTTTAACCTGTTAATCAACATGACAATACCTGGTGACTAAGTGAATATAATCTGGTAATTTGGGTCAGAAAAAAAATTATCAAAACATATCAAGATGGGATTTAGTTTTGAAGATCTCATCACGACAAAACCAACCGTTAAAATGAATTTAAATTTTGATATACAGTTTAAGAAATAAAATATTTTAAAGTTTACACTCTTATTATAATCAGAACCTCTCTACTTATGATGCTTGGCTGTCCGATGCCTATACGACGGGGTAACCAGCCGCATGATTTAATCTTGCACTACTAATGAATGGCTGGATATGAAGTGTCGTAAAGGGATCAGACACAAAAGGATCGGACTTTTTTTTTAAACGAGGCAAAAGCTTTGCCTTTTATATTGATATAGGAGAAGCAAACATGACACGGTCGAGACCAAAAAGAAAAAAGTCATACATGACAGGGCGTACTAGACGAAAGAAAAGTAGCCCCGCTAGGATCCAAATCAACCTACTCCGTCTATTCTCCCAGAAAGATATATCGTCATATCTTCAAAACGCAACTACGCAGTGCGATCTGGGGGTCGGGAAGCAAATTAGGCGAAGACATCCAGCGCCGACGGAGCCGGGAAATCGCTTCCCCCTGGGCCAGCAAGGCCAATCAAAGCTTCATCCGCTGGCGTCGTGGACGGCAAGTTCAGCTTGAGGAGGGTCCTCAACCCTTTGATTGCTAAATCAGAGAACGGAGCCTTCTTGCAGGTGTTCGTGAATTCTTTCGTAGCCTCCACCAGGGGCATACCTCCAAAGTCGAGCCCCATTTTCTTGTGGAGGACACGCTGCGCTTTGCCGACCACAGGGAGTTGAGGCTTCGCCGCGAGCCTGCTGCTACGACGGTCGGGGGCGGGCAGTGCCGCATCAGCACGTGGCATTGGCGGAATAGGCGTGGGCAGCGGCACAGCCGGCAGGCTGAACAGATCCACGACACTGCGTATCACGATGCCAGATGAGGGAGCCGTACCTGCAGCGTCAGTAACATCATCATCATCACTGTCACCATCAGTATCGGCAGCGAGGAGGTTTCCAATCGTAGCAGCCTCCGCGTCAGCGTCAATGACGTCCGCGACGGGCTGAAACTCCCTCCTCGCCCAGTCGCCCACCTCCTCGCCTTCCAACAGTAGCACCTGCTGATCCGGCTCGGCGAGGGATGGCAGGAGCTGCTCCATCTCCTTGTCCTCATCATCCTCACTGGAAAATCCCCCGGCGCACAGCGCAGCGCCAGGCGAGATCATCCACGCTCTCTACGTCCACGCTGGGATGTCCCCCCTCGCACGGCGCGTCGCCAGGCGAGAGCAGAATGGTGAGGCCCGCGTCCGTAGAAAGGAGCGGGCGACTACTAGACATCAATGGGGAGCACTCCAAAACCGGACAAGAGACCTCCGGCAACACCTCCCCAGACACAGCCGTCGATAGGCACAAAAGCACCTCCGACTCAGCCGTCTTGCGGTCGCCGTCCTTTCGTTGCATTTGCAGCAGCCCCAGGTGAGTCCTCTCGTTCTCCGCAGAGAGCACATCGTCCACGCTCATCTTGTAGCACCTCTCCCTAGCCAGCACCCTCGATGCCAATGTGGAGAAACACACATCCATCGCAGGGTGCGCATGTTCCTAGTTGCCGAGCGCGAGGCGAGCTTGAGTTGGCGGAGTGCGAGTCGCAGTCGTAGCGGGAGACAAAGGCATCGAGGTGGAGCTTGTTGGCGTGCTGCATGAGTGGCCAACCGGGTCTGGCGGAGTGCGTGTCGCAGACGGAGATTGGAGCGAAGCCTCAGCGACCCTGGCCCACAATAGAGCTCCTTTCACGAGCGGGGATGAAGAAGGGCGGCACGGCGGCAGGAGCGTAGGGGCTGGCTTGACTTGCTGGGCAGCGAGACGTAGGGGCAGGATCGGACTTATAGCTGCTCCCTATTATAATTTTGTATCTCCGATTCTCGTAGGAATCAATATGTCAACCCCGTATAGTGAATGCCATACTTCAGTTCTCTTTTTAGACAGCACATTCTTGTTTCCTGAGCATGCCAGTGATCAGTTTTTTGATTGGATACACAACAACTTAGTATTCTCATAGCAAACAAGATATGCCAGGCCTGCTGACACTAGCTAAGTACATTAGTGAGCAATGATCTGAGTTTCCCAGCTCTTTTGCTCCGAAGCAACACATTAGGATCGAATGGTGTTGGCAAAGGATTGCAATATGAGTAGCCAAAGCGACTCATAACTTTCTCCACATAATGATATTGCAGAAGTGTAACCCCACTAGTCTCGTCTCTCATTTATGTTCAACTAACATCATCTACTCTTATATGTTTCATGTTAAAACTTTGAGACAAGAAATTCTTGATCTCCTTTGTGACCTTGAAGTTGTTTCTAAATATAAGAATGTCGTCAACATACAAACTCGTACAACATAGTAAAATTTATGCAAAAATATTGCTTACAAAAACAACATGCCAACGTTACCATTTGATGCCCATGTTGATTGCCTCCGGATGCAGTTACGAGGTGAGAGTCGTGAACTGTCTCCTAAAGACCAGTATTGAACATGTTGGCGAAATCCCTTGTTGCCTGCTGATTGACGAGTTTGTTACTGGTTTCATATGCCTGCTTCAAGTTCATTGTGAGGGAGCTGACTTTCGCTAAGCAGGAATGAATCATATATAGAGAATAAATACGTTCTAAATGATCTCTTATAGCCAAGCTCTATTCAGACGGTATTTTGAAGGGAAACCACAATGGTCTTGGTTTTGTGTTTTTGTTCGTCAAGATGAGTTCCCGCAAGCACAGTTCCTCGTCTGCTCCTTTAAGACTAGCTCCGGTCCATGCATCATGTTAATTGTTACACACTGTATTTTTGCCTATTCAAACTGGTACGGTGTCGTCTTCTATATCATGATCTCACGATGCGGTCACTAGTAGAAAACGGGGCTTTGGTTCACCCCTTTAGCCCACATTTAAAAAGGAACCGAGACTAAAGGGTGCAAGCCACCAGATTGAATTTCGGAGGGACACGAACCGGGACTAAAGGATCACCACATGCGGCCGCAGAGGCGGGGCCCAGTGTGTGACCCTTTAGTTCCGGTTCGTGGCACCAACCTGGACTAAAGGGTCTACGGTAGGCTACTTTTTTACCGTGAAAAAACAACGTCTAAAATAAATTTAAAAAATGAAAAAAACTTCAAATTTAAAAATCCTTTGACGTGCCGGTACCTATCGCAACCTACTACTCCCTCCGTTTCAGTTTATAGGGCGTGCGCGTACTCCTAGGTCGTCAATTTGATAACCATAATTTAAATAATATGTTACAAATAATATACCATTATAAACTTTAGATGTCATATTTTTAAATAATATATTTTTTGTAATATATTATTTGAATTATGATTGTCAAATTGACGATCTCGGGATACGCGCACGTCCTATAAACTGAAACAGAGGGAGTATTAAAGAAAATTTTAATTTTTGATTTTTCATTTTTTTTGTAAAAAAAGTGATCTCAATTTAAAAAAGTATAACTTTTGCGTACGAATTCGGAAAACATTGTGTATATATGAAAAACTATCTACGCAATTAGTTCACATAAAATGGCATTGTGTGATGATTTACCATTTTAAGTTTTTTTATATTAATTGTAGCCAAAGTTTAGTCTCGGATGGAATGATAAAATGCGCATCTTGCAGGACCAGTCAACCGGAAGGAATCTTTTTTTTGCAAATTTGGTCAGAAATCAAGTTTATCATTTTTCATGGCAACTAGTACACATATAAGTTTCAGACCAAACTATCAAACAGTTGTAGTTCAAATTTGAATTACTTTCGATAAATCAACATAAACTCAATTAACTAGGGGAAATTAGTTAGAATTCAAAGAAAAAACTCATACCTGGGGATCATCCATCATATGTGCACCACTCTTAGTGAAAATTAGTTGGGTGCCATTTGGAGTCATATTTTCTGTACTTCCTTCGCAAAAACCTCATTTTTTCCACTTAAAAAAAGGAAAATGATATTTATGAAAATAATTTGAAGAATCCCTTTGGCAAGATTGTTTAATATACCAATATGCACCTATGTGTGGAGTATGAGATCTTTATCACAAACTATGTCGTCGAAATGACCATAACTTGGTCATTCAGTTTCAAACTTCTAGATGTTCATACATGATAGACCTTTTTGTGAAGACTTTTTTTGCAAATATTGGCAAAAATCAAGTTTATCATTTTTCATAGCAACTAGTACACATATAAGGATCCCATGCCAAAGGATTTGATATTTTGAGGTGTTTATCACTTTATTACATTTTTTCTTAAAAACGATCAAAACGGTCGCTATGACTAATCATCGGAAGAGGTGATATTTTCTAGAACTATCAATGTTTCTGTGATATAACCACTAGTTCTGTACCTTAAAATGATTTTTCCAAAAGTTTCAGACCAAACTATCAAACAGTTGTAGTTCAAATTTGAATTACTTTTGATAAATCAACATAAACTCAATTAACTAGGGGAAATTAGTTAGAATTCAAAGAAAAAACTCATACCTGGGGATCATCCATCATATTTGCACCACTCTTAGTGAAAATTAGTTGGGTGCCATTTGGAGTCATATTTTCTGTACTTCCTTCACAAAAAACCTCATTTTTTCCACTTAAAAAAAGGAAAATGATATTTATGAAAATAATTTGAAGAATCCCTTTGGCAAGATTGTTTAATATACCAATATGCACCTATGTGTGGAGTATGAGATCTTTATCACAAACTATGTCGTCGAAATGACCATAACTTGGTCATTCGGCTTGAAACTTTTAGATGTTCATACATGATAGACCTTTTTGTGAAGACTTTTTTTGCAAATTTTGGCAAAAATCAAGTTTATCATTTTTCATAGCAACTAGTACACATATAAGGATCCCATGCCAAAGGATTTGATATTTTGAGGTGTTTATCACTTTATTACATTTTTTCTTAAAAACGATCAAAACGGTCGCTATGACTAATCATCGGAAGAGGTGATATTTTCTAGAACTATCAATGTTTCTGTGATATAACCACTAGTTGTGTACCTTAAAATGATTTTTCCAAAAGTTTCAGACCAAACTATCAAACAGTTGTAGTTCAAATTTGAATTACTTTCGATAAATCAACATAAACTCAATTAACTAGGGGAAATTAGTTAGAATTCAAAGAAAAAACTCATACCTGGGGATCATCCATCATATGTGCACCACTCTTAGTGAAAATTAGTTGGGTGCCATTTGGAGTCATATTTTTTGTACTTCCTTCACAAAAAACCTCATTTTTTCCACTTAAAAAAAGGAAAATGATATTTATGAAAATAATTTGAAGAATCCCTTTGGCAAGATTGTTTAATATACCAATATGCACCTATGTGTGGATTATGAGATCTTTATCACAAACTATGTCGTCAAAATGACCATAACTTGGTCATTCGGCTTGAAACTTCTAGATGTTCATACATGATAGACCTTTTTGTGAAGACTTTTTTTGCAAATGTTGGCAAAAATCAAGTTTATCATTTTTCATAGCAACTAGTACACATATAAGGATCCCATGCCAAAGGATTTGATTTTTTGAGGTGTTTATCACTTTATTACATTTTTTCTTAAAAACGATCAAAACGGTCGCTATGACTAATCATCGGAAGAGGTGATATTTTCTAGAACTATCAATGTTTCTGTGATATAACCACTAGTTGTGTACCTTAAAATGATTTTTCCAAAAGTTTCAGACCAAACTATCAAACAGTTGTAGTTCAAATTCGAATTACTTTCAATAAATCAACATAAACTCAATTAACTAGGGGAAATTAGTTAGAATTCAAAGAAAAAACTCATACCTGGGGATCATCCATCATATGTGCACCACTCTTAGTGAAAATTAGTTGGGTGCCATTTGGAGTCATATTTTTCTGTACTTCCTTCACAAAAAACCTCATTTTTTCCACTTAAAAAAGGAAAATGATATTTATGAAAATAATTTGAAGAATCCCTTTGGCAAGATTGTTTAATATACCAATATGCACCTATGTGTGGAGTATGAGATCTTTATCACAAACTATGTTGTCGAAATGACCATAACTTGGTCATTCGACTTGAAACTTCTAGATGTTCATACATGATAGACCTTTTTGTGAAGATTTTTTTTGCAAATGTTGGCAAAAATCAAGTTTATCATTTTTCATAGCAACTAGTACACATATAAGGATCCCATGCCAAAGGATTTGATTTTTTTTAGGTGTTTATCACTTTATTACATTTTTTCTTAAAAACGATCAAAACGATCGCTATGACTAATCATCGGAAGAGGTGATATTTTCTAGAACTATCAATGTTTCTGTGATATAACCACTAGTTGTGTACCTTAAAATGATTTTTCCAAAAGTTTCAGACCAAACTATCAAACAGTTGTAGTTCAAATTTGAATTACTTTCGATAAATCAACATAAACTCAATTAACTAGGGGAAATTAGTTAGAATTCAAAGAAAAAACTCATACCTGGGGATCATCCATCATATGTGCACCACTTTTAGTGAAAATTAGTTGGGTGCCATTTGGAATCATGTTTTCTATACTTCCTTCACAAAAAACCTCATTTTTTCCACTTAAAATAATTTATGAAATAATTTGAAGAAATCACCTTGGCATCTTAAAATGGAAGAATATAAAACAAAACATAAAAATAAACTAGAAACCAAAACAATTCAAAAAATAAGTAAACCAAAATAAGAAACAGAAAAGTAAGCAATTCAAACAATTTAAAAGAAAACAGAAACAAAAACCAGTAAAAAGAAATAAGGAAAAAAATCACTTTGGCGTGATTGTTTACTATACCAATACGCACCTATTTGTGGAATATGAGATCTTTATCACAAACTATGCCGTGCAAATGACCATAACTTGGTCATTTGACATGAAACTTATAGATGTTTATAGATGATAGTCCTTTTTGTGAAGACTTTTTTTGCAAATTTTCTCAAAAATCAGGTTTATAATTTTTGATGGCAACTAGTACACATATTAGGGTCCCATGTCAAAGGATTTCCTTTTTTGAGGTGTTTATCACTTTATTCCATTTTTTCGTAAAAATGATCAAAGCGGCCCCGATGACTATTCATCGAAAGAGGTAAGATTTTCAAGAATTATCAATGTTTCTGTGATATAACCAACAGTTGTGTACCTTAAAATGATTTTTCCAACAAATTCATACCAAACTAACAAATAGTTGTAGTTCAAATTTGAATTACTTTTCAAAAATCGACATAAACTCATTTAACTAGACGAAATTAGGTAGAAATCAAGGAAAAACCTATTACTTGGGGATTATCCATCATATGTGTACTAGTTTCCAAGAAAATTAAATTGGTGCCATTTTGCATCATATTTTTTGTACTTTGTTCACAAAAAAGTCATTTTTTGGACTTAAAAAATGGAAAATGATATTTATGAAAATAATTTGAAGAATCCATTTGGCATGATTGTTTAGTATATCAATCCGCACCTATTCGTGAAATATGAGACCTTTATCACAAACTATGCCGTGAAAATGACCATAACTTGATCATTTGGCTTGAAACTTATAGATGTTTATAGATGATAGTCCTTTTTGTGAAGACTTTTTTTTCAAATTTTGTCAAAAATCAAGTTTATCATTTTTCATACCACCTAGTACACATATAAGGACCCCATTTCAAAGGATATCCTTTTTGAGGTGTTTATCGTTTTATTTCATTTTTTCGTAAAAAAGATCGAAATGGTCACCATGGCTATCGATGTTTCTGTAATGCAAAATATGATTTGGATGTCATATTTGGATTCCTCTAATTGTTTTGATCAATTTAGACATTTTATTTGTTGAATTCCGATTTAAGGATTTAAAGATACAGATTATTCCATACTATATAAAAAGGCAAAAGTAAAGTAATGTTTATTTTATCATTATTTATTTCAATATTTTATTGTATTATCATTTTTATTTATTCAACTAAAATTTTATAATACAAGCAATGAAAAAATATATCATCATGACCGAGTGGTTAATATGATAGATAAGACAGTTATATCAGTAAGTTCTCTGTTCTCTCTTAGTATCTAATTTGAATGGAACCTAAATGTTAAGCGTGATTGGGGTGGAGTAGTGTGAGGATGGGTGACCGAGCGGGAAGTTTGACCGTAGATATGCACTTTGACTTGAGAATAGGGGTAAATATAAATTAATTGGTAAAATAATTGAAAGATTCGAAGTTCAAAAACAATTCGAAGATTCAAAATAAAAAACCTGAAAAAAATATAAAATAGTTGATTTTTTTGAAAAAAATGAATTTCTGCTAAAAACCTTTAGTCCAGGTTGGTATTACCAACCGAGACTAAAGGGTCCAAACGTTGTGGGCACACGTGGCCATGTGGAAGGGCCTTTAGTCCAGGTTCGTAAGCAACCGAGACTAAAGGGTTGGGCACCTTTAGTCCCGCCTTGATAGTCCCGGTTGCTACACCGGGACTAAAGGTCCTCTAGAACCGGGACTATTGCTCATATTTCTACTAGTGGGTGTTCATGCGGGTTGTGTCGCTGACACAACTTGCAGAGACATGGATGGAGCGAAATAAATGGATACATAAAATAAATTTATTTGTGGAAATGTGATCACATGAGATTGGTTTCTTATGTGATTATAAGGGGGGCTAGTACAAGGGAATACAAAATTCTTAGATTATTTCAAAAAAAATCAACTTGTTAGTATTTATTCGGTAGAGATGTGTAGAGAAAATCTGAAAGTCAACTAAGTGGACTTGATTATACTCAAAAGCTGTCATAAGAAATATGTGGAGCGGATGGTCCGTACATATATAGGCTAATGTTGAACATGTTAACTCATCAAATGGTTGGATTAACTAACAGTCCATGTACTAGTAAATAAGAAGAGAAACTAGTTCTATAGACAGAAAGATGGAAAGAAGGGCACATAGATGCTTCCCTCGGTTTAAGAATTTATATGATTTTTTCGTGAAGGGAGCCCAAGTCAGAATTTCTAAGATGAAAACGTGAAGATGAATCACGCTTTGCAATGGTACTCTCCGAGAGCAAGGAACTCTGTATTTTTTTTAGGTCCTGATGCTTCCTATTCCTAATATGTCTATATGAGTTTAAATAATATTAGGGAAAGACTCATAGTATGATTTTTTTTGTAGATACTTACCGGTCTACATGTATTGATTATTATCCATACACTACTCGTATATAGTAGATTAGTCATCGTTTTCATTTTGTGAACCTGCTCCATATCTTCTCCCTGATTAAATAGGAGGAGCAATATGTCATTTGATGCGGCGCAAACAACCCTGAGAAACTTGGATTTAATGTTGTTCAATACACTTGCAGGACACACATGGATTACTTATCCTACCTAAGATTTGAGGTGCAAGCCCATTGACATTGAAGTACCTTGGAGCCATAGTTTTTTAATTGTCTACATCTCTACACATAATGATCATGCTTATAAGGAGGGTTTCTGCAGTGCCAAGATGTCGACTCTGGGGTCCCCGTGGTACCCCGAGAATCGGGCGCGTGGGCCACCTCTACTCCAAAAGAGAAGAATATCTGTCGTGGGTTCCCCGGCGGTGAACATGCGTCGAGACCTACATCTACCAGGAAGCCAAGCTTAATTAGAAGACCCGGGGACGAAGTCGTGGTGAGGCCCTCGGATTCCTGAGGGGGGGGGCTACAACTGACACCCTGACAAGAGAATTAGTTGTTTCCCAAGAAAAAAGAACAGAGACGTGTCGCAAGCCTCCTGCATCGCCTTCCCGTACCACATGTTGCTTACCTGAAACGACATACCTGGCGGGCCCGTTGATGGAACTGCTCACGCCGTTTCCTTGGCGCAAGCGAGGCACGTGTCATGGATGACAGCAAGGCGCTCAGTTGGCGCCACCGACGCCGGCGTGACGCGTGTCCCGCCTCAGTGGCACATATGCAACACGACCGTTGTTGTAACCCCTTGAAGTATAAAAGAAGGACCATGGTCAAGAGAGAGAAACAGGACCCTAGAAGCTCTAGCATCACGACTTCATCTACGAAGAAGAAACAAAGGCTCGTGGGCTAGGGAAAGAGAGCATCTGGGAACACGGGAGCTCCTCATCCAATGTAATCCACCACCACTCCAAGTCTCCAATACATCCACACAAGCAGGACGTAGCGTATTAAGTGGCAACACGGCCTGGGTGTTTGGTTAGACTTTTTTCTTGGCTTTTGCTTTTGGCTTATAAGCCATAAAAGCACCTAAATAGGTGCTTTTGACTTTTGGCTTTTGACTTATACCATAGTGTAACATAAGCCAAAAGCCAAAAGTCAAAAGCACCTATTTAGGTGCTTTTATGGCTTATAAGCCAAAAGCAAAAGCCAAGTATAAAGCCTAACCAAACACCCTCAATCTGGCTAAAATCTTTGCGAGCTTGTGGCAAGTTTGGCGAGCCGACACAAATCAATTTACTTTATGTAAGTGAATCTTTAGATCTGAAAGCTGCTAGAACGCTGGTAAAATTAATTTCAGGTTTCATGTTTTTCATGTCATGTTCCACTAAAAGGAGTCGTAGTGAAGAATAGATAATCCTTCATCCACATGATGTGGGACTACGCGTTCAATTTGGCCATCCAATTTTACATGCTCTATGATTATAGCTAACATATCAGCAACTATATTAAATTGTAATGGTAATAATGGATCGCCTTGTCGTAATCTTTTTTTGTTCGGAAGTATCAGCCAACGTGATCATTAACTTTCATGGCTATATTTTCGCCATTTAAAAAAAACTAGATGCAACCCTTGTCAGAAAAACCTTTCATTCTGAGTGTTTGACGGAGGAAAGACCACTTAACTTTCTCATAAGTCTTTTCGAAGTCTATTTTTAGTATTGCACCATTCAGCTTTTTCCGATGCAACTCATGAATTATTTCACGCAAAAACACAACCCATTAAGGACATTGCGATATTGCATAAAAGTCGTTCAAGTCGGACACACAATATGACCAGCCACCGAATAAAGCCTAATCGTAGAAGATAACAGATAGGTCTATATTATTGGAAGATGGCCTTCTATTTGGAAGGGCATCTTTTTCATTTCCTCCTCTTGGAGTATGAGCATCTCCAGCCGTGTGATACGTCTCCAACATGTCTATAATTTCTTATGTTCCATGCTATATTATACCAAGTTATTACATGTTTTATATGCATTTTATATAGTTTTATGCATTTTCTGGGACTAACCTATTAACAAGATGCCACAGTGCCAGTTCCCTGTTTTCTGCTGTTTTTTGTTTCAGAAAAGTACTTAAGGAAATATTCTCGGAATCGGACGATTTCTTTTCTAATGTCCGTTTTTCATCGGGAACATTCCAGAAAGTCGAACACGAGACGAAGTGGGCGACCGAGGAGCCGCCACCACGTGCTCGCGCGGCAGGCATCCTGGCCGCGCGAGGAGGTGATGTGGGCCCCTCGGGGCGCCACCGACCTCGCCCATTCGCCTACATATACCCCCCAGACTAAAAAACTAGGACGGTGTTCGATATTTCCTCCACGGGTCCAGAGCGCCGCCGCCATCGAAGACAAGATTCGGGGGACAGAAGTCTCTGTTCCGGCACCTTGCCGGGACGGGAATTGCCCCCCGGAGCCATCTCCATCGACTCCACCGTGATGTAGTGCAACTCTCCCTAAGCGACACCACCGGACCAATGACAAGAGCACGAATCAAGGCTCTACATGATAAGGTGAAGTCGCTCCTATCCTTGGACGATTTCGATACCCCATTGAATGGCATGCTATCTCATGTCGGTACCTTGTGTTTGCCTAGCTTGGAGCAGCGTGAATAACACCAAGAGAACAAGGTTCAAGTCGGACAAGAAGCTCGGACAAGCGTGGAAGAAGAATCGAAAGATTCGGAAGGAACGGCGGAAGACGGGCCAACCAGCCCACAGGCCAGCCTAGGCTGGCCCCCAGGCTGGCCAACACGCAGAGGCAACCAGCCCCAGGGCCAGCCTTGGCTGGTCTCCTGGCTGGCGCACCAGCTGAGGCCGCCAGCCCCAGGGCCAGCTTGGGCCGGCCCCCAGGCTGGCTGCACTGCAGCCTCACGCGCGCATCCGTGTCCTCACCGAGCCATTTCCCTTTTTGCCCCTAGTTGGTTGTAGTCTATAAATACCCCTCTCTCTCCCTAGAGCTAGGGTTAGACTAAGCATAGATTGAGTTGAGCTTAGCTCCTTGCCACCCTTGTTGGTGTTGCCTCCCCTTGTGGAGAAGATCCCCTTGTGGATTCAAGGCCTCCGCTTGTGGAGAAGATCCCTCTTGTGGATTCAAGACCTCTTCCTTGTAGTTGCGATTATTCGCCAATCCCTCACCTCTCGGTGGCGCTATTGGAACGGTTGGATTGACCGTTGAGAGAAACAATCCTAAGAGTAAGGTTGCTTGGTGCTTGAGAATCGGGGGCTACCCTTGGGGATTGGTTACCGGTTGATTGTATCTTCAGGTCTTGCTAGTTATCCCCTTGATTTGTGCCTTTTCCCCTTTGTGTTCTTCGCGTTCTTCGCCGTGTTCTTCGTGTTCATCGCCGATTCCGCTCAAATCCGTGAAGATCGGGACCGCACCCTACAACATATGGTATCAGAGCAAAGGTTGCCACGGATTTGATTTGTGTTTCCCCCACTTTTCCGCCAAATTTTTCTTTGATTTTGAGAAATTCGAAAATTTCCACCAAAAATAGCCCCAAATTGCTTTTGGATTGATCTGAGATGTGAGTGCGTTTTTGCAAGTTTTGGTCCATGGATCTCGTGCAAAACAAGTTGACCTTGCTTCCTTTGCGTTCCCATAGCCTAATTCCATCGATTTCCCCTTCGATTTGAAGTTTTTCGGGCTGAAATTGGGCATTTTCGAGTAGAAAATCGTGTCCCAGCTCGGCCAGCCACCAGCCCAGCCAAGGCTGGCCCCTCGGCTGACGCCGTCAGCCACCAGCCCGGCCAAGGCTGGCCCCTCGGCTGGTCCGAAAACAGAAAAAGTTGAAAATCGTTTTGGCCATATCTTTCGACTCCGGACTCCGAATTTGGTGTTCTTTGGCTCGTTTCGAAGCCACAAGCGAGGGCTACGACGCCACACCTGTTGTTTCACCATACACAACTATCCTAAATTCATGGGCAAGCACGAGACTACGACTACGGGTAAGGTTGTCGAAGAAGGTATAACCTCTCCAATCCTTACCTCGGTCCTTTTTTCCTTGCAAGCCACATTATATCTTTGTGTTTACCACATCCTATTGAGGCTAGCTCTTAACGATTGCGTGGACTTTGCACTTCGGCACCGTGTAGTTTCCGAGCAAAAGTTGTGCGCTAGTTATCATATACCGTGTTGGCTTCAAGGAAGTGAGTTTGAAAAGAGCTTGATAAGCAAAAGTGCCGCCATAGTTGACGAGAGAAAAAGTCAAGAAGCAAAAAGAGACACAAAAGAGAAAAAGAAAACACCACTCGCCTTTTTGTAGGTTGCGCCAACGCTCGATGAACATCTTATAGGTGGTGTCTTTAGTGCAAATCTTGGAGTCCACTTTTTTTTTTGCAATCGAGCTAGTGGCTCATCGAGCACTTGTGCAACACCGAGCGTAGTCTCCGCTAGGTTATCTTGCTCATTTTCATAGTTGCACAAGTCACTTTCATCGCCACGTGTGTGTTTCTTTCTTCTTTTCTTTTGAGATCGACTTGTCTGGCTCGTTGGTCATTTTGGTTTTCTACTTGCTTAGACAATATCTTGATTTCGGGTTGATTTCATTTGGCTTTCCAACCACCATACCTACCTATCCACATAAGTGTGTGAGTTGGGTGTGAGAACCGGATTCTCTATCGTCAAGCAACTCTATTCTTTCGATATAGTTTCTCTTGGTTCTTCCATTCCACATATATACACTTGTCTTGTGAGTTAACATGTCTAGGGAGAGCGAATCCAACTATGGATATGAAAATGCCTATGAGGACAACATGAACTACAACGACATGGAGCGGTACCACGACTCCGATTACGCAAGTGTCATTCACATGGAGCGGTACAACGACGTCGACGAACCTTCATCACAAGGTATTGATTACACAAGCTCCAACGACAATGAGGTGCAAATCTCCGCATATGACTCATCATATGGTACCGAGTTCGACTACAACGACGTGATGGAGCGCCACTACTACAACTACCACTCCGATGACATGGTGGAGAACATCTACGACTACCACTCTTCATGCATGTGCGACGACATCGACTACACCTCCGACAACATGCAAGAGGAGATGAACCCCATCACCACCATGATCAAGGGCGGCATTATACACTATGTTTCAAGGCCAAGATGGAGCAACAAGAAGACCACCATGAGTCCATCCTATGAAGCTCCATCAACTTTTCGAAGGTGCCATGACAAGGACATCACCAAGAGTGCCAAGCTTCGCCACTCTCCATCTACATCACGAAGGCGCCATGACAAGAACATCGCCAAGAGCGTCAAGCATCAACATTCTATATCAACAAGAAGATGGCGCCACAAGATCGATGCCACGGTGGACCGCAACTTGTCCAAGCTTCAAGACGACATTGACACACTCGCCAACCGTCGAAACATATCTTCAAGTTCGAGTGAAAGCTCCAAGGCAAGGTCGCCAAGAGATCAAGAACATCGACATCGCCATGAGGAGAAGAATCCAAATGACTTTCGACGTCAATTCTCCCCTCAAGAGCGTCAACGTCGACATGCGGAAAAGTCAAGACGCAAGGCGTTCCATCAAGCAAGTGCTCCTCATTTGGTGTCTACTTCAAGTTCCATCAAGACATTGGCACCAACAAGAGCTTCAACATCCATATTTGATG
This sequence comes from Poa annua, assembly GCA_026929855.1. Taxonomy (NCBI): domain Eukaryota; kingdom Viridiplantae; phylum Streptophyta; class Magnoliopsida; order Poales; family Poaceae; genus Poa; species Poa annua. The sequence goes on from CM049437.1 coordinate 3,393,418, forward strand.
AGATCACGGACGACTTCGACAAATTCTCGATCATCCTACGTCGACGTCAGAAGAGACATGGTCACAAACGTGAGGTCACATCCAAGACGGCGCCTTTCTCAAGCACTTCTCATGAGATGGCCTCTACACCAAGTGCCACCACCACAATGGCCTCCACGTGGCAAGATGAAGACCTCATATGCGACAATTGCCAAGGCCAAGACCATGATCCACGAGAATGTCCCAATCTCTTGTGCCCCCTATGTAATGTCCATGGTCACATGATGTGGGATTGCCAAGTTGGTGACCAAGATGGCGAGAAGACGGTCGAGCATGGGATTTTCCCTTCGGCCATGGAGTCAAGTGATGATGCCTACGTTATGGCATTGACTTTTGGAGGCGAGTTGGTTGAGGAGGTTGAGCATGGGAGTTTCCCTTCAACCTTGGAGGCGTTTGGAGTTGAGAATATTGAGCCTACCCTCGTGAGTTTGAGTTATGAGATGGTACCAAACCCATGTGAGCATGAGAGCCACTTAGCCCACTTGAGTGAGAGTGAGTTCAGTGCCTCCACCATATGTGAGTTTGAGTGCTTCCAATTTGAGGGAATGAGTGATACACCACTTGAGTTGAGAGAGGTAGTTGATAGGTCTTGTGAGGCCATTTCGATTTCTAACAACTTACCAATTTCCTCTAGTGTGTTCTCTCATTGCGTACTAGGTTCTATGGATGTTGAGACGCCGCTCCCCAACTTTATGGTGCCTCAAATGGAGAAGATGTACATGGGGGATGAAGATGTTGATGCCACCCCATGTCTAATTCAAGATGAACAAGTCGGCTACATGGAAGCGACTACTACTTCAACACCTACTTCACTTGAGCGGGACTACAAAGGTATGGGTGTTGATGTGACCATGATCCCTCTAGTGGACATGATGAACTTTGAGTGCTTGCATGCTATGGATGATTCTTTGGATGTCACATATGAGTCATTCTTTTTCCCTTGTGATACGTTGTTTGAAACCAATGTTGATCATGTGGAACCACCTATTTGTGACAATTTTGCCATGAGCATGCCTTGTTATGAATGTTTCCATTTTTCTCCCATTGCGGCTTGCAACATATTGAACAATTTCTCTTTCACATGTGTTGCTTGCAATAATGATGAAATGCTTGATAATGAGATTGCCCCCATAGCTTTCTCAAATTTTGGAGATGATTCGTTTTCTCTTATGGACTTTGTTCCATCCTTCTCTTTGCCTAGTGACCACTCACATACATCATATTTTCCTATTGATTTTGATGTGTTTGGTGATGAGCAAATGAAGAGACGCATCATGATGGATGATGTGTTCATTTATCGTGCACATAATTTCTTCATTTGGTGTTTTGTGTGTGCCGGTAACCGCATGATAATGTCAACCTCAAGTGAGCATGAGTTGACAAAAAGAGCTCTTGAGAGCATATATGTGAGTAGTGGATTGAATCCAACGACTCTCAAATCTATCTCATGTTTTGCATCAAACAAGTTGAAAAATTTCTCTTGCTTATGGTTTGTTTGCAATCATGATGATGCTTTTGTTTTTCCCTTTGACAAGCATGTTTACTTGATCTTTCACATGGATGATTTATGTGTTGCAACAAAGGTGAGCAATTGTTCATTGAGATGGTTTGTTTGCAACCATAATGACGTTTTGTGCGTGTCTTGTCATGAGTGTTTTGGTTTCTACCAATTGGGTGTGGCAACAATTATGTTGAAAACTTGCTCTTTCATGTGCTTTGGTGGCCACCATGATGATCTTTTGGACATTCTATATTGTGTGTTTTTGCCAAATTCTCCTCTTGTTGCATCAAGGTTGATGACAAATTGTCCCTTCCAATGCCTTGTGTGCAATAACGATCATATGTTTCAAGATGAGATACCTACATGGCATACTCATATTTTCTTGGAGTTTTTGTGTTACCACATTTTGACGATGTTTCATTGGATTGCTTGCACATTTACCTTGTATGTGCTCTACCTTTTAATATTCTTGTGTTGTGCTAATGGTGCTATGACAAAGAATGGACATGTCATTGTTGATATGCTCCTCTTTCTGGCACACACATGGTTTGCTTGGTCCTTGGTGTTTGTAGGCATGGTGATTTCCAATTCGTCGACAACACATCTACCTCCTTTGCATGGTAATGAAGAGCAAGAGTCGAGGACGACTCTTTTTAAAGGAGGGGGAGATGATGTAGTGCAACTCTCCCTAAGCGACACCACCGGACCAATGACAAGAGCACGAATCAAGGCTCTACATGATAAGGTGAACTCGCTCCTATCCTTGGACGATTTGGATACCCCATTGAATGGCATACTATCTCATGTCGACACCTTGTGTTTGCCTAGCTTGGAGCAGCGTGAAGAACACCAAGAGAACAAGGTTCAAGTCGGACAAGAAGCTCGGACAAGCGTGGAAGAAGAATCGGAAGATTCGGAAGGAACGGCGGAAGACGGGCCAACCAGCCCACAGGCCAGCCTAGGCTGGCCCCCAGGCTGGCAAACACGCAGAGGCAACCAGCCCCAGGGCCAGCCTTGGCTGGTCTCCTGGCTGGCGCACCAGCTGAGGCCGCCAGCCCCAGGGCCAGCTTGGGCCGGCCCCCAGGCTGGCTGCACTGCAGCCTCGCGCGCGCATCCGTGTCCTCACCGAGCCATTTCCCTTTTTGCCCCTAGTTGGTTGTAGTCTATAAATACCCCTCTCTCTCTCCCTAGAGCTAGGGTTAGACTAAGCATAGATTGAGTTGAGCTTAGCTCCTTGCCACCCTTGTTGGTGTTGCCTCCCCTTGTGGAGAAGATCCCCTTGTGGATTCAAGGCCTCCGCTTGTGGAGAAGATCCCTCTTGTGGATTCAAGACCTCTTCCTTGTAGTTGCGATTACTCGCCAATCCCTCACCTCTCGGTGGCGCTATTGGAACGGTTGGATTGACCGTTGAGAGAAACAATCCTAAGAGTAAGGTTGCTTGGTGCTTGAGAATCGGGGGCTACCCTTGGGGATTGGTTACCGGTTGATTGTATCTTGAGGTCTTGCTAGTTATCCCCTTGATTTGTGCCTTTTCCCCTTTGTGTTCTTCGCGTTCATCGCCGATTCCGCTCAAATCCGTGAAGATCGGGACCGCACCCTACAACACACCGCCATCTCCATCGCCGTTGCTGACTCCTACGATGAGGAGTGAGTAGTTCTCCCCCGGGGCTGCGGGATCTACGGTAGCTATGTGGTCTATCTCTCTCTCCCATGTGATCTTTATGTGATCATGAGCTTTGTAATCTAGTTGAATATGTGATGCTACTCTTTATCTATTATGCACTCTAGAGGTTACTTTAATATGAACTCCGGAGTTATTCACGGTTGTAACGGTGACAGTGTGTGCACCGTGTGTGATTCCTATATGACGTTGTTGGTGTTAGTTTACTCTGACTTTGAGGGTGCTCTTGTAGCCCTACACAATGAATGGTGTTTGTTATCCAACATGAGAGTGTTTAAGAGTATTATTTATTATTCAACTTTGATGTCATTGTTGAGAATGTCCACCGGTGAAAGTAGGATCCCTAGGCCTTGTTTCTAAGCATTGAAACACCGTTTCCAACAAGTTCTGCTACATGTTTGCTTGCTGCCATTTTTATTACAGATTGCAATTACTATTTATAATCATCCATATTACTTGTATTTCACTATCTCTTCGCATAACTAGTGCACCTATACATTTGACAAGTGTATTGGGTGTGTTGGGGACACAAGAGACCTCTCGTATCTTAATTGCAGGGTTGCTTGAGAGGGTTATCTTTGACCTCTACCTCCCTGAGTTCGATATACTTTGGGTGATTCACTTAAGGGAAACTTGCTGCTGTTCTACAAACCTCTGCTCTTAGAGGCCCAACACTGTCTACGAGAATAGAAGCGTGCGTAGACATCAAGCTATTTTCTGGCGCCGTTGCCGGGGAGGTAAGCGTTGGAAGGTATCTCCTTTAGATCCTGCAGTTATTACATTTTGTTTCTTGTTTTTATTTTCACTAGTTAGGCTAAATGGAAAACAACAAAAAAATTAGAGATCTTTATGAAATTTATATTGCATTAGGACATGATACTTTTGATGAGAAAATTAAAAAACCTATGGAAGTTTGTTTGCATAATAATGGTAGTAATGTTATTAGTATAAATTCTTTGGACACCATTATTGCTAAGGCTATGGAAAAGCCTAAGCTTGGGGAAGCTAGTTTAAATAAAAATAATCTTTTTTGCTCCTCAGCTTTGGAGGAATTATTTTGCCTTGATAATGCTTTGCCTCCAATATGTGATAATTCTAATGATGCTTGTGATATTCTAAAACCACCTGAAGAAATAGTGCCGTTTAAAATACCTATGAAAATTATTGATCGTTTTATGAATAACCGCTATGTAGGGGATGGAACTGTCCATCCTGGTGATCATTTGCTATTTTTACATGAATTATGCGAGTTGTTCAAGTGTGCAGGTATTTCAATGGACAAAGTTAAGAAGAACTTATTTTCTATATCACTTGGTGGAAGAGCTGCGCATTGGTATAAATTGTTGAAGAATAGGCACTCTCTTGGATGGGAGGAAATTGTATCTCTCTTTTATTCTAAATTTTATCCTCCAAGTGAGATTCACCAAGATCGGAATTCTATATATAATTTCTGGCCTCATGAAGGAGAAAGCATTGCTCAAGCCTGGAGAAGGCTGAAAACATTAATACTCAAATGTCCTAACCATGAGCTTTCTGATAAAATAATTGTTAATAATTTTTATGTAACACTTTCAGGACATTGCAAGGATTATCTAGATACCTGTTCAGAGGGCTCTTTCACAAGTAAGAAGGTCGAAGCTAGATGGGATCTTCTCGAAACAATTCGAAACAATGCTGAAGATTGGGAGAATGACAAAGGTAAAGAATCAGGTATAAACTATGAATATGATTGCATTAAGTATTCCGTTGAAACTGTTGGTTTTCAAGAGCTTAGTGCTAAATATGGTCTTGATTCTCATATTATTGTTGACTGTTTTAGAACCTTTGCTTCTCATATTAATGTTCCTAAAGGAAATTGGGATGTGTATCATGAACCTTTCAAAGACACTTGCATGGAAAATGAAATTGTTGTTAATGATTGCAATAAACATGCTCGAACTTCTCAAAATACTATTTCTTATAAGCATGTTAATTTTTGTGGAATACATAGACCCTGTGAAATTAATCAAGTTGAAGATGAATATTGTATCCATCATAGGAATGGAAATACTAGAGGTTGGTATAAGGTTCTAAGAGATCTTGGTAAAACAATTTGTGCCACCTATCCTTTTATTTGTGAACTTTGCTATAAAAAGGGTCATTTCGAATTTCAATGCTCAGGCTCTAATAAAGATATTGCAGGAGACTTTTGTGATAACATGATCACTCCTAATCAACATGATGAACTTACATTATTTTTGGGGTGTGAAGAGTTATCAAGAAAAACTTCTTTGTTAAATATGAGTGATATTGATATGAATGATCTGTTGCATGGATGTTATTTCTATTGTGTTAATGATTGCCATGCTAACACCTACATACAAAATATTATAAAGGATGAGACTTTACCAAAGTATGACAGGACTAATGTGTGTTTTGAGCTTATTAATGAAAGAGAGGAATTCCCCCAAGTTTCTTCCATTGTCTCTAATACTAAACCAGGTTATGTGGAGAAGCTTCCTTTCAAGCCTCTCCCTCCTAAAGAGAAAAAGAAGTAGAAAAAGGGGAAGAGGAAGAAGAAGAAGAGGAGTAAAAGGAGAGAGGAAACGGTATCTTCTCCCAAACTTGTTGCTCCTGTTACAATTGATACTTATAATTCTGAATTTGACGATTCTGAACTTGATGATGAACCTATGCCTGTTATTTATATTAGTGATCATGATTGGTAAAAGCACACTTCTTTTGATATTGAAAATCTCTGGGACACTAATTCTGAAAATGATGATGTTAATAATTGCTACACTATTAGCACTATCCATGTTCCTTCCCATGATGATATAGAAAGTTCTGAGCTCGGGGATGAGGTGTTTGAAAATCCTTTTGCTACTAATGATTATATATTTGAGACCTCTCCTTCTAGTAAAAATGATGATATGTTTACAAATAAACACACTTTGGATGATAACTATTCTATTGCTTATGATGATACTATGCCTACAGTCTTTGATAATTATAAAGAATACTATGACATAGGTTACTATTACAATTATCCTTTTGAAACTTGTCATAGTTATAGAGGAATTACTCAAACCAATACTTTCAATACACAACTTGTCTATCATGTTCAAGTTCTTTATGATGATCCTGCTCCCGTTGCTATTAATGAGAAGAACTTTTCTTATGAGAGAAATAATGATAATTTTATGCATATGGATCATGATAAGAATGTTTCATGTGATGGTTATATTGTGGATTTTATCAATGATGCTGCTGAAAGTTATTATGACAGAGGAAAATATGGTAGTAAAAGTTTTCAAGTTACTAAAACACCTCTCTTTATGTCGGAAGCTTTGAAGTTTTATTTGTTTCATCTTTCTGTGATAGTTGCTTTATGTTTTAATAATTTATCCTATTACAAGATTCCTTTGCATAGGAAGTGGGTTAGACTTAAATGTGTTTGATGTTTACCTCTTGATGCTCTCCTATGTTTTTCAACTCTCATTTTTATGAGAGCATCATACGAATCTCCTTGCCTAGCTAAAAGGTTTTAAAGAAAAGCGCTTATGGGAGACAACCCACTATTTTATTTCTGTTATTTTTCTTTTATTTGAGTCAAGGAGCATGCTTACCTCCGTAACAAATCCTTTGTATCTTTATTTTATTGCAAAGTTGTGCCAAGTTAAGTCTCTAGTAGAAAGTTTATGTTAAAATTTGGATCTCTGCGCAGGAACAGATTTTCTGCTGTTCACCGTTAAATTCATAACTCCTTAAAGAAAAATTTAAAAAATCTGATATTTCTTGTTCGTAATCCTCAGATATGTATGCAACTTTAATTAGTTTTGAGTTTTCTGATTTGAGCAAGTTAAGTGCCTCGAAAAAATTCGTCTTTAGGGACTGTTCTGTTTTTGACAGATTCTGCCATTTATTTTGCAATGCCTCCTTTACTATTTTGAATGGATCTTTTTGTTCCATAAAGTATCAGTGGCTGTAGCTAATGTCCAGTAGCATTGATAGCAATTGTGTTCGTGCAAAATATAAGAATTTTTTGTGCACTAACCCTCTAATGAAGTTTACTTTGAGTTTGGTGTGGAGGAAGTTTTCAAGGATCAAGAGAGAAGAATGATGTGATGTGATCAAGAAGATGAAATAGCCAAAGCTTGGGGATGCCCCGATGGTTCATCCCCAACATATTTCAAGAAGACTCAAACGTCAAAGCTTGGGGATGCCCAAGGCATCCCCTTCTTCATCAACAAACTATCAGGTCATCTCTAGTGAAACTATATTTTAATTCCGCCACATCTTATGTGCTTTACTTGGAGCGTCTGTTTTTATTTATTTTTGTTTTGTTATTTTTGTTTTCTGAATAAAATGGATCCTAGCATTCTTGTGTGGGAGAGAGACACACTCCGCTTTTTCATTTGAATACTCGTATTTTTCACTTATATTTGTTGAGTATTCTTCTATGTTACTTCAATACTTTCAGCTCTTATTTTTCATGCACCTCTTGTTCAGAGCTGTTAGTTCTCATATGTTATACTCTCTTGCTTCATTGTTAAATACTTGGAGAGTTTATGTTTAAATAAATTGATTGGTGTTTGGTTAAGAACACAAAATGCTAAATGTGGTAGATGGTATAACTAAATGATACATAATCTTGTAGATCATTAAATTGTGTCACTTGAATCATTGATATTGTTTTGAGATATTAATATGCTTAATAGTAAACATGATGGTTTAGTAAGGAGAAATGATTAATGGTTGGTCTACAAAACTTGAAACTGTGCCACACTTAAATTTCCAGTTGATAGCATAATGAGATATGACTCCTAATGTTAAAAGCAACCGTAATGACTTTGTGTTATGCGCTACGGTCGGGTTCCAACAGTGACTTGTTCATTTGCCACAGTCACTCGTGGAGTGATTTTCATTATGCCTTATAAGATCATATTTTTATTTGGAATCTTTTTACTTGTGAGTTCTAAAGCTGCGGTTTTCATGGCACTTCCACCACCATATTGCTAGCCTCTTCGGTACTTTGCATTGCCCTTTCTCACATTGAGAGTTGGTGCATACTTCGCGGGTACATCCAAACTCGTGGGAGATCTTCATCTTGTTCTCCTACACATAAGCCAAATATCTTCCTCAAAACATCCACCATACCTACCTACTACAGCATTTTCATAGCTGTTCCGAGATATATTGCCATGCAACATCCATCTTACATTACATGACTTGTTGTCATTCATTACTCATATATTGCTTTTCATGATTCTATAAAGCTGATGTGTGGTTTTACCCATGTTACGCTAGATCATTGCATAACCTGCTACACTGGCAGATGCACCGTTGTCGTATACATATTATGTCTCATTCATATTAGCTACTTGTATCATCAGTATGTTGTCATATCATCATATTAGGATGCTTGCCCCTAAAAGTGAAAAGAGCCATGGAGGCCATCGAAAAGAAAAAAAAAGAAAAAAAAAGGGGGGCAGCATTACTATTCTTTATCACACACTTGTGCTCATGTTATAGCACCATACCATTTATAGTCATCACTTGTGCTCATGTTATAGCACCATGTCATTTATGATCATCATTTGTGCTCATGTTTAGCACCTTTACTCCATATGAGAGAGTTTTCATGTCTTACTTGCATAACTATGTGGGGAACTTTACACTATAGAACTTGGCTTGTATATTCCAATGATGAGCCTCCTCAAAAGTGATCTAGGTCTTCGTGAGTAAGCAAGTTGGATGCACCCCCACTAGTTCCATTGGAGAGCTTTCATATACTTATAGCTCCATGTGCATCCGTTGTGTGGCAGTCACTACTCCTTGCATAGCTTCGATTATAAGACTTTCTCTTGTCTAATGATCACTTTTAGCTGTGTGAGACTTTCTTCCGTTGGCCTTCCAAACCCCCATTATTATTCTTTTAGCCACAACATCCTGGTGCCAGGAACCAACGCTGAACACTTGCTTATTTTTGTGTGAACATATAGAGAGATGATCTTCTATGTGCATATTGCTATCACTTGACTTGATCCTTTCACAAATTTGTCAAGATTGTTTGATTCATTAGATGATTATATTGTTGTGTTTGAAGCTTAAATCATCTTTAATATCTACTTTGCACGGTTGATTGTTCTCTATTACTGATTCATTGAAAGTTTTTCTTTGTTATGCCTACTTGTTTATTCATTACTCATTTGATATCAATATAAACTACAACATTTATTCATTTGATCTCAACTTATATGCATTACATTATTATTTGGTCAAGATTGTGTGAAAGCATGTCACTCCAGAAATTATTTGTTATCGTTTTACCAACTCGAGGACGAGTAGAACTAAGCTTGGGGATGCTTGATACGTCTCCGACGTATCTATAATTTCTTATGTTCCATACTATATTATACCAAGTTATTACATGTTTTATATGCATTTTATATAGTTTTATGCATTTTCTGAAACTAACCTATTAACAAGATGCCACAGTGCCAGTTCCCTGTTTTCTGCTGTTTTTGGTTTCAGAAAAGTACTTAAGGAAATATTCTCGGAATTGGACGATTTCTTTTCTGAAGTCCGTTTTTCATCGGGAACGTTCCAGAAAGTCGAACACGAAACGAAGTGGGCGACCGAGGAGCCGCCACCACATGCTCGCGCGGCAGGCATCCTGGCCGCGCGAGGAGGTGATGTGGGCCCCTCGGGGCGCCACCGACCTCGCCCTTTCGCCTACATATACCCCCCAGACTAAAAACCCTAGGACGGTGTTCGATATTTCCTCCACGGGTTCAGAGCGCCGCCGCCATCGAAGACAAGATTCGGGGGACAGAAGTCTCTGTTCCGGCACCTTGCCGGGACGGGGAATTGCCCCCGGAGCCATCTCCATCGACTCCACCGCCATCTCCATCGCCGTTGCTGAATCCTACGATGAGGAGTGAGTAGTTCTCCCCCGGGGGCTGCGGGATCTACGGTAGCTATGTGGTCTATCTCTCTCTCCCATGTGATCTTTATGTGATCATGAGCTTTGTAATCTAGTTGAATATGTGATGCTACTCTTTATCTATTATGCACTCTAGAGGTTACTTTAATATGAACTCCGGAGTTATTCACGGTTGTAACGGTGACAGTGTGTGCACCGTGTGTGGTTCCTATATGACGTTGTTGGTGTTAGTTTACTCTGACTTTGAGGGTGCTCTTGTATCCCTACACAATGAATGGTGTTTGTTATCCAACATGAGAGTGTTTAAGAGTATTATTTATTATTCAACTTTGATGTCATTGTTGAGAATGTCCACTGGTGAAAGTAGGATCCATAGTCCTTGTTTCTAAGCATTGAAACACCGTTTTCAAGAAGTTCTGCTACATATTTGCTTGCTGCCATTTTTATTACAGATTGCAATTACTACTTATAATCATCCATATTACTTGTATTTCACTATCTCTTCGCATAACTAGTGCACCTATACATCTGACAAGTGTATTGGGTGTGTTGGGGACACAAGAGACCTCTCGTATCTTAATTGCAGGGTTGTTTGAGAGGGTTATCTTTGACCTCTACCTCCCTGAGTTCGATATACCTTGGATGATTCACTTAAAGGAAACTTGCTGCTGTTCTACAAACCTCTGCTCTTGGAGGTCCAACACTGTTTACGAGAATAGAAGCGTGCGTAGACATCACCGTGGGGTCGGGGGGGTGAGCTATTTTACGTCCTTGGGGAACCGATTCCTAGCCGGGTATCCAAGGCTTTGGCTCAAATAGTTTAAGAAATGTATGTTTTGGCACAAATTTAGGCAAAGTTAGCCGAATTTCATTAATATAGCCGAAATTCGTACATATTTTCTCGTGAGCCGAGGTGACGAGAAAAAAGACCGGCGTTTTCGCGCGCGTTTTCTCAGCTGCACGCTGACAGTACGGCCCCCGCTGTTTCGCACACGTTTCCACCCGCTCTGGTGCCCTCCCAGTGCGTTGGGGTTCGGCCTGTAAGCGCCGGACGAGAAAACGGTCCAAACGTTTTTTTGGTCTCCTGAAAACCGTGATTGAGCGAAGAATAATGCTATTTCGCTGTCCAAAACCGCAGAGACGTTTCTGATGCGCGCTGGAGGGCCGGCTGGAGATGCACTAAGGTGGATGTTCTCTTTGTGTTCGCAGGATGAAACACTGAAGGTGTATCAATCCTTGCGATGGTACTACACAATGACGGCAAGACTCTTGTCGGTGTGTAGTTCTGATGCCTCCTAGTCCTAATACCTTTATGTTTATGTGAGTCTGGTTGAAATTACACAGAAGACTGAGCGGCACCGCAGAACTTGCGTACGTACATGGAGCCATATATGCTGGGTATGAGCCTACATGTGTATTTAGTTCTGCCTATCTCTTTCATTTCGTGAACCTGCTCCAAGTCTTCTACTTGCTTAAATAGGAAGGAAGCCAGGAAGGGTAGCATGTCAGTCGATGTGGTTCAACCTACCATATGGAGGCTGCTTCAATGTTTTTAGATATACTTAGGCCATGCACTATGTGGATTCGTATCAAAGAAAAATGTGTCAGATTTTGGTTCGATATGGTATGGCTGCTATATCTTGGTTCGGTTTTGACACATAAATGGGGCCATTCATTGCATATAATTTATACTGTGTTTCTTAAAAAAAAAAAAAAGTTAAAGTCTTAGGGTATCGGTAGTGTGCAAAACACCTCACCTTAAATCCTACGTAGCAAGCTTTAGGGTGTCTATATACATTATGAAAAAATAAAACCTATATCCATAAGCTTAAGATGCGCTTCAAGTTTGTAGATCATCCATAAGCAATAAAACATTATTTCTTTCCTCCTCTCTCTCACATATGTGAGTAGACCAATAGTACATTTGGATCCCAATTTATTGTTAAAGTGCACCTTATACAGAATATAATTGATATAAGTTTGGACAGTGGACCCCACATTTTGATGTGATTTAGCTACAAACATTACGATGCCCTTAGAACCGCACCAAGTTTTTGGTTTGCTTCTTGTGAGAGACATTATGATTCGATGCTCCACTATGTGTGGAACCGGTTCAGAGACCTCTACGATTCGTTTTTGTGAAACATAGTGGTTGGTCTTACGGAGTGGACATGTACATTACTCTACTCATGCACTAGTAACTTGCAAACCTTGTCTTGTTCGGCATGTACACGAGCACTAAAGAATCGTCTACTCCCTTCGATCCTGCTTAAATGTCGGTAAAAATAAGCTAGCTACATATAAGAGCATCTCCACTCGTGGCGCCCAAATGGTCGTTCAAAAGCCGTCCGGACGAGCCATTTGGGCGCCGTCTGAACGGCCTTTCGTATATGGGCGTCATCGATTCTACTCACGATGCCCAATTTTTTGTTGCAAAATGTAAACAACCTAATCTAATGACTGCCGTTCTCGTCACTACTGCTACTACTATTTGATGAATTTCATTCAAAATTTAGGATATTTTACATATTTGAATGAAATTTAACGAAATATAAACTAAACCTAATCTAATGGTCGTTGTTCTCGTTGGTTCTGCTACTGTTTGTAGTTGATGCCGACCCGCTCTCGTCATCGCTGTACATGGCGGCCGCCCTCCAAAATAAAGTACCGTCGAAGACCTTGATGAAGAATCTGCGGTCGCCGTTGATCTCGAAGTGGAGGAAGATCCCCTGCTCAAACTTTATGATTCGGCAAATCTCTTCCACCCCTTGGCGAGGTACAACTCACTCTTGGAGTCGAAGACCGTCTTCACAGCCTAGCTGTCGTTCTCGCAGTTCTCCATTTTCAGATGCATCGTCTTTGGTACCCCGTCTTCGAGTTTCTCCACAAACGTCGCCGGGAGCATTTGGCGCGACTCGACGCCATTGTATAGGATAAGCAGGAAGTCGAAACTGCGCAGACCCGGGTAGAGTTCATTGTCAGACGATGGTGGAAGGGAACGCCGACGGTGATGCATTGCCGCTGCTACCCCTACCATCGCCGCCGCGCTCTTGTCCACTGGCGCGGGTTCGTCCACGGGCGCAGCCTCTCGCCATGAAATTGGATGAATCGGATGTGGTGTGTGTGCTTACTGCTCGGCGAGGTGCTATATAGCCGGGCCGGGCGAGGGTCGACGCGGGAAACGGAGGCAGAAAGAGGTGACGGAAACGGTGGCTGTAGTGCAGTGGCATTAACATTGGTGCCGTCGTAAAGGCATGTTGCATTGACGCCGCCGTCACTCAGTGGGAAGCGATGCAACGGCTCACCGGCGACGGGTGCAGAGTGGTGCAGCGAGGCTGGCCGGCAGGAAAACCGAGACGCCAGGCCCGTCATTAATTCAGCCGACCGGTGTGGGAAATGGACGCAGGAAGAGGTGGCGGTACACAATGGCGTCTGTTTGCGTCTCAATGGCAGGTGTGGCCCACACGTCTGAGTCTGACGTGGCGGCACGCTTCATTTCGTCCGGCAGCCCATCGACTCCCCAAACGGAGGACATGGGCTGGACGTGCCGGTGCGCTTGACAGAGAACGATTTTGAGCGTCGCGAGTGAAAACGAAAATAGGTTCGACACACGTTCAAAGAGCTTTGGACGGCCGCAAACCAACCTGTGGTTGGATGGTTAGCAGGGTGGTTGTACCCTCAGCCCACCAGAGTTCAAACCCCAGGTTTGACGTCTGTGTGTTGCATTTAGGCGGAATATTCTTTCAGTGGGAGGCGACGTTCCCGTCGACAGCGAGGCGCCTGTGGTGACTTCGTCAATCTCAAGACTCGATCCGCCGGCTCAGTATTTCGGAGGTGCTCATAGGGGTAGGGTGTGCGTGTGTGCGGTTATAGGGGTGGGTGTGCGCGCGTGTATGTGAGCGTCTGCGTTTGTACTGTGTTTCTCAAAAAAAAAAAAAAGCTCTGGACGGCCGTTTTGGACGGCCGTTTGGACATGGAGGTGCTCTGACCGAACATCATAGATCGCGACAATCTTTCTAGACCCTAGGGAGTAGTTTCGTTCCATTTAAATTTTCTCTGCTCTCCATTTTGGTAAGTTGTCTTACCGTACAGCTGAGCTAAGTAGATATCTCGGAAATTCCAGGAAAACAAAATTTAGTCTCTGCGGAGTCCAGCGTGATCCTTGGCGCGTACGCACATGCAGGCGCGCGTGCAAGCCCGTTCGCCGTTGATCGACGATCCGGTTATTATAGGGAATGGTGAGCTACTCCACGGTTACTGCGGTTGACGAGAAAGAAAGAAGCATCTGTACTTGGCCGCGCGCCGAAGCATTCCGCGCGCGCGCGCATCCCTAGCCGCTGCACGCTTCCAGTCCTCGCCGTCGCGTCGCTTCCGTGCCACGGCGGACGGGCGCCGCCACCGGTTTTGCGTGTGCGCGACCGCGCTGTTCCGGCGTCGTTGACTGGGCACCGAGCCTGCGTCGCCGTCCATTCCCCGGGACGGATCTCGCGGCCGCACACCCAGATGCCAATATATCTCTCGCTCCTGTTTTTGCGGCCTCGCCATTCCTGATTAAGGCCCAGTTCTTTTGGCGGCTTCTCCGAGAAGCTGCCCTACCCCCAGCTTCCTGGGGAAGCCGGTTCAAAAAAATTGTGAGGCTTCCTAAGTAGTTAAGGCTAAACTAATTTGGAAGCCTCATAAAATTTTAGTACCGGCTTCCCCAGGAAGCTGGGGGTAGGCCAGCTTCTCGGAGAAGCCGCCAAAAGAACTGGGCCAACGCAAGTAAACGATCAAGTTAGAGCCTCTCCACTCACGGTGTTCACAGCCGTTCGGACGGGCTATTTGGACGTTGTTTGGACAACATTCTGCACGTGGGTGTCGTCGCTCCCCCACTCATCGCCCTCAATTTTATTTCAAATTCAACATTAAAAAAATGAAAGTTGCTAAGTTTTTGATTTTTTTCATTCAAATTATAAATAATTGGTGTAAAGATGAAATAATATAAATTTAGAAAGCTAAACTAAACCCTAATTGGTAGGGTGGCACACCGGACAACGGCAGTTCAGGCAGTAACCCACCAGCGCAGCGTCAATCATGGGAGCCTGACGGCAGAGGCAGTAGATGTAGTCGGTGGCGGTGCCGTCCGCTCGACGGTGATGACGGTTATGTCGACCGCAATGGCGAGCTGCATGTGGCCTGACTCCCACTCCGGCGTCGGCAGCCGGTCCTTGGAGCTGTCATCATCACTATTAACCTATTCCGCCTCTTGTTGAGGTTGCGGTGGAGGAGGCTGTACGTGACCTTCTTCTCGTTGGCTTCACGCCTTGTAGCAAACCCTCTCCCTCTCCATGCCAACGACGAAGTCCTCATCGGAGGTGTCGGTGAGGACGTCGTCGGAGTTAAACCAGGTCGCGGGCGAAGAAGGAGCCGAGACGGTAGCTATGCTCCCAACCGACCTGTTCATCCCAGTATGCTGAGTTCGGAGCGTATAGAGGGTTGTTGATCAGTTCCGGCAACAAGTTCTTCTGGCTCCTCTCGATGAAGTCGAGGCGTTCCTGACCTGTTAGCCGAGGAGCGACCGACACGTGTGCCGCTTTCACCGCTCATCCCTCGGGGAGGCGGCAATGCGCTGACACCGGCGTGCTGGTGCGGACTAGCTCCCGGCTAGGAAGCTGAGACGTTGTCCGTCCGTAATTAAGCTAACCGAACTTAACGTCTCAATGACAACAAAACCTGTTGGGTGGATGTGCCGGATAAAAAGTAAGACCGCGTCAGAAAGAAACGATTTTGAGCAACGAGTGGGAAAAAACTGTGTTCGGCACGACCAAAATCTTTTGGGCGGCAGACGCTATGCTTTTAGAGCATCTCCACCAGCGCCGCTATCGCGAGCCGGAAAAACCGCCGGTTTAGCGCGCGTGTGGGCAAAAACGACGCTCCAGCAGCGGCTGTAAAATCGCCGACACGCTAAAAAAAAGTTGCGCGTGCTCTATCTGAGCGCTATCCTCTGCGCCAGATCTGGAGCTTCCGGTTCAGCGCGCTGGAACGAAACAAGTCGCGCGAGACGACGCAACCGCTGAAATTTCCCACTCGCGCCCACGCCTTTCCTCCATTCCCAAATCCCGCGCGCCGCCGCGACCGGCCACCAACAGCCCCGCCGCCGCGCCCGCCCGCCCCTGCGCCCTCCCGCCGTCGCTGACGCTGCGCTCGAGTACATGGCGTCGTCCCGCGACGCGACGCCGCCGTAAATCGAGCTCGCGCCGCCAAATGGAGCGCCCCGGCCGCCGCCAAATCGAGCGCCCCGGTCACCGATTCGAGCTCGGAGCGCACGGATTGAAGATCGGAGCGCACGGATCCGGCGCTGCACCGCCTTCTCCACCGCGCGCACAAGCTGCTCGGCTTGGGACGTAGATGGTCTGCCGGTCGTACGACTCGTCCGACGAAGAATGGGATGCGGAGGAAGAAGAAGATTTGGCTATCATTTTGGCTGTGCGCGCTAGGATCAATTCAAAGCGTCCAAAGCATGGTGGTTCGGTGGTTGGTCGAGAGAAATTGTGTAGGGAGAGGATAGAAGGGCACACCAAGTTGATGAGAAGCTATTTTGTTTTAAATCCAATTTATCCCGAGCGCTATTTTAGGCGCCGGTTTAGGATGAGCACGAGGTTGTTCAAGAACATCTCTGACACCGTGATGGAGTTTTATAGGTTCTTTGAGCAAAGAAGAAATGCCGCGGGAGATCTTGGACATAGCACATACCAAAAGGTGACCGCCGCTATGCGAATGATGGCATATGGTATTCCGGCGGACTTGGTTGATGACCACTTTGCCATGGGGGAGAGCCAAGCTATTCTTTGTGTCCGGCGGTTTGCGGTGGCTATTGTGAGAGTGTTCGGGGAGGAGTACTTGAGATCCCCCAATGCTCAAGACACGGCTTGACTTTTAGAGCAAAACAAAGCTCGTGGATTTCCAGGTATGCTTGGCTCTATTGATTACATGCATTGGAGTTGGAAGAATTGTCCTGCGGCTTGGCATGGACAATTCAAAGGGCACAAGAAGGATTCCACCATCATTCTTAAAGCCGTGGCCGATTACGAGACTTGGATTTGGCATGCATTTTTCGGCATGCCCGGATCTTGCAATGACCTCAATGTTCTTCATCGGTCTCCACTCATGGCCCGGATAGCGAATGATGAAACTCCACCGGTGGAGTTTGTGGCAAACAACAAAACATACAACTATGACTATTTTCTTGGGGATGGCATCTACCCAAGGTGGAGAACATTTGTGAAGACGGTGAACAAGCCAAAGGGCAAGAAGGAAGTCAGTTTTCATAACGCACAAGCGGCGGTAAGGAAAGATGTGAAGAGAGCATTTGGGATTTTGCAAGTCCAATTTGCTATTGTGTGTGGACCGGCTCGGTTTTGGGATCAAGAGATCCTTTGGTACATCATGATGGCTTGTGTGATCATGCATAATATGATCATAGAGGATGAGCGTGGAGAAGAAGAACATGACTACAACTATGAACTTATGGGATGTCCGGTGCGAGTTCGAAGGAAGGAAGAGAAGAACGCCCGGTTCATTGCCTCCTACCATGCCATTCGCACCAATGAGGTGCATGATGAGCTGGACATCATGGCGGAGTGGTGGGCTTGGAATGGAGAAAGATGATGTTGTTGTTGTATGATTGTTGTATGTTCTACAAATCATTTGTTGCATGTTTTATGATACATTTGTTGTATGTTTAATGATACATTTTTTATATTGCATTTTATTCGTGTTGTAAGAATAATTGACATATTTATTGTTAATTTTTGTGCGCGCGCTACAGATTTGGCGCTGCTGAAAAAGCAATCAAACGCATCCACGTGCTGAAACTGGTTTATAGAGCCGCCGTCTTTTGCGAAACGCGGTCGAGCGCAAAATACCGAATCCAGCGCGGGATATACCGCGTCAAATTATAGCGCCCCCGCTGCAGATGTTCTTACAGTACCCGATCAGAGTTGAGCTGGTCAGATCCGGGCCGACAAGACTAGACGAGAAGATGACGATCTCACCCTTGTCCTCACCCACGTTACATGCATAATGTGCCACGTGGGTCTGTCCCCTTTCAATTTAAACTCTCCAATATCTCAATACCAGTACGGAGCATCTGCTTTTTATCTTTTTTTTTTGAAATGTTAAGAAAATTAGGATGTTTATCTTGACATTTTATGTCCTTGCATAAAATTTCACAATACTTTTTTTGTGAGATGTGTAAAACGATAAATTTTAGTGTTGCAAATGAGTTTCTCAAAGATATTCTTATATCTTTTTAACACATGCCATAAAAATGTTTTTTCTGAAATTTTATGTGCCCGTACAAAATATCTTTTTTCTAAATTTTATGTGCTAGTATAAGAACAACCAAAAATGTGCCCA
This sequence comes from Poa annua, assembly GCA_026929855.1. Taxonomy (NCBI): domain Eukaryota; kingdom Viridiplantae; phylum Streptophyta; class Magnoliopsida; order Poales; family Poaceae; genus Poa; species Poa annua. The sequence continues at coordinate 3,411,964 of CM049437.1, forward strand.
ATTTGGGTGTCTATTATCTTATGTTGGAATAATGTTTTGGTTAGTACATGAGCTTCACATAACGGAGAGTTATCGTTCGATTTATGTTAGAGTTATGTCTACATGTAAATAAATTTGAAAATAGTGCCAACAAAATTTGACAGATGTCATCTATATTTGGCATACTGTGGTATGTGGCTGCCCTAATTTACCTAACTGGGGTGCCATACTCCCGTCTAATATACCCGTAAGATTATATTTTAAAAATGGTTTATATTGTGTTAAAGTTTGAAAAAGGGTCAGTGTCAATCTTCACGCGGTTGGAGCTCGAGCATTTTATACTACTACTACCTCTGTTTTCAATATAAAACGTTTTAGCTTTTTTTCACATTCATGTCTAAACTGCTTGTATTTAGACATGTTTTAGTGTCCATATTCACTCACTTTTATGTGTACTATACAACATGTATAATAGATAAAACATCTTATATAAAAAAGGAGGGAGTATATCTTTAGAAATATTAAATATATAAATCTGGTACGACATTTTACGGGTGTTCTGTTGGCACTCCTTACCCTTTTTTTTTTGTCTTCACTTGCTGGATCCGTCACAACCGTTTCGTGGCCCTATCCCACTGACGGAAACAGACTCGAGTGAGTCAAGACACCTGCCGCAGCACTCGTCTCCGGCGTCCGTTCCGTGCACCGCCACGCATCCCGGCCTTCACGCTTCCGTCGTGCGCATAGCGTGCCGCGCCCGCGCACCCGCCGCCCGTCATCGCCTTCGCCTCACGGACGCGGCGGCGGCGACCCGACCTTCAAAGCGCACCGGCCGTGTCGCCTTTGTCGGCAGCCCCGCACACTAGCCGAACCCGGCAAACCGACAAAAGAAAGCCCCACCCGTCGCCGTCCGCCGCCGTTACCGGCACAGCGCAGCAAGCAAACCACGTCGCCGTCGCCGCCCCCGCCCCCGCCCGTGCCTGCCTCTTGCTCCCTCCCGCAACCTTGCGTCAACTATTTTTTTACCAGCTCTCTCTCACCGCGGCTCGCGGCCGCTGCCGCCGCGCCAGCGCCCGCCCCACCACGCCGCCCCGCGCGCTGCGGCACCCCGTCCCCCATTTTTTAAACCCCCTTGTCTCCCTCCCCTCTCATCTCACCACCTTCCGCCCCCCCTCTCTCCTCCCCCAACCGTCCCGGCCCAAAGCAAGCATCGTCCGCGACCCCACCTCCGCGCTTTTGCCGGTTTTCTTCGGAGCACCTCGCCGGGCTCGCCGGCTTGCCCCTTTGCTCCCGTTGTCGTGGGTGCTCCTGGGGACTAGCTAAGCTAGCGGCGTCCTGCTGGGGGCGCGTGCTTGGTGTGCCGAGGCGCCGTCCGTGCGGGCTGTTGTCGCGTCGGTACGGCGACGGCGAGCAGCATTCGCCTGGCTCGCTTCGCGGGGAAGCTCCCCTGATCGTGGGTTTTATTATACTCGTCGCCGCCGCCTCGTGCCGCTCACTTTAGCTCGAAAGGCTGGGGCGCCTTCCGAGCTACTGGCTGGCTAGTGGATAGAAAGGTGGGAGGAGGGAGAACGGGAGGTGGATATTCGCGCATACGGAGGTGAGATTCGGATCGGGATCTCGCCGGGATGAAGGACCATGGATCGGCCGGCGTCTCGCCCGGCCCGCCCGAAGGTGAGCTTCCTTCTGAAATTGCCCATGGATTCAGCTTAATTAATTAGCTTAAGCATTTGCTGAGTTCTATCATGGCAAATCGCCATTGCTGTGCCGTGCATTCGGAGTTGGTTGTGGCGGTTGGTTGCCACTAACTGCGGTGGAATCCTGTACTGCTTGTACATGGCCTTCCTATATATCACTGTCTGCAGCTATATGATCTGTGGTCTCTAGCATCTGATGGATGCATTGTAATAACTGGGCGTGCATCCGCAATGCAGGGGATAAGAAAGCAATCAACTCGGAGCTATGGCATGCTTGTGCTGGGCCTCTGGTGGCGATGCCGCCGGTGGGAAGCCTTGTGGTCTACTTTCCACAGGGCCACAGTGAACAGGTGCATCGTTTATCTGCTAACTGTAGGGGATTTGCCAAATCATGAGTAGTTTCTGAAAGTTTCCTCTTTTCTGGTGCTTCTTCGACAGGTTGCCGCTTCGATGCACAAGGAGGTGGACATCATCCCCAATTACCCGTCTCTTCCATCTAAGCTGATCTGCAAGCTTCTGAGTCTCACCTTACTTGTATGTGGATTTTTGGTTTTCCCTTCTGCACTGACGTTGTAACCTCTTTGTGTTCTTTCTCTTTTCCCCTTTTTACTGATTTGTAATTTTTTTTGCACAGGCAGATTCTGAAACTGATGAAGTTTATGCTCAAATGACGCTTCAACCTGTTAGCAAAGTATGTAAGCTGACATTTGTGATTTCGGTGCTATATATATCTTTAATTGAAACATAAATAACATTTCTGCATGCAACTTCAGTATGACCGGGATGCAATGCTGGCATCAGAGCTGGGTCTGAAGCAAAACAAGCAGCCAGTGGAATTCTTTTGCAAGACGTTGACGGCGAGTGACACAAGCACTCATGGTGGATTCTCAGTGCCACGTCGTGCAGCGGAAAAGATATTTCCACCGCTAGTAAGCAGAGCTCTTCCATGACCGTGAAATGATTTTTATATGAAATTATGAATTTATCAGATTCAGTAAATACCTGCCTTACCAGGGTAACATGTTCGATAGGACTTTACGATGCAACCACCAGCTCAAGAGATCATGGCCAAGGATCTTCATGACATTTCATGGAAATTTCGGCACATCTTTCGAGGTATGCCAAATTACTCAGAGATTATCTTTCGATGTACTTATAGTGTTGTATCGGAATACAAAATGATATGCAGGCATGGTTGACTGCCACATTTTTTTTGTGGATCCATTATTTATGTTTAGCCCTATAGTGGAATGTTTTTATACCTACAAACATTTCATGATCAAACTTAATTGCACTTCCTGAATCTGAATAGGAAAAATATTCGCTGAAATTGTGTCAAGTATTTGTCTTTTTTATCATACTAGTGCGATCAAATTTTATCTTATTTTGTAGAGGAAAAACTTGCCCACTATCACTACTTGTCTACTACATATCCTAGTATAGTTTTTATTTCTAAACTTCGTAGTTGATTTTCATGGTCTTTTTCTCATTAATTTACATTTTCGCCAGATATGCCATATTAGCATTCGTTATTTTTTCTTGGAACTGTTAAGGAAGTCGTACTGGGACATGTTGACTGACCAATCAAGAGAATATTGTACTTATCCTTCTACTTTCCTGCACATGCAGGTCAACCAAAGAGGCATCTTTTGACAACTGGTTGGAGTGTCTTTGTGAGTACAAAAAGGCTTTCAGCTGGTGATTCAGTTCTGTTTATAAGGTAGCATCATCAAATATAGAAATTAAAGATCCTGGATTTCTGTAAGTAATTACTCGAAACATGGTCCTAAACTTCTTTTACAGGGACGAGAAATCTCAGCTTCTCTTGGGCATACGTCGTTCTATTAGACCCCAACCAGCTCTATCATCATCAGTTTTATCGAGCGACAGTATGCACATTGGCATTCTTGCTGCAGCAGCCCATGCCGCCGCAAACAGTAGTCCCTTTACTATCTTCTACAATCCAAGGTTGTGTAATTGTTACTTGATATTCTGCATGCACTCTCTGTGATTCAGCGCAAAAATCTCATAACATTCTCTTTTGAATAGGGCTAGCCCATCGGAATTTGTCATTCCTTTAGCAAAGTATAACAAGGCTCTGTATACGCAAGTTTCTCTTGGGATGCGGTTCAGAATGCTGTTTGAGACTGAGGATTCAGGGGTCCGAAGGTATATGGGCACAATCACAGGTATTGGTGACTTGGATCAAGTTCGGTGGAAAAATTCTCATTGGCGAAACCTTCAGGTGCGCCATTGGTCTCATTTTGTGATTCTGCAGTGGTGTCACATCCATTTCATTTAGCTGTGTTTAGTAAGAAAATATCTCCATCAGTTAGTTAGCATGCATTTACGTAAGGGAAAATTTTGTTTTTGCCACTCTAGTTTTTGCCCGTTTTGTTTGTGCCACTCTAAATTTTGACATTTTGCTTTTGCCCTTTTGAGAGGCAAAAACGAAAGCAAAACAACAACAGTTGGGGCAAAAACAAAATGGGCAAAAACAAAATATAATTTTACCGTTTTCATTTTGCTTTTGCCCTAGAGAGGCAAAACTGATGTATTACCAGAAACTAAGAGGGCAAAAGCAAAATGCCAAAATTTAGAGTGGCAAAAACTAGAGTGGCAAAAACAAAATTTTCCCACGTAAGTCAATTCGGACACTATAAACATACTATAGATAAGATCAATCTAACTCCAAATGTAAGTGATATTTGTAAGATTTATTGCAGACGTTAGATGGCTTTTTCACCTGACTTGATCTCCTTCTTCCAAAATAGGTTGGCTGGGATGAATCAACTGCATCAGAGAGGCGCACCCGCGTTTCAATATGGGAGATTGAACCAGTTGCCACGCCTTTTTATATTTGTCCACCACCTTTTTTTCGGCCAAAATTGCCTAAGCAGCCAGGAATGCCAGGTACAGTAGTTTTTCTTATCGAACTCCATATGCAGGGCTTATAGCTCCTATGCGACGTCTTTACAGCGAATTGGCTGCAAAGCGATATCGTTCGCAAAAATTGCTCTGCCAGGACATCTCTCTGACTCTGAGCACAAATAGCCCAGGCATGACATGACCCTTAAACGCAATCTCCGTCGGGATTAGGGGGAGTCGGGTGAGACCCAGACACCAGCGACGACCGTTATATCGTTTTCCCTTGCGCGCACATCCTCCCTCTTCTTCTCCGGCGACGAAGCACGGCAACACCGGCGAGTTCCGATTCAGCCGAGTTTCGATTCAGACAAGCATAACAGATAATTTTACAAGCATTCAACCGAATTCAAAACAACACAAAGATAGGATTTAGCAAACATAGCAGATACGCTATTACAGAGGACGATGAGTAGTTCTAATGGCGGACTCGTCAACCACAGCTCCTACCCCTAGTTCGATCCATCATAAATTGGGGTGCGGCGGCAACGAGGAGGCGGCGCCGCTCAGTCGGAGGCGCCCCACCCCATGTCGGCGAGGGATTCCTCGATAGCTTGGTGGTAGTGGAGCTCGTTGAGCTCCTCTTCCATCTCCCAGCGCGTGACGAGCTGCTGCTGCTCGTCCTTGGTGCGCTCCATATCCACGGTGGTGACCCAGTCGAGGTCGCCGTCGTCGACGTAGTCTCCCGGCAGAAGGCCGACGCGCCCGGCGCGCGGTGCCAAGCCCTGCCGCTCCTCCTCCCTCTTCGGCGGCGGCAGCGGTGCTCGTGCGATGGCGGAGCTCCCCGCGCCAGAGGAGTTTCCAGGCTCGTTGCGGCTGCCTCGCGCCGCCGCCGCCATCTCCATCCCCATCCGACGGTCGTACTCCTCCACGCCGCGTCTGGCGAACGCAGGCGGCGCCGGGAGCACGTGGTTCATGTACTTGCGCGCGTGATGCACACGGTGGTGTTGTTGGGAAACCCCAAGAGGAAGGTGTGAAGTAGTGCAGCAGCAAATTTCCCTCAGTGATGAAACCAAGGTTATCGAACCAGTAGGAGATAAAGAACACGTCTGAAGGTTGTTGGTGGCGCCGTTTACGATCACCAACGTGGAACCTGCACACAGCACAATCAAAGTACTTTGCCCCAACGAAACAGTAAGGTTGTCAATCTCACTGGCTTGCTGTAACAAAGGATTAAACGTATGTGCGGAGGATGATGTTTGCAGAGAATGAAAGTAACAGTTTGCAGTTGGTTGTATTATCAGTTTAAAGAAAAAGGACCGGGGTCCACAGTTCACTAGTGGTAATAATAGCATACATGCGGGTAAACAAATTACAGCTAGGCAATTGACAGAATAAAGAGTTGCATAATGATGCATATACTAATGTCATGATGTCTAGTGTGAGATTCATTTGGGCATTACAACAATATACATAGACCGTTCCAACCGCATCTATGACTAATAATCCACCTTTCGGTTAGCGTCCGCACCCCTTTCAGTATTAAGTTGCAAGCAACAGATTATTGCATTAGGCAAGTGTGTAATGTAAGTAATAACATTATCATTAGACAAAGTACTACTGTTTTATCCCTAGTAGCAACCGTACATCTACAATCTTAGAGGTTGCTGTCAATACCCCAGATTAAATAGAGACATGAACCCACTATCGAGCATAAATACTCACTCTTGGAGTCACAAGCATCTACTTGGCCAGAGCATCTACTAGCAACGGAGAGCATGCAAGATCATAAACAACACACAACATGATATATTATGAAGCAAATGACATAGTATTCAATATCCATCGGATCCCAGCAAACACAACATGTAGCATTACATAAAGATGATCTTGATCATGATAGGCAGCTCACAAGATCTAAACATGATGGCATAATAGGAGAAGACAACCATCTAGCTACTGCTATGGACCCGTAGTCCAAGGATGAACTACTCACGCATCTGTCCGGAGGCGGGCATGGTGATGTAGAGCCCTCCGGTGATGATCCCCCTCTCCGGCAGGGTGCCGGGAAGAGCTTCTGAACCCTCCCGAACTAGGGTTGACGACGGCGGCGGCTCCGTAAGGTTTTGTGGAAAAGTGTTCGGGTGCCTGGTCTTAGGTTTTCGGGGGGTTTTAAGTAGGCGAAAGGGCGAAGGCGGCGGAGGCTCGAGGCCCCGTGATGAGGTGCTGGCGCGGCTGGGAGTGGGGCCGCGCCCCCACCTCATCTGGGCCCCTCGGTGCCCGACTCCGCCTCGTTTTCGATGTTCTGGATTGTTCCGAGGAAAATAGGGACTTCGGTATAAAAATTGTCCAATTCCGAGAATATTTCCTTAAGTGGTTTTCTGAAACAAAAAACAGCAGAAAACAGGGAATTGGCACTGTGGCATCTTGTTAATAGGTTAGTCACAGAAAATGCATAAAACAACACAAAGTGTATATAAAACATGTAGCAATTGGTATAGTATAAGCATGGAACATAAGAAATTATAGAGACGTTTGAGACGTATCAGCGCGCCGCGCTTCCGACCGCCGTCGGACGCAACCAGCGCCACCCGTTTGGGGTCAGAGGCGGGCGCCAGCCGCTTCGCCCCTTTCCGCTCCTCGTCGGAGCGGTTTCCGCCGCCGGAATGGCCGCCACGCGAGCTGGAACCTGCACGCCTCATCATTGTCGCACGGCGGGGCTTCATCTACGGCGGCGGGGTTGGATTGCGTGGTTTTGGTCGCCGGCGGCAAGAGTGGCGCAGATCTGGAGGGAGTGAGAATAGCTAGGGTACGACACATTTCAGTGGATAAAGTACGAGAGGCGGGAGGCTGTCGGAAAAAAAGGGCTGGGCCTGAGAAAGGGATTAGTAGGTGGGCTGTGGACCAAAGTGCTAAATCTGGCACAGTTAGCGTTTTTTCCTAGGTTTTGTTCTTTTTCTCTTCAGGCAGTTTCTGGTATGTCTTTTTAACTTGAAATAAAATAACTAGATCTAGAATTTCACTAGAATGGAAAACCAGTGCACATGTTCTTAGTTTGTCCTATACTAGCAACTAATTTATTTGACTGTTTTAGACATGGTGGAGACATGGTGGGCAGAAAACTTGCTTAGAAATGGGGCTGTTTACCCTACCTTTGGAGCTCATTTGAAACTGTGAAGAGAGGTGGTTTTGGGTGTGGAACTTGAAACTTTCAAAATATTCACAAAAGCTTCATTTTGGAGTGACTAGGAAGGATCTATGCTTGGTTTTTTATTTTCATGTTTTGAACTTGTTTCGGAGACGAACATTCAAATGAGCACAAATAATATAAAAAAACATATGAAATAACAAATACATGTATATATGGCGGGGCGGGCACAGACACAAAATACAAATATATATTATTAAATGTAGTGAAACATTTACTACTAGTACTACTGCTGGCGTTGGCGGCTAATCCTGTCGGCGCCGTACACCGCCGTCGTCGACGTCTCTTCGCCGGCGTCTATCCTTCTGGCGCCTCTTCGCCGCCGGTTCGTCGCCGTCGTCGTACAAGCGTGGCGGCGTCTCCGGCTTCTGCTCCTCGTCATACTCGTCCTCGTAGAAGCCGCGCGGCGGCGTCTCCGGCTCCTCCTCCTCGTCGTACTCGTCGTGGAGGTACCCCTCCATCTCGACGTCGAGCTCGTAGCCGGAGACGCCGGCTTCTTCGGCGGCCACTCCGGCTCCTCCTCGTCGCCGTCGTCGTCGGAGTGGTGGGAGGATGGGTCGGAGACCGCTGGTTCGTAGTCTAGCTCCTCCTTGTCTTCGCTAGCAAGCTCGTTATACCAGTGGTGGTTTCTGTGGTCCGCCATTGCTTGAGAAGAGGAGTTGGAGAGGGGAGAGGGGTTTCGTTGGTGTGGAGAGAAGGGAAGATTGCAATTGCAAACTGCAAATGGTGTGGTTTTATCATTGTTTCGGCCAACCACCCAAATTTAGTGACATTAACCGCTTGCGGAGGTGAACTGACGAGAGAATCGCTTCGTTTTTTTTTGCCAAAATCTGGATTTGACAAGACAGGACGTGGCTGCTAATATTCGCATTGATGACATGGGCGTGACATGCATGCAACGGGCGGCTGCGTGGAAAATAGCTGTGATGCGACGTAGGCTACAGACCAGCATGGAATGGGCGGCTGTGTGGAAAATAGCTGTGATGACTAATGAGACGAAGTACATGAAGTCAGACTAGCGTACGCTTGTTTCATGCACCGCGTCATTCTGGGTCGCCGGATCTTATTTTAATGGCCGAGATCGATCGTTTCTATGGATCAGCCAATCAGGATGCTGAACCAGCGTCGCGCGGATCGTCCCCGTCGAAACCTGATCGGAACCGTCCGTGCGATCCAACGGCGCTGAGAGGGCGCGCATGCCTGCCCGTAATATTCCTTCTAGAAGATCATATCTGACGGGTGGAGTTTGACTCTAGTACGATCCGACGGCAGACGTTTGAAGTTAGGGTTTGGAGAGGTGCTGCAAGGTTTTGAGTCTACGAGGTTATTAGGGTTTGAACGAACATTCAAATAACCATAACTAAATCGAAAAAATAGAAATCCAGCGTAGTTCATCAGTTTATAAGACGTATTTACCAGAAAAAATATAAACTCGGTATGGGGTCATTTTTTTGAAAAAACATTTTTTAAAGTGAGACGTCGAAATCAAGTTCAATTGAGCATAAATAATAAAAAAAAATCGTAAAAATGTGAAACCAGCGCACATTGTCGTATTGTCGTATTATGTGACATAGTTATGAGAAAAAAATATAAACATGGGTTAGGTCATTTTCATGAAAATAGCTTCACACATATGAGCTATCACGTACGAAGTTGTATAGAGTTCGTAGAAGAGTGAGAGAGTGTTTAGCTTTTGATAAAATCAAAATAAATCACCAAACCTTTATTTCAGAGTTACTAAGAAGGATATGCACCTAGTTTTTCATATTTCATATTTCAAACTTGTTTTTGGAGACGGTCAAAGTGGGGTTGTCCAAACATTCAAATGAGCACAAATAATTCAAAGAAAATCAAAATAACGTAAAACCAGCGGACATTGTCTTATTACGTGACATAGTTTGTATAATTATTTTTTTGGCTCATTTAGACAACACCGAAAAAAACTTGATCACAAATGGGCTTGTTTACCCTAGCTATTGAGCTCATTTGGAGCACATTTCTCATGACTTTGAGTTTTACTAAGATGCCGGATTGATGACGTAAGGTTTATAATAGTTTAGAAAACGTTGAAACATCATACCACAGAGTTCAAACATCATACCAAAGTTTTCAAATGTTGGTTCAAATTCTAATTCTATCTCAAATTTAATTCAAATCCTTTGAACTCTCTGCAACCTAAGTCGATGTTGTTCACTTTGTGAAGGATTTTTTGTGCAAATTGGTGTACATCATGTTTATGATTTTTAATAGTAACTATGTCACATAACATGTCTATGTGCGAAGCATTTATATCTTTTCGATTTTTTTTGAATTTTTCAACCACGATCCGCGAGAGGCACGGTGAATTATCCGTTGGGCCTTCTCGCGCCCTAGGCCTAGCAGCCACCACGTAGCTGCTCCGGCGCCCTGACGTAATTGCACGGCATGCATGCAGCTCTCGCACCAGGCCCGCCTCGCATGCAGCATTGACGCATCTGCACCATATTCAGCCTCTTTGCGACATCTCTCGCTTTTTGCGACATCTGCGAGAGATAGGTACACGCAAAAGAAGCGCTCGTTCAAACGTCGCCGCTCTATTTGACACACCCTCTCGGGTCTCTACCTCCCTCACACTCAGCCCTTCCATCACTTACCGTCTCCAATCGCCACCACCTCTGACAGTCAAGCCACCGTCCCCGCCACCATGCAGTTTAACGGCTCGACTTTCGTCCCCCCTCCCACCGTGCTCGAGCGGCAGTGGCCGGCCGGTGTGGTGGTGGGGAACCAGCTCACCGTGTGGGCTATCTCGGCGCGGAGGCCCTCGGGACAGTTCGCTCGAAGCTTCCTTGGGGTCGGGTACAACCATCTCCCGGCCGGCACGCCACCCATGTTCCACGTCCGAGAATACTTCGGCGAGAACCCGAGGACCGTCACCGGCCTCTTCCCCACCTTCACCAACGAGCACGACGCCCGCTTCCTCCTTCGCAGGGTCTTTTGGTGTGGAAACGAGTTCATCGCGTTCACAACGTTCAACATCTTCAGCAACTTCCAGAACATCTTCCCCACCGCCAACGGCATGCACTCCCTCCCCTACGTCTTTCCGCAGCATGTCGATGACGAGTGAGGTGCAAGCGTCAAGGAGCTACCGGCCGGTGGGAAGCCGGCGATGTTTTAATTATCTAGTAATGTAGTGAAATTAATGAAGTTGTTATGTGTGTTTGAAAAGTGGTCTCGTGTTTACTTGGTTATCAACTCTAAACGTTAGTACTATATGATATAAGAAGACTATGTGCGTTGGATTTTTCATTTTTCTGATTTTTTTGTTTTTGTATTGCTCATTTGAATTTTCGCCTTGGCACGTCTGCATGCACGCCTACATGCATGCGCGGGAAGTGGCGGCGTTCGCTTGCATGCGCGCCTATCTATGCCGACTCAGAGGTCGTAGCGTCATTAAGCTAGCCGTGATTCAGATGCCGCGCGACCCATCGATTCAGATGCACGCGTCAAACAGTGTGAAACTTGGAACAGATACACACGCGCGACAATCGTTTGAGTTGGAATCCTAACTAGCGTCGTTAGCCCATTTATACGCCTCTCTTCCTCTCCCACACACACACCACCCCAAGCCACCAACTGATGGAAGATGTAGTACAACGGGCCAACATTCCTTTGCCCGCCTACCTTCCCGGAGATACGGTACCCGCCGGACGTCCTCGTGAAGTGCACCCTCCGCGTGTGGACGCAGTCTTGGTGGAGAGGCCCCGTCGAGCTCGCCCGCGGCTTCCTCAATGCCGGCTTTGCCCACCTCCCATAGGGCTCGCCGGTGATGTTCCGCCTCAACGAGACGCGTGATGGGGTCGCCCTCAAGCTGCTCACCGTCACCTTCACCAACCCGTTCGACGCGTACCATCTCCTCGGCCAGGTCTTTTGGTGCGACTGCGAGTCCATCTTCTTCACCACGTACATCTACACCAACTGCGAGGCTATTTTCCCCGCCGCAAACTAGATGCACTGCCTCCCCTACGCGCTGGAGTGAAGAAGTTGAAGCGGTGAAGGAGCGCACGGCAAGGTGGAAGAAGGAGATGCTAGTTTTTTAGTTTTTTTCGTGTTTTTTCCCGTGTTTTTTATGTGTGTCGTGTTAATCAACTATCTATATAACGTTGGTTTGCAACTAATCTATCTTTATGAATTTAGTAGTAACTATGTTTATGAATTTATTATGTGTGTTTGAAAAGTGGTCTGCGTGTTTATTTTGCAACTTATCTATCCGCCCCACCGGTAATCAGCGCAAGCCACGATGGCAACTACCCACGCGGTTTGAGTCCCAGCCTGGTCCCACAAGCCGCGGGCAGCAGCGGTCTGGTCTTGGAGCCTGGTCCCACCTGGAAGGGCCGAGTCAACACCTTGACACAAGCCACGGGCAGCAACTGTTTAGTCTTGGAGCCTGGTCCCACCTGGAAGGGCCAAGTCAACACCTTGACCTGGGAAACAGCAAGAAGGCGGAGAGGAAGAAGAAAGGGGGCCCCCGCCGTCGGAGAAGAAGGGGATGGTGGGGAACGGTGGCGGCAAGGGCAGCTCCAAGATTCAGTCAGAATGATTCGGACCCACCTGTCGGAATAATTGACTATCCATTCGTGGATCTAAATCTAAAGTTATTCGGACCCACCTGTCGGAATAACTGACTAACCCCTAAGTTATTCGGAATGGGCCCCATTCGGAATCAATCCAAAGTTACGACCGTTTAACCAACCATGTCGTGTGCTGGCTATATTGGCCGACAGAAACGTCACGCATTAGCTATTCATTCGAAAGACGTCGCATTTTTCACCATTCCTTGGAAAGACGGAGCTATTTGCCCCTATATGCATGGTGTGGTATGGTTTAGGAAATAGTTTAATCAGTGGCAGTCTCAAGCTTTGGGCATTTCGGCCTTTAATCTAGTTTGTCATGTTTTGTTGCATTGATTAAACATGCATTTAGGACATTGCAGACTTAAGTTTCATAAACATGTAATATGGCCGCATCTTGCATGTCTATGAACTTGACTTATGAAGTGGCAGCAAGAACCGTGGATTACTTTTGGATTGTAATATAAGCTGAATAACCACCTACTTTTGAAATGTGGTTCCCCCTTACTTGTACAAACATGTGATCAGTAAAAACTATGAGGTACTTGCTTGTTTGAAGCATTTTCTGAAGATTGTTTTCAATAGAAGCTTTCATTGTTAGTCTACTTAGCTCACAGGTAGTGTGTAGGAAGGTGTTTGTTTGTGGCTGCCGAAAGCTCCTGCTGCTTGTATTACATAGGGGTATATATAGGGATACAAGGCAGGTTGACTACAACCTTCTACAACGTTCTACAACTAGTTTTTTATAGCTAGTTTTCTACAGCCTTCTACAAGCTTCTACTGCTAGCCAGGCTAGCAAATACTTCTACTCATCTTACAGCCTAAGGCTTAGTCTAGAATAGTACTACTAGAACATTCTAACATTCTAGATTAACTCCTATGCAAGGATTACTCTTAACAATCTCCCCCTAATCCTTGCTCTTCAAGCTTGACTTTATCTGGACCATCCCAATTCGAGCACGCAGCTCCTGAAACTTCAATCGCCCTAAAGATTTTGTCAAAATGTCTGCGAGCTGATTTGACGTGTTGATGAAGCTGGTGCTGATGCTTCCATCTTCCAAGCAATCTCTGATGAAGTGATACCGAATAACGATATGCTTGCTGCGCTCGTGGAAGACTGGATTTTTGGCTAATGCTATGGCCGACTTGCTGTCTATCTTCAACTCAACTGTCTCAACTTTCCTTCCTTGAAGCTCACCAAGAAGTCGAGCCAGCCAAATTCCCTGATTTGCTGTAGTTGTGGCTGCTACATATTCTGCCTCACAGGAAGACTGAGCAACCACCCTCTGCTTGAGAGATTGCCAACTTACCAAGCAGTTGCCGAGGAAGAACAATGTGCCACTTGTGCTCATCCTAGTGTCAATGTCGACAGCGAGGTCACTATCACTATAACCAATCAGACGTACCTCCTTTGTCTTCCGTCTGTAGCGAAGACCATAGTTGATGGTGCCAGCGACATAGCGAAGAATTCTCTTCACAGCCATCATGTGCTCCTTCGTGGGTCGTTCCATGAATCGACTGACGTACCCAACAGCAAAGGCTAGGTCTGGCCTGGTGTGAACGAGGTAACGGAGGCTGCCAACGATACGCCGGTACTCTGTAGCGTCCACCTCTTCTGCTTTACTTTCACGGCTCAGCTTGAGCCGTTCCTCCATTGGAGTGTGTGCAGGATTGCAGCCTTCCATTCCTCCCAGCTGAAGAATGCGCGAGGCATAGTATGCCTGGCATAGGCTGATGCCATCGGCATGCTGCTGGACTTCGATTCCAAGATAGAAAGACAACAATCCGAGGTCGCTCATCTCGAATTTTGTCTTCATCTCGTCCTTGAAGCTCTCCACTGCTTCTTTGGATGAACCCGTGATGATCAGATCATCCACATATACTCCAATTAGCAAGATTGCGTTGCTGGTGATGCGCCGGTATATTGCGTGCTCGTGCTCGCTTTGCTTGAAACCCATTTCTTTGAGCGTGCCGTCAAGCTTCGCGTTCCATGCTCGTGGCGCCTGCCGCAGGCCATACAGGGCCTTGCGCAGCCGCAGAACCTTTCCTTCTTCTCCCTTGACGACGAAACCTGGTGGCTGCTTCACATAGACCTCCTCCTTCAATTCTCCATTGAGAAAGGCTGATTTCACGTCCATGTGGTGGACAGGCCACCCCTCATGGGCAGCGAGAGCAAGCAGCAACCTGATTGATTCCATGCGAGCAACCGGAGCAAAGACTTCATCAAAGTCTACGCCAGCTTGTTGGACGAAGCCACGGGCAACCAACCGCGCTTTGTGTTTGATTACTTTGCCGGCTTTGTTTTTCTTCAACTTATAGACCCATTTAAGGCCTATTGGTCGATGCCCGTGTGGCAGATCGACGAGCTCCCATGTCTTGTTCCGCTCCACCGCTTCGATTTCCTCGCGCATGGCTGCTTGCCATGCCTTGTCCTGCTCAGCCTCTGCAAATGAGCATGGCTCCCCCGTGCTGGCCAAGTGTAGCTCGGAGTTGAGGTTGCGCGGTGCGAGCCGTGGCACTGGTTCTTCTCCTCCAATAAGGTCTTCAACCTTGCGATAGCGAACTGGTGTGTCGCTATGTGCAGCGTTGAGTCGATCCTCGTCATCCGCTAGTGGCGTGACGAACTCTGGAGTCGCTGGGGTTGCAGCGCTTGCTGTTGGTGTAGATGGATGTGATGGTGGTATGTTGGCTGACGTACCTTGAGCCCCATGTCTCGCCGATGCAGATTTGTCCTCTCCTGAGCTATGTGCATGGCTGGGCGCCCTCATGGCAGGACGGCTGATGTACTCTACGTCAAAGTTGCTGCTAGAGTATTCGCTGCCGCCCGCTGCCCAATCCCAGCCACGATCTTCATCGAAGATTACGTCACGGGCGACGCGAACACGCCTTGTTGCTGGGTCCAGCAGCATGTAAGCCTTTACTCCTTCCTCGTAGCCGATGAAGACAGCGGGAGAGCTACGGTGTTCCTTGACATACGCCAAGCACCCAAAGGTTCGAAGGTAATGGACAGCCGGCTTGCGGCCATGCCATGCCTCATAAGGCGTCTTTCCAGTGAGGGATTTGGTGGGAGCTCGATTTAGTAGGAAGACCGCGGTGCTCACCGCCTCCCCCCAAAATTCAGCCGGCATACTCCTCTGTTTCAGCAAAGCACGCGCCATTGCCACCACCGTCTGGTTCCGCCGCTCAACGACTCCATTTTGCTGTGGAGCGTACGGAGCTGAGAAGTGGCGCTGAATTCCTTCATCGGCATAGTAGGCGGTAAACTCCGTCGAGGTGAACTCGCCGCCGTTGTCGGTGCGGAAAACCCGCAGCTTGCGTCCGCTCTGAGCTTCTGCTGCTGCCTGAACTCTTTTTATGGCATCTGATGCATTGTCCTTAGCTGCTAGGAGTATCACCCACATGTAGCGAGTGGCGTTGTCCACCAACAGCAAGAAGTAGCGCCTGCCTCTAGGTGTTGCAGGAGATATAGGACCGCATAGGTCTCCATGGACGAGCTCAAGTAGTTCCTGTGCACGGTACCTTGCTTGTCGAGGGAATGCACTCCGGCGATGCTTGGTGATGACGCACGTGTCGCAGAATTGCTCCACATGCTCTAGGTGTGGCAGCCCACGTGTCATGGCGAGGCGTCCCATCTTCTCCAAAGCCTCAAAGTTTAGATGCCCAAATCGCTCATGCCAACGCCAAGCAACATCATCACGGCGGGCAGAGAGACAAATTGGTCGGGCAACCTCAAGATGGAGGAGATAGAGGTGATTCCGGCCACGCCGGACCCGAACAAGGAGTCGACCTTGCCGGTCCCATATGCGAAGCACACCTCTCCTGATCAACACGCTTGCGTCACTCTCATCGAGTTGTCCAATGCTGATAATTGAGTTCTTCAGACGTGGGATGTAGTAGACGCCGCTGAGAGCCTTGTGTTCACCGTTTTTGCCAGCGAAGATGATGGTGCCGAGTCCTTTGATTTCGACAACCGAGCCGTCACCGAATTTGACAGTGCCGGTGACCGTTCGGTCAATTTCAGCGAAGACGTCGCTGCAGCCTGTCATGTGATTTGTGGCACCGGTGTCGAGGTACCAGCCCCCCATTCGCTCCTCGTCATTTCTCGTCCCGAGGTAGGCTTTTGCCTTCGGTTCGTCGATGTGAAGTGAGGCGTGATTCGGAGGTGTAGCGGTGTTGTCCTTCACCACTATGGCTGGGGCTGAGGCGACACTTTGCTGCACCACCTTGGCTGGGGCTGCAGTGTCACTTTGTTGCTCCTTCATGGCTGCGAGAGGACTGTCGCTTTGCTGCACCTTCATGGCTGCGGCTGAAGCAGAAATGTCACATACCTGTGCCATGAGGAGAGCAGGCTCCTCATCATCTTCCTCTGCTTGCGCTAAGTAAGCCATGTTCCCGTTTCTCCTAGGCTGCCAGCAGTCCTTGGCCCAATGGCCACGTCGACCACAGTTGCGACATGTGTCATTGCGTGGGCTGTCCCTAGGAGCTTCACGATCGTTGCCACCTTCTCCACCATTCTTACGCGGTGGCCGTCGTCGTCGCTGTGCACTGCCACGCGCAGGCCTGGAGGAGCTGCCTCCTTGGCGCTCCTTCATTTTTTGCTTCCACTGCTCCTCGGTGAGCAGAAGTTTTCCTTGCTCACGCAGCGGCTCCGGTGACTCGAGACGATCCTCTGCTGCCTTCAGCCGACCGGTGACCTCCTCCAACGACATATCTGAAGTGTCAAGGAGGGTCTCGATTGCAAGGGCTATCTGCGACAGCCTAGGCGGCACAACTCGCAAGAATTTCTCGACGACTTGAGTTTCGTCGATAGGTGCTCCGAGCGTGGCGAGGCTTGTGACGAGGTTGGTTAGGCGCAGCGCGAAGTCGTCAATGGACTCCCCATCACGGAACGAGATCATCTCAAATTCCTTCTTCAGCTGCTGCACCTTGCCCTTCCGCACACGGTCTGAACCAACACGCATGGCTCGGATTGCCTCCCAGGCCTCCTTTGCTGTCCGCTTTACAGCCAGGCCAGCCACCATTTCTGGTGGGACGGCTTGTAGGATGGCCTCCAGCGCCATTCGGTCTTCCTGGAAGTCGGCGGCGCCGAGCTCGATTGCATCCCAGATGCCTCGAGCCTGCAGCTTCACCTTCACGAGGAGGCTCCATTCGGTGTAGTTCGTCCGCGTCAACGTCGGGTAACTGCCGCCGCCGACTTCCTCACGACACGCTCGACAACGACCTCGCGCCTTCCAGCCTCGCGGTGGCGCGGTCTTCTTTGTGGTGGTGAAGGGGAACGGCACTGCGGGCACCCTGAACTGGAGCTGACATCTCAGGATCCTCTCCTAACTTGGCTGATCCTCTCTTAACCTGGCGCTCTGATACCAACTGTTAGTCTACTTAGCTCACAGGTAGTGTGTAGGAAGGTGTTTGTTTGTGGCTGCCGAAAGCTCCTGCTGCTTGTATTACATAGGGGTATATATAGGGATACAAGGCAGGTTGACTACAACCTTCTACAGCGTTCTACAGCTAGTTTTTTATAGCTAGTTTTCTACAGCCTTCTACAAGCTTCTACTGCTAGCCAGGCTAGCAAATACTTCTACTCTATCTTACAGCCTAAGGCTTAGTCTAGAATAGTACTACTAGAACATTCTAGATTAACTCCTATGCAAGGATTACTCTAACATTCATTACCCCATGCCTCTGCATCAGTAGATGTATATTTTGAAACAAGCCATTGATAGATGTATATAGCCAATGAAGATTTCTCTAGTCATTGTATAACTTATAAACCTATTAAAACTTGCAGATGATGAAGGCGAGGTTGAAAGTGCTTTCAAAAGAGCCATGCCATGGCTTGCTGATGACTTCGCCCTAAAAGATGTCCAGAGTCAATTATTTCCAGGCCTGAGCCTAGTCCAGTGGATGGCTATGCAGCAGAATCCTCAGATGCTACCGGTTGGTGCTTCAGCTATGCAGTCGCCGTACTTGACCTCCAGTGGAATGGCCATGCAGGATGGGATGGGCACTGGCAATGAAGACCCAACAAGAAGATTTAATATACAAGGCCAAAATATTGGTTTGCCTAACTTGCAGGTTGGTTCAAAAATGGATCACCCTGTAATGGCTCAACATCAACAGCAGTCTCACCAGCTATCACAGCAGCAGGTCCAGCCATCACAACAAAGTTCTGTGGTTCAGCAACAGCAACAAGCCCAGTTGATGCAACAAAACGCTATTCACCTCCAGCAGCAGCAAGAACATCTCACACGACAGCAGTCACAGCCGCTGCCGCCGCCGCAGCAGCAAGAACATCTCCAACGACAGCTGTCACAGCCACAACAGCAGTTGAGTACTGCTGCAAGTATGCAGTCAATGGAGCAACATAAGCTGAGAGAACAGCAGCTCCAAGGTGGACAGGGTGTTTCGCAAGCACAATTGTTGAGCCAGATTTTCCAACCATCTTCGTCTCAGCTACAACAGTTGGGGTTACCCAGGTCACCTAACCAGCTCTCAGTATTTCCGGGTTTATCAACTCCAGGTTCTTTGCAGCAGCCAGCACTAGGGACCCAGACACCACAGGTCCAGCAAGCAGCAGAATATCAGCAGGCCCTCCTACAGAGTCAGCAACAGCAATTACAGCAACTGTCACAACCAGAGATGCAGCTTCAGCTGCTTCAGAAGATGCAGCAGCAGAATATGTTATCTCAGCTGAACCCACAACAGCAGTCCCAGCTGATTCAACAGTTGTCCCAGAAAAACCAGGAATTTCTCCAGCAACAAATTTTGCAACATCAGTTAAGTGGCCCTGATGCTATGGGTCAGTTCAAACAATCACAACAAACACCTTCAAACCACATCACAGGATCTCTGACGCCGCCGCAGCTTGTAAGGTCTCACTCGGCACTTGCTGAGAGCGAGAATCCATCAAGCTCAACTGCTCCCTCTGCCAGCCGTATTTCTCCAATGAATTCGTTGAGCAGAGCACACCAAGGGAGCAGAAATAATTTAGCTGACATGACAACATCACCACATATTGAGAACTTACTCCAGGAAATTCAAAGCAAGTCAGACAATCGAAACAAGAATGATATGCAGGGTAGAAAAGAAACAACCCCTGCACCCAATCGATACCCAGTTTCAGATCAACTCGATGCATCATCTGCGACCTCCTTTTGTTTAGATGAGAGCCCACGAGAAGGCTTTTCCTTTCCCCCAGTTTGTTTGGATAGCAATGCTCAAGTTGATCCAAGAGATAACTTTCTTATTGCGGAAAATGAGGACTCGTTGATGCCAGATGCCCTATTGTCAAGAGGGATGGGTTCAGGAAAAGAAATTTGCAGTTTGCCTTCTGGACAAAGGGATCACAGGGAGGTTGAGAATGAGCTATCCTCTGCTGCATTCAGTTCTCAGTCTTTTGGTGTGCCTAACATGTCCTTCAAGCCTGGATGTTCAGGTGACATTGCTGTTAACGATGGTGGAATACCAAGCCAAGGATTATGGAATAATCAAACACAGAGGATGAGAACTTTCACTAAGGTTGGTACTTTTTACTTTGAGAAATATATTTTGTGCACCCTGCACACACCACAATTGATCTTACACGCCTCATTAACTTGAAGAAGTTGTACTTGATTCCGCATGGAGGATTATGGTACAAATATTTGATTATTTTGTTTTTACTAATTCGTAATTTGGATATACTGGTGTGTTTTGTCAACCCATTTGCAAATGCTTTATAAATTCTGGAATGATTTCTTTTCGTGTTGGTATAAATAAAAGGTTCTTTGAATAGGACCAATGGAGGTATCATATAGGCACATGGGCAAAAGACGCCAATAGTCAATTGTTGACAAATTTAGTAGAGTGATAATGCAAATTTGTTCCATCCGAGTAGGGTTTGCTTTCTTTATCGAAAAAACAGTAGGGTTTGCTTATTTTCTTCATATAAAGAGAGGACTTTTACGGTACCCCCATTTAGATGCAGGCCATTCATTTTTGTAGATCTAACGGTTTGAATTAATTCATACTAGTGCCTAAAACGAGAGTAGTAGAACTTGTACTAGTCCTGACTAAGGGTCATAATCGGAAGAGTTACAACAGAAAATCCTGTAAAATTGGAAAGGCCCCCTGAACGCCCTCAACAAATCCCGTCTAAGATGGAGATTGTACAGATCTTTGCGTCTTCGAATAATACTGACTTAATTTTTTTGGAAAATTAATAAATTGGCAGTACGAAAGTACTGTAATTTTCCAAAAAAATACTTTCCCTTGGGTCTGTGTTCAGTTATCCAAGCTCAAGTCATACCACAGATTGAACAAGTATTGAGAACGGCAGCCTGGGTAGTTTTGTTGCCATATGTTTTGTCGTCCTAATGCAGGCATGCCGTCATGCTCGCCGGAGCTCTGGCCAGGTATCTCTTCTGCTATTGTCATCGTTTTGAATCATGAATCATGATACAGAGCAAGATCCGTATCAACACAGGTGCATAGAAAGATGGGAAGAACATGGAAACATACATCTAGTTACGGTATTTTAGGCACAATTTCTGGGAGTATTAATTGGATTAGTGTTACCATGATTTGTTACTAAAAAGTCTAAAATAGACCTGTAAATCAATGGCTAGATTTGTTTTCATACTACTCAACTCCCGTGAGTAGTAAAAGGTACCGTAAAACATGCCTATAAAGATGTCTATTTTGGTCATGTGTTATTTATGTTCTGCTAGGAGTATCAATCACGGAACCTAACAATCCAAGTATAACGTGATCAGTCCCTTTTCTAAAAAAAAAAAGTATAACGTGATCATTGTTTACCCCCAACATATTCTTAATACAAGCAGCACTAATATTGTTGTGTCAAACTATCTTATTTTGAAGGTTCAAAAGCGTGGATCTGTGGGGAGATCTATTGATATCACACGATATACAAATTATGATGAACTTCGGCATGACCTTGCATGCATGTTTGGTATTCAAGGGCAGCTTGAAGATCCCTATCGAATGGACTGGAAGCTAGTCTATGTTGATCATGAGAATGACATCCTCCTTGTTGGTGACGACCCCTGGGAGTAAGTTGTTCCCTTTCATTATCTCGATTCAGTATTGGCTGCAACTTTTTGCTATTATTAACCTCCTTGAATCCTCATAATTCTGAAACTTTTTCTACAGGGAGTTTGTGAGCTGTGTGAAGAGCATCAAAATATTATCGTCTGTTGAGGTACAGCAAATGAGTTTGGATGGTGACCTTGGTGGCATCCCTTCATCACAGACACAAGCTTGTAGTGCTTCTGACGATGCAAATGCATGGAGAGGCTAATGATGTGAATACTAAATGAATGTTTTTCTTACCATTGTTTAAAGGATACAGAGAGATTTAAGGATCTAATACAGCTAGTGTTTATTGTAAGGTTAGACCCTAGAGCCAACTCACTGACAGAATTGACCAGAATGCTTCTGGCGGAAGATGTCCAGCGAACCGCCTTATTTGGGACACATGGTTCCCGCTAAAATTGGCTGACTTATCAACAATGATCATTTTTTTCTGGCATACGAAAAAGCTCCGGATATAACAAGCCACCCTTGTTTTACCTGGGATTTCCAGTCATTGCAATGCTACAATTGTTGAATTATCTGGCCGTACATATGTGCCTTTTCTGTACGTCCCAATGTAATAGTTAAAGTGCCGAAGTAAAAAAGTTGTGTTGGCAGCAGAAACTTGCTCCAGACCTCCAGTGCTCAAAGAAAAATACTGCATTTGCGTTTTGTCCTCCGCAGTGTACATGAATCCTGCAATAATAAGACATACTCGTTTAATGTTTGCATCTGAAAATGACAAAAAATTGCATTTGTTGTGGGCTCCAATAACTTGCCCTTCAATTCTAGAACAATCTAGCCCGGCTCCAGCAGGATATAGTAATATAGTATACCCTAGCACCACTATAAAGTACAAACCAACCATCGAAATTCTAAAAACAAAGAAATCCTCGAACAGGGTTTAGCAAATAATAATCCTCGAACCTGTGGGTGTTTCCATAAATAGCACCTGGGCTGGAGATAAAGCGGTGTGGGCTTTAGCTGTAGCTCTAGCACGTTCGCCGCTGCTCCTCCGCTTTCATAGGATTTATCTCATCCTCTTCCCCTCTCTCGCACGGCAGCCGTATTCCCTCCCCGACCGACCGGAGCTTGAAGAGAAGGTACTCACTGCTTGGTAGCGCTTGATTCTCGCCTGCTAGACGTCGGATTAGTTCGTGCAGGAGGTTTGGAGTAATTTGGGGGTAATCTGGTTAAGTTGTTTCTCCGATTTGGTTTATGCTTGGCTTGTTTAGGGGCGTCTGGATTTGGGTGGGATTCAGTACTCTTTCCGGTCTTAGTTTAGGGATTGTGGCTGTGCGGAAACACAGTGAAGTCTAACCTTGTTCTACCCTGGAGTGGTTGACCTGCCCCTTTTTACCACCCTGAATCTGCCTACAGTTTCCACCATACATGGTTTCTGTTCTAATGTTTTTTTCTCTTCAGATTTGAATAGACCTTGGACTGGGGTCGGATTAATTCAGTTTGATGTGCCTGTTCAGATTTTTCAATAAATTTAACATCTGCATCAATTCACAGCTAGTTGGTTAACAAGCAACCGAGAATGTCGTCGGTTCAGCTGTCCGGTGCCGGGGTTGCCGCGGTGGCTTTCAACAACAACAGCCTGCGCCTGTCTCAGACATCGGTGCTCAGAGTGGGCTCGTCGAGGCACTTGTCTCGCAGCCTTGTTGTCAAGGCGGCCACGGTCGTCACCCCAAAGGTATACAGCTATGGCAACACAATGCATTATGCTTAGGTGTGCTTGTTTGGGCGTTGCAACAATTAGTTACAGTTTGTCGCCATAACTGCAGTACACCTCACTCAAGCCTCTGGGAGACAGAGTGCTTGTAAAGCTTGGTGTAGCTGAGGAGAAGACCATGGGTGGGATTTTGCTTCCATCGTCTGCGCAGTCCAAGCCTCAGGGAGGCGAGATTGTTGCTGTTGGAGGGGGTAGAACCATTGGGGATAAGAAGGTGGAAGTCAGCATACCGGTAAATCTTCTTCTTGCTTTGGAGAATGCAATTATTTGTACGTCTTGGTAAACTTTAGAGACTGTAGTGTGTTGTCAATAGAAGTGGATATGGTGAGATACAGGTCACGGGCTTGCAACCAACTAAGTTAGAAGCAAGGTGTATTGCATGACTAGGAAGACCATGTTATTGATGTGTTTTTAGTTGAATCTTACTATCATGTCACACAACTTGTGTGAAAGTCAGAGATGTTCCCTTTTCTATGTCTTCAAGAGAGAACCATATATTGGCCGTGGATTTCTGATTTGGTTGAATTGAAAATTTGAATCTGTGCAAGGAATTTATAGTCGCACTAAATGTCCTGAAAGGAAACAGGAGGCCTGACTTAATGGTACTACATTTTTAGACCATAATTAAGATGCAGCCACTTCATGGTGACTAGGAGAAATGTGTTAGTTTAGTCAGTAGGTGTTGCCAAGATTTTAAAAACTGGCAATAACCGGCCAGATGGTAAACCAAGCAGTTAGTGGTAAAAAGTATGCACCTCCTACTTCCTGGTTACATCAGGCCTATGAAATGGTCAAAAACTGGGCTGCAAGTCTTTGGCCCAAAAGCTGTGTCATGCAGGTCTTATCAAGAGTTCAGGACCTTTGGCTTTGATACCATACTGTACCTGTTCAGTTGTATAACCAGCTCTGGTTTATCCAAAAAATCAAGGGTACTAAAAAACTCGTGAACAATGATTATGAAAAAAACTCAAGTTCATATTGCATGGTGAGTAAGCGATTGCAGTTGTAATGCTGGTGCGGGTTTTAACTAATTTTTCTGTATATGATTATTATGTCTGGATTGTGGAACCTTGTGCCATGTCTGTACATTTAGTCTCATAAACTGGGCGAGATCCATAGAACACTAGTATTTGTTTAGGTTGATGGGGGGATAAAGGTGTTGTCATGTGCATTCCTGAGTTGTGGCATTTGTTGTCTCCCATCATCTACTCTGCTTGGAATGTGTGTAATCGAAGGCCGGATTGGTGATATTGAGCATGTTATTTCTATTAGTTGTATCACCGGTTTTGACTCAACTTGAACTTCTGCATGATGATATTTTGTTGCTTGCTGATTGATTTTCCAGTCGTGTATATGGTTGCTGAGTTGTAGCTTGGGTTACAAATTCCAATTTGATTTGAACCTAGATAATCAAGCTCACTCAGGTAATAAAAAACCCTGTCATCGGTAGATTCTAAGCTTGATGTAGGACTACAGCTCGTTGCAGTATCTGAAATATTGGAAGCTACTAAGTTACCTGCTTGTTATTTTGGGGTTCAGTGTGATGAAGGTGCTGATGATCATTATCAATGCAAGCATGATGTTTCCTTTGTCGGGCAGAAAGTAGGAATATATACTGATTAGTATTTTTTGATTTAGACTGGATCTCAAGTTGTATATTCAAAGTATGCTGGGACTGAGGTCGAATACAACAACTGCAAGCATCTCATTATGAAAGAGGATGACATCATTGGTATTCTTGAGTCTGATGACGTCAAAGACATGAAGCCTCTCAGCAATCGTGTTCTCATCAAGGTATTTATAGTTGTCATTAAAAAAAATGTGTATTTAAAGAATTTGAGTCAGACCTTGGTCGTATGTGTATATTGGTTAACAATTCTTATTGGTCTTGTATTTGTGCTAGGTTGCCGAAGCTTCAGATAAGACTGAAGGTGGCCTTATCCTCACTGAGACCACCAAGGAGAAGCCATCCATTGGAACAGTAAGTTTATTACCATTAGGTAAAAATGTGTAGGCTGAGCTAGCAAAGTAGGAATTGTTTAAGAAAACTTAACTGTAAATGTAGGTTGTAGCTGTTGGTCCCGGTGCTCTAGACGATGAAGGCAATAGGCAGCCACTTTCGGTGTCTGCAGGCAGCACGGTGCTATACTCCAAGTACGCAGGCGGTGAGTACAAGGGCGTCGACGGCACAAACTACATTGTGTTAAAAGCATCAGATATGATTGCTGAGCTCTCATAAGCGTGCGCTTTTACTTCAGTTTTGAGCTCACAGTTGACGGCAGCATGAGTAGCAGTGGTTGCTATGTGGTGATCACCAATCTGTGGTTTTGCTATTTCGGCCGAATATAGATTTATATATGAGCAAACCACTTGTTATAAAAAACATTCATTGAATTTGTCTACAAAGGAGGTCTCAGTGACGAAAACCTGTTTCCCCTGCCTTCTTTATTCATTCGTGTCGGTTAGTGCTGAGTTCTTCGAAAAAGAGATTGGAACCCCTCTTCATCAATGTGCTGAGCTAATTGTTGTGGCTATTTGATGATGATCTTGAATGGGGCCATGTGGTTTCAGTGAAGGGTTCTCATACTGGCATAAGAGCATCTACAGCAGCTCATCCAAATTTGGTCATCTATATCTCCATATAGAAGATCATCTAAAAAGATTCTCTTCTAGATGTTCTCAGTTTTTCAGTAGAACATCTATATCTAGGACATCTATACTCTCTCTCATATATTTTAGTACTATCATTCAACACTTTTATTTCCACCTATTCGAATCCGGCCAATAAGAGGGAGCAGTTTTGTTTGGATGATCCTCCAAGCATCCTCCACATGTGGATGATGCATACAAGATTTGGGGGATCATCTATCGATAGATGACGCTATAGATGAGCTGCTGGGAACGTTTTTCTAGCCTTGGTCATCTATATTTGTTTTAGATGTCCATTTAGATGAGCTGCTGGAGATGCTCTAAGAGCATTTCTAGCTATAAGTACCAAAACCATATATAATATAATAACCGTCAGCTTATGGTTTCGAGCGAAAAAAGTCGCGACATGCCGAAACTATAAAAAAAATATAGGGGTCGATAAATCCTGGAGGGACATTTCAGCTCGTTCCCCTCCCGTGCCGCCGTCGCCGGTGATTTCCTTTCTTTCTCTAGATCCTGCCGCCACCGCCCACACCCTAACCATGCTTCCCATCGTTCGCCGCTCCCCCGTGGTCGCCACCACCACGGGAATCGACCGAATCGGGCGTCACCGCGGTGAGTTCTTTTCGGTGATCGATTCGCATCGATTTCCTTTGACCGAGCCGCCATTGATGCGTATTTTTATATATGAGTTCGATCATGAACGCGAGTGAGCGGTTTTTACTCGAGGATTCATCGTCCTCGGATGATTCGGACCTCGAGGAGTTGAAGGGGCGGTGCGAGTCGGTCCCTGGCCGCAAAGAACACACTAGTTGACATCCGGCACAGGTCGTACATGCAAGCGCCGCAGCTGCCCGGTCGGCCGGCGAGCGCACACACGCACAGCAGACCGCAGCATGAAGCACAGCTAGCGAACAGCACGCCCGGCGAGCACAAACACGCACATCACGTCAGGCTGGCCGCCCGGCGATCGCGCACACACGTAGCTAGCTGGCCGCGGAGGACAGGGCCGCGAGCACCTCCGCCGCTTGCGGGCCGAGCTGCGCCAGGCGAGGCTTCCGGCGTGTTGAAGGGCGTGTCCTCATACCCGCCGCCGGCGGCCGTGGCGCCCCGCTCGTACACGGGGTTGGAGATGCGCAGGAAGCCGTCGCTGTACGCGGAGGAGGTGGAGCCGCGGGCGGTGGGCTCGGACCGCGGCGGCGAAGGCGAAGGCGAGGGCGAGGAGCGGCGCGCGGGCGACCACCTCCAGACGGCGGCCTCCAGCTTGGGGATGGCGAGGAAGAGGTCCTTGCGGCTGGACGGCACGCACATGACGCCGTGCTCGCAGTAGAAGGGCGAGGCGCTAGAGCGCCTCGTGCGTCGCCGTCGTCGTCGGCCGCGGTGTGCTGCGGGGAAGACGCCGCGCCGCCGCGGTGCTTCGGCCTCTTGGGCGGCGCCTCCATCGCGGCCTCCGTGCGCTTCAACATGGGATCCCGGCCTCGCCGCCATCAAAACGGCCTCGTCGCCGGCGGTGGCAGCGTGTACCACTGTGGAGGTCGGCGCGGGCGGCCTGGCGGAGCAGCGCGGCGAGGCGCACCAATGTACCATGTCTACCACTAACAGATTAAATTAAACTATGGGAAATGATATGGTTCCCCGGAGGATCGGAGGGCGACATCCTCCACATCGCGCGCCGTCCGATTGCCGTCCATCTCGCGGCCCGCAGCGCGCCACGTTAGCCACCCACCTACGCCCCGCAGCGAGCAGTTTTATTGCATCCCGTTTTTATGGGAGGCAGATGCCAGAGCATCTCCAGCAGCGGCGCTATCGCGAGCGCGCGCGGGAAAAACCGCCGGTTTAGCGCGCGGGTGGGCACAAACGCCGCTCCAGCGGCGGCTGTAAAATCGCCGACGCGCTAAAAAAAAGTTGCGCGTGTTCTATCTGAGCGTTATCCTCTACGCCAGATCCGGAGCTTCCGGTTCAGCGCGCTGCAACGAAACAAGTCGCCCGAGACGACGCAACCGCAGAAATTTCCCACTCGCGCCCACGCCTTTCCTCCATTCCCAAATCCCGCGCGCCGCCGCGACCGGCCACAGACAGCCCCGCCGCCGCGCCTGCCCTCCCCTGCGCCCTCCCGCCGTCGCTGACGCTGCGCTTGAGTACATGGCGTCGTCCCGCGACTCGACGCCGCCGTAAATCGAGCCCGCGCCGCCAAATGGAGCGCCCCGGCCGCCGCCAAATCGAGCGCCCCGGTCACCGATTCGAGGTCGGAGCGCACGGATTGAAGATCGGAGCGCACGGATCCGGCGCTGCACCGCCTTCTCCACCGCGCGCACAAGCTGCTCGGCGCAAACAAGGTGCGTTTTGCTCTGATTTTTAGCAACCGAGCGCCCGCGCCTGCGCCTCCGTTTGGGACACCGTTTTGAGTCGTTTTGTGTACGTAGATGGTCTGCCGGTCGTATGACTCGTCCGACGAAGAATGGGATGCAGAGGAAGAAGAAGATTTGGCTATCATTTTGGCCGTGCGCGCTAGGCTCAATTCAAAGCGTCCAAAGCATGGTGGTTCGGTGGTTGGTCGAGAGAAATTGTGGAGGGAGAGGATGGAAGGGCACAACAAGTTGATGAGAAGCTATTTTGTTTCAAATCCAATTTATCCCGAGCGCTATTTTAGGCGCCGGTTTAGGATGAGCACGAGGTTGTTCAAGAACATCTCTGACACCGTGATGGAGTTTTATAGGTTCTTTGAGCAAAAAAGAAATGCCGCGGGAGATCTTGGACATAGCACATACCAAAAGGTGACCGCCGCTATGCGAATGATGGCATATGGTATTCCGGCGGACTTGGTTGATGACCACTTGGCCATGGGGGAGAGCCAAGTTATTCTTTGTGTCCGGCGGTTTGCGGTGGCTATTGTGAGAGTGTTCGGGGAGGAGTACTTGAGATCCCCCAATGCTCTAAGACACGGCTCGACTTTTAGAGCAAAACAAAGCTCGTGGATTTCCAGGTATGCTTGGCTCTATTGATTACATGCATTGGAGTTGGAAGAATTGTCCTGCGGCTTGGCATGGACAATTCAAAGAGCACAAGAAGGATTCCACCATCATTGTTAAAGCCGTGGCCGATTACGAGACTTGGATTTGGCATGCATTTAGTAGCCAGGCACAACAATGTCACGTGAGTAAACTCGATCCACCAAAAGAGAATATATAACGAGTATGCATGATATATATGGATAATTGGGGGGGGGGGGGGGGGGGGGGGTGGGGAAGCTTCTAATCTAAGTTTGTTTTGCGGAAAGCCAAGTTTCATTTTCGATATAGCATAAATAGTTTGGAAAATCCATTCTGGGTCATAGGAGCATATAAGCCCACGGATTAAAAACGTATTTTAAACTGCCAAAAACTTTCGAAAAAGATCCGGATGTAACTTCGAACATTCTACGCTCTCCCACAAAATTATGGTACGATTCCAAAATTTCCCTTTTCGTGTGAACACAATTTCAACCAAAAAAGGTTTACATAGTTTGGCTAAGGTCAAACGAACTGTCCATCACGGTAGAAATGTCTATTCGAATAGTTTGACAATCGGGAGAGGTTGTATAGGTTAACCACAAGCAAATCGAATAGTTCTTACATTGCATACACCTCGTATGGCGAGACTTGGCTGGTACCATGAGCAATGGTACCAGCCAAGTCTCGCCATACGAGGTGTATGCAATGTAAGAAATCGATTAAAACGTTTCACTTCAAGGGTTAAGGCGGTGGGTGACCTTGACGATAAATGATTGCATGTCAACATGCGCAGACTCCCAAGCGAGAGAGGGAGGCCAATATAGACTTGAGAGGAAATTGGGCGATGGTCGCCACCGCCAGGATTGTGGGCAGGTCGAGGTCAGCCCAACGGGTCGAGGCGAAGTTGGTGACGAGACTAGTGATTTTCCCAAAGTTGAGAAAAATAGACAAGGTTGGACAAATCTTCAGCCAAGGGAGAGAGGAAGAGTGTCGCATCATCACAATACATGAAGACCCGAAGACCCGCAAATATCACACGCAAGGCATGAAGAAGGCTAAATTCAGTGACCAACTCCACGAGCCTATGCAGACGGTCCATGGCAAGAACAAATAGTAGTTGCAAAATAGGGTGTCCTAGACGAAGTCGTCTGTGGTTGCATTCATTTCATGAGAAATGCAAAATAAGGGCTCAACCATTTATGGTATGAAAGTTATGAAGGATATCAAAAAAGAAATCTGGGACTCAAAATATTCAAATTCTTAAAAACATGTGATGATTATGATGATCACATTGGGTGATCCTTTCTCACCCATTCTGTGAAATAAGTAATTTAGTGTTGGAGAGTAGTACATGGTCTCGGCCAACACGCCGCACTCCCCGCCGGAGTCCGTGCTGTTGTAGAGCGACCCGCTGTTGGGAAAGTCTCGCTAATGATTCCCACTGCATCAATTAGAGAAACGAAATCGCATTGAATTAGGTCTGAATCGATGCTCCGAGGAACATGCGCTCCTACCTTGTGACCATGTAGGGGACCCGAGAGTGATTGGCTCGACCTGCTGCGTGAACTGATCCCACTGCGAGAGGTACCCGTTTGAGTATGGGATGTCGCCAATCTGGAACATGATGTCCGTGTTGTCCAGGTCCTTGATCAGTGCGTCAGTGGTGTTAAGGGATCCTGGCTGGTAATCCTGATAGTCGTTGCTTCCATCCCTCTCAGCCTTTAGATGAGATCACCGTGTTAATTCACAAGTATCATGAGGTTTAACAAATATAAAATGTCTACCTCCCTCTCAGCCTTTAGATGAGATCACCTGTTAATTCACAAGTATCATGAGGTTTAACAAATATAAAATGTCTACCTCCCTCGCATGATCATGTGGTAGAACTAAAATGTGTAGTGTAAGCACTAAGCAAGAAGCTTGAGTTAGGGCTGGCTTATAGTTACCTTTCCCATGTCACCAAAAATAACAACCTGCTGCTGCAGTGACTTCTGTCCAGGGCGAGGAGGAGCTTTGAAACATTTTGTCTTGCCCCATATAACTGTTCCATTATGGAGCCTATGTCCAATTATGTAGTAGTATCTACAAGAAGAAAATGTAATGTAATCGTCAGTATTGCTCTAACAATTGAGACATCTATTCATTTATAGGTCAGATGAATAGAATATTTACTCTTTGTCCGGCCTTAGATTATTCAGGAAAGCGGTGTGTATGAAACCTGGATCTCTCCAACCAACAGTATTAGCAGGACGCCCTGCGCAACCGAAAGTAGTATAGGGATTAAATATTTTCTTCGATGTTAATTGTTTATACTCTGCGGTATAATCAATTCAAGCGTATTACAAAAATACTAAAATGATTTCTAGGCACCATACCGCAGAGGTGTTCACGACCAAACTTGGCAGTGCTAGCTGGTGCACGCGTAGGAGGGCTCCTTTCACGCCCCATTCCACAAAGGGATATGTCTCACGGCTGTCATAACTCATAACCACTTGTCCACCTGACTATCATCTAGCATGACACACGACAAAAGCCCACCGTTTAGTGAGAATACACAGTAGATCTACGTAAATACTCGGCGTCCTCGGCTTACAAGATGCAATTCATTGGGACTATTAGTTCCCACATGGAGAAGACAATTTGAAAGGCTTGGGCCCCTCCAAAAATAATTTTTTTTTGCTTGGCTTGCAACTCAAAACCGAATTTGGACGGCGGATCGGTTGGCTAGAGAGGTTGGACAAATTGTGGGTTATGCACTCTTTGCAAGCAAACTATGGAAACGGTCTCCCACCTCTTCGTGCATTGCTGCTACACGCGTCGCATTCACTAGTAGAAAAAGGACTTTACATCCAGACATTTAGTCCTGGCTGTGTTTGCGGCCGGTACTAACGAGCATCAGTACCGGTCCGAACGGTCAGAGGGGAGGGGGGCAGCAGTACCGGTCCGTAAAGGACCTTTTAGTACCGGGCCGTAACACGGCCCGGTACTAAAGGTCTGTGGCATGGCAACGGTCGCGCGGGGCTGGGCGGGTGGAGCTTTAGTACCGCTTCGTGTTACGGACCGGTACTAAAGCCCTAACCGTTCGACTCCCGCCCACGATTTTACACGCGATTGGCTATACGGGCGAGTGGGCAGTTCTCATTTTCTACTCTGTCTTTCTTCCTTCTCCCCGCCGACGATCCTCTCCTCTCTCTTCTTCCTTCCGGCCGGCCGGCGACCCTCTCCTCTTCTTGCATCCCTCCGGCCACCATGAATCCGGCACCACCAATCACTCGCTACGGGCAGGTGCTTGCACATGGCAACACCTATCTTAACGTCGTGTACACGAACGATAGAGCTAAGGTGGCGGGTTTTCTCTCCGATTTCAAGTATTGGCTTGGCGAAACTCGGGAGCAAGACAAGTTCATGGGTCTTGATCTCGAGTACACGGCCGATCAAGAAGAAGTTGCGGTCACCCAACTATGTTTCAAGAAACGTGTCATGGTCTTCCAATGGGCAAGGTAATCCAATGTTTGGGCTTATTTTTTTTAATTTATTGATTCGTAGGATAGGAAAATTGCATAGGATAGCAATTTCTTTTTGATTATAGTGAACATAATTATATATTGGCCGAAATGAAAGTTGCATTGCATATTGTTGTTATTCTTATTATACATGATCTCAAATTATATATTGGCCGAAAATATTAGTTCCATTGCATATATTGTTGTTATTCTTATTATACATGATCTCAAATTATATAATGGCCGAAATGAAAGTTGCATATTGTTGTTATTCTTATTATACATTATCTCAAATTATATATTGGCCGAAAATCTTAGTTGCATTGCATATATTGTTGTTATTCTTATTATACATGATCTCAAATTATATAATGGCCGAAATGAAAGTTGCATATTGTTGTTATTCTTATTATACATGATCTCAAATTATATATTGGCCGAAATGAAAGTTGCATTGCATATTGTTGTTGTTATTCTTATTATACATGATCTCAAATTATATAATGGCCGAAATGAAAGTTGCATATTGTTGTTATTCTTATTATACATGATCTCAAATTATATATTGGCCGAAATGAAAGTTGCATTGCATATTGTTGTTGTTATTCTTATTATACAAGATCTCAAATTATATAATGGCCGAAATGAAAGTTGCATATTGTTGTTATTCTTATTATACATGATCTCAAATTATATATTGGCCGAAATGAAAGTTGCATTGCATATTGTTGTTATTCTTATTATACATGATCTCAAATTATATAATGGCCGAAATGAAAGTTGCATATTGTTGTTATTCTTATTATACATGATCTCAAATTATATAATGACCGAAATGAAAGTTGCATTTCATATTGTTGTTATTCTTATTATACATGATCTCAAATTATATAATGGCCGAAATGTAAGTTGCATATTGTTGTTATTCTTATTATACATGATCTCAAATTATATATTGGCCGAAATGAAAGTTGCATATTGTTGTTATTCTTATTATACATGATCTCAAATTATATAATGGCCGAAATGAAAGTTGCATATTGTTGTTATTCTTATTATACATGATCTCAAATTATATATTGGCTGAAAATTTTAGTTGCATTGCATATATTGTTGTTATTCTTATTATACATGATCTCAAATTATATATTGGCCGAAAATCTTAGTTGCATTGCATATATTGTTGTTATTCTTATTATACATGATCTCAAATTATATATTGGCAGTATTTTTAACATGTGTTCCATTTGTTGTTGCAGTAGTGACAAGCAATGTCAAATACTCATGGATTTTCTTCGCAGCGGCATACATTTTGCTAGCGTTGATATAACGAATGACAAGATCAAGATGAGACGCACCTGGGATATTCAGATACCATCTGCCTGCCACATTGATCTCCAGGACTTGTTCAGGCTTGACCATGTCAAGACTGGAATGGCTGATATGGCAGTCGCCGTGATCGACGACGCGTACGCTGATATGAAGACAGGATTCGACAAGTAGCAGCACAAACTTTGGGAGAAGACCCCACTTAACGGTTGCAACATTGAGTATGCAGCAAAAGATGCGTACGTTGCATACGAGGTGTACCGCAAAATTAGAATCGTCAACTATGGGCAGCGTCACCTCGTACCGTGACCAGTGCGCCATGAGTCTTCAGATTCGGAGAACGATTTGTACTAGTGTTTGTAGTGCTTGAGTGTCTGCTCATGTGGAAGAGAGTACTGTTAGTGCAAACACTTTATCTCTCTAATATTTTGTAGTGCTTGAGTGTCTACTCATCTGGAAGAGAGTAGTGTTATTGTTGCAAACAATTTATCTTAAATATTTTGTAGTGCTTGAGTGTCTACTCATCTGAAAGAGAGTAGTGTTATTGTTGCAAATAATTTATCTCTAATATTTTGTAGTGTGCTTAGTGTCTACTCATCTGGAAGAGAGTAGTGTTATTGTTGCAAACTATTTATCTCTAATATTTTGTAGTGCTTGAGTGTCTACTCATCTGAAAGAGAGTAGTGTTATTGTTACAAACAATTTATCTCTAATATTTTATAGTGTGCTTAGTGTGTACTCATCTGGAAGAGAGTAGTGTTATTGTTGCAAACTAATTTCAAGATTTCCTTTGACATGGTTGTTTCTTATACCAATATGCACCTATTTGTGGAATATGAGATCTTTATCACAAACTATGCATTGAAAATGACCATAAGTTGATCATTTGGCTTGAAACTTCTAGATGTCTATACATGATAGACCTTTTCGTGAATACTTTTTTATCATTGTAGTTCAAACAGTTTATCATTTAACTATGAAACAAGCTATCAAACAGTTGTAGTTCAATACTTTCGAAAAATAGGCATAAACTCATTTAACTAGGGGAAATTAGGTAGAATTAAAGTTTATCATTTTTCATAACAAATAGTACACATATAAGATCCCCATGTCCAAGAATTTCTTTTTTTAAGTGTTTATCACATTATTTCATTTTTATTTCAATATTTATTATTATATAATCATTTTTAAAAATAAAGTAATATTTATTTTATCATTATTTATTTCAATATTATTATTATATAATATTTTTGTTTAATGAAGTAAAGTTTATAATATAAGAAATGAAAAAGTGTTTCATCATGACCGAGTGGTTAACATGATTGATAAGATAGAACTATCAGTAAGTTATCAGTTCTATCTTATTATCTAATTTGAAAGGAAATTAAATGTTAAGTGTGCTAGTGTTATAGCATTAAGTTTGTGGGAAGGGGAAAATTAACTAGATTAAATAGTTAGACTTGAGATTAAGTGTGTAGTTAGTGATGAATTGTGTGGGTTAGTGGATAGTTAAGTGAGAAATTTCGAAATTCTAAAAAAAATTCAAAAAGAAATTAATTTTTTTGGAGCATATTTAGTACCGGTCGGTAACACACCGACCGGTACTAAAGGTCTCCAGACGAAAGCACGCACTGCGGCCGACGTGGATGTCATTTAGTACCGGTCGCAACACGACCGGTACTAATGATTGGGGGACTTTAGTCCCGATTGGGCACTACCGGTTGCGAAACCGGTACTGATGCCCCTCCCCGACCTGTACTAAAGAGCCGTTTTCCACTAGTGATTTTGGATCACATAAGGGATTGGTTGGGGTTTCAAGCCATCCTACCCAACACATGGTCCAATCTTTCAATCAACGAATGATGATTGTTGATGACGGGAGGATCCACCCCATGTCGCAAGGCCGTCGCGTCCATAACTTTGCTCACCACTCGGGAAATTTGGAACGAGTGAAATGCGAGAGTTTTCCAAAATAACCACTCGCCTTCCCCTAGTTCTTGTAGAGAAAATCAAGAGGGAGACCCGGTTGAGGGTTATCGCGGGTGCCAAACGCTTTGGCACTTTGATGCCGTGAGATTAGTTCTTTACTTTGTAACCGTATTTACTTTCTTGTAATATCCTCTCTTAATTAATATAAGGGGCAAAGCTTTTGCCCCACGTTTCAAAAAACTATTAATACCCAATCCCAGAAAATCAACCTCATTCCATGTTTTTCCCAGCGCTAGACGTGGGTAAACCGGAGCTTTCGGATTAGCGAATGCAATCTTGTTCGACACCGCGACAAGTATTGGCTGCAAATGAGTTGTATAATATAAAAAAAATCATATCAAAAACTAGATTGCACAACAAGAATGTCACGGTGTTGAAGTTACTCACATTTGAGAGTCCACCCGTGAACAATCCAAAGGAAAAATCCTGTCTCTGGTTGATCAACTTAAACTTCAGAAACCCTTTCCTTGACTCCACATAACCTGACGAATACTTTGCAAACCGATACCGGAAACAACATAGAAAGTACTTAACATTATCTTAATGTACGAACTACATAGAGACTGGCTAAACTGATAGCGGTGCACACGTGAAGATTGCTCATTGTATATCCACTAACCTTGATCGGCGAAGAGCATATCGCGGGGCCTGGCCCCCATCCGTGACCTGGGCAAGTTGATACACTGTTGGGAAGCAGCAGAACTAATCAGATCGTATATCTATAATGATAGCCTACGGACTCAGACATACTACTAGTTAAAAAATCTGAATATTCTAGGCAAATGTGTAGTGGCTCATACTTGAAGTTTTAAGGGGAGAATACTCCGATCCAGTCGTCATCGCTGGCATTTGGAACGTGGAACCCTACTGTTACCCAAGCTGTGTCTTCACCCTGTGTCAAGAACGTCATGTAAGTTTTCATTTCTTTTGTCTTTGTGTACCAAAGTATCAAGTACCCGGACGACCAACCGGCGCCGCGCCAGTATTCCAGACATAACAGCTCGACACGGCCTTATTGACGGAGATGTTTGGCGCAACCTCGACCGCCAGCATCGACTCACCACAAGAACCTCGTAGTAAACTACTCCCAAACGCCACCAGGGACAAGACCTAACACTATTATGTACAAATTCTGGACCGGCACCTCATCATCAGCCGGCAGCACCGGCGGGATCGGCCTCGGTTTGGCCCGGGAACAAGAGCAGAGTTCGCAGTTACTGTAGCAAAGGAGAGAGAAAAAGAGGATCCTGCATGTACCTAGAGCAGCTCTAGCCGCTACCGTAAAGTGGCAAAACTGAATAATACACTTTTCCGTCCCCGTAGAAAAAACGTATAGTGCAGCAACCGTAAAACGACATGAAACCTAAAAACTTTTACAGGCAGCATCAAATTCCACCGCTCGAACCGAGTATACGTGGGCGAGAGGCGAAACCGAGGGCGGCCTCTATCCGCGCGTGAAACTTGGCGTGCTGAAGTTTCATTTCCCCCGCTCCCCTCTTCCTTCTTCCCCTCGCCGCTTCCTCCTCCGCTGCCGCCCGCCACTGCCCGCCGCCAACGATTCCGACCGCCGCCCGCCACGCCCCGCCAGTTCCGTGTGCCTCGGACCTCGCCGCGTCCGTTCAAGCTCGCGGCAGAGAGCGGAGTTTCGATTCGGCCGCTTCCTCGAGCTTGGCGGCCGGATCCGGCGACGCCGGACCTGATTCGTCCTCCTCTGTAGGTTTTTGCGGTAAGATTCCTACTCCCGCCGTCGATTTGGCCGCTGGGTGAGATTTTGACATGGTTTTTTAGATGTCGACCTCGCTCTCCATGGAGTTCCTCCTCGACGACTCGTCGTCCGTCTCGGACCTTGACGAACTGCCCGAGGACGATGACACGGAGGAGCTCGCCCTCATCCTCATGGTGAAGGAGATGCAAGAGAAGATCAGATTCGTCAAGCGGCGCCGGCTCTCACAACCACCGAAATCACGTCGAGAATATGTTGTTTCCAAGTTTGCACTTACGGTGGCTGTCGTGCGCCGGCTCTCGCGGCCACCAAAATCACGTTTTCTACGAACTGAATTCGTCATCGCGTTTTAAGATAGAGCTGCTCTTAGACGAGAAGCCGACAACGACTTCAGCGTGAACTGTATTCTGCACAATCTATCGGGGGAACGCCACCCAGGCCCAGAGGCTCCAAGCGAAGTGAAGGAAAGGATACGTACCCGCGAGCCGAGGAGCTTCGGCCAGGCCCACACACCCTTCCCATGTCGATCGATGGCGTTCGTAGCTGAGCAGGGCAGCGGATTGCTCTTTCTTATGGAAGACGCTCTCTGCACTCTGCAGCAGTGGACTAACCGTTCTGTTCTGCACGCAGTGATGCGCGTGGAATCCCGACGGATTATTACAGGTCAAACCCATTGCGTGCAGATCTTGTGGGGAATCCCGATGGATGCCAGTATGCCACAGTTATAACGGGTCAAACCCATTGCGTGCGTCCATCCATGGACCATGGTTGCCCCGACACGGACACTCA
Source organism: Poa annua (assembly GCA_026929855.1). Taxonomy (NCBI): domain Eukaryota; kingdom Viridiplantae; phylum Streptophyta; class Magnoliopsida; order Poales; family Poaceae; genus Poa; species Poa annua. The sequence goes on from CM049437.1 coordinate 3,450,099, forward strand.
TCGAGAGTGGTCCTTCTACCTCCCTAGCCACCAACGAGATTTAATTTATCGGGAAATTATTCTTAGGGAAAGGATGGGGATCATCCGGGGGATGCGCGTCTCGCGATCCCCCGCCTTCTCGCAACGCCGCGTGTCCACTCTCGTGACGAGCAAACCTTCTGGCCCCACCTTATCTTCTCGTCTCCTTTCCCCGACCTCACCAAATATTCTTCTCGCGTCTGTCGTTCCTCTCCAGTCCCCGCGCCGCCGCCGCTCCCCTCCCACCGCGTCCCTCGCTGCTCCCGTTGCTGCTCTCGTTCGCGGCGTCGCCGCGCTTGGCGGCTCGCTCGAGCAGGCCCGCGAGCACGGCGACAACCTTGGGCGCCGCCGGGGACGCGCTGCGCTTGCTGCTGCTCGCCCTGATCCTCTCCATGGACGTGGGCGGTTGCGTGGGGCGGAGGCGAGGTCCGCCTCCCGGGCGAGGACGGCCTCAAGCCGGCCTTCATGGCCATCGCTTCCCCACCAGGTGCAGGCGACGGGTTCGAGTTCCTCATCAAGACCGTGCCCGACGCCACGGCGGAGAAGCTCTGCGGCCTCCGCGACGGGGACGTGGTGGAGCTCGGCGCCGTCATGGGCAAGGGTGCTGCTACCAGCGTCGCTGCGACCCGTGGGGCGACGGTGCTCCTGTATATCAGCGACGGTGCTTCCATGGGGAGGTGGCGGTGCCGCCAAGGCTGGCGCTGCCGCCGGCGGTGCTCCGGTTGCATAATTGTTTTTTGACATGGTGCAAAAATTTGAAGGTGTTGTAGCAAAATAATTCGGCAAGAGAGTTGTAGCAAGTTTTCTTCCTAAAAAATTCTCTTAGATGTGGTGCAAAAATTTGAAAGCTTTGTAGCAAAAAAATTCTGCTATTGATGCCAATCAGTAGGAGAGTTGTAGCAAGTTTTCTTTTTTGAATTTTTTCTTTGATGTGGTGCAAACCTTTGTAAGGTTTGTAGAAAAGTTTTTATTATTGGATGCAAATTCATCGAAGAGTTGTAGCAATTTTCTGTTTATAAGATCAGTTTTATCTTGCAAATTTTCTTGGTGTGGTGCAAACCTTTGAAAGGTTTGTAGCAACAGAATTCTGCTATTGATGCAAACTTTTGGAAGGTTTGTAGCAAAAAAAAATATTTTTGGATGCAAATCCATGGAAGAGTTGTAGCAAATTTCTCTTTATTGTTTTGTTGCCGTTGGTGGCTGACATTGCTGCCCGTCGTTGCTACCGACGGTACACAACGATGTTACCGATGACGTTTCGCTCCGTAAACGCATCTACGGTGGCTCGATTAGGCGATTCCTCGTCTAAGCTCTCCAGGAGAAAGATGCTATGGTGGACTACCTTTTTTTATGTTGCTGCAAACTCCTACCATGGTGTTGCTGCGAAGCTGAGGTCTCATTGAACTTGCTACAGTAGCAAAACAAATTGCTACAAATGAAACTTTTTGCTACATAGAAGCATTTTGTGCCTAGACTTTCGCTTCAGTAGAAAAATTTGCTGCAAATATTTTTTTTTGCTCCGTAGAAACATTTTGTGAGTTTTAAAAGGAAATTAGACTTTTGCTACAATAATACAAAAATTTTATCAGAAACAACCCGTTTTTGCTTCATAAAAGCATTTACGGAAAATAATTTTTTGCTGCAATAGTACAATTTTTTATTTCGATCGGACCGTTTTGCACCATCGGAAGCAAAAGCGAGATCTGGTGCGTGATTTTTGGTGGAAAATATTTTTTTGCTTCAATAGTACAAATTTTTTATTTCGATCAAACCGTTTTGCTGCGGGATCTGTTACGTGATTTTTCGTGGAAAATAAACAAAATTTTTATTTCGATCGAACCGTTTTGCTGCATCGGAAGCAAAAGCGGGATCTGGTGGGATTTGGTGGAAAGGGAGGGGGACACGTGTTTGCAGGGGGACCCGGAGGATTTTTGCCCCGGATCCCCCGGGGGACGCTCAGCGCTGTCCTTATTCTTACTCCCTCTAATCCTAAGGACTCGTTTAGAATAAAGGAAAACTGTAGGAATTTTACAGAAAAATTTCTGGTACCGTTTGGAACAAACGAATAGGAAACTTGGTCTCCTTTAAAATTCCTATGGGATAGGCTATTCCATAGCAATTTTGGAGGAAAACAAACATGCAATCTCACCTCATGTTTTAATCTTCCTATGTCTACAATTTCTGTGTTTTTCCTGCGTGACGTCCAAATGACACTTTGGAAAAATTTCCGTGGTTTTGATTCCCGTAGGAATTCAAGAAACAATCACACCTCAATTCCTGCGTTTTTTCTATTCCTACATTTTTACTTCCTATGTTCCAAACGGGGCCTAAAAGGCTAGGCTGAGAAGCTGGATCGAACAGAGCCTTGTTCGTCTGCCAGAAGGTGGCTTTCTATCCAAGGTTGTGGAGCTGCGGCGGATCCGGCGCGCCACCGACTCGTCATCGCCGGCGTTGAGATCGGATTGCAGAGGGTCCTATGTGTAATTTTTATCTTTCCGGAGGTCCTTTCTGTAATTGTGCTCTGAATATCGCTGTTTTCTTCCTCGCAAAAAAAAATCCTAAAAGGCTAAAAGAATGCTAGTTGAGCTACGATTTATACATTTTCAGTTAGTTTTCTAGGACACTAAATTCCGATCGGATGGAGTAGTTTAGTTGCAGAAAATTATACTCCCTCTAATCTATATCTATACCTAATACCTAATAATAATAAGAACGTGTCTACACGGTGCCCGGGCACTGGTTTGCCCTACGCAGTGCCCCTCCTGTCTGAAACTGTAATGCACTGGAAAAAGAAAGTGGCCCATGAGTTGATAGCGACAGATTATACTAAAATGAGCAACGTGGTCCCAGGACCTCTTTCCTGTTAGTTTTTTGCGCGGGAGCACCCGTCACGCGCTGGACGAGGCATTTCTGGTCCAAACAGCTGCTAACAAAAAGTCCAGGATTCTCTTCCCCGTAGCCTACCTTCTTCCTCGAGACAGCAGAAGTCATGGAGGCAGGACTAGCTACAACAGAAATTACAAGCACGGGAAATAAATCGGAGAAGCGCACTCTAGCTGGCACACAAATATTAAAACAAGAATCAGGAATTACGAGGATCAAGCTTGCTTCTGCAAAAAAAACTCTGATAGAAAAAATTATCGAGCTTCAAACGAGGGAAACAACACATGGTTATTCATCAAGTTAGATGTGAACAGTAATTCAATGGATTCTCGGGATGTAAATTATAAGTCAAATTTCGAAGAAACATAGAATACATGTATTATTTGGACAAAATTTGTTGTCAACACCATGCCACACAAGAATATGCTTAGCAGAAAAAATAACAGGAAAGTGGATACACAGAGTGTACCACCCCAATCTGGAACCACACTCGAATCAAACTGAAGATGCACAAAACTGAATCAAATCAATGAAACATGTCGAGTTTTGTGGACGGTTAAGAAAAATTGAATGTACTTTCTTAGGTACTTCCTAAGGTTTCTGCTTCCTTGAGTAGACCCCCATGGTTTGTAAACTGTAACAAAATGGCAAATATACATGTTAGTTAAAATATCTGTTTTTGTATCCGATTGTTTAAACATAAATTTAGAGAAATTTCACGCAAAATAGCTAACATTAATGGGAAAAATCTCTCAATATAGCTAGAAAGAATCTCAAGTTATTCCACCGACAAAATAAAACCGTACATCCTATTTTTAAATCCATATAACAAAAACCTTTATGGATGTAAAACTCTGCAAAAAGTACATCCATAAATCACTTCAAAAAACTACTGCATAACCTTATGGAAGATTGGAGTATAAAAATGTGTCCTCTGCGTAGAAAAACTACAACCATATGAACAAGATGTATTTATTGTCAAAAATTTACATCCTATAATTATACGGTTAATCACAAAATGTAAGTTTGCGAAAACCATTCAGGTGTAAAAAAGGATACAACCAATGTGTAGAATATTATATACTAATGATTTTATGAATTTGTTACATCTATAAACAGTTGAAAAATCTATTGTATAATTTAATGGGAACTTCGGAATATAAAAATGCATCCTATGGGCAGGAAAAACACTATAGCCCTATGAACAACCATATGAGCAAGATGTATTTATTTTTCAAAATTTACAATCTACAATTATACGGTAAATCCTCACGGTATAATATGATAAAAAAAACATCAGATATAGAAACATACATCCCGTGTGTCGATTATTACATTCACCACTAATGATTTTGTTGGGTTGTTACATCCATAAGCATAGCACATCCATAATACACCGATGGTTTGTTACAACGTCTGGGTACAAAAAATAGTCACACATAGCACATTTTATGGAGTTTTTTTTAAATAATACGATTTTTTAATAGAAATTCGGATTCTAGCGTGCGGAATCAGACATTTTGAAAAATAGTGCCCCGTCCGTGCCGATCGGTAGCAGCCATGCAGATCTGCATGTGGATCGATGGGTGCACACTTGGTTATGTTCTAATTTCTTTTGATTAATATAAAATTAGGTTAACCGTGTCTCGGTTCGAGATGAAATATGTATAAAATATGTGCGTATCGATGAGTAGGTTCCATTCCCGCGATCGGTTTCAAGTTTGATCGCCTTTAACTTCTTAATTTTGAATCGCAACTCGTACAATTATTCGACGAATTTTGTCAAATTCCTTGCACTCGTTTGACCGTTTTAAATTTCCTTGCACGAGTACGTCTAACTCATCGTTCTTTACAACTGTTACGTTGTAACTTTTTTGTTTCGACATATGTATTTATATTTTTTTTCAAATATATATTTTTTCTATAGATACTACCGGAATTTTGGAGAGGAGGAGGACCTGAGGAAGAAACGGAGACGTGGGTGCTGTACTGTACTGCTGTGAGACCACTGCGTCCTTTTGTTTTTGTCGCTTGCGCCGTTTCGGCTGGACCGCGCGATAACGATCCGACGACGCGCAAAGGGAGCACCGTGTAACGATGAGTAAGTGCCCGGGCACGAAATAGATTTTCGGTAATAATAAAGGCACGCAATGGGGGTTTGACCCGTAATAACACAACACGCTGGGGAGGCGAGCGGTCGAGGTTATGGGCGAGCACGCAGCCGGAGGGGCAGGAGCTGGCTGGATGCGCGGACGGCGGCGCTGGCAGTGGACATCGTGGAGACCCCTGGCGAGTACGCCTTGCTGCTCGGGCAGCCTCGCCCGCACGGCGTTGGTGTTGGCGGCTGCGCTCCCTGCCGCCGTCGACCTCGCGCAGGTGGGCAGCTGCGGCCCTGCCTCCTCCCTCTTCCCGTCGGGCGGCTATAGGCCATCCTATGCGCGACCTCCGACCAGCTCGGACGTCTCCTCCGGAGCCGCGTGTTCGTCGCTGCTCGGCCACCGTCTACCCCGCCCCAAAGTAACGCCTCCTTGCACTGGTGTGCGTCATGCCTCCGATGCTCCACGGCCTCCTGGTCTTCCACGGATACGGCTCGCCGGTGGTATTGGTGTCGTTGGTACTGCTGTTTATTAAAGAGGTGAGAAAAGTTTCATGTGGAGAAGCACCTATTGGCTGTTGCTAAGCGTGGCTGGTTTCCGTACTGCTGTGTTGTTAGAAATCTAACTTAGTCATAACTCATAACCCAAGGACAGAATAAATCTAATTTATGCTTATGATTAATTCTGCAGCTGTGCGAGCATTGGTGAATTGTATAATCTTACTCTGAATGTTCAGATATTTTTTCTACTTCATCAAACTACTTGATCGTATTGGCAAATATGATTGTACATGCATCTTCCATTCCAACGATTTTCTATCCCTTGGCACAAACATATATAGAAATATTTCCCTATTTATGAATCAATTCCTACAATTTTCTTGACCAGAGCCTCCACATAACAATAGTGGTTGGAGGAAGATTCCAAGAAGGAGGTGGTGGCGTTGTAAAATTAGGACACATTCTACGCTGTCCTGTATATTTAGTTTTTTAGTTCAAAATTTTGATGTATTTGTAAGAAATATGAAATATTAATGAAACTATTGTCATTTTTTAATTATGAAAAATATGAGCGTTTCTTGGGAGCGGTCGGTGGGGTGAGCCGCTTCCACTAGCGCGATGACGTATGTCGGCACACGCAATAACATGTGTCTGGCATACTTATCAGACGCTCTATTGGACGCGTCAGTAGAGATGCTGTTACATAAGCATAAGCATAGTTCTCTTTGTAATATAAATTTTAAAACTGATGCAAAAGTATAAACCCTAATAGATTCTAATTTTTTTCGAGAGTACGCAATTGCGTACCTTATTTTTATAGAAGGCAGAGGTTTGAGTACAAGAAAGCTGACAGTCCGTTGCGTACAACACTGTCACACAACTCCACACCACACACCACAGACATTACAACTCCAAACGAAGAACTTGTCCTGGACTAAGCAAACAAAGCCGCGTCTCGACCGAAGCCGGTTGCCACAAAGGGCTCCCGTCGACGGCGTACATGGCGCCTATGAAGGCCAGTCTTGGACCGCGGCGAGCACCGGAGAAGCGCACCAAGGAGCACCAACCTGAGACTCCAACACGAAGCTCCCAACAGAGTAACGACATCAAGAACGCCGCCATCGTGCTGGTTCCACGAACCTAGGCTTTCACCCGGAGGCATCATCCGAGCCAGATTGAGAGCGGGGTGCCGACGTACCTTAGCGACGTCTCCACGGAAGGGAACGGCGCCCACGAGCGTCGTCGCCGCCTGCACCGAAACGGGCAAGACTTTCATCCAGCTTGTCCAGCACCTCCCACCCAACCCGCCGGAAAGTGGCCGCCATCCTTGTCGTTCACACCGCCGCAGCACCCCGCCAAAGAAGTCACCACGCCTTGGTCCACCAATGCCCCGCTCAGCCGAGGAAAAACGCTGCACTACCACCTCATGGGATGCAGACCACCACCGGAGTCGTGACCGCGCTGTCGCTCGCCGACAGCCTCGACACCGACTCCAGAGGCCCAGGTCAGGTGCTCAGTACAGGCCTGGGACTTCACTCCGCCACCAAACTCCTTGCCAGCGCCGTCAGGGGGGCGCCGCTGCTCGCCCGCAACCTGGAAGTAGCCGAGCGCGCGCCGGGAGCACCTCCTGGCCGCAAGCGCCGCCGCCCCAAGGATTTGGACTCACCTCATCGTCCCCTCGCAAATCGCTAGCTCTGTCGGGAGAGCGCTTCTGCTCGACCTCGTCCAGGAGGTAGCCGAATGCGCGCCAGGGCCCCTGGCCGCAAGCGCCGCAGCCTCCAAGGCCGAGGCTTTGCCTCGTCGCTCCCCGCCGTTGCTGTCGACGCCGCTACTCGTCGGCGCCGTCAGGAGGCGCCTTCGTCGCCCGCATCCTGGAGGTGGCCAGACGCGCGCCAGGGGCCCGCCCGGCAGCAAGCGCCGCCGCCTCCAGATCTAGGGTTCACCTCGTCGCCCCTGCCAGCCCCGTCGACCATCTTCCTCGCCCCGCTCCAATAGATTGTAATTTTGAAGACCATTAGTAGTAATAAAGGCATGCAATGGGTTTGACCTGTAATAACTTGTCCGATGGCCTAGTTGACCCGTAATAATACTCCCTCCAGGCTCTTTTACGGTGCAAATTACTTGACCGATGGCCTAGCAGTATTTAGCTATATCCACCGTTGATTGTTTGGAGTAGTTTAGGAAACTAATTATTGTAAGGGGGGTAATTTACTATGTTGAATCCATCCGCAGCCGCGCTAAGAGAAATGGAGCAGGGTTCATAGAAAACAGAGGAAACAGAGGCACACGCGCCGCTGCCTTTGCGGGCTAGCTGCCATTCGTTGGTGCTGTCGGCAACTGGAAACTGATCGCCACACCCTTGCCGTAGCCTTTAGGCGCGTCCCTGCCGTCGTTGGTGTCGGCGTAAGATCGCCGACATTCCTTGACGCCGCCCTCGACAGGAGACAGATCGCCCCTGCTATCAAATGGCATGTCCATTCTCCCAGCACAACCTCCGTTGAATAGCTACCAGATGAGAAGCAAAAGATGCAGTAAACATGTCAGGCGAGCACAAGCTGCACAACCTCGCTCTGTCATTGAACGTCTAATTAGCTCCACCGACGGAAGAGTAATATAAAGAAAAAGGATCAGTGGACAAGGAAAGATAATCCATAATGCTTAACTTGGAGATGGGCAGAGGAGACGACGCAGGTGGGCGAGCGGCGAGATTTTTTTTTTAATAATACGAATTTTAAAAAGAAATTCAAACAATAATACGCAAAAATTAAAAATTTGCCATATAACCTGCGGTCGGCAGCCGGAGCCAAAAGGCACCTACCTGTACGAACTATTTTTTGGTGTAACTTTTTGATTAAAGCAAAATTTGTTTAACCGTGTCTCGGTTCGCGGTAGGTGCGCGTCGCAGAGGCATAGTTTAAAAACCGGACCGGTCAGTAAACCGGTGAGGTGGCTGGTTCACTGATTTATCGGTCCAACCGTTGGCTCAGCCAGTTCAATTGGCACAAAAAACCGGCAAATTTAACAAATAAGTAAGCTAATTTCGACAATATTCATCTCTGAATCCTATATAAAGTACTTACTTCGATACTAAAACATAAAAGAGCAGTAGGCCAAGTGGTAACAGGTCTCGATTGTCCTAGCCGAAAGTCGTGTATTCGAATCCTGGGGATATATCATTATTTTTCTTTTATATTTCCGGTTTTTTGACTGTCTGGTTTTTTGCGAGCAAAAAATCGGATGGAGCCTCGGTTCCGGTTTTTTCCAGTCGGACAGCCGGTCCGGTCCGGTTTTTAAAACTAGGCGCGGAGGCATACCCCGCCGCGCCGCGGCCTTCCTCCTTCTGCCGCCATATAATTAGGGATAAATGAGGATGGTTAACAAACTCCATCCTATACTGTTGGTGCGGTGGCATTTAGGATAAATGTTGTGAAGTGTGACACCGGTCTTTTCCTTATTTTTTTTGTTTTCAACAGTTATTTCACTTATAGGTGGCACAGCACGTAATTAGAGATATAGTGGCAGAGCATTTAGCGTGTGACAACATACCACATATTCTGCTTTATAATAGTAAAGATATAGTAGAGATTCTTGCCGATTCACTCCGGGCATCCTACTGTCCTTATTTTTTTAAAGTTTCGTGGCAAAACAGTGCATAAAAAAATATAACGGAGAATCAATATTTTTTTCTGCTTTCGTGCCATGACAAATGAAGCGGGTCTAAAATCGATTTTTGATATCCCGTTGCAAAGCACGGGCAAGTTTACTTCTGTAATAAACGTCGGAGGAAATGAACGTTCTGGTAAGTTTTATGTATATATATGTCACGACTTTTTGGTGATTCGAGGGAGGATGATAAGATGCAGGAAAGAACGTGTATTGAAGTTTGGAAGTATCACTTTGTATTGGTGCTTGGCCGAGAAATACTTAAGAGTCTTCTTTTTCACTTCACGAATGTCTGTTGTTCTTACCAGCCATGCTTCCATCAACTTGTTAGTTGGATTATTCACGTAGTGAATATGAATATTCAAATCTTGTGACTTTGTGGAGTTATAAAAAAAGTGAAGTGACATAAAGGAACATACCAATATGGAGGCTAGCTAAGATTAGAGGGGCAGGATGTGACACGAATCATAGATTTTTTTTTGAAACATAGTACAAACGTAGATACTCACCCCTATAAAAATGCATGCTCATACACCCTACCCTTCACTTCAAAGACCGAGACGGCGGGTCGGGTCTTGACATTGAAGAAGTCACACCACATGCATCTCGCAATCAACGAGAATGTCACCTCGAAAAATATAACGGGAGCGGAGAACACGAGAACAACCGGTCGTCTTGATAGTATAACCTTCTGGACGTACAACTCAAAAGGATTTTCGCATTTATAGGTGTTATTTCCCTTCACCCCGGCCCTGATCGTAGACAAAAAATGAAGCGTTCCAACAATGCCTGAAAGAAGCAAATGGAACCTGTGTAAGAGTGAGTAAGTTATCAAGGAATTGAAGCTTTTTAAGTCAATTTATATCCACGCTTAGATCTATGCATAGTAAGCCTAAAACGAGATGCAAATACAGTGAAAAGAAATTTCACTGAGGCTGCAATAAAATTAGAAATAATATATTTGTGCATAACAACATTAACCCAATATCATTAAAATAAGAGTCAATTCCACTTTTTAGAAACTTTGAACCCAATTTTATAATGTATTTTAGTTTGGCAAGGTGTGACATGATGATTCAGACTAAAAAAAATATCAAGACAACGACGAGGAATTGAACAAATAGTGAAGAGAAGGTTGAACATTATCATCGATAGTTCCTTCTGATACTTACATATTTTGACGCACCACATGGCTCTATGGTGCCGGTCTATTCAAGGGATACATACATAATGCAAAAATGGGGGTAAAATCATGTTAAATTTTCAAATATGTTGTATTTCTGATTTTGTTTCACTAAATAGGGTAATAAATGGCACAAATGTACACCTACAGGGTAAAAAATGGAATTCACTCTTAAAATAAACTGCAATGAAGGAGGCATCAACTGCACAGGAGCCTTAGAATAAAGTATCACTGAATAACAACCTAGCTATAAAGTGCACCCTGTTAGCTAAGTGTTCCCACAATCCCACAAGAATAGATCAGCACTCTTACAGTGAGAGCTTCAGCTGCTATTTACAATACCTAAGGTTATCGTCAAACATCATAAACCATACATAATTAATGAACAGAAGTTCCGAATGTGTAAAAGACACAAGATATACTTGTTTTGTCTGAATGAGATGGAGATGTATCTTCAATCGCAAGCAAATGTACTTCGTGCATTAGAAGAAAAGAGATTTGGTGTGAAATATTTTGCAAAACATATACGATGTGTATCAGCTTCCCATTGACTTGAACTAGAGTATATTGGAGATATAGGGAGGATAAAATTTGTGTTTTGAATAAAAATATTGTTGTATTTTTGTTACATGAAGAAATGCAACTTCACAATGATCTTATTAGGTCCACTTGTAGGCATGGTACAAATTTTAGCTACAAATATCCCATATGCAGTGCCAAATTTTTTTGGGTAGAAAAAAATTATACCAGTTGCCCAAAACAAAAGGCCCAAACCCAAGCATGAATCCATGTAGTCCTTGGTCCTAATCAAAGACACAGTGAATTTCCTAATATATAGTCCTTGGTCCTAAGAGCATCTCTAACAGAGCCCTCAAAAGTGGAACCTCAAAAAAGTTTTACAGTTCGCGTTTTTTTGCAATCGTGCTCACATAAACGATCGGCGCATAGCAGAAACCGCAAACGAAACTGCGAATATTGTAATTTACGCGGGAAACACTTGTTCTCCATCGTTTCTTGCATAGAGAAATTCTTCGTCGATTCATACGAAATTTACATAATCTAAACTTATCCAAAAGCTAAACTAAAATCGTCGCCGCCCTAACCCTAGAACCAAAAATCGGCTCACCGGAGCCTCGGGTGCGGCGGCAACGAGGTCGAGGCCGAGCCCGACGAGCTCAGTCCTCGTCGGAGACGAGGTCGATGACGGCCTCCGCGTCCGCCGCCCAGTACGCCGCCTTCTCCGCTCGATCTCCTCGTCGCGGGCAATCTGCGCCTGCCGCTCCTCCGCCTCGCGGACTGACCGGAGCATCACTTGGGCGGTGATGGACTCGAGCGTGTCGTCGTCGACGAAGTCCTCGGCCGCCATGGACGACCCGAAGGCGGTGGGGTCGTACTCCTCCGCCGGAGGAAGAGCCACCAGAGCGATGGAGGAGCTCGAGCCGCCGCTTGAGCTCCCCTCACCGGCGATACGCGCGCGGCGGCGCCTGACCTCGTGCTGGGCGCGGAGCTGGTCGAACTCGTCGACCTCGCGCCGGAAGTACGCCGGCGGGACGGCCAGGTTCCGGTTGGTGTACTAGTACGCCGCGCGCTTCCGCGCTCCGTCGCTCTTCACCAGCTCGGCGCGCTTCTTCTCGGAGAAATCGGCGTCGAAGGGTTCGCGGCGGGGCGGCGGCGAAGCGGGCTCGCGCTTTGGGGCCGTCGGAGGCGGTGGATCTCTCTCGGCGGCGGTGGATTTCTCGTCGGAGAAGAGAGGGGGAGGCGGCGGATTTCACGTCGGCGGCGGTGGGGGATAAGGGCTGCGACCTAGAAATGTCCCCGCGCCCGGCATAAATACGGATCCACGCGCCGCCGCTACGGGCGCCCTTATCCCCTTTACGGGCCGGATCGCGTTTACGGGCTCTGCTATGAGCTAAAAAACGCCAAAACCCGTAAACTCGCCGGAGTTTTACGGTTTTCCGCGCGTTTGAGCGCTCTGTTAGAGATGCTCTAATCGAAAGCACGATGAATTGCCTTGTACAGTATGCTCCATCATATTGGTGTTTTGGTTAAACTGGCTAGATCATGTAATTCTACACACAACAGAAGTAGTTCAAGATAGGGGTACTTCCCGGGGCAGCAACATATTAAACACAGTGCAAAAATCACGTTGTTAAGTTGGGTACAGTCTAATGAAAAAAAATCTTACCGGCCGGTAATGCCAGACGATGAAGGGAACATTTGCTTCTCCTCATATGGAGTTTCTTTCAATATATTTCATATCTAGGATTCTAGATACCTACTATTATGTACAATTTTTTTTGTTCAGTCAAAATTTACGTTTTGGTATGCCATGAAAATAAGACAAATGCAAGCATGTAAAATTCATTTTAGGCCATTATTCTTATTCCGCGGTACATATGAACAAAAGAAATCCGTAGAAATATGTGATTCGTCTACATGCCAATTGAAAAACATATAAACTGATTATTGTTTTATCGAGAAGAGAGAAAGTTAACTCAAACTCCAAATAGACCCTATTACACGTCTTCCTAGAATGCAGACATAAAAGTACTGTGGAGGTTTATGTGCTACATGTAAAAGCACAAGCCAATAAAGATATATAGTTCACGCTGATAAATCAATACCACATGGGGAGAACAGAAATTTATTGACCTGAACAAATTTAAAACCCTACCTTGAGAGTTGAGAGGTAGCTCTCCATTCTCCAGTGACCTTTATAGATCTGAATTTTCACTCTTGTCAAACTATTTTATCCATTCTCTTCATTTACTCTTCTCACTACTATATTCTTCAACTACTCCAACCAGGGTATTAACACATACTCCCTCCGTTCCAAATTAATTGACTCAGTTTTAGTATAAAGTGTACTAAAACTGAGTCAATTAATTTGGAACGGAGGGAGTAGATCCGTTCTTTAAACAAGTTCCTTCTCGCGCCCCACTCTCTGGTTCAACTACTCCCACGGCGGAAGTGGGCGGCATGGATGAAGTGAAGGTGGTGTGTCGGCAAGAGGCCCGGCGGGGTGTGCTCGGCAGAGAGGACGGCAATGATGAGCTTCTGGTTGGCCATGCAGCTCGCCACGTTGCCGCTGATGAAGAAGAGAAGGGGCTGGAGCGGTCGAACGTGAACACGGTGCTGCTGCCCTCGAACTTGGTCACGTACGTCGTGGTGTTGCACGCGTCGTATGCCGCCTGATCCACCAGCAGCAGCAACTGGGCCTCCGCCCAACAGGGGTCAACAGCCCCCACCCTCATTTCCCCCCAAACTGCTCTCTCACCCAGCTCTTCTCGCAACGCCGCCTCCACCTCCACCCCTCGCACCACAGGCCACCATCGCCGCCACCTCCTCCTCTCGCACGGATGAGCACCACGGGGACGGCGCACCTCCACCCGCGCGAGGAGCAGCAGAGGCTCGGCCTCCTCCTGGCAGCGCCCGCGCGAGGAGCAGCAGAGGCTCGGCCACCTCCTCTAGCACGGACGAGCACCACGGGGACGGCGCACCTCCACCCGCGGCTGGCGGTGCACGGCGGCGCCCGTACCTCCACCCGCGCGAGGAGCAGCAGAGACTCGGCCTCCTCTTGGCGGCGCCTGCTCCTTCACCCGCGCGAGGAGCAGGAGGAGGCCGCCTCCTGGCGGCTGGCGGCGCATGGGGACGGCGCACGGAGGCAGCTCCTCTCGCCGGTGGCGGCAGCGCTCGCCGGCGGCTCCTCTAGCCGGTGCCGGAGCCCGAGCCCAAGTCGTCCAGGGGTCTGACTGCGTTTTATTTCTGTAGTCAGGGAGTTGATTGTGGTTTATTGTTGTTGGGCATGGTTCAAGTCGTACAGGGTACCAAACAACTGCTGAGCTCAGCTCAACTCAGCTCATAGTCTACCAAACACCACGCTCAGCTCAACTCAGCTCATAGTCTACCAAACACCACGAATAAAACACAGTTGCATGTGACGGGCATGGCTAGACTCAGCTTGTACTAGATTTGGGGCGCGGCTTGCCGCGCGCCACCTGGTTTAAAATAATTTATGAGCCCAGGTCAAACGCCCTTTTCATCGTTATTTGTATGAACGATACCATGGGACTCATTATGGTGATGTTAAAAGGTAGGCATCAACAACATCGAAATAAATAGTCTTAGAAACTAACCCACAAACATCGATAGTAAATATTGTCTTAGTCTATTACATAAGATAGATTACATTGAATTAATAGGTTCTTGCAACACAGTGTTTGAACTTAAGGGTGACATAACAGATTGGTTTCATCAGCTTGTACTTCAAGCAGCATGAACATCTGAAAGTGCACCGATCAGCAGTATCAGTTAAGCATCACCGATGGATCATGTCTACAGGCGGAGCAAAATAAACCCTGCAAGACATCACATATAGTTAAATACGTTAACCTAGAAACACAACAGACTAAGAATTAATCATTGTCATAGAACTGGCAATGACCAAATGCAAACATAGCAAGCAAATTGAAGCGCTATTTTCTAATTGCCTGTGTATACCAGCATTTAAAACAACATTCATATCTACTGCTCTTAACGTGAACACAGCTTCATGCACACATACAGTCTACGGCTTGTCTTTCTTTGGCAACGGTGTTGAATGGACAGTCGGGTCTAACTCAACTATTGGATCTTTCACAACTTGAGAAGTAGGCTGCAAGCAAAACGATGCAACAACATTATCATAAAAGATGTATCTTAGACATTCTGTAACTCATCGAGAACACATCACCTTATCGGTTAGGCATGTTTCCTTCATAGTCTGTAGCACCTCGATTCCTGGCTCAGTTGTCTTACAGTCATCTTCATTGTTTTGGAACAGAGGCCTACGGACCTTGGAAGCAAGCGTCATTGTCCTTGTCCTGCCAAAAATACATAATAAAGGTCCAAGTAAGTGCTAATATTCTCATGCCAGCAATCTTTCTATAAGACATAATGTTAATCAGAATGTAGTTGGTTGTACTACCTAAGAACATCCGTGTTGTTAACTGAAGATGGTGTTCCAGGAGACGGCAAGGTACATACAGCCTAATAAGAGCAGTCATGATCTTGTTAGAAAAATGATTGTGAAAACACCGGATTTCTATAAATAGAGCGGTGCAAGGCAGTGATTAGAGAGATAAAGCAACGATAAACTACAATTAGAAGGTAAAAGCCTATAAGCAAACTCACATCAACATGATCTGGTCCAACATCAGTTGTACCATCAGTGAAGTTGGTAACAGCAACAGATATGGTCTTCAGAGATGAACAATCTCTGGCTAGAGGAACACCTTTAGTCCAAGCACGTTGTAAATCGATGACCAGCCTGCGTTTTTTTGATTGAAAGCTGCCTCGACAGGGTCAAGGACCGGGGTTGGAGCAACCACCGGCACCAAAATCCTTCCTGTTTGGAAGACAGTAAACATCGATGTAAATCCTGCGAGGTGAAAACAATGGAAAAGAAACTGAAACAACTATGTAACAGTATGAAGAGACGTACTCTTTCTCTTATGTTGAGGTGGAATTGACGCAGAAGCAGAGAGCCCGTTGTCCTCCTTGAAAAGACCAAACAGTCGCCCACTCGGCGCCTCCTAATTAGAGTATGTCCAGGAAAATATCATCAGTATTAAAAACAGTAGTAAAAACTTGGTAACGTATAGGTGAGACATGATTTAGGAGTGAAGAAGTCTACCTCACTATCAGAGGATTCTTGTATCAGATTGATGTCTGACGGGCTCCGAGAGCTGGGCAGAACCGGGGATTTCTCCTTCACCATTGCAGTTAGTCTTGCTTGTAGCTTTACTGCATGCTGCTCAAAAGCACTGAAGCAGAAATCCCCGGTTCTGCACTGAAGCAGGCCGACTGAATAGCTGCATCAGATGTTAGGGACCAATCCCCATGAAATAGCCTTGTCTTCAGCCGTGGCATATAGATATGTGGAGAGACGATGATTCCAACATGATTCCAACAGTAGCCAGCAGCTTGTTGTCTTCATCGTCGTAGGTGATCGTCTCATCCATAGAAATCCCCAGGGTCTCTACAGCTTGCTGCAGCACAAGGTGTCTGCAGACAGCGACAGGAGTCGCCGATAGCTTCAGTACTCATAAAGAAGACTATATTAGTATAGCAAGTAAAATATAACTATGAATATATAGTTGAAGAACTCAAAAGTGTATAGACCAAGAAGTAAACTGATAATAATCGTACGCGGAGGAAAAAGAAAAGAGATCAGACCGTGTGGAGATTCACGAACAGATCATCGTCCATTGTATTGTAGAGCTCCACGGTCCAACTGGTTTCTTCCCCAGTATTTTCTGCACCAAACCAAGCCGATGTATCACTACCGCATGGGGCTATGAAAACTTATATACAAAACGGCAACCCCGTTTTAAACCAGCATTCAACAGAGAATATACAATACATACACAATAAGTAGAGTAGGGAAATGTAGAGTAGCATAAATGCGGATTTAGATTACATATAGGCGCGATTACATGGTACTTAAATAACTGCAATGAAATACATGAAGGGTATTCATGGACAATTTAATATTGTGGTGCATTGTAAATATGGGATTTTATGCCTGTACACATAAGGCACAAATCAAATATATGAATAGTCATATAATCGGTGCAAGTCTATAAGGGAAGTCACTCTTATTTCAACAGAAACTAAGCAGCAAACAGGGAACTGTAACTAAATTTAGACCAAGTAAAAAAGCCTATACCTATAAATGCCACTGGAAATAGCTCCAATATACCTGTCATCTCCAATCTAGAAAACAACCTATTCCTTGGGATATTGATCATATATCAACAAAAGGGAAACGAAGCATCTAATTCAACCAACAAAAACAGAGTGAAACTACACATGTACAAACCGACATCAACTGAGTAACTCCTAGACAAAGAAAAGAAGAACCGAGCGAAGACCAGTCTCTTA
Organism: Poa annua; assembly: GCA_026929855.1. Lineage (NCBI taxonomy): Eukaryota > Viridiplantae > Streptophyta > Magnoliopsida > Poales > Poaceae > Poa > Poa annua. The sequence goes on from CM049437.1 coordinate 3,467,366, forward strand.
AAAAGTATAGAGTATAATCCTGAACACTTACCATTAGCAAGTTGATCTTGAACGATTTTCGCTGGACAACAAAATCCAAGAGCCCAGAACCTAGCATGAAAACAAAAGCAACATCAGCTCTCAATGACAGCCTAGCAAATCAATAACAGAATAACATATGAAAGAACACTGCAGCAGGAACAAAAACCCAACAGAACATGCACATTCATAGTTTCATACTCTAGGAAGAAGCATAGGTTATGAAAAACCCTATCTACATGCCAAGCTCGAAAGGAGGTACCACTCTGAACGTCCGAAAGAAAAGAAGCATGGTACAGAAAGGTACAGGAAGCAGGATAAGGAATGCATGACCTGTGTATATGAAGGTATGAAAGAACATTGGAAGATAAACTTATTCTAATTAGAGCAGCCAATGGTATAGCAAGAACAATTCTAATTATTTAATACTTATTCTACTGTCACTTTGTTTCATCTATAAGAATTTTATTTTACAATATCCTAGTATAATTATATACCATTAATACCATCGTCATAAATAATGGATCATCTCATTAAGATACATCATAAATGATGTTTTATTGTTCCCCACTCCATCTCACTCCTAACATTACCCAATGATATTGAAGTATAGAATGATGGATAAGTCTCTGTACTAGTCTTGTGGGGTTTGGTCTTTGGTCTTCGGTCTGTAGGGCTGCAGCAGCACACATGGTCCTTGTGTCAAGGACTGACTGTTAGGATAGCATCAAGGACAGTCAGTTAGGATAGCCTCAAGGACTGGCTGTTAGGATAGCATCAAGGACTGGTTGTTATAACAGTCTTGACTGCTTTAGACTAGCATCTTAGACTAGCATCTAGCATATTCGTGGCTGGCTAGCAGCCTATAAGTATGTAACCCCAACCCCTCAGGTTGGCATGACATTGTGTGAGAAATAAACCAACGAAAATTGCCCCAACTCTCCAAGTGCCATCCTCAATGAGAGTAAGACTGAGACAACTAACAAGAGAACTAACAAGTGGTATCAGAGCCAGGTTGTCTTGTAGTTTGAGTGTTTCCTGCCATCCCCTTTCTCCGGGAGCAGAGGAGCCCCAGCCGGTAGCAGCCCCGACTGTCCCTGGTTACCTTCCTCCCTCCGGGTTGTCGAGCAGCAGCTCGTCAGAAACAGCCTGCAGCCCCCCAGCAGCGAGCCATGTCCACAGGTCTCTCTCAGCACACGGCTACCTCGAGCATGCGGCGTCGGCAGGAGGCCGAGCGCGCAGAGGCAGAGGAGCGTGAGCGAGAGACTGCGGCAACCGCTGCAGCAGCGGCAAGGGCATCGAGGCTGGCAGCTGCGGAGCTGGCAGCAGCCAGAGCGGAGGTAGAAGCAGCAGCGACGGCGGAGGCAGCACGTCTGGCTGCAGCGGAGGCTAAGGCGTTGCGTGGCAGCGCCAAGAGCTCCGAGTCCGCTGAAGGCAGCGTCGACGCGGACCGCAACGGCGCGGCGCAAGAGCGGGCGGCGCAGTGGGCAGCCGAGCACGCTCGCGGTGGCGCTCCTAGAGGAGGCGCGCACGGCGACGGCGGCTGGGATGACCAAGGCCGAGGCCTCCACGGGGTCCGGACTGTGGTCAGGGACGTTGGTCCCAGTGTGGGGTGGCCTACCCTCACCAAAACCAACTACATCGAGTGGGCCGCGATCATGAGGGTCAGGCTCCAGGTGCGGCACATGTGGGAGGCGGTCCAGGACGACGCCGTCGACCAGCATGAGGATCGACGGGCGCTGGACGCCCTCATCGCCGCAGTCCCGCCCGAGATGCAGTTCTCGCTCTCCAACAAGCGGACTGCCAAGGAGGCATGGGACGCCATCGCCGCAGCACGCATCGGCAGCGACCGTGCCCGCAAATCCACCCTGCAAGCACTTCGCAAGGAGTGGGAGAACCTGGCCTTCAAGCCAGGTGAGGACGTTGATGATTTTGCTCTCCGTCTCAACACTCTGTTGCAGAAAATGGTGCAGTTCGGCGATGCTACCTACGACGAGGAGAGGGCTGTCGAGAAGCTCTTCCGGTGCATCCCCGAGAAGTACAAGCAGATGGCTCGCTCTATCGAGTCTCTGCTGGACCTCTCCACGATGACGATCGAGGAGGCGATAGGTCGCCTCAAGGTCGTCGACACCGATGAGCCACAGCCTCTCTCGGGGCCCATCACCACCGGTGGGAAACTGCTCATGTCTCGGGAGCAGTGGGATGCCGGCCTCGGCAACGGGAAGAAGGGGGAGCCTTCTTCCACAACGGGCAGCCGCAGGCGTGGCAAGCCGCGCAGGGGGCGCGGTGATGCTCGTGGAGGTGCCCGAGGAGGCGCAGCCGGCAGGCCCAAGCCGGCACAGGATGACGGCTGCCACAACTGCGGCCGCCTTGGCCACTGGACCAGGGAGTGCAAACAGCCACGACGTGGCCAAGCCCATGTCGCACAGGCTGCAGAGGCCAACGTTGCACAGGCTGCAGAGGCCCACGTCGCACAGGCTGCGGAGGACGCAGCTCTGTTCATGACGCATGCCAGCGTCGAACTATCCCCTGCGGCACCGCCCGCAGCAGCTCTCCTCCACCTGGACGAGCCAAAGGCGCACGCCCTCCTCGGTGATGGCTTTGGCAGCGACAAGACTGGCGGGTGGTGCCTCGACACCGGCGCCACCCACCACATGACCGGTCGACGAGAGTTCTTCGCCGAGCTCGACTCCGACGTACGAGGCTCCGTCAAGTTCGGGGATGCCTCCGCCGTAGAGATCAAGGGCGTCGGCTCCGTCATCTTCATCGCCAAGACCGGTGAGCACCGGCTGCTCACCGGTGTCTACTACATCCCTGCGCTGAGGAACTCCATCATCAGCTTGGGACAGCTGGACGAGAACGGCTCGCGCGTGCTGATCGAGCATGGGATCCTACGCATCTGGGATCGTCATCATCGCCTTCTTGCTAAGGTAACCCGAGGCGCAAACCGGCTCTACGTCCTTGATGTGCAGGTGGCACAACCTATCTGTCTCGCAGCTCGTCGGGACGACGAGGCGTGGCAGTGGCACGAGCGCTTCGGGCACCTTCATTTTGAGGCCCTGAAGCGGCTCAGTGCCAAGGAGATGGTACGAGGCCTGCCATGCCTCGACCATGTGGAGCAGTTCTGCGACGTCTGTGTGCTGACGAAGCACAGACGACACCCTTTTCCCCAGCAGGCGAGCTTCAGAGCCAAGGAGAAGCTCGAGCTCGTGCATGGGGATCTGTGTGGCCCGGTGACACCGGCCACACCAGGAGGACGGCGCTACTTCTTGCTGCTCGTTGACGATCTCTCCCGCTACATGTGGGTGGTGATCCTCGGCAGCAAGGGGGAGGCAGCGGACGCCATCAGGCGTGCGCAGGTTGCTGCAGAGGCTGAGTGCGGCCGCAAGCTGCGTGTGCTGCGCACCGACAACGGCGGCGAATTCACAGCAGCTGAATTCGCGTCGTATTGCGCTGATAGAGGCATCCAGCGCCACTACTCCGCGCCGTACAGCCCACAGCAGAACGGCGTCGTCGAACGGCGCAACCAGACGGTCGTGGGGATGACTCGGGCCCTCCTCAAGCAGAGAGGGATGCCGGCTGTCTTCTGGGGAGAGGCGGTGCTGACAGCCGTCTACATCCTCAACCGCTCTCCTACCAAGGCGCTCGATGGCAGGACGCCGTATGAGGCTTGGCATGGACGAAAGCCGGCGGTCTCCCACCTGCGGGTCTTCGGCTGCCTCGCGTTCGCCAAGGAGCTCGGCCACACCGGTAAGCTTGACGACAGGAGCACTCCAGGAGTGTTCATCGGCTACTCGGCAGGCTCGAAGGCCTACCGCATCCTCGACCCCAAGACACAGCGTGTGCGCACGGCGCGAGACGTCGTGTTCGACGAAGGGCGAGGATGGGCGTGGGGTAAGGCGGTGGACGACGGCTCGACCCCGACATGTGACGACCTCATCATCGAGTACGTCCAGTTTGAGGAGGCTGGGGGAGCAGGCAGCTCCTCTTCGCTGAGCACGTCTACTTCGGCCCCCAAGACTGCATCGGCCCCGGTGTTGGCTACACCGACGGCACCTCAGCCAGTGACGCCACATACTCCAGCACCGGCAGCCACTCCTCCGGGCACGTCTACATCACCACCAGCGCACAGCCCGGTGGAGTTCGCATCCCCGCTCCCTCACGACGAGGAGCGCATCGATGCGTATCATGACGACGAGCCGCTGCGGTACCGTACGGTGGAGAACCTACTCGGTGACCAGCCGGTGCCGGGACTAGTGCCGCGCGACTTGGAGGCGCAGCTGCAGCTTGCGCATGACGACGGTGAGCCTCACTCTTTTGCAGAGGCTGATAGAGACGCAGCATGGCGTGCTGCGATGCAGATGGAGATGGATGCGGTCAAGGAGAACCGCACTTGGGAACTTGCTGATCTCCCTCGTGGTCATCGCGCGATCACCCTGAAATGGGTGTTCAAGCTGAAGAGGGATGAGGCCGGCGCCATCGTTAAGCACAAGGCTCGCTTGGTGGCGCGAGGTTTCTTGCAGCGGGAAGGGGTCGACTTTGACGACGCTTTCGCCCCTGTGGCACGGATGGAGTCCGTGCGGCTCATCCTTGCACTAGCTGCCCAGGAGGGCTGGTGTGTCCACCACATGGACGTCAAGTCGGCCTTCCTCAACGGCGAATTGAAGGAGGAGGTCTATGTGCAGCAGCCGCCGGGTTTTGTGATCCCCGGCAAGGAGGGCAAGGTACTCCGACTGCACAAGGCTCTCTATGGCCTCCGACAGGCACCAAGGGCGTGGAATGCCAAGCTCGACTCCACGCTGAAGACGATGGGTTTCAAGCAAAGCCCGCACGAGGCGGCCGTCTACCGACGGGGCAGCGGAGGAAATGCCCTGTTGGTGGGCGTCTATGTCGACGACTTGGTGATCACCGGCATCAAGGATGCAGAGGTGGCTGCGTTCAAGGAGGAGATGAAAGCTGCCTTCCAGATGAGTGATCTGGGGCTCCTCTCTTTCTATCTGGGGATCGAGGTGCACCAGGATCACTCCGGGATCACGCTTCGACAGACCGCCTACGCCAAGCGCATCGTTGAGCTAGCTCAGCTCACGGACTGCAACCCAGCTCTCTCCCCGATGGAGGAGAGGCTGAAACTGAGCCGTGACAGCACGACGAAGGAAGTGGACGCTACACAGTACCGGCGTCTTGTGGGGAGCCTTCGTTACCTCGCCCACACTCGGCCGGACTTGGCGTTTCTCCGTCGGCTACGTTAGTCGCTTCATGCAGCGGCCGACGACGGAGCATGAGCAGGCTGTGAAGAGGATCATCCGCTATGTTGCGGGGACTCTCGACCATGGCCTTCACTACCCTAGAGGCCCTGGGGCGGCAGACTTCATCGGGTACAGCGACAGCGACCACGCCGGCGACATCGACACCAGCAAAAGCACTAGCGGGATCATGTTCTTCCTCGGCAAGTGCCTCGTGAGCTGGCAGTCGGTCAAGCAACAGGTGGTTGCCTTGTCCAGCTGCGAGGCCGAGTACATGGCGGCCTCCACAGCCTGCACGCAGGCCCTCTGGCTGGCTCGACTGCTTGGAGATCTCCTCGGCCGAGACGCTCGAGCAGTCCAGCTGATGGTGGACAGCAAGTCCGCTTTGGCCCTAGCAAAGAACCCCGTTTTTCATGAACGGAGCAAGCACATCCGGCTGAGACATCATTTCATCCGAAGCTGTTTGGAGGAAGGAAGCATCAAGGCGAGCTACATCAACACCGCGGACCAGCTCGCTGATCTTCTCACCAAGCCTCTTGGGAGGATCAAGTTCCGTGAACTCTGCTCCAGGATTGGGATGGTTCAGCCCGTCCACAAGACAACGCACAAGACTTAGGGGGAGAATGATGGATAAGTCTCTGTACTAGTCTTGTGGGGTTTGGTCTTTGGTCTTCGGTCTGTAGGGCTGCAGCAGCACACATGGTCCTTGTGTCAAGGACTGACTGTTAGGATAGCATCAAGGACAGTCAGTTAGGATAGCCTCAAGGACTGGCTGTTAGGATAGCATCAAGGACTGGTTGTTATAACAGTCTTGACTGCTTTAGACTAGCATCTTAGACTAGCATCTAGCATATTCGTGGCTGGCTAGCAGCCTATAAGTATGTAACCCCAACCCCTCAGGTTGGCATGACATTGTGTGAGAAATAAACCAACGAAAATTGCCCCAACTCTCCAAGTGCCATCCTCTCTCAATGAGAGTAAGACTGAGACAACTAACAAGAGAACTAACATAGAAAAATAAATAAATAAATAAATAAATACCTTCCGTTCCGTCAAATTGATCCTGGAATGATGGAGTTTGGGGCTGGGCATCTCCTGCGCTCACAGACCACGACAGTGAGTTAACGACGGTCCTGCAGACACCACGGGATCACAAACCTACATGGCCAAAAGCAACCACTTACGTATAGATTTATGGTTATTAGTAAAACAATATATAATCTAACATAACTTTTGCTTATCCAATGGTACATTCCAGGGATATAGTTAGGCACCATCCAACGATCACACATGATTTTAGTACCTCTAGAAAATGTTATAGAGACAAAATGCTAAACAGGAGGTTTACCTGGATGCAAAAGTGGCCTTATTGTAAATCCAATTTCAGATGAGGATATGAGGAACACCTAAATGTGAAAATAACAAAACAAAGCAAAATACATCAAAATATGAGATTGGAGTTGAGGAGAGGTGTAGTTCAGGGCTTGTGGTTTGGAGACCAAGTTATACCTGAGAACTGAGTGGATACGGGAGAATCTCCGGCATCCATGCTCTGCTCTGTCCGTGGAAACACCTACATCCATGCTCTGTCCGGCATCCATGCTCTGCTCTGTCCGTTGAGAGGTCTAGTTCAGGGCTTGTGGTTAGGAGACCAAGTTTATCTGTTTAAGAAAGGCACATACCATATGAAGATCCCAATGCGACGGTCGGCCTCTCTTCATGCCACCATCCCTCCCACACTTCATTATAACCTCCGGCAAGCTGGTCAATGATGTTGGTTGTGTACTTGCGCATCCAAAACCATCACCGAATATCCCCGCTCCATGCCTCCTGAAGCTCCTCTTTGAGGCGTTGGTCGCATGCTCGATCTTGCACTACTTCCGCTGCCACCTCTTAGCGTCGTGAGTAAGTTGGCATCGCTCGGGCATGGCTTCTGCTAGAGAAGTAGAACTTGGGCTGTTATGATTTGCTCCCAATGGCTATTCCTTATAGATTATGGAAAGTAGAAGTGCCTCCAAGCTAAAGAGATGGTACCTCGGCTCATTTGTATCTGAAGATTGGTTCAACATAGTCTGGACCAGGTTGGGCATGGTTTCGTAGGAGAGTGAACCTCACATGCACTATATCATCTTTGCTGGCATGGTCAATTTCACCATCAAAACCAAGGGCCCACATTACCATGGCCACAATGGTTGATAATGCCTAGGAATATAAACATTGCGTGGAGTAAATTAGTAAACACAAATTTCAGACTGCAGATGAAGTATTCTTTATGCAACAGGATCAGAAATCTCCTGATTTCTTAAATATTCGGAGTAAATTCTTCATATATATGACGGACAAATTATCTAGTACAGCACTCACTGCAGGATACCTATATATATAGCAGCATCGAGTACAACACGTTCAGGTGTTGATAGCCGTCTGCACAATTAGCACGAAGTAAAACATCCACCCGGAGCCTATATACAGAGCACACCCACAAAAAAAGCAGATCAGATCAGATCGCCAGGTCTCTCCCACGCAAACTCGCCAGCACATGAATCCTAGCGAGGAAGGGGCGTTGTAGCATGGAAGAGCACACGGAAACAGCAGAAAAATACTGCCTTTTACCTGAGCTGGTCTTGCCGGCGCCGGGAACGACGGCCGCATACGCGTCTTATTCAAGTTCATGATTTTTCCACCGGAAAGATCCAAGACAGAAAGGGTGCCGAATTTGTAGGGGATATCCCCCAAATCTTCTTGTATCAGATCCACGAACAGAATAGAAGAGACCTAGAAAAATCACTTTGCTTTAGACGGGTAGGAAGGGAAGGACTGGATGGACGTCGGTGCAGGTGGATGGCGGCCGGAGGACCTTGAACATGCATCCATGGACGCGCTGGCGACCAGATGCCGCCACTGCCGGTCGACGTGGAGTCGGGGACGTGCCGCTGGGGGTCGATCTCCTCGCATGCGCCGCCTCCGCGTCGTTGCTGACAGCATCTGGGAGAGAAAGAGAGCACGCAAAAGGAGGTGAGACGGGAGAGAGAGAGAGAGAGAGAAAGAAAGTAGAGGTGGAGGAGGGAGAGATACACCTGATTCGTCCTCCTCGTGTGCTCTTCTCTGCCGCTGCTCTCCGGAGGATGGCTCGCAGTCTGGGGGTGAGTGGCGGCCGCCCACTCGTCTAGGGCCCCGGCCATGGATTCGCTGCAGCCGCCATCTCCTGTAGCTAGCAGCGAGGGAAGGGAGCGAGGAAGAACGGGGATTGGGGATTGGCGAACGGGTGGGCGGGTGGGCGGCTAGGGTTTCTGCGGGGAGTTTTGTCTCGCCGATGGACGGCTCGGATGGAAGCGGAACCGAGTACCCGGATCGGACGGCTCAGAATGGCCCCTCGCTGAGGATAAAGCTTCTCGCACCGAATTGTCCACCCACCAAGTCAATGACGGGTGGGCCCAAAAAACGGTCAGCAGAAGTCAGCAGCGAAACGGACGGTGGGGATCGATCCGGGGCGGAGATCGGACGGTCCGGAGCGCAGAATCGCTGGGAGGGCTTGGTGCATACCTGTCTATCTTTTTTAGATGTGCTGAGATAGTCCACCCGGACTACCAAACACACCCCTAATGTACGTTGAAGCGCAAGAGGCACAGCATAACAGCAGTCCAAGACATATGGCAGCACAAGAGGGAGGCATTCGACCCATGGGAGTGCGTGTTATAATTTCAGCGTTCTCCTTGTAATTCCTGATGCCTTCTATGCCTATATGTACCCGTGGAATCCAAATCCAAATCATATAAAATGTATGGAAACATGGAAAACAATGCACAAATGTGATTAGATAATTCAAACACAAGGAAGTAAAATGAGGAACAAGCTGTGCATCTTTTGTACATGGAAGCCTTGCTCTTTATAACAAAGCTTGGGTGGTAATTTGGCATGAAGTCATTTGTCCACATGGTAGATCGAACCATTTGGTGCGCTTGGTGCTGGGTAGGTCAAGGCTACGAGAGCTTTACTGATTCTTTCAACACATGGTAGATTTATTTAGCCTTTCTTTATGAAAAGAATGGATATTATTGATATTCAATCTTTAGACCAAGGGGAGGCACATGTCCTACATAATTTAATATTACCTCGGTACCAAATTACTGAACGTTTTCTTAGGCTATTTTATCCTACCAAAACATCTTACATTTTAGGAAAGAGGTGGTACTTTCTTTTTTGTAACATGTATTCTCACCTTGAATATTTTTTTAGGTGTAGAAAACATCAAAATCCATGAAATTACATGCACACGAAATTTGTAAGTCTCCACTTCAAAAGAAACTTCTCTCAAATTATCTATAGGTGGAACACGTTGATCATTGTTTGAAAATATCTTCAATGTGCATAACTATAAAATGATGACATACATACTTTTCTAGATTAAGAAATAGCAAATGGGCTCGTAAAAAAAATAGCAAATGGGGGCCATTTTCCTTAAGCATAAGAACAATAATTTTTTGCCTGCATGCTAATCAAAACAGGGGAGCAATAAGACGCAATATTATTAGTGGATAGCTTAATATTTGTCCACAACTATATACGATGGAGAATTATAGAGTTGAGTTAAAAAAAATTGAACGGCCGATATCAGAAAATTGGCATGAATGTACAGAATGTCAAAGAAAACACCGACTTTGTTATCTTTAGTGGACTATACAAACACACGTCACAACAAAGCTATCGACGTGCTAGCAATACTTCACGAGCACCATCACTCATCACAGAAATTGGCGTCGTTTCCTGACTGAAATCAAGCTAATTACCATCACTTAATCCAAAACTAAGTTGACAAAATGGACTGCAGCTACTGACAAAAACTGCAGTCCATAAACAAAAAAAGCCACTGCAACCAGTGCCTCTCCCATTCTCTAAGATCTACTTGAAGCAATCTAGTCGTCTAGTCGGATTGTCACAAAAAAAAAAGTCGTCTAGTCGGATAAGTCTAGTCTGGGATCAAGAAACGATGAAGGAACAAGGTGAGCTTACATTGGAGCGGGCCGATTTGTTGTGGGGATATGATAAGAATTTGCAATATCTGTGGTCGTGCTCTTGTGGTTTGAACTTTACTTTTGTGAAGGGATTCATACAGTTTGATATGCTTACATACATCTCTTTCTTGCGAGTCGGGATAAAAAAGAAAAGGAAATCTGGAGGCCTCAAGTCTGCACTTGTTACGAATTGAAGGTGAACCAGCCGAGACCGTACACGCACTGGTAGAAAACGGACCTTTGGTCCAGACTTTTAGTCCCGCACCAATTTGCGGCCGGTACTAATATAACATTAGTACCGGTCCCAGCGGCCGGACAGGCGAACGGCAGCAGTACCGGTCGGTAAGCAACCTTCAGTACCGGTTGGTGTAACCAACCGGAACTAAAGGATTTGGGGCTGGCGCTGCAGCGGCGGGTCCCACGCCGAGAACCTTTAGTACCGGTCTGTGTTACAAACCGGTACTAAAGATGGACATTTAGTACCGGTTTGTGTTACAAACCGGTACTAAAACATTTCGCTATAAATTCCATCTACTTCCTCCAGCCCGAGCTCACTTCACTCTCTGCCTCCTCATTTATTTCTCTCTGTTGTTGCTCGAGCTCGGTGGTGATCCGGCGATTTGTCCAATTTGGTGGCACCATTTTTGGTCAAAAAGGTTAGAAATTTGTTTCTCTTACATTTAATTGGAAACTTCAGTTCATTTAGTGCTAGTTTGAGCTCATTTAGTGTTAGTTTGACCTAGATAGAAAAATGTAGGAAAATCTAGAAATGTATTGTTAGTTTGACCTAGATAGAAAAATTTAAAAAAATCTACAAATGTAGCTTATTTAGTGCTAGTTTCATCATTTACTTTGTGCTAGTTTAGCTAATTTTGTCCAAGTTTAGCTCATTTAGTCCTAGTTTAGCTCATTTTATGCTATAATTACGTAATTAATTGTTTATAGAATTATTACTTGTATAATTTTCTTATTTGTGTAACTTTTTGTTATATATAGTGTCATGGTTTTGACATCTGTCCACACTGGCTCTCGCCCGCTCTATTATTCGGATGTGGTACGATTGTTTGTTATAAGTATATGTTTGTTTAATTTCGTGTTTACAAAAATTATACCGACCAACTTAACGTAGATATATTTTTATCTAGGAGGTAGTTGAACCGGAAAATGAGCCCGACCCTATTTTCGAGTTTTTAGTAGAAGAAAACAATGATTTGAAAGCTAAATTGAAAAGAAGTGAAGATCTTCGTCTCGAAGAGAAGATGAAATGGGAGTTGAAGATTGCCGACGTCGTCGATGATAACGAGATCAAGATGGAGGCAATGCGCTTGGATCACAAGATCAAGATGAATGCAATGCGCTTGAAGCTTAAAAAGTTTAGAAAATATGTCATTAGTCAAGAGGCTTGGTATCATTATGCTGTTGGTTCAAGAATTACCTTAGTTGTGATTTTGATCGCATTTGTCGTTGGATTGAAATTCTTTAGCTAGTTCTATGTTAGTTTCAATTAATGAATGTTTTATGAGAACTATGTATTAGATTTGTTTAAATATGGTGAACTTGTATTAATGAATTGGTCACGTATCTATCTATTCATGGTAGATATATATATATATATATATAACTATTGTGTAATGGTTTTGTATATATTTACATAATGCAGATGAATCGACAATGGATGTACGTTGACCGACGCACTCCGGAGTTCATGACCGGCGTGCTGGATTTTATCCGTGTTGCTGAGGCAAATAAGCGGGATGGTTTTATGTATTGTCCATGTTGTGCTTGTAAGAATATCAGGAGTTACTCCAACTCAAAAACCATTCACATCCACCTGTTTCAGTCCGGTTTCATGTCCGGCTATAATTGTTGGACCAAACACGGGGAAACAGGGGTCATAATGGAAGACAATGAAGAAGAGGACGATGACAACTATCCTGAGTTTCCTGAATACGACGGTACTACAATGGAGGAAACTGGAGAAGACGCGCCTGACGAAGAGGCGCCGGATGAGCCCGCTGATGATCTTTCTCGGGCCATTGCTGATGCACAGAGAAACAGCGTAAATCAGAGGGAGTGGGTCAAGTTGGAGCGCATGTTGGAGGATCACAAAAAAAAATTGTACCCAGGTGTCGAAGATGACCAGAAAAAGCTGGGTACGACGCTGGATTTGCTGCAATGGAAGGCTGAGAATGGTGTATCGGACAAGGGGTTTGAAAAGTTGTTGAAAAAGATAAAGAAGATGCTTCCAAAGGATAACGAATTGCCCGACAGTACGTACGAGGCAAAGAAGATCGTCTGTCCTCTAGGATTAGAGGTGCAAAAGATACATGCATGCATTAATGACTGCATACTCTACCGCGGTGAGGAGTACGAGAATCTGAATGCATGCCCGGTATGCGGTGCATTGCGGTATAAGATCAGGCGAGATGACCTTGGTGAAGTTGAGGGCGAGCGCCCCAGAAAGAGGGTTCCTGCCAAGGTGATGTGGTATGCTCCTATAATACCACGGTTGAAACGTTTGTTCAGCAACAGAGAGCATGCCAAGATGTTGCGATGGCACAAAGAGGACCGGAAGAAAGACGCGATGTTCAGACACCCCGCTGATGGATCCCAGTGGAGAAAAATCGAGAGAGAGTTCCCGGACTTTGCAGATGACGCAAGAAACTTAAGATTTGGTCTAAGTACGGACGGCTTCAATCCTTTTGGAGAGCAAAGCAGCAGTCATAGCACCTGGCCTGTTACTCTATGTATTTACAACCTTCCTCCTTGGTTGTGCATGAAGCGAAAGTTCATTATGATGCCAGTGCTCATCCAAGGACCGAAGCAACCAGGGAGCGAGCTTGATGTGTACCTCAGGCCATTAGTTGACGAACTTTTAGAGTTGTGGCGGGAAGAAGGTGTACGTGTGTGGGATGAGCACAAACAGGAGGATTTTGACCTTCGAGGGTTGCTTTTCGTAACGATCAATGATTGGCCTGCTCTTAGTAACATCTCAGGACAGACAACTAAGGGATACCATGCATGCACACACTGTTTGGATGATACTGAATGTATATACTTGGATAATTGTAAGAAGTGTGTGTACCTGGGGCATCGTCGATTTCTTCCGGTCAGGCATAACGTCCGGAAGCAAGGAAAGCATTTCAAAGGTGAGGCAGATCACCGTAGGAGGCCTATGGACCGTACTGGTGAACAAATATTTGATATGGTCAAGGATCTAAAAGTAATCTTTGGAAAGGGTCCTGGAGGACTAAAGGTTCCAGATGACGCAAACGGGCACGCACCCATGTGGAAGAAGAAATCTATATTTTGGGAGCTACCATATTGGAAAGTCCTAGAGGTCCGATCTGCAATCGACGTGATGCACGTGACGAAGAATATTTGTGTGAACCTGCTAGGCCATTTGGGCGTGTATGGGAAGAAAAAAAACACAACGGCAGCACGGGAGGACCAGAAACGTTTGAAAGAACGAGACGGCCTGCTTCCAGAACATTATGACGGTCCGGACAGCTATGCTCTAACCAAACAAGAGAAAGTGATATTTTTTGAATGTCTGTGCAATATCAAGGTCCCGTCTGGCTTCTCGTCGAATATAAAGGGAATAATAAATGTGGCACAACAAAAATTTCAAAACCTAAAGTCTCATGACTGCCATGTGATTATGACGCAATTGCTTCCGATTGCATTGAGGGGGCTTCTATCGGAAAATGTTCGAGTACCCATTGTGAAGCTTTGTGCATTTCTCAATGCAATATCTCAGAAGGTAATCGATCCAATGATCCTACCAAGACTACAGAATGATGTGGTCCAGTGTCTTGTCAGTTTTGAGTTGGTGTTCCCCCCATCCTTTTTCGATGTTATGACGCATGTCTTGGTTCACCTAGTCGAAGAGATTCAAATTCTCGGTCCCGTATTTCTACACAATATGTTCCCATTTGAGAGGTTCATGGGAGTCTTAAAGAAATATGTTCATAACCGTGCTAGGCCCGAAGGAAGCATCTCCAAGGGCTATGGAACCGAGGAGGTCATTGAGTTCTGTGTTGACTTTATTCCTGACATTAATCCGATTGGTGTTCCACAGTCGCGACATGAGCGGAGACTGAGTGGAAAAGGCACTCTAGGGAAAAAAGTATTTGTATGTAGGGACGGACCTTCTTTCAGTCAAGCGCACTACACAGTTCTACAAAATTCCTCATTGGCAGCTCCGTATATCGAGGAACACATGAATATTTTACGATCTGAGAACCCGGTGGAGGATGAGTTCTGGATTAAAGATCAACACACGGCGAAATTCAGCGGTTGGTTGCAAACACATCTCATGAGTAACACCGAAGTTGATGTTGAGCTGTACTTGTTGGCCAGGACACCATCTTCGACTATAGTCACTTTCGAAGGGTACGAGATAAATGGGAATACATTTTACACGATCGCTCAAGATAAAAAGAGCACCAACCAAAACAGTGGTGTCCGCTTTGACGCAACAAACAGCAATGGGCAAAAGGACACATATTATGGTTACGTAGAGGAGATATGGGAGCAATGGGCAATTTTTTGATTTGTCAATGTGACAAAGTGAATAGATTCCAACGTTTGGGGCAAATGCTACTGTTTTTAGATTATTTGTTAAATAGAGTGTTAGATTATTTGTTAAATAGAGTGTTAGATTATTTGATGCAAAGTACTTATGTAATTTTATTTGATGCAAAGTACTTGCAATTTTTGCTACTGTTTTAGGAAGTTTCTAAATTTTGGCCGATGATTAGATCGTTGCACGTTGCATCTTCAGGGAGGTGTGAGTGAACCATGTTGTCTGAACATATATGCAATGTTCATTCCACGTTGTTCGCTGACACCATCCCTGAAGCAATTCTATATGAGGCCTTGCTGTCTGTTTTGCAATGTTAGGAAGTTTGTAAATTTGGATTAATAGTGTGGATGCAAAGTAGTTGTGCAAAGTAATTGTGTAATTTAGGGTAATTTTATGGATGCTACTATGTAATTTTATTTGATGCAAAGATTATAATGCTACAATGTAATAAATAGCGTGGATGCAAGTGTTGAAATTTGTGAATGAAAGTGTTAGAATTTGTGAAATAGTATTGTGAAAATGCAACCACAATTTCCCGCGGCAACGCGTGGGGAATGCAACCACAATTTCCTCAATGCAAAGTACTTGATTTCGTCGATCCCTCGCCTCACCGTTATAACTTGACATCATGTAGGAATCTCGCCGTCTATCCCTCGCCTCACCGTCGTCCTTTCTGTGACCTTCCCGAGTCTCGTTGATCCCGCGCCTCACCGTCGTTCCCGAGCATCCCCTCGTGCCCTCCCCCGCGGTGAGCCTCTACCGTGCGCACATGTTATTTCTTTACAATAATGCCGCCGCCCGATTTGGCACTAAATTGTTCTATCTTTTTTTTTTTATTAGTTAAGCTATGGACGGCAGAGCAGGGGAAGATCAATTGTTCGACATCATCAGAGATGGTGAAGATGATGGATCGCAATATTTTAACATGTCCGGTGGTGAAATGGAGGACGAGGAGATTTATAACTTAGAAGCTCATCCATCCGCCTCGAACAATAATGCCGATGAGAATGTAGCGCAGAATACCGACGAGGTATACATAGCTTATGGTGATAAATTAATGATTTGATATGTGTACATATACATGTTTTAACATAATATTTCTTCTTTTAGCCCTCCGGATCGGGATCGAGCAAGTCTGTTAAAAGAAAACGAGGCCCGGCCAAAAAGTTAAAAGAAGAAAGATTTGATATCGAAGAAATCTCTGAAATTGGCGAACCGATTGCTCCGAAAGAGCACGCACGTAAATTTGTGAGTCAGTGCGGAGTTATTGTTCGGGACAACATTCCGATCACCATCCGAGAATGGCACAAGCCGAAGGGTGGAGGAGAGAGTTTTGTGTCAGATATTTGCAAGAGGGAACTTCTGAAGTCCGTTTTACACAATTTCGCCCTACCGACAGGCCTCGGAGATGCCGAGAAAAAGAAAGTCTTCCAGTGGACTCTAAAGAAAATGGCCGAACAATTCATGAACTACAAGAAAAGGTTATACCAGCAATTCATCAAGACAAAGAAAACCCCTAATTTTGAAGACGTACAGTACAGGAGGATAAGAGATCAGTGGCAAGAATTCAAGGACTACAAGGAATCAGAAGAAGCTCTGGAAAAGTCGGCGAAAAATAAGTTGAATGCCGACAAAAAGCAATATTTCCAACGTTTGGGGCCAGGTGGCTATAAGACCGCCATTCCTAAGTGGCAAGAAAGGGACGCCAAGTTAATTGCTGCCGGGGTCACTCCAAGTACATCAAGCTATCCCGCAAGGGCGAGACATTGGGCGTACAGCGTCGGGCTGGAGCCCGACCCACAGACAGGGAATCTTGTGTTGAAGGAAAAGGTTAAACCAGGCCCCGAGGGAGAGCCCGAAAGAGAAAAAATTCGGAATAAAGCCAAAGAACTTGATGATGCAGTAGTTGCCGCTCGGGAGGGAAGGTTCGCGCCCAATAGAGAGAAGGACGAGTTGTCACTCGCCCTCGGGAATCCTGAACACACTGGGCGAGTACGAGGCGTGGGCGTCGTCCCTTGGAAGGTTGGGTTCCCCGAGCATAGGGACACCTACAGGAGTCGCGACAGGAAGAAGAAACAGGAGGCAGAGAAATATCAGCGGTTGGAAGACATGATAATAGACCTGCGACATGAAATGAGGCAGAAAAAGGTATCTGAGCCGCAGGAGGACCAACTTGATATGGCATCTCAGCGGAAAAGCAGCGTGGCTTCCACACAAAATGTCCAGCCTGATGACGCAACATACCCCGTGGATCAGATTCAGGGGCGAACAAACTGTGAGCTGCACATCAAGATGAGGAACCTATCCATAAAGGTGGCGGTCGGCTTTGCTTTAGAGAATATACCCGGAGCAACCCTTCATGGCGGTCAGATTCCAGCTGGCTACGCGCGAGTCGGGGTGGACGAAATTATGAACGGATTCGAGGACCTAGAGCTTGACTTTCCTGGAGCTGAAGGGGAGACGACACTGGGAGAAGTGTTGCGCGGAATCATTCTATGGAGAAAGGAACACATCGTGTTTCCTGGAGAATCGACGCGTAGGCCACCAACCCCTCCGAGTAGCAATCAACCTCCAAGTCCACCCCGCATTGAAAATATGGACACCGAGAGGGAACCCAGCGCGACTCCATCTCCCCGGTGCGCGAGTCCAACCCAGCGGGAGTCCACCCCGGAGCGTGCAAAGAGTCCACTCCAGCGGGAGTCCACCCCGGAGCGTGCAAAGAGTCCACTCCAGCGGGAGTCCACCCCGGAACTTGCAAAGAGTCCACTCCAGCGGGAGTCCACCCCGGAGCTTGCAAAGAGTCCGCCCACCGGCAATAGGACCTTCTCAATGAGGCAGAAGATGCTTGCCGGTGCGTCGAGTGGTGCTCCAAAGGACACCTACAAGTACGGGCCGTCGTTGAAGGATCTTCCGGTGTTAACTTACCACCGGACCGTTGAGGAGAATGCTCCCTTGGTCAAAGCTCACAATGCCGCACACTTTGCGAAGAAAGTGCCCGAGCCAAAACAGGTACTAAACCCTAAGGGTGTTAAACACTTTTTAGACATCGTCTGTGATCCTGACCGTAGAACTTTGCCTGATAACTATGAACGCTCTATCTCGAAGAGTTTTGACACGCAAGAGGAGAATAAAAAGAAAAGGGTCGCTGCACAGAAGAAGAAGAAGGGGAAAAAGGTTCCCCAGCTCGGAGAACAGAAAGTACAGTCGGTCGCCCCGCTGAAGGTTCAGACAGACAAGAGTCCCAACGTTGGGACAAATGTTCCTGTTACTGACTACATGGACGATGATGCATTTGACGCACTTTTCCCCAAGTCGACTGAGATAGCACAGACGTTTGTCTACGGGAAAGATCTTCTCCCTAGTGATGAGATGGTGCGTCTAGCTTTTCAAATGCGGAGATTGCATGACTGGTACATGAAGGTTGCAAAGGACAAGCAACTCGTGTTTTACGTGACATACCGAGAAGACCAATTCTTCGTCAACCACGAGATATGTATCGAATTTGATGAATTATGGCAGTTATACAACCGGCGTGCTCTCGACGCAACTATCATGAGTTGCTATGTTCTGTAAGTGTTTTTTCTAAATGTCTAGCTGAGCATGTAATTATCCTCACTAATTGAGCCTGTAATTATCTGCACTATATTCTTTCGTATGCTATTATATATGCAGGTGGATGCTTATCGAGTGCAAAAGGAAAAGACTCTGGGAAGTTGGGTTCATTGACCCATCTATCGTTAACTGCAAAAACTTAGAGCGGAAGCCCGGGGACTGCGAGGAGGCATTGTTGAGGTCGCTATTGAGCCAAACACATGCGGCAGATATACTTCTTCCTTACAACTTCAAGTGAGTGTGACTGTCTTCAACACATTTCTATATTGCTAATGACTAGATGTTAAGTTTAATTGATGAGTTATATTCATGCCTCACTATATAAACGTGTGCAGCTTCCATTGGATTCTACTGGACATTATCATTGACAAGGGATTAGTTGAAGTATTTGACTCATTACGCAAACCACAATCATACTACCAGGACTTGATTGACATGCTTCAGAGGTAATTTCAACCATTAACCCCATTTCATGATATCAAGTAATCATAACACATTTATTCATTTGCTTTTGTGAGTAGGGTTTGGAAAATATTCATCAAGAGAGAGAGGGGTGAATGGAAATCAGAGCTGACTATTAAACATATTGATGTAAGTGTGCTACTATTAAACATAGTCTCTTTAATTCATCATCATTTTGAATTATTATTTAATTAAGTTATATTCTCGTAAAGACCATGAAGCAGCCTCCGGGAAATGAATTATGTGGATTCTACGTCTGCGAGTTCATGAGGACCTTGAGTGTTGAGCAGGCGTCGCGTGAAAAAAGAATGGATGTGAGTGTGACTGGCTTGTACTATATTTCAATCTTATTATGATTTGATATATATATATACACACACAACTAATATATTCATATTGATCTCGTTTAAAGCTTAACGACAAGCGGAACGCCATCCTACCACATCAGCGCGTAGAAGCAATTCAAGAGGAGATAGCGGGATTTATCCTTGAGGAGGTCATGAATCCAAAGGGAGAATACCATAATCCTAAATATAGCTATGCCATATGAAAGAGGAGGATGTATGACATTATTGCGATCTCTATACACCGGATTGTATATATCAAGGTTGGAAAAAGCGCTAGGCGTAAGCGAGGCGGTTGGCATTCGCCTAGCGCCTAGGCGATGCTTAAGCGCATCAGGCGTGACCTAGGCGGTATATAGTTTTTGCCATCTGATGTATATTTGGGTTATTTTATATCTATACATACTAATTTAACACGTATAATGAGTAAACTAACAACAATTAGCATTGGATTATGGTCCATCTAATTTGTAAGTGAAATAATGAATGCATTTCTTGCTAGAGAAGACAATTTTTTAGTTGTGTTGCCTAGAGTTCCGCTTATGACCTAGGCGAGGCGTTTGTCCATCGCCTAGTGCCTAAGCGTGCTTAAGCGCTGCCTAGGCGCCGCCTAATCCAACACTGGTATATATGTATATATGTATGTAATAACGTAGTATGAATATGTCCTATATCTAAATTATATTATATATCAACGTTTACCGTATGTAGTAGCGTAGAATACATATACGGAAGTATATTACGTATGCATCAACGTGTACCGTGTATATATATAATACCGTATGAATGTATAACAGTAGATGAAAAAGAAAACATAAAATAAAATTGCAGTGAAGAAAAGAAAACAGATAACAGAAAAAAAAGGAAACGAAAAATAAATTGCAAAACCCTTAAAACCCAAACCCTTTAGTACCGGCCGGTGTTACCGACCGGTACTAAAAGTTCTCCGCACGAGCTCGAGCCCCACGCCCACGTGGGGGCCCTTTTAGTACCGGACGATAAGAAACCGGTACTGATGCTGGGGGGGCATCAGTCCCGATTGCGCAGTACCGGTTGCGAAACCGGTACTGATGCTCCTCCCCGACCGGTACTAAAGAGCCGTTTTCCACTAGTGACGCTTAGTTCTCACATCCCTTTTTGGCCCCATCTAACTGATGTGTATCAATATCCGCAATCCCCACTATATCCCGGACAAGGAAGAAATGTTGCAGGCTGTGGATATCAAAGCTGGAGCACGTTGGTCACATGTTTAGCGAAAGGATGAGGCGGACTGAGAATAACTGAGACGGCAGAGTAAGAGGCTGGGGTATCGCGAAACTGCAAATCACTGAGTGCATCTAGTAACTCCATTGATCCATCTATAATTCCCGATGTCTTCTATCCCTAATTCCCTATATAATTAAAATTGTAATCCCTAGTGCACATTTGATGCCACCAGCAAAATGGACTAAACGGGGGGTTGCATTGCATGATGGAAGTAAAATGAAACGGGCTCTAATCTATTTATCTTGTCTTCACGGATGGCTTGCTCGTCATTAAACTGTGCTTGGTGGGTCAATAAGTAATGCACGAAATGGGTTTTATGATTGGCGCAAAATGAGAAACGGGTTATTGATCTTTTCGAGAAGCCTTGCTCCTTATCTATAATCTATAATATCTATATGGGATCAACCCATTCTCTCAACATGCAAGGCGTACACATCAGCAATCATCCAATTGGTCCACGTCAAGTCACCCGACCACCACATGTGCCATGTCAGCAGTCGCATGGTCGGTTCGGTCCCATTTTTTCCTTTTCAGTTTGCTGTTGTTGGTCCTTACGAAAGCACAGAACTTAATTTGCAAGAGAATACGAACCGAAACATCTGATTCCATTAATTCAGGCCACATTCAGCCAATACTGTTTGTCTGCTCCATTGATGTCTGGCTTTCCATATATCTTCACAATCAATCCCGCAATGCCGACTCTCTTTCTCCCCCACGTTCTCCCGAGAAACTGAAATTGATGGAGGTAGACGACGAGTTGGCGTTGATTTCTCCCCCATTTATAGCATCGCGAACATCTTACTCATCGTTGCCTCTATATTTCTCCTTTGGCTGTCATGGCGTCATCGACCTTCACTTCAGAGACGCTTTCGTCAGATCACGACTCACAGTCGCGCGTGCCAATTCCAGCGCCAGCAATGCGAGCTTCGTCGCAGGACATACGAAAGGGCAGGTCGCTCTCCGACAGGAGCACCCCGCAATCCCAAAGTCGTGCCATTATCAGAGTTGGTTCGTTCATGGGCTCTGATGATTCGGTTCCTTGGCCCGCCTAGTCTACTCCTCCCTGTCCAAGGTGAGCTCACAGTCACAGCTTCCAATTTTAGTTAGAATCATATCAGGCTTTTTTTCTTCCTGTGAATAGATTAGATTAGTATCGCTTTTACATCTCGGTTGTCCTCTGATGGTTCATTTTCGTTAGATTACATGAGATTTACCTGCTGGTCAGCTTCAATTCGAATCAACTAATTAAACATATCTTTCTGGCTTTGCCACTAATGGTGTTTTCTCTCCTGAACTGTCCCATACTCCCACCACGAGATTTTTTTTTTGAAATAAGATTTGAAAGGTTAATATTCCATGCCATCTGGACCTTAAGTATTATTACTTCAGAACTTCCTGATTTTATAATTTGTCTACGGCCAAACCTCTCAAAAAAGCTACTTCATGTTAGAATTGTGAACAATTTTTGTTTTTGCAGATTGGAGGAAGTATTAGCTAGTAGTTCCAGCTTACAAGATATGTGCATTCACTATTATTAGCAGCTTGCCGAGTGCCTGTAGAAATTCTCAAATGGTAACTTACATCTTTATATTGTGATGAACACAAATATATTGTGAGAAGACAATCGGACATTCCCCATATATCCATTGTCTTCGAGCACATGATCCATTCGACGAATCATGTTTTTAGTGGCTTGAAGTTTGAAGATTGTGGGATATTGCTTCTTGGACTAATGGTCAATTTTGCTAGCATCGACTGTACAGATTGACGTCCATTCATTATGCAATACTACTTTTCTATCTGAAGAAAAAAACCTGAACTCTTTTTGAAACGAGGCAAAAGCTTTGCCTTTATATTGATAAAGAAGGAGAAGAACAAATTGGACGGTTTATACGGGAAACCGTCCGAAAACCATACAACACAACACACCACGCCGGCCCCAAGGCCACGCTCCAAAATCTAGTCGACGGTCATGTTACCCTAGCAACCATGACCGACACCAACACGGCGGAGACGACCTCAACGCAAGGAGAAAACCCGGAGCCGCCGCTCCGACATCCACACCGGCCCCAAGGCCACGCCCCCAAGACGAGTCGACGACCATGTTGCCCTAACAACCACAGCCGACACTAACACGGCGGAGGCGACCTCAACGCATGACGATATCCGGAGCCGCCGCTCCGGCATCCACGCCGGCTCCAGAGCCGCGCACCACCTAGCCGAAGACGAAATCTCGCCCCGCCAACCACCAACAGCCCCACTAGTCCCCTGGCCGATGGAACATCCAAAGCGAGACCCCAAGAGGCAAGCGACGCAGTAGCGCCGCTCTCGCCAGATCCCGCGAGGGATCTAGGGTTTCCCCCGGAGAACCCGGCGCGAAGAAGCAACAACATCAGCTCGACGACGCCTTCAAGAAGGACGCGGCACCCGAGGGTGTCGCCATCGTCGGCCCTAGCCAACAACCAGTGCAGGGCTTTCACCCGATGATGTATCGCAAACCCCGCAACCGCCCATCGAGGACCGGCCAGTCCACCAACGCCGCAAGCCGCAACCACCGCGTCACCTCACGCCGCGGCGACCCAACCAAGCTCCGGGGCCGCCGCCCCGACATCCTCTCGTCCGGCTTCGAACAGCCGGAGATGCAGGCAGCCCTGCTGCATCACTCCCACCCTACCTCCAGAGTCGGAGGCGACGAAACCATCGATCTTGCACCCGGAGCTCCACACCGCGCGGAGGCACCGAGACAAAACGGACGGCACCTCCGAGCACCTCGCCGGGAGGAGCGCCGACACCTCCAACCCCGGCCGCCACGCCGCTCCAGAGCAGCCGCGTCGACCGCCACACGCCCGCACGCCCACCACACCGCTGTAGCCGCGCCGAAAAGGTCCGGGGCCGCCGCCCCGGCTTCCACCCAAGCCCCAGCGCAGCAGCCGCCCCGCGACGCCCCTCCTCCACCTCCAGCCCGCAGCACGCACACGTCCCACGCCAGCGGAGAAGCGCCGACCGGCCGTCGCCCGTGCAGGTCCCGTCCGGCCCAGATCGAGCCCGGCAGGGCCGGGAACGAGCGAAGCGCAGACCTCCACGCCGCAGCGACGCCCGACGCGCGTGGCCCGCGTCGTCGCCCTGCCATCCTCATGGCCAGAGCGGCGGCGCATCTGCCGGGCCGCCGCCACCAACTGACGGCCCGCCTCCCCATCGGATTTGGCCACCAGGGGCCCCAATCCGCCGCCCCGCGGCCGGCCGCCACGAGGACGAGCACGGCGCGGTCCCGGAGCCGCCGCTCCGGCTTGCAGGCGCCGGCAGACCGCCATCTCCGCCCCAGCCCGAGTCCGGCAGCCGCCCGCACGCCCTGGCGCGCAAGAGAGAGCCACCCCCGCCACCAATTTTTGGCAGCAGGGGCGTGCCGCCACCGCGGCGCAGAGGCCGGCGGCAGCGGCGTCGAGGGTGTGCGGGGGAGGTGCCTTTCGGCGGCGGCGCAGGGAGCCCTCCGGTGTCGCTGGGTGCGACACGGGAGGGAGAGGATGTCTGTTAAAAAAAAAAAAAAAAAAAAAACCTGAACTCTTATTTGTGCAGTACTGTTCTTTGTCATGTCGTTGCCTTCGGACGAGCTCAAGTAGACGACATGTCAGTTTTGTTGGGAGCGTTTGGTCTGGAAGTACAGTGGGCACATAAGTGCAGGATTTCCACAGTACGATTGTCATGACCATCAGCTATCTTGCTTCCGAGCAGAGATAGGTGGTTCTTTGGACAGAACAATAACAATTATTTGCTTTTCTTTTTCGTGTATATGGGTATTTAACCACTGCAAAGATATATGAGTCTGCAAACAAATGTGAGTGTAAGTGTGTAACCACTGCAAAGACAACAAAATCAAAAGTATATCCTGTCATTTTCTTCCAGAAAACATACATGTCATGTTTATGATTTGAGTTAGACAGTGGTTGTTCTATACAATCTGTAATTAAAATGGTTGTACACCTGTTCTTTAAGCACATCTAAAGTAGGTTTTTTTTCCAAATGTTCCGCAGCAACGCGCGGGGAATTATCTATTATAAGATAATGTGTGGTAGCCAGTTTCATGAAGTCGTTGGTCCTCCTTTAGGTAAATAGCTAAGAAATCGTTTGGCTATTAGCTTTGTCCTCTGGTAAGTCATCCGCTATGAGAACTTTGTCAATCTCTTAAAGAAATAATGAATTCCATTAGCTTTTTATGTTTTAAAGGAATAATTTAATTAATCATCCAACCTACACACCATCGTGACGCAGCTTAGAGAGAATTTACTATTAAAATTTCATGAGAAGTAAATCGTAACCGCTAGCCTTTCGTCATAGAAAATAAAACCCGAGCCAAGCAAAAGAAACATCGCCAAGTATCATGTGACGCTAGCTCAAGGAATTGGGAGCCCTAAACTAAAGCACACTTTCACTTAATTATAGACTTCATAGAACTGCTAATTTCTTACAATATTTAGAAATGTATAAGACATTAATTTTACTGGACAGTAAAGCAATAGTTGACCTCGTGTTCTAATGAAAAGCATCATCCTTCCAGTATTTCCTGAGATGAAACAATCATATCTTCATAATTAATGTTCTCCAATATATCAGTTTCAAGTGCTATTATCGCTGGTCCGTTAAGTCTTTCTTCCGTCATAGTAGACCACAAGTATGACTTCAACAACTTGAGTTTAGAAGTATCCTTTCAGAAGATGCAACGGTAACAGGAATGGTTAAAAAAGTTCTGTATGCCCCCGCAAAAAAAAAAAAAAAAAAAAGTTCTGTACGCAACCTCAGCAATAGCATAATAGGGGTGGTTTGTCAAACATTTTGATTGTCAAGAGGACCCATAGCTAGATTTCTCAAGTAAATACTGCATTAAGACTAGCACAACACACCATTCCTCTGCATCAGTATCTCTATGGTCTCCACCATTTATCATTCTCAAGATTAACACAAACAATCACCACTCTCATTGTCCAAAGATTACAACCTATCTGAAGTAAACAAGAAACTAATAGTTTTCATACACCTGTCATTGCTCCAACCTCGTGATAAGTGAAGCTATAGCTCAGATCAACAAGAGGTATACAATAGATGACCTAAATGATGCCTCTGCAGGTTGTAAATCCGTAAATGCATCATATGCACCTTCATCAAATTGTCTTTTTTCTTTTGATTTACGATTTATGCACACTGTGGATTAAAATCCATCTCCATTGCATTTACTTTTGCAGCTTACAATGCTTTTGAAAAGCTAATTTCTCAAAGTGAAAAGGGTAATTAGCCCTTGTACCAACTCAATTGTAATATCAATAAACATCTCCTTTGGTTATAGTTGCTTGTTGATCAAATTAATAAAAGATAATATTTCATACCAAATTATTGTGGACACTAGAAATTCAAAGCCATCAAGTTCATTCTCTGACAACAACTCAGCTCCACTACTTCTCAAATCTCAATGGGTCGTTATCATTTTCAATCACTTTTAACAAAGCGTCTCTTTTTTCTGTCATCTAAAACCTTATAGCCTTACGAGTTACGACTATCAACACAGTAACTCTACCAACAAGTGGCTGGCAGTGACTTGAGTGTCAATACAAACACTCGGAGCACAAATAAATAAAATTGTAATTTGGGCTGTCACTTAGAAGATTCCATTTAAACTTAGGTAGTTCATGACTTCATGCACTTCTGTTTGTAGTTAAGAGGATCACACACTAAACATGAAATGAACCACATACTACTAACGGATGGTATTTGCTCAGATGAAACAAGAGCAATCATACTTAAGTACTAAACCAGAGCAACATTATAACATGAACATCAGCTTCCATACTAATCTACTCTCTAAAGTCAAATAACTGGACGTCAAATCATACACACTAATTTTCAATTAAGTAATATATAGATGACATTCATAGCAAAGAACACGCTATTTGCATTAGCCTTGTACTAAGATGGAACAAGGTAATTGACGAAAGCTTCCGCCTTAGGAGCCAAAGTTTTCATGCCGTCGCGTGTGGCAAATTCATCGTCCTCGAACTGGTACGCCGGAGCGCAGGTCACTCCGACGAAAGAATAGTGTAGGTCAGGATCCCTTCCGGGTGTCTTCACAAAAACACTACCGTCCTCGGTGAAGGACTCTATGTCGTGGGTCAAGAAGGCACCGAACCAAATGTTTGGAGGGACCGTGTACTGCGGTTTCTGCCCTTCCCGCAGATCAGGGCCGACGACTGTCATCTTGACTTGCCCGTCAGCATGCACCTCAAATACCTGAAACAGATTATTGGTTAGATGGGCAGGATGCTTAGAAATTATCAGCGATTTTGTTTTGGGTTGAGTTTGCAGACTGTGAGAGGCTCCCCCATGTAGTAGTGCCATGTCTCAGCACAAGGGATGCGGTGCAGCCGAACGATCTCCCCAGCAGGTAGCAGGAAATAGATTGCACTACTCACAGCACGGTCCACCTTATCTACAAGAATTATACACAAGTAATAAATTAGGAAGGAACTGTTGCTTAACAGAAGTTATTCTTAAGAAACCTCGTGCCACTAAGAGGTCAATGCACAGGTTCCCTTGTTACCAACTCTAGGAACTCACATATATAAGAATGACCACAAACTGCTCTTATATTAGCCAAATATGAAAGTTTTGAGTGCATGGTGCTTGAAAAGTATTTATGGATACAGGGAAGATAAGGCTTACTTTGTTTGATGATCTGTTTGTTGTAATATCTGAAAGTTAAGGTTGTGATGACTCATGTGAGCTAAGAGAGGTAACTCAGTGTCTCGTTGTTATGACAGGAGTGCTCTTACGCACAAGATGCTAAATCATTTGAATGTTTATGTGTGTCGTAGCCCCTCAAACTCACAAGTTACAACAGAATCACAGCACACAACATTGGCTGAGCAAGGTCATATAACAATAGAAAACAACACAAAAAAATGTATTGTGCTAAGCTGATGTCACAAAGTCATATAACAATAGAAAACAACGCATTTTTGGTGGTATACGTTAGAAATGGCCAACATTTTTGCTTGGCTACGACATAAATCAGTGAATCCACCCCAAGGTTCAGAACTAGCACTAACTGATGGATTTTTTTCAACAAAACAATTATTGGATTAAAATATTTATTGGGGATCTTTAGAAGGTTTTTATTTCACAAACCTATTGAGCCATTAGGTAATCCCATAAGAGGTAAGTCGTAAATGATATATGCCAATTGTGGGCCATGCTCATGTTATTTATAAATTATATATATTTTGACTGCATTCCCGTAGGGGAAGCCCCTAAGTGTTCTACAACTATATTAAAACACTATCACTAAATAAAAATAATAAGTCTACTTGTATTTGATCTAGCAAGAAGTCCCGGTTTATTAATACGGGGGTTTGCACATCCCAAACTATTTGGATAATCCTGTGTCTCGAGTGCATGAAATTAATATTAACTACATCGCTTCCTAATACTAGCTATACTGCAGGTACAGAGCATGCTCGACTAGCATATATCAAACATGAAAAATAGTTATCTTGACATTTACAGATACATACTTTCTTATTTGTAAAAGTATTTTCACCTTGAATATTTTTAGATGCAAGAAGACAACAAAATCCATGGAGTTAGAAGCACAAGAAATTTATAAGTCTACAATTTTGTGTAAAACTATCTTCAATGTTCATAACTAGAAATGATGACATGCATACTTTTCGGAATTAGAAAATAATAAATGAACAACAAAATTTTAAATCATGTGAACCAGAAAAGGGGAGTAGCAAGACGCAATAAGTATATAAGATTATAAGTTCTTAGTGGATAGTTTAGTCTTTGTCCACAAGAATTGGATGGAGACTTATGGAATTGGGTTAAACTTTCTGACGGCTCCAATTTGAGGACTGGCAGCGATTTTATCTAGTATGTTATTTCAGTGGATTATGACATACAGCTCAGAAGAAGGATACCGATCAACCGATGTGCTAGGAACACATCACCAGCTCCCCCATAAACCAAATAATCGTGCATCACTCACAAACATTGGCTTCATTTCCTGATCTAAACCAAACTAATTGCCAGCTTTTGATCCGAAACCCAGTTCACAAAATGAATTGCAGCTACTTGCAAGAACTGAAGAACCACTGAACCTAGTGCTTCTACAGTCCTCAAATCTACCCAGAGCCGAATCTAATCGAAGAGAACACAAGCCCAACGCGAGATCAAGCGAAGGATCCGAGGTGAGCTTACATCGGGGCGGGAGGGCGGACATGGGGAGCGCGAGGGAGGGGTCGCGGAAGGTCTCCAGGTAATAGCCGCCGTGGGGGTGGCGGTGCAGATCCAGCGCCGCGACCACCTCCGCGGCCGTCTTCTTCTCCGCGCTCGGCAGCGCCATGGATTCCGCTTTGCCTCACTCTCCGTCTCCGGTCGGTGCTTTCCCTTCCTGGTGCTTCCGGCTCCTATCTGGTCTCTAGAGACAATCTGGGCCGTCGATTGCCCAGCAACTAACGGCTCGATTTGCTCCGGCCGAGCAAAAGGCGACTAACTCCGTGCCTCGGTCGGGCGCTCGAGCCACACACGACGAACCCACAACCACCACCCAGGGCAGATCCCCACACGCGGCGGCGGCGCCCCGCTCGTGACCGGCGACCATGGGCCTGGCCGCCATCTTCGTGTTCCTCCTCGTCGCCGCGCTGCATGTGCTCGACAGCATGCTCGATCTCGCCAAGAAGGTCAGCGCCATGGAAGTTCTTTTCTTTTCTCCCCAATGAATTTGGCACCGATTCGCCCCCGGAGATTTTTACTCTTTATATATGGAAGATAATAATCGATGTCATGTCAATTGCGGAGGATGCGATTCGTTCTATCTAGAAAAGAAACTGGTTCCCAGGATTACTGGATCTACATTATGAAATTTCGGCTGTAGATTATGCTCAACTAAATGTTGTCCTGACCGGTTTCTTTTGCAGAGGGGATCAATAAGCGATGCGCAGCTCAAATTGCGGGTGGAAATCACGGAGATTAACAAAGAGGCCAGCCTGCTGTCAACGTAGGCGATTTCTTTGCTGCATCCATCTCATCTCCCTCTTTTTTTTGATGGTCTCTCATCTCCCTCTTGTTTGGTGCTTCTGATAGAGTTGTTCTTTAGTCCTATGTCACCGATTATTTCCGCATTCATTGTTACAGGCCCTCGACGTTTGCGCAGTGCGCGAAGCTGAAGCGGCTGGCTGTCGCTAAAGAGAAGGAACTTTTGAAGTGTAAGAGATGAACTCTTGCTGTCTTTGTATCGATTCGCCTTCATGTAACATCATAGGATGTGGTCTTTCCTCCATATCATATGATTTCCTAATTAATTTAGTGTTATATGCGTTTGGTACAAAACAGCGTCAACGATTCCTAAAGCAAAAATCTCGCTGATGTTGATATCAGAGAAATTCCCATTCATAAGCATGCAGTGCATAAATAATTGTGCATTTACAATCTGCAACCGTCAAATTATCTTCCTTTCTTTCATTTGCAGTGCAACAGCTGGACATTAAGGGGAAGCAGTCTTTACATGATAAATATGGAAAAGTTTTGTTGGGTACCAAGGTGCTTCATTTTGTAGTTTTTGTTCTTTTACTACGTCTGACATTTATAATCTCAGGAGTGTCTCATAAATCCATCTGTTGGTAGGTCGTCATGTATGGTGTGCTTGTTCTGTGGTTCTGGAGTGCACCTGTAACTACCGTACCCAAGCATCTTCTACAGCCTTTTGGTATGTTTATGCCACTTATCTTGTCTTATCATTCCAAAGCCTTATTTGCTGCCTACTATTTGCTCATTATGCTTTAAATGGCCCTGATTGTCATGCTATATTAGTATATGTCGTTCTAAAATGCGTAAAATCGACATTTGGGAATATAAACAGAAGTATTTATAGTGTCATATTCAAATAATGCCATTGCAGTTATTGAAAAAGTACTAATCAGAGGTGTATAAGGATACAGACTGTCGATATTTAAAAGTGACAAGCATTCATCGGCACAATTTCTGGGAATAAAATTGCCTTCATTGTTGCATTTTATTTCATTGACAGACTCTGTGTACTTCAACAACCATAAAGATGTATCTGCCCAAAAAATCTATAAATTTAATGATTTTGATTTATTCACAGGAAGAATGTTCTCTTGGAGAGGTGTCGATGCTGCTACAGGACGTGTTGTGGTAAGCATAATTGAAAATTGGGTTTTGAGGTCCTCCTTTGTATAGAACGGTTCGTTTTAATCACGCTGCTAAACATATTCCCTTGAAAACGTGAACGTGAGTTTTCTTTTGGGATGTGTCATATTGTTAAGAAACTTGCAGGACTGGCAAAATATGGTTTGTGGAGGTCTTATATTATACCCCTTAAATTGTCCACGCCCCCAAATATCTGTAATTTTCATATTTGATAATTTGAAAAGGCTTATCTAAACGTCCTAGCTAAGCCCTGGATATGTTTGCGGAAACTTGAGAAGTTACATTGTTCAGTGTTTTCTAACCCCTCTTCTACTGCTGCAGGTTGGAATTGTCCCGTGGCTATTTTTGACCTCTCGTGTCAGCAAATTACTATCAGAGAAGCTTGCCCCCATATTTCTGCATTAGTATACCCTTTTGATGAATTATATATAGCCGCTTTGAGTACTTTTCTCTCTCAGATATCTCTGTATGATCTTTTGTACTTCTGGGGTACCATTGATTCTTCTGTAAAAACCTGGCCAATTGTTACCTATGGGGAATCCAAGATCTTGAATTGCTAGTATTGTAATGCTCTTCCACTGATTTGATTCCACGAACAGACTAACAATCTAATTCTTAAGAACTTCTGGGCCTCTTCTCTCGTGGCGGGGTGCCCGCGCTCGCCCACATGTTGTTCGACACAATGTCCGAGCGGGACGCCGTCTCGTACAAAAACCACATCGTGAGCCTCTCCCGCTCGGCCCCACGACCGCGTGCACCTACTCGCGCATGCAACGCGAGGACGGCGGCGGCGCGAGGCCCGACGAGACCACCCTCTTGGCGCTCATCGCGCCGCCGTGCGCTTGGGCGAGCCGTCGCTTCGTCGGGCAGGTGCACTCGCACACATTGCAGTTCGGGCTATGCTCGAACGTGTGTTCGCGTGTACGAGTGCGTGGGGAGACGGGTGTAATCGCCGCCGTGTTTGAGGAGGTCGCCGAGCCGGACGCCGTGTGCTGGAATGTCATGATCGACACGTGCACGCGGCGGGGGAGCCTGCAGCATGTTGTGGAGTTTGAAAAGGACTAGTTTGGAGCGCGGCCTTGGGCTCGGTGTGTTGTGTTTGTGTTTTTATCGGTTTTCGGCTGGTTTTCATTATAAACTGGTCAATTCTTTTCTTCTATATCAATGAAAAAATGCAAAATTTTGCCCCGCTTAAAAAAAAATCCTCCAAAACTGCAATTTTTTGCTTAAATGGAAACTTTTGGTGCCGGCCTGTTTTTCTAAGCTGAAATAACTCGGCGATGAAATACTTCAGTTTTGCAATACTCTAGAGCTTCAAAAATACTGAGATGCAAAACCCAGCCTTAGCTTCTGTTTTTCTGTCACTATCTGGTAACTCCGTAGGTGGAGTGCATGTTTTGACACTGGGGTCCATCCGGTTTTTCAAAATGATTGTTATAAATCACCAAAAGTTTAGACCAATACCTGGAAAAAAATCGTGGATAATTAAATACATATGTGGTCAACATAACCGTAAAGTTTTGTTATATAATATGTTACATTTTATGGAGACGACTGTCGACTGACCACCTGTTTACGCAGTGCGTTTATGCACGCCAGGTCTGGTGGTTGTGCGCAAGCCGATTTAGGGTTCACTGGACGCTGCCGGAGTGGACTGAGGCCCCCTTCTTTTCAGCTTGTGATTTTAGAGAAGCTAGATTCCTGAAAAAAGCTAAGAGAATCTGTGGTGGGGAGAAGCTACGAGAAGCTAGGCTGGATCCTTCTTTTTGGTTTGTGGAAATTTGATTGTTTGATGTGTTGATTTGTAGAATGTCTATAATACCCCTCAATTTTATATGTTGTGGATTTTTTATAAGAAATGTTGTGTATATTGTCAGTAAATTGTGATTTTTATTTTGGAAATATAAATCATTTAAAATTGAAATCTGAGGAGAAATTGGAATCATGTGGAGGTGGGAGTGGCCGGAGTCGGTGTGGGGAGTGGAGCTAGACTTCTTGGGCTCGTCCGGCTCGGAGGGGGGCAGCGTGAGCATGGGCGACCCGGGCGGCGTGGTGCTCGTGCACAAACCGGGCCAGCGCGTCGGCCACGCGCGGGAGCGCGCGGAAGTAGGCGGCGTGCGCGGCCGCGAGCGCGGCGCGGCGGTCGCCCGCGTCGCGCATCAGGTCTCGCCGCTCCCGGCAGAGCGCAGCCACCGGGGACACGTCTGCCGTGTCCAGCCGCGAGCTCCGGCACCCCATCACCGCGGCGGTGGGCGGGGGTCCGACGGCGGGGCGGTGGGGCGAGGGTCCGACGGCGGGGCGGTGTGGTGGGGGTCCGGCGGAGCGTGCGGAGGCGCTGGACGGCGGAGTGTGCGGCGGCAGACGGCGGCGGAGAGAGGTGGCCGTGTCGAGCTCGCGTTGGGAGGGGGTCGAGCTCACACAGGTCGGCGGCGGCGGGCGGGCGGGGCGACGGCGGCGGGCAGGCGGGCGTGGCGACGGCGGCGGGCGGGGAGAGGATAGCGATTTGATGCGGGCGGTGGCATTTCCTCGTAAATAAAGTCAACGGGAGGGGTACCTGAGGATACCGATTCGGACGCGCGCGTAGAAGCTCGGGAATCAGCCCAGGATCCACTCCCGACTGGATTCTGCGTTTGTGTACAAAACTGGATTCTCGGTGGAAAAAAGCTGGCCACAATCTAGACCCTTCTTTTGGGGTTTTGCAGATTTTGGGCTAGAATCTGGTTTAGAACCTGAAAAGAAGGGGGCTGATTCCCTGGGAAACTGGTGTGGTTGAACACCCGAGCGCGGTTTACAGGGAAGCAGCGAAAAGCGGTGGACTCGGTGATCACCCTCATTTGCTGGCGCGTTTGGAGGCAAAGGAATGCTAGGGTGTTCGGGAACCTAAACCAACAATGTAACGAGGACGTGTTAGCTGCTAGGGTTGTGGAGGACTTTAAATTTTGGGTAGCTGCAGGCGCAGGAGTTGGAGATTCGTACATCGAGTAGTTGTTTTGGTTTTCCCGGGAGTGTGTGATAGTGGAGTTGCCTGTAACTTCACTGTCAGCGAGTTGTAATTGGTTTTACCCCCTTCTATAAAAATCTGGTATGCAATTTGCATACCCTCTAAAAAATTATGTTACATTTTAGGATGTGGAAGAAAGCTAAAACATTGGCCTTTATTCCCTCCTGAAATTTATCTTTTTGTCACCGAAGAAAGCTAAAACTATGAAAAAATAAATACTGAGCTCCAAGGAGCTCGTGGTGGGTTCTACTTCTATCATTCGCCGTCGGTGGCTCTGTTTATTAGCTGGTTAATTAATTAATTCTAGATCGGTTGTGCCGTCTTATATTTGTCTGGGAACTATAATTTCTACCGATGCAACGAAGAGATAGATGAAGTGCTTCCTACCTGAAAAGCAATGTAAGCTCTCTCCTATCCAAACATGACCGTCAGACAGGATTAGGTACAACGTAGAAAATTATGCAATTGCGGAGTGGGGTATATTCTATACAATTTTTTGGTTGATTGGTTGATTAGTTGGTGAAGAAGGCAAAACAAGCAATGTGTTGTAATGTTGTGCATGCACGGGACACCAGTAGAAAACAAGTCTTTGGGCCCGCCGAAATACCCCATTTGTCCCGGTCGCATTACAAACCGGGACAAATGAGGCCAAATAGTTGGTCCCAGCCTCCATGCGCTCTATAATCGAACCTTTTGTCCCGGTTCCAGCCAGAAACAGGGACAAAAGGTCACCGCACCCCTTTTTCCCGGTTCCAGCCACGAACCGGGACTAGGTGACTATATATTTAAAAAATGGTTTGACACTTAAAAAAATCATTTTTAACACTTAAAAATGGAAAATGATATTTATGAAAATAATTTGAAGAATCCCTTCGGCATAATTGTTTACTATACCAAGATGCACTCATTTGTGTAATATGAGATCTTTATCACAAATTATGCCGAGGAAATGACCTTTTTGTGATAGACCTTGAGGAAACTTCTAAATGTTTATACATGATAGACCTTTTTGTGAAGACTATTCATCAAAAGAGGTAAGATTTTGTAGAATTATCAATATTTCTGTGATATAACCAATAGTTGTGTAACTTAAAATGATTTTTCCAAAAGATTCAGACCAAATAGTTGTAGTTCAAATTTGAATTACTTTCGAATAATCGGCATAAACTCATTTAACTAGGCGAAATTAGGTAGAAAATTAAGAAAAAACCTAATACTTGGCGATTATCCATAATATGTGTACTAGTTTCCATGAAAATTAAATGAGTGCCATTTTGCATCATATTTTTTATACTTTGTTCACAAAAAAATTCATTTTTCGCACTTAAAAATTTGAAAATGATATTTATGAAAATAATTTTGAGAATCTCTTTGGCATGATTGTTTCATATACCAATATGCACCTATTTGTGGAATATGAGATCTTTATTACGAACTATGTCGTGGAAATGACCATAACTTGATCATTTGGCTTGAAACTTCTAAATGTTTACAGATGATAGACATTTTTGTGATTTTTTTTTTGGAAATTTTGTTTAAAATCAAGTTTATCATTTTTCATGGCAACTAGTACACATATAATGACCCCATGCCAAAGGATATTTTTTTTAAGGTGTTTATCGTTTTATTTCATTTTTTCGTTAAAACGATCAAAACGGTCGTGATGACTAATCATCAAAAGAGGTAAGATTTTCTAGAATTATCAATGTTTCTGTGATATAACCAATACTTGTGTACCTTAAAATGATTTTTCCGAAAGATTAAGACCAAACTATCAAATAGTTGTAATTCAAATTTGAATTACTTTCGAATAATCAACATAAACTCATTTAACTAGACGAAATTAGGTAGAAATCAATGAAAAACCTATTACTTGGGGATTATCCATCATATGTGTACTAGTTTCCATTAAAATTAAATGGGTGCCATTTTGCATCATATTTTTTGTACTTTGTTCACTAAAAAACTTATTTTTCGCACTTAAAAATTGAAAATGATATTTATGAAAATAATTTCAAGAATCACTTTGGCATGATTGTTTCTTATACCAATATGCACCTATTTGTGGAATATGAGATCTTTATCACAAACTATGCCGTGGAAATGATCATAACTTAATAATTTGGCTTGAAACTTCTAAATGTTTATAGATGGTAAACATTTTTGTGAAGATTTTTTTGGAAATTTGATCAAAAATCAAGTTTATCATTTTTCATAGCAACTAGTACACATATAAGGACCCCATGCCAAAGGATATTTTTTTTAGGTGTTTATCGTTTTATTTCATTTTTTCATAAAACCGATCAAAATGGTCACCCTGGCTATCGATGTTTCTGTAATGCAAAAGATGATTTGGATGTCATATTTGGATTCCTCTAATTTGTTTGATCAATTTAAACATTTTCTTTGTTAAATTCCGATTTAAGGATTTAAAGATACGAATTATTCCATACTAAATGAAAAAGGCAAAAATAAAGTAAAAGTTATTTTATAATTATTTATTTCAATGTTATAATTATATAATCATTACTGTTTATTTAATTAAATTTTTATAATTCATGGAATGAAAAAAATGTAATATATGACCGAGTGGTTAATATGATTGATAAGATAGTAATGTCGGTAAGTTCTCAGTTCTCTCTTAGTATCTAATTTGAAATGAATCTAAATGTTAAGTGTGCTTGGGTTGGAGATGGGTGACCGAATGAGAAGTTTGACTAGATTAAATAGTTTGACTTGATATTAAGTGTGTAGTTAGTGATGAAGTTTGTGAGTTAGTGGGTAGTTAAATGTGTGGCTAAGTGAGAAACATAAAATAAAAAGTTAAACAGAAAACATAAAAAAACAAAAAACAGAAAATGAAATAATAAAAGAAATAGAAAACAAGAAAAAACAGGGATTGTTTTTTGTCCACACAGATTGTCATTTGTCCCATTTCGTGTTACAACCGGGACGGGGGGGGGGGGGGGGGGGGGGGGGGGGGCTTTTGTCCCGAACCCTTTGTCCCGTTACACGACCGGAACAAAAGGCCCTCTAGAATCGGGACAAATGGGTGGGTTGTCTACTAGTGGGACCTGTTAGGCTAGCCATCCAATCATCAAACTCTAG
Source organism: Poa annua (assembly GCA_026929855.1). Lineage (NCBI taxonomy): Eukaryota > Viridiplantae > Streptophyta > Magnoliopsida > Poales > Poaceae > Poa > Poa annua. The sequence goes on from CM049437.1 coordinate 3,504,235, forward strand.
ACAAGAATTCTATGCAGTTACGCCGTCAACACGGAGACGATGCCGACCGCCTCCGAGAGAGGACCGTACCGGAGCGCCGCCGCCGGCGACAAAAGGACCGACACATGGACGATGGTCATGTATCGGTTGGAATATCCATTTCAAATCTTGGACCCCGGCCCCTTGGGAACATACGGTTCATCATGCTTACCAGGAGATAACATGTCGTCATCAGTACCACCACATACGGCTGATTAAGCGCTAGTTAGTGCAACATACGCTTCATCATCATGCTTAATAATAATTCACTAGACAACTTGGCGCGGCGATACGTCACGCCCGTGTGGTTTTATGGAATGTTATGTTTACAATAATGTTAAATAAGGGTGTGCTTAATTGTTTTTATTTTTGCAATTAGTTTTATCTGTCCTGTCACCCTAAAAGAAGCATAATCGTCAAAAACTTGTCTCTGATTGTTCTTGACCGGTGAAGCTAGCACGGTAGCAGTTCACTAATCGATGTAGTTAAGTAAGTAGTGAGAGTTAGTTTGCTGATAAGTGCCAATTTAGAAGTAGTGGTTGTCTCGAATATTTACCTGTCAAAGTTAATTTTTCTGTTGGGGCGGTTTCCCTTACTGTTGTCTGTGCTGTGATTTAGTGATGGATAAATGTTTTTACAGAGCAATATTTTTGAAACATGGCAACCAGCTAACCAGTAGGAGGGTATACCTATACCTTTGTTTTTTTGACTCAGTAATTGTTGAGGCTTCGGATTTTCTCTTTTTGTCGTCTGCTTGAGAGGAGCGATCCTGTAAGGTAAGAGTGTCAAAATATGGCTACTAAATTGTTTACATATAGTCTGTAAGCGAAAACAATGGGTACGCCTGCTTATATGTGACTAATATCAATTACACATTGCTTCTACAATTCTTCGGAGAAATAATAATAGAAAAAGTGGTCCGGTTTCTACTATATTATACCAAAGCATGTGACTTGGGTAATGGTTCAAACCATAAAGCTGTATCGAAAACTATTAGTTCATTGGAACTGAACACAAATAAAAAGAAAAATAGATTATATAGGCCGACGACTCTTGCAGACATTTAGCTGATAGAGAAAATCTCAGCTGAAATGTAAAAACCAAGGGCGATTTAATAAAACAGCCAGACATCAAGTGGAGCTTAGATTGCAATTTCTAAGCTTATCTTTTAAGCTTCTATGAAGAAATAAGTTTCATAAAGTTTGTTACTTCGCTCGGTAAGTCATATAATTAGGTAAATACATAATTTTATCTATTTATTGTCATCTCATATTTCACCTCATATGGTACGATGGAATGCAGTAATATATTCTTCTGCAAGTTGATTAATACAACAGGCCCATGTTAGCCAAAAAGTGGTTCTACCAAATAAAATATAATGCATCATATTGCTAAGTAGGGATCAAAAATGACCACCAGGTCACTTTTATTGGAGGCGTGCAATTGCAATTACAAAAGAATTCAGCTCAAGGCATGGTTAGTTTACACTTGCGCACCAGGAGACGGGAGGGGACGGTCACGAACTGCTGCTACTTGTTTGTCAGGACACAGGAGCTGCACAGACTGCATCTTACTGACTTGATGAAGGTTAGTGAATCAGATGTCAAGAGTACCAACCTCTTTATGAACAAAGTGAGCAACCGCTGGAGCAGGTCTTGATCTCATTTCATCGAGGTAAAGAGATGATCTCATCCCCGCAATAAAATCTGCAATCATCATAATCCTCTTAATCGAGGTCTGAGTTTTAGAATGAATCGAAATTATTTGTAGCATCATATATATAAATATAACATGTCCCATGTGTGTTATACAAAATAATTCAGAAAAAAGAAGGCAACCACGATTATTATTTGTTAATGAAAAGTCACTCTGGGTCCATATTGTAATGAGTCCCCATACCTAGTAGATGCAACTGAATAAAGCCGGATGTTCCTTTTATAGGTTTTTTGGATTCTCTCCATGCCAGATGCACACAAAACTCAGTCAGTAACAAATTAAAATGGTGAAAGTGTATTTGCTACTGGGTTCTACTTCTAAAGCAGTTTCGGTACAGATGCTATGCTAAACGTTGCTGATTGAAAATACAAAGTAATCAAGCTTTGAAAGAATCTACAGAAGAAAACACATGTTTTTTAATTGGCCATCACAGCAAGAAATAGGTATGACCTTACACAACTTCTGCATTTGGCATTCATATCTTCTACATTGGCATTCATATCCACAACCATGTTAAAGATAAACAATCATCCGCACTGCGAACTCCGCAGGGATTTTATGAACTGACGAGGTTATATCAAATGGGTACCCAATCGTGTGGATACCTGGTGCACGTGACGACTATAGCCCAATTGTCAATAGACTGAAAAAGCCCAACAAGCAAAGCCCAAGATGAAGATTTTATACCATAGATAGACATAGTCGGTTGTATTTTACATACTTGTAGTCCTATTCGGTTACATACCCGAGAACTGTACCCCCATATAAGGTACGGGAGGGTAGCCGATCAAGGACACGCCCAACCAGAACCTTAAAACCCTAACGAGATCCACATCTTGCTAGATCATTTTACTCGCCGCATATTCACAATCAATACAGACAGGCAGGAAGTAGGGGTGTTACCTCAGTCGAGGGCCCTGAACCTGGGAATTCCCGCTTGTCAGCCGACGAATCTACTAACACTACGCGTTCTCTACCTCATAACTCTAACCCTATCCTATCAGTCATGGGTATTGATGGGGACACCCCTCGTCAATTGGCGCCGTCTGTGGAAACAGGTAGTGTTGGATCTACGGATTTTTCGGTCCCGACCTCAAACGGCCACTCGCCGACTTCATCAGAGGGATACGCATCAGCGACTTCAGATCGCATACAGATCACAGGCAACCACTCGCCAAGATCGCCAGCAGCTACTCTAAAGAGGATCAAGCCCTATTCATCAGTAGCACAGGAAAACTATTCCAGGCTCGACTCAGGATTCGATCTAATAGTTGGTAAGCATAACTTTTTCGTTGATCAGTTTGGTGTGCAGGACTTGACCGACCAGATCGCGACTGAAGCACCCGAGTAGAAGTCGACTGCAATCGCATCCTCGATTGACAAAGAGATCACCTCATCACAGATCGACTCGATCCCGTCGAACAAATCGCCGATCTCCTCCATGTCATCACAAGAATTCTACAAACTCATGACAGAAGAATTCCCTGAAGACGAAGCTCAATCGACTTACCATAGCAATCCAGTCGAAGCGCCGGCCATCATAAACGCAATAGCAGACATCACAGATCAGCCCGATCTCACCGCTGGGATCTCCCGCTGATTCCATGACAACAAAAGAATTCGAGAATTACGTGACCCAAAACCAATCAGACGAGGAAGTACAGACTGACCTTCAAACCAGTACCGGCGAAAGCATAGATCCACTCGATAAACCACGTGACCACATGTGGACAGAGGATCCAGAAGACAGCATTCATATGAGCGATCTTGTTGATCCGGAGTCCCAAGCTCTTCATGACGCCTTCACCGACTACGACGAACCTCCTGAGCAGTCGCCTGAGACACGTGTCAGTGACAACGCTCAGACCAGCAAAAACCAAAGATCAGATACGAACTGGGATGGCGAAGTTGAACCAATGACTGGCATTGACAGCACATACGCATGCCTCCCGATCATACCCCGGCAGGTCTACGTCACAGAAACCTCGGCGGCCGCTGCCAGTCAAAGGCCTACAGAATTTCCCTATGAAGTTACGTTACCAGACGGCGTGACAAAATTGAACATAACAACAGAAACAGCGACAAAAATAGACAAAATTATAACGGACTGCACCATGATGCCAGCAGATGCAACCCACGAAGAGATTATGAAATACAATTACTTCAACTGGCAGGAAACAATGCGACTAAAACAGTACAGGGCAACACTCGAAGAAAGAAGGAGGCATGCAAGCATCTCAAGTGAACGCAGGCGACAGCTATACCTTAGCTCCACTGGAGCGACGGAAGGAGGACGCAGATACAGACTCGCAAGAATCCCGGAAAGAGAAAGATCAGAATTCACGCGGAATCTAGAACACTCGTTCATGACACTACACTCGGAGCGTATACTCCTGCCAAAAATAGGCGAGGGCGCACTCATGTCAATAGGAGCATACCTCCAAGCAAATAAACCTCCAACAGGGGGTCCAGCGGAAGAACTGTACCTCCAGCAGATGAAAGCTTTAGTAATTGCGGCAAAAGAACTCGCAGACGTAAGAAGCCAAGGGCGCAGCCGAAGCCGCCCGCGAAATCATCGCAGTCGCAGCCCTCCACGAAGTAGCGCATGAAGGAACTCCAGTCGCCGTCGATCAAGAAGCCGATCGCGAAGCGGGTCCGGAAGGTCGGACAACAGGGAATCAGGTGACAATCGCAGCATCGGATCATGCGGGGCACAGTGTTTCACTCGACGAATCCGCGAACCCAAGCTACCCAAGAAATTCGGACTACCGACCACACCGAAGTTCAATTGCAAACAAGAGCCTACAGACTGGCTCGAGGATTACAAGTTTGCAGTCGTATGCCAACGAGGAACAACTACGACAGCACTGCAATACATACAGCTAATGCTTGAGGGCACAGTCCGCGATTGGCTCAGATCAATACCCGAAGGAACTTACGACTCCTGGGAACGATTCAAAGAAGACTTCATAAAATACTTCGACCCTCTCTGAAAGACCCAAAACGTTCGAGGAACTTCGGGCATGCAAGCAAAAATCAGGAGAAACAATAAGGGAATACATTCAAAGATGGACCGCCATACGTAATTCAGTCGGTACGATCTCAGAAGACGGAGCCATGGACGCTTTTACATTGGGAGTCTACAGGGACGACTTCAGAGAGACACTCGGCAGACTGAAGCCAAATTCCGTGGCAGAGCTCATGCAGATTGCAACTGAATGGGCGGATGGGGAAGACGCCCTACGAACCAAGCGAGCATCTTCTTCACACGATCACGACGATCGTCGGGATAATCACGACCGACGTGACAGAGACGAAAAGCGGCGGAGACTTGGCGGCGACTACGGCAGCAAAGATAAAGTCAAATTCGTCGCAGCTGGATTCTCACAAGACGACCGTGGTTGGGAGGACAAGCGACACGACGACCGCCACATCAGCCGAAATGACGGCCGTCGTGACACACGAAGCAGCGACCATCACAACCACCAGGCAGACAACCGTCACAACGGCCGAGATCGATATCATTATGGTGGGGGATATAGAAAACAAGACTGGCGCAGACGATCAGATTCAAAGCCAGATAAAACATTCCAGGAAAAGATGGAAGATCAATGCAGGTTACACCTATTCAAAGACCCGGCGACTGGAAGATTAATATCCAATCATACCATGGGAAATTGCCGCGAATTCGAGCAGATAGCAGCGGAGTACATAAAGAGACTCAGAGGGGATCCACCACCGCCCGCTCCATCATCATACGCGCCACCGCCACCACAACAAGTCGTCGCGCTTCCGCCTCCCCCTCCACACAACGCAAGTAGCCAGATAGCAGGCGCCATACATCACATACCACAAGTCATGGAGGAGCAATATCCAAAGCCTAAGGGACAGATGTACATGATTCAGAAAGGACGCCCTTCTAACAGGCAGCAAAAACTCCATACTCGACACGTTAACATGGTAGTGATGGCGCCACCCGCCATACCAGAATTTCTACGAGGATCCGAAACGACGATCGCGTTCAGTCGAGAAAATCATCCGCCATCAGTTTATCGACCAGGTCACGCCGCTCTGGTACTCGAGGCCCAAATTGGAGGATATGCCATGACCAAAATCTTCATGGACGGAGGCAGCGGCGTCAACATAATATTCGCTGACACACTTCGACGGATGAATAGCAAACACCTTCCACGGCATTGTCCCAGGTAAGGCTATACGGCCAGAGGGGACAATACAACTCAATGTCACATTTGGAGACGCAGCGCACTTCAGTAGCGAGTCGATTGACTTCGAAGTCGTCGACTGGAAGTCACAATACCATGCCATATGCCATACTAGGGCGACCGGCATTCGCTCGATTCATGGCCGTACCACATTACGCGTACCTCAAATTAAAGATGCCGGGTCCAAAGGGGGTGATCATAATTAACGGAAACTTCCAGAGATCAGACGCCTATGATAGAGATTTCTGCAAAATCTCAGAAGCGTTTGGAATGGAGCAACCTCTTGAAGAGCAATCAGCCGACAGGAATTCCGCAATGGAAACAGAGCCCAAAACACAGGCAATTGCAACCATCATACACGAAGTACATGCCATATGGACAGTCGAACCATTGGAGGGAGACGACAACCAGCAAATCGACGAGCCTAATAGACCCAATGCTTGGGTAATATATTTTGATGGATCGAAAGGAAGAAAAGGCACATGCGCAGTTATAACACTCATATCACCCAACGGTGAACAACTTAACTACGAAGGTCTATTCCAAGGCATGCGACTGGCCAAATCTTTAAGGGCAGATGAAGTTATCATCCGTGGAAATTCCAGCATACTTATACAAAACACAATGAGAGCAAACAGGGCCAAGGCAGGTAATCTAGCCGAGTATCAAGACCTTTATGACATTCTACAGAACAGATTTCGCAGATGCGAGCTACAACATGTGACACGCACTCACAACAAACAAGCAAGCAAATTGGCCAGCATCGGATCAGCAAAGGCGCAAATACCGCCAGATGCCTTCTTCAGGCGAGTTAGGCATAGATCAATCAAAAAGTGGCATCCTCAGCCCACTCCAACTGTCGCCATCATAAAAAACAAGCCGGACAAGGACGACCCCACACTCGGGGCGACGATAAAAGCGGCTCGCCCCAGCACATCAATCACAAGTTCGGCCACAAAAGGCAACATTATCATCTTCAACTTGGGAACCCCAAACGGGGTCATCATAGATGTTTCAGCACAAACTAAGGAACATCCTAAGAAGGCAGAAGAAGCACAGGCAATACTGCCACTTGAGACATGCAGGAAAGCACATCATGTGGACGTGGACAAAATCCTCCCTGAAAGAAAACCAGATGCTTCGACGAAGAGGCAAGAAAGATTCCGAGACTGCATCCACACATGAAGGACCCTTCTTCGTAATCGACGCCGGCGCAGACAAATCGACAGCACAAGGGTCACCAAAAAACTCAGACGGCTCCTGGTGTTGCTCCAATAGCCAATAGTCATACCAAGACAATGTACTAAGACATATATGTCGGAAGAGTCAGTAGGTTCCAGACGCGCTCTTTTCCTTACCAGGGTACCTACGGGGACTGGGAGGTTTTTAATGAGGCGGCCTGCTGGCCAATATCTCCAATAAAGAAAATATTCGTTCATCCTCTGTTAGCATACTTTATCTTTACGATAAAATCAAAACACCCCACTCGATACACTCGGGGGCTGGACTTCAAAAGTCATCCGCAAACGACTCAAAATACAAAAACATCGCGTTTCCTCAAAAAGCATTGGATGAAGTCAAAATCTCATAAAAGACGACTCGAGTCCCTCGAAGTTAAGTTACCTACTCAAATCTTCACTTATCAAGCACCCCACCCGACGTGCTTGGGGGCTCTGCTTTCTTTAAATACGCAAACAGCTCAATCACTGAGACACTAGGAAACCGAGCCTTACTCATAAGCAATAAATTAGTCACTCGAATGCTCAGGGGACTGAGTCGCAAACGAAACTCTACCATAGACTCAAAATCTCAAGCATAATATGATTGTTGTCCACTCATAAAATACTTGTCGCACAGACCACCCAACAGGGTCTAGCTTTGAAAACATACACACATCCATACATCTTTACAAACCCCACTCAACAGGTTCGGGAGCTGGACCTATACATTCTGTACTCTACATACACCTACCCCTTTGAAGACTCGAGGGATGCCTACGCCAAGATCTACGCATCTTCATCCTTCAAAGGCAGGTTAGAATCAATCAGCTGGGCATGCAGACGATCTACCAGCTTGCCAGCCGTGACAGCGGTCCGCTCCAAGTCTTTCTTCTCTAGTCGAGATCCAAAATTAGGTGAAAGAAATCGCTGATTTGGATCTTGACTACGGATATAGGAAAAAGTAGCGTTGGCTCCAAGAACAACCCTTCGAGTTATGGCTTCCCGGATCGGGTCCGCAGATCGGAACAGGTCCACCAACGCATAAATCCCTTGAGGCTGCGGTCTTTCAGGAAACAAAAATGATTGGCACGCATAAGTGCAGCACGGCAACGCTCTATCAAAATAGCACCACGCCATACACGGTCCTTCAGGGTCGCGAGTATAGTGGCGTGGTACTCGTCAAACCAAAAATGTTGGTGACCGGTGACTGCGTTCTCAGTCGCGTTATCCAAACGCTCTCTGACCCGCGTTGCTTCATCTTCCAAGCTATCAACAAAGACTGCGGACAAGACAAAGGAATGGAGAAAGAACTACACATAAACAAAAAGAAAAACGACTGGTTAAATACCTTCGAGCTGCCTGTTCGAGTGATCAATTTCTCCGAGCACATAAGCCTCACGCTGGGTAGCAAGTGAGGGCCTCTCCCGGAGTATCTTAAGCTCAGTCTGAGCAGTTTTTAACTCGCGCTCCAGCGTCACAACCTTGTGCTTCGCATAAGCCAAAACTCTGGCATCATTAACCGCATGGGCAGAGGCAGCAGGATCCACCTACGACTGAGAACCCTCTGCCGGTCTGGAGCCAACTGACTGTCAAAAACAAAAAAGCACGATGGCATAACTCAGACCGAATCAACAAATCAAATCAAAGGCATACATGGAAGGAGGCCAAAAGCTTTCATATCATAAACATTAGAAGTATCAAAAGTACACACACCGTGTGGAAGTTACTATTACAAGACACATGAATACTAGCTATGGGAGACAGACTCTCCTCTGTCCCCACGCGACTTGGACTTCACCACACAAGCGGCGGCCCTACGCTCCATGGTTCTAATACAGACTTGGGAGAGTTGCGCGGCTCGCTCAGCCACCTTCTTAAACGGCAAAGGCTTCCCGTCTGGCTTCTTTGGGAAGTCAGACAGGACGCGCTCATAGTCGATGTCGACATCGCTAGCAAGAAGGAGCTGGAGGGTAGACACGGAGCCGCGTACCGTCTGGGTGCGTGAGAAGGCCTTCATAGTCTCTGTGCCTGGGCCAAGTACAGCCGCGAATCCTTGCGCACTCGAAGGAACCATAGTCGACGGCAGCACCTCCCTTAAAACCGCACCAAGGGTCTCCGTGGATATATCCAGCGAGCACTTAGTACGTTGGATGGCTGCGCCTAGCTCCTCGATCACATGGTCAAGTGACAAATTGTCACTCGACGCGCCGTTAGAAGCAGCGGAAGTAGAACCTTCGTAAAGTCATAAAAGAACGAAAATTCAGAAAGAAGCCAAAAATTCAAGAAGGATGCAGCTGCAGCAAAGATCTACCAACCTTCAATATCACGCATAAGGCCAAGCAGTCGCTTGGCACGCTCCCCATCGCAAGTTGCAGCAGAGTTCCAAGCCTCTTCAAGCTCCCTCTCCACACGCGACTGTTCAGCGGCAAGCTTCTTCTCCGCGTCATCCAGCCGCTTCGCAAGGGCAACATTGTCCTCTGAAGCGATATAACACACAGTCGAAACAAATTCAAAACACGGGAATCGAATTACAAGCAAAGCAAGCAAAACGCAAGGACTTACTGCTCAGTTCTTCCAGACGGGAGCGAAGAGCAACTCGATCCTTCTCAGACTGCACAAATGCCTTGCCAGCGGCAACAAGACCACTTACAGCAGGCTACACGAAAGAAGCGCGTGATACACACGAAATATAAAAGTCGACACACCCAAAAGACACCAGAAAATACTTACATGGTCAAGCCACGAGGAGGTCGCAGAGAAAGACGGTCCCGCGGCCGGAGTAGTCGCAGAAGGCGTCGAGGTTGCGGTGGTTACTGCGGTAGCCAAGGCACTCGCAGCAACTTCAGCACGAGGGGAGGCCGGCAACGTCCTCTCCGCAGCTGGAGAGACATGAGCCAGCCTGGCACTAACGTTATCAAGCACAAAAACAAGCATATTTCAGTCAAAGAAAAGCAAGAAAGAGACCCGATGCAAAATCATAAGAGATGCAAACACAAAGCGCTCACCTCTCATCCTCTTCATCTGAGCTGGGGTCAATGTTGAAGGATAGACCTCCAAATCTGCCCAGCTCAGTCGCGTATGGTGGCGAACGCTGGGCCAGCGGAACGGCATCCTTCACAGGCGAAGAAATGCCAGAGTTCACAAGCTCTTGGCGCGTACCGTCCCCCGACGAGGAACTCGAAGCCTCTTCGGAATGCACCCGATGCCTCTTAAGGACGGGCTCGGGCACGGACTCGACCTCCCCCTGGTCCTCGCCTTCTCCGTCGGCTTCGGACTTATCCGAAGACGAAGTGTTAGCAGCAGGAGGCGAGTCAACAGATTTTTTCCCCTCTTCTAGCACAGTCGCTTCTTCAGCGGGACCGGCCTCAGGAAGAGGAGGAAGTGAAGACACAGTCGAATGCCCCTGCAAACAACAGAAAACAAATCACACATAAGAAACAAAGGTATCACAAGAAGGACAAAGAATGAAGCTTATGAACAGAACATAGAGTGCAAAACACTCACTTCAGGAAGGGCATTCATCAAATCGAAAGGCGCGGTAGAGAACTCATAGTCAATGACCTCATCGATCTTGTGACTAGTTATCGACTTCACAAGGGAGTCGAGCTCATTCTCAGATAGCTCCACTGCGCTTATCCTGGTCATGCCATGTGTGCCTTCATATTGCCACATAGGGTGGGCGCATTATTGAAGGGGGCACACACGACGCTTCAAGAACGTGCTCATCAACTGGATTCCGCGAACGGTGTCCAGCAGATCTTTGACCTTCTTCAAAAGGGGAGCAACCTCCTTCTTCTCTTCAGTAGATTATGCTCCCAGGCCTTCGTCTTCACAGGAGTGGTCCCAGTCGAAAACCCAGGTTGTACATCCTGGTCGACTGGAACATAGAACCACTTGGATCTCCATCCTTGCGCGGACTCGACTGTCTTCAGGTTGAAGTACTTGCAGTCGTTACGACACATGTGACGCACCGTTACGGCACATGTGACGCACCCGAAAGATGGATTTTCACAGTGGCCAGCTCGGGGAAATCCCCAAAAAGCACTCGCACATCACCATAAAACAGGCAATGTGCAAGACGCCGTTGGGGACCAGATCGTGGATCTGTATCCCGTAAGCATAAAGAAGCCCGCGCACAAAATCGTGCAGCGGGAGGGCAAAACCGCGAGGGAGGAACTCGACGAAGCATACCCGTTCACCGGGTCGCGGCTCAGGGAAGGCCTCCTTGTTGGAGGGAGCGCGAGCGGCGAGTTGGTCCGCTGGAGGCAGCAGACCCTCCTTCCGGAGCGCCGCCAATTTCTTCTCCGTAACAGAGGACTTGACAAAGTCCCCCGTACTTTTCTTCAGGGCGGAGGAGGAGTCAGCGGCAGCAGCCGCAGTAGCATCGCCTTTCCTCTTCTTGCCGGCGACGGTCGAGGAGGATGGCGCAGCAGCAGAGGATTTCTTGGGAGCCATGGCGAAGGAATGCAACAGGGGGCAAGAACAGAGCGCGAGCGCGTAAGGAAGAAGAAGAGGCTGGGGCAAAGAAAGCAAATGGCAGGGTAAAAGAAATTACGGCGGCGGGATCTATATTTACCAAGGCTGGAGAGGCAATCTCAGCCGTTGGTGCAAAATCAGCAGGCCACGTGTCATAATCAAAGGGCAACCGTCACTGCCCACGCCGCCCACTACGCACGTAAAACGAGGAGGTTATGATCACGCCCGCGGAAATTTCGCCACGTCCGGTCAAATCAGAACTAAACCGGCGTCTCCCGCGGTCAAACAAATGGGCCCACAATGACATGTATTGTCATAGGCTCTGCACACACGCCAAAAACGTCATGAGTGACGTCACCCACAAGCAGAAGAATCATAAAGAGCACAGTTGACAGTCGGACGACTGGACAAATATGCGCGAATATGCAAAAGTCTCTCGACTAGGCACTAAGTCGGAACACTCTTCGAATGGTCGAGTGTACTCCCATCGGGAGCGAGTAAAAAGTCTTCGACTGCCATAAGAGTAAGAAAAAACAAAATTTGAGATTATCCTTCATTACATGTAAAGAAGCACAATCTCGGGGGCTACTCCCATCGGGAGCACTGTCGCGCACCCGATAGATTCTAAAAATTATAAATAGGCAGTCGAAATAAAAGACTCGCCTCAGTCAAAATCAAAAGTTCAAAAGAATTTCTGAAGTACGTCAGTCGATGACACTTCGGATGCTGCATGCGAAAGGTGCAAAGGTAAGACCCGCCGACCAGTCGAGCTGGGCTAAGGACCACTCCGGCAGTGTTAGATCCTTATTCTTTCCGTGTCAACAGACGCGATGAAAATCCCGGCGGACGCGCTGGGTAGCACAGTTGAAACTGCAGAACGAATCAGTAAGACCGCAATGGCCTGAATCAAGTCTGTCCAGTATGTTCCAAGTTCGAGCCCGAGGACTCGAGCTTGATTGAAGACAAGTAAGGTTTTGCCCAAGCGCAGTTAACTGGTCTCGACTCATCGAGTAAATCCAGGCCTACTTAGTCAAAATCCTTTGTCACAAATCATAGTCGAAAGACAAATACAAAGATATATTATCAAAAGCATAAAACATGAGACGTGCACTATGTAGTGAGTACATGACTGATTCTCCGAATTAGCCAAGCACTCGGGGGCTAATGACGAGGTTATATCAAATGGGTACACAATCGTGTGGGTACCTGGTGCACGTGACGACTATAGCCCAATTGTCAATAGACTGAAGAAGCCCAACAAGCAAAACCCAAGATGAAGATTTTATACCATAAATAGACATAGTCGGTTGTATTTTCCATGCTTGTAGTCCTATTCGGTTACATACCCGCGACCTGTACCCCCATATAAGGGACAGGAGGGTAGCCGATCAAGGACACGCCCAACCAGAATCTCAAAACCCTAGCGAGATCCACATCTCGCTAAATCATTGTACTCGACGCATATTCACAATCAATACAGACAGGCAGGAAGTAGGTGTGTTAACTCAGTCGAGAGCCCTGAACCTGTGTAATTCCTGCTTGTCAGTCCACAAATCTATTAACACTACGCGTTCTATACATCATAACTCTAAACCTAGGCTATCAGTCATGGTTATGACACCCCTCGTCATGAACCATCCTGATATATAAGCAACACTTCCAAAGCAATACATAATCTATGTGTTGAAGAAACTTCAGAGGAGAAGACATCCACATATAATGAATACTCAAGTTACCTAGCTCGATATAAAGTTACTTATATATGTTTCTTATATTCTAATGAAAACCTCCACACTATGTGTAGAAATAAACAATGCACGAGCAACCTGACTTGTATAACCTAGAGCAGAACACCCGCAAGAATTCTTTTTTTTTTGAAAGATTGCCCGCAAGAATTCTTATACTACTGGCTGTAACTATCGCCTCATTCAATCAAGACACAAGTGCCAATTTATGGTAGGTAATGAAATAACTTGTGAAATTATGTGCATGATGCCTCATAATGGATAGAAATATAAGAAAAGGCACTGCCGCCGCACTGTGCATAAGACTATAAGATGCAACTAAAAGCAACATTGAGTTAAGACTGGATATTTACACAACAGTAGTACCACCAAAGAGACTGGATAGTTGGCACAGCCGTACCTTAACAGATTTAATTATCAACTTCCAACTCATACCTTTGGACAAACCATTGAGAAGTAAAAGGAGTAGCTAATCAGGACCTGGATATTTGACTTCAGGCTGAGCAATTGAGGTCTAGCCCTGAATCTTGGGCTCATGACAATAATCACCATCTGTAGGAAAAAATGCATACACAGTAATTCGGTTTTAAAATTAGTATAGGCTGCCATAAAAAGAAATTCGATTTTTTAATTAGCACGGGCTGCCTAAGTACATATATATCTTAAATTCTAAAGACCTTACCTATATCCATTGGTGGGATGCCTAAACAACATATATCTCAAAAAATGGAAATATTGCTAAACCAATACTTGTGATTATAACTTTGTGATAGTATCGAAAGCTAAAATGATTTCCACTGGAGAATAAGCAAAGATCGAAACTGTGTCTTGCTTGAGGTAATAATAATAATAATATTGGTACTAAAGTAATATGTAAGAAAAGAAAAATCACTCTTTGAGTAATGTGTAATTTAGATATCAAAGAAACAGAACTGGATGAGCATTTGTGAAAATTACTTATTGACAATAATGCAAGGTAAAATATCGTGCACAGAAGGACAAACAAATGAGCTTAGGCAACGTAGTGTATATATGTCACGCCCCGAGACCCGGCCCGGAAGAATGACAGCCGCCGCGCGCCTATAGATCCGAAAGCCTATACACGCGCAAGGCTAGAAAAGCAGGATAAACCAGCTCAGTGGATCTCAGAAAACTCTTTTATTCACTTTACAGGATTAATTACAATTACAAAGGTAAATGGATTCTCTAGTCGCAACCCACCCAACTGGTCCAGCCTACTCTTCGGATGACGTCGTCTTCCGCTGCACATTCTGATAAACCTGGCCTCGTCTGCACTAAAAAGATAGAGGGTGCAAGGGTGAGTATAACAAGAGTCATACTCAGCAAACAATTCATACACTTTCATATACATTATAAAATACACTAGGTTTTAGAAATACAAGTAAACCATTGTGTGGTTAAGTTCTTAGTCAGGTTTAAAAAGCATGGTGACACACATGAAAGTGAGTTTCTCTACCCGGAAATCACAGGGGTGAATATCCACGCTTCTACACTCTGCAGAGGGGTACTCCGACATCAACAGCCTCGACCGGAACCACCAGGTTCCAGAACGAGCAGAGTTCTTTTACCCGCTAAGACATCGGACACCTTGACCTACTCATGTCGGTCGCTCCTACGGATCCATCACCGACACTTTCCATTCAAGGGCCGCCCCTCGCGGAGAACTCAGACAGTCCCATACCTGTACTGTGACCAGTACAATACGATCACCTTCGTAGCACCAAGTTTACTTTGTAAAACACTTGTTTAATTTTCCATGTCGAATATACGTGCTAAGCCCGACTCGTACCGGTGGCTCCTACGGACCCATCACCGTAACGACGCCAGTGCAATAGCCCTGATATATCGACACAAATCTCGTACCACTCAGAGTATCCTGCATATTCACATCAAAGAATAGTATACAAAATATATAAAAGAGATAGGAACCGCTTGGCTCGGTAAACTATGTCGTTGCTAGCACCAAACAATATCAATACCGATGATTTCAGATGCTAGCTAGTATGGCGTACGTAGCCTGGTGCAGAACTTCGCGCGCCGCCTACATCAGGCCAGCGATCTATGTCACTCTCATCGTTGAGTCGTCATCTACTACGATTAGCAGCACCACCCGCCAATCGCCATGGTGTACCTCCTCCTCCGCGAGCAATACCACTCCAGTATAGATTGTCCGACCGCCAAATCGTGCACTCGCAGTCGCCAGAGTCAAGCTCAGAGTCAGCGAGCTTGCACGCTTCTCACATTGCCTCCATCGGCAAACACCACAGCGTCATTGCAAAAGAACGCCACCGCCGGCCGCCGCCGGTCAAACATCACCGCACCAGCATCGCCCCTAATTTCCGTCTCTAGCTCTGTCTTTAGCTAGCCATTTATGATTTCGATGGGCCGATCGGCCGTAGTGTGTCTGGAATGCTGAGCTGCGCTAGCTATTATAATTGCTAGCAGAAATATCTGAACCCATCCACGTTTGCCCACGAAAATATCTTACCGCTCTGCCGAAGAAATATCTGCCGATGCCCTTATCTGATAAGTAACTGGCCAGCTACGTGGCACTCAAACACAGGCTGCATGCCATGCACAACTCCACGTAGGAGCTGGCCGACAAATTGATGCCCCTGCGTACTAGGCTCCTCTACTAGCAAACCACGTTGACCACGGCTGACATAATCTCTCACGTATGCATGATGAAGATCATTTGTGCACGTCGGATCCCATGCATTAGCATGTGCACATGGTAATATGATCGATGGACATGCATGCTATTAGTAAAACAAGCTAGTTCTAACTGAACCATCGATAAAACATGCGATCAACTCCTCTATTTGTAGGTATTAAAATCTAATTAAAACACTAGGATTTAGCATCATCAAAGTAGTTTAAAACTAAATATAATTTTTGCTCAAATTAACATATAACTTGAAAAGTCGAGTTATCACAATATATCAAAAAAGGAGCAAGAATAATTTTAATTCTGAGAACTACAGAACATCACCTGAAGGTCTAGAATAATAAGGCCTAGCTGATATATATGTCCTGTCGTGTTTGCTGATCCCAGTTCTTGCAGATAGGGTCAATACATGTGAGGATTTTGCATTGATAAAATTTGGGAGGCACGTCGTCCCTGACCCATGAAGTCTGCATGCTTCCTTTCTCTTGATCTGCACATGATTAAGAAAAACCTGCCCTTATAGAACGGCAGATGGAGTAGTCGATTAAAAGGTAAATGTAGTGTATATATCAAAAAAGGAGAAAGAATAATTTTAATTCTGAGAACTACAGAACATCACCTGAAGGTCTAGAATAATAAGGCCTAGCTGATATATATGTCATGTCGTGTTTGCTGATCCCAGTTCTTGCAGATAGGGTCAATACATGTGAGGATTTTGCATTGATAAAATTTGGGAGGCACGTCGTCCCTGACCCATGAAGTCTGCATGCTTCCTTTCTCTTGATCTGCACATAATTAAGAAAACCTGCCCTTATAGAACGGCAGATGGAGTAGTCGATTAAAAGGTAAGCAAACCAATCTGGAGGAAAATTGGATCTGATGCGAAAAATGCACAAACCAGGAACAGGAGAGGCAGTCCAATTGAACGGCAGCGAAGAAAAAGAGGGCAGGCGGCCAGCGACAACCAGAACTACAGAAGCAAGACGACCGCCAATGTTTAGAAAATCAGGGTGATGATCATACCATAAACAACCACAGAGTGTAGCTTGCTGGTGAGGGGGAGGCCGGGAACTGCTGGCATGCTGCTGTAGTGCTCATCCGCTTGATTGCCGGCCGGCCGGAGAGGACATGGGCTGGGTCGCCGCCGGGCACTGGGCGCTCGATCTGAGGCATCTTCTTGTCTGGAAGCGTGCGGATGCGGGGTTCCCGGAGAGGCAGTGCCGCTGTATTGGGATCGTCGGAGGTCGTCGGAGCGTGGCCGGAGGCGTGCGGACGCAGCGGTAGACGCGGAGCGCGCCGTCGATGATTCCGGCGCGGAAGGGGCGTCCCGGCACGCGTTCTTTGGCGAGTACGGAGAGGGCGCGATGGCGAAGCTCGCCGTGGGCGTAGATTTGAGCGGGGAGGAGTGTGGCGGCGGGGGTGCGCGACGGCGGCGACTCAGGCGGCGCACAGGGAGAGAGAAAGGGTGAGGGGGGACTCCGCTGGCGATTTTGCAGAAAAGTCTGTGAACGTTCTTGTATTTGCAAATCGGTCCCTCTGCGTGTTAAAATCTGGACTGCGGAGCACTGCGTGGATCTGTGAGGTGTTTTTCTGCAAAATAGGCAAGTGACAGGTGGGAACCGGCGCGACTGGCCGGTGACCGGGCGACGTGTCGCGCTCTGATTGGAAAATATTCTGGAGCTACAGTAGCGCGGGGTTTGGGGGTCGACGTGGATCTACTAGGTCGTCCGTCGCGCCGAACGGACGGCCAGCGGCATTCGGGCGACGTGGAGGCCAGATCCGGGCGCAAATCTAACCGACTTTCATATATAGTACCGAAGTACCGATACCGATACCGATGTGCAGGGCTGGCGGCATCGTTGACAAATTCACGCTGGCGAGTATGTTGAATACAATCTGGGTTTGACACCGTGACTGCCGTCTGCAATGCTCTTATCACCATGTACCTGAAATGCGGCTTAGGGAGATCAGCCGTCAAAGTCTTCGACACGATCTAAGAGCCGAACATAATCACTTAGATGGCAAAATTTCCGGGGTTACTGCAGAATGGTCTCGCTGTGGAAGCAGCGAGCTTCTACAAAGGAATGGTGAGGGGCTGAGGGCTGGGAAATGAAAAACGAATACTGCTTCACTAATACTCTCTCTGTTTTTAATATAAGATGTTTTAGCTATTACACATGTTGTTTAGATACACACAAATAAGTGAATGTTGACACTAAAATATGTCTAAATACAAATTTGGACATATGAATGTGGAAAAAGGCTAAAACTTCTTATATTAAAAAACGGAGTGAGTAAAATATCAAATCGTGTTTCTGTTTGGATACAATTGTTGGGAATGCCCTCCTTGACATGTACTTCTTTCTGTATTATGCATCCCTTTCAGACAAGCACAAGGCAAGTCACAAATTGATAAAACATATACAGTATTATACAATGTTTCCATATATCCTTTTAAAAAAGTTCAAACTAAACTATGTTAGAATAATATATGAGTACAATTAAAGATATGTATAGACTAGAAATTAGAGTCCATCTTGTATTCCAAGTAATATCTATCTTAGCCCCAAGTTTGTACTACTATATATACCCCATGAGGGTCATGGCAATACATCAATAAAGATTAGGGTTTCTATATTTTTCGCATGGTAACAAAGCGGTTAGTCTCACGACGCCGATCTTAGTATTCTAAACACTTCCGCATCGCGCCGCCCCCGGGGAGATCAATCTCTTCTCCTCGGGGGCGCGGCACCAGATTTAATTTCAAGTTCATAGATTAGATTTTCGAAAATTCCAATCTCGTAGATTAGATCCAATTAGCCATAAAATCCCGTCATCTCTTTCCAATTAGCCAAAATCTCCAGCAGTCGCAATCTCGGTGCAGAAATTCTCTTGAAGAAAGCAACTCCACGTACTCGCCACGCACGGCGGCGCAGGAGATGATCGAGTAACGCGGGGCCTCCACAACGATCTGATCTATGGGCTCGCGTGTGTCCAACATGCAGCACAAACGGGGCTTTTTCAAGCGCAGGTATGCATGTACCAGGAGTTCTCCACCGCGTACGCCGGTAGATGCATGCGGCCACGACATGGAGGGAGCTGCGTGCGCGACTATCCGTCCTCGTCACGCCGACTCCATCGACCTGCCGCGCGGACATCATCATCGCTGTCAAGACGTACCGATCTGCACTGCACCGACCCGAACTACACCGACGATCTGCATCAGGCCGGAACTACACCGAGCTAAGCCAAGCGGAACCACGACATATTCTGTTGTAAGACTACATCAACATCTTCGTCGAGTTCTACGTTGTCAACACAATCATCGTCAAGGTCTATATCCATGCGGTCTCCCGCCGTCGCCGACAAAAACCCGTCGCCGCCAATCCTGACGGATCCGCCGCCGCCTACGACAAAACCCTGCCGGCGCCGCCGATCCTGACGGATCCGCCGCCGCCTACGACAAAAACCGCCGCCGCCGATCCTGTCGGATCCGCCGCCGCTGACAAAACCCGCTGCCGCTGCAGAATCCCTGCCGCCGCCGCACAAAACCCTACGACCAACACCGCGCAAATTTTTTTTGCGCCTTCGGCACTCTCGGCTACGACGACCTCGACAAACCTCGACCACGGCTACATCACGATCGGCAACCTCGACATCAAGCACAACGTCTACGGCAACTCAAGACCTCCAGTCAATAGCGTCTGCGTCATCACTTGCGTCCACGCCACTCCCGCTGTGACTGCGGGAGGGAAGAGAGGCACTAGAAGGGGACGCAGTCACCGCCCCTAGGTGTCAGCTATGATCAGATGCAGTTGATGATCCCAAAGAGGAGAAGACGATGGAAGACTTCAAAACCATTCGCTATCGTCCGCTTCACTCCCGTTACGACTAAGGGGAAATGTTAGAATGATATACGAGTACAATTAGAGATATGTATAGACTAGAAATTAGAGTCCATCTTGCATTCCAAGTCATAGCTATCTTAGCCCCTAAGTTTATACTACTATATATACCCCATGAGGGTCATGGCAATACAATAACAAATATTAGATATTCTATAATTTCCACAAACTATTGACTGCATCTTTCCTTTTTATAAAAGGTGTGTCTCGAGTGCATTTGTACCACTCGGAGAGCCATGTGGCCAGGTATATATGGCAATGCTGGGGGCAGTGGACCCGTTTTCGAAGAGACGTAAGTATGCAGTCCAAGCTGCTCGTTTTTGGTTCAAATGGTACAAACTCCACTGTTTTCGACTGAAAGTCCATAGCAAGCTTCTATGAGTCCTGATTCCTGAAAGCCTATCGAGTCCGCCAAGTCCGTCCGTCGATTTTGACATCAGTGAGGAAGGGCTTGCCATCCATATTGCAGTGAAGGTACTCTCAGTAGCTCTACGAACCTGCACAAGCTTCTATAATTCTATTGCAATGTCAGGAAGGGTGTTGATCACAGCTGGTTCTCAGATTCAGAAGCGGGCTGAAGACTTCATGTGATTCTGCCACTCTGGTGTGGTTTCTGAGAAAGCAATTTGCTGAAGAAGGCGTGGATGGAATGCCAAGGGGATGATGAACTGAACTTCATGAATGAAGGATCGCGCATAACTCGCCCCCGACCCCGCGTCACCCTCCTCCAGGCGACTCGCGCACCCCAGGGAAGGTGGCGGCCGGCGTTCATTCTCTCTCCCGCGCAAGGATCTGGATGTGTGAGAAGCGGCGGCCGCCGGCGTCGGGCGCGGAGCTGTGGAGCGGAGGAGGCGGCGCCGCCGGTTGCTGACGACGCGAGGAGGCGGGGCGCGGTCGGTCCGGCTCTGGACCGCTACGTGTTGGTGCGTCCCACCGCGGACGTGCGGCCAGTGGAGACCGGGGCCGATCTGGGCCTGGGGAGGGCCGCGGCCGGCGTTGTGTTCGGAGGAGGCTGCGTTCGGGGGAGCTCCTGCGGTCATGGCGTTGACTGGAGGCTGCGTTCGGAGGAGCTCCTCCTCTATCCTCCTGCGGTCATGGCCTTGCCCCGGGGCAGGAGGCCGAGGAGGAGGTGGTGGAGGCTCCGGCGCGGAGGCAGGAGATGGCCTCTCCTGCCGCCGTGCTCCGGCGTCCGGGAGGCGTGGAAGCCGGGGCGGCGGCCCCGGACAGCGGCGGCTACTCCGGCGGAGCGGCTGAAGCGGGCATGGCAGCGGCCGTGGAAGGTGGTGTCACGGCTGATGCGGTATGAGGTGGAGCTCGGTGGTAGACGGCGTGACCGAGATGCCGTCCTGCTGCATCCGAAGCTTTGCGGTCGGGTTGAACTCCGGGCGAAAGCTCGCATGGACTTCGGTCGGTGCCGACGACGGCGGCGCCCTCGGGCGTCGTTTCCTTTCTGGATTGCGTCGTCGTGGAGCTTTTCGACCTCGTCTAACGCGTGGTGGTTCCAAGTTCTCCGGGTGAAAACCTTTGCTCCTTTGTGAGCGGGCGGCGGTGACGGTCTCGTCATTACCTTGTTGGAGGCGCCGCTTTGGAGCACTTGGCCAGCGCGGTGCAACGGTTTCGCGACGGACGTGCAGAATGGCGTGTGGTCGTGGGCGGTGGATGTCGGGGCGGCGGCTCCGGAAGGTGGTGGTGCGTCGAGGCGGCGGTCTCGATCTCCCACGCTACGACGGTTCTATGAGGAAGAACCGTGGCGACCTGGATGAAGACTGCTTGGGGAGGGGGTCTATCGACCTGACTCGATCGTCTTCGGGCAATGTGTTGCGCTAGAAACGCGTCACACGAACACGTCCTCGTGTACCCGCGACGCCGGGGGAGATGCTCCGCAAATCGCACCGCGGGAGGCCGGCTGGAAGCGCGATACACAAGACAATCCAGCCGGCGCTTTTGATGACCAGACGCCCCGCTTGCCCAGGAGGGACCCCGTCAGGGCTCGCGGCGACGATTGGCTGCTCCAGGTCGGCCTGACCGCCCCTAGAGCCTTGTGGATCCGCAGCCTTCCGCCATGGCCGGTTTACGAAAGAACGAGAAGTATAGGTACAAGGGTGAGGGATAAATTGAACACGCAAAGGTGTGATAGATTGATAGATTCGATTGGTGTTATTCAATCAGCCGTCACCTCTCACATATATATGAGGCGGCTGGACTTGCCGTACAAGCATAGGACATTCTTTACAAGGAAATTACATCAAAACCGTCCTAAAAATTCTAGTCATATTTCATATAGGACTCTTTCCCGCAGCTTCCAGTGTCCTGCTCTTTATTGTGGGCTTAGAAGTTGCATACGAACTCGGATTGCAATGAACCGAACATCAAACTTCTTCGTCTTGGCAAGGCGAATAGCCTCACGCGGCCGTTCCGCCAAATATAAATGTTTTGGTGACTTTACGGGTCATCTTCTTGCTTAGGTTGGAATTTGGCAGGTAACTGGTCAATTTGCCCGGAACTTGTCATGTTTCTGTAGGCCGCACCTTAACCCGTATGAAGATAACATCAAAAGAAAAGTTATAGGTCTTGACGATATGCACAACTTTCATGTAAAGCACTTTTCCATCTGAGATCATCTTCGTGCTCACATAGTGCGAGTATCTGTATGCCGTTTTCCGGGTCATATCTGAATCATCACCTTAACCGGCTAGCGAGCCTGATTATGTGACAACCCAATACGTGATAAGCTTGCCGGCTCACCAAGTAAGAAATCACGTCATGCCGGCTCATCCTCTTCATGATACATGGTGGCGCCGGCTTGTGTCGACGACTGGGTAATGGCGGCATGTATGCCGGTTTCTGCGACAATGTCGGCTCCTTGGTGAATATCGGCTCCGGGTCAATGGCATGCTACTGAGAATGCCGGCTCCTGGATGATGACGGCTCTGGCCGGCTTCTGGGTGCGTGCCGGCTTTGATACGATGTCCCGCTCCTGGGAATATTGACACCTGACTGATGGTGGCTCTGGTGCATTCCGGCTTTACACCGGCTCCTGGACATTGCTGGCTCCTAGATGGCGACCGATGCCCGCCTCTTCGAAGAGCGTTGGTTCTTGGACAATGCCGGCTTCTAGCAATAGTCAGCTTCCGGGACATGGTGACCTGCAGCCTTGGCCTGCCGATTGGGACATAGCTTGTCTCTTTCCTCTATTTCCATGTCATGGTAACCTCCTGTATGCAAACCAAAGGATATCCAGTACCAGGTCATCTATGTGCCAAAAACGGGTGCGAACACATGCCCCCCTGTTTTCTGGCAGAGCTTGCGTGCCAGAAAATATTCTGCCTAGGGTCTTGTTGTAAGCACGATATTAACACTCCATCGGCTGTGTATGCTGAGGGCGATAATCACTTATCAGCCATGTGTCCTCATTGTAAAGAACTTGGAGAATCCGTCTACCAAAGTGTGAATAGGCGAAATAAATCAGATGTTTCGGCCGGGGATAAATTCCTAGAAGTTGGCTTTGATGGTACAGTTGAAGGACATGCATGACGCACCGCCTGAGGTCTCCTATAGCGAGATGAAGATTGCCGGATTTGCCTGTCAATTTCTTTATTGTCCTCTTTTACTCCTGCCGGCTTTGCAGCAGAAGTTGGTGCTTCCTTTTTTATTTGAGAGCTTCCTTGGGAACCCACGCCATGTGCATCTTCTCCAACTCATCGGCTCTAAGCCGCTTCAACTGCCACTCTTGCCAATGTGATAAGCCGAATGGGTATACCGGCTGTGATTTTGCTTTATAAACTGGCAGTTCTTTCCTGGCTTCGGGCACTTCCGTCTTATCTTGTCTAGACTCGACAACTGGGTACTTGAAAGTTACTTGCTTCACTTCCTTTCCCTTTGTAGCCAACATCATCTCAGCTTGCTTTTGGTTACTTCGAGTCAGGTCTTGAACAACGTCTTTGCGGCCATCCCTTTTCACTATGTATACTTGCTTCACCACCTCCTTCTTCCTCCATGAGCTCCTGGCAGACTCTTGATTAAGCCGGTCTTTGCCATATGGTTGTCGGGTTGATTCTCTTGGAGCTGCATAAACTCGGCGAGGTGATTCAGCATAAGATTGATGATGAGCCCGTGAATCATACCTATTCCATGATTGATATGAATATAAGCCGGCATGGGAAGGCATGGACGACTCCGGTATTGGCGGACCATAAGAAGTTTGCGGAGTCGGCGTATTAAGCTTCTTCTTTTGCCAATCCTGGTCTTCAGATTCACGCTCTGGGGGTGACTTCGATGCCTTTACTTCAGTTGGCCGATAAGCATGTTTTTCTTTGCTCGCTTTCTGATACTTCTCTAATAATTGAGCGAACGTAACCTTACTTTTCCTCCTTCTGTGCTTATTGCTTCTTTTTTCCCTTTCATCATTGCAGGCATCGGTCTTTGGATTTCCATGCTGCCCCCAGTGTTAGGCGTGCTCGTTGTAGCCTTGATGGAATACCCGTCTTCAAGGTTGTCGGCTTGAATATTATTCTTGCTCGACAACATGATCCCATCATCTCCAGTGTGTACCTGTCCATCTTGGGAAGAGCCGACTTGTGGTAGCCGAGTCAACACTTGATCGCCGGCAAGATTAATGTTAGCCGGTTGACAATCAGCTTGTGTTTCAACAACTTCCAATCGTCCTTCGAAGTCCGATTGTGCATCATGAAACTCATCGCAGTCTTTGTCATCCCGCTTGAACGAATTGGGCATTCGCTCTTGTCTTGACGGCTTGACATAGTGATCTTCTATGTTAATTGGATTAGCCGGCGATGCCCCGGCAATGTGATCTCCTATGCCCGGACTTAGCGTACACTGCTCATCCCTTAGCCGATATTGGGATACCGGCTTTGGAATTAAGAAACCGAGTGGTGCTGGCTTGACGATATCCAACTCGGTTGTGCATCTCCTTTCACCTTCTTTTTCCGATTTTTCTGAATCGGTTATCTTGAAGGACTTCGAACCTGGCTTTGTGTTTCTGCAATCAAAATAGCTATAGAATATACGTCTCATCTGAGACCAAATATTAGCCAGGCATGAAACAAGCAAAGTTGTCCATATAAATGTAAAGCTTAGCCGACATGGCAGGAACAACTTTGATTGCGAAAGATTGTCACTATAAGCCTCTATGAATGGTATGATTTGTTGACCGGCATTATTAGTGACAAGATTATCCCTAACACACAAATTACTTATCTCGACTGGTCCTTTAAAGTTAACAAGAATTTTATCATTGTTTGCATCAACATTATTATTTTGACCGAATCGAAAGATAAGTAAATTGTCGGCTGGGCATACCTCTTCGAAGACGTTGAGAGGTTCAAATTCTGGTATGTTAGGAACAATATTGCTTTGTTCTGCCTCTGGATAACTCTCTGACGCCTTATCTTCCTCTGTCGGCTTGTCGGACCCGGCTTGTATGCCTGACTCGTCATTGCCTGAACCTCTGAGTTCGGCTTCTGCGAAGTCGGTCTTGATAGTCGAAACGAGCTCTTTTCTGCTGTCTTGACACGGCAACTCTATTGCATGAGCCGGCTTTATTAGCCAAAGCCGTCTCTATCATAATAGCCGAATCATCCTTGTCTTGATTGGCTTTCAGAGCTTCGTCTTCTTGTCTTTGTAACGCAGAGGATTCAACATGATTGTTGCGTGGAAGAATATGAGTTGCGTAAAACATCTGCAGGTCTTCCTCATCACGCTTCTTCTTGAGTGCTTCAAACTCCTCTTTGCGCTTTATCCTGATAACTTCATAACCCTGGCATTGTTCGTCGGATAATTTTTCAAAGGTTGGCTTAATGAAGTCACTGATATCAGTCTCAGGATGAAATTGCCCCCCCAATTCTTTCGGTTTGTTTCGGCCATGAGTTGCCGAAATTTTGCAAATGTGCAGGGGAAGTATCGTATGCCACAGTATCATAAGCCGGCATGTATGTTCCTGCAGAATCATCACTAGTTCGGCTATCTCCATGAAGGTGAGCCGAATCGCGAATGTCGGTAGCAACATAAGGTGCCGACTGATTGATCACGTAGTGCACTGTATAAGCCGGCTGAGAATAACCGGCCAAATTGCTGGTACCAGTATAGCCGATTTCCCCATCCATCGGCCTGTTTGGGGACGACCCAGCATATTGCGAGTCGGCAGTCGATGGATAAAACCGTGAGACATCAACTTGCCCGTGAGGTGTCCCATATTGATTTGTTGAGTAACCCATGTTATTCGTCGGCCTATGGTGTGGGGCAGCCGATGCATGACAACTTAAACGTTCCCGTAGGTTGTCAAGAATGCCA
The DNA here is from genome assembly GCA_026929855.1 of Poa annua. NCBI lineage: Eukaryota > Viridiplantae > Streptophyta > Magnoliopsida > Poales > Poaceae > Poa > Poa annua. The sequence goes on from CM049437.1 coordinate 3,530,536, forward strand.
TCTATAACTTTTTCAATGCGAACTTCTATCGGCCTCTGCTCATAAGCATATGGAAGATGACTAGTGCTAGCTGATAAAGCATGCTTGAAAGAATCGACATACGGGTTGCCGGCATCTATGTAATTGGCATGATGATACATGTTACCGTTTCTGTAGATTGCCGCCTTCTGATGCGCTCCTCGTAGCAAGAATGGGCTGGATACCGTTCGATGTTTCGTGCCCAGCGGAGTCGCCAAAAAGTGTGTTGCGCTAGAAACGCGTCACACGAACACGTCCTCGTGTACCCGCGACGCCGGGGGAGATGCTCCGCAACTCGCACCGCGGGAGGCCGGCTGGAAGCGCGATACGCAAGACAATCCAGCCGGCGCTTTTGATGACCAGACGCCCCGCTTGCCCGGGAGGGACCCCGTCAGGGCTCGCGGCGACGATTGGCTGCTCCAGGTCGGCCTGACCGCCCTAGAGCCTCGTGGATCCGCAGCCTTCCGCCATGGCCGGCTTACGAAAGAACGAGAAGCATAGGTACAAAGGTGAGGGATAAATTGAACACGCAAAGGTGTGATAGATTGATAGATTCGATTGGTGTTATTCAATCGGCCGTCACATCTCACATATATATGAGGCGGCTGGACTTGCCATACAAGTATAGGACTTTCTTTACAAGGAAATTACATCAAAACCGTCCTAAAAATCCTAGTCATATTCCATATAGGACTATTTTCCCCAGCTTCCTGTGTCCTGCTCTTTATTGTGGGCTTAGAAGTTGCATACGAACTCAGATTGCAATGAACCGAACATCAAACTTCTTCGTCTTGGCAAGACGAATAGCCTACCACGGGCCGTTCCGCCAAATAAGAATGTTTTGGTGACTTTACGGGGTCATCTTCTTGCTTAGGTTGGAATTTGGCCGGTAACTGGTCAAGTTGCCCGGAACTTGTCATGTTTCTGTAGGCCGCACCTTAACCCGTATGAAGATAACATCAAAAGCAAAGTTGTAGGTCTTGACGGTATGCACAACTTTCATGTTAAGAATTTTTCCATCTGAGATCATCTTCGTGCCCACATAGTGCGAGTATCTGTATGCCATCATCCGGGTCATATCTGAATCATCACCTTAACCGGCTAGCGAGCCTGATTATGGGACAACCCGATACGTGATAAGCTTGCCGGCTCACCAAGTAAGAAATCACGTCATGCCGGCTCATCCTCTTCACGATACATGGTGGCGCCGGCTTGTGCCGACGACTGGGTAATGGCGGCATGTATGCCGGCTTCTGGGACAATGTCGGCTCCTTGGTGAATATCGGCTCCGGGTCAATGGCATGCTACTGAGAATGCCGGCTCCTGTATGATGATGGCTCTGGCCGGCTTCTGGTTGCGTGCCGGCTTTGGGACGATGTCCCGCTCCTGGGAATATTGACACCTGACTGATGGTGGCTCTGGTGCATTCCGGCTTTACACCGGCTCCTGGACATTGCCGGCTCCTAGATGGCGACCGATGCCCGCCTCTTCGAAGAGCATTGGTTCTTGGACAATGCCGGCTTCTGGCAATAGTCAGCTTCCGGGACATGGTGACCTGCAGCCTTGGCCTGCCGATTGGGACATAGACTGATCTGAAGTGGGGGGACTGGCTAAAAGCTGAGAGAGATACCTGTCATCGCAAAGGTTGTGCGGGAGATCGAGGTGGTGGGAGAGGGCCTCGGGGTGGCCGTGGTTTCGATATGGAGGGAAGAGGATGTGGACAGCCACCGCCTGCTGATGAGGTGATCTACCTAGGCAGCTGGAGGCATAATGCCCTCCAGTATAGAGATGGAAGGGTTGTGGTTGATGCTGCTCTGCAGGATACGGCAACCAGCCCGTTAAAGGACAACATGGAGCTCGATGGTAAGGAGGTGTCTAATGGTGGGGCAAAGCGTGGTCTGCTGGATAAGTATAATCGCACTGAAGCCCTAGAGGGAAATATGATAAGTCCGACAGCGCTAACCATCTCTGAGAAAATTCAAAAGGAAGGTGGTGCCTTTCCACCAACTGAAGGCACTGAGAACGACAGGATTAAACGTTCAAAGAAGACTGGAGCTGACTCCTCTTCACTAGGATCGGCGGGTTCCCAAGAGGAGCCTGCCCGGTAGCAATGAGGATCCTCGTTTGGAACTGTCGTGGGTTGGGTAATACCGCGTGACAAGGATATACCAAACGGGTACCCTGTCGTGTGGGTACCTGGTGCACGTGATGACTACAGCCCAATTGTCAATAGACTGGCGAATCCCATCAAGGAAGGCCCAAGACGAAGATTGCTTTCCAAGTTAGTCATAGTCGGTTGTAGTTTCCATACTTGTAATCCTAGTCGGTTATGTACCCGAGACCTAGCCCCCCATATAAGGGCTGGGAGGGCGACCGATCAAGGACAAGCCATACCAGAACCACCAAACCCTAGCGAGATCAACGTCTCGCTGGACCCTTGTACTCACCGCATATTCGCGATCAATAACAGACAAGCAGGACGTAAGGGTGTTACCTCAGTCGAGGGCCCTGAACCTGGGTAAATCCCGCTTGTCAGCCGACGAATCTACTAACACTACGCGTTCTCTACCACATAAATCTAACCCTAGGCTATCGACTATGGGTATTGATGAGGCAACCCCTCATCAATTGGCGCCGTCTGTGGGAACAGGTAGTGTTGGATCTACGGATTCGCTGGTTTCGTCTTCAAACGGTAACTCGCCGACTACATCTGCAAACAGCCAGGCGCTGATAATCTCGACTGGCATTAAAGCATCAGGCGATCAGTCGCCAACTTCGCAAATCGCATCACTGAAAAGAATCAAACCGCACTCGCCGGAAGCACAGGAAGTTTTCGCTAATCTCGACTCAGGTTTCGATCTAACCGTTGGAGAGCACAATTTTTTCGTCAATAAGCTTGGTGTGAAGGACTTGACCGATTCGATCGCGACGGAGGCACTCAAAGATCCATCGACTACGAGCACATCACCAGAAGGCAAGGAAGATACCTCATCACAGATCGATTCGATCCCATCGCCGGCATCCCCAACCTCATCCATGTGGACTCAAGAGTTCAATAGGATCATGGCGCAAGAATTCCCGGAGGATGAGGCACAGTCTACCCATCAGGTAGGCGCAGTCGAGAAACCATCTATTATGGTCACATCGCCAGCAAGCATGGAAGCTACGTCGTCCAAGGTCAACTCGATCTCGCCGTCAAGATCTCTAGTCGTCTCCATGACAACCCAAGAGTTCAATAAACTCTTGGCGCAAGAGCTTCTAGATGATGAGGTACAGTCTGACTATCAAGTCACCACAGTCGAACACATCGTGGCACTCGACACTGCACCCGACTACAGGCAATCTGAAGACACGGATGACAGCATGTACCTCGCCAACTTCGCCGGGCCAGAGATCCAAGCGGATCACGAGTTCCTCTCCAGCAACGAAGACGATCCTGCGAAGATACTCGAAGCATACGTCAACACCGACGCCCAGATCAGCAACAACTCCGACATGAGTTTGGACGACGACTCCGAGCCCATAACCGGCATCGATAGCACATACACATATCCTCCGGTCATACCTCGGCAGGTCTACGTTGCGTTCAGCGCCGAAACCTCAGCGGCAGCAGCTAGTCGCAGACCTACAGAATTTCCTTGCACAGTCACATTACCAGATGACGCGACAACATTAACTATCACACCAGAGATAGCAGCAAAGTTGACAAAATCATAAAGGACTGCACAATGATACCAGCAGATGCAACCCCAGAGGAGTTGATGGCATACAATTATTTCAATTGGCAAGAAACGATGCGCTTAAAGGAATACAGAGCAACACTCGAAGAACGCAGAAAGCAGGCTAGCATCTCGAGTATGCGGAGAAGGCAGCTTTCCCTTAGCTCCACAGATGCGACGGAGCGCAGGCATACATCGAGATTCGCCAACATCCCAGAAGGAGAGAGATCCGGAGTCACTCGCAACTTAGAACATTCGTTCATGACCCTGGACTCCGAAGGCGTACTAGTGCCCAAAACAGCTGAAGGTGCCTTGATATCACTTGGAGCATACCTCAAGGCGACAGCACCTCCAGCAGGCGATCCAGCCGAAGAACTGCATCTTTAACAATAAAAGGCGCTCGCACTCGCGGCAAAAGGACTCCAGACGGAGAAACACAGAGAGCGCAGCAGAAGCCGCTCGCGAGATCGTCGCAGTCGAAGCCCTCGCAGGAGTGGCACACGAAAAAACTCGAGTCGTCGCCGTTCACGGAGCAGATCCAGGAGATCCGCCAGCAACGATTCGAGTGACGATCGCGATACAGGACCTTGCGGAGCACGATGCTTCACACGGCGAATCCGCGAGGCCAGGTTGCCCAAAAGGTTCAGGTTACCAACGACGCCGAAATTCAACTGCAAACAAGAGCCATCAGGCTGGCTCGAGGACTACAAGCTCGCAGTCGTGTGTCAAAGGGGGACAACTACAACAGCACTGCAGTACATACAGCTGATGCTCGAAGGCACAGCTCGCGACTGGCTCAAAGCATTACCCGAAGCATCATACGACTCCTGGGATCACTTCCGGGAGGACTTCATCAAATATTTCGATCCTCTGTGTGAGCGGCCCAAAACATTCGTGGAATTACGGGCTTGCAAGCAAAGGTCGGACGAACCACTTCGAACATACATCAGGCGATGGACTCCCATCCGCAATTCAGTTGGCACAATCTCCGAAGACAGAGCCATGGATGCCTTCACCATGGGGGTCTTCAGAGAAGACTTCAGAGAAGCACTCGGTCGCCAAAAGCCAAAATCCATGGCAGAGCTCATGAAAATAGCGACCGAGTGGGCAGACGGCGAAGATTCCATAAGGTCCAAGCGCCCACTTTCCCCGCATGACCGTGAGGATCGACGTAATAGTCGAGACCGCCACGACAGGGATGATAGAAGACGAAGACGCAAAAGCGGTTACAGCGACAACGACAAGGTAAAATTCGTAGCAGCTGGTTTCTCACAGGACAATCACGTCCAGGACGACAGACGACCAGAAGATCGCGGCGACAGTCGAAACGACAGTCGTCGCGACAGTCGAGGAGATGATCGCCGAGACAGTCGAACGGACCACCGACGAGGCAGTCGAGACCGCGATCAGCGTAGTGGTGGATACCGAAGGCAAGAGTGGCGTAAACGCACAGATACAAAACCAGAGAAAACATTTGAAGAGAAGATGGATGATTACTGCAGGCTGCACCTATTCAAGGGAGATGATGGAAGGCTAATCTCCAACCACACCATAGGGAATTGCCGAGAGTTCGAACAAATAGCGGCAGATTACATGACGAGAATCAGAAGGGCTGCACCCTCGACTGTTCCACCAGCCTACATCGCGCCACCACCAACACAGCCAGTCGCGGCATTACCACCCCCACCACCATACAACCCAGGAAGCCAAGTCGCGGGAGCCATACATCACATACCACAAGCAACGGAGGAGCAATACCCAAAGCCCCAGGGACAGATGTTCATGATTCAAAAAGGACGTCCCTCCAACAGGCAGCAAAAGATCCACACTCGACACGTTAACATGGCGGTTATGGCGCCTCCAGCCATACCAGACTTCTTGCGGGGATCCGAAACCGCAATAACCTTCAATCGAGAAGATCACCCACCATCTGTCTACCGACCAGGCCACGCTGCCCTGGTACTCGACACTCAGATTGGTGGATACGCCATGACCAAGGTCTTCATGGATGGAGGCAGCGGCATCAACATCATCTTCGCTGATACACTTCGCCGGATGAATAGGTCAGTCGAAAATTTACCCCAGTCCACAAACACTTTTCATGGTATTGTCCCAGGTAAACCTGTTCTCCCAGAAGGCACGATACAACTCGACGTCACATTCGGCGATGCAAACCACTTCAGAACCGAGTCGATTGAATTCGAAGTCGTCGACTGGAAGTCACAATACCATGCCATATTAGGGCGCCCCGCATTTGCTCGGTTCATGGCGGTGCCACACTACGCATACCTCAAGTTGAAGATGCCAGGTCCGAAAGGAGTCATCACAGTCAACGGAAACTTTCAAAGATCAGATGCCTGCGACCGCGACTTCAGCAAAATTTCCGAGACATTCGGTATGGAGCAAACCTTCGAAGAGCTCTCGCTCACCAACGACCCAACATACATGCCCGAACAAAAGAAACAGGCAGTCGACAAGGTATTCAGCGCCACAGATGGCGTAAAGAAGCACCAGGTTCACCCGACTGATCCAGCCAAGACAGTCAAGGTGTCCACAAGCCTGTCTCCTGCATAGGAAAGCGCGCTCGTCGAATTCCTCCGTTAGAACTGGGATATATTTGCATGGTGTGCAGCCGACATGCCAGGTATTCCCAGGGAATTCGCCGAGCACTCCCTCCAACTTAATCCAGGAACTAGGCCAGTCAAGCAAGCAATATGTCGTGTCTCCGGTCCCAAAAGAGAGGCTATAGAGAAGCATGTAGAAAAGTTACTCAAAGCAAACTTCATTCGAGAAATCAAAAAATCAGAGTGGGTAGCCAACCCTGTGCTAGTCGAGAAGAAGAAGACAGGAGCAACTAGGATGTGTGTCGACTTCACTGGGCTCAACAAGTGTTGCCCGAAAGATCATTTTCCACTACCACGTATCGACCAAATCGTCGACTCCACTGCGGGATGCGCACGTTTGTCCTTTCTGGATGCGTACTCGGGGTATCACCAGATACGGATGAAAGTCGAAGACGAGGAGAAGACAGCCTTCACAACTCCACTCGGAGTATATTGCTACACCACAATGCCCTTCGGGCTCAAGAACGCAGGTGCCACCTACCAGCGTATGATGCAGAATTGTTTGAAGACACAAATTGGACACAACGTCGAGGTTTATGTGCATGACATCGTCATCAAGTCAAAAGAAGAAAGCACACTACTCGCAGACTTGCGAGAGACATTCGACAATCTCAACAGGTACAACATCAAACTTAACCCAGACAAGTGTACTTTTGGTGTTCCAGCCGGAGAACTCTTGGGGTACTTGGTGTCTGCCCGGGGAATAGAAGCGAACCCAGAAAAGATACAGGCCATATTAACCACGCAAAAACCTAAAAAGCTCTACGAGGTGCAGCAGTTGACAGGTCGAATAGCAGCGCTCAGTCGCTTCATCAGTAAATTGGGTGAAAAGGCGTTGCCACTTTATCGACTGATGAAGAAGGCGGACAAGTTCGAGTGGACAGATGAAGCTGAAGCAGCCTTCATAGACCTCAAACGAATACTCACAAATCCTCCCATCCTGGCGGCACCCAAGGAGAGGGAACCATTGTACCTGTACGTTGCAGCCACAAATAGAGTAGTGAGTACGGCCTTGGTAGTCGAACGCATGGAGGAAGGAAAAGCTCAGAGCATTCAGAGGCCAGTCTACTACGTTAGCGAAGTCCTGTCCCTGTCAAAGCAAAGATACCCGCACTTTCAAAAACTGGCATACGCTGTCTTCATAACATCCAGGAAGCTATGCCACTACTTCACGGAGCACCCGATAACGGTGATCAGCAAATCGGCAATCGGAGATATACTCACCAATCCCGAGGCGACGGGGCGAGTAGCAAAATGGCTCATCGAGTTCGGGCCACTCGGGATCACATACGACCACCCGAAGGCCATCAAAGCACAAGTCCTAGCTGACTTCACAACGGAGTGGATAGAATCTCAACTGCCAGGAATCCCTGATGTGTCCAACTCATGGACAATGTACTTCGATGGGTCTAAGAAGAATGAAGGCGCGGGTGCAGGCGTCATACTCATATCACCTAAAGGCGACAAACTCAAGTACGTGTTGCAGATGGACTTCGAGCGACCATCCAACAACGAGGAAGAATACGAAGGCCTGATCCACGGCATGCGAATGGCTAAGGCACTGGGGTGCACTCGACTTATGATATACGGTGACTCAAACTTAGTCGTGCAGTAGACAATGAAAGCTTGCGATGCCATAGCTGACAATATGATCGCATATCGTGACCTCTATAGCACATTAGAAGGTGACTTCGATGGATGCGAACTACGACATGTTGGGCGAGAAAGCAATGAGGAAGCGGACATACTAGCCAACATTGGCTCGACTAAAGCACAAGTCCCACCAGGCGTCTTCCTGGAGCGAATCCAGCACAGGTCCATTAAAAAGCAGCGGCCCCCATCGACCTCGACTGCCACATCCAAAGGCAAAGCGCCCAGCTCAGAGGATCCGCCAGTCGAAGTACTACTATGCCAGGGCGATCAGGTAATACCAGCATGGACTCAACCCTTCCTAGCATACATGCTCCGCGACGAACTACCAGACGATGCAGCAGAGGCTCGACGAGTCACTCGACGCTCCAAAGCGTACACCATCATCAACGGTGAACTCTACAAACGAAGCATCTCAGGTATGTTCCAAAGGTGTGTGGAAATCGGGGATGGCAAAACCATACTTCGCGATATTCATGCAGGAACCTGTGGGCATCACGCCGGCAGTCGATCACTCATAGCCAAAGCCTTCCGAGCAGGGTTTTACTGGCCTACAACACTTAAGGACGCAGAAGACATTGTCAAAAGGTGCATCGGGTGCCAGAAATTCGCCACCAAGCCTCACGCACCCGCATCAGCACTCAAAACCATACCATTGGCATGGCCTTTCGCCCAATGGGGGCTTGACATGGTTGGACCACTCAAAAAGTCATCGCCTGGAGGACATACTCACCTGCTGGTGGCAGTGGACAAATTCACGAAGTGGATAGAAGTAGTCCCAATCACAAGCTCGACTGCCGCTACAGCAGTCAATTTCATAAAATCTATCGTCTATCGCTTTGGCGCCCCAAACAGCATCATCACGGACAACGGCACAAACCTCACAGCGGAGGAGTTTCGTTCCTTCTGCAAAGAGTGGAACATTGCGCTCAATTACGCATCGGTGGCGCACCCGCAGTCCAATGGACAAGTTGAAAAAGCCAATGGTCTCGTCTGCACGGGCATTAAGAAAAGACTACTGATACCACCCAAAAGGGCCGCAGGTGCTTGGGTCGACGATCTCCCGGCAGTACTATGGAGTTTGCGCACAACCCCAAACGTCTCCACCCAGTTTACTCCGTTTTTTATGGTCTACGGCGCAGAGGCAGTACTACCACCAGAAGTGAAATTCAGCGCACCAAGAGTCGAGGTGTACGACGAAGAAGACGCGAACGAGTCACTCGAATACTCGGTGGATCTACTCGAGGAATCGCGCAATACGGCCCTCGCTCGCACAGCTGTTTATCAGCAGGATCTCCGTAACTACCACAGTCGACGACTCCGCCCCAGAACATTCATGGTAGGCGACTTGGTACTCCAGATGAAGCAGAAGAAGGTGCACAAGCTCGCATCACCATGGGAAGGCCCTTTCGTTATCACGGAGGTCATCGACGGTGGTGCCTATCGACTTAAGCACGCCCAGACGGGAGAATTATCAAATAACCCATGGAACGTGGCGCACCTGCGTCGCTTCTATGCCTAGGTGTCATAGTCGATCAATGTAACAGAACACAAATGTCGAAAAGGCCAGCAGGTTTCAGACACGCTCTTTTCCTTACCAGGGTACCTAAGGGGACTGGAAGGTTTTTAATGAGGCGGCTTGCTGGCCAATATCTGGAATAAAGAAAGATGTTCTTTTCGCATAATTTACTATCATAAGTCAAATCACTCCCAACCCGAAACACTCGAAGACTCGGGGGCTGGGTCCTTGTCATAAACAGCAAAACTCAGCCACACTCGAAAACTCGGGGGCTGGGTACGTGTCATGAACACTCAGCTGCACCCGAAGGCTCGGGGGCTGGATACATACATGCTTACATAAGCATCTTACTATTCACACCCCACTCGAGGGACTCGGGGGCTGGATAATTACACAAGTTACACAGGTTCATCCTTTACAGGCAAGCTAGAGTCAATAAGCTGGTCGTGCAAACGATCCACAAGCATTTTCGCTGAAGCCGCAGTCCCGTCCAAAAACTTCTGCTCCAGACGCGAGCCAGCTGCAGGTGAAGAAAAACGCATAGTAGGATGTTGGCTGCGAATATATCCCATGGCGGCATTGGCTCCAAGAACAACTCTTCGAGTCAAGGCCTCCCGGATGGGAGTTGCAGATTGGAAAAGATCAACCAATGCATGAATTCCTTGCGGCTGCGGCCCCTCGGGAAACAAGAAGTGGTTGACACGCATAAATGCCGTCCGGCAACGCTCGAGTAGGATCGCGCCAAGGAACACTCGATCCTTCAGGGTAGCGAGTTCGCGGGCACGGTACCTGTCTGCCCAAAAATGCTGATGGCCGGAGATTGGGTTATCAGTTGCGTTGTCCAAGCGCTCGTTGACCCGTTCCCCCTCTTCTTTGAAGTTATGGACGAAAATTGCAGACGAGCAACTATCAACAGAAGATAAAGAAGACATAAGAAGATCACAAAGGCGATCGCCTGATACATACCTTCGAGCTGCCTGTTCGAGTGCTCGACTTCACCAAGCACATATTCTTCACGCTGGGTGGCAAGAGCTGGTTTCGCCTTAAGAATTTTCAACTCCGTTTGAGTGGCTTTTAGCTCCTGCTCTAAATTGGCCACTCGCTTCTTCGCATAAGCCAAAACCTTGGCATTATTTTTTGCTTCGGCGGTTGCTCGAGTGTCCGCACACGGCTGAGAAGCCTCAGTCGGATTGGTATCGACTGGCTGACAAACGCATAATCATATATTTCAGATGAAGGCACAAATCAAGGCAAGACAACAGAAGACAAATACATAAAGAGAGGTGCATCATGGGGTTCATATCATAAACAAAGCAAGTAGCAAAAACGCCCATGTTGGGTGCCTAGTCCTCATTACATAAGCTCAAAATACAAAGTCTAAACACGGGACACCGACTCGGACCTAGCCCTACGCGACTTGGACATAGCAGCAACAGCAGCAGATCTGCGCTCCATGGTGTCGATACAGATACGCGATAGTCGTGTGGCGGCTTCGGTCACACCCTTCAACGACAAAGGCTGCCCATCTGACCTTTTCGGGAATTCAGACAGGACAGCCTCATACTCGGCAGTAACGCCGCTACCAAGGAGGAGCTTGAGGGTAGACTCCGAACCGCGTACCGTCAAGTCGCGTGCGAACGCAGCCAAAGTCGATGAACCGGGACCCAGCACGTCTGCGAAACCTCGCGCGGTGGCACGAATTTCACTCGACGGAAGCACCTCCTTGAAGACGGCGCCAAGGGTTCGAGTGGACGTATCCAGGGAACTCTTGGCGTGTTGGATGGCGACGCTCAGCTTCTCAATGGCGCGGTCAAGTGACAGGTCGTCACTCGCCGTAACCTCGGAGGCAGATGAGGCGGCAGATCCTTCACAATTTCAAAAAAGGAGAACGACTGGAAAGTCAGCACAAGGACCAGCAAAGAAAGGCGCAAAGCAAAAACAAAGCCTACTAACCTTCCATCACACGTGCAAGATCTGACACTTGATTCGCGTACTCCTGCTCGCGAGAGGCGGCTGAGCTCAGAGCATCGTCAAGATCTTTCTTCGCACGTGACTGCTGGTCGACGAATTGTCCTTCCAGATCCCTCAGTCGCTGCTCCAGCTCAGTCGCTCGCTTCTCGACGATGCCCTTATCACCTGGGACGGTTAATTCCCAACTCAGCTGCAGAACATCAAAAGCAAAAAAGCGAAGCATCTCAAGAAGTAAATCAGAAAAGCTTACGGCTCAATTCGTCGAGGCGGGAGCAAAGAATGACCCGTTCCTCCTCCGATTGCACAAAAGCCTTGCCAGCCGCGACAAGGCCACGGACGACAGGCTGCAAAAGATATGCAACAGATATTAGCAAGGCGGTTGATTCAGAGCAAGACATAAAACGCGAAAATACTTACATGGTCAGTCCATGAAGGAGTTGCAGAAGTGGAAGGGTTCGCAGTCGAAGCAGCAGCAGGTGGCGTCATACCCGTAGTAGTCGTTTCAACCACCAAAGTGGTTTTAGCGACATCTAAGTCAGCACGGGGGGAGGCCACAGTCGCCTCCTCCACAATGGGAGGAGACGGCACCCGATCGTCACTAGCGCTGCTGAAACAGTATCAACAGGCATAAGGCAAAGTAAAAAAGCAAGCAAAAACAGCAAAAATGCCTCATAAATACGCACCTGTGTTCGCCCTCATCTGACTCCGGCTCAGCATCAAGGCATGGGCATCCGAAACTCATACGCCCAGACGAGTGTGGCGGTGAGCGCCGAGCCAGAGGGGAGGCATCCTTCGCAGGCGAGGAGTTGCCGGAGTCCTCCAGATCCCTTCGCCCTGCACTCCCCGAGTGGGAACTCGAAGCCTCTTGGCGAGGCACACGACGGTGCTTGGTGGCAGGCTCAGTCGCAGGGTTGCCACCCTTACGGACTTGGTTCACCTCCTCGGCTTCTGTTTCCTCTGTGGCAGAGGTGTTGGCCGAAGGCGGGGTGGTGACGGTTTTCTTCCCCTCATCTAGCAGAGCTGCCTCCTCGGCAGGACCAGACTCGGGGAGGGGAGGAAGAGATGCAGCAGTTGAATGACCCTGATCGCAAACAAAAAATGACACTCAAAAGGTATTTACACCAGAAACAAAGGACGGCAAAAACAACAGAGTCCAGAATATTTACCTTAGGGAGGGCGTTCTCCAGACCAAAAGGAGCGACCGAGAAGTTGAAGTCGATGACTTCGTCAGCCTCGATGCTGGTGATGTACTTCACATGAGCGTCCAGCTCATTGGGCGACAGCTCCACATCGCTCATCCTGGTAGCATCGAGCGGGCCTTCATATCGCCACATCGGGTGGGAGCGCTGCTGCAGAGGCCACACTCGACGCTTGATGAAGGTGCTCATCAACTGGACACCAGTAACGGTGCTCAGCAGCTTGCTAATTTTGTCCATAAGGGGAGCAGCCTCCTCCATCTCCTCAGTCGAGAGGGAGTGCTCCCACGCTTTCGTCTTCAGTGGGGTCGTCCCAATCGAGAATGCCGGGCGTACGTCCTGGTCGACTGGGACGTAGAACCACTTGTTCCTCCATCCTTGGGCAGAGTCGACTGCCTTGAGGTTGAAGTAATGGCAGTCGCTGCGAACTTGGATGCCAACCCCACCAAGTGGGCACACACGCCCGTCGCGGCACATATGGCGCACCCGGAAGATGGACTTCCAGAGCGCCCATCTAGGGGATACCCCCAAGAAACACTCGCACAAAACCATAAAGCAGGCAATGTGCAAGATGCTATTGGGGGTGAGATCATGGATCTGCACCCCATATGCATATAGAAGCCCGCGCACAAAATCGTGCAGCGGGAGAGCAAAGCCGCGAGGCAGAAACTCAGCAAAGCAAACACGCTCGCCGGCGCGGGGCTCAGGAAGTACCTCCTTATTGGAGGGCGCGCGGGCAGCGAGCTTGTCGGCCGGCGGGAGCAGGCCCGTCTGGCGGAACGCCGCCAGCTTCTTCTCGGTGACTGCGGACTTCACCCAGTCACCAGAGATCTTCTTCAAGTCGGCGGCGGGATTCCCCGCGGAGGCCGCGGCCGTCGCGGCACCCTTCCTCTTCTTGCTGACATTGGCGGAGGAAGAGGGGATGGCGGTGCTCGTGTTCTTCTTCGGAGCCATGGCGAACAGTGGGAGCGAGAGCAAGGACAAAGGAAGCACGCGCGCAAGGAACAAGAGGAACAGGAGGCAGAGGAGGCAAATGGCGGGGTAAAATAACCTACGGCGGTGAGGTCTATATTTACCACGGCGGAAGAAATGATCTCGGCCGTTCGTGCATAATCGCCAAGCCACGTGGCGCTCTCGGAGGGTAACCGTCGCATGCCACGACACCCATTACGCACGAAAAACGGGGAAATCATGATCACGCCTGCGGAAATTTCGCCACGTCTAGTCAAAACAGAACTGAACCGGCGTCCACCGCGGTCAAACAAGCGGACCCACAATGACACGTCCTGTCAAAGGTCTGCGCGCACACCACGGCGGTCATGCATGACATCACCCAGCTGGCAAAGTAGTGGAATACAAAAGTGATAGTCGATCAACTAATCGACTGAACCAATGACATGCAATCCTGGAAAAGTCTCTCGACTAATCATAAAGCAAACGCAGCAAGTATGGTCAAGTATACTCCCATCGGGAGCGGATGAAAATGTCTTCGATTGGCATTTTTTATGTTCATTAATTTGAGATTATCCTTCATTACGAGTAATAAAGCACAATCTCGGGGGCTACTCCCATCGAGAGCGCTGCCGCGCACCCGATAGATTCAAAAAGCAAAAAAGGCAGTTGATTAAAGAGACTCGCCTTAGTCAAAAGCAAAAAGGCATAAACTCAAAGAAATTCCCGAGTTACGTCAGTCGATGACGCTTCGGATGCTGCATGCATAAAATGCAAAGGTAAGACCCGCCGATCAGTCGAGCTGGGCTGAGGACCACTCCGGCAGTGCTAAGTTCTTAATTCTTTTTCCGTGTCAACAGATGTGATGAAAATCCTGGCGGACGCGCTGGGTAGCAAAGTTAAGACTGCAGAACGATTCAGTAAGACCTCAACGGCCTGAGTCGAGTCTGTCCAGTATGTTCCAGGTTCGAGCCCGGGGACTCGAACTTGATTGAATACTAGTAAGGTTTTGCCCAAATGTGCAGTTAACTGGTCTCGACTTATCGAGTAAATCCAGGCCTACTAAGTCAATAATCCTTTGTCAAAAGCATAAAGTCATAGTCGAAAGACAATATGAAACATACGATACCAAACACAAACATGTGACGTGCATTGTCGAGTGAGTCCATGCCTGATTCTCCGAGTCAGCCAAACACTCGGGGGCTAATGACAAGGATATACCAAACGGGTACCCTGTCGTGTGGGTACCTGGTGCACGTGATGACTACCGCCCAATTGTCAATAGACTGGCGAATCCCATCAAGGAAGGCCCAAGACGAAGATTGCTTTCCAAGTTAGTCATAGTCGGTTGTAGTTTCCATACTTGTAATCCTAGTCGGTTATGTACCCGAGACCTAGCCCCCCATATAAGGGCTGGGAGGGCGACCGATCAAGGACAAGCCATACCAGAACCACCAAACCCTAGCGAGATCAACGTCTCGCTGGACCCTTGTACTCACCGCATATTCGCGATCAATAACAGACAAGCAGGACGTAAGGGTGTTACCTCAGTCGAGGGCCCTGAACCTGGGTAAATCCCGCTTGTCAGCCGACGAATCTACTAACACTACGCGTTCTCTACCACATAAATCTAACCCTAGGCTATCGACTATGGGTATTGATGAGGCAACCCCTCGTCACCGCGGCAGTCCTAGCGCTTCTTGATGTCTTGAGGCGAAATTACCCCGATGTGGTGTTCTTGTCGGAGACCCATTTGGACCGCTATCCGGTAGTGTTTACGTAGGAGGATGAAAATGGATTTCAGTATTATTCAACCAAGTGATGGAAGACGTGGTGGGATTCTTCTGATGTGGAAGCAGGACATAAAGACTCATCAAATCTTTGCTTGTCCAAACTATATTGATGTTAAGTTTGATGAAGGGAATGATAAAGTGTGTAGATTTGCTGGCATGTACGGTGAATTTAAATGGGCTGAGAAGTATAAAACTTGGGATAGGATGATGAGGATACATCAGCAAAATACATTGCCTTGGCTCGTGATGGGTGACTTGAATGAAATTCTGTACTGCCACGAAAAGGAGGGGGGAAGGATTAGACCTGAAAGGTACAGGAAGGTCTTTCATGATGCTTGCAGCCTAGAGGATATTGGCTTTGTTGGAGATCCCTTTACATGGCATAGAGGGGCGATCAGGGAAAGACTGGACAGAGGCCGCGAAAATAATGAGTGGAGTATGTTGCACCCGGGTGCGGCAATCATTCATCTTGAGTATAATCATTCCGATCACCGCCCCCTTCTATTGGATACTGAGTTCTATTCTGTTCCACAAGGTCATGGAGGGCCGAAGCAATTAAACTTTGAGGCGAGATGGCTTAAAGAGGATGGTTTTCAGGAAGTTGTCCAGGAACAGTGGACGGCAGCGACTAATCACTCTCCGATCGACGTACTCACGCGTCTGCGGGCCATGCATGCTGGGCTTCATGCATGGGATGCCCGAGTTCTGAAAAGGCCCAAGAAGCAGCTTCGGCAAGCCCAGAGAGAATTGGACAATCTTATGCGAGGACCAATAGCAAATATTTCTGAAGATAGGAAAAATGAGCTGGCTAAGCAAATTGAAAAGTTGCTAGAACAAGAAGAGATCAAGTGGAGTCAGCGGGCTAGAGCTGATTGGCTGCGTGAGGGGGACAAAAATACTAAATTTTTCCATTGTTTTGCAAGCCAAAGGAGAAAATAGAATCTGATTAAACAGTTAAAGGACCCAGCGGGTCAGGTTGTGGAAGGTACAGACGCCTTAGAACCAATAATTGTCCAATATTTTCCTAACCTATTCTCTTCTGATGATACAATTCTTGACCCGGGTTTCGTTGAAAAGATTGTCCCGAAGGTGACAGAAGAGATGAATGCTAAGTTGATTGCCCCCTTTTCTGCGGAGGATGTTTAAAAAGCTGCATTCAGTATAGGTGATCTGAAAGCCCCTGGACCGGACGGGCTTCATGCCATATTCTAGAAGTAGTTCTGGCATCTCGTCGGCGATGATATTACAACGGCTGTCATCCAGGCGATTAATGGTAGGGTAATTCCGCCTGGCTGGAATGAAACTATTATTGTGCTTATTCCAAAAATTGACAACCCGGAGGAGGTATCACAATTTCGGCCCATATCCCTTTGCAACGTTGTTTACAAAATTATCTCCAAGCTTATGGCGGCAAGGCTGAAGGTGATTCTGCCGGATATTATTTCTCCCACTCAGAGTGCTTTTGTGCCTGGGAGACTGATTACTGATAATGTGTTGGTGGCGTATGAATGTGTTCATACTATAAAAAACAAAAGGAAGGGCAAGTCTGGTCTTTGTGCGGTTAAATTGGATATGCATAAAGCTTATGACAGAGTTGAGTGGAATTTTCTGCAAAACATGATGACAAGACTCGGTTTCGACCCTAGATGGATTGAGTTGGTTATGGCTTGTGTTACTTCTGTCTCTTACTCGGTTAGGTTCAATTCACATATGACTGAGGAGTTCATTCCAACAAGAGGCATTCGGCAAGAGGACCCTATTTCCCCTTATTTGTTTCTGTTATGTGCGGAGGGTTTATCAAGTCTTTTGGCGCACACGGAGGAGATTGGTGGTATTGAAGGGGTCAAGGTGTGCAGAAATGCACCATCAGTTTCACACCTTTTATTTGCTGATGATTCTTTGATTCTCTTAAAAGCAGACATGAACAATGCAATCTCGTTGCGACAAGTTCTTGATACTTACTGTGCAAATTCAGGACAATTGGTGAGTTTGGCTAAATCTAGTATATTCTTTAGCCCGAATACCCATGTTGATGTGAAGGTGGCAATGTGCAATACTCTGAATATTGATACTGAGGCTCTCTCGGATAAGTACCTTGGTTTGCCGGCTATTGTTGGTGCGGATAGGAGTGACTGTTTTTTGCATTTTGTGGAGAGAGTGTTACAGAGGATTAAAGGTTGGAAGGAGAAGTTTCTATCAATTGGCGGCAAGGAAATTCTTATTAATTTATAAAGCTATCATTCAAGCTATTCCGGTTTATGCTATGTCTGTCTTTCTTCTCCCCAAGAACATATGTAAAAAAATTACTGATATTATTTCACAATTCTGGTGGGGTGATGATGATCAAGGGAAAAAATGCATTGGTATGCCTGGTGGAAGTTGTGTTTTCCGAAGAAGGATGGAGGTATGGGGTTTCGTGATTTACACTCTTTCAATTTAGCCATGCTAGGTAAACAGGTGTGGAGGCTAATTGATGATCCAACCTCATTATGTGCCAAAGTATTATCTGCTAAATATTATCCTGGTGGAGATATATTACAGGCGGGGCCAAAGGCAGGTTCTTCCTTTACCTGGCAAAGCATTGTTGCGGGTATTCAAACGTTCAAAAGAGGCTGTATTTGGAGAGTTGGTACTGGTGTTTCTATTGACATCTGGAAAGATCCCTGGATTGCTTGTGGTCCGAATAGGAGAGTAATAACACCAAGAGATGGATGCTTATTAACAAAAGTTGCCGAGTTGATTGACCCTACCACCGGATATTGGGATCAACAGTTGGTTACAAATATTTTCCATCCTATTGATGCAAGTCGGATTATGCAGATTCCGTTAAATCCTGATGGTTTTGATGATTTCCTAGCTTGGAACGGCACCAGAACGGGTAAGTTTACAGTTCGGTCGGCCTACCACATCGAGTGGAGGCATCAGATCAAAGGGGTTACGTGCAGATCTCTTATTAGTGCTACCCCGCTGGATAACCCAATTTGGAAAATCCTGTGGAACTTGAAGGTGTCGGCTAAGGTTAAGATTTTCTGTTGGCGCATTCTTCATGGTATTGTACCTCTAAAAGCGATACTGACTGGGAGACATATTGGGACGGATGATCAGTGCCCGGTATGTAAATCTGATAGGGAAGATGTCATGCACATGTTGTTTAATTGTCAGGGGTGGCAATGATCTGGAGAGGTCTAGATATGGAGGGTTTGATTAATAATGCCAGGATCCCTGGGAGGTCGGGTGTGCATGTGTTTGAGTCTCTTATCAAACTACACACAGCCACAGTTCCAGGTTTCTCTTCCATTCATGTTAATAACCTAATCGCTATGGCTGCTTGGTATATATTGTGGCTCAGAAGAAGACAGTCACATGGTGAGCAAGTACCTCCCATCCATAACTGTGTTACATCAATCCGGGCCATAACAGCGAATGTGGCACGGTCGCACACTCCACCCAATTCCCAATATAAGGTAACATGGACTAAACCTGGTGGTGACACAGTGAAGCTCAACGTCGACGCAACGTTCTCGGCGGAGGAAGAGGCCGGTGCAGTTGGTGCGGTCCTTAGAAATAGTCAGGGGACATTTATCGCCGCATCTTCCGCTTTCTTACCGCATGTGCCATCAGTACACATGAAGGAGGCGCTGGCCATGCGGCACGGTCTAACCCTTGCGAATGACCTAGGGTTTCTCTCCATAGAAGCGGAATCGGATTCCCTGGAAGTGGTTCAATTGTGTGCTGGGGAAAATAGAATTTGGAGTGATGCAACGGCAGTATATGCTGATATTTTTGCGAAGGCTGGTGCAATTGGGAAAGTCACATTTCAACATTGCGGGAGAGAAGCCAACTCAGTAGCTCATTCTATAGCTAGGAAGGTTTCAGACGTACTCTTTCCCTTTCAGGGTACCTACGGGGACTAAAAGGGTTTTGATGAGGCGGCCTCCGACCTAATATATGGTGGTTTAAAATTCAAAAAAAAACCCCGCGTATGAAAGAGAATGAGGTCCAAGATGAATAAGGTGATATGAAGACCAGCTAGCAATGGACATCAGCGAAGCAGGGCCTATTGTCGTCTATCACGGCCAAGCAACGATCAAGTAAACAAATTAATTAGCTTACATTACATGCAACACATCCTACACGGCTACACATGGAGTTAGATAACAACCATCCATACATACACAATTACAGACATGTACAGTTAAGATTAAAAGAACGGTTAGAATTGCTGGGTCCTACGGAATTTTCCCTTCGTCTGCAATGCCTCAGTTTTCTCAGTAAAAGCACACTGTATTCCCTTCCTACATTTCTTTGTGCTTTATGCATTGATATATATATCTGTAAGTTCTATTTTTGCCGCAGAACCACCGCCGCTCAGCAGCCTACATGACAGTGAGAAGGCATGTCAAGTTAGGGAAGGCAGAATTTAGCAAGATACTACATTCTTAGTGGTTACAACGTGAACTGTAGCATTAAGCTTTTATCAATGCATCTTTTCTGCCAGTATTTTGTGAATACAGTTAGCAAGATAAGTTTGAGTGGTCAACAATGAAGATAGATGTTTTCGTAAAGAGCAGGAATTGATCAACTAACTGAAAGATTGTGCAATGTACATGAGCTACAGTTACTCATTTACAGAATAAATGTCCACTTCTATAGTTTGATTGTTCATTCTGGAGCTACATTTACATGTACAGTTAGATGAGTGAAGAGCAGAAAAGTGTCTGGGTAAGATGGACCAGTGACATCGACGCCGACGACTACCGCTCACAAGACCGTAAGCAGCCTGGCCGCGACTACCGCTCGTCGACGCTCGTGACCCGTTGCATGGACTCGTCTCTCACAAACGCAGCCTGTGAGCTTCTGCTGGCCGCGTCCTCCTCGCCGGCGCCGGCTTCCTGTCTCTGCCTCACCGTGGCCTGCGCCGTGGCCACCGCCTTCTCCACCCTGGCCGCGGCCTGCTTCATGTCTGGCCGCTTCTCGAGCTCCGCCTGGATGCACTCCACCGCGACCTCCATCAGCCGCTTCATGTCCGGCAGTGCGAACTTGCACGCCGTGACGATGGCCGGGTCAAATAGGTCTTGCTCGTAGCCATCGGCGAGCGCCGTGGTCGCCCACATGACGAGGTCCGTGCCGCCCTTGGCGTTGTGGAGGTACTGGGACGGGAACTTGCCCGTGAGGAGCTCGAGGAGGACGATGCCGAGGCAGTACACGTCGGCCTTGGCGGTCATGGGGTGCCCCGCCACGCATTCCGGCGCGCGGCGCGCGAACATGGATGTCGTCGTCGTGGACGACTCCTGCGTGTAGTTGACGAGGCCCGAGTATCCGAAGTCCATCAACAGGGGCTCGAAATCCGGCGCCAATAGGACGTTGGCAGACTTGAGGTTCCCGTGCGGCGCCTCGTGTCCGGTGAGCTCTGCGTGGAGGAAGGCGGCCCCGCGCGCGATCCCGGCGGCCACCTTGAGGCGCATCGGCCAGTCGAGCGCCGCGTAGTCCATGCCCCGGTCGCCGTGGAGCACGTAGAGGAGGCTGCCCTTGGGGATGTACTCGTAGACCAGCAGCTTCTCGTCCCTGCGGTAGTGGTACGCCAGCGGGGGGAGCAGATTGGCGTGGCGCATGGCGCCGAAGCGCCTCATCTCGGCCTCGAAGGCGTCCCTGGTGCCCCGGTTCATGTCGCGCGCGCGCTTCACCACCACGGCCACGCCGCTCGCCATTACCGCCTTGTACGATGACCCGAGCCCGCCTCCGCCTCCGCCGCCGGCCCCGATCACCTGCGCTGCGGCCTTCATCAGGTCCGTCAGCCCGAACACGCCCTTGCAGTCGTTCACGATGACAAGGTCGCCGCCACCGCCGGTGCTCCCGTCGTCCGCCTTCGCCGCTGATGACGACCGACGATGCCGCCCGCCCAGAGACGACCCCGATCTCCTTCCCAGCCACGACGTACTCCGTCTCTGCGTCGACGACGATCCCTGCTTCACCATGTACACTGGCGGCGTGTCCTCCGTGTCGCCCTTGTTGCCGGGGTCGTACTCGCCGCCGCCGCAGCACGCGCACAGGGCGACGGCCAACACGACGCACGAGACGAGCACCGCGACGATCCCCATGGTTACTCCGTGGATGGACGACGTCTCGGGCAGCGGCGTGATCTCTGGGCGCTTGCACGGCTGGCCGGTGGTCGGCGCGTAGCAGAGGTACTGGTTCCTGCGGAACGCGCCGGCGTCAAACCGCCGGAACGCCTCCGGGACGACGCCGTCGAGATCGTTGTCGGAGACATCGAACGACTTGAGCGCGGGCGGCGGCGCGGGAGGGAGCTCCCCGGAGAAGGCGTTACGCTCGAGGTGGAGCTCGATGAGAGCCTCGGCCTGGACGATGGACGCCGGGATGGGGCCGGAGAGCTCGTTGCCGTCGAGCCAGAGCTTCTTGAGGTGGCTGAGGTTGGGGAAGAACTGGTCGTGGATGGGGCCGGAGAACTTGTTGTCGGAGAGGTACATAGACTTGAGCGCGGTGAGGCGATGGAAGCTGGGGAGCGGGCCGATGAAGTTGTTGCTGGCGAAGGAGACGGAGCGGAGGTCGGGGAAGCTGGAGAGCGCGTCGACGTCGATGGTGCCGCCGAGCTGGAGCCCGCTGAGGCGGAGCCCCGTGACCTTGCCGCGGCTGCACACCACGCCGTGCCACTCGTGCGACCCGGGCGCGCAGGGGGACTTGCCGCCGTCGTTGTCGGTGATGAGCCATGAGGAGACCGAGGAGGAGTTGGAGAAGGACTTCTTGAGGTGGATCAGCGCCTCCGCCTCGGTCATACCATCGCCGGCGGCCGCCAACGGGAGGATCACCGCGACGAGAAGGAGGAGGAGGTGATCGGAAGAAGGGCCCATGGTAGCGGGGAGGCCGGCGTGTGGGACGCGCGTGCCTGAGGCTGGGGAGGATGGTTCCCGGGGTAATTTTGGTTTCTGAGGCTTCTTCGCCGGGAATAGCAGGGTGGCCGACAATGGCGCGTACGTGAGGCAGGGATTTCACTAGCTCAAATACAGGAGAGACCGTTGCACGTTTGTAAACCCGGTTCAATTACCGCTGCGGCTGCTGCTAGGTGCGAGAGGATTGTGGCTAACACCCAACGTACCATACGGGTTTAAACACAACAATTGCGGAGTGACCTCTATCGAAATGAGAATCAAGTTACTTTATAGGTGACATCATCGATCGAATTTCAGTTTCAATCATGAGTCATGACTAACACGAATTACAAAGTAAATGCAAACAAACTCCAACACATTTTTTTGCTTGAAAACCCCACTCCAAAATTCTAACTCTGACTTGATTTGGAATTAATGTTATTATGTGTACAAAATAATATATTAATATCCAAACATACACACTCTATTTTTCAATAGTACGTAAATTTATATTGTACAAACTAAACAAAACATGCAATTCCATGGTTTACTATATTCAAACAAGGATTGGAATTGTGTGCTACCTTTTGACTCCAATCGTAAATTTATTCCTTTCCATCTTAGAAATGAAATTGCCAGTCCAATTCAATTCCAAACGACCTTTCCTACATCCAAAAACAGCATTAGATTTCCTTTAGTTCGCTTTTCATTCATTTTAGGCTTGCTCAGTAGATGTCGTGAAAGTGTTTGACCATAGTTGTAAGAAGATGAGCATTTTGAAGACTAGGTCAGTTGGGCATTTTATATTTGTAGATTTAATCTTCGATTTATTACGGAAAAGTCACAACACATAACATTGAGCTATAAAGAAGAGTATCCAAAATTATACATGACGGTTGTTGCACATACTCCCAAGGATGGTGAAAATTTTGCACAAAATTTGTTGGGCACCAGCTACAACTTAAAAGCTGACGTACCACTCTAGCAAAATTTAGTTAGCGAACAGGTAAGTACCTCGAATGGCTTTCGCTGCCCCCACAAAGAGAGCAAGCCCCTCAGGGGGCTAGGGCGAAGAGCCAATTGTTGGCTAGGGGAGAAGGGTTGGGGATGATTAAACTCAATGGGTGAAATTGAGAGATAGCATCCGCGCATTAGACAATAGGGATGACCCCATCTAGAAACATCAATGGCTTAGGTCAAACTTTTTCCATATTTTCTCAGTCCGATATTATTTGATTGCCTCCTTCCTCTTAAGTTTGTTCTGTGGGCTTATCGTAAGCCTGACAAGATTTTGAGTCACACTTAGAACCGATTTGTCGGCATTGGATTCTAGCAAAGCGCCTCGCCTCCCAGTACCAATAAGCAGCCTTAGTGTGACGGTCTATCAAAGTCCCTTTCCTTCATGGTATTGTGGATAAGCTATAGGCGACCATTCGTTCTTATGTAGGGTAACTCTGTTCTTGTTCTGTAATATGTAACTTAACTCGGCAAACACTTTAGTCAGATCTACTCATTAACACTTAACCGGGTTGTAGGTGGTCATGCTTGCAGGTCATCTCGCAATCATATTATATCTCTCCAAGAAGGAGGGGCAAATTTTTTCTTGGTGAACCACTTCGCGTTGCTTGGTTCACATACGGTTCAAGCACCACCTTTAGAGCATCTCCAACAGACGCGCTATTTTAGCGTTCGCGTTTTAGCTTTTGTAGCGCCGTTTTAGCGTTTGCGGCGCGCTAAATATTTTTGCTTCACGGGACGCGCTATGTTGGCGCGCGGTAAAACATCGCTTCAGTGGACGCTGTATTTTACAGCGCGCGCTAGCGCCACAAACAGAATTTGCACATCTATCTCCAAAATAGAAGATCAAACACATACAAATAAAATCATCCATAAATTGTTCAATTATTATTACAACACAAATAACAGCAACAATGAATAGTCCAAATGAATAAACAAATGTCAACAATACAACAAATGCAACTTGATCATTGTTGCCCATTCCAATTCCACCACTCCTCGATGAGTTCATGTTGAAGTTGATCAATGACTTCGGGTTGCCGAATGGCATGGTATGAGCAATAAAATGGGCTAGTCTTTCTTCTTTCCTACGCACTTGGACGGGAACTCCCATCAAGTCATAGATAGAGTAGTCCAATTCTTGGCCACGCTCGTTTTCGATGATCATGTTATGCATGATGACACAAGCGGTCATGATATACCAAAGAATATTTTGATCCCAAAATCTAGCCGGTCCTCTAACAATAGCAAATTGGGCTTGTAAAATCCCAAATGCCCTCTCCACATCTTTCCTAGCCGTTGCTTGTTGATGCATGTAAAATGCATACATGAATTTTGCATTATATTACTCATATTTCATTCATATTTGCATCATATAAGGGTTATATCAATGTTTTATAATGTTTTGGGGAATATTTCATTGTTTCCCTATTTATTTCGAATTAACCCTGCACTGTCAGAAAACCCCTTTTTCTATATTTTGATGTTTCCGGGACCCAAACGACGTCCAAATGACCTGAAACTTCGCGAACATCAGTTTTTGGAAGGAAGAAGGAGTAGGAGCCAAGGAAGCGCACGAGAGGAGGCCTGAGGCCCAAAAGGGGGTAGGCCATGCGGCCAGATTCCTTGGCCGCATGGGGCCCACCTTCTGGAGCCTCGTGGCTCCGATGTCGTCGATCTTCGTCTCCACGCCTCCGTCTTGACCTAAAAACGCCTATAAAAATACTCCCCCGAGCCCTTTGGGAGGGGAGCGCCGCAGAAACACAGAAACCACGAAACAGAGACCTGGAGTTGCAGATTGGAGGGGGAAAACTCCGGCGGGGCGCTGCCGGTGTGGTCTCCACCTTCTCCAACGACTTCTCCACCGTCTCCATGATGAAGAGGGAGTTGTCCACCCCTGGACTATGGGTTTGTGGAAGTAACTTATGTATCTCTCCTCTCTCTTGAGCTTCACTAATTAGTGCCATATGAGCTGCTGAGCATGATTATGGTCATATATGTAATACCTTTGTGGTGGATCTCTTAAGTTGATATATGTTATGGTGATTGCAATTGTTATGTCTTTGTTATGAAAGTAGATGCATATTACGTACCCCGTTCTTGTTTATGTGTTCTGATCCAACATATTTATGAGGGCGTGTGAGGAGGAATGTCTGCATTAGTAGGAGTAACGGGGGGTGGTGAGTGCGGTAAGTTGACAGCAATACCGTGATCCACTTCGGTGTTTACCTTACTTTGTTGCCTCACTAGGGATAAAAAGGAATACCATGCTACCGGGGATATGGGTGACCTTGCCATTTTCTCCATGACTAGATCTAGCATGTTCTTATTCTAACTTCAAGTCATTGAACTTAAAGCTATAGTCTGTTTATCTTAATTACTGAGGTGTTATGATTTAGTTCGCATCTTGGTAGAGTATAAGAGATGTTAATAACCAAAAGACCTCTATGTTTGGATGTGATGCCAATATTATTAATAACTTGTCTTGTTGCAATCTCATATGTCAATTCCTATGTTCCATTATCTACCACTATATAAAAGAGAGTGCATTTGTGAAACCATAAACCCCAATCCATTTTTAATCGTAAGAAACACCTTTCCAACACTTTATAAGCACTTTACATTTTCTGTCATTTAAAAATCTGAAAATACAAAAACACTTTTATATCTTGCATACATCATACAAAACATAAAAACATCATCCATTATCATTTACATCATCCTTGCATATTTATTTACCATCATTAGATATTTATTTCTTGCTTTGCATTTACTTTGTTTTCATCTCTTTTGCTCACACCTTGTGCTTGACAACCACTTGGTGAGGTTGAGGGCACAAAACATCTTGTTTTGTTTTGTTTTGCAGGTAATCAAGAGAAGGACAAGAGGATAAATCTTCTACACACAGTTCCCCGAGAGTTCGATATAAACCCTCGAGTCACCCTTGTGGGGAAAACAAGTCTTCCACATCTACAAACTCTGCACTTGGAGCTCAACCTAAGCGTTTTATCTTTACGCCCATCAAGACTGTTTTCTGTCGCCGTTGCCGGGGAGCTAGTGGAAGGTTATCTCACAACAAAGTCAATATCACCAACGTGTGCAAACACCTAAGATTGGGGAGGTTGCACCTACGTGAGCATCATCTCATCCATCTTTACCTTCAAACCATTTTATTTTGTTTTGTTTTGTCATTTTATATTTCGGTTTGTTATTTTATTTTCAGTTTTACATTTTGTTTTGCATTTATTATTTCGGTTTACATTGTTTTAGTGTCATTTTATTTTCAGTTTTGCATTAAAAAAATTAAAAATACATAAAAACTTGCTAAAATGGGAGAAAGAACTAAGTTGCGTGATTACACAAACACTCCAAATGATCAATTTATTGCTAGGCCTATTGCTACACCTAAGATAATAGCTGAGAGTTATGAAGTGAGTCCTAGTTTGTTGAACTTGATAACTAGGGAACAATTTGGTGGTAGTGCTATGGAGGATGCCTCTATGCATCTTCATGATTTTGTTGAAATATGTGATATGCAGAAATTTAAAAAATGTGGAAAGTGATATTCCGAAACTGAAGTTATTTCCATTTTCACTTAAAGGTAGAGCTAAGGAATGGTTGCATTCACTCCTGATGACCCACAAGTATAGGGCGTGTATCGTAGTACTTTCAATAAATAAGAGTGTCGAACCCAACGAGGAGCAGAAGGTGCTGACAAGCAGTTTTGATGAGGATTTCACTGCAAACATTAGCAGACAAGTTTTTAGGAGTTTTTGATAATGCAGATAAATAAAGTGTGAGTAAATAGTGCGCGACAATAATAATTGCAGCGAGTGGCCCAATCCTTTTTAGAGCAAAGGACAAGCCGGTTTGTTTACTTATGATGACCAAACGTTCCTGAGAACACACTGGATTTATGTTTAGTGCTTTCGTTTCATATAGATGATTAATCTTTAGTGTTTCGATAAGTGTTGTGTGGGTGAACCTATGCTAATGCACCGCCCTTCCTAGGACTAATACATACTTGTGATTATACCCCTTGCAAGCATCCGCAAATGCAAGAAAGTAATTAAGATAAATCTAACCACAGCCTTAAACTCTGAGATCCTACCATCCCTCGTGCATCGAGATACCAACGGGGGTTTAGGTTTCTGTCACTCCGGCAACCCCACAATTAATATTCGAATACACAATGCACTCCCCTAGGCCCATAAAGGTGAAGTGTCATGTAGTCGATGTTCACATGACACCACTAGAAGAATAGCACCACAACTTAAATATCAAACCATTAAATATTACTCAACATAGTTCACTACTAACATCTAGACTTCTCCCATGTCCTCAAGAACTAAACGAACTACTCACAACACATCATGTGGATCATGATCAGAGATGATATAATGATGGATAACAATCTGAACATAAACCTTAATTCAACGGTTCCACCCAATAGCATCAATAACAATAGTAATCAACACTGGGAGAGTTTCCCCTATCAAATGCACAAGATTCAGCCCTAGATGTTCCAGCGGGAACGGAGTGGAACGATGGAGATGACGGTGTCGGCGGTGGAGATGGTGGTGATGATGATCCCGATGAAGTGCAGCTCGATGACGGTGACGATGGCGACGATTCCCTCCCCCCCCCCCCCCCTTCGGGAAGGGATTTCCCCGACAGCTTTTCAGCCTGCTGGAGAGCTTTTCTCTCTCGGTGGTTTCCGCCTCGTGGAGGCGGCGGCTCTGTTTCTCGTCTATCCCCCTGGTCTTAGGTTTTCGGGGGGATGAAGTACGCGAAAGGGCGATGCCAGACGTGGGCCCTGGCGGCCTCACAAGGTGCTGGCGCGGCAGCAAGGGGGGCCGCGCCCACACCTCATGTGGGCCCCCTGGGGCCCACCTGGTTCTCCCCTTTTGGCTCCCTCCGACATTTGGCAAAATAGGAACTTCCAGATTCTTCGTTTTGTATTCTGAGCTTTGCAAATATTGTATCTTGACGGTGCTTTTTCTAGCAGAATTCAGACTCCGGTGATCCATCCTCCAATAATCATCAAACATGCAAAATAGATGAAATAACATAAGTATCATCTCCAAATATGAAATATATCAATGAATAACAGTAAATTATGATATAAAATAGTGATGCAAAATGGACGTATCAACTCCCCCCAAGCTTAGACCTCGCTTGTCCCCAAGCGAAAGCTGAACTCAGTAAACATGACCACAGGTTTATGGAGTGAAGTGTCGATAAAGAATATACGGACAAGAAGCATCACATATATTAATACACAAATCATCTTAGATATCAACTCCGTTCATATAACTCAACTTGTAACAAGTAAAGAGAAATCACAATAAGGTGCATAGAGAAAACCATAGTTGGTGTTGGCAAACTTCGCTCTTGATCAGAGAACAATGAACATAGTGAGCTTACTCTACAAAACAGCCCTCTTTATTAGTTGCTAACTCCAAAAGTTATATTTATTACGTAACAACAATGTGCTAAACAAGGAAGAATAGAAGACATGATTAACAATACAAATGTATAAATGGTTGAATCACAATCAACTCAAATGCTTGCTTAAGATAGAAGGAGATAGGTTTATTGACTCAACACAAAGTAAAAGATAGGCCCTTCGCAGAAGGAAGCAGAGATACAAGCATTTGCTAGAGTTTTTAGTTTTATAGGTTTTGAAATCATATAGAGAGCATCAAAGTAAGTTTTTGAGCGGTGTTTGTCGTTGTCAACGAATGGTAATAGAGTTCTTGTTATCTTCCATACTAAGCAAGTTGAGAGCGGTTCCGATTATTTAGTAACAGGCATTTATAATATGCAATTATATAACTTGACACTCCTCCCAACCTTTGCTTTCACAAGCCATGGCTAACCAAATCCTCGAGTGCCCACCAATCAATCTCAATCCATGGAGGAGTGTCTATTTTTAACTTTCTCAACCTTTTGACATTATAATGGTCTAACCAGCTCTTTGCAATATTAGTGACGAGCAGATGGAGCATGCAAGTCAAAGGTTACTCAATTAGCATGGAAGATAACAAACTCAACTATTATTTCCTCATGAGCTAATAAACATTGACACAAATAAAGGATAGTAGTTTTGAATAAAGGTAGCACATGAAGTATTTACTTAGAGTGGCGCAAAATACCACATAATAGGTAGATATGGTGGACACAAGTGACAAGGGTTTGGCTGAAGGTTTGGATGTATGAGAAGCATTCCCTCTCGATACGGGTCTTTGGCTAGCAAGGTTGGGTAGCAAGCATAAGAGTTGAAGGATACAAACAAACATACATGTAGTAAAGAACAATCATGCAATTCTTACTTGGAAGCACAAACAATTTTAAATTGTGAATACTAAACTTATTAACTACAAGTGAGAAAGATCATTGAATAATATGTCTACATGTAGTTCCTTTTTCTCCCAAGCCTCAAAGTATTGTAGCTACTGACCAATGCTAAGTTTGCCAAAACCAAAAGATTTACTATATGTTCCCAAAGTGATGCAAATACTAATAACAAGATCAATCATATATGATAGAAGTTGCAAACTAAAATAAGGTGTGCAGAAAGTAAATGATAACACTTCTCATTAATATTCCATAACGGCAACTCACACCAAGGGATACATAGATAGATAACCAACTAAAAGAGAAATACTTCCACATTGCAAACCATCATATAAGATAACTTCCCTACTCATGATATGACACTACTAAAAGGTAAAAGATAAAAGATAATGGTGTGATACCGCGGCACTCCCCCCAAGCTTGGAACAAGCCAAGGGAGATGCCAATACCGATGACGAATTACTCCTTTGGAGGTGATGGATGAACGACTAGGAGTGGAGTAAGGAAACGCTCCATCATCTTGCGAAGCCTGTTGTTCTCCTCTTGAAGTATTTCCACTTCCATCCTCAGAACTCGGTACTGATCGCAATACTGATCTGTGACTCGGAGAGCATCTGCCACATCTGGAAAAGAGCTAAGATCCGGAATAGGTGGTATTGCCCCCTGCATGTTATGAGAAAAAGCACGTTGGGCGTTAATTGATCACACAAGGGTGGGCTTGCTAGTCCCCGTCCTTGAGCGATCTCTTCTGGCCGACTGCATCTCCTTCACTTCCTCCATGACGCTTTCGTCCATGTCCTTGCGCCTAGCCTTCACCTTATCATCGTCTGCCCATCCAACAAAAGACCCTTGGTCAAGATCTTGAAGGAGTTCGCGTCGGCGACAAAGCGCGTAGTCTTCAGAACAAGATCCCTGAGACGACATCTAGACAGAAGCAGCTCGAAACAAAAACACGTCGAAAACACGATATACGGACCTCGGGGGTCTCGAGAGATTATATAGAAAAAATATGTGCAACAAAAGGAAGGCAACAGGGCGAAATCGAGTAGGAGACGGACTCCGAGGCTCCGTCCTCATGTGCTGGCGCGGCCAGGATGGGGCCCGCGCCAGCACCTGATGGCAGCGCCTCGGGCACCGTCTCGTGCTCGTTATGGTCTTGTATTTTTCCATATTTTCTAAAAACCAATATTCTATATTCCAAAATTAAATTCGCAAACTTTTTCTTACCGAAACTGTACCTTTTCGAATTCAGCCTCTGCAGACTCAGAAATATGTTCTTTAATAAAAGCTTCCGGAGTAATTGCTTGAATAATATCAACATCTTCATTATAAGAATCTCCAGAAATATAATGCTTAAGTCTTTGTCCATTTACCACTTGTGTAGAGTCAACTTTAAGTGAAGCAATTTTTATTGCACCCGAACGAAACACTTCCACGATAACATATGGTCCTTCCCACTTGGAGAGTAATTTCCCTGCAAAGAATCTAAGACGAGAGCTATTCAATAGAACTTTCTCACCAACATGAAACTCTCTCTTAAGGATTCTCCTATCATGCCATTTCTTAACTTTTTCTTTAAAGAGTTTAGCATTTTCATAGGCCTCACTTCTCCATTCATCTAAAGAACTCAAATCAAGTAATCTTTTCTCACCGGCAAGTTTAAAATCTCTATTTAGTTCTCTCACTGCCCAATAAGCTTTGTGTTCTAATTCTAAAGGCAAATGACATGCTTTTCCATAGACCATTTTATAAGGAGACATACCCATGTGATTTTTATAAGCAGTTCTATAAGCCCATAATGCATCATTTAATTTACTAGTCCAATTCTTCCTCGTTCTATTAACAGTCTTTTGCAAGATAGATTTAATTTCTCTATTTGACAATTCTACTTGCCCACTAGTTTGAGGATGATAAGCTGAAGCAATTCTATGATTAACACCATATTTAGCAAGAACTTTTCTAAAACCACCATGAATAAAATGAGAACCTCCATCAGTCATGAGATATCTAGGAACACCAAACCTAGGGAAAATAATATCTTGAAGCATTTTTAATGATGTCTCACCATCAGCACTTTTAGTAGGTATAGCTTCTACCCATTTAGTAACATAATCAACAGAAACAAGTATATGAGTATTACCTTCTAAAGAAGGGAAAGGAGCCATAAAGTCAAATCCCTTACAATCAAATGGTTCAATAACAAGAGAATAATTCATAGGCATTTCATTACGTCTAGAGATATTACCAACTCTTTGACATTCATCACAAGATAAAATAAACTTTCTTGCATCTTTAAAGAGAGTAGGACAATAAAAACCTGATTGTAGAACTTTTTGTGCAGTTCTATCTCCAGCGTGATGTCCTCCATAAGCACTACTATGGCATTTTCTCAATATCTCTTTTTGTTCATACTCCGGAACACATCTTCGCATAATACCATCCACTCCTTCTTTATATAAGTGTGGGTCATCCCAAAAATAATGCCTCAAGTCATAAAAGAATTTCTTTCTTAGTTGAGCTGAAAAGGTTGGAGGCAAATATTTCGAAACAATAAAGTTAGCATAATCAGCATACCAAGGACTGTCTCATGAACTCACCCTTATTGCAGCCAATTGTTCATTTGGAAAACTATCGTCAATAGGAATAGGATCATATGCAATATTTTCCAATCTAGACAGATTATCAGCAACAGGATTTTCAGCACCTTTCCTATCTACAATATGCAAATCGAATTCTTGCAAAAGTAATACCCATCTAATAAGCCTAGGCTTTGCATCTTTCTTTTCCATAAGGTATCTAATTGCAGCACGATCAATGTGAATAATAAGTTTAGAATCAACAATATATTGTCTAAACTTATCACAAGCAAAAAACAACAGCTAGAAATTCTTTTTCAGTTGTAGCATAATTCTTTTGAGCAGAATCAAGAGTCTTACTAGCATAATGAATAACATTTAACTTCTTATCTATTCTTTGTCCAAGAACAGCACCAACAGCAAAATCACTAGCATCACACATAATTTCAAATGGTAAATTCCAATCAGGTGGTTGAACAATAGGAGCACTTATTAAAGCCTTCTTAAGAGTTTCAAAAGCCTCCTTACAATCATCATAAAAAACAAATGGTATATCTTTTTGCAAGAGATTAGTAAGAGGCTTTGATACCTTAGCAAAATCTTTAATAAACCTTCTATAGGAACCAGCATGACCAAGAATACTACGAATACCTTTAACATCTCTGGGGCAAGGCATTTTCTCAATTGCTTCCACTTTGGCTCTATCAACTTCAATACCTCTTTCAGAAATTTTATGTCCAAGAACAATTCCTTCATTAACCATAAAGTGACATTTATCCCAATTAAGAACAAGATTAGTTTCTTCACATCTCTGCAAAACTTTATCAAGATTGTGCAAGCAATTATCAAAAGAAGTACCATAGATGGAGAAATCGTCCATGAACACCACCACAATTTCCTCACAAAAGCCATGAAAGATAGCAGACATGCATCTTTGAAAAGTAGCAGGAGCATTACATAAACCAAAAGGCATACGTCTATAAGCATAAGTACCATAAGGACAATTAAATGTGGTTTTCTCTTGATCTTGAGTTTTAACAGCAATTTGAGAGAAACCAGAATAACCATCAAGGAAGCAAAAGTGAGTTTTATTGGCTAATCTCTCCAACATATGATCTATAAAGGTTAATGGATAATGATCCTTCTTAGTAACTTTATTAACCTTTCTAAAATCAATGCACATTCTATAACCAATAACTACTCTTTGAGGAATAAGCTCATCATTATCATTAGGCACAACATTAATTCCATCTTTCTTAGGGACACAGTGCACAGGACTAACCCATCTACTATCAGCAATAGGATAAATAATACCAGCATCAAGAAGTTTTAATTCCTCATTTCTTACCACTTCCTTCATCTTGGGTATTAAACGGCGTTGATGTTCAACAACTGGCTTTGCATCGGGCTCCATATTAATAGAATGTTGACATATAGTAGGAGAAATCCCTTTTAAATCATCCAAAGTATAACCCATAGCTCCACGGTATTTCTTCAATACTTCCAATAATCTTTCCTCTTCTTTACCTGAAAGGTTAGCACTAATAATAACAGGATATATTTTCTTATTATCAATATGAGCATACTTAAATCAAAGACAGGATCTTCTTTAGGTGGAAGTGTTTTACCCAAGTCTTCCACCTTTAAATTATGTTTAAGAATAGGTTGTCGGAGGAATATTTCATCAAGTTCATCCCTTTCCTCTCTGAAGACTTCACTTTCATGATCTTCCATAAA
This sequence comes from Poa annua, assembly GCA_026929855.1. Lineage (NCBI taxonomy): Eukaryota > Viridiplantae > Streptophyta > Magnoliopsida > Poales > Poaceae > Poa > Poa annua. The sequence goes on from CM049437.1 coordinate 3,564,551, forward strand.
TTGCTGCAGAACATTGTTAGGAGCAAGAGCAATAGAGGCAAGTTGTTCTATTCTAAAATCCTCATTGGGTAATTCGGTTTCATAAGGGGCTTAGCAAATTTCGAAAAATTGAATTCATATGAATCACCAGCAAACTTAGTAAAGATTTTCTCTTTCTTACAATCTATAACAGCACCACAAGTATTCAGAAAAGGTCTACCAAAAATGATAGGACAAGTCTTACTAGCAGCTGCACCAAGTACGAGAAAATCAGCAGGATATTTAGTCTTACCACATAAAACTTCAACATCTCTAACAATACCAATCGGAGAGATAGTTTCTCTATTAGCAAGTTGAATAACCACATCAATTTCTTCAAGTTCACAAGAACCAACCTCATGCATATTTCTCTATAAAGCTCATAAGGAATAGTACTTGAACTTGCACCAATATCACATAAACCATAATAGCAATGATCACCAATTTTAACAGATAACACAGGAACACTAGTTTTCCTTGAACTTTTAGGATGAGAAACAACATTAGAAGTATCTTCACAAAATATAATATACTCATCCCCAACATTTTTAGTAACAAGATCTTTAATTATTGCCACAGGAGTTTCAATTTTAATTTGTTCATCAGTCTCTATAGCTTTCTTTGTGCTTTTGTTAACAACACTAGCCATAACAGTATGTTCCTTCATTTTAACAGGAAAAGGAATTTTTTCAATATAAGGCTCGGGAATAATATGATCAACAGTATTAACTTCAATGCTTTTAGTTATAGGAGCAATAGGTTTATCTTTATAAGGTTCATGATATTTTTCAAATCCCTCCTTGGGCAAACCGAAATAAGCAGCAAAGGCTTTATAATAATTTGCAACAAATTGAGAGTCAAGACCATAAGCATTATTAATATTTCGAAATGCATCAGTATTCATGAAAGTTTTGATGCATTCGAAGTCATATTTTATACCTGACTCCCTACCTTTGTCGTTCTCCCATGCTTCAGTATTCTCTTCAATACGATCAAGAAGATCCCACTTAAACTCTTCTTTATTACGAGTAAATGATCCAGCACAAGAAGTATCCAATAATGTTTTATCTTCAAAAGAGAGTCTTGCATAGAAGTTATCAACAATAATATTACCAGGAAGCTCATGAATGGGGCATTTGAGTATTAGTGACTTCAATCTCCCCCAAGCTTGGGCAATACTTTCTCCATCATGAGGCCAGAAATTATATATAGAATTCCGATCTTGGTGAATCTCACTTGGAGGATAAAATTTAGAGTAAAAGAGAGGTACAATTTCCTCCCATCCACGAGAACTCCTGTTCTTCAACAATTTATACCAATGCGCAGCTCTCCTAGTAAGTGATATGGAGAATAATTTATTTCTTACTTTGTCCATTGTAATACCTGCACACTTGAACAACTCGCATAATTCATGTAAAAACAGTAAATGATCACCGGGGTGGACAGTTCCATCCCCTTCATAGCGGTTATCCATAACACGATCAATAATTTTCATAGCTATTTTAAATGGCACTATTTCATCAGGTGGCGCCTCATTTTCTACCTCAGCTGTGGTAGAAGCCTTTCCAAACAGGAAAGCAATAGATCCTCTCTACATAATTAAGTAAATTAGGAGACAGAAATAAAAACAGCACTTACAGCTAAAGTTTTCCTTACCAATTCCACTTACCAATAGCGCTTCACTCCCCGGCAACGGCGCCAGAAAATATCCTTGATGACCCACAAGTATAGGGGGTGTATCGTAGTACTTTCAATAAATAAGAGTGTCGAACCCAACGAGGAGCAGAAGGTGCTGACAAGCAGTTTTGATGAGGATTTCACTGCAAACACTAGCAGACAAGTTTTTAGCAGTTTTTGATAATGCAGATAAATAAAGTGCGAGTAAATAGAGCGCGACAATAATAATTGCAGCGAGTGGCCCAATCCTTTTTAGAGCAAAGGACAAGCCGGTTTGTTTACTTATGATGACCAAACGTTCCTGAGGACACACGGGATTTATGTCTAGTGATTTCGCATCATATAGATGATTAATCTTTAGTGTTTCGATAAGTGTTGTGTGGGTTGATACGTCTCCAACGTATCTAAAAAAATTTATGTTCCATGCTATATTATACCAAGTTATTACATGTTTTATATGCATTTTATATAGTTTTATGCATTTTCTGGGACTAACCTATTAACAAGATGCCACAGTGCCAGTTCCATGTTTTCTGTTCTTTTTGGTTTCAGAAAAGTACTTAAGGAAATATTCTCGGAATTGGACGATTTCTTTTCTGAAGTCAGTTTTTCATCGGGAACGTTCCAGAAAGCCGAACACGAGACGAAGTGGGCCACCGAGGCGGCGCCACCACGTGCTCGCGCGGCAGCACCCCTGGCCGCGCGAGGACCAGGTGTGGGCCCCTCGGAGCGCCACCGACTTCGCCCTTTCGCCTACAAATACCCCCCAGACTAAAAACCCTAAGAGGTGTTCATATTTTCCTCCACGGGTCCCGAGCCGCCGCCGTCGTCAACACCAATTCGGGAGAGATCAGAACTTCTCCCCGGCACCCTGCCGGGAGGGGGAATCGTCACCGGAGGCCTCTACGTCGCCATGACCGCCTCCGGACTGATGCGTGAGTAGTCTACCCTTGGACTACGGGTCCATAGCAGTAGCTAGATGGATGTCTTCTCCTCTTGTGCTATCATGTTTAGATCTTGTGAGCTGCCTATCATGATCAAGATCACCGTTATGTAATACTTCATGTTGTGTTTGCTGGGTTCCGATGAATATTGAGTACTAAAGTTATTGCTTCATAATATATCATGTGTGTGCTATTTAATGATCTTGCATGCTCTCCGTTACTTGTGTATGCTCTAGCCAAGTAGATGTTTGTGACTCCAAGAGGGGGTATTTATGCTCGATAGTAGGTTCATGTCTCTATTAAATCTGGGGTGGTGACAGCTAGCTCTAAGGTTGTAGATGTACTGTTGCTACTAGGGATAAAACAGTAGTACTTTGTCTAAGAATGATGTTACTTACTTACTTTACACACAGTGCTTAAGGCGATAATCTGTTGCATGCAACTTAATACTGAAAGGGGTGCGGACGCTAACCGGAAGGTGGATTATTAGTCATAGATGCGGTTGGAACGGTCTATGTATATTGTTGTAATGCCCGAATGAATCTCACACTAGACATCATAACGTTGGTATATGCATTGGTTTGCTCATCATTATTCTATCAATTGCCCAGCTGTAATTTGTTTACCCGCATGAATGTTATTATTATTTATGGAGAGACACCACTAGTGAACTGTGGACCCCGGTCCTTCTCTTTAATCTGATAAACCACAAACTGCAAACCTGTTACTTTCTGCAAACAAACATCTTTCTTCCACACATACGTTTAATCCTTTGTTACAGCAAGCCGGTGAGATTGACAACCTCACTGTTAAGTTGGGGCAAAGTATCTTGATTGTGTTGTGTGCAGGTTCCACGTCACCTACGTCCCAGGAAGCATTTTCTGGCGCCCTTACGTCGCAGATTTTTCTGGCGCTGTTGACACCTCGGGGGAATTCATTATTTCCTACTGGTTCGATAACCTTGATTTCACAACTGAGGGAAACTTGCTGCTGCACTATTTCATACCTTCCTCTTGGGGTCTCCCAACAATACACCCACCGTGTGCATCATGGGTGAACCTATGCTAATGCACCACCCTTCCTAGGACTAATACATACTTGTGATTATACCCCTTGCAAGCATCCGCAAATACAAGAAAGTAATTAAGATAAATCTAACCACAGCCTTAAACTCTGAGATCCTACCATCCCTCGTGCATCGAGATACCAACGGGGGTTTAGGTTTCTGTCACTCCGGCAACCCCACAATTAATATTCGAATACACAATGCATTCCCCTAGGCCTATAAAGGTGAAGTGTCATGTAGTCGACGTTCACATGACACCACTAGAAGAATAGCACCACAACTTAAATATCAAACCATTAAATATTACTCAACATAGTTCACTACTAACATCTAGACTTCTCCCATGTACTCAAGAACTAAACGAACTACTCACAACACATCATGTGGATCATGATCAGAGATGATATAATGATGGATAACAATCTGAACATAAACCTTAATTCAACGGTTCCACCCAATAGCATCAATAACAATAGTAATCAACACTGGGAGAGTTTCCCCTATCAAATGCACAAGATTCAGTCCTAGATGTTCCAGCGGGAACGGAGTGGAACGATGGAGATGACGGTGTCGGCGGTGGAGATGGTGGTGATGATGATCCCGATGAATTGCAGCTCGATGACGGTGACGATGGCGACGATTCCCCCCCCCCCCCCCCCCGCCCATTTCCCCGGCAGCTTTTCAGCCTGCCGGAGAGCTTTTCTCTCTCGGTGGTTTCCGCCTCGTGGAGGCGGCGGCTCTGTTTCTCGTCTATCCCCCTGGTCTTAGGTTTTCGGGGGGATGAAGTACGCGAAAGGGCGATGCCAGACGTGGGCCAGGGCGGCCTCACAAGGTGCTGGCGCGGCAGCAAGGGGGGCCGCGCCCACACCTCATGTGGGCCCCCTGGGGCCCACCTGGTTCTCCCCTTTTGGCTCCCTCCGGCATTTGGCAAAATAGGAACTTCCAGATTCTTCGTTTTGTATTCTGAGCTTTGCAAATATTGTATCTTGACGGTGCTTTTTCCAGCAGAATTCAGACTCCGGTGATCCATCCTCCAATAATCATCAAACATGCAAAATAGATGAAATAACATAAGTATCATCTCCAAATATGAAATATATCAATGAATAACAGTAAATTATGATATAAAATAGTGATGCAAAATGGACGTATCAACTACCTACTTATTGTATTAATTCTTGGGATGATTTAAAAGAAGCTTTCATTAAGAAGTATTATCCACCTGTGAAATTTTTGCAAAATAGAAACAATATTCTTTCATTTAGGCAAAATGAAAATGAACATGTTGCTATGGCTTGGGATAGGATAAAAGTTATGCTTAGAACTTGTCCATCTCATGGGGTTAACGAATGGACCATATTACACTCTTTTTATAATGGTCTAAACTACATGTCTAGAAACATCCTTGATTATGCTGTTGGAGGGGCTTTTATGAGTAAAACTATAGTAGAAGCTAAGAACATCTTAGAGAGTATTTTGCAAAACTATAGTCAATGTAACACTGAAAGAGCACCTAATCCCCCTAAGAAAGTAAACTCCATAGAAGAAAATAGTTATTTGTCATGTAAAATGGATACTATTCTTGCTTTCATTAATAAACAAAATATTGAGAATGTTCCTTTGCAAGAACTAGTTGGTAATAATCCTGAGAATGTTGATATTAACTTTGTTAGATATGGTAATAGTGGGTTTGGTAACAACAATTATAATTCATATAATAAACCTTCATATGTTCCCAACACCCGTCCATTTGTTCTATATCCTGGTAATAATGATAATAAGTGGAAACCTATGCCTTCAAATAATGATAATTTTGATGCTAATAAAATTCTTATGGAACAAGTTGCTAGTCATAATACCATGATACAAGAGTTTAATAAGTCTGTTGCTTCCATTAGTTCTGATATTAAAGTTTTACAACTACAAGCTGAAGGACTAGATAAAGCCCTATCAAAACTAGCTGATAATCAAGCCACTTTATTGAGTATGTCTGCAGGGAAACCACAAGCACCACCTGTGGTTGGAGTGAGTTCTATTAATATTGCTGAAAGTGTTCCACCTACTTTGGAAGAAACTTTTAATGAATTATTGAAATATCCTGAGTACCTGTTACCATTTATGTCTTATCTTAAGGGTTTGAATGAAGCTAATGAAATTAAAAGTGATAATCCTCCTATGTTAGAGAAACAAGTTGAAAAATTTAAGATGCTTAGTGAAGTCAAGGAACCACTACTTGACTTAGAAAATTGTAGCTTGCATGAACTTATGTCTATCCTACAAAAATTTGCTAGTGATCCTTCTATTAATGTTAACCAAGCTGGTTTTGGTTCTTATATTGTTAGTCATGTTTTAATAGAGAAAATTGCTAGGTACAACAAAGAAGCTATGATACCACCTAAGCTTGGGGACATATGGGTTCCCACGGTATTAGTAACAATTGGAAAAGAGACACACCATGCTATATTAGATCTAGTATCTAGTGTCTATGTTATGTCTAAAGAATTATATGAAGTACTTGAATTAAAAAATCTTGAAAAATACTCTGTTGAACTTGCACTTGCTGATGATTCTATTAAACATGCTTTGGGAAAAGTAAGTAATGTTATGGTAGAATTGCATTTAACATTTGTGACTGTTGATTTTCTAATCATGGATATGGGGAATAAAACCTATAGTCCTATTATTTTTGGAAGACCTTTTCTTCGTACTACAGGTGCCATTATTGATTCAAAGGAGGGGAACGTGAAGTTTCAGTTCCCACAAAAGAAGTGCATGGAGCACTTCCCAAGGAAGAGGGACACACCAAAGTTCAAGCTCCCTCATGAGTTTCGTCCACAATAAATATCAAGTAAGAAGCCTAGCTATATGGCTATAGAAAGCGCTTTACGGGAGGCAACCCGGTTGTTTTTATTTGAGATTTTCTTTGAGTCCTCTTGCTATAACAAGAGACTTTGTTTTTTGTTTAAGTTCTGGAATTTTTAATAAAGTGCCAAGTTTTACCCATTTTGGTTTAGAAAAGTTGCTTTTTCTATTCGGAGATTTAATTCCAGGACGAATCTGTGCACGGTATGATTTTTAATTCCTATTCTGTAACTCCGAATAAGCTGAAATTTGAACTGTAGTTGCAACTTTTCATCCTATGTAAGAGTGAAGTTTTTCAGATTTTTTCGACATATTTAAGTGGGGTAAAAAAATACGTTTTGCTGCTGCTGTTTTTCTGTACAGATTCTGTCCCATTTTGTTGTATGCATTCTTTAAGCTTTTAACTTGAATATTTTTTGTCCAATTGAGTTTATTAGAAGGAATACAACATTATACACTTTCTGGAAATGTTTCTTATGTTTTTTTAAGGATTTTCATACAGCAAGCAATTCTATTGTTTTGTGCCTACTAATGTCACCCCACAAAAAAGAAATGGGAGAAACGGTGTTTTGAAAAAATTTCACAGGTGTTAGAGGAGATGCACCAAGAGATATCCAAGGATGGTGAAGACCATAAGCTTGGGAATGTGAAGACAACCCCACTGAACCAACATACTCTCGGTTTGCACACGTCTAACTTCTGTTTTTCGTTCATTGCATTTTATCGCATAAACTTGGAGCGTTCTTTTTGTTCTTTTTATTTCGGTTTGGTTTTTTGTTTGAGACCACCAATTTTCATTTATATTTTGAGAGAGCTACTGGAAGTTTGGGTTGAATTAATTTGGATGCTATAAAAAATTTGGGAAGCGGATGTTTGAGTTGATTTAAAAAGATACATATAGTTGCATGATTTATGTGCTTGTTAATGAATATTAATTTGCAAGTGTCTTATGAAGAGTTATTTCTTATTCATGTTTTATATGCTGAATGATTCTTTACTTTGTTTAACATGAAATGATAAGCTCTATGGACACTTATGCAAGCATTTAGATGGTCAACTTTCTCCCTCTTGCTAGCCCAAAAAATTCCACAAGTAAAAAGCTTGTTTTCCAACACCTTCAACCAAGTTTTTCCAGTGAGTTCACCATATCTATCTATTAGCTAATATGCTATTCCAAGTATGTTTACCATGTTATATTGTTTTATCTATGCTTCCAAATTAAGATGCTTATGTCATTGGGATTGTCATGGGTAAAGTTGGTTAAAAAGCTCTCACGAACTTGATGCACACATTACTTTTATTGCACTTAATAAACTTGACCCACTGTGATTAAAATTATGATATTTTGGGATTGACAAAGGTCTTTGGTTGGGAGTTAGCTCATATGTGCTGTCACATGGCAAGCTTTCAACGTGTTCTGTATCTCATTTAAGTTGATATCATGCTCTTTTGTTGATGGATGCCTAACATTGCGTGAAATAAAGATGGAAACTTAATAAGTTCGGGCGAGTGGTATTAATGGCTAGAGAGACACCGTTGGCGGCTAACTTAAGCCATGTGGCCCATGGTGGAAATTTACAACATACCCATACGGGAGGAATCTATGATACATCTCACAGCAGAAAAAGCATTTACAAGAAAAAACCATTAGTAAAAGAAATATATGTTGAGATGTCCACTGTTTGCTTGCTTTGTCATTTGGACATGTGCTCATTCTGTGTCCTAGGGCAAAGGGTACCCAGGGTGATACTCTCTATGATGCCACTTTCACTCACGATGACTGTAACCTTCACTTGCTTCGTGTCCCAAGTTGAGTAGCCAGTCGGAGAGGATTTTGTTTTCAAGGGGCATGAGACTTTTGACCCATACTTTGTCAAGCACTTAACTCATATTTGCTTTCACTTTCAACTATTAATCACTAAAGATGCTATGATAGGGGTAATGAGAACTTCACACCAATGGAAACTACAGGGCAAACATTAACTTAAGTTGAAGCATTTGGAAGCTAGATGATACTCTTGCATGTTATTCATCTACTTATTTATCTATCTTTCCAAAGTGTCCACCTTTTATATTCAGATTTCCATAAGAATACTCTATGACCAATATAGGATATCTTTTACTTTTTCATTTATGCATTCATTTGGTCCATAGAACTTTTCTTTCATGTTACACTTTGTGAATTATCATTGAACATATTTGTATTGAATATTTGATACCTCTTAATAATATATCTTGCATGTTGCTACTACTTAGTAAGAATGAATCATTTGACTCTATGTAGCAATAACAATCATCTTTGATATCCTTTGTTAAGTAATAAAATAGCAAGTCCATGTTTAGTTTTATCACCTTCATACTCGAGGACGAGTATAGGTTAAGCTTGGGGATGTTGATGCATGTAAAATGCATACATGAACTTTGCATTATATTACTCATATTTCATTCATATTTGCATCATATAAGGGTTTTTTTTTTTTTGAAAGGAAAGCGGTGGGGGAAGCCCCCACAGCGAGTTTTTTTTTTAAATAATAAGAACCCAAATCCGCGCCCGTGAGGACTTGAACCTGGGTGGCTAGGTTGTACATCCACTCCACTAGCCAAGTGAGCTGGGCTCACTTCTTATCATATAAGGGTTATATCAATGTTTTATAATGTTTTTGAAAATATTTCACAGTTTGCCTATTTATTTCGAATTAACCCTGCACTGTCAGAAAACCCCTTTTTCTATATTTTGATGTTTCAGGAATCCAAAAGACGTCCAAATGACCTGAAACTTCGCGAACATCAGTTTTTGGAAGGAAGAAGGAGTAGGAGCCAAGGAAGCGCACGAGAGGAGGCCTGAGGCCCAAAAGGGGGTAGGCCACGCGGCCAGATCCTTGGCCGCGTGGGGCCCACCTTCTGGAGCCTCGTGGCTCCGATGCCGTCGATCTTCGTCTCCACGCCTCCGTCTTGACCTAAAAACGCCTATAAAAATACTCCCCCGAGCCCTTTCGGAGGGGAGCGTCGTAGAAACACAAAAACCATGAAACAGAGATCTGGAGCTGCAGATTGGAGGGGGGAAACTCCGGCGAGGCGCTGCCGGTGCGGTCTCCACCTTCTCCAACGACTTCTCCACCGTCTCCATGATGAAGAGGGAGTAGTCCATCCCTGGACTATGGGTTTGTGGAAGTAACTTATGTATCTCTCATCTCTCTTGAGCTTCACTAATTAGTGCCATATGAGCTGTTGAACACGATTATGGTCATATATGTAATACCTTTGTGGTGGATCTCTTAAGTTGATATATGTTATGGTGATTGCAATTGTTATGTCTTTGTTATGAAGGTAGATGCATATTATGTACCCCGTTCTTGTTTATGTGTTCTGATCCAACATATTTATGAGGGCGTGTGAGGAGGAATGTGTGCATTAGTAGGAGTAACAGGGGGTGGTGAGTGCGGTAAGTTGACAGCAATACCGTGATCCACTTGGGTGTTTACCTTACTTTGTTGCCTCACTTGGGATAAAAAGGAATACCATGCTACCGGGGATATGGGTGACCTTGTCATTTTCTCCATGACTAGATCTAGCATGTTCTTATTCTAACTTCATGTCATAGAACTTAAAGCTATACTTTGTTTATCTTAATTACTGAGGTGTTATTATTTAGTTCGCATCTTGGTGGAGTATAAGAGAGGTTAATAACCAAAAGACCTCTATGTTAGGATGTGATGCCCATATTATTGATAACTTGTCTTGTTGCAATCTCATATGTCAATTCCTATGTTCCATTATCTACCACTATATAAAAGAGAGTGCGTTTGTGAAACCATGAACCCCAGTCCATTTTTAATCATAAGAAACACCTTTCCAACACTTTATAAGCACTTTACATTTCTGTCATTTAAAAATCCGAAAATACAAAAACACTTTTATATCTTGCATACATCATTCAAAACGCAAAAACATCATCCATTATCACTTACACCATCCTTGCATATTTATTTACCATCATTGCATATTTATTTCTTGCTTTGCATTTACTTTGTTTTCATCTCTTTTGCTCACACCTTGTGCTTGACAACCACTTGGTGAGGTTGATGGCACAAAACATCTTGTTTTTTTTTGCAGGTAATCAAGAGAAGGACAAGAGGATAAATCTTCTACACACAGTTCCCCGAGAGTTTGATATAAACCCTCGAGTCACCCTTGTGGGGAAAACAAGTTTTCCACACTTACAAACTCTGCACTTAGAGCTCAACCTAACCGTATTATCTTTACGCCCATCACTTGTGCGTTATGGAAGCAAAGTCTTTTCTTACCTTTGGGGTTCTTGAGTGGCTTAACAAATGTTTGCCACCTTGGGTAGATGCCGGCGGCAATGTAGTAGCCATAGTTGTAGGTGTGGCCATTTGCTTCGAATGATATCGGTGGACCTTCACGCTTGGCAATCCTTGTCATGAGCGGTGATCGTTGGAGGACGTTGATGTCATTGCAAGATCCCGACATTCCAAAGAAGCAGTGTCAATACCAAGTCTCTTGATTGGCCACGGCTTCAAGGACGATTGTGGAATCCTTTTTGTGTCCTTTGAATTGTCCATGCCATGCTGCAGGACAATTCTTTCAACTCCAGTGCATGCAATCAATTGATCCAACCATACTGGGGAACCCTCTGGCCTCATTCATCGCCAAAATCCTAGTTGTATCTTCAGCATTGGGGGCTCTCAAGTAGTGCGGTCCGAACACTTGCACAATGGCTATTGCAAAATGTTTGACACACTTAATTGCTTGACTCTCGCCCATTGCCAAATGGTCATCAACAATATCGGCTGGAATGTTGTATGCCATCATACGCAAGGTGGCGGTCACTTTTTGATAAGTGCTATGCCCAAGCTCGCTGCAAGCATTCCTCCTTTGCTCGAAAAACCCGATCTTTCTTCTTCACCTCCTTGCAAATTGTATCGAACAAGTTGATACTCATCCGAAAGCGGCGACGAAAATAGCTCTCGGGGTAGGTTAGATTTTTAGCAAAATAGGCCCGAATCAACTTGTTGTGCCCCTCAATCCGCTCCCTCCACAACTTTTGACGACCGTAGACAGAACCACCGTGCTTCGGCCGCTTCGCGCGTGTTGCCAAAATCAACAACATGTTCTCCTCCTCCTCCATATCAAACTCCTCGTCAGACGATTCATACGATAGGCTCATCTAGAAATAAATATCCTAAAATTAAATTGAGCTCTAACATGCGCCGGGTTGCAAAAATTTGAGAAAAGGGACATACCTCGGCGGCGGCGAGTGGGTGCAGGCTTCCGCGGCGGTTGGATGTGTGGGCGTAGGCGTCGGCGGTGCTCGCCGAGCGGGAAATCGACTCCGGGGCGGCGACGGCGGAGCGGTTGGTCGCCGGTCAATTTGAGCACCCCGGCGCGCCAAAAAACCTTGTGGAGCTCCTGCGGACGCGGATCTACTACGGCGAGCAAGGCCGCGGCCAGGGCGGCGCGGAATAGGGGCCGGCGGCGGCGCCGGAGTGGAGGCGGAAATGGGGATCGGTTGCGCGCGCTGAAATGTCTTGGTCGTTCGCTGCGCGCGTCGACTTTCACGTTTGCCGCGCGCTGTAGCGCACACGCAATATTTGGTGCGGGTGATTGTGCTAAATGCCGCGCGGAAAAATATTTACAGCGCGCTCGGTTTTTGCGCGTCTGCTAAATCAACGAAAAGTACCCCTCGTGCCGCAAATTGGCGGTTTTTCCAGCGCCGCGCTATAATAGCGCCTCTGTTGGAGATGCTCTTATGACAGCATTTATGAACAGTGTTTAGCAAATTCAAAACAGGATGATCTGCTACTTGGATTCTCATGTCCAAGGATTTGATTGCACGAATTGGTTTCTATGACGGCTTACTCACGCCAAGTCATTTCCTTGGATCAGTCCAGCTATTTTAACTATTCAACATAGCTGGCGTATGCCGGATAAGTCGTCATCTTTACATCTAACACATCAGTCTGAGTAGTGTATGTCCAACACGGATTAAGGACATGTGCAAATCGTTCATTCATGGATGTGTTATGAATACATACCAAATAGGTAAATCGCCTTTTAGGGCATACATATTCCTAACAATCATGACCAAAATTTTCACAAACATGGTTTTAACATTATAAATAAGATTGTTTTCCAATTTTAGTGTCAATTTGTGTTTTTTTCTGAAGCGGGGATAGCCAAAATAAGATTGAAAACTGTACTTTTGCAATTTTCACACAAAGTATATCATATTGGACGCCAATCCCTCATTATGTTGATTTTTAACATTTTAATTATATTCCGTTAATTAAATGAGTTTAAAGGCATTTATCGGAAGTAGTTCTTGAACTACTAGTCTGTTATATCATGGACCTAAAATTAGAGAAAAAACAGATTGTATTCAATAGCCCTATGAAGTTTAATATTTCACCCCAATCAAGGAGTGGTCATGCACCCAATTTTAGCTCTGTTTTAAAAACATTCACATAAGTTTAGAAAAATAGAAACTGGAAAACTTGCACAAAACTTTCTTTCTAGTGTACAAGTTTCAAGTAAAACTCATGAACTTTCAATACCACAATGGATAGTAGTCTGCTGCCATAACACGGAAGACCATGCCTCCCTAATGGCCGGAAATTAGGGTACTTGATTTGTTAACATCATTCAGGAAGAGACACGGTCCCAAGGAAAATCATACGGTGGCCAGGGGGGGGGGGGGGGGGGGGGGGGATTATCCCCCCGCAAATCCAACAGTCATACCACAATTTTAACAACGTATTCACAAACTGGACTATCATGTATGCATGTACATATCTTTCAAGGCAAATGACCATAGTCATGGCCATATCAATGGTTAGATGAATGATTTCATAACAAAACTGCACAAAATATGGGTTTTAACCTTGTGAATAGGATTGCCAAAGTAAGATTCGAAGTTATTTTTTGAAAATTATTTTTCAATTTTTTAGGGCCAAACATGTTATTTTTCGTGAAGCGTAGACAACAAATAAGATTGGAATTGGACGTTTATAATTGGAATATTTTGGATCTTTTAGATTTTTAGATAACTTCATTGATTAACTTAGTTTAATGACATTTATCTGAAGTAATTCAAATTAGACCTTCAAGTTTGTTGTATCTTGGCCTTAAAATTAGAGAAAATCATATACAGTCACCCTTGCATGATCCTATGCGATAGCCCTACAGAAATTAAAAAAATCACTCCCAGGTTATGAATGGTCGTCGAGCAATTTTGTCCATGGTTAAAAACAAATACATAAATTAATAAAAATAGAATACTATCATAAAGATTTCTTTTCAGTACAAGTTCGTGTCTAGAATGCGCTCCCTGCCAAACGGTTGTCACATTGCAGATCAAATTCTCACGCTAGTTTGTCTGCAAGATGGTTGTGAAATGTTTAGACGGATCATATTGTGCCATGTGGTTCTTAATTTGGGTTACATTGATTTTTTTTATTTATCGGAAGACAGCGAGCGCTGCTTCATTTCCATTAAGAGGGAACCGGAGCAAATGCCGGCGAAGTTACAGAGGGAAACAAAGAGAGAGCTAGAACAACAACAACAACAACAACAACAAAGACTAAGAACAGGACACTAAGCAAACAACCCCGCAGGAGGGCCTTCGACCTCCATCGTCTTCCGACTAGCGTTGGACGCTAGCGCACCAGGAGCACCGCCGTAGACGAAGAGCTTCAATCCACCGAGATTAGCCACGATGGTGCTGGAGCAGCCGAAGGGCAACACATTGCCGAGTCCACACCGGACGAAGGGCCCTGCGCCGCCGAGGCTTCACACAACAGCCAACAGCACAACCGAAGGGCATCACGAAGCCGAGTCTGACACCCGGAAAGCATCCCGGGCACTAGCCCGAGCCATTAGCCGTCTTCAGAGGAGGTCTCCCGTCCATCCGTAGAAGCCCGAGCATCGTGGCCAAACAACACCACCACAAACCCACCCTGGTCCCTCGATCTGAGCCCAACTCCAAAGATGATGCCCCCAAGAGGGAAACGGCGCAAAAGCGTCGCCATCATCCGATCCACGGATCAAGGATTTCCCCCGGAGCTGGCAGAAGGAAGTGTGGGAGCTTCACCTCGATAATGCCTTCACGAAGGAAACAATGCACGAGGCATCGCCATCACCGGCTCCGGCCACAAGCCAAAGACAAGGTTTTCACCCGGATCCGTCCCAACACCAAATCCTTCCTTCGTATCAGACCCACCACCTGCAAACCACAAGCCACCACCGGCAGGACACAAGAATGGAGCGGCGTCGCCGTGCCAACCACACCTCGTGGAGGCAGTGAAGATGCCAACACCAAACCGAAGCCAGCAAGCCAAAACCGGCCACGCCGGGCCGGATCCGAGGCTGCCAGCCCCTGCTCCAGCTGCTGCCTCCCTATAGAGCACCGAGCGCCGCCCAACCCGGGCCACAGCCGGAGATCGGAGGTAGCCGCCCAGATCGAGATCCAAACACGCCCACGCGCCTAGGAGAGCTCCACCACGGACGCCACGAGCCAGCAAGGAGCAGCGCCTCCGGGCCCGACCTTGCGCCGCCCTAGCTGCCGCAGAGTCGCCGCCGCCGTCACGAGAAGGTCCGGGGCCGCCGCCCCGGCGCCCAGGCTCCGCCACGCCCAACGCCATGGCCGGAGGTCCCCCCTCCCCTTTGAGGAGCGGGGCCCGCCGCCACTGCGGCCGAGGCCGGCAGCAGCGACGGCGCTCGGGCTTGGAGCCCCCGGGTCGCCACGGTCGTGACGACGCGGGGGAGAGTTGGGAGCGTTTGACAACCTAGGTGTTGATTGTAATCCTGTGTTGATGTGGTTACATTGATTAAACCGTCAATCCATTTAATATGTTTGATAGAACTACAAAACACTATAAAATAAGATAAATGCTATAAATGTTCATCTTGATTTAATCATCGAATTGTTTCAAAATCAATTTTAAAAAACAGCTTACATATACAACTTGACCGATGGTATATCTGAACTTGGGGTGATTATATGCTTCACTTTCGGCTTTACAAGCCGCTTAAAGGTGTTGTATACTGATGAGGTGGAACTAGACAACTCAGTCTCCCAGTCCCATGCCATATGGCTCGGTGGCGAGAGAACCCAAAGTTATTACTCTCAAGGTTCCACCCGCCTGTGCGGTAATGGTCAAAGACTCAAAGGGCTTTGACTTAATGGAAATGCTTCGTCGGTGCATTCGCGAGGCTAGGGTGGAGTGGAGGGCAAAAGTGACAATAATTAAAATCTTGGGTCAAAGCTAAATAGTTCTTACTGCTTAGCGAAGCAGGGTTTGGAAATAAAAAATTCTACTTTGAACAGGTTTTTGTTCAAAATAAATATAATAGTAATATTTTTGAAATTTCCTCTCATGTCGTGATCACTTGACTGAGTTGAGAGTTTTTTATTTTTGAATCTTATGGTTCAGTCTGGATTAAAACCATCATAAACAAGTCGACAGGAGTCAAGCAATTCAATAAAACCCAATAACATAATACGCACTAAAGAAGAAAAATGGTTGGTTCTTTTTTTTAGCAGTAGGTTCCTATATTGAGCTTGTGATTACAAACACAGGTGTACATACTATTGGATAGATCGTTTCGAAATATGAATTTAGAAATTTTATTCGATCCAAACAGAGCTCATACTACAAAGGTATAAGAGAAACTTGACTGGGTGCTGCAACGCGTAGAGAGCTTTACCGTGGAAAACGGGAGCAGCAAGTTTAGGAAACTCGAGTCCGTGGTGAAGTAGAGTGTCATCTCGGACTCGAAATATGGAAATCCTTCAATCCTTCATAAATGACTGACCCCCCTCCACTCTCCACTCCACACCAATCTCCCTCCCGCCAATCTTCTCATCCAGTTCGACCTAGAACTAGAAGCAGAGCGGAGCAGCGGATCCATGGAGATGGACGGGCTCGACGAGGTGTACAAGCTCCAGCGCTTCCTGCCTACCCCCGAGGAGGCCGTGGGCTACTTCCTGCCGTGCCTCCTCCGCGGCGAGACGATGCACGGCGCCGAGAAACTCATCCGCCACGCCCAAGTCTACGCCTGCGAGCCCAAGGACCTCGCCCGACAGTTCGCCCCCGTGCCTACGGCCGTCAGCTCCGGCGACCGCTTCTTCTTCACCACCTGCAAGCGGAACGCCAAGAACGGGCAGTGGGTGCGCGTCGCCGGCGGCGGCACCTGGGTGATCAACACCACCAAGAACGTCTACGACTACGACGGGGAAACCAAGATCGGCGAGGCCAGGAACCTGTCGTTCAAAAAGGGCAAGGGCAAGGACAAGGTGTCCACCGGCTGGGTCATGGAGGAGTACCGGTGCCTGCTGCCGGAGGCCGTCGTCGCCCAAGGGGAGATGGTGCTCTGCAGGATCCATCTGGCTGCGAACCCGCCCGCCGCCGCCCGCCAAGAATCGGACGCGTACAAGCTTCTTCGTCAAGAACCAGCAGAGCAGACACCCGCGCCGCAACCAGCTGAGCCCGTGGCCGTGGCCGCGAGCGAGCACGCGCACAAGAGGCCAGCGCCGGTCTCCGCCGCCGATATGTCAAGCTGCTGCAAGAAGATTCGGATCGCCGCCCCCGTCCCTGTTCCGGAACCTGAGGTGGAGTACGAGGATTGTCCGACGTTCTTCACGCCTGCCGCACCCGTTTCCACCACTTCGCCGGCGGAGGTGCCTGAAGCTGAAGACGGCACGGACCCGCTCCCTTGCTCGTGGAAAGACATTTTCGGGGAGGAAGTACAACAAGAGGAGCAAACGACTCTCCCGATGGAAACTGAGAACAACATGGAGCAGCAGTCTGTGCAAGAAGAGGAGCAAACGACTCTCCCGATCGAAGCTCACAACAACGACATCCAACAGCTTCTTTCTGATGATGACGACGACATCGACTTCGGGCAGCTAGTGGCATCCTTTTTGGCTGATCTTCCCGAGGAAGAAGCAGAGCTCCAGAAGATGAGGTACAATTACAATGCCGTGGCAGCCGATCTTCAGGGACAGCACAGCCAGTTCTTCTCTTCTGCACCTGTCAATTAGATCCGATCTTGTTGAAATTCGTCCTTGTATGATCGTCACGGATGTAATTAATTAGCTCATGCAAACTAAATTTGTTCTTCTTCTTGATACTGTGATCGATCAACTTCTGAACCTGTTTCTGATGATGACGACGACGACATCCACTTCGACCTGACCGAAGCATCAATCGACCAGATTTGGGGTTATCTTCGCGAGGTGGAGGAAGAAGAGCGCCAGAAGAAGACGCGCGATCACAATGCCGCGGCAGACGATCTTCCCGCTCCATTGTTCGAGGGACACAACCAGCTGTTCTTCTCGTCTGCAACTGTTCATTTGTAGTAGGGGTTTGTAGTACTAGAAGTATATGAATTCGTCCTTGTAATCCGCTCATGCAAACTAAACACGTTGTTGTTCTTGCTCCTGTGATCTAGTCATGTTCTCATCCCTGAATCCTCTCGCTACATTTGGTTTGCTATGTTTTGGGCTACAGTTTTTTATTCTGTTGAACAGGCATGACGCACTTGTCCATCTGTCAACATATTATGTTCAGTACCCAACTTGAATATCCAATTTTTGAAAAGACGTTACAAACATGCAACATTCTTTCAGAACAGAGAGAGCTCTTTAAACAATTTCATTGATCCATGAACAGAATCCACTTACGTATGCTTAATCACGGCATAATCAAACGCTCC
Source organism: Poa annua (assembly GCA_026929855.1). Classification (NCBI taxonomy): domain Eukaryota; kingdom Viridiplantae; phylum Streptophyta; class Magnoliopsida; order Poales; family Poaceae; genus Poa; species Poa annua. The sequence continues at coordinate 3,582,854 of CM049437.1, forward strand.
AAGTTTGCAAGCTGAAGACTGAAGACCAATGGTTCAGACGAAACAATACATCCTGCTAGTGCAGAACGACAATCTCACCAGTCATCGGCAATTCGGCATACATTTTTTTTAAACCAGGCAAATCGGCATACATTAAGTAGCAATTACTAGGTTCTATGAATCAATTATCCCTCCGTCAAAATATTATGTTTAGTGCAAATATTACTATCTCAGATAGAGCTCTTTAAGCAATTTAATTGATCCATGAACAGAATCCACTTACGCTGATCACAGCATACACTTTCCAACTTTGTGAGCCAAACGGCAACTGGTTCAGACGAAACAATTCATATCGTCGGCAAGTGTAGGACGACAATACATATCGTGTAGCAATTACTAGGTTCTTCCGTTCAAGAACGCCAGCAGATCACTCTGCTCGCCTTGTTTGCTGTCAGAAGGAGTAGAAGCAGCAAACTTCCTGAGTGCCGCGATCTGGCAGAAGGGTTTAGGAGTAGAAGCAGCAAACTACTGTTTATGTTCTCTCCTCCGGCTCTGCTTCTGCGTCTCTTCTCCTGGCGGGAGCAGCCCGGACTGACCATGCTGCTGGTGTTGGTTGCATCCGGTCCTAGTTTGATGCCACCATCCAGTCCTAGTTTCTCTGAGACAGCAAGGGCAAGGTGTGAGGAACCGTGAGATTGCGGGAAAATGAGCATTTCTTAATGCGTGCACGATGTGGCATGTTGGACATACCGAATATGGCGTCGATTTTGATCTTGTGGCAATTCTTCTTTTGGGCGCTCATCGAGAGAATTGAGCCTGGATGCCATTAGAGCGACCTCCTTCAAAAGGTCTTTATCAGAAGCCTCTGAAGCAGCTTATGTGCTTACGAATCCTCTCATGCAATTGATGGTCTTATGTTCTGATTGCCTGAAACTTGCACAGAGCCACTGCATATGCTTTCCCAGGCGCACTCTTCTTATCTTGGCTATTTGCTACCTAGAAGATTTCAAGCATTTGATGTCAGTTCTCACATACATCTCTGGATATATTTTATTCCCCAAGAAGTTAGTGTAATGCGCATGAGACAACAGGCGAAATGGATGATTAGTTCGGTGCCTCACAAAGTTGCATCAAAAGTATAAAAGCATGTGCAGGTTCGGAGAGCTATTGAGAGTACCTCCACTGATGTCAAAATCGACGGACGGGCTTGGTGAACTTGATAGGCTTTCACGACCCCGTTTCGAAAAGAAAAGATAGGCTTTCGCGACTCATAGTAACTTGCTCTGTAGTCCCCGTCGAAAATAATCGCAGTAATATCACGATTCCTTTTTCCCTTTTTCCATTAAGAAATATTCATGTAAACTCCACAATGCCGCTTGAGAAAATGCAGTGATGGGGCAAAATAAACACTACTTCTGAACCGCATGTGTGCTTTGTTTTCTAACAAATTTTGCTCTCCGTTTTCCTTTTTTAGGTTTTCGTGACACGACAAGACCGTTTCTTTTCATTCTCTCCAGTTTTTCTTTCCTTCCTTGTATATCAGCCTTAATAACTTCGGCCCTGCTTTCTTCTGACAACAGAACTAATCTGGAGAATTTCTTTGGCCATACTTCCCCCCCAAGTTGCTCGTGTATATCTTTAAATGTAGATACAAGACCAGATCTCATGAAGTACCCTTCAGTGAGCTTCATTGAGTTCCTTTTAGGAAGAGTTGGGGCGTCTTTCAACTCAAGATCCATGCAGAAAGGAGAATCTTTCAGCCACATCTTAAGAGAGTAAGACTTCGCAACAAAGCGACCTGATCGAGTTTTACATGGCAAGAAAGGAGATCCCATTTCCAAAAGGTAAACACGGATGGTTTTACGCAAGGATACCATGTTATATTCCCCCTCCCCAGTGACCAGGACAATAGATTTGGGGGATTCTGGCGAACCCTGCAGTGAAGCATCCTGCATTACAAACGGAATCAGGGTAAAATATCGGTGCATTGCAAATGTAGGAACGTTTTTTTAGGGGAATATTCTGAATTTCTTTTGGCGGTTTTCAATTAATTTTGTGCCCTCAGTCAGTAGTAAGAAAATTATATTTGTGCAGAGGGCTGCTGGTACAAAGAAAGGAAACGTGTTTCATTATGTTGCTGGAATGACACGCAACATGAAATTTTGTATAGAATGTCACTGAAATTATACATGGAAATCATCACTAATAGCAGATAGTGCATAGGTACTAAGCCCTGCAATAAATAACCTGCATCTAAGCACATTTTACTTATTTATGTTCACTGCATACCAAGTAATTTTTAATTCGTATGACAACCTCTAAGGTATATAAAAACGCCAGAATTAGGGCATAGTAAAGTAGACACATGCTAATTTAGTGATCTGTCAAGCTAGCAGCGAGTCCAAATACGTTACTGTCCAAGTAATGGTAAAGCTAACACACAACAACTACAGCCGATGAGAAAAATCAATATTGTCTGCAAGCATACTTCTGTACACTGCTGCCTTTCTCTATTTATTGAATTAATACAAGAAAGACTGCAAATAATATTATTAGGAGCACAAAAAACAAAAATAATATTAGGAGCACCTACTTGCATGTGATCAAGCCATAATGTTAGAGCGATAAGTGCAGCCCCAGCAGACAACATTCGAACGTCAGCTCCCCAGTCTTTTTCTATCACCCTGAATCATTCACTCAGAAAAATTAGTTGATACTGCAGAAACAAATATAATATAATAATTTAGCATTTTCCCATACTTGTAACCACAAAGCACTAAGATCCTGCCAGCTAAAAGTTTCTACGTAATTGCTACACATAGAAAAAACATTGGGCGAAGTAAAAACATTGACATGATAAGACCTACTGTCATAAACAACTTCGGAAACGGATGAAACGGAAAAAAATACACAGACCAAACCTTATTGTTCAAATGACTCAACTTTTTAGCATTGAGCATAAAAATATAGGGTATCTTAGTTAGTCTCTGTGGGCAGCATGTCCAAGCATAACAACAACATTAACTGTGATCATTTCTGGAACAACTTTTGTTTGGCTGTCAAAAAAGTTGCTATCTGTAATTTCCTTCTATCATTTCTTTCTTTTTCTTTGTTGTGTATGTATGGATGAGAACTAGCAGTGTGTGACCTACTTATTTGGTTAAAAAACAATGCACATGAAATACAGATTTGAGGACATAAAGATAAGTAGAGCTTCTGTAGAAAATGATCAGAGTGAAAGATTGTAGCAAATACCGAAAGACATTATGACGGTAAATGCTTCTATTTACCGCCAACTGGAAAATGTATGAAGCAGTTGCTCGACGTTCAAATGCCCACAAGAGGTCTTCTAATGCATTTACAAAATTCAGAGTAGCGGCATCTTCTAGTGCCTCGAGCTCTTCCAGAAAACCGTCAATCTCAGTTAACAGAGATGAAGTCCTCTCAGTCAGGAGCCTGCAAAAGATGTCAGAAGTTATAGCCAAATCTTGCATGTGAAGTATGGCCCGTGATTGTGAACATAGTCAAGTATGGTTTCAACCTAATGGGAAGGTCAAATCCACAATCCTGTAAAGAGTTCAGGAGAAGAATGGCATCATCAGTTCGCTCGCACAAACTAGCGGCCCTGATGAAACATGTCCATACTTGATGATCTGGTTTTATACCATCTGTTTCCATTTCCAACAATTTTGTGATGGCAAGATTGTAGTCACCATTTTTCAAGTAAGCATCAAAAACAGTACTGTATGGTAAAGTGGTGACTTCCAAACTGGAGGACTTCAGGCTGTTCAGTACTTTCTCAGCTTCGTCTGGGTGACCAGCAGTCCCATAAGAAGTCATGAGGATGTGCATAGTGGCAACTGTTGGTTCGATGCCGTCCTCTTTCATTGCTGCTAGTAGTTGCTGAGCTTTCGGATGGTTGCAGGCATCCCTGTAAATTTTCATCATCATGTGATATAAAGATCGATTTAATCGGTAACCCTTTGATCTTATTTCCTCAAAAAGTTGTTCGCCTTGCTCCCAGAGTTTTGCTTTTCCAGATGCCACAAGCAAGCTTTTATAGGATTCTAACCTGGGTGTCAAACCTCGTTTACCCATCTCATTCAAGAGAGTAAATCCTTCTTCGGGCCTCAAGTTTCTACTGTACATGACTATCAATGTATTATATGTATCCTCATCAGGCTCTAAGCCAGCTTCCAGAATACTATGGTATACTTCTACTGTTTTGTCAAAGTTTCCATTCCCAGTATACATCGAAAGAAGGGTATTAAGTATGGCTAGGTCTGACTTTAATCCTGCTCCCTCCATCTCCGCAACCATCAATTCAACATCCCTAAATCGTTTGTTACGGCAGAGCAAGGAAATCATACTTCTGTAGATGTGCATATTTGGCAGGTATCCTGCTTCCTTCATTCCATTATATATTTTCATTACCTCGAATACATCCCCAGCTTTTGCAAAAGCTTCAAGCATAAGAATTACTGTGCTTTTGCTGATCTTGAAACCCATATCTTGAAGCTCCTGCACAATCACATACAACTCATCCAGCCTGCCGTCAATAATCAATGCTCTCATCATACCATTAACTGAATCAACAGTAGGTAGAGGGCCTTTTTTAATCATAATGTCAAAGACTGCCCTTGCGTGCTCATAAAGGCCACTCTCGGCATAGGCATGTATCAACGCATTCCAAATTCGTCTGTCAATACCTGACTCTTGCTTCAGTCCTTTCACGAAATTTTCTGCACGCTGCCAGAGTTTTGTCTTCCCATACGCGTCAATTATAGTTACTCTAGATGAAAGAGTATTTAGCCAAATGCCAGACTGTACAGCTTCATCCATCAATTGGTGAGCTGTTTCTGGGAAGCCCAAATTACAGTATGTACAGATCATACTCTCATATATCTTCTGAGAAGGCTCAATGCCAATAAACTGCATATCGCAGAATACCTGAGAAGCTTCAGGAAAGAATTCAGCCTCCTCAAGGCATGTAATCAAGTACTCATACAAGCTACAGTCTCGGCCAAAGGATCCACATTTTAATGTCTGTATACTGCTGTACTCTTGAATAGCAGCAGCTATCTTCTGTTTTTTGCACAGAAGCATGATGGAACATTCAGATATCAAGTTATGGGAGCTGGGGACATGCTCGCGGATGCATTGAAGCAAAGAGAGGCCTTCTTCTTGCTTTCCCATTGTTTCATATGCATCCAAAATGGACAGTAAACTCTTACTATCAGGTTCGTGTCCTTGTAGACATGCCTTCTTTAACAGCTTAACGCCCTGAGAAATGCACTCTGCCTTGATGAGTATGCTATATACCAGCTGCGGATTCATTTGACAAATTATCTCCATGTCTTGCATAACTCCTTCAATCTCTTCACATTCATTTCCTTTTGCAAGCGCAGCAAGCATGACCTGATACAAGGTGGCATCTGGTCTATAACCATCCTTCATCATTGTCCGATACAGAACCATCAGCTTTTTCGTCTCACCAGACCTTGCAATAATGTCCAACATAACCAAATACGCTAAACGATCAGGTTTGACACCTGATGAAACCATATGATCAAATGTCCGCTCTGCCTCGTCCCGCCTCCCACCTTTGGCGTACGCACATATCAAAGCACTAAAAGTTTCCAGTGTTGGCTTTAATCCTGCATCTGCCATCTCCTCCAGCACCTTCCCTGCATCAGAAATCCTGTCCATCTTCCCCAAGGAATCGATCAAGACAGTATAAGTCACAGCATCTGGGGTGCAGCCTATAGCCCTCATCTCATCATACAGACCAAGCGCCAAGTCCAGTCTGCCCATCTTTCCATACATATGAATCATCGTATTGTATGTTATTCCATCCTTCCTAAACCCAGCCTTAAGCAATTCTTCACACACAAGCTCAACTGCGTCGGCATCCGCTTCCTTTGCAAAGGCAAAAAGGAGAGAATTATAAGTGACTGCATCGGGCTTAAAACCCTTGGCTACCAGTTCCGTAAACATCTGCTGAGCCTCCTGTGCCCTCCCACACCGGCCATGAACCGACACCATGGCATTGTACGTCCACAAATCTGGCCGACACCCTGAATCAATCATCTGCTTAAACACCGCCACCGCATCATCCAGAATGGAACCTTGCGAGCAAGCACTGATGAGGGTGTTGTACGTGATGACATCCGGCCTGAGCCCAGCCTGCCGGACCTGGAGCAGGAGATCAAAGGCGGCGCCAGGGGCTAATCTCCCAGACTTGGCCCTGGCATTAATGAGAGTGTTGAAGCTGACGAGGTCCGGCTCGATCCCCTGGCCGCGCATTGCGTCAAGCAGCTGCCGGACGTCGTCGAAGCGTCCAGAGCGGGCGCAGACGCCCATCATGGCGTTGAACACCTGCACGGTGGCGCCCTCGCCCAGGAATCGGAAGAAGACCCCCTCCGCGAGCTCGTCCTGGCGAGCGCGGCCGAGGACCCCGAGCACGACGGCGACGACGCGGGGACCCGGGCCGGCGGTGCCGCTCGCCACGAGCCACTCGAAGGCGTCGAGCGCGCGGCGCCAGGAGGCCGCGCCCACGGCGCGCGCGACGTAGGCAAGCTCGTCGGGGGAGACCCACGCTTCGTCGAGCACCTCCGCGACGGGCGCGCCGGGGGGCAGCGCCAGGAGGCGGTCGGCCAGCTCGGAGACGCGCTCCCGCCAGTCCTTCGCCCGGCGTAGCGCGAGCTTGCTCAGCTTCTTCACCCTCGCGCGGTGTGCGCGCGCGTCTAGCGGCTCGACGGCGACGGCCGTGGGACCAGAAGCGGAAGAGGAGTCCTCCGCGGGCTCCCGCTGGCGAGATGGCCGCGAAGGAGGAACGGGGAAGCGGGGCGCGGGGAGGTGCGGGAAGCGGAGGTGGGGCCAGCGGACGGAGGGGTCGGCGAGGGGGTAGTCGAAATCCTCGCTGGCGGTGGTGGTTGCGCGGCGGAGGTGGCGCGTGGAGCCAGGAGTAGAGGGGAAGGAGAAGGGTGGGGAGGAAACGGCCATGAGCGGCATCGGGTGCAATAGGGAGGGGGATCAAGCGCGCATGGAGGTGCCGCCGTGCCGGTGGAGTTGCCGGTGCGGGCGCCAAGGACGGACGAGGGTGGAACGCCACACTGCACAACACTGCAGAACGGAACGCGATAACGCTGGGAGTTTGAGCGGGTAACGGAGAAGAAGATATTTCGCACCACACTCAAAAAATCTGTTCGAGACGAAGAAGAGCACGGCGACGGCGAGCAAGAGCGTCTCTCCACCGGCTTTTGTAAAACTAGCACAGGGGCCTCGCATCGCAAATGCCAGGGCATCACCTTTAATTTATCCAAATCTTCAATTTTTTAAGTTTTTGTTACGAAGATATTTCTTTCTCCATTTAATTGTTTAGTTATAAAATATGCACATGGATGCTACGTCGGTGTGGAGTTGATTTTTTTTGCCTAAATTTATGTTCATTGAAATCATGAAGACATAGTTAATTTTATTATATACCATGTAACGATATTAACTACTCCCTCCGTTTAACGATGTAAGGTGTGTAGGTTTTTGAAAAAGAATCCATAATATAAGGCGTATTTGCTAAGTATATAATAGATTTGACCCATAAAAAAATGGGACCTAGTCTCAAAGAGGGATTTAATAGATTGTATTCATTTTGTGCCTATTAAGAACTCATTTGTCATATTTAAAAAAAATGAGTCCACTGTATGCAAGGTACCCATGTCTTAATATTCATGCAGAAAACTATACACCCCACACTCAGAAACGGAAGGAGTATTTTTTATCAAAATATTATATATATATATTTTTTTTTTAAACATGAGGTTGCAAGGACACCAAACCAATGTAATATGTAGTTTGCATGCTTGAATCAGTTGTGGATGTTGTTTGAAGCTTATCAAACTCGTACTAAGACTATGATCTCTGAAATATTATTATGTTTGGAAAATGTTTAAATATTTATATTGGTAACATGTTGTGTATTATGGTCCTAGTATTAAAACAATATAATATAACGCAATATGAAGTTCATAAACACATAAGTCGGCGTAGATACTATAGTTTGGTATTTATTTTCACTTTTCTATGAGTTTATATATTAAATCATAGTGAAAGAATCAATGTTACTACCCTTTCTTTGTGATCAAGCGAAAAATAGTATGGTTCCTTCACCTATTGACCCGAGGGCCTTTGTAATCAACAAATCTTTCTCTCTCTCCATTCTTAGATCGTAGCTCACTATTGGGCTTTGTTTCAGTGTGAATGTTAAATCATCGTTGGCACGGCCTACGATCACTATAGGTTTACCGAGTCTCGGACAGTGAGACATGTATTCAGGAGAAAGGTGAATAAGCCAATCAAAATTCATAAAAGCGTGAAGTGTGCCAAAAAGATGTGTTTTGTGTCTTTTTTCATGAACATAAGCGTAAGAACATATAGAATGTCCGTACGTCTAATTTATTATGAATTGGAAGTCATAAATCGAGATGCTCTATGTATTTAACATATTATTCATCAGTGTCTGTGAGTACAGACATATATTTAATATTTAGTCAAACTATTTCTCACTAATGATCATATCAATCGATAGCTAGTCTTGGATTACCCAAAGAGAGTTAGGCTGAAAAGGCTAATTCAATACAATATTCAAGTGTGATAAAACAATCACCAAATGCTATATATAACTGAGATATATTTCCTAAACAAAGTCTTTATTACCATTCCTTGAGGAGCCTAAATTCTTGAACAGAGTCACTTGGAATCAAGATTTCTATTCACATAACATAAAGTTTTGCTTACATCCAATGAGAAAATGTAGTGCTTACATCGAAAGTCAGTGATTCTTGAATCTCTCTTCTTATTCCTTCCATGCTTTGAATTCTTAAGTATGAAAATTAAATTACCACACTTAAATTAGGAGCGTACTCTCAAAAATATGATGCACCTACCGCGTACTCTCAAAAAAAGATAAAGAAATTAACACGATAGATCTATTTGAAACATGTACCTTTATTTTAAACCAACAATTTATGATTATTGCATTGGATGCACAAAATTCGGATCCCGAAATTTAACACATTAAGTTTGAAGCTATAATATGTGATTCCAAGATGCGTTGAACTACGGCTCTTTAAACGTGTAATATGTAGATACATTTGAGTCTTATCAATTTTGTCCCGAGCCTAGCCCAGTCTCAATGTTTCAGATAGTGTTTCCTGGTGGCGCTAGCAAAATTAACAAAGACCAATTTACAATTGGCATTACTTAATTTGTAGAGTCCGTGCCAAATAGTAAATATTGAAAAAAGGAGTTCATCCTGTAGACGTGTGTGTAAGGGTAACTGGTTGTTCTCACGATATGGTAGTAATGTTGTGCAAACTATTTTTTTAAGCGGTCCATGATCACACATCATGTCACGTATTGTGCACATAACCGTATTATTTCTGTTGTAACGGTGCATCGCCTAATTAAGGTCTACTTGACCGGCAGTTAAGATATGCCACGAAGTTTCAAGAAAAAAAGAGATATGCCACGAAGGTTCAAGAAAAAAAGAGATATGCCACGATACTATACTAAGTTACTAACATAGACCGTGTCAAACAGTTTACATAACTTGAATCTTCTGTTTAATCTAAGCCATATATTTTAGATCTAACTGCTAAAATTAATGTAAATGATGTGGCTTAACGTGACGTCGTTATTTTAGGACCCTCGTAATGTGCTTTTAGTATATAATAGATAGATTTGCTCGCTATTTTTTCTTAATCAGTTATTCACACAACGAATTCATGCAACTGGATAAAAATAACTACAACTAGAACCGCTGCTACGATAACACTAGTATACCAAAACACAATTCAGATAAATATTTTTCTCCAAAGCCTTTTTCTTATCTTCTTTACATGTTCAATTTGGTCGCATTTGCTAATCTTGTGTTGTTGAACTATATCAGCTAAATGCAGGTCTATTTGCATCTTTTCTTCTTCATTTTTTCTCCATCCTTCTAGTTACCTCATGCCATAGCTCTAGCCGTTATGTCTTGTTTCTTAACCGATTTTGTACTTCTCCTCTACTGTGAAGTTTATACCTTCTAAATAGAAGTATTTTCCTTCAAAACACAACAGCTCGCACATTTCCATGAACTTTTGCAAAAAATTGAATCCACAATTCACAATTATCCCTAATCGAGCAAACCCAAAAACGTTACCTTGTTTGTGTGCCCACGTGTCGATCGGCTCGAAGGTGACGTTCGCAGAACCAGAAGAGGAGAAGTCCTCCGCAGGCTCCCATTTTCAGTGGATGGAGGGGTCGACGAACGGGTAGTCAAAGTCTTCGCTCGTAGTTAACTTTGCGACGGTGGCAGTTGCCTGGCAAAGGTGGCGTGTGGAGGAAGGGTTGGATATATAGGATAGAGAATGATATGAGGAGACAGACATGAGGGGCATCAAGTCCATGCCGGTGATCAAGCGCGCATGGAGGTGGGGTTGGACTTGCGGGTGTGGTTGCCATGGATGTAAGGACAGAGGAGACTGGAATGACCGCTACAACACTATAGAACTGTACGCGATAACGTTGAGAGTTTGAGCGGGTAACAGAGAAAACCAATATTTGGCACCGCACTGAAAATTTAGACCATGTTTTTAAGGTGCGATTAATTGAATTAGTTTATAGTTATGTGACGTCATCAAATCTTACTTGCAACCCTTGCATACCTAGTAAGCAAATACAACGGCCCCAGGCATTTTTCTTACATGCAACTGAAAAATCTAAACTCAAACTTTTATAAGAAGCGCAATTACTAGTAAAAATTATACTAAGATGAATGTTTCCAACAGAACTATGAGACCCTAACGGTTGTGGTTGTACCTACTATGTTGCCGGAATAAGAAAACTCACTATTCACTCAGTTTATTTACCATAATAAGATTATTTTGCAACCCAACTTAAAAGTTAAAACTCATAGGTCCACGAATCATGATGCAAATCCGATAATGGACTTAAACTTACCTCCAAGTTAATTCTCAGTTGGCTAAAATTAGCAATTCCATTATTTTAAATATAAGGATGCGAGTACATGTGATTGTATTCATCATTTGGTTCGTTAAATATTTCATTAATCCAATCAAAATTTGACATCAATATCAGTTCCTAGCATCTTTGAGAAACAGAATTGTGACACATGAGTTTAAACATGAGCATCTCAAAGTATGACGTGTTTGTCTCAGATTTCGTATGGCCTGCAAGATCTCACATCCTGAACACCAGAATGCCGACTGAGAAGGCACACATGTGACCTATGTATGTAATCCGTCGTGTATGCAGTCCACCTCGCATGCACTCCAGCGAACATCATGGAAAGGCACGGCAGAAGGAAATGGAAATGTGAATTGAATAGATCTATGTATAATTTTACACTGTATTCTGTTTGTCAGGCTATTCTCCTGCTGGCTCTTTTAATATACAACTACCCAAGAACTTACAGTGCTCCAACAGCGTCTTTTTTAGTTTTTTTTTCTCTCTTGCATCTCTTTCTCCTTTTTTTGGTTGCTTTTCACTGTGGTGCTTACCTACGAGATGTTAGTACACAGCCACACGAAGCAGACCGGGCTGTGGTTGCGTGTAATGGAGGCCTTCATCCAGAAGGAACTGCTCCACGGCAATAGGCAACCTCGCAGTGCGAGAACCCTTGGTATGGTGGCCTGTTCCGACACATATCATGACTTGCAACCTCTCGCCTGCAGCCCTCGCCGCACTCCTCAGGGAACCGAGCTCAACCTTCAGGATGTGGATTGCTTCGCTCACATGGAGGCCGTGTAAATCAATCAGACGGTCACTTCCCCGTTGCAACGAACCGGGATTCCTGCACAATCAAACAAAACGCAGCATGAAACAGTTTGATGCTTTTAACATATATATATATGTCCGGAACAGATATCAGAATAATCAGGAACCTCTGTCGATAAATAGCTTCTCTGGCTTTCTCATGAGCTGCTTTCATCTGTGAGTTGTAAGCCTGTCCTTTGACGCTTAGTTCCTTGGCCAAAGCTTTGTTGCCCACTAAGTAAGCTTGTCTAGCCTGTCAAGTACATCTTCGATGAATACCTCAACAACTAACAAGTAAAATATGCAGCAACGGAGAAACTGGTGACATCCAGGATGAAATCTACGTGATAGTAGATATGGGGCCAGATTTCCTTTCTGAAAATAGGTGGCATAAAACCACTATTTTGTATGGATTGTGAACTTAGAAAAAAAGTGGTGGGAAGATATACAAAAGCATGAATAGTCTCAGCCCCTTTATTAAAAAAAAAGTAAAGGAACAAGATAGTATTATGCCATTGATTGTTCAAAGGAAGATAAATTTTCAGTCAGAACGAGGTTGAATGGGAGAGAGGACGATGTACCTTTAAAGCTAAATCACATGAAAATGATACACATCAACACTAATAAAATTAACTAAAACGAACAAAAAATGTCAAACTCAACATAAACCAGTTAATGAATGTCAAATTCAATACACAGGCAAGGTCCACAACAAGTTCCTACAATGGCTCTCTAAGTGGTTTTATTCAAATATTCCTTTTAAACATATATCTACACCAGGCATAGAAATGTGAACACACAGTATGTCAGTGTGTACATTGGTACAATTATAAAAGTATAGGTACATATATTATACAACCTAGCATCTGAGACCACACTTAAGAGGCTTACCTGCTCAAAACATGCATTTCGGACACGAGCAAAATCACGAGCTTCCTCCCTTGATTCTGAGTACATGTTTGCTGTTCAGCCACGTAAAATGATAAATTCATCAGTCTGTACTTGTACCTATCTAGAAGAAACATATGGAAATCCACAAGTATACTTCCTTACTTTCAATGGACGTATTTTACCAGTCACAGTTCAAAAAATAATACTAATACACTTCCAGTTATGCACATCCAACTATGATTGTCTCCTGAGGTCTAACCAGGATCCAAATAGTTCTAGTTCAAATACATTGTAAAGCAGAAGGTACAAATGCTAGCTCCCTATATTATAAGATAACGACAATTCAATATGCAAAAACCATCAAATACACAGGAAGAAATTGTGCAATCTGCACCAGAAATGACTTATAATATTCAGATGAGTATTACCGACTGCATCACCAGTATCAAGCCATGGAGCTGCACATGCACTGCTAAAACTTTGATACTTGTTCCCAGAAGATGCTTTAGTGCTGTAACTGTACTGCTTGGGTACAGAAACGTTTGAAATACCATTGCCATAATCAGGACCTTTCTTGAACTTCCCATGGCCAGAGTTCTGCGATGCAAGTTTCCGAACAGCTGAAACAAAATCACCAGTACCACTAGATATGGTGGATGAATTGCGTCCATTGAAGATCCCAAGGATATCCAAATTTCCCTTGGAGAAACCATTTTGATCTTCTACTGTTGGCAGAGCAGGGAAGTCCCCTGTGCTAAAGTTTGGTGCAGTGGGGGTCAAATTCATAGTCTGGTTGGGAGTAGGATCCACTTGCATCTGAAAGATTAAAGGAAAAAAACTTGAGATGCTACTGAATATTGCAACTGCAACACAGCTACATTGTCAACCAAACAGGAAACATATTATAATATTGTTATCCAAAGGATACATGATACATTTAATGGTGCCTTAACCAGAAAGGAAATATAGAGTAAAACTTGTTGCCATATATATGTTTATTGAAGGAGATGGTATGTTATGCAATGCTCTAGGTGGATGTCTTGAAGAGTTAGTACAAATATTACAGGCAAAAAAACAATACCTCTAGCTGGGTGAGGATTTCAATAGTATGATTGAAGTCACATCCATTTGCATAATACAACTCTGCAAGACTCTCTGCTGAAAATCCAGGAAACTGGGACGCTAAATACTCTAGAGGGTCAAAAGGGCCATCTGATGCAGCAACGTACTCACTAGCAAAACTTTCAGAATCATAATGAAGGTCCTGATTTTCATTGGCAAAATGGAGGTCGCCCGCATAATTTTGCTCCCAGTTGCTTGAACCAACAGTTGAAAAGGTTTGCTGTGAATTATCCTCATAAAGTAAATCGGTATGCCCCAGGTCCAGGATGTTGCTAGCTGAAGAAGACAGTTGTTGGTGTTCTCTTGACAAGCGGCTAGCTTTTGTCCCATAGAACGGAGGTGCATTCAACGATAATCCAGCAAGGGGCAGCTCTTCAGGTTCATGTTCGATTTTCTCAAAAGAAGTAAAGTCTGGAATAATATCATCTGGAAGCTGCTTACGCCAGAACTGATGCGCCTCGTCATCCGAGTTATTAGACTTGGATGACTCAGACCTATCTAGGATTGTTTTTCCAGATGACCCTCTAAATTCAGATTTAGTTACTTCTGAATCAGCGCCACCACCAAAGGATGGTCTAATAACACATGAAGGGACAAATGCTGCTGCATTAGGATTTAATGCAGTGACTTTATTTGGTAACACTGACCTTGCATCTCCATTATCCAGAACAACTTTATTCACTGAAGTCATCTTTTAACAGAGATTACATGTACAAGAAAGAACTCTTCTAATAAGATTTACCCAAGCCCTGAAAAGGTAATAGAAAGAAATGAGGGTTAGCTATGAATAACTGAACTAGAAAAGGCATCACTACCATAATGGTAAGAAACTATTTCCTGATCTGCAAAATTATTTAGCTACTTCCATAATTTTCTGTGAGGTAACTAGAAATACAAAATTGATGCCAGCTACTGAAAAATGACATTGTTTTCAAGGAAATATATTCATGCTTAGCTAGAATGGCCGAAACAAACAAATATTAAATCGGAGTACAAATATTTAGAGCAAGCCAAGTGAACTCTATAATAGGTAATAAATCATTTTCTGATTTACAGGAAAGTTGTTACTACTTCCTAGAAGCACCAAACCAGTCATTTCCTTTAGATTTGTTACTATATAGGCAGAGATGGCAACATTAGTATCACCGTTACCTGAAATAGAGGTTTCCAGATTTACACACGACCCAAAAGCCGGTAGGCATCTTCCCCAAAAAAGGCGGGCGTCACCCGTTTGCACACGAAATGGCGTGCCCTTTCTTAGCTCATATAGCTGCCTACCTCACTACAACCACCCGACGTCACAAAAGCGGCATCTGGTTAGTTTTACCGGTTTATATTCGTCAAATTCATCAGCTACGGAGAACAAATCAGTATCTTTTTGCTCGTATGCATTTGCTCTTGTACGTTAAATTCTCATACATGAGCTGCTCAGACGAGCAGCAAGATGGAAGGAAACAGAAGAAGGAAAAAAAACTCGGGATAATTAGGTCAATTGTGAGCAGCTACAGCTCACGCAGAAACTTATTAGAGAAACATCCGCGGGAAAATAGGATTAACGTAAGGAGATTGAGCAAACAGTGTACCTGCCTCGCTCGCTCGCTCGCTCTCCAGGCTACCGGCGGAGAAGAGAAGAGAGACGCCGCTGGGGAGAAGAGAAGAGAAGACGCTTAGAAGCAAAGCAGGACGGCGGCGAGAGATCCGAGGCCAGATCTAGCGGCGAGCCTGCGCGCCAGATCCGGAGAGCTCCCGCCAACGCGAGCCGATGCCTTTCCGCCGGTCGACGAGCTGGTAGTGGTATGTAGCTGGCGACCGGCCCATATGGGGGGAAAGGCACGGCCGCCCTCCACCGCGGCGGGCAGCCTTCGGTTTACCGCCCACGAGACGGAGTCGGAGCGGGCCGGGACGGGGTTCGGTTCAGACGCGGGGAGGATGGGAGGAGGAGGAGGCGAGGCCGGCGCGGAGACGGAGTGGCCGGGATTTGTGGGTTGGCCGGGACGGGACGGAGGAGGAGAGGCGGCCGTGGGTGGGGAGGAGGTGTCGGAGCTGGGGGGGGGGGTGGATAGGCGAGGGATGGTGGAGTTTGACCCGACGCGGCGGGTGGTGGGGCCAGGATGAGGAGGAGGAGCGGTGGCGTGGAGGAGAGGAGGAGGATGGGTGGGCGCTGGCTGCTGCCCTTGCCTTGGGATCAGGCCCGTGGGTGCGACGCGAATATGCGGCCCGATGATTCGACCTAGTCAAGTCAAGGGCACCTCCCACGGGCTGCCGCGAATGGACGTCAAAATGGATCCCATTTGGTCCGTATGGGACGGAGGGAGAACACATTTCGTGTCTTTGTCCGTTGTCCGTTTGGAGTTGGGTGCCCCCAACGGCCTGACGCAAATTAGGCCTTTAAAACTTTGAAACATTTAGAATAACTCAAAATTCTGAAATTTAACTAGTTTAAAATACAAATTGTTCGAAATTTAAATAGTTCAATACATAAATAAATATAAATATAGAGGACATCACATAAATATAAATAGTTCAACCACATCGGCCTCGGCCTCCGTCTGGGGCACGGTCTCATTGGGGTCTTCGGTGTCGAGGTCGGCCGGGTCGACGTAGGTGTTGGCCTCTTGTGTCTCGAGGTCGGCAGGGTCGAAGAACTGGCGGCCGCTGATCAAGTCGGCCATCATGCTATCATCGGCGAAGTACTCCGGGTTGGCCGGCGTCGTTGGCGGGAACTCGGCGAACATGAGGGCGCGGGCCTCGGGCATGGTAACCTTGCCCGCCATGCTCTTCGATTTGCCACGCCGCCCGTCGCCGGTACTCGGGGTCGCGTTGAGGTCGAGCGACTTCGGCTCCACCGGGCCCGAGGTAATCTCCGGCGACTCCTCTCAGGAACCCATCCGCGACGCTGGGTGAGCCACGGCCGCCGTGGGCGTCGAGAGGCCGGGGGACGCGGAACTTGGCGGCCTCCCGGTGGCCGAACTTCCGGCCGATGCAACCGCGGTGGGGGGGAGGCCGGCAGCACTGAACCCTGTAAAAACCTCTCCCTTGAGGAGAAGCACAGCTCGAGCGGCGTCCTGGGTCGCGATGAGGTCCGCGTTGGCTTGAGCCTGGATGGCGGCGAGCCTCTCCTTCTCCGCGGCCGCGTCCATGGCGGCCTTCTCCTCGGCCTTACGCTCCCGAGTCCTCTCCCTCCGGGCCTGACGCTTGATCGACTCCGCGGTCCGCTCCTTCTTCACCACGAGTAGGACGGCCCCTTTCGCGGCCGTGGATTTGGACAGCCCATCCTCCATCGACGTCTAGGGCGGCGGGGATGGAAGGGGCGACCGCGGGAGGGTTTGGGAAGGGAATGGGTGGGGGAGGGAATGGGAGGCTGGCTGTTGGGCCCGATGCGGACAGGGAGGACAAAGAGGCGGACCGAGAGGCAGTCCGTCTCGCCCCAAAGATGGCCCAAAATTGGGCCGTGTTTGGTCCATTTCTGCGTGTCCGCGCGGACACACGCCCATATGCGCCAGCCCGTTGGAGCCCCTCTTTTATCCGTCCGGACAAAATCGGACTGGGCTGGTCCGTATGCGCCAGCCCATTGGAGGTGCCCTCAGGAAAAGCTCTCCATCTCTGGTTGGTCGTTCAATGGTTCCGTCCGCCTTGCTGCTCTTTTCCTCCTCGCCCGGGTCGCCGGAGAGAGCCACGTCCGGTGACTGCAAATTCGGCTCTCTCCGGCGACTGCAAATTCACCAATTCTCGTAGATAAGTGACCCTATTTTTTTTTACTTATATGAGTTACGTTCTAAACGGTTCTGCTTAATTAAACGTGTTGTAATCGGACTCTTATTCTCTCCTTTCTAAAACCAATATGTTTGTTGAGACGTATTCTTAAAAATATTCATTAGAAGCGAGATGCAAATTATACGAAACTTAAAAGTGGAGCTCACTTGCATCCCCTCGTTAGAATCAACCACAAGGGCATTGCTAGCTTAGCCATCACAACAACAACTAATTCTTTTAATAACACTAGTAAAATTTGCGCGGCGACACGCCGCGCCCGTTGCATTGATACGTGTAGTAGTATTAGGTATAGTAGTGTATGTATCATATATCATGTATAATTCAGTGCATTTGTCTTTCTTGGTATATCGTGTTTGTAATCTCGGATAGAAATACATACTCCGAGGTAATCCATAGATAGTGCTTGTAATCTTGGATAGAAATACATAATCTGGTGCATTTGGTTGCATCGACAAAAGTACACATACAGAAATAGCTCGTACATAAGGGCATATTATAGGAAAATAAAAGATAAAGACATAGCACACTATTACAGATTGCTTTGTAGATTATATAATGAGAGTCATCGGTGTATATGGGAATAGAATGGTAGTGGTAGCTCATTGTTCGTGTAGCATCAACATATAGTACTTCTAATGATATCAAATCAACATGAATGTAGAAAGGGTTTTCAGAACCTCTAAACCAGGCATGTATTTCCAAACTCATGGTCGGTACATAACTTAGACCAAATGGATACACTACTGAGAGTATAAAACACCATATCAGGTAAACGTGAAAACCCACATTGGTAAAATAAACAGGGTCCATCACAACAACCATGCCACTCATGTGGGAGAGGTATTCTCCATTTGTTTTGAGGTAAAATCACGGTTGCAAATATGACGGTCCCTCAAACTGAAAAGAGAGAACGTGTTTGCAGGAAACATAAATTAAAACTACACAAATTGTCTTGTGGTTTGGGGCGTGCTTACCATAAGATACTGAACCACAAAGTAAATGGTGTTGGATACTAATATAAGATACTAATAGCGCACAACCTGAATGTAATGGAATCAGAAGAGCTACTGATAGCCATCAGCATGCAAGTATTAATGACAAAGGTAAAACCATGCAATGTTAGCTTATCGGGAAAAAAAATTAGCATGTCTCATATGACAAATTTGGCTAATTCTCTACCTGGCCCTTTATTTTCTTCTTAACTGAACAGTTTGATGGACCATCGCGTCTATACTCTGTAGTGACCTACAACCGTCCATGTCAAAGGCTTGCATAAATCATAGAATGACAAATGGCTGTATAATAGAGCTAAAGTTGTAAGAACCAACATGACATAAGATAATATGTTTATTTTGTTCTTAACTGAACAATTCAATGGACCATCGCGTCCGTAGTGACCTACAACCGTCCACGTCGAAGGCTTGCATAAATCAGAGAATGACAAATGCCTGCATAATAGAGCTAAAGTTGTAAGAACCAACATGACATAAAAAAATATGTGATTCTGTTACATACTAACTAATAAAATCCCTGTAAAAACTAACCTCGATGAAATTGTGCTTGTGGCAAACTATCAATAATCGCTCTGTGATTGTGCCAAACGGCATATTTCATTCCTTTATTTCAATAGAAAAAACCCAATCACCACATAACAGAAAATTAGAATATATTTAGGAAAAGTCCTCAGGCCTACAAAGAATTCAACACACTGCATAAGAGTATACAGAAAAATGAAATGAAACTCAAGTTCATTGGTATCCTATCCTACATTCTTGCTCAGCTGGACTATATATACATATAATTTCGTAAAATTAATTGATCGCCAAAGTAAAGCCGGTAGGCCCGTCACCTTCATGGAATGGCCAGGTGCAATCAGAACATAATAAGTCTAATTATACTACTTGTTAGTATGCTAACCTATAAAACAGATAATTAATTATGCTCTTGCAGAAGTAACTGATCACAACTTTAGAGCAATATTAGACAAAATTGGAGAGAGTAAAAGAAAGGTAATATGCATCTCCTAAAAGAAAGGTGTATGGTGATACGAACCTGGCTAAAGCAATAAAAAAGCTTGCTGCACTATGCATATCCTAAAGCTACAATACATCATGACACTTCTCTGTTTCTGAGATCTCAATCAGTACGGTATATCAGGAATGCTCTTTGAGGCCAAAAGTAATATTTAAAATAAACAAACACTTTGTACGGTATATTAGGAATGCTCTTTGAGGCCAAAAGTAATATTTAACATAAAGAAATACTTCTGTCTATGAGAAAGCAAATTGGGTTGCAAATTTTAACAATGACCAGCTAGACCAAATTACATAATTAAGAAAAAATACAGTGGAGTACATGCTAGCATTACTCAGTTCCATCGCACCTTACTGCTACCTCAATGATTCTTTTGGAGAAACTGGGGATAAATGCAAGTACGTCACAGGATGTGTGCATGCGACGACCCTGGAGCAAAGCAGCATATATAGCAGCGTCCAAGTTCGACTGAATGAATTGCAATGTTGTCTAAAATAGAATAACAATAATTTATTTTCAGTCTGCCTCCGCTGATGAACCTAAAACTAAATCCCAATGTGCTAGCCCACAACCGGGACTGTTTGAATGACTACCCTAATAAGTATAATCCTTAAGGAATTTAAAAATATATAAAATTTTCTGGCATAGCTACCCATGAAGGAAAACTATATATAACATTGTTACATGGAAAACATGTGCCGAGCTCACCATAAGCTAGAATATAACTTGAAGTTGTCAATGTTGTGCAAATACTTTTTTTTTCTTGATCCCTTTTCACGGGAAGATGCAGATGCGGCAGAGTATAGCATGCCGATGTTCAAAGGTACAACAAATCGTTAGGTTCAAAACAATTTTATCCCACTCGAAATTATTGATTGGAAATATGATTCAGAAATTAGAACACTGTAATTTCTTTAGTCAATGCATTGGCTTCATATCCTCTGTTCAAGCAAGAAGCCACATCAGGTATCATGCATAAAGCATCTGATGGACAATGGTTTTGATTCAGGAAAATTGATGATAGTCATGAGGCCTATAGGGTACTAATACGTTCATCCATAACTAACTACATTGACACCAATGCACACATATTGAGGGGCAACTCGAATTAAAATATATTGTCAGCCACATCGTATACAGTGATGTGCTGGCTCCCTATCCTCGCCAGATATTGGTGGTTATCAGTACTGTTATAAGCTTATAGCTACTCCGTACTATTTTTGCCGAGAAAGACACAATCAATTCATTTGTCAGGCAAAACATTGGTGGTTATCAGTAATGTTGTCGGTACTGGTTTTTTCCAGAGAAAGACATAATCAATTCTATCAGGAATACCAATCTTTAGCTTGACAGTGAATCGATTCAGGAGCTTGAGGCCGCATGCCTGGATTAAGACCTCATGGAGAGGAAACACCAAATTGGACTGTATGAACCATATGGCATGTATAAGAGCCAGTTTGGTGGCTAAAACAGCAGGCAACCACCTTGTTGCCAATGGCACAACCATCAGTGAATCCTTTTAGAGCTTGAGGCCGCCATGCCCAGATTAGGACCTCATGGAGACGAACCACCAAATTGGACTGTATGAATCATGACCTGTATGAGAACCAATTTGGTGGTTAAAACAGCAGGCAACCACCTCGTTCGCAATGCCACAACCTATCAAGGAGAGAGATGGTGAGATTGTGAAAGGGGTAGTGTACCTGAGGAGTAGACGGAGGTGGTTAGGTCGTAGACAGCGAGTCTACTTTCTGCCGGTGGTAACCAGCAGCTCCTCTCGGCGATGGCGCGACACGCGGAGCCGGTGCGAGTGGAGGTGTGCGCTACTCCCGGCGATGGCAACATCAACAGGCCAACGACGACGGCAACACCAACAGGCCAACGACGACGGCGAAGACACGAGCTCTGTGGGATGAAGGAGCTCTCCCCATGGCAGCACGCATTGACCCGGAACGGTAGCAAGTCGTGGCTGCCAGGATTGTGCCGTTAGAGGCGGCCAAGAGCCGGTTGAGAGGGGCGAGCATGGCAGGAGTGACGGCGGCGGTTAGGGCTCGAATCACGAATCGGGGCGGCGAATAGGCGCGGATTGAGAGGAGAAGGCGTGCTCTCTCCATCCGTGCTCAAGCTGGAGGCGAGCCGCTGGTGGTGAGGAGGTAGAGGAGGAGGAAAAGCAGCATGCCGGCCGCGGCGGCGTGAGGGACGACGTCGGGGAGCCAACGACAGCGGGACATGGCGGTGCGAGAGGTCGGGGAAGGGGCGGTCTGCCGCGTGAGCAGAGGCGGGGAGGGCAGCTGGGTGACGGCGCGCGTGGGAGGGCTGGGCCGCGGCGGGCCGGGGCCTTGCAGATCGGGCGGCGAGTAGGCGTTGGGGCGGCAGCGGCCGCGTCGGGACGGAGCCGGGAGGAGAAAAATGAGCCGTGGCCGCGCGGATCCGCGAGAGGATGCGCGGCCGAGCCGAACGGGCGACACGGCGGACCATTTGGTTGCCGGAATCGCCGGCGGCGAGCGGATCCGCGGCGGCGCACGCGGAGCACGGCGAGGTCGACCCGCGGCGACTCCGGTCGTCCCGGCACGATTCCTTCGGCGAGGAGGTAAAGGAGAAGGCGGCGGAGCTCGCCGTGGCCTCGGATTTGAGGGAGGAGCGGCGACCTCGGGGTCGCGGGAGAGAAGAAAGGGAAGGGGGAATCTGCGGGGGTGCTTTTGCAGAAAAGTGTCTGACCTTTTCTATATTCGCAATTGGGTCCTCCGCTGTGTTAATGTTTGGACTGCAGGTTGCTGCGCGGATTTTCGAATGTCTTTTGTAGAAAATAGGCGCGGTGACCGGTGGAACCGGAGGTCACCGGCCGGCGACCGGGAGACGTGTCGCGCTGTGATTGGTGGAGAGGCCCGAGCTACACTAACTCGGGTTTTGCCCCCAGAAACTTGCAATCTGAGCCGTCCAACGGCGTGATCGGACGGCCGGCGTTCAAAAGGCGACGTGGACGCTGAATCTGGGCATGAATCTGACGCACTTTCATATATAGGGTAATGTCGGTTCTTTTGAATATCACTAAGATTACGACTAGCATGACGAAAAATGCTAAACTTTTCACTATCAAGATGTCAAAGAATATGACAGATATCATAACGGATTTGCTATATCATAAGTAGTTGGGGTTTTTAAAAAAAATCCGTCTGATCCCCGACCAAGATGTGTGCTACTTTCTGACATGAGATGATTTGTTTTTGAATTACGCGTGGTGTATCTCTCTATTTCCTTGGTCTTTGTGGGAGGGGCGGGAGAGAGGAGCGTGGGAAAAATTGGAGAAGCGAAAGCTACCTTATTTCAGTCGTAGTCTTCAATGGCGCCTTCCGGTTGGCTTTTTTGTGTAAGCAAGAGGTGGGGGAGAGGTGCGCAGAGGGGGAGGCAGTTGTAGATTTTAATACGTACTCCCTCCGTTCCAAATTAATTGACTCAGTTTTAGTATAAAGTTGTAATAAAACTGAGTCAATTAATTTGGAACGGAGGGAGTAGATTTTAAGCTTCCACATCCTCTTATCGTCGTTGGCAGAGTATTTTGCTGTGTCCTCGGGGGAGCCATCTAAGTTCGTACAAGTATTTCTGATGTCAATAACCCAAAGGATAAGGGAAATCCAGCAATAGATAAAATAGTATCCACGGCTATGCATAATTTTTCTCTTGCTTTGTAGTATGTGCATCTTCTCCCTTGTAGTCGTTATGTCCCTCGTCTGGTGGTGTATATAGTCGTGTGGTAATGGAGTATTGAATCGGGGGCGGGCGGCAAAGGCCAACCTGTGTCACCGGGGGTGTTTTCAGTTGGGATTCGGTTTATGGCATACAAAATGTGGTGATTAATATGGCTAACTATGGCATACAAAATGTGGTGATTAATATGGCTAACTAATGGGGTTGATGTGCATTGGGTATGGCTCAACTCCCCCTCCCAGATCTATGTTTTTGTGTTTTAGTCAGACACTTAGATGTATTCAGTACATGTTTAGGTTAATTTCTGAATTTTGTGAACACTCCTTTGTGTTACTGATATTCAAATGGGAATATGGGCATTCCTTTTGAGGTTGATTAGCCTCGGTATATCTATTTTTTGAAGTGATTCAATTTTAATCGGTTGGTTTGATTGAAGTAGAGTTTGACTTCGGGCCAAAGTGCCATGCATTTCTTGTTCATACGTTTCAGTGAGTACAAGTGTATGAGTTACTGCAAACATTTTTTCCGATGTCCTTGTGCTAGTATGATTGAAATCTTCGAGTAGTATATCGTATGGATGTAATATAACAATTTTTTGTACATTTTTGCACCTCATGATTTGCATTTTTGTTTGTTGTACATGTAAACTCAATTATGCCACTTTTGAAATGCGAAATTGCTTTTTTTTTTTTGCTTTTTCCTTACCAGTTAGTTTAGTAACATTACGTGATGTATGTGTGGTGATTGATCTGTGGAAGAAGGGGGTTGATGTGCGTTGGGTCTGGCTCAATACCCCTTTTAGATCTATGTTTTTGTCCAGAGATGAAGCTTCGTGTAGTTCGGGCGGGGGTCACCCCCAAGTTTGGAACAAATCTTGAAGTTATATATGGAATCTAGAACAATTAACACACCTTTGTGTCGTTTGCTAGTAATCCTTTGAGAATGTTTTGTTTAAATATAGTTAGACTTTAGTCTACGGTGCTATGCACAGTTGTTTGTAATCTAAATTTTGGTGGATTGAGTCGGGTGAGTGTTGTAAGCATATATTTTATGATCATCATGTAGTTTAGCACTTTAGCTACAACTGTGATTCAAATCTCAGAGTAACATAATAGTTGCCTGTACTCAAGCATTTTTGCGAACATTTATTGCACCACGTTTTCTTATCATTTAATTTTCAATAGAATTATTATATGTTTAGGCCTGATACCTTCTTTTATCATTCAGTAAATGCGAGTGTAAGCACGACAGTTGGCCCGCAGATTGAGGCAGTGGATCAGGTTTGTGACACCAAAACCATAGCATACGATGGAGTCACCATCTCATAGCTAGACACAAGCGGAAGAGAGCATACGATGAAGACCTTGTGTTGCCTCCGACATTGCTAGACATCCATGGTTTGATTTTGACCAAAGCTAATGTATGGAGTAATTTTAAACGGATGGAGTAGCATTAGCATAAGAATACATACAAACTGGATGAACGTATGAGTATTTGCAATATGTTACTTAATTCGAGGAAACAAGACAATGCAATCTCATAACGATTTAGTCTACTCACTACTAGTTTGGAAGATGAAGCTTCACAAAAATAGTTACACTGTTTACCGTGAGCAAACATGAACCCCCCCCCCCCCCCCCCCCCCCCCCGGTGATACATAGGATTTAGGAACATATAGGGTTGCAGCATGGTCGTCGGTTACCTACTTTCTTTCCTATTGAGTTCATGTGTTGCCTTTTTTTTCAACTATGTTCCAAATCAAGCCTAAAACAACATGCATCTTTGTAGAGCAAATGAACAAAGTAAAGGAACCACAAGCATAAATAGGCAAATAAAAAGCGATAATACATAAATAAATTAACAATGACGGAAGGAGATCCCTCCCTAGGCTTTACGTTGTTAGGTAGATGAGACTTCGGTTTATAATTCGAGTATAATCGAAGTTGCGACTTAAATTTTTTCAAATGTGCGTCAGCTAGGACTCAAACACAGGTGGTTGGACGCGCACTTGTTGCCTCTACCACTTATCAGTGAGCGCTCAGTTGTCAAAGCGATAATATACACTTACAATAGATAACGACGGTAACACTTTACACATACACCCGTGACCCGCTTAAAAGCTTACAAAAACTCATAATACAATGCTTTTGCACAGAGTTGCTACAAGTCTGCAATTCCTATAGCCGTAGCCTGAACTGATGTAACAGTACTCTCATCACAGTCGGATACTACTACACGTCTACACCACCACGTACATTACATGATAATAGTACAGCAACAACTTCATGCTCGATCATACGGAGCTAGCTGAACTACTCCTCTCTCGAGCAATCATCAGCTAGAACACAAACTAATCCTCAGGAAGCCAATCTACACACGACACGTGGCCTCCGAAGTTCATTTTTCTTGGCGCCTTGTTCAATCACTAGCGATAGCAGGACGCAACCACCAACTAGCGAGCCTTCAAGCACCTTCCATCCAGCCAGCCGGCCGGCCGGCCGGGCAATCAAGCATCCTCAGCGTCCGAGCACCGGGGCCCGGCCGCCACCTTCCGCGCACCCTGCGGCGCGGCCGGCGACGCCGGAGGCGAGTCGAGGCAGCGTCGGAGCAGGCGCGACACGGCGGCCACGAGCTCCTCTGCCGCCTTGCTCCCTGGCGCCCGCGGCCCCTCGCGCGCGAACGCGCCGTGCCGGTCGAGCGCCTCGGCCGTGGTGGATCCCGCGCGGCGGACCTCGTCGCCCACCGCCTCCGCGCAGAGGCCGCAGACCCAGCGGCCCAGGTACTGCGCCCTCACCGCCGCGATGTACTCCGGCGTGCACTCCTCCGTGAAGCCGCAGCACTCGCACCTGGCGGCCTCCACCTCCATTGTTTCTTGGGTGGATGATTACCGCTCCTTCTCCCAGACGACGTAGGACGACGGGAAGGACGGCGCCTCCGCTGCTCGCTGCTGGCTCCTCCTGGTCTCCTCGCTCCGGCAAGCTGCTGACGGGGCGATGACGGTGTCAGCGCCTGGTGTCATAGCAGGCAGGCGATCGACGTCTCTCTCCCTCCTGCTCCCCTCTCCTCGATCGGTTTCAGCTCGCCGCCCCCTGTACTGTACCCTCTCTGCCCCGAGACGGCGGGGCGGCGGCATCCAGGTGGTATTTATGCATGCACGAGCGCATGTGACACGCCTCGCTATTAGGTCGGTCCCACGTGTCGGTGGTAGCTCATGTGCGGGTTGGAAGGTGTGGCCGCGCCAATGGAGGTCCACGTCGATCGGCCGGGGAGCCGAGCTGGATTAATGGCGCCGGCCGTGACAGCTGGCGACGGGGCGGACCACGGGAGCTGCTCACCGTACCCAGGGCCGGGTGGATTTGGTGCGGGTTCGGATGGGCCGTCGCTGTCGCTGGGCCCGGCCTTCCGTTTTCATACGCCTGACACGTCGCCGTCGAGGTTCCATAGCGACAGGATTGTTTTTTTTTTGGCGCCGCTAGCTGCTCGGTTTTGTCTTGGTTGGTGCCTCCAATCATGAGGCTACCTTTTTCATCTCCTACTCATACTACGTGTAGTAAAAAATTAACTATCGTCACAAGACCTACCAGCTGGTTCCAGGGAAAAAGAATCTCGTGGAAATCAATTTTTAGTGGACACCAATGAAGAGCAGGAATAATATCAGTTTAAACTTTTATTTTTTTAACAAAGTTGCGTTATGTTGGAAAGGTAGAATTCTATAGACATGCATATGTACTGTACAAGTTTAAACTAAAAAATGTTAAGGAGGTATGAAAATGACAAATTTAACAATAAATTGCTCCTACACAAAATTGATTTTTGTTTACTTTCAAATTTGCAAGTCCATAAACTCTATTTTACTAACTTAATGCATTTTGGTGAGAATTATCAGGACTTTTAAACATAATATTTTCGTGATTTCCACAGGTTTTAACTAAAAGTTGGTTTTCTTCGAATGTTCTTTCAGTTCCAAGTAGAGTGGAAATGAAACCATAGATGAGTTACATAGTGACAACAAATTTGTTGAAGGAGAAGAGCCCTGACTCCCACATTTTTTTGTTGCATGCTCGAGCATCTCTAGAATATATACACGTTAAAAAACCATACCACAACGGAGGGTAAGAGGTCCTCAAAATCGCAACCCGACCTGTCCACATAGGCCACACCGCTCCCGCCTATGCTGACACGGGCACAGGTGGATACGTATGCCATCAATCTGGCTGCGTAGGCGGAAAAATGAAGCGGGCAAGGAGAGTACTCACTGGAGTTGGAAAATACACGACGGAAGGGATTGGGGGACTTAAACCCTAATATATATATAGACAAAAAAATTGTGCGTCGAGCGTTTTTTATGGGATCTGCAGCTAGAGATGCTCTGAGTTTGTGCTATTCACGAATCACGAAGAACCGGTAAAACAAAAAATGCAAACGCGCCACATGGCTAACACTAGCAAGGTCCACCTAATAATCCCAACCTCTGGATGAGCGCCAGGGAAAGATGCTCGGATCATGGGATCGCTACCAGGCACCAGCTATGCTATGCTACCAAACATGTGCGTGTAGGTGTAGCACAATGTACGAAAAACAAGTTTGTTCTTAAACGAACAAAAACCGTACGTACTGGGCCTAGCGTGGCATGGGATGCAGGTGAGCTAGATCTTTTTTTTTTTGAACAAAGGGAAGGACCCCGAAGGGTCCAGACTGAGGTGAGCTAGATCTGCTGCTCCAAATTAAGTTCAAACTTAAAATTCGAGCCAGGAATTATATACTCCGTACTTCAAATTGACAAATTCATAAACCTTTTTGTACCGCCCACATAAAACTCTAGATCCTGTAACGGCGTCGGAGCTAGCACGCACGCAAGAGGACAAGCGGGGTTCACATGATCGACCGTTCATTCATCGGCCGATTGAAGTTGCAGTATCAGTTTGTTGCGAGCTGCTAGCTGGGTTGGTGGAGATAGATAGATAGATCAAGTGGCGTCTGGTTTAATCACAGGCGAGAGCGACCTGCCGTACGGCACCTGTCCTGTCCAGTCCGGGCGGATTGCTTTGCCGGTGAGAAACATTGGCACGCCAGTCGTACGTGCAACTAATCGAATGGTGCGGAGGATATACCTACGCCGAAAACCAGCCTAGAAGATAAGGTGTTCGGCTTATCGGACGGTCCAGTGGGATGAAGCGCAATATGAAGCGTACAAGCCGGTCGGGATCCAGACGAACCGACGTTCGCATTAAAGAACAAGTTAGCGTTTATCCCGTCTTAGTCTAGGATTTCTAAGATAGGTCGGTTAGCCTTTCCTTGTAAGGCCTATATAAGCCAGTCTCCTGCGAGACTCAAAGGACATGCTCCTCAAGCCCTCGCAATCTACATTGTAACCTGTACACATATTTGCATCTAGTGAATTATAGTAGCACGTGGGATCTTGCCACCGCTGCAAGGTCCGAAGCTGGGTAAACCCTTGTGTGCAATCCCGTTCCTAGAAGCCACCATGCCTTCCCCATCTCTACACCATTGGAGCGAGGCACCACCTTACGTGCCCAAATATCCAATAACCCGACAGTTGGCGCCCACCGTGGAGTCTAAGGCGTCGGGTGTCACCTTCAAGGCGGGAGCTTTAGGCGAGATCGGAAGATCGATGGCGGTAGGCCGAGCCAATCTGGAAGGCGACGTCGGCTTCGTGGAAGCCGGAACTTGGACGCCTGCGAACGACGACCTCGTCACCAGCTTCATCATCCCGATCGGCGATGTCAACATCTACACCGGCTTTACGGCCGCCGCATACGGATTCCCTACGGGATCTGGAAAATTCTGGCCCGCCCACCACGCAGAAGACGGACCGGATATCGCATCACCTCCGGGTTTTGCAGATTACCATCTATGTGAATTAGACTCACAAAGTGAAACTGGCTCCAACTTCTCAGAAGGTTACATGGGGTCCGACTTTCACTTTGTTGGTGTCATCGGAGCTGAAGGCAATCAGCCGACAAGCTCTGATCCTGAGTCCATTAAGGCGGCTCTGCAAGTCGGCCCGCATTCAGAAGCCGGATCTGAAAACACTGCCAACATGGTGGACATATCAGATGTGGAAAGCAGTGGAAGTGACTTTGCTGAAAAAAGTTGCTTCTTTCCAAGTAGGATGGCCCAACGAAGTCTTAATGGCGGGACCAACTGCTATGGAAACGGATCCACCACCAGAAAAGCCATCAGATGGGTCGAAGTCACCTTCTAAATCTGCTAGCTTGGATACAGGTGTCGACATCCATACAAATAAAGCGTACACAAGCAAGCCAAAATGGAACCCAACCCATGAGCCGAACAAGGACATAGATCTGGAGGCCGAGATGACAGCCGCAGCGCGCAAACGAGCACTTGACATACTCAAAACGCCGCTGGGCCCTAATGCAACCCTAGAGGAACTCGAAGAAAGGCGTCTATACCTCCTTCGGGAATCCGAGATTGGCATCCGCCATAGCCAAGTTCTGCTCAACAGGGAAAAGGTCCTACTCTTACAGGCTACTGATCAGGACAAAGAAGACCTGCGTCGCCATATGGAACGTGAAAAATTCCGGTGCGTACGGAAAACTCGCGACCCTCATGTCCACAGGGATCTAGGTCCAAACTTCGATCGCCCGTCTGTCCAAAAGAAGAAGGCGTGGCAGAGGTACTCTTATACCGTTGGCAAGGACGGCTTAATGTACTTCTCCACTCCAGCCAAAAACATGGAAGCAGCGCGCGAGATCATGGAAGACGACGACGTCCCACTGGACGAGAAAGTGTTTTACTCAAAAGCACTCCTCAAAATGGCGGAAGAACTGCAGGAAGAAGCTAACTCAAGCTGCCGTCTTGCTGACAACACCTTCCTATGCAAGGTAGGGGCCGGAGGCGGTCCACCCGATGAGCCATCTGAGTCTAGCAGCCACGGCAAAGGCAAGGGTCCTGAGAAGCCGAATAAGAGGCGACACGACGATGCATCGGGTACAGGATCTAATAAGCACCGGGAAGGGCGTCAGAAGGAGAAAGCAGAAAAAAGCCGCCAGAAAAGAAAGAAGGCGCGAGAAAAGCCGCGACAAGCATCGCGAGAAAGAAGCTGCCCCAGGACACGATGGAGATCGACTTAACATGCCTCCACCTCCTCCAAGGAGAGTTGGCGAGGACAATGCTGACAAAGACCGCCAACGCAGGCGCTCAAGGTCACGATCACCACATCGTCAAGAAGGCGAAAATCAACACGAACAAGACGACGCAGCCAGGGACAAATCCCGAATACCAGATGCTGACATTCGCCTTAATGAAATCAGAGCCGCAAGGGAAGAAACCTACTTAGGTCCCAAGTGCTTTGGTCCGGCAATTCGCAAGGTGCAGCTCCCAGAAGCACTGGGAAACGTCAAGAAAATTGTGAACAAATACAACGGTGCCAAGAATCCTGAAACATGGCTGCCAGATTATCTGAACACCGTGGGAATCTACAACGGAGGCTATGACGCCGCAGTCCGTTTCTTACCCCTTATGCTTGAAGGTACATCACGCCTGTGGATTGACACTTTGCCGAAAAAAAGTATTCACAATTGGCAAGACATGAATCGTTGCTTCACGCAACACTTCTCCTGCACGTACAAACGTCCAAAGTCTTACCCAGAGCTCTTACGTTGCACTCAGGAGACGAATGAGTCCAGTTGCGATTTCATCGCACAATGGACTGAGACAAAGAACAATTGTGAGAGAGTCTCAGAGACACAAGCCATCCACGCCTTCATGCATAGTTTGAAAAAGGGCAATATGATGCGCTACATCCTCTCCAGCCAAAGATTGACAACTCTTGGTGATCTGCTGGACAATGCAAACAACCTCGCAATTGCAGAAGACGACGCTCGTGCGGACGATGGAGACGCAAGACTGGACATCTCCATCAACAATCATGAAAAACGGGGCAAGTCGAACAAGAAGAAGGCACCGCCAACTGACCAAGCCGGACCGTCCAATGAAGTAGCCTTCGCCTATGGCAAAGGCAGGCAAAACAAAGGCGGTGGCAAGTGGAAGCCGAAGACGAGCGATGATAGCCAAGGCGGCAAGCAGATCAAGATCACCTACAAGGACATCAGAGATCTCCCCTGCACTTATCATAGCAAGCTCGGCAAGTGCACCCATACCAATAGGCAGTGCCGCATCAACAACGAGATGAAGAAAGACCCCGAAGCTAGATTCAAGGCAAGCAAGTTCAAGCGCAAAGCCCGCAAGGATGAGACCAAAGAAGCAAAGACGGACGAGAGCAGCTCTTCCGAGCAGGATGAGGAACCAGTCAAGGCCAAGAAAGGAGGCAAGTTTCCCAGAGTCGAAGAAAACTTCGTCACGTTCCTAGCAACTCCTTCGGCTAAGAAGGAAAAGGCAATCTGGAAGGAACTTAATGCCATTATGCCGGCTGTCCCTCAATATGCAAACTGGTCTGAAGTATCGGTAACATGGGATCGCTCAGATCATCCAGATCGCATCCCACAACACCCAGGATACTCAGCTCTCGTCGTCAATCCAATTGTGGCGAATTGCAGGCTTTCCAATGTACTTATGGATGGTGGCAGTAGCATCAACATCCTGTACCTTGAAACGCTTAAGCGCATGCACCTGTCTGAGACCCAGCTGAAGCACAGTGACGTCAAATTCCATGGTATAGTCCCAGGACGGCAGGCAAACTCCGTTGGACAGATTACCTTGGAAGTGACCTTTGGCGAGGAGGACAACTACCGACAAGAAGACGTATCCTTCGAGGTAGTGCCCTTTAAAAGCGCCTATCATGCCATCTTTGGCAGACCGGCTTTCGCCACCTTCATGGCAAGGCCATGCTATGTCTACAGCAAGCGCAAGATCCCTGGACCCAACGGCGTCATCACGGTCAACGGCAACTACAAGATGGCGCGTGAGTGCGAGCTCGGCAATGCAGTCTTCGCAGAAGCCGTCATCAGTAAAGGCGAACTTCCAGGCTATTTGAAGGAAGTCAAACAGGAGATGCCAGAAGCTCAGAAGCCTCCATCCGCACATGACGTCACTTTCAAGGCCGGTTCCCACTCCAAGAAGGCGAAGCTTGATGATGCAGACGCTGAGAAGACGACGAACGTCGGCACCACCCTCAGCGACAAATAAGAAGGCGAGCTCGTCAAGTTCCTCCGTGAGAATCGTGACATCTTTGCATGGTCTCCTTCTGACATGCCTGGAATCCCGAGGGAACTTGCCGAGCACTCTCTCAACGTCGCCGAAGGAGCCAAGCCAGTCAAGCAAGGCCTTAGGCGATTTGGTCCAGAGAAGAAGAGAGTTATAGGACAGGAAATAGCACGACTTACAATCGTAAACTTCATTAAGGAGGCCATTCATACAGAATGGTCCGCAAACCCTGTATTAGTACCTAAGAAGGACACGAAAGCGTTGCGCATGTGCATCGATTTCACTGGTTTAAATAAAGCCTGTCCGAAAAACCTTTCGCCTTACCGCGAATTGACCAGGTTGTAGATGCTACCGCAGGGGCAAAATTATTAAGCTTTTTGGATGCTTACTCCGGTTACCACCAGATCAAGATGAAGAAGTCTGGCCAAATTAAGACTTCTTTCATCACACCTTTCGGTACCTACTGCTACATAACGATGCCTTTCGGGCTAAAAAACGCAGGTTCGACGTATCAAAGGTGCATCCAAAGATGCTTACACGACCAAATTGGTCGTAACGTACACGCTTATGTCGATGACATTGCAGTCATGACCAAACGCGAAGACGATCTATTAGCCGATCTCAAAGAATATTTTGATAACTTAAGAAAGTACAAGATGAAGTTAAATCCGGGAAAGTGCGTCTTTGGCGTCCCAGCAGGAAAACTCCTTGGCTTCATAGTTTCTGAGAGAGGAATAGAAGTTAACCCTGATAAAATAAAAGCCATCATGTATATCAAAAGACCCACATGTCTTAAAGATATTCAGCGCTTAACAGGGTCTGCTGCAGCTGTAAGCCGATTCATTAGCAGGCTTGGTGATAAAGCTTTGCCTCTTCTACCGCCTTCTCAAGAAGTCGGATAAATTTGAGTGGACAGAGGAAGCCGAAACCACCTTAGATCAACTGAAACAGGCCTTAGTCAGCGCACCCATATTGGCAGCACCAAGACCTCAGGAGCATATGCTATTATACATGGCAACAACTAACCTGGTCATCAGTGCAGTCATAGTTGTCGAACGAAAGGAACAAGGGCAAACAATACCAGAGCAAATACATGTATACTACATAAGCGAAGTCTTATCAGAGTCAAAACAAAGGTATCCCCACTACCAGAAACTGGCATATGGCGTATTTTTTCGCTGCCAGAAAGTTACGACACTACTTTCAAGATCACTCCATAACAGTGGTTAGCAAAGCGCCTCTTGGAGATATCATAAACAATGCTGACGCCACAGGACGCATCGCCAAGTGGGGAATCGAACTCGCAGCATAAGATATCCATTACAAAACACGAACATCCATCAAATCCCAATCGTTAGCTGATTTTATCGCAGATTGGACGGAGGCTATGGATGAAACACCTCCTCCAGATTCTGAGTATTGGGTAATGCATTTTGATGGATCAAAAATGCTAAAAGGCTCAGGGGCAGGTGTAGTACTAACAACACCAAAAGGAGACAAGCTATGCTATGTCCTCCAAATACACTTTGACGCCACAAACAACGTAGCAGAATACGAAGCCTTACTACATGGCCTTCACATTGCCAAATATATTGGCGTGAAACGGATTCAGTGCTATGGCGATTCAGACTTGGTGGCGCAACAACTTGACGGCACATGGGACACCAAGAGCGCAACAATGGCAGAATACCGGCGCACAGTTGACGAATTCGGCAGATGTTTCACAGGGCTTGAAGTCAGGCACATCAAAAGAGAAGAAAATGAAACCGCAGACGCTGAAAGGACAATGATGTCGCCTAGAGGGGGGGGGGGTGAATAGGCGGTTTAAAACTTTTCCGGTTTAGGCTTGATAATTGCGGAATAAAACTAGGTGTTTAAATTAACAAGCCGACAACCTAAATAAACTAGGCTCACCTATGTGCACCAACAACTTATGCTAAACAAGATAAACAACAAGGTGATAGCAATAGAATACTTCAAGCACGAAGGCTATCACAATGTAAAGTGCATAAGTAAAAGCTCGGGTATAGAAATAACCGAGGCACGCGGAGACGAGGATGTATTCCCGAGTTCCTCCTTGTTAAGGGAGTACGTCTCGTTGGAGAGGTGTGAACTGACACAACGGTTCAACAACCACAAAGGTTTCACCTTCTTCTCCGATGAACCGCACCACAAAGGCTTGGTTCACCTTCCACTATCGGAATTCCTTCGAGGCGGAATCCGGAGCCTTTCAACAACAATCCGGGGCACAACCCACAATGGGATTGGGGGCTCCCGAACGGCCTCCAACAACAATCCGGGGCACAACCCACAATGGGATTGGGGGCTCCCGAACGGCTTCAAGTGACCACACAAGGGTCCAACCACCACAAAGGCGTCTAGGGTCCAAGGACCCAAGAGTAACAAGTTCACAAGCTTTCAACTTCCACGAATCCTCGTGGAGAGCACACCGATGCACCAAATGCAAAAGGCAAGAGCACAAGTGCTCAAATCCTTCACTCTCAAATTCCAACAAAGCAACAAATGCTTATGGGGGAATAAGAGAGGAAGAACAAAGAGGAGATGCACCAAGAACTCCAAGATCAAGATCTACAAGGTTTCCCTCACATAGAGGAGAAATCGATCGGTGGAAACGTAGATCAAGATCACCTCTCACTTTCCCTCAAATATTAGCAAGAACCATGGGAGGGATTGAGAGGAAGAGCAAGCTTTACAAAGGGCAACAATGGAGGAGAGAGAGGAGAAAGACTTGCTCTAGAGCTTTTT
Source organism: Poa annua (assembly GCA_026929855.1). NCBI lineage: Eukaryota > Viridiplantae > Streptophyta > Magnoliopsida > Poales > Poaceae > Poa > Poa annua. Next base: position 3,618,092 of record CM049437.1, read on the forward strand.
AACCATTGGGGAAGAAGGCCCCTTAAATAGCTCAACTCAAAAATCCAGCCGTTGCAGCACTTCTTGTTCCGCAAGTGCGGTAGTACCGGCCTAAAGCCCGGTAGTACCGGCCCTGCGGTATCTTCGTCAACACAGAAAACCGAGCGCGCGGTACTACCGGGGAAAAATACCCCGGTACTACCGGGCCCAAGTGCTGGGCTCCAACCCCGGTACTACCGGGGCCATCCGTGCCAAAACGTCCGAAAACCAACTTCAGAGAGTAGTACCGCAGAGAGCCCGGTACTACCGCAGCGATCCCGGTACTACCGGCTGACTGCGGTACTACCGGAACAAAACTCTCCGGTACTACCGGGCCTGTCCGAACACCAAAAACACAGCTATAACTTTTGCAAATGAACTCCGAATGAGGTGAGACCAACTCCGTTGGAAAGGTACCGACAAGGAGAAGGCTACAAAAAGTGAAAATATTGCATCCCATAAATAGAGTAAAATCACCACACATGGCAAGGTGTGGGACTTTCCTCACGGTTGAACCGGCAATATTTCCGCCACCGAAAACGCAACTAGTTTTCCAAGGTAAAACCGTTTTCGATGAACTAGAGCTTGACATGGAGATGAACCAAGCTCTAATTCCTCACCACCATAAAAGCCAAATAAGAACCAAGAAATATGATATGCCAAGTATGCAAAGGTTTGAGCTCTCCACAACGATGCGATCAAGTTACTCACTTGAGAGCCCCTCTTGATAGTACGCCGTCTATCCTAAAACCCGGTCTCCCACTAACACCATGAGACCGGTAAAATAGAAAACCTATCAAGATCATACCTTTGCCTTGCGCATTCCACTTGAGCTCGATGATGACGATCTTGACTCTCTCAAGTTGAAACACCTTTCTTGATTGTGCTTGCTAGCACATGCTTGATGAAGACTTCTCCAAATGCTCCCCCATACTCCATTATGGGAGGGCCTCGCTAAGCATCGTCTTCATGACTCCTTTGCAACCTTCAATCAAATGATATCTTCGAGATGCATCATATTGAGCTTGCACTTCATCTTCTTCTCTTGATATGTATGATGGCTTGGTGGTAAACATGATTGTTCACTCAATCTTCTATTCCAAGCCATACTTGTAATGAGCTCAACTCTTCACATGACCATTCTTCATATAAACCCTTGAGTAGAGCGTTGATCATCATGTAATCTACTAGAGTCCAACACATGAACTCCAATCTTTTCCTATGGACAAGATCTACAAGTATATCTCAAAGCAAACATTAGTCCATAAGGATTGTCATTAATTACCAAAACCACGCATGGGGGCAACCATGCACTTTCAGACGCCTTAGCAAGAATGGGATCACGCAGAGATAAGGTGCCAAAGGACATATTCCTTAGCAACTCTACAAGCCTTCAATAAAAGGCGGAGACAGTGAAGACCCAAGCTCTGTTCAGTCTGTAGCTGTTCTGTTGATTAAGCCGGATTGGACTCAACCTTACATCAACTTCCTAGTCAATGGAGAGGTACCAGAAGACGAAGTGCTAAAAAGGCAAGTGATACGCAGAGCAAAAGCATACACAATCATCAACGGAGAGCTATACAAGAGAAGCACCTCGGGAATATATCAGAGATGCGTCTCCCCAGAAGAAGGTCAAGAAATCTTGGAAGAAATACACTCCGGATGCTGCGGTCACCACGCCTCTTCAAAAGCCATCGTCGCCAAAGCCTTTAGGCACGGTTTTTTCTGGCTCACAGCAAAGCAAGACGCGGAAGAAATAGTCAGAAGATGCGAAGGATGCCAGAGATATGCAAGACAGCCCAAGATGCCGGCTCAAGAGCTCAGAACAATCCCTATCACATGGCCATTTGCGGTCTGGGGAATCGACATGGTTGGTCCATTCAGGACAGCCAGAGGCGGCTTAACACACCTGCTAGTAGCAGTGGACAAGTACACGAAGTGGGTTGAAGCCAAGCCTATCAAAAAAGTAGACGGGGAAACAACCACGAAGTTTGTAGCTGACATCATACATCGATTTGGCGTCCCTCACAGCATAATTACCGACAACGGGACGAATTTCCCCGTTGGAGAGCTTGAAAAATATTGCGGACAAAACAATATTCGGCTTGATCTGCCATCTGTGTCACACCCATAGTCCAATGGACAAGTCGAACGTACCAATAGCATAATTCTTCAAGGCATTAAGCCGCGCTTGGAAGTACCATTACACAGGGCAGCCGGAGCATGGATAGAAGAGTTGCCTGCCGTCTTATGGAGCATCAGGACAGCCCCCAACAGATCAACCGGCTATACGCCTTTCTTCCTTGTATATGGCGCAGAAGCAGTTCTCCCAACGGACGTCTTATATGATTCACCCCGCGTCGCAGCCTATGTTGAAGCAGACTCAGAAGAAGCCCGACAAGACGGCTTAGACCTTCTCGAAGAAGAGAGAGAGAGATTGCACTCCAAAGATCCGCCATATACCAACAAGACCTACGAAGATATCACAGTAGAAGGGTAAGGCGAATATCATTTCGAGAAGGCGACTTGGTGCTTCGCATTGTTCAGAAAAAAGAGCACAAGCCCCCCTCCATGGGAAGGACCCTTCGTTGTCAGCAAAGCGCTCAAGAACGGGGCATATTATCTTGTGGACCTCAGAGATCTCAAGAAAAAGAAGAAACGAGGCCGCAAAAGGAAAAGAGACGAAGATGACAAGGTCAGCGAGTCAAATCGCCCATGGAACATTGAGCAGCTACGTCCTTTTTACACTTAGCAATTCTATTGTAAACATTTGTCTATGATCATGAAATAAAAGCATATGGATTGCCAAATTTTTGCATTTGAAAGTTATTGACTTATTCCTCCATCTTTTGTTTCCCAATGATCATATTCCTTCAATTGAACATGTCAATTTATTTACCCGAATAACTAAGCATGACAAGTTCGGCTTGTGGCCTTACAAAAATAAAATTGCGTCCGTCAAAGATTTTTTCTCTGATTGTTTATGAGTTCGGTTGCTATAATAGATGTTTTACGCGCCGAAGGGCGGCACGGGTTTTAGGTATAAGCAGATTGGTTACGGCCCTGCTGCCTAACAAGTGTCACCGTCTTTCTGGTCTCGCTAACATACGAAAAAGCTAAGACCATAAGCCAGACAAATCAAAGACGGGCATGGAACATAGTCGCATGACAAAGACTAGCAGTACTTCAATACTAAGTAACAAAAGTATGCCATGCAAATGCAAGACAAGCTTGTTCAGAATAATATTACAAGACCTTATCAATAAATAGTTTTTTGTGCCTTAAGCTAAGGATACAGATAATGCAGCTGTTCTTTTTTCTCTAATCTTGTGCAGGGGACTTGGAGTGCACATCAGTATCGTCTTCGGCTTCCTCCCGATCCTCTCCTCGGGTGTTCGTCTGCTCAGAGGTTTCGTCTTCCGACGAGCTTCGCAGAAGTTCAGGCATATCTTGCTGTGCGTAGAACACTCGCGGATTGATCTTGTCGGCAATGAAGGAGGCGTAGCTGGTGACGGAGTTGTATACCTCAGCCGGGTTGATCACGTTGCCGTCAATGTCATGGGTTGGAAGACACTTCACAACCCTCTTGATATCCATCTCGGGATGGTGGCCCATAACATTGCCTAAGGCAAGTTTGGCACCTCCACGAGCAGCGGCACGAAGACATTCTTCGGCATTGCTGGCGCTATCTTCAAGCAGATGTGTCGTAGTCCTCATGTTGGTCGCCAAAGGCAACTGCTTGGGATAAAGTTGGCCAAGAAGGCCTTTCCCAGCAGTAGTCTGACGAGTAAACAACTCGCCAAACTCCAACACAAGTTCCAGACGCTTGGCATCGTCAATTTCGCCAAGTCCAGATGGAGCTACAAAATAAAAGCAAAGTAAGACAAAGAGAAAAACAGGCAAAAAATAAGACCGAGGCAATGGTAAAGAGCATACCAAGAATCTTGTCATCCAAAGCTTCAATTTCGTCTTTACGACGTTCCAGCTGACTTTCAAGCTCTTGGATGCGGCGCTCGGTTTTGTCAGCTGACGCCTTAGCCTCTTTCCTGGCGTCTTCGGCTTCTTTCTGAGCAGCGGCTAGGTCAACCTTAAGCCGATTCTGCTGAGTCTGAGCACTGTCCTGCATCACCTTCATTGCGGCATCAGCGAGTTTTTGGTTCTCTTGGATTTGCTTGAAGAGGGCTTCATTTTCGCGTCTTATGACAGAAATGTCGCCAGACTCCTCAGCCATCTGTTTTGCCTTAGCAAGCATCTCTGCACAAGTAAGAAGTTTCCGGATGAGCGAATTAAGCGAAAAGAGAAAGCCGAACAAGACAAAACAAAAGGTACAACTTACCCGCATCATGTTTTGCCTTGTTCTGGGCGAACTTAAGTTCCTGGCGCTGAGCAACCAGAGAATTCCACAAGTCGCGGTTCAGATCTTCGCCATCCTGAAAATCAAATTCAAAGAAGATGTTATATCCAAGTAAGGAAACTGAGGGACTGGTGATCAAGTTGGTGAAATTTTTCTAAAGCATAGAAGTAAATCCCTACTCTAGGCCATCTCGTTAACTAACTACATTAGATCAATGAGATGCCCGGGGACTGGAAATAAGGATAAGACGGAAAGGAATTTACCTTAACACATTTCTTCAGCAGCTTGTAGCTGGTTTTCATCTTAGCATACAGCGTATCGCAATGCCCTTCAAGATTGCGCACGGTAATTGCAGTTGTATTCGGCTTAGGTGAAGACGGCTGCGCGGACTCCTTCTGAGCTGCAAGTCTAGGTGTGACAGAAGGAAAAAGGTACCCTTCCTCGTCAAAGACTTCTTCTTTTACATCTTCTAAGGCATCATTAGCCGAAGCTTCAGCCTTGTTGGTTTCTTCTGGGGCGGCTTCCTTTGCAGTAGCAGCCGTCAATTCAGCAGCCTCCTCCCTCTCCACTGCCAAGTTTGGCAGGTTGGTGTCGGCTCTTTCCTCTTGGGAGGCAGGAGCCGGCATAGTGGTGGCTGCAGTCGGAGTAGGGGGAGCGGTAGCAGGCGAGGGGACTGCAGGCTTAGACCTGGAAATCACAACCTTTGTCCTCAGCTTACCCGAAGGCTTAACTCTGAAAATCAGATAACCACAAGTCTTACCAATACAGGTGATAAAAGAAAAGCACGTAAAATATAAAGCTGAGGCCATCCAAGCTTACGTCTTTTGGGGCATCGCGAAGGCGAACTTCTCGTCGTCATCCAGGACTTCGTGTATAACGACGCCCTTGGGCACGACAGAGGTTGCCTCCTCCTCCTTCTTCTTCTTCTTCTTCTTCTTCTTCTTCTTCTTCTTCTTCTTCTTCTTCTTCTTCTCAGGAGCGGCAGTCAGAGCCTCTTTGGTCAGGGCCTCTTTGTCGGCACCCGCCTTGCGCTTACGCGTCTTAGCGCCTGCCGCAACGTCTGATGAAGTTGAGGCGAGCTAACAGAAAATGACAAAGGTTAAAAGGATATAAAGCCGAACAAGCTTAAAAGCAAATAGAAACAATAAGTACTCACCGGTGGCGGCTTGTTGGTGGAAGTGTACATGGGAAAAGATTCAGTGAATTGAACCCTCTCCTTGAGCAGCTTCTTGAATCGCATCAAGAAGGCGTCATTCGTCAGGTCGTCCTTGGAGACGCGGAGGGGATAAGTGCATAGCAAGCCCTTGTTCTCACGAAGAGGTTGCACCCGCCTTTTCAGCCAACACAGAATTGTACCTGTGTCGGTCAGTTTCGGCTTTGCCTCTGTCGTCATGTACTCAATCCGTTGCTGGATGAGTTGGAGGTGGGCAGGCAAAACCTTCTCCGGCTTCTCGTCCCATGAAAGGCGAGGAGTAGCAGCTGAATTTACAAAACGCGGGAGACCTATCGTCCTCCCCGCAGGCTCTATGTCTAAACAATAGAAAAAGGTGCCCGCCCAGCCACGGACGGAGTCCACCTTAGGAACCTTAGGGTACCAGGCCCTATTCCTACGCAAGTTTAGGCTTATAGTGCCTAAGGTGAGCAGTTCGTCGCCTTTAGTTTGGCATTTACAATGAAAACAATACTTAAAGAAATCTAAGCTGGGCTCTATTCCCAAGTAGCCTTCGAATAAGGCTTGGAAACCAGCTACGTACAAGATACTATTAGGCCCTAGGTTGTGCGGCTGAAGGCCATAGTAATCTAAGACTGAAATGAAGAAAGACGACGGCGGCAAAGCCATGCCGCGATGCAAGTGGGATACTAAGATTACCCGCTCGTCGCCTTCCGGAGTCGGGGTGGCGTGCTCGAAAGCCGAACGCCACTTGCAGACGTCTCGAGGTGGAAGAAGTCCTTCCCGCTCCAGCTCCTTGAGGTCGTCGTCAGTGATGGTCGAAGGGAGCCAATGGCGCGGCGAAGAATCATCTTCTTCCTCAGCTCCGGCCACGGGCACAACGCCAGATCCCGTGGGCATCATCTCCCCGGGATAGAGCATGATGAGGGGCTCTGCGAGCAACCCCTCGGTAGGCACGCCCGTAGACGAAGAAGTTTCACCGGCACCGGATCCCTCCGCCGTGCTTCCCGCCGCCACCGCAGCCCTCGCCGCAGCCTCGGCCGCCACCGATTGCGCGGCCGCATCTGCGCTCGTCAGCTCCATGGAAATGCGAGAAGGGATGCGAGAGGGGATGGTGGGTGGACGAGTTCTGATCTCGAGCTCGTGCGCAAGAGAGAGAGAGAAAGCTCGGGCACGAGGAGGAAGATGAACAGGAATGGAATGGATCGGTGGAGTTTTAAATTTGGGAATGGGTATTTATGAGCCTAGCCCCACGGTCTCCGCAACGGTTGGATTCTAACCGCTGGATCCGCGCCACGTGGAGCGGAGGAGATGAGGAGGCCGTTTCCCTTCTCCTGTAAGCCTCGGGTCAAGCGCGGGAAAATCGCAATGATGAGATTTGGCCTAGTCAACAGTCTAGACTGTCGTGGACTGAACATTGACAAGACCTGACCTCAGGCCTGACAAGATTCGTTTCTCCGTCCATCAGTCGACAAACTATTCGGCTTATGTGTTAGCAAACGCAACGGTCGTTTCGGCTTATTGCAAAGCCTTATCCTCAGCTATATAGTGAATGGTTCAAGCTCTGCAGCAATTCATCAGAAGACGAAGACGAAAGTTTCGAGGTGAAGAACAAGACGAACAAGCTGGATTGCTTAAACCTTTCCGGGGACTACTGTGGAGGATATACCAAATAGGTATGCCGACAACATGGACTAAAACCAGCCTATCAGGGTGGCCCAAGAGGTGATAAGGTCTTCGGCTTATCGGGCGGCCCAGTGGGCTGAAGCGCAAGAGGAAGCCTACAAGCCGGTCGGGATCCAGACGAACCGACGTTCGCCTTAGAGAACAAGTTAGGGTTTATCCCGTGTTAATCTAGGACGCCTAAAATAGGTCGGTTAGCCTTTCCTCGTAAGACAAGGCATGGCGCCTATATAAGCCAGCCTCCTGCGAGCCTCAAAGGACATGCTACTCAAGCCCTTGCAACCTACATTGTAACATGTACACATATTTGCATGTAGTGAATTATAGCAGCATGTAGGATATTGCCACCACTGCAAAGTCCGAAGCTGGGTAAACCCTTGTGTGCAATCCCGTTCCTAGAAGCCACCATGCCTTTCCCATCTCTACACCATTGGAGCGAGGCACCACCTTACGTGCCCAAATATCCAATAACCCGACAAATGGGAATCTATTGTCTTCATTTATATTTTTTTAAAGCAGGAACAAAGATGAAAACATATATTGTCAAAAACAAATACAGGCCGAATATGATGAAGATATGGAAGAGAAAGCAGATGTTGGCCGGAGTCCAAAATACCACTTGAATCGAGCCATATTTCGAGATAAAATATATATATGAAATATAGGCGCGTCGATAAGTAGGTTTCATTCCCGTGATTGGTTTCGAGTTTCGTCAAATCTAGTTTCTTAATTTTGGATCAAAATTCATACATATTTTTGATGAATTTTATCAAATTCATCGCACTTATTTGGAAATTTCCTTTTACTATGTCACCCTACTTTCACGAAATATATGTGTAGTACAGAAATACACAGTGCAGAGTGCGATGAGAAGAGCACGAGAACGACGATGTACTGTATGTTGATGCGCCTGAGATTTTCGCGAATCTTCGTGGCGGCCCACCGCCATGAATTTACCAACGCGACCCGTACAACGTGGAGCGACAGGGCCTTGCAACGACGATCGCCGTTAATGGCCGATCAAAAGGCAGGTGCTGTTTACCGGCAGCTACCGCCGCCGACGACGCTGCGTCGCGGGGTTCTGCTCTGGAGATTGTCGTCAACTTCCACACTCACTCTATCCCGTCGGCCGTCGCTAGCCGCTCCGATTGTATCCATTTGATCATTCATTGCCTATTATCTTGTCGCTGATGACTATGATCATTATCAGCTCCCCTAAAAAACATTATTCTTGGATGAAACTGTCAAACAGAGAATAACAACAAATTACGTCGTTTTAGCCGCACGTGAAAGAGAAACGCGACGTGATTTTAAATTAATCGTGAGACAGAGAAACGGATGACATGACGCCTTCTTTTACAAAAAAGAAGAAGAAGATCCGAGTACACCTTTTCAGCATGAGTTGTTTGTTCTAACCTGACAACTCACCTAGTCTCTGGGGCAGTGAAGGTGACCACGTAACGCGCTTTCGCCGTGTGACGAACAGGTGACGCTGCAAGTCTTTCTGTTTTTTCAGAGTTTTGCTGTTATGAATAATTTCTGACGTTGGCACAATTATCCATTTATCCAGATCAAAGACTGAAGTTGCGACGTCATCTTATAATTGGGTCCTACGTGTCATAACGGCTCTCGATTTTGTGGTTTTGGTTTTGTAAAAAAAACTTTGACAAAATAGACATGTAAATGAGATTGGGACGTCGTATTTATTGTCAAAAATGGTTTCTCGACAGAACTGATGACATATATGGCCAATGGGGGGCGGAGCTAGGATTTTTGGTCGATGGGTTCACTCAAAATTTTGGCATGAACTATAAGTCTATAACTATAATATTGCAAAGCTTATATTATCTCTAAACAAGACCATACCACTCAAATACAACTTAAACAACCGAAATAGCATAACACATATATAATATTGCAAAGCTTATATTATCTCAAAACAAGACCATACCACTCAAATACAACTTAAACAACCGAAATAGCATAACATATATTGTTGTTCTGTTAAAACTAAAGGACGAATACATACCGGGCACATGAAATCCAAAATACTCGTTTACATATTAAATAAAGTAGTGAAAAACTGTGTAACTTCATTGGTAGCTTCTGTCTTCCTGTAAAAATAAACCAAAGACGCAAGTTAGATTCATGAGTTTCAAAACAAGTAAAGAAAAACATGTATAGTCACTCACACTTTAAAGTTTCCCTTGTCGATTCTTCACCTTATTAAACATATCAAACACTTGCTCATTACTAATGGTAGAAAACATGTCTTTCTCCACATAGCAAATTAGACAATCACTCATAAACTCGTCACCCATTTTATTGCGTAATTTTTTCTTCACAACATTCATAGCTGAGAAGACTCTCCAATTGTGCAGTGGCAACCCGCAATATGAGTACTAGCTTTAGAAGTTGATACACCAATGGAAAAGTAATATGCTTATTTGTTTCTACCATTAATTTAGCAAGATCAGCAATCCCATCCAAATTGGCAAACCTTTCATCCGCTCGCACATTGTCAATATAAGTGACAAGTTCGTGACCAAGATCATCCAATTTTTCAGAATTAAAATCCTCAGGATAAAACTTAGCTAGCTCCACTTTTTCAGAATTAAAATTCTCAGGATACAACTAAACCTATGTGGATAATTAAAATCAGGTGGTTGCCTGTTTGGTCCCCTGGTTAAATATCTTCTCGTGATCTCATCTTGTTTCTTACAAGTACGAGTGTACTCTGAAATTCTCTTTCGATCAGCAGGATCATAAGGCAGTTCGTCTAGGTCAATTTCCCTCTGATTGAAAATGAGACTAGCATTACCGTCATCTGATTGCTTGCGTCTGACGGATGGCCTTGAAGTACCTTCATCGGTAACTGAATCCATTGACCTTTTTGTCGTCCCATAATACCGTTCCATGATCTAGGATCAAACAATGTTTAGGGAAAAACAATCGGAACATTAGGGCTAGTGGGCTACGCAAGAATTTCACAAGATGAAAAGAAGAAGAGACAATCGTACGATTCGTACATGGATGGCTAAATCCCTGCCAAGATCGTGAAATATAGACTTTGATTGCCGCCGGCGTCCAGGAGACGAGAGATCGGAGATTCAGAGAACCAGAGTTCAGAGATGAACCGTCGTTTTTTCGCTTTCGGTACAGCACTGACGAATCTAATCGAGTAATATGTGCGGCTGCCGGTACGTATTCTGTAGGTTATACGATACTACAAGTCCAGGTTAATGTGTGTTACTTGTGGGCTGTCAATCGTGACTTGTGAGACTGATTACATGGGTCAAAAGCCTTCTAGCTAGCTCATTTGACGACTTGATGGGTTCAGACGTGAACTTTTATTGGGTTCAGCCAGCTGAATACACATATATATTTCTATAAAAAAAAAGCTGAATACACACATAGTACTACTTGACCGGCAAAATCCGTCGGTGTCATCTGCACCCAACGAGTATATGCTGGCTCCGCCCCAGGCCATCCTGCCTGGCACCAACGCCGACCTTCAATTTTAATTTTGTCAACTCCTTAGAATATTCTTATGAAGCTTTTTGGATGGCGCTGAACAGAACATGTTCGGCTCCATCCTCTTCGACACCAATCTAAAGAGGTTCGATTCGAAAATAATTTTGCCAAGTGGCCATATGCATCATTAATTCCGCTGAGAGTCCATTTTGAACAATAAAAAATACCCACATGACACATACTCCCTCCGTTTTTTAATATAAGATATTTTAGATATTGTACATGTTGTCTAGATACACATCAAAATGAGTGAATATGAACACTAAAACATGTCTAGATACTGTTAGAATTGGGCCCATTTATGGTCAGCCCAATTATCAATTTCAGAAAAATCTCAAAACCCATTTTTGTGGCAGCTCACATGAGAGTGAAGTGTGAGCTAAAGTTTAGTCCCACCCGCTAGTTTGAGAGGAGTGGCACCACCTTATATAGTGACGTGTTGTGCTACATGGTAAACTAGTGAGAACATGAGCCTCTCTCACGCATTCCTCCGCCGCACGCACCGCTCGTCTCGTCTCTCGCCGAGCCGAGATTTATTTTTTGCAGTACAAGAAAACGGTTTCGACGGACGCGTCGTGGTTAGTCGGTTCGGATCGCTCCCGGATCGTGGGCTACCAACCGATCTAAACGTGTGCAACGTGGACTTGGCCCACTCCGTACCCGTCAGGGTTTTCCGAACTGCACTATATAAACCGCACTGCGTGCGCTGCATAGAACACCCCGAACCAATCTCCTGCCTTGCACCCACCGTAGTCTACTCCATCCCGTGCGCTGGCGTCCACTGGCGAACGGGACAGCAGGTCTCTGGAACCACTTGTCCTTGTGATCCTGTATGCGAGAGGGCGAATAAGGTTTTTGTAAAGCGCTCCGCGCGACTGCTTTTAAGTTCTTCATCGCGGCTCGTCTTCCTGCACGATCGCCGAATTCGCGGGCGGCTCGTCTCCAACATCGTCCTCGTCTTCAGGAAGTTGTTGCTGACGCTGCAGCAACGACTACTACAACTACAACTACAACGACTACAATGACTACTTCATCTACAATCGTTTGATACGATTCGTCACGTTCCGATGTGCTGTTTTAATATGGCTGTGATCGTAAATGTGTTGCTACTGTTCATATTGATTACATCTAGTATGTTCGTATTTCACATGTTAGTAGCTGATGTAGTAATGTTTAATATACTGAAATTAATTCTGTAAATTGTGCCTAATAATCCATCAGATACAAGTTTGGATATATATGTCATCTTATATTGTTATTTTTTAAACGGAGGGAGTAGATCAAAGATCGACGTCCGACCCAGATCGAACCGCGCGTGCAACACGGCGTAGTAGAGAAGCACACGGTGGGAGTACGACGAGCAGAGCGTGAGAACGATGGATTGATGCATGTGATGCGCCCTGTGATTATCGCGAATCTTCGTCGCCGGCCCACCGTCAGGTACGGCAATCAATTTACCCATTGACCCGTACAATGTCGAGCGACATGACCTTGGAACGACGATCAATAATAAATAATGGTCGATCGAAAAGCCGGTGCTTTTTCCGGCAGCTACCCGCCGCCGTCGGCCGACTACGCTGCGCCGTGCAAGTAGATGCGTATGCGTCGTGACCAGATTCTATCCGTTTCATCATTCATTGCATGTTATCTTGTCGCTGATGACTATGATTCTTATTAGCTCCCCTCGAAAAATATTATTATTCTTTGATGAAATAGTCAAACAAAGAATAACAGCAAATCACGTCGTTTTAGTTGCACGTGGAACGTGAAAGACAAACGGCGACACGTGAGACAGAGAAACAAACGGTGAACATGACTCGTGTTTTACAAGACGGAAGAAGATTCAAGCCGGTAATGGGTCGGGTATGGCCGGGTTGATCTATTCCAGACCTGTCCATATAACAAATGGGCGAGGGTCTTTACCCATGGGTCAGATCTTAGGCCCATACCCGTACCCGACGTGTCACCCGACCCGATGGGCGACCCATCGGGTTTGTAGGAAGTTGTAGCGTGCGGCGGGGCGGCGGGGACGGAAGGGTCGGCGACGGCAGGAAGTTGGAGACGGCGACTTGGGGGAGATGCAGCACAGCAGCAGCGGCTTCGCTCGGTGGAGCAGGCCGTTCGACGCTCGGGGTCGCTCAGGGTTGGGCCGGTCGGCGCCACTCTTCTTCCGGTAGAGGGAGGTGAGGGGAGAGCATCGTGAGGGAGAGGATTGCGGCTGGGTCGCTGACTCGCTGGGAGCTAGGTTTGTGCGGACTCGAGTTTGACTCACACATACGTACCCTAGGGTTTGTGCACTGCGGCCTGCGGACTAAATTGGGCTGGACTATTGGGTTGGTCTGGAGTGGATTAAATTGGTAGTGGGCAGTGGGCTATGATCATTCTTACAACAGGAGCCCACATGTCAGCTAATCTCGGGTTGGACATCAGGTCACCCATGGGTAGAAATGTCTACCCATATCCTACACACGACTAATCGAGTCGCCCATGGACGTGGTGAACATAATGACTCATACCCTGCCCATTAGGTGGGCGGACGTGCCATGGGCGGAATTACCGGCTTGAAAGAAGATATAGGAACACATTTTCAGCAAGAGTTGTCTCTGACGCAGTGAAGGTTCCCACGTAACGCGCTTTCGCGGTGTAAAGACGAAAAGGTGACGATTTACTTTTGTAAGATCTTATCAGGCAAGTCTTTCTGTTTTCTTCAGAGTTTTGTTGTTTAGTTACTGGTAAACATATGAAGAATTTCTGACGTTGGCACGATTATCCATTTATCCAGACAAGTCAACATAGCACTCAGCAAGTCAGCAGCCATTCATCGCTCACCAGTCACCACAACCTTTGTGGGGCACAAACCCAAACTGTCCATGATACTGCTGGTGGTAACTGGTAAGTAGGCCGGGACGATGACTGAACATAGTTGGCGTCCCCTACCCGAATGCTTATCTGGAGTTGGCATAATCTTATCTTGTTGCCTAGCCACGTCATTCTCGTCCAGATTCCCGGAGCCACGTCATTCTCACCTTGTCTAAAGGGCAGATTTGCAAGTGTCTGACTGCCACCACAAGTTGGGAGAGGGATAACTTTGCTGCTGTTGATGAAACCCAGTTGTGACAGAACTACAGTACAATGCAAGCAGCTTCAACAGTAATAACATCAATAAATAAATAAAATTAAGAACAACAACATTCCCTTGATCTCTATATGAACTAACATCTCACCAGCATGCTGATTGATCCATAGCTAGTATTACATGTTCGTTAACACAGACATACTACATCGCTAGTAGAAACCTGATACTCTTCACTTCTTACACCCAGATGTGGGGGGGAGTACTCAACACTCGGAGATATTCATTATCACATCAGCTAGACAGGGTTGCCGATGGAAGGAATCACAGGTGGACTATCTGGCTGTACCAATCGTCTGTCCCTTGCAGGCGAGCCTCACAGCCATGTGGATCTGCGAAGGTTCAGCCATTGCGCCGTTCCCATAATCCCCACAGGCCAGCCTCTTTGTGATAGGCGGGACCAGAGATATCCCGAGCTGGTTGATTATTGCAATGTGGCGCCCCGTGAATGGGTTGCTCCACATGAAGGAGTTCATGGCTGGCGCAACAAAGAGCCGTTTCTTGAAGTCCCACGCTCTCACTATGCATGTCAGGAGGTTATCACATAACCCACCAGCAATCTGAGAACCTAACAGAGTGTCAGTTTGTGTTCGCAATGAAAGCGACTCGCCGTTCTCTCGACCAATCCAGGTTTTCGACATAAAAATCTAGAGCTCAGTGCAAAAGAGAAGACAGACCTTGGCCAGGGTATTTGCTGATAAGGGAGCAATAACCATGATATCTGCCCACTTCCGCAGCTCTATGTGTAGAACCTCGTCTCCTATCTTCTTCCAGCTAGACCATTCATCAGCGTCAGTGTACAGAATGACGTCGCTGGGCAGCGATGATCTATCAATAAAGTGCAACGATGACTTGGTGGCCACCGCCCGGACTTCCGCCCACTCGGAGAAGATACGGCAAAGGCTCTCGAATTTTATAGCAGCTACACTTCCTGAAGCAGCAAGGAGGACCCGAGGCTTTCTGGATTCCAGCATCAGGCTGTTCTGTACTGGTTCTGATGTAGCCATCTGCTTTGCTTGGACAGCTCAACTGCAACAGAATTACAAGACTTCAGAGGGTGTATGCTGTTATAGGAAAATATGATCCACAGTGCACACTCTGAAATGAATTAGAGAGAATCAAGAAAAAAATCATTTGAAAGAATCACAAACTATTTCATGTTGTCCCATACTGCAAGCGGCCTCGACATTTATCTAGTACCGCTCAGAGAATAATATATTAACCTAAGGAACTCTGTTGTCATCAAAACAGAATTCAAGTAACTTGCTAGTCTGATTCGGTGCAGTTTGACTGCTTGAGGCAGCACGTTGAAATCCTCAAATATAATAGCTAACAGCTCAAATTTATCGTTTTAAATCTTGAGATATGGTCAAATTTATCTTTGACATCTGCAGAGAAGGTCAAATGTACAGTTTAAGAGTAGACACTGGAATAGTAAGGCAAAACGAGTTAATCAAACTAATAATCTGACCCGAAGGTGACTGAGAAATAACTATGTCTAAGACGCTGACAAATTTAGTACTCCCTCCGGTTCATTGAGTAAGGCGTGATATTGTTTCTCAAAAAAATCACCACAAAGAAAGGCGCGGGTGTGGTGGACTCCTTGATTGCCCGAAACTGCCCCTGCCTTCTCGTTTTCAATGCCTAGAATCGGGAGTAGTTAAATCTAGCGCCAATGAGTTTTCTTAAAAACGTACCGGGGTCACGGCGCGTGCGTCTGGCACCAAGAAGCGAGGAGCCAGGGAAAAAAATCTAAGGGGGAAAAGAGATTTACTAAGGGGCACAATGGGAAAAAACTTTCGCTGCCTCTCGCTCCTTAAAGGAAAGGAGGGAGTATGATAACTGTTCAATTTCCCAGATTGTATGTTACGATGTTATCATAATATAAATCCAAAAGTATCAAGTTTGGGCTACTCCAGTAGCTTGTGCCCAAGTAAGCAATTTGCATAGTGCATCAGTCTAGGTAATCACAGAATGGTAATGCTAAGGGCGGATGTAACACATGGGGCACTGGGGTGGAAATGGTGTCACAGAATTCTTAGATCGATCAAACAAAGCACATTAGAGATAAATATGTCAAGGTGGTGTGATTCCAGAAGGAGGGGCACGAAAGGAAGGTAGAGGAGAGGGACTGAATTTGACATTTTTCAGGTTATTTTCACACACATGAGAACAACCTGTGGATGGGACTTGTTGTGACCTTTCTACAATTTTGTCATTGAATGATAGTTTTCATACTTGGTACCTTTTCTTTTCTACAGTTTGCACTATCTGACTTAGTTTGGTACACTTGATCCTTGATGAGTTGATGGTTGTTAGAGATGCAGGGGTTCCTATATTCTCATGGAATCACTCATGGATGAATGGCCTGACACCATTGAAGATAGTTTCGTCTGATTCAAGCGTCAAAAACTGAAAAAGAGAAATCCTGGCCACTAGGAACTAAGCAAAGCTAACCAAGGCTATCAGAGTTGTGGTGTTGTTAGTGCACAGCATGACGTCGCACGTTACCACATAAGGCATCAAAACATCTCGCGAGCCCTTGCATGGTAACACTTAGGATTGAAACAAGATTGATATCTCCCACCGGACTGATCTGGACTGGGATTGGAGAAACATTTCAAAATATGTTTAGATCTTGGACCCAATTTGGATAGTTCATCTTGGATACAAATTCGGTTCGCACACTGTGGTATCCAGCAGATCCAGGGAAGGATATAATACAGATGAAACACTCAGATATAAGACTATAATTTACTTTTCTTCTCAGAAAAGCAGCATACAAATCTAATGAAATCAGGTAAGAACATGTATGGAGTATATGGTTTTAAATTATGCCTACTCATGATCCAGATTAACTACCTAATTTATGAATCTGAAATATTACATGAAGAAAATCAAACGCTTTAATTATTTGGTAATATTTCATATGCGTTGAAGTACGCTTATGTATGAACATTGTTAAAGTTACATTCAGACGCAAAGTGCTAACTTATGACATATTAGAAGTCTCCGTCCGAAAAAAAAATCTCAAGCAATCTTATATCATAGCAAAGGAATATAAATGGTGCACACAGTTAGCCAAGTGTTGTCAGATCGACTTCGAACCGCATCTGTGGAAGGAAGAACCAGGGTATTTGTTCACCCACTTCGGTTCCTTCTCTGACCTGGTAGCCCTTTGGCTCATGTAGGTTAGGTCGAACCATTTCTGTTCCCCATGAGCAACGATTGCTACCTTGTGTGTCCAATCAAACACGGAATTTCTCTCCTAAAATGTAACTTACAATTTCACAAACCATGACGCAAATCAACATATAATTTAGCATTTGTCTGAAAACTGCATCAGAAAAGCCACTAGTTTTGTGAGGGACGAGCAGCCACTACTCTTGGCATAGCTACCGTATGATTCTTTATCAAGCACGGATGATTAACGGGAAACAAATCCAAGAACGGTTCAGTTTCTTCATGTAGTAACCTAGTGGATTCATCCTCACAAATTCCCTCGACCACAGCAGCAACAGAGTTCGCGATCTACTCACCTGAGAGCCGATTTGGTAGGAGCTTAAGCAAATAAGAGGTCGACGATGGTGGCGGCGGCGGGTGAGGTCGAAGTTCAGCGTAGGCCGGCCGTAGGTGGAGGCAGCCGCGACCACCACCGCCGGGAGCGGCGCGTCGCAGGCGGAGTGAATCGGGAGCTGGGGAACGGTGGGGACTCGACTGCTCGGACTGGGCGGATGGGAACGGTGGTCCAGTGTTGGGCTTTGCCGGGCCGAACTCCTACTCCGCTGAACTATTAGGCCGAATTGGTGCTCCGGCCCTCTATCACCAGGCCTGGGTCCGTCATTTAAGCTCCGATCTTTGTTTTGTTTTTAAACAAAGCGCCTATATATATCGAACGGAAATAAATGAATGATGGATATAAAATAGAAAAATGGTACCAAAAAAACTGCATTCCATGTATGTACGTAAGGTAGAGCGAATGTACAGAAAGTCAGAAACCAAAGGGACAGAACGATTCGATACATACATGGAGACCCAAGCAAATTCAGAACTACTAAAATCCACCAAAATACAAAAAGTTTGCCACTACCAAAGTTGCCTGCTAGTCTTCGACCACAGCAGACATGCACCGCGCGCGCCATTCACAGAAGACAAGCCAACCGTCAGGTCGATTCAGAGCTCAGAACCCGACGGTGGCAACGGGTCCGAACGACGCGGCGCGGGAGCACTCGACGCCGGCGGCGCGTTCAGGGCGCCCAGGAGCGCCCTGCCCTCCATGAGCTCGCGTAGGGCCTTGGCGTAGCTGCCGCGCAGTCGCCGCAGCGTCCGCCGGTACAGGGCCGCCAGCCAGCGCACCCGCACCCGCAGAAGCGCGCCCAAGAACCTCCGCCTCTGTGGTCCTCCACTCCTCCTCCGCCCCCGCCGCTGCCGCCGCTGCCGCCTCCATCGCCGCCCAGCCTCGCCACCGCCATCCTCTTCCTCCTCCCGCCGCTCGCCGCCGCCGTCTCCATCCTCCGCCGCCGCGGCATGCGGAACATCACGGGCCTCCTCGCTGCACCAACGTCCACCATATCGATCGAAATGTATATGCAGAGTTGGCTACTTACTTGGCTCAAGATCGGCTCGATCACTCTCTGTCGCCTGCTTCTCCTTGTTGCTACGGGAAGCACAAGCAGCTATATATACGCTCCACCACATGAGGTAGCTAGCTTTCGGCGTCCTCTTTGCTCGTAAGTTGTAACCTGTAAGAGCATCTCCAGCGGCGGATAGCTATCCGCAGCGCGCAAAAAAAAACCCGCTAGTTTAGTGCGGGGGGCAAAAATCGAAAAGCGTCGCCAGCAGCCGGCTGCATGATTGCCCGGGCGCAAAAAAAAAAGCAGCATGTGCTCTATATGCGCTATCCTCTGCGTCAGATCTGGAGCTTCCACTTCTGCGTGCTGGAAAGAAACAATTCGCGTGCGACGACGCAACCGCTCCGGTGAAAATTCCCGCACGCTCCGCTCGTTCCCGTCTCGCGCCAGCGCCGGCGATGGAGAACTACTCCGGCACCCCTCCCACTCCGCCCTACGCCGTCGCACCCGGCGCCGGAGCTCCGCGCCCGCCTCTGCCCCCAAATCCCGCCGCCGTCGGAAACCCTAGCGCCACCTCTCTCGCGCGTGGGCTGTTCACGACGCCGCGGGTCGCCTCCTTCGTGCCACCGCAGCGGCCGAAAAAGGGAGGTGATGCACCGGTGTGGTGTTGTTGGGAAACCCCAAGACAAAGGTATGAAGTAGTGCAACAGTAAATTTCTCTCAGTTATGAAACCAAGATTATCAATCCAGTAGGAGATGAAGACTCTTCTGAAGGTTGTTGAAGCTGACGTTGGCAGGGCGCACTACCGGTGTCAACAACGAACGTGGAACCCGCACACAACACAACTAATATACTTTGCCCCAACTTAACAGTGAGGTTGCCAATCTCACCGGCTTGCTGTAACAAAGGATTAGACGTATAGTGTGGAAAATAATATTTGTTTGCAGAGAATGAAAGAAAACAGTGTTTGTATTAGGTTGTATTATCAATATAAAAGAATGGACCGGGGTTCACAGTTCACTAGTGGTGTCTCTACATAAATAAATAATATCATACATGTGGGTAAACAAATTACAGCTGGGCAATTGACAAAATAAAGAACTGCATAATGATGCATGTACATGTCATTGTCTAGTGTGAGATTCATTTGGGCATTACAACAATATATATACACAGTTCCAACCGCATCTATGACTAATAGTCCACCTTCCGGTTAACGTCCGTACCCCTTTCAGTATTAAATTGCAAGCGACAGATTATTACATTAGGCAAAGTGTGTAATGTAAATAGCACAATTATCCTCAGACAAAGCACTATTGTTTTATCCCTAGTAGCAACAGTACATTCACAATCTTAGAGGTTGTTGTCACTCCCCCAGATTAAATGAAGACATGAACGCACTATCGAGCATAACTAACCCCTCTTGGAGTCACAAGCATCTACTTGGCCAGAGCATCTACTAGCAACGAACATCATGCAAGATCATAAATAACGCACTCACATAATATATTATGAAGCAAATGACATAGTACTCAATATTCATCGGATCCCAGCAAGCACAACATGTAGTATTACAATAAGATGATCTTGATCATGATAGGCAGCTCACAAGATCTAAAAATGATAGCACAAGTGGAGAAGACAACCATCTAGCTAATGCTATGGACCCATAGTTCAAGTATGAACTACTCACGCATCAGTTCGGAGGCAGGCATGGTGATGTAGAGCCCTCCGGTGATGATTCCCCTCTCCGGCAAGGTGCCGGGAAGAGCTTCAGAACCCTCCCGAAGTAGGGTTGACGACGGTGGCGGCTACGGGATGTTTCGTGGATTTTTTGATCGGGTGCCTAGGGTTTATTTGTCGGGGGGATTAAATAGGCGAAAGGGCGACGTCGGTGGAGGGCCGTGGGCCCCACACCACATCATGGCGCGGCAGGGGGGACCCGCGCCGCCACCAGGTGTGGGCGCCCTGTGGCCCCCCTCTTGCCCCTCTTCGGTGTTCTGGATGCTTCCGGAAAAAATAGGGTTTCTGGCTTTTGTTTCGTGCAATTCCGAGAATATTTTCTTAACAACTTTTCTGAAACCAAAAACAGCAGAAAACAGGGAACTGGCACTATGGCATCTTGTTAATAGGTTAGTTTCAGAAAATGCATAAAGTGGTATAAAGTGTATATAAAACATGCAGCAATTGGTATAATATAAGCATGGAAAATAAGGAATTATAGATACGTTTGAGACGTATCAAGCATCCTCAAGCTTAGTTCTACTCGTCCCGAGTAGGTAAAACGATAACAACAAATAATTTCCGAAGTGACATGCTTTCACACAATCTTAATCAAATAATATTGTAAGGCTCATGTTATGAATGAAGTGACTCAAGGCAATGATCTATAGTTTGCTAACAAATAGACAAGGAGTAAACAACAACATCATATAAGTAAAAACTTTTCATGGATAGTACTTTCAAACAAGCATCAAAAGTTTTGCATAAGTGTTAACTCATAAAGCAATAGTCTCTAAGTAACATGTATATCATAAAGATAGTTGTGAACACAAATCAATATAATAAGTGCAATAAGTAAGCATGTAAGAATTGTTGCACACAAAGTTGACACAAGTGTTTGCTTCTAAGACAGAAAGGAGTGGGTACGTTTCAAAAAAAAAAAGGAGTAGGTAAACTGACTCAACATAAAGTAAAAGAAAGGCCCTTCGCAGAGGGAAGCAGGGATACAAGCATGTGCTAGAGCTTTTTAGTTTATATAGGTTTTTGAAATCATATAGAGAGCATAAAAGTAAGTTTTTGAGCGGTGTTTGTCGTTGTCAACGAATGGTAGTGGGCACTTCTACCCACCTTGTCAACCTGACTTTAAAGAGCAGCTCCCATTGAAGGACGTTATTTCTATCAGCAAGGCAGAACATCCCTCTTATTTTCTTTTGTTTACACATGCAGTTAAAAGCTGATATCATTGCTTGGCTGATTAGATCAGGGTAAAAATGTGAAGAGAGTTGAGCGGTTAAAGTTGTAATTAATTGGAACTGGGCACCCCATTTGCGAGCTCTTTTTGCAAAATTAATGGATAAGCGGTGTATATGCCACTAGTCCGGTTGTGAAAGTCTATCATAAGCAAATAACAAGGTTGATATCCAAAACACCACATACTTCCTCATGAGCTAATAAACATTGACACAGATAAGGGATAATAATTTTTTAATAAAGGTAGCACATGAAGTATTTGCTTGGAATGGCAGAAAATACCATGTAGTAGGTAGGTATGGTGGACACAAATGGCATGGGTTTTGGCTCAAGGTTTTGGATGCACGAGAAGCATTCCCTCTCAGTACAGAGTTTAGGCTAGCAAGGTTGTTTGAAGCAAACACAAGATGACAACTGGCACAACAAGACTCACATAAAAACATATTGCAAGCATTATAGAACTCTACATTGTCTTCCTTATTGTTCAAACACTTTTACTAGAAAATATCTAGACCTTAGAGATACCAAACATGCAAACCAAATTTCAACAAGCTCTGCGGTAGTTCTTCACTATTAGGTTTTTAACTACATGATGCAAGAGCTTAAACATGATCTACTTGAGAGCTCAAAACAATTGCCAAGCATCACAACATGCAAGATAACAATCCATAAGAGCATGTATATATTTTTCATTATACCATCTACCACATGTAGCATTTTCTATTTCAAACCAAACACCAATCAACTTATTTAAACATAAACTCTCGAAGTAATTAACAATGGAACAAGAGAGTATTTTCTAACCGCTGCGGCTTTCATCTTTCGCCATAAACATAAAACTATAAGTGCTGCGGCTTTCGGCTTTCACCATAAACATAAAAGATAACTGCTGTGCCTTTCAGCTTTCGCCATAAACATAAAAGAATGCTAGGATCCAATTTACTCAGAAAATTAAAATAACAAAGTAAAAATAAAAATAAAAAGACGCTTCAAGTAAATCACATAAGATGTGAAGGAATTGAAATATAGTTTCACTAGAAATGACCTGATAGTTTGTTGATGAAGAAGGGGATGCCTTGGGCATCCCCAAGCTTAGACGCTTGAGTTTTCTTTGAAATATGTTTGAGTGACCCACGGGGGCATCCCCAATCTTAGACTTTTTCATCTTCTTAATCACATCATATCATCCTCTCTCTTGATCCTTGAAAACTTCCCCCACACCAAACTCAAAGTAAACTTTATTAGAGGGTTAGTGCGTAATAAAAAAATTCATATTCTGGATGGACACAATCATCACCAATGCTACTGGTCATTAGCTACAGCCACTGGTATTTCGTGGAGCAAAAAGATCCACTCAAAAACAGTAAAAGAGGCAATGCAAAATAAATGACAGAATCTATCAAAAACAGAACAGTCCGTAAAGACAAAAAATTTCGAGGCACCTAACTTATTCAGATCAGAAAACTCAAAACTAATAAAAGTTGCATACATATCTGAGGATCACGCACAAAAAATCTCAGATCATTTTGACTTTTCTGCGAATTATTACGAATTAAACGGTGGACACCAGAAAACTGTTCCTGCGCAGAAATCCAAATCTAGCATCAACTTCCTACTAGAGGCTTTGCTTGACACAAGTATGCGATAAAATAAAGATACAAAGGAATTGCTACAGAGGTAAGCATGTTCCTTGACTCAAGAAAAAGAAAAACAACAGAAATAAAAAGTGGGTTGTCTCTCATAAGCGCTTTTCTTTAACGCCTTTCAGCTAGGCTTGATAGTTGTAATGATGCTCTCATGAAAATAGAAAATGCAACAAAAGGAACATCAAGAAGAAAATTCAAAACACATTTAAGTCTAACCCACTTCCTATGCATAGGAATCTTGTACACAAATAAATTCACAAAGAACAAAGTGACAAGTATAGGAAGATAAAACAAGAGTAACTTCAAAACTTTCAGCATATAGAGAGGTGTTTTAGTACCATGAAAACTTCCACAACCATATTCTCCTCTCTCATAATAGTTGCAATTAGTAGAAATAAATTCAACCATATAACCACAAGAATCATTCAATTTAGATAATATAGGCACATAAAGAGGATCATTAAATTTATTTTGGAATTCATTAGCATGCTTCCCTATTTCAAAATAGTTATTAAGATCAATATCAAGTTTAAGATCATGGTTGCAACAAAGATTTGGAACTAGAGACAATTGCAAGCCACATAAGTATTTCTCAACATAAGCAAATTTCTCCTCCATGGTGTAATTAGGATAATTTAAGAACAAAGTAGGACTCTCATGAGTAAGAGTACCATCACAACCAGCAATTATATCATTGACGAGGTTATACCAAATGGGTACCCTATCGTGTGGGTACCTGGTGCACGTGATGACTACAACACAATTGTCAATAGACTAAAGAATCCCACTAAGGGAGGCCCAAGACGAAGATTGCTTTCCTAATTAGCATAGTCGGTTGTAGTTTCCATACTTATAATCCTAGTCGGTTACGTACCCGAGACCTAGCCCCCTATATAAGGGCTAGGAGGGCAGCCAATCAAGGACACGCTCAACCAGAACCACCAAACCCTAGCGAGATCGACATCTCGCTGGACGTTGTACTCGCTGCATATTCAACAATCAATACAGACAGGCAGGAAGTAGGGGTGTTACCTCAGTCGAGGGCCCTGAACCTGGGTAATTCCCGCTTGTCAGCCGACGAATCTACTAACACTACGCGTTCTCTACCACATAAATCTAACCCTATGCTATCAGTCATGGGTATTGATGGGGATACCCCTCGTCAATCATTTTTATCCTCACATAAATAAGTAATCACTTCTAAACATAGAGGATTATCAATAAGCATAGGACCATCATCTAAAGCATTATCATATAGCATATTTGAGCAACACTCCTCATTATCATCAATAAGTTCACTTGTAGCATCATTAAAAAGTAAAGGGGCATTATTAGTTTCATCATAATAGCATGGGTTATCATATATGACCATAGAATCATAACATTCAACAATATAGCATTCTTCCTCCTTAGGTAGGCATGGAGGGCAATCAAATAATGTAAGAGTTAAATAGTTACTATCTTTAGGAGGTAGATCATCCTTTTGTTCTTCACTCTCCTCCTCTTTTTCATCTAATGAGCTTTCAGGTTCAGGAACTTCTTCCACAGGTTCCTGAAAGGAAGCAAGTTGTTGTGGAGAATAAGCTTTCTCAAGAATTTTAGTGATATAAGGATTATCATTGTAATATTCAAGACAGTAACCAAGTATAGCCACTACAACAAAATTGTGCACTAGAGACATTTTGATAGAGACACTCTCCTCTGTGTCTCTTACGGACTAATCCAATTTACTGTAGAGGCATTAAGAGAGACATTTTAGAGAATGACATAACAGATGAGACATCTAACTAAAGACATTCTCCAAAATGTCTCTTACTTATCATTTAAAGGCATTTTAAGAGACATTTGTCAGAATGTCTAAACAATAGTGACATCTCTTTTGAGACACTCCTCATAATGACTTCTAACACATATGTATAGACATTAAGAGAGACATATTTTGATAACGCCTTAACGGTAGAGTCATTCTCTAAAGACATAACATGTGTCTCTTCACGGAGAGAGACATTGGAGAATGCCTTGAAAAATAGATGTAAACTCCACTTCTATAAACAATCATGACACGCATGGAGGGCAATCAAATAATGTAAGAGTTAAAGAGTTACTATCTTTAGGAAGTAGATACTCCTTTTGTTCTTCACTCTCCTCCTCTTTTTCATCTAATGAGCTTTCAGCTTCAGCAATTTCTTCTTCTACAGGTTCCTACAAGACAACGGGTTCTTCTATTTGAGGATGTCTTTTCTCAAGAAATTCAGCAATATAAGGATTATCATTATAATACTCAAGACAGTAACCAAGTATAGCATAATTCTCAGTTTTACAAGGAGCAACATCATTTTGAATATAACCAGCAATTTCATAGGCACCCTTAAAAACAACAAATTCTTCAATTTGTTCAAGATTACCAAAGTCATAGTTTCCTTTAGCATAAGCAGCCAAGTTTCATTATCATTATAATCACATTGGAAAGGGAGGTGTTTATGCCTTATACAACAAAAAGATTCATTAAAGCAGTAGGATTCATCATATGTAGAACACAAGTTCTTAGCAAAATAATTTAATCTACTTATTTGTTCCCATAAATATTTCCCATTTTTAGACAAACGGTATTCCTTATAATAATTTTGTTGTTCCTTCGTGAACCCACCGTGCCAATAATATTTTGTATCAAATAGTGAATCCGTTGATAGCAAGTAAAGAACTAGACATAATAACAAACTGAAATATACTAGATGCAAGAAACTATTTTTTTTTGTGTTTTTAATATAAAGAAGCAAACAAGACAGTAATAAAAATAAACTAAGCAAGACAATAATAAAATAAAAAGATAGGAAGTGAGAGACTCCCCTTGCAGAAGTGCTTCAATCTCCCCGGCAACGGCGCCAGAAATTAGCTTGATGAACCGGTGTGGTGTTGTTGGGAAACCCCAAGAGGAAGGTATAAAGTTGTGCAGCAGCAAATTTCACTCAGCTATGAAATCAAGGTTATCAACCCAGTAGGAGATGAAGACTCTTCTGAAGGTTGTTGAAGCTGACGTTGGCAGGGCGCACTACCGGTGTCAATAACGAACGCGGAACCTGCACACAACACAACTAATATGCTTTGCCCCAACTTAACAGTGAGGTTGTCAATCTCACCGGCTTGCTGTAACAAAGGATTAGACGTATAGTGGGGAAAATGATATTTGTTTGTAGAGAATGAAAGAAAACAGAGTTTGTAGTAGGTTGTATTATCAACGTAAAAGAATGGACCGAGTCCACAGTTCACTAGTGGTGTCTCTACATAAATAAATAAATAATAGCATACATGTGGGTAAACAAATTACAGCCGGGCAATTGACAAAATAAAGAACTGCATAATGATGCATGTACATGTCATGGTGTCTAGTGTGAGATTCATTTGGGCATTACAACAATATACATAGACCGTTCCAACCGCATCTATGACTAACAGTCCACCTTCCGGTTAACGTCCGTGTCGAGGAATGGACTCCCACGTAACAGGGGTAGTCTCGCCCCGGGAAGAGGTTCGAAGGGGGACTGAACACGGAGGTCAAACAACCCTCGATGCACGCCGCGACGTTGCTCGCGGTGCTTGGAGCGGAACTGCACGACAGAGAGTGACACCGGCCCTTACCCAGGTTCACGGCCCTCAGGGTGAGGTAACACCGCTACTCCTGCTTGTCTCGATTGCACTGTGGTGACTGTAGTACAACAAGCCTCCGGGCCTTCAGAGGGTCCGGAGGTGGAGGACGCTATTGAGCTTGGGATCGAGTTTTTTCCGGGATCCCCTCCTACGGAAGAGCCCCTTCTCCTTAAATAGTTGCCCCGGGCCTCATCCCTGCGATCTGCGCAGTGGACGGGTTCCCACATGGCCACCAGTGGCGGAGTGGGGTGCACTACTGCCTGCTCGTTCATGGACTCGGTCCATGGTCGCAAAGCCTGCCTTCGTGGCAGAGCAGCTGTCTCCTCCGTCCTTGGACGCGCCTCTTCCGTGTTAAAGCGGCGCATTGTGGCCGACAAGTTGCAGACTTGGCAGAGCGGCTCGCAGGCGCGGCGGAGACCGTGGGGTGTGCCCGCAGTGACGTCGTCGTTGGAGCGTTGTGCCGGCCAACTGCTTTATCACCAAAGAGGAAAGCTTCGTTGGCGGCGCAGGGGACACAGAACTTTGTTGACCCCTTTTATCATGGGAGCGGCAACTGTGACGCTGATGCTGCCGTGCGCGCAGACGCGCGCGTCACCCTGCGGCCGCAGCAGAGCCCATGTGCGCTCTGCAGCGCTTCCTTCGTCGCGAAGTATCCCCTCAGGGGCCTGAGGCTCTTGAGGGGGAGGGGCCGGACCGGCTCCCGGCAGGGGGAGAGAGCCCTCGAGCGGGACGCCCTCGGGGGGAGCCCCCTTCAGGCCCCTTCCAGCGCCTCAGGTCCCCCGTAAGGGTTTCTCCCTCGGGGGGGAACCCTCCAAGCGGTTGGCTTGGTCCTTAGTCGTTTTGTAGACGCTGTCGCGTGCGCAGCCCGTGGAGAGTGGGCTATGCACACCCCAGAATCCACTGGGCCGACAGTAGCCCCCGGGCCCGTGATGGGCACGTCGAGGCCGATTGGGACTTGGCGAAGCGTCATGGGCCCAATACCGCAGGTGAAGCGTCGTGGGGCCCAAAACCGCAGGCGAAGCGTCGCGGGCCCTCAGCTGCGGGCGAAGCGCCGCGGGACACGCGTCACCTGGTGGAGGATTCGCGGCGTCTCGGCTACTCCGGCGGGAACGTGCGCAGCGGGGGGGGGGCCACCACGCCCGCCACGATCTCCACTACCGCGCCTCGGTAACCGCACGGACGGGGTTAAAAGCCGCGCGCTGTCCGAGCCGCAGTCATTACCCCGTCCCGTCTTGTCTCTCCAGTCCATCGGTTCTCCGCCTCCTAGACTCCCGTCTCCAGTAAATCTTCCCCATCTCCGGCCGACTCCTTCCGTCCTCCGAGCTCCCGTTCTTCGCCGACAATGGGAGGATCCAAGGGCAAGAAAGCAGCGGCCTCGACCCGCCAAGACGCGCAGAGGGAGGCGGAGTTTGGCCCCTCTCTGGTCGGGGCGCGCATCACCGCGGCGGCGCTGGACAAGATCCAGCACCTGGTCGCCGGGAAGCACAATGAGCATGGCGCCAGCGCCATTCTGCCTGCGCGGACCGGTCGCTTCCCCGCTGGCTACTTCCCCATCTTCCTCCATACACTCTACGCTGGACTGGTGCCGCCGTATTCTCCTTTCCTCGAGGCCGTCCTCGAGTTCTACCAGGTCCACCTTCTGCACCTCCACCCCAACGCCATCCTTGTCCTCTCCATTTTCGCCTTCTTGTGCGAGGCTTACTTGGGGGTGAAGCCCTCCGTCGCTCTCTTCCGAAGCTTCTACGCACTGCGGAACACTGCGAAGAAGGAGCGGACGGGCTGCGTATCCTTCCGCATCGCGGACGGCATGGGAGACGTCTACATCCCCATGGCCTGGAACGGCGACAGGCCCGTGACGGCGGTGTCGAAAAAGGTGGAAGACTTCAGGCAGAAGTGGTTCCTCATCCGCGTTCCCTCGGAGAGCTCCCTCCTTGAGGTCCCCGAGGCGCCGCCCGTGAAGAACACCCACTGGAGCAAGCGTTCCCTGGAGGGGCAAGCAATAGCCGACCTCGCGGGCCACCTGAGGGCGCTTCGCGAGCACGGCCTGACCGGCCAGCTGGTGGCGGCGGAGTTCGTGAGGCGCCGCATCGCCCCCCTGCAGGCGCACAAGAAGCCGATGTGGGCGTACACAGGGCCTACGGATCCGCTGCGGCTGCATCCGAGCGACCACCGTCCCGCGGTCGTCGAGACCATCCTGGGAGGCCTCTTCGTCAACCCAGAGGTGCCCGCGAGGGTTCACGTGGCGATACGGCCTCTGTTTGAAGTCCCAGACAAGCGCCGGGCCACCCTGGCGCAGGCGCCCGCGTTCACCCCGCTAGGCTTGGCGGGGGATGAAGAGGAGGAGGAGCCCATGCCAGCGGACACTACCGAATCGCCAAGCGCATCCGACTCGGAGCAGGGCGACGCGGAGACGAGGGTGGAGCCCTCTGCCGGTGCAGGAAGCTCTGCGGGCGCGGGAAGCTCTTCCGGCGCTGTGCCTTCGGCAGGGGAGGTCCACGAGCTTTCCTCCGGCGACAGCGAGGAGGCCGCGGCGGGGCGCTACGAGCCGAGGACTAAGGCGGCCCACGACAGGCCCGCCGGGGAGCCCCCGAACGCTCCCCACAAGAGGAAAGCCGAGGAGGCCCTCGAGGTGGAGACGCGGGCTGTGCCTTCATGGCGCTCGCCTGGCATGACGTGGGTGGACACCCGCGCCAAGAAGACGAGGTAAGGTTCTTTTACCCTTCTCTTTCCTTCCTGAGTCCAGCCTGCTTGCTCTTGTTTCTTGACCAATTCTTTGCCTTTCACCACAGCAGCCCCGCTCCTGCGAAGCGCCGCAGGCTTCGGAAGGCCGCAGACGTGAAGAGGGCCGCCCCTGACGCCGCACCAGAGGCTGAGGCCGGCGAGGCCGCGGCGGCGGAGGCCTCGAGGCCTACAGGCTCTCGGGAGGAGGTACCTCAGGCGGAAGCATCTGCACCGCCACCCGAGGCAGAGCGGGTGGAGGAGCAGGTGGAGAGGGCGCCCACTCCTCCCCGCGCAGCTACCCCGCCAGCGCAGCCAGAGGCTCCTGCGGGTGTCGAGTCGGCGCCGAGCCCTCCCAAGTCTCGCAGGGAGGGCACTCCACCGCCGCCGCCGGGCACCGCGGGGGAGGAGGAAACCGCAAGGGCCGGGCCTCACGCCCCTGTCCCGGAGGCGGATCGGGGGGTGCCGCACGAGGGGGGAAGCACAGGGGGCCGGGGATCGAGCACGGAAGAGGTCCTGCCTCCGAGCCCCCAGGCCCACGCGAGGGCGTCTGCCGCGGAGCCGGACGCGGGCGCGGGCCCTTCTAGGCCGCGCGGTCCGCCCCAGGGCCTTGCTCTGGGCCTGTTCGACTGGGGTCGAGGGCGCCGCGGCGTCGCCTTCCGCTTCGTGCGGGAGTCCCTGGAGGGGCTCGAGGCCTACCTGGCCACCGAGGACCAGGCGCTCGCCCGCCAGAGAGACGAGCTCGCCGACGCCTGGGCCGCCTTCCACGCGGCGGTAGAGGCCCGGCGCAAGAGCGACCAGGCGCTGCAGGCGGAGCGCGAGGAGGCGACGCGCTTTGCCGAGGAGGTTCGCGAGGGGGCCTTGCGTGAAGCTGAGGAGCTCCTGCAGCCCCTGAGGGCTGAGCGCCGAGCCGCTGCCGAGGACCTCGCCGCAGCCAAGGCAGAGCGGGAGGCCGGGGAGCACTCGCTGGCGGCGAAGCATGCCGAGCTCGTCGAGCTCGAGAAGAAGATCCTGGCGGATGCCGGGGTGGTGCGGACCGCCCTCGAAGAGCTCCGCACGGGCCTGGAGGCCCGCGGGCGCGCTTTGAGCGAGCGCGAGGAGGATGCTCGCCGGCGCGACGAGCAGCTGGCGCTGAGGGAGCAGGAGCTGTCCGGACAGCGCACGGCCCTCGAGGCCCGCGAGGACAGCGTCGCCACGGCGCTCAGCAAGCTCGAGCGCGATGTCGCCGCCCACAAGGGAAATGTGGAGCGCGCCAACACGCGGCTTGCCGAGCGGAAGGAGGAGCTCAACAAGGCTCTCCGGGAGAAAGAGCAGAAGATCCGCGCCGCCGTCTCCCAGGACTACAAGGAGAAATTCTCCAAGCAGGAGGACCGCTTCAAGGCGAGGCTGGAGGAGAGCGGCGCCCGGGTCAAGAAGCTCGAGAAGGAGAACGCCAAGCTCGCCGCCAAGGTGAAGCGCGAGGCCGATCGTCGCATCGCCGCCGAGAAAGCCCGAGATGACACCTCCCGGGACCTCGCCGCCCTCACGGGGGATATGGAGGAGATGACCCGGCAGGTGGGGCCTGCCGTGGAGAAGGCGGTGGAGGCGGCGGAGAGTATCCAGGCGGCGCAGGTGCTGTCGCAGCAACGGGAGCGCATGTTCCTGTCCTTGACGGGACGGGGTCGTGAGCTTGCCGCGAAGCTGGGGGCAGAGGCGCCAAGCGTTCCGGCTCAGGGCCACGCCGACGCCGCCACCTACCTCCTGTACTTCGAGCAGCTCTTCGCGGCGCTTGAAGGCCCTACCGCGGAGATCCGCGACGTGGTTGAGGAGGAGTGCCGTCAGCTCCTGGCGGTGGCGGTGGACCGCATCTTCTCCAACCTCGTCCACCTCCAGCCCGGGTTCGACCTCGCCACGGTGACCGAGCCACTGGAGGGGGACGCTGCGTGGAAAGCCTCCAGCTCCGTCCGCGACCAGGTGGACGACTTCTGCAGCCGCTTCAGGCGGGCTGCTGCAGAGGAAGGTGGCGAGGGGAGCGAGCCCGAGGAGGAAGAAGAGAGCGACCAGGACGACGCTGAGGCCTCCGACTAATCTCCTCCTGCAACGCGTCGCGCTTGCAGCGCTTTTAGGGGCGTTTGCCCGTTAGAGAATTTCACTTTCCACCTTGTAATTTACTTCTTCGCTTCGTAAACATTTTGCTATCGATTAAGTGTGTGCTCCCTTCGAGGGGTCTTTGCTTCATCTCCATGCCTTTTTCGCTCTGCGTCGTTGGACCCTTCCCCTCACGCTATGACTCCTGCCGCTGCGGTATGCTCGAGCGATGACTCGGCAAGGCCGGGGGGAGTTTAAGGCTTGGGGAGGTAAGAGCCCTCAAGTCGCGATGCTGAGGGCCCCCCTTTGACGCGCAAGCAGTCCACGGAGAGTAAGGAAAGAACCGCTTGAGGGACGCAGAGTGCTTATGAGAAAAATGCGAGGATTCCCTTGAGGTGGGCGAAAAACTTAGCTTCGCGAGGCGTTTTCCCGGTGTGGGCCTTCTCTGGCGGAGTTCTCCCCTTCAGGGGCCGAGGGTTCTCCTCCGCAGGCCTGGTGGGGACTTTCGCTCTCTGTGGATGTTAGAGGGGCGAGCCGAAACGCTAGATCACAGCACCAGGGACTAATGCGCGCTTATAGGTCCCCTCAGGCGTTCCTTGCGAGGAGAGAGAGTACCAAGGTCCTTTGAAGAGATGGCGTGCTTGGGAGGGCCTGCCCTCTAGCCAGAGCTCGGATCCTTGGGTTTTGCAGTGCTGCTGGTGTGCCACTTGAGGCACTGGCACCGTACTCAGCCCCCGCTCGCGAGGTGCGCATGTGGAGAGATATAAGTGCCCATTTTCAATAAATGAAATAAAGCTGTAATAAACTCACCATCAAAATATTACATAGCGGCGCCGTAGCGCATAGTTCACTTGGAACAAAGATGGCGCTAGAGCGCAAAGTTCACTTGGAACGAAAATCGGTTCATTACACTTGGGTTTGCCAAGCTAACGTTCCTCCCATGTCGAGGCATGGGGACCACCCATTAGTGGCAGAGGTTCACTGCGGCCTGCGGGGGCTCATTTGCAGGAGAGCTCGGAGGGCTGGGCCTCGGGAGAAGCTTTGAGAAGCTTGGAGGTGAAGCCGTGAGCTTCCCTCTAGAGACAAAAAATGCCTGGCGTGACTGTGATCACGGGTAGAACTTGCGCAGATGCGCGATGTTCCACGGGTTCTTGACGGGGATGCCGTCCTCGGTCTCGAGGCGTACTGCGCCAGGCCTGGCGACGTGGGAGACCCTGTAGGGGCCTTCCCACATCGGGGAGAGCTTGTGGAGACCTTCCCTGGAGAGGATTCGCCTGAGGACGAGGTCGCCCGCTTCAAGGGTGCGTGAGCGCACATGGCGGCTGTGGTAGCGTCGCAGGTCTTGCTGGTACCCTGCCGCCCTGAGGACGGCCTGACGGCGCAGTCCCTCGAGAAGCAGCAGGTCGTCGTTGTGGAGGCCCTCTTGGGTGTCCTCATTAAAGGCAAGGACCCGTGGCGATCCATGCTTGATTTCTGCGGGGAGGACCGCCTCGGCTCCGTAGACCAGAGCGAACGGCGTTTCGCCTGTAGGCCTCGAAGAGGTTGTGCGCATGGACCAGAGCACTGAGGGGAGCTCGTCAATCCAACCCTTGCCGTGGCCCTTAAGGATGTTGAAGCTCCTGGTCTTGAGGCCCTTGAGGACTTCTGCGTTTGCTCGCTCGGCTTGACCGTTGCTGCGTGGGTGAGCTACCGAGGCGAAGCAGACCTTGATACCCAGTTTGTCGCAGTAGGCTCGGAAGATGCCGCTGGTGAATTGCGAGCCGTTGTCAGTGATGATGCGGTTGGGCACGCCGAAGCGGCAGACCAAGCTTCGGATGAACTTCACCGCAGCCCCAGCTGGTATGGTGCGCACCGGCTCAACCTCGGTCCACTTGGTGAACTTGTCGATGGCCACGAGGAGGAAACGGTAGCCCCCCTGCGACTTCGGGAAGGGGCCCAGGATGTCCAGCCCCCAGACCGCGAACGGCCAGGAGAGCGGGATGGTCTGAAGCTCCAGTGCCGGCTGATGGATTTGCTTGGCGTGGAATTGGCAGGCGTCGCAGGTTTGCACAATGGCGACCGCATCTTGAAGCACCTGAGGCCAGTAGAAGCCGCTCCTGAAGACCTTGCCTGCGAGGGTGCGCGCACATGAGTGGTGGCCGCACTCCCCGCTGTGGATGTCCTTAATCAGCTCTCGGCCTTCCTCAGGAGGGACGCACTTGAGCGCTACACCATTTGGGCGCTTGCGGTAGAGGTTTTCCTCGAGGATGCAGTATGACTTTGCTTGTCGAGCGACTCGCTCCGCATCAGTATCTTCTTCAGGGAGGATTCCTTTCACCAAGTAGTCCTTGAGCTCATCAATCCAGCCTGAGGCCTGGTGGGTCGCCGTCAGCAGCAGACGCTCCCCTGTGCTGGGACCGCAATCGGGCGCCCCAGACTCAGGAGGCGGTGGGAGCACTTCGCCTGCGCTTGCGGGTGTGGCCTCTCGAGGCTGCTTGATGGATGCCTTGGCGAGCCTCTCTTCGAAAACACCGGCCTGCTGGGGTTGCCTCCGCGAGGCTCGCTTGGCGATGTCGTCGGCCTCTTGGTTTTCTTTCCTCGGGATGTGCATGAGCTCCATGCCCCTGAAGTGCTTCTCAAGCTTGCGGACCTCTTCGAGGTATGCGGCCATGTGGTCGTCTTTCGGCGTGTAACTCTTGTTGGAGAAGTTGACGAGCAGCTGTGAGTCTCCCTTGACGAGTAGGTGCTTGACGCCTAGAGCGATGGCGGCCCTTAAGCCGGCGAGGAGGCCTTCGTATTCGGCGATGTTGTTGGAGATCTTGTCGATTGTGAAGCACAGCTGGATAGCATAATAAAGCTTGTCACCCTTGGGCGAGGTTAGGACGACGCCTGCTCCGCCATTGCGGCAAGCGAAGGCTCCATCGAAGTGCATGGTCCAGTGGCTGGGCGCCGCGTCTCCCGAGGGCTCGGCCTCTGCCTCACGAGGCTCCTCAGGGCTTGGGTCAGTCCATTCGGCGACGAAATCAGCCAGCGCTCTTCCTTTTATGACCCTCGTGGTGTCGAAGCGCAAGTTGAAAGGCTGCAGCTCGATGTTCCACCCTGCGACACGATCTGTGGCGTTGGGGTTGCGCAGGATTTGCTCCAGGGGGAAAGCGGTGACCACCGTGATGGGGTGGCCCTGGAAGTAGTGTCTCAGCTTTCTGGAGGCGATGAGGAGCGCGACGAGGAGCTTCTGCTGCATTGGATACCGCTCGCGAGCGTCCCGTAGCACCGTGCTGACGAAGTAGACGGGGTGCTCAACGAGGGTTGTCTGAGGTGGCGCGGCATCGGCCCTCTGGGGGGGCTCTTCAGGGCTCCTGTCGGTATCTGCCTGTGGAGGCCTCTCGACAGGGGTTGTTGGAGCAGGCTCGACTTGAGGCGATGGGCCTGGCCGTGGGTCTGCGGAGGCTGCTCCTTCGACGGGGCCTTTGTCGGGGGGTTCCGGGCTTGGAGTGGCAGTGCTTTTCTTGGGGAGGACAGGCTCTTCCCTCTCGACCACCAAGACGGCGCTTGCTGTCTGAGGGGTGGCTGAGAGGTACAGCTTCAAGTGCTCGTCTGCCCTGGGGGCCACCAAGACCGGAGGGCTAGCCAGATACTTCTTTAAATCTTCGAAGGCTTTATCCGCCTCAGGGGTCCACTTGAATGTGCCCGACCTCTTCATGATCTTGAAAAACGGCAGGGCTCGCTCGCCGAATTTAGAGATGAAACGACCGAGGCTGGCCATGCAGCCCGCAAGGCGCTGCATTTCCTTGAGTCGGCGAGGGGGCTGCATTTGTTCTATGGCCTTGATCTTGTCAGGATTTGCCTCTATGCCGCGGTGGGACACGAGGAATCCGAGGAGCTTGCCTGAAGGGACCCCGAAGACGCACTTGGCGGGGTTGAGCTTGATGTTCACCTTTCTCAGGCTGGCGAAGGTTTCCTCTAGATCCCTCAAGAGGGTGTCCCCCTCTCTAGACTTGACCACGATGTCATCGACGTAGGCCTCAGCATTTCTGCCCATCTGAGCCCCCAAGGCTATCCTCATGAGCCTCTGGAAGGTGGCCCCAGCGTTCTTCAGGCCAAAGGGCATGCATGTGTAGCAGTACACACCACAGGGGGTGAGGAATGCCGTCTTCTCCTCGTCCTCTTTAGCCATCTTGATCTGGTGATAACCAGAGAAGGCATCCAGAAAACAGAGGAGGTCACAGCCAGCGGTGGAGTCCACGATCTGGTCTATCCTCGGCATGGGGTATGGGTCCTTGGGGCAGGCCTTGTTGACATCGGTGTAGTCGATGCAGAGTCGGCCTCCTCCAGCGGGTTTAGGGACGACCACGCCGTTGGAGAGCCAAGTGGGGTGCGCGACTTCGCGGACGACATTTGCCGCCTTGAGTTTCTCTACTTCCTTGATGATGAAGGCTTGCTTCTCGGGGGCTTGCTTGCGTGCTTTTTGCTTGACGGGGCGTGCGTCTGGACAGACGGCTAAGTGGTGCTCGATCACCTCCCTTGGTACGCCGGACATATCTGACGGAGTCCACGCGAACATGTCAGAGTTTGCCCGAAGGAAGGCGACGAGCGCGCCTTCCTATTTGGGAGGCAGGGCGGCGCCTATGGTGACGCTAGCCCCCGAGCTGGTGGTGTCCAGCGGCACCTTCTTCGTGGCGGCTTGCTCCTGAGAGAACACCTGCTTCTTCTTCCTGGGCCTCTCGAGAGGCTCCATGTCCTCGTCAGCCGGGAAGGCCATGGCGGCTGCCTTGTAGGCGCTCTCGACAGCGCGCGTGGCGTCCAGGATATGGCCATGGACGGCGATGGTGCCAGCGCTGCCGGGAATCTTGACCATGTTGTAAGCGTGATGCGTGACGGCCATGAACTTCGCAAGGGCGGGGTAGCCGAGGATGGCGTTGTACGGCAGACCGATGTGCGCGACGTCGAAGTCGATCAGCTCCGTGCGGTAGTTCTTCTGCGTGCCAAAGGTGACCGCGAGGCGGACTTGTCCCAGAGGTTCGATAGAACCACTGGTGACGCCCGTGAACGGCCTGGAGGGCATAAGCCACTCGTAGGGCACTTGAAGCGTCTCGAAGGTCTCGACAGAGATGACATTCAGGCCCGCTCCCCCGTCGATGAGCGTCTTGGAGACGGTGATGTTGTTGATGGTGGGGGAGCAGACCAGGGGGAGGGTTCCAACGGTCTTGGTCGACTTGGGGTGGTCCTTGGCGTCGAAGGCGATGGTGTACTGGGACCACTTGAGGGGCCTGGAAGTCTCGGTGCTCGGGAGCGCAGCGTTGAGTTCGCGGGCGAACTGCTTGAACTGATTGTTCGACTTGGGCGCTTGAGCTCCGCCGAGGATGCAGGCCATGGCGCCTCTCGGGGCCTGGTAGCCTCCATCTTCCTCGTCGGGGAGGTTGTTGTTCTTCTGGGCGGCGTTGGCTTGAGTGCCCGACGGCTTCTGGTAGCCGCCATCGCGCCTCCCCTTGGCGTCCCTGCGGTAGCCGCGACCTCTGCCGCGGCCTCCGCTGCCTTCTCCCTGCTCACGTTCCCTGCTCAGCCTCTTGAGGTCGAAGCAGTCGTCTGTGGCGTGCCCGCGCCTGTTGTGGTAGACGCAGAACGGACGGTGGTCCACTTCTTTGTCGCCGCGCTCGGGGGAGCCCCTGCGGGAGCCCTTTGCGTCAGGCTCTGCCGCGAGGACCGCGGTGGCCTTGCGCTTGGGCTCTTCCTTCCTCTTGTGGCTCTTGGACCCTTCGCCCGGGTCGTCCCCTCGCGCGCTCATCTTGACGAAGAGGAGTCCCTCTTCAGCCTTGGCGCACTTGTCCGCCAGATCGAACAGCTTCACCACAGAGGTGAGCTTGTCGTGGATGCCGAGCTTCTCGAGCATCCTGCGGTTCGTGACGCCCTCGCGGAAGGCAGCGATCACCTGGGTGTCAGGGATGTTTGGAATTTTGTTCCGCACCTGGCTGAAGCGCTGGATGTACTTGCGAAGAGTTTCACCCTTCTTCTGCACCACAGCGCGCAAGTCGTTGTGGGTGAGTGCGCGCTCGTACGTGCCCTTGAAGTTGGCGACGAACTGCCTGCAGAGCTCCTCCCAGGAGTCGATGGAGTCCTCGGGCAGGTTGAGAAGCCAGGACAGAGCGGAGTCCCTGAGGGCGTGGGAGAACCAGTTGGCCATGACTTTGTCATCGCCCCCTGCAGCCTGGATGGAAGTGGTGTAGAGCTGCAGGAACTCGAGAGGGTTGGTGGACCCGTCGAAGCCCTTGGGGAGCGCTGGCCTGAACTTCTGTGGCCAGACCACACGGCGCAGGGTGCGCGTGAAGGCCATGCAGCCTGAGGCATAGGTGGCCGTTCCTCCCTGGAGGGCCCTGCGGTTTTGCTGCCCCGCCTGACCGAGCTCCTCGACGAGGCGGTTTTGGAGGTCGCGACGTCGCTCCATGCCTACGCGCGCGTCAGGTGCGGTGCGCTGCACGATTTGGCAGTCGTGCGGCGAGGAAGCATGGGAGGGAGCCCGATGTGCCGCGGCCGGGGGCGGTCCCGGCGGCGGCGGTGGCGCACCTGGTGCGGCCGTCCCTGCAGGGCCGGAAGGCACGATGGAGCGCGACGGAGCGGGGCGTGTGGTTGCGATGTCGACGAGGTGGTGGAGGCGGTCCAGCCACTGGTCGTGCGCTTCGGCACTTGGCCGGTAGCGGAGGAGCTCCTGAGCCATCAGTAGCGCGGTGTGCGGGGCGGGCTCTTGATGCTCCCGCGTGGACACGCTCTGGCGCCGGGACGGGTGCGAGGACTCAGCGTCCCCGCGGCGCTCGGAGAGGTCCTCGTCGTCACGCTGGTCTCCTTCGCGGTGCTCCTCGCTCTCCGGCTCTTCCACGCGCGGGCCGGTGCCAGCGCGTTCGGTCGCGCGGGGGCGACCACGGCGGCCGCGGGTGGGTGCAGTGCCGGGCTCGGTGTGAGCTCTCTCGGAGGTGCGCCTGTTGGCGCGCGTCGCGCGGGTGTCCATCATGGCGCGGAGTCCGGAGGTTGAAGACGCGCCTCAGTCCCCTACCTGGCGCGCCAAATGTCGAGGAATGGACTCCCACGTAACAGGGGTAGTCTCGCCCCGGGAAGAGGTTCGAAGGGGGACTGAACACGGAGGTCAAACAACCCTCGATGCACGCCGCGACGTTGCTCGTGGTGCTTGGAGCGGAACTGCACGACAGAGAGTGACACCGGCCCTTACCCAGGTTCACGGCCCTCAGGGTGAGGTAACACCGCTACTCCTGCTTGTCTCGATTGCACTGTGGTGACTGTAGTACAACAAGCCTCCGGGCCTTCAGAGGGTCCGGAGGTGGAGGACGCTATTGAGCTTGGGATCGAGTTTTTTCCGGGATCCCCTCCTACGGAAGAGCCCCTTCTCCTTAAATAGTTGCCCCGGGCCTCATCCCTGCGATCTGCGCAGTGGACGGGTTCCCACATGGCCACCAGTGGCGGAGTGGGGTGCACTACTGCCTGCTCGTTCATGGACTCGGTCCATGGTCGCAAAGCCTGCCTTCGTGGCAGAGCAGCTGTCTCCTCCGTCCTTGGACGCGCCTCTTCCGTGTTAAAGCGGCGCATTGTGGCCGACAAGTTGCAGACTTGGCAGAGCGGCTCGCAGGCACGGCGGAGACCGTGGGGTGTGCCCGCAGTGACGTCGTCGTTGGAGCGTTGTGCCGGCCAACTGCTTTATCACCAAAGAGGAAAGCTTCGTTGGCGGCGCAGGGGACACAGAACTTTGTTGACCCCTTTTATCATGGGAGCGGCAACTGTGACGCTGATGCTGCCGTGCGCGCAGACGCGCGCGTCACCCTGCGGCCGCAGCAGAGCCCATGTGCGCTCTGCAGCGCTTCCTTCGTCGCGAAGTATCCCCTCAGGGGCCTGAGGCTCTTGAGGGGGAGGGGCCGGACCGGCTCCCGGCAGGGGGAGAGAGCCCTCGAGCGGGACGCCCTCGGGGGGAGCCCCCTTCAGGCCCCTTCCAGCGCCTCAGGTCCCCCGTAAGGGTTTCTCCCTCGGGGGGGAACCCTCCAAGCGGTTGGCTTGGTCCTTAGTCGTTTTGTAGACGCTGTCGCGTGCGCAGCCCGTGGAGAGTGGGCTATGCACACCCCAGAATCCACTGGGCCGACAGTCCGTACCCCTTTCAGTATTAAATTGCAAGCGACAGATTATTGCATTAGGCAAAGTGTGTAATGTAAATAGCACAATTATCCTCAAACAAAGCACTACTGTTTTATCCCTAGTAGCAACAGTACATTCACAATCTTAGAGGTTGTTGTCACTCCCCCAGATTAAATGAAGACATGAACCCACTATCGAGCATAAATACCCCCTCTGGGAGTCACAAGCATCTACTTGGTCAGAGCATCTACTAGCAACGAAGAGCATGCAAGATCATAAATAACGCACTCACATAATATATTATGAAGCAAATGACATAGTACTCAATATTCATCGGATCCCAACAAGCACAACATGTAGTATTACAATAAGATGATCTTGATCATGATAGGCAGCTCACAAGATCTAAACATGATAGCACAAGTGGAGAATACAACCATCTAGCTACTGCTATGGACCCATAGTTCAAGGATGAACTACTCACGCATCAGTCCGGAGGCAGGCATGGTGATGTAGAGACCTCCGGTGATGATTCCCCTCTCCGGCAAGGTGCCGGGAAGAGCTTTAGAACCCTCCCGAACTAGGGTTGACGACGGCGGCGGCTACGAGATGTTTCGTGGATTTTTTGATCGGGTGCCTAGGGTTTATTTGTCGGGGAGATTAAATAGGCGAAAGGGCGACGTCGGTGGAGGGCCGTGGGCCCCACACCACATCATGGCGCGGCAGGGGGGGGACCCGCGCCGCCACCAGGTGTGGGCGCCCTGTGGCCTGATGTCTACGCACGCTTCTATTCTCGTAGACAGTGTTGGGCCTCCAAGAGCAGAGGTTTGTAGAACTGCAGCAAGTTTCCCTTAAGTGAATCACCCAAGGTATATCGAACTCAGGGAGGTAGTGGTCAAAGATATCCCTCTCAAGCAACCCTGCAATTAAGATACAAGAAGTCTCTTGTGTCCCCAACACACCCAATACACTTGTCAGATGTATAGGTGCACTAGTTATGCGAAGAGATAGTGAAATACAATTAATATGGATGATTATAAGTAGTAATTGCAATCTGAAATAAAATGGCAGCAAGCAAACATGTAGTAAAACTTGTTGGAAACGGTGTTTCAATGCTTAGAAATAAGGCCTAGGGATCATACTTTCACTAGTGGACATTCTCAACAATGACATCAAAGCTGAATAATAAATACTACTCTCAAACACTCTCTCGTTGGATGACAAACACCATTCATTGTGTAGGGCTACAAGAGCACCCTCAAAGTCAGAGTAAACTAACACCAACAATGTCATAAAGGAATCACACGCGGTGCACACACTGTCACCGTTACAACCGTGAATAACCCCGGAGTTCATATTAAAGTAACCTCTAGAGTGCATAATAGATAAAGAGTAGCATCACATAGTCAACTAGATTACAAAGCTCATGATGACATAAATATCACACCATGGGAGAGAGAGATAAACCACATAGCTACCGGAAGAGCCCGCAGCCCCGGGGGAGACTACTCACTCCTCATCGTAGGAGTCAGCAACGGCGATGGAGATGACGGTGGAGTTGATGGAGATGACTCCGGGGGCAATTCCCCGTCCCGGCAGGGTGCCGAAACAGAGACTTCTGTCCCCCGAATCTCGTCTTTGATGGCGGCGGCGCAGCGGAACTCTTCTCTGAAAAAGGACTCCGTAGGTAGGGTTATTTTGTCGGGGGGTATATGTAGGCGAAAGGGCGAAGGCGGCGGGGCCTTGAGGGCCCCACACCCCGTGCTCGCACGGCCAGGGGGGACCCGCGCCGAGAGGGGGTGTGGGCCCCTCGGGGTCCTCCTCCGTGTCCCCTTCGGTGTTCTGAAACCTCCTGGAAAAAATAAGCACTTTGACGTTTCGTTTGTCCAATTCCGAGAATATTTCCTTAACAACTTTTCTGAACCCAAAACAGCAGAAAACAGGCAACTGGCACTGTGGCATCTTGTTAATAGGTTAGTCCCAGAAAATGCATAAAATGATATAAAAGTGTGTATAAAACATGTAACACGTGGCATAATATAAGCATGGAACAAGAGAAATTATAGATACGTTTGTGACGTATCAAGCATCCCCAAGCTTAGTTCTACTCGTCCCGAGTAGGTAAAACGATAACAAGAATAATTTCTGAAGTGACATGCTTCACACAATCTTGATCAAATAATAATGTAATGCATGTAAGTTGAGATCAAATGAGATCAAATGAATAAAAGCTGTAGTTTATATTAATATCAAATGAGTAATGAATAAACAAGTAGGAAGAACAAAGCAAAACTTTCAATGAATTAGTACTAGAGAACAATCAATCGTGCAAAGTAGGTATTAAAGATGATTTAACCTTCAAGCACAACAATATAATCATCTAATGAATCAAACAATCACGACAACTTTGTGAAAGGATCAAGTCAAGTGATAGCAATATGCACATAGAAGATCATTTCTCTATTTGTTCACACAAAAACAAGCAAGTGTTCAGCGTTGGTTCTTGCCACCAGGATGTTGTGGCTAAGAGAATAATAATGGGGGTTTGGAAGGCCAACGGAAGAAAGTTTCACACAGCTGAAAGTGATCATTAGACAAGAGGAAGTCTTATAATCGAAACTATGCAAGGAGTAGTGATTTCCACACAACGGATGCACATAGAGCTATAAGTGTATGAAAGCTCTCCAATGGAACTAGTGGGGGTGCATCTAACTTGCTTGCTCATGAAGACCTAGAGCGCTTTTGAGGAGGCTCATCATTGGAATATACAAGCCAAGTTCTATAGTGTAAAGTTCCCCACATAGTTATGCAAGTAAAATATGAAAACTCTCACATATGGAGTAAATGTGCTAAACATGAGCACAAATGATGACTAATGAATAATATGGGCGCTATAACATGAGCACAAGTGTGGATAAAGAGTAGTAATGTTGCCCCCTTTTTTAATTCTTTCTCTCTTTTTTTTTTCTTCTCTTTTTCTCTCTTTTCTATTGTATGTTTCTGTTTCTCTTTTCGATGGCCTCCATGGCTCTTTTCACTTTTAGGGGCAAACATTCTATCATGACAACACACTTTTGATACAAGGATCTCATAATGGATAAAACATGGTGTATGAAACGGTGCCTCTGCCAGTGTAGCAGGATATGCAATGATCTAGCGTAACATGGGTAAAACCACACATCCGCTATATAGAATCATGCAAAGCAATATATAAATGATAAATGACAACAAGTCATGTAATGTAAGATGAAAGTTGCATGGCAATATATCTCGGAACAGCTATGGAAATGCTGTAGTAGGTAGGTATGGTGGATGTTTTGAGTAAGATATTTGGCTTATGTGTAGGAGAACATGATGAAGATCTCCCACAAGTTTTGGATGTACCCACGAAGTATGCACCAACTCTCAATGTGAGAAAGGGCAATGCAAAGTACCGAAGAGGCTAGCAAATATGGAGGTGGAAATGCCATGAAAAACGCAGTTTTAGAACTCACAAGAAATAGGATTCCAAATAGAAACATGATCTTACAAGGCATAATGAAAATCACTCCACGAGGGACTGTGGCAAATGAACAAGTCACTGTTGGGACCCCGACCGTAGCGCATAACACAAAGTCATTACGGTTGCTTTTAACATTAGGAGTCATATTTCATTGTGCTATCAACTGGAAATTTAAGTGTGGCACAGCTTCAAGTTTTCTAGGCCAACCATTAATCATTCCACCTTACTAAACCATCATGTTTACCATTAAGCATATTAATATCTCAAAACAACAT
The DNA here is from genome assembly GCA_026929855.1 of Poa annua. Lineage (NCBI taxonomy): Eukaryota > Viridiplantae > Streptophyta > Magnoliopsida > Poales > Poaceae > Poa > Poa annua. Next base: position 3,661,489 of record CM049437.1, read on the forward strand.
CAATGATTCAAGTGACACAATTTAATGATCTACAAGATTATGTATCATTTAGTTATACCATCTACCACATTTAACATTTTCTGTTCTTAACCAAACACCAATCAACTTATTTAAACATAAACTCTCCAAGTATTTAACAATGAAGCAAGAGAGTATAACATATGAGAACTAACAGCTCTGAACAAAAGGTGCATGAAAAATAAGAGCTGAAAATATTGAAGTAACATAGAAGAATACTCGACAAATATAAGTGAAGAATAGGTGTATTCAAATGAAAAAGCGGAGCGTGTCTCTCTCCCACACAGGAATGCTAGGATCCATTTTATTCAGAAAATGAAAATAACAAAAACAAAAACAAAAACAAACAGACGCTTCAAGTAAAGCACATAAGATGTGTCGGAATTAAAATATAGTTTCACTAGAGATGACCTGATAGTTTGTTGATGAAGAAGGGGATGCCTTGGGCATCCCCAAGCTTTGACGCTTGAGTCTTCTTGAAATATGCTTGGGTGACCCACAGGGGCATTCCCAATCTTTGGCTCTTTCATCTTCCTGATCACATCATATCATCCTCTCTCTTGATCCTTGAAAACTTACTTCATTAGAGGGTTAGTGCACAAAAAATTCTTATATTCTGTATGAACACAATTGCTACCAATGCTACTGGATATTAGCTACAGCCACTGATACTTTATGGAACAGAAAGATCCATTCAAAGGGGAAAGGGATATCACTTTTATTGTCCGAATCATACCACCAAGTTTGTGTAGACTAGACAAGCGGTATTTTTTGAGGATAATGAAGTCACCGAATTAAGAAAGATCGACCCTTGAGGAAAAGCGGGTTTGTGTTTCATTCCCAACTCCGATTGAGCTCGTTCTGCCAACACGAAGAAAGGGGACTTGTAGTTTTGGTTCTGAATCTTTTGGTTCAGATCCTGAACCCAATGTTGATCCTGAAAATAATGATGAAAATCCAGAAAGTGAAGAGGATCACTATACAGAGAATGAAGAAGATCATCAAAATAATGATGTTCCTCCACCACCACCTCCTGTGAGAAGATCACAACGAGAAAAAAAAGCCATTTCATAAGACTATGTCACTTACATGAGTGAGGATATAAATGACGTAGGAAAGGTGGAGGATCCAACCTCATATAAAGAAGCCACTAAAAGTGAGAATTCGTCCAAGTGGCAGGTTTCCATGGAAGACGAGTTAAAATCTATGGGCTCAAATAATGTTTGGGACTTAGTAGAAATTCCCGAAGGTGCTAAAAGAGTAGGCTGCAAATGGGTCTACAAAACAAAGTTCGATTCCAAAGGGAATATCGAAAGGTTCAAAGCGAGACTTGTGGCGAAAGGCTTCACGCAGAGAGAAGGAATCAATTATAATGAGACCTTTTCTCCTGTGTCAAATAAAGATTCTTTTAGGATCGTCATGGCTCTAGTAGCTCATTTCGACCTAGAATTACACCAAATGGACGTTAAAACGACATTTCTAAATGGTGACCTTAGTGAAAATGTTTACATGACTCAGCTAGAAGGTTTTGTCGTGGAAGGTAAGGAACATTTAGCGTGTCGGTTGAACAAATCCATCTATGGCTTGAAGCAAGCTTCAAGACAGTGGTACCTCAAGTTCGATAAAATTATTCGAGCTTTTGGTTTTGTAGAGAATGTGAAGGACAACTGCATTTATGTTAAGTTTAAAGGCAGTAGGTTCACAGTTTTAGTCCTATATGTGGATGACATATTGTTGGCCAGCAGCGATAAGGATATGCTGCATGAGACCAAGAATTTTCTGTCTTCCAATTTTGATATGAAGGATCTCGGTGAAGCCGCGTATGTTCTTGGCATTGAGATTCATCGAGATAGGTCTAAGGGGGTGTTAGGACTGTCCCAAAAGTCATAATGTGAGAGAGTACTGCAGAAATACAATTTGCATAAGTGCTCTCCCACACCCGCTCCTATAGTTAAGGGCGATAAGTTTGGGACATTTCAATGTCCGAGGAACCAAATAGAAACTAATCAGATCAAGTCGGTTCCTTATGCTTCAGCTCTCGGAAGCATCATATGTATGCACAAGTGTGTACACGCGCTGACTTGGCTTTTGTAACGGGAATCCTTGGAAGATTCCAATCAAATCCAGGAAAAGACCACTGGAAGGCCGTAAAGAAAGTCTTGCGTTATATGCAAGGTACGAAAGATTACATGCTTACGTATAGAAGGTATGATAACCTCGAAGTTGTAGGTTATTCAGATGCTGATTATGTTGGCTGTGTGGATACTAGGAAATCGACATCAGGTTATATATTCACACTGGCCGGAGGAGCTATATCGTGGGAAAGCTCCAAACAAATGATAACTGCTTCGTCTATGATGCAGGCAGAATTTATAGCATGTTTTGAGGCCACTGGGCAGGCTGTATGGCTAAAGAATTTCATTCCCGGGCTAAGAGTGGTCGACAACATTTCAAAACCACTTTTGCTATACTGCGATAATGAACCCGCAGTTTTCTATACGAGTAACAACAAGTCAAGTGCTGCTGCCAAGCACATTGACATTAAGTTCAGTTTTGTGAAAGATAGAATCCAGGATCAAACAATTGAGGTCAAGCATATAAGTAAGTCACGTATGCTTGCAGATCCGCTAACGAAAGGCTTACCACTCAGTATTTTTCAAAAGCATGTTGCCGGCATGGGATTACTGGGAGCCTTATGATTCTGGAATAAGAGGACCACAATAAAGAACTACTCCCATTAAGAAAAAATGTTGTCAATTTCGAAATAGGCTGTGTGCTATAAGTGTTGAGGTTCAACGGCATTTTATTGGCTGTTGTAACACCTCACTTTGGTGTATTATCCCTATGGTGATTGGACGAATGAAGTTTAAACCAAACGATCAAGCGAGAGAATGTTGGTTGATCTACGGTTCAAACAAGAACGAACCAGGTCAAAACAGAAAGAAAGGAAAAGGGAAGAGATAAGGCCCACGAACCAACGTTCGTCCACTTAATCTCGTGTGTAACCAAAATGCTCTGATCGGGGGCGTCCCTGACCAACTAATGGTTCGTGGCCCCCTGTTGTGTGCGCATATAAATTAGGGGGAGTCCTGGCGGCTTGCGACTACACATATTAGCTCTAAGTCACGCACCTCCCCACACCCCAAGTCTCTGCCCCGATCGCAGATTGCGCACAACAACAGGAAGGCTGGAACCTCGCCGCGCCGTGCCGGGGCAGTGCCACTGGAGACCGGAGGGGACCGGGACGTTCGCATCTACGACGACCTCTGCTACATCTACTTCCACTACGTCAACACTCAACCTTCCCTGCACCAACCAGGCGACGATTTCTTCAATAGCTGGAGCCTGTAATGATCTCCAAACCCTCTCTGTTTTAATATGTTTTGTTGTTCTAGATCGATGTCATTATTCATCTAGTTGTTCCTAGATGGTTTTAAGGTCTAACATTGGTATCAAACGCCAAATTTGATAGCTCTAGAACCCTAAACATGATCTACAGATCAAATTTGAGTTAATTGTGTTCATGTCTTAGGCAATTAAGTTGTTGGTTAAGGTTCGGTTAATCTAATTGCTTCCTAAACAAATGTTAATGGTCAATTTTAATTAACACTATCTATTAATTTGACAAATTTATTTTCGGTTAATTAAAATTGATCTCCTGTTAGTCATGAAGCAATTAGAAGGAGGGGATTAATGCAAATTGTGCCAATTAGAAGTCGAATTCCTCTCTGCCCGAACCACCTAACCCTAAGAAAAACCCCAATTTCGGCAATGCAAGAAATTGCACAGCAATTAGATCGAAACTCTTACCAAGAACGACGCCGGACCACCGCCTCCACCTTCGGGTCCGTGCAGCCCTCCGCTGCACGAGGGCGCTGGCCCCGCGACGCCGTTCCTCTCCCGACGGAGAGGACGCGCGGGATGACGTGCTTGCTGCGGGATGACGCGCTTGCCGCGGGAGGACGCACGGTCGCCAGACGCCGCGCCATCATCGTCGTCTCCACCCTCGAACGGAGGCCTGATACGTCTCAAACGTATCTATAATTTCTTATGTTCCATGCTTATATTATACCAATTGCTACATGTTTTATATACACTTTTATATCATTTTATGCATTTTCTGGGACTAACCTATTAACAAGATGCCACAGTGCCAGTTGCTTGTTTTCTGCTGTTTTTGGTTTCAGAAAAGTTGTTAAGGAAATATTCTCGGAATTGGACGAACGAAACGTCAAAGTGCTTATTTTCCCCGGGAGGTTCCAGAACACCGAAGAGGAGACGGAGGAGGACCCCGAGGGGCCCACACCCCCTCCCGGCGCGGCCTCCCTTCTGCCGCGCGAGCACGGGGTGTGGGGCCCTCGAGGCCCCGCCGCCTTCGCCCTTTCGCCTACTTATACCCCTCGGATATCTAAGACCTAAGACACGCACCTTTTTCCTCCACGAAGTCCAGAGCCGCCGCCGTCGTCAACCCTAGATCGGGAGGGTTCAGAAGCTCCTCCCGGCACCCTGCCGGAGAGGGGAATCATCACCGGAGGGCTCTACATCACCATGCCCGCCTCCGGACTGATGCGTGAGTAGTTCATCCTTGGACTACGGGTCCATAGCAGTAGCTAGATGGTTGTCTTCTCCTCTTGTGCTACCATGTTTAGATCTTGTGAGCTGCCTAACATGATCAAGATCATCTTTATGTAATGCTACATGTTGTGTTTGCTGGGATCCGATGAATATTGAGTACTATGTTATTGCTTCATAATATATCTTGTGAGTGCATTGTTTATGATCTTGCATGCTCTCCGTTGCTAGTAGATGCTCTGGCCAAGTAGATGCTTGTGACTCCAAGAGGGGGTATTTATGCTCGATAGTAGGTTCATGTCTCTATTTAATCTGGGGTAGTGACAGCAAGCTCTAAGGTTGTAGATGTACTGTTGCTACTAGGGATAAAACAGTAGTACTTTATCTAAGGGTATTTGTATTACTTACATTACACACATTGCCTAATGCAATTATCTGTTGCTTGCAACTTAATACTGAAAGGGGTGCGGACGCTAACCGGAAGGTGGATAATTAGTCATATATGCGGTTGAAACGGTCTATGTATATTGTTGTAATACCCAAATGAATATCACACTAGCACTAGTAGAAAATGGGGCTTTGGTTTTGAGCCCTGAGACCCTTCAGTCCCAGTCCTGCCTGGAACCCGGACTAATGCTACCTTTAGTCCCGGTTCCAACGGCTAGAATGGCATCACGAGGTCGAAACCCTTTAGTCCCGGTTCCAGCCAAACATTTAGTCCCGGTTTGATATACGAACCGTGACCAAACGTTTTAGTCGCGGTTCGTGTAACAAACCGGGACTAAAAGTCCCATTTTATATATGCTTCGCCCCCGCTCGCCCGAGCCAGCCGTTGCATTTTCTGGATCAGAGCGCGGAGAAGCTAGCTGCAGAGCTGTTCTTCGTGTTCTTCGCATGGAGCTCGAGTTCATCAGCGTTGCCGTCGATTTGTGAAGATTTGAAGCTTCCTGACTTTTAAAAGGTTAGCCATTGTATCCTATTATCTCTTATTGTTATTTTTTGCTCATTTCATGCTTTAGAAGTATAGAGACTGGTGGATTTAGTTTTGTCGGCCCAGTGAGGACCAGGGTGTGCAGAGCCCACTCCCCCCAGGCCTCGCACGCGACAGATTCGACAAAACGACTAAGGACCAAGCCACCGCTTGGAGAGACCCTCGAGAGGCAACTCCTCTTGAGGGCCTAACGAGGAAGCCAGGCCCTGAAGAGGACCCCGCGCTGCAAGAGACTCCCCAAGGCTCAACACTCCTGGAGAGAGGTCAGCGGAAACCTCTCCACAGGCCACCACGCCCCTGTGCAGACACTTCGCGGCTAAGCAAGCGCTGCAGGGCGCACATGGCCCCTGCAGCAGCCGCAGAGTGACGCAAGCTCCTCAGTTGCCATTCTGGTGGTAAAGGAGTCAACAAAGCTGCGCCGCCCGCGCCAGGATAGCCAGGACTTTCCTCTTTGGTGATAAAGCGGCTGGACGGCGCAACGCTCCAAGAAGATCGTCATCGTGGGCTCCACCACGACCACTGCAACTCCTGCGAGCCGTTCTGCGCGGTCTGCAACCTGTCGGCCACCGCGCCCAACTTTAGCATTAATGGACCGCGTCCATGGAGATTTTGGCAGCGGTGGACTCCCTCCCCTTCGCGTCACTGCCCAGTGGGAGCCCACCGTAAGCGCGCTGCGCAGGGAAGAGGCCCGAGGCGCCTATAAAAGGAGCAGGAGCTCCACCGTAGAAGGGGATCGGCTGATTGCTTCCTAGACCCGGGGAACCTTAGCCAAGCGCGTAGGATAGCCAACAGCTGGAGGAGGAAGACGACCATTGTGTCCCTCTCCAAGCACCAAACTGCCCCAAGAGAGCCCTCGGCAAGCTCATTGTCCTGTAACTTCCACAGTGCAATACAGACAAGCAGGAGTAGCGGTGTTACCTCCTCCTGAGGGCCGTGAACCTGGGTACGGGCTGGCGTCCATCTCTGTCGTGATTGTCCCTCTCCAGGCCCGGCGAGCACCGTCGTCGTGCCTCTCGAGGGTTGTTTGACCTCCGCGTTCAATCCCCCTTCGAACTACTCTTCAGGGTGTGACTATCCCTGTTCCGTGGGAGTCACTCTCCGACATTTGGCGCGCCAGGTAGGGGGTTTGAGGCGCGTCAACGACCTTCGAGCCGCCTCCGCGCCATGACGGACACTCGCGCCGCACGCGCCGCCCGCGCCAGCAGGCGCGCGCCTGAAGGAACCACCGCCGCGCCAGGCGCCACCGCCACTCGTGGACGACGGGGTCGCCCCCGCCGTGAAGAGCGTGCCAACACCGAGCACAACGGGGAGGAGCACCCCGAACAGCAGGCCGACGCGGAGTCCTCGCGCAGGACGCAGCATCAGAGCGCCTCCTCCCAGGGACGCGCGGATCCAGCTCCGCACACGGCCCTGCTCATGGCGCAAGAGCTTCTCCGCTACCAGCCTACTGCTGAGGCTCGCGAGCAGTGGCTGGAACGCCTGAACCATCTCGTCGGCATCGCCACCACTGGCCCAGCCCCGTCGCGGTCGATTGTGCACCACTCCCTCGCGGGCATGGCTGCGCATGACGCGCCTCAGCCGCCCCCAGGACCTGCTCTGGCCGCGACACGGAGAGCCGCCTCGCACGCCTCCTCGCCGCGCGACTGCCAAATCGTGCAGCGCACCGCGCCGGACACGCGCGTGGGGATGGAGCGCCAGCGGGACCGCCAGAACCGCCTCGTGGAGGAGATTGGCCAGGCGGGCCAGCAGAACCGCGCAGCTCTGCAGAACGGGGTCGCCACGTACGCCTCGGGCTGCATGGCGTTCACCCGCTCCCTGCGCCGGGTGGTCTGGCCCCAGAAGTTCAGGCCAGCCCTCCCCAAGGGCTACGACGGCTCCAGCAACCCCGTCGAGTTTCTGCAGCTCTACACCACCTCCATCCAAGCTGTAGGAGGAGACGACAAGGTCATGGCCAACTGGTTCTCCCACGCGCTGCGCGACTCTGCGCTGTCGTGGCTCTTGAACCTCCCGGAGGACTCCGTGGGCACGTGGGAAGAGCTCTGCAAGCAGTTCGTCGCCAACTTCAAGGGCACGTACGAGCGCGCGCTCACCCACAACGACCTGCGCGCGGTGGTGCAAAAGAAGGATGAGACCCTCCGCAAGTACATCCAGCGCTTCAGCCAGGTGCGGAACAAGATTCCAAACATCCCCGACACCCAGGTCATCGCTGCCTTCCGCGAGGGCGTCACGAACCGCAGGATGCTCGAGAAGCTCGGCATCCACGACAAGCTCACCTCTGTGGTGAAGCTGTTCGATCTGGCGGATAAGTGCGCCAAGGCTGAAGAGGGACTCCTCTTCGTCAAGATGAGCTCGCGGGGGGACGACCCTGGCGAGGGGTCCAAGAGCCACAAGAAGAAGGAGGAGCCCAAGCGCAAGGCCACCGCAGTCCTCGCGGCAGAGCCTGACGCGAAGGGCTCCCGCAGGGGTTCTCCCGAGCGTGGCGAGAAGAAGGAGGACGACCGCCCATTCTGCGTCTACCACAACAGGCGCGGCCACTCTACCGAGGCCTGCTTCGACCTCAAGAGGCTAAGCAAGGAGCGCGAGCAGGCTGAGGGCAGCGGCAGCCGTGGTCGAGGTCGCGGCTACCGCGGAAGCGGACGCAAGAACGGCTACCAGAAGTCACCTGGCACACAGGCCAACGCCGCCGAGAAAAACGGCAACCTCCCTGACGAGGAAGATGGAGGCTACCAGGCCCCGAGAGGCGCCATGGCCTGCATCCTTGGCGGGGCTCAGGCGCCCAAGTCGAACAACCAGTTCAAGCAGTTTGCTCGCGAGCTCAACGCCGCGCTCCCCAGCGTCGAGACCTCCAGGCCCCTCAAGTGGTCGCAGTACACCATCGCCTTCGACGCACAGGACCACCCCAAGTCCACCAAGACTGTTGGCACCCTCCCGCTAGTCTGCTCCCCCACCATCAACAACATCTCCGTTTCCAAGACGCTCATCGATGGGGGTGCAGGCCTGAACGTCATTTCCATCGAGATTTTCGAGACACTTCAAGTGCCCTACGAGTGGCTCATGCCCTCTAGGCCCTTCACGGGAGTCACCAGCGGCTCCATCGAGCCTCTGGGGCAAGTCCGCCTCACGGTCACCTTTGGCACGCAGAAGAACTACCGCACCGAGCTCATCGACTTCGACGTCGCGCACATCGGCTTGCCGTACAACGCCATCCTCGGCTACCCCGCCCTCGCGAAGTTCATGGCCGTCACGCATCATGCCTACAATATGGTCAAGATCCCCGGCAGCGCTGGCACCATCTCCATCCACGGCCACGTCCTGGACGCCACGCGCGCCGTCGAGACAGCCTACAAGGCAGCCGCCATGGCGTTTCCGGCTGCAGAGGACATGGAGTCTCTCGAGAGGCCCAAGAAGAAGAAGCAGCTGTTCTCTCAGGAGCCAGCTTCCACGAAGAAGGTCTCCCTGAGCACCAGCAGCTCGGGGGCTGAGGGCTCGGGGGCTAGCGTCACCATTGGCGCTGCTCTGCCTCCCAAATAGGAAGGCGCACATCGCCAGGCCTGGCGCGGCTCGCCTCGAGACTCAAGACGGCATCCCCGTCAAAAATCCGTGGAACATCATGCATTTACGCAAGTTCTACCCGTGATCATTGTCACGCCCGTGATCATTGTCACGTCAAGACATCTGGCTGAAGAGGCAGCTTACGGCTCCACCTCCAAGCATTTTTTGTCTCTAGAGGTTAAAAGCTCACGGCTTAAACCTCCAAGCCCCAAAGGCTTCTCTCGAGGGTCAACCCTCCGAGCTCTCCGTGGAACATCATGCATTTACGCAAGTTCTACCCGTGATCATTGTCACGCCCGTGATCATTGTCACGTCAAGACATCTGGCTGAAGAGGCAGCTTACGGCTCCACCTCCAAGCATTTTTTGTCTCTAGAGGTTAAAAGCTCACGGCTTAAACCTCCAAGCCCCAAAGGCTTCTCTCGAGGGTCAACCCTCCGAGCTCTCCATGTAACGAGCCGCCTCAGGCCGTTGAGAGTCTCTGCCACTAACGGGTGGTCCCCATGCCTCGACATGGTCAAATACATTAACTTGGCAACTCCAAGCATAATGAGACAATTTCGTTCCTAAGTGAACTTTGCGCTACGGCGCCGTTATGTAATATTTCAGTGGTGAGCTTATTCCCGCATTATTGTTTTTTCAATGTGCGCTTATATCTTTCCCCATGCGCACCTCGCGAGCGGGGGCTGAGTACGGTGCCAGTGCCTCAAATGACACACCAGCAGCACTGCAAAACCCAAGGATCCGAGCTCTGGCTGGAGGGCAAGCTCCCACAAACACGCCATCTCTACAAAGGACCTTGGTACTTACTCTCCTCGCAAGGAACGCCTGAGGAGACCTATAAGCGCGCATGAGTTCCCACTACCATATACAAGCGTTTGGGTTCGCCTCTCTAACATCTACAGGGAACAAGTGTCCCTGCAAGCCTGAGGAGGCAACAGGGGAAAAGCCCTTGAAGAGGACCTCCTCGCCAGGCAAAAAACCTCTACAGGGCAAAAGCCTCGAGAAGCTAAGTCCCGCACTCATGCCTCGAGAGCCTTTTCCCGCTGCCAGCACGCGTTTGTCCCTCGAGTGATCTCGTTTTCCCTTGTGCTTCATGGACTACTCGCACGTCTAAGGGGGGCACTTGAGCATCGCGACTCAGGGCTCTTACCTCTCCAAGCCTTAAACTCCCCCCGGCCTTGCTGAGTCATTGCTCTAGCATACCGCAGAGGCGGAGTCATAGCGCGAAGAGACGGGTCCTAACGACGCAGAGAAAACATAGACATGAAAATAAGACAAAAGGGGCCTCTCGAGGGGCACACGAGCTGACATAAATAGCTCAAAGAGTATATTACATGCCCAGAATGCATAGTGTCTAAACATAAAACTGTTTCAGATACAAGCGCTCGAAGGCGCAGTAATCAAGGTTCAGGCGGAGTCTACGCCATCGTGCTCCTCCTCCGCAGCGTCTCCCTCTGTCTCGGCAAGGGCGGCCTCCTCCTCACTCTCGTCCTCAGCAACCTCCGCGCGCTTGAAGCGGTTGCAGAAGGCGTCGACCTGCTCGCGGAGGGAGTTGGAGACCCGCCACACCTCGTCGCCCTGGCGAGCCTCGGTCACCGTGGAGAGATCGAAGCCTGGCGAGAGGAGCCGGAGGTTGGTGAAGATGCGGTCCACGACCACCCCCAGGAGCTGGCGGCTTTCAACCTCGATCACCTCGCGGAGGTCAGCGACGGGGCTCTCGAGGGCCGTGAAGAGCTGGTCGAAGTAGACCAGGTACAGGGCAGCGTCGCCACGGCCTCGAGCCTCGGCGTGCGGCGCGTCCGCGCCAAGCTGGGCAGCGAGCTCGTTGCCCCTGGCGACCAACGCCTGGAACATGCGTTCCCGCTGCTTCATGAGCGCCCGAGCCGCCTGCGCGGTGTCCGCAGCCTCCGCTGCCTACTCAGCCACGGGGCCCACCTGCTCCTCCACGTCCCTGACGAGGGCGTTCAGGTCCAGGACGGCGGCCTTGCGAGCATCCTCCGCCTGGCGATCGGCCTCCTTGGCGCGCTGGAGACGGACCTCAAGCTTGGAGTTGGCCTTCTCGAGCTCCGCGATCCGCCTGGCGGCGGTAGCGTGCTTGGCCTTGAAGCGGTCCTCCTGCTTCTTGGCCTTGTCGCGGTACTCCTGGGAGGTGGTCCGCCTGAACTCCTTCTCGCGCTCCGCGAGGGCCGCCTCCGCCTCCTTCTTCTTCTCGGCGAACCGCTACTGGAAGCGCTCCAGGGTTTGCTTCTGGGCGGTGACGTTCTCGTCATGCCTCTGGAGCGCCTGAGCCAGGTTCCCCTCACGCGCCTCAAGCTCTTCGCGCTTGGTGGCGAGCTCGCCCTCCGCTTGCAGCCGCTGCTCGTCGCGCAGCAACACATCTGCCTCCTTGGAGGCCAGCTGCCGCTCGCGCTCGGCCAGGCTCTTGCGGTCCTCCTCCAGAGTCTCCTGCGCGGCCTGGTGGACGGAGAGGAGCTGGGACTCCAGCTGGGCCAGCTCGCGACGTTTCTGCGCCAGTGAGCCCTCCATAGCTTCGCGCTCGGCCTTCACCTCAGCGAGGAGCTCGGCGGCGGCGTTGCGCTCGTCCTGGAGGGGAGCAAGGAGCTCATCTGCGTCGCGGATGGCCCCCTCGCGGATCTCCTTAGCGAAGCGGGCGGCCTCCTCACGCGTGGCCTGTAGCGCCTGATCCTCCTGGCGGCGGGCCTCAACCGCGGCGTGGAAGGACGACCACGCCTCCGCAAGCTCGTCGCGCTGCCGGGCGAGCTGCGCGTCCTCTAGAGCCAGATGCGCCTCCAGGCCCTCCAAGGACTCCCTCACGAGGCGGAAGGCGACCTCGCGGTGCCCCGCGCTCCAGTACCAGCCGCTAAGGACCAGGCCGCGGTGCGTGGAGGGCTCGGCCCCGGCGTCAAGCCTGGAGAACCTGGCCTCAGGGCGATCCTGGGGGCTAGGCCGCTCTCCGTCCCCCGCGGCGCCCGAGCTGGCCTCGCCGCCCTCGCCACCCTGGCGCGTCCCCTCCTGCGGCTCGCTCCCTGCGGCGGGGCGTGGCGGAGATGAAGGAGCTCCCCCTGCAGATGCGCCCGCGCCTGGCGGGCCCTGGTCCGTCTCGGCCTCTGGCTGCGCGGGAGGCGTGGTCGCGCAGGGTGGAGTAGCCTCGCGGGCCGGAGTTGGCTCACGCGGTGGCGTGGCCGCGCGAGGCGGGGTAGGGGCGCGAGGAGGGATAGCAACCCGCTCCTCCTGCGCCTCCACCACCATCGGCTCGGGGGGCGGCGCAGCTGCCCCCGCCTGAGGCGCCGCTGCCCCCGCTAGAGGCCCAGCTGCCTCCGCTTGAGGCATATCTTCGGTTGGGCCTGTGGAGGCCGTCTCCACAGGCCTCGCGGCCTCCTCAGCCACGACCTCGGCCGTGGCTTTCTTCACCTTTGCTGCCTTGCGAAGCTTACGGCGCTTCACAGGCACAAGGTCACTGGCAAGCATCAGGGAAAGATCGTCAGGGATGGGTGAAGAAGAAAAGAACAAGAATCAAGCAACTAATAGCTAGAAGCGCTTACCCGGACTGCTTGGCGCCGGTGTCGACCCACGCCAGGCCTGGCGAGCGCCAGGAGGGCTTGGCCTTAGCACCTGACCCCTCCGGGGGCGCCTCGGCTTTCCTCTTGGGGGGGACGTCTGACGGCCTCGCCCCGGACCGGTCCACAGCCGCCTTGGAGCGGGGCTCGCGCCGCCCTGGCGAGGCCTCCTCGTCCTCGGCCTCCTCCTCGGCCTCCTCCTCCTCCACATGGCGCGTGGGCACCACCACGAAGGCGTCATCATCATCGCCTGACGAGATGTCGCAAATCTCGTCAGTAAAGGGCCCGGCCCTTGAAGAGGACTCCTCCCCTGCTGCGGCCTCCTCCTCGCCTCGCCCAACTCCTGAGGCAGAGGGCGACTCAGCTCCCTCCACCACCTGCACCACCGGCTCAGGCACCTCTTTCCCCGCCGGGCCCGACGGGGTGAACGAGGGCATCCCCTCTAGAATGGCCAGGCGCTCGGTCATGTTGTACTGGTGCAGAGGCCGGAGCGTGATAGGGAGCTCGTCCATGGCGGGCACCACCGGATTGATGAAGAGCGCGGACAGGACGTTGTCGACTGCGTCCTTGTCGTTGTCCTCACGGTGGAGCCGCATCTTGTCCTGGGGACCGGAGTACATCCACATGGGCGTCGCGTGCGCCTGGAGGGGAGCAATGCGGCGCGTCACGAAGTCCGCGACGATGATCTGCCCCGTGAGGCCCTCCTCCCGAAGGTAGCTCAGGCGGCCCATCAAGATTGCGTTCTGCGCGCCGCTGAAGGGGGCCTTGCCCCAGTTCGAGTTCTTCACGGGCGGCGCGTCAGGGACCTCGAGGAAGGCGCAGGGCTGCTCCACCCAGACAAAGAACCATCGCTGGCGGAAGTCGTCCACCTTCTTCGTCACCGACGTGATGGCCTTGCCCTCGCTCCACGACATGGGAATGTAAACACTCCCCATGCCATCCACGATGCGGAATGAGACGCATCCAGAGCGCTCATTCTTCGCCGTGCTCCGGAGCGCGTAGAAGCACCGAAGAGGTCCACCGTGGGCTCCAGGCCCAAGTACGCCTCGCAGAGGTAGGCGAAGACGGCGAGGATGAGCACGGAGTTGGGGTGGAGGTGCAGCAGCTGGATCTGGTAAAAGGCCAGCACCGCCTCCAAGAATGGAGAGAACGGTGGCACCAGCCCCGCCGCAACGCAGTGCTGGAAGACAGGGAAAAACCCTCGCGGGCGCTTCCCGTGCGCCGCGGCCTTGAGCGCGGTAGCGCCGTGCTCGTTGGTCCGGTCCGCCACCAGGAAGCGGACCTTGGCGAGGGCCTTGTCGTTGACGCGCACCCCTAGCAATGCCGCGCCGTGCGCGACCTCAGCAGGCGCCGCCTGCGAAGAAGACCCCGCGGCCGCCTTGCCCTTGTTCTTGGCTGGACTCATCGTCGGAGAAGAGGCGTGAGCGGCGGCGGAAGAAGCTGGAGAAGAGAGGAGTTGAGCGCGCCGGAGGGCAGGAGCGGAGAGCTCGGAACAGAGAAGGCTTCTGCGAGAAGATTGGGAAGCAGTAACGGCTCCTTGCCTCGGCGCGCCGGCTTTATGTCTCGTCAAGGAGCAGTTACCGGGGCGCGGTGGGACCCCCCCACGACGCACGCCCCAGATCGTGCGCGGCCGTTACTCATCTGAGTGACGCGTGGCTCGGGCCGGCCGGACACTTTGGGCCCACGACGCTCCGGCTGCGTTCATGGGCTCAGCCGCGCCCATCGCGGGCCCGGGGGCTACTGTCGGCCCAGTGAGGACCAGGGTGTGCAGAGCCCACTCCCCCCAGGCCTCGCACGCGACAGATTCGACAAAACGACTAAGGACCAAGCCACCGCTTGGAGAGACCCTCGAGAGGCAACTCCTCTTGAGGGCCTAACGAGGAAGCCAGGCCCTGAAGAGGACCCCGCGCTTCAAGAGACTCCCCAAGGCTCAACACGCCTGGAGAGAGGTCAACGGAAACCTCTCCACAGGCCACCACGGCCCTGTGGAGACACTTCGCGGCTAAGCAAGCGCTGCAGGGCGCACATGGCCCCTGCAGCAGCCGCAGAGTGACGCAAGCTCCTCAGTTGCCATTCTGGTGGTAAAGGAGTCAACAAAGCTGCGCCGCCCGCGCCAGGATAGCCAGGACTTTCCTCTTTTGTGATAAAGCGGCTGGACGGCGCAACGCTCCAAGAAGATCGTCATCGTGGGCTCCACCACGACCACTGCAACTCCTGCGAGCCGTTCTGCGCGGTCTGCAACCTGTCGGCCACCGCGCCCAACTTTAGCATGAATGGACCGCGTCCATGGAGATTTCGGCAGCGGTGGACTCCCTCCCCTTCACGTCACTGCCCAGTGGGAGCCCACCGTAAGCGCGCTGCGCAGGGAAGAGGCCCGAGGCGCCTATAAAAGGAGCAGGAGCTCCACCGTAGAAGGGGATCGGCTGATTGCTTCCTAGACCCGGGGAACCTTAGCCAAGCGCGTAGGATAGCCAACAGCTGGAGGAGGAAGACGACCATTGTGTCCCTCTCCAAGCACCAAACTGCCCCAAGAGAGCCCTCGGCAAGCTCATTGTCCTGTAACTTCCACAGTGCAATACAGACAAGCAGGAGTAGCGGTGTTACCTCCTCCTGAGGGCCGTGAACCTGGGTACGGGCCGGCGTCCATCTCTGTCGTGATTGTCCCTCTCCAGGCCCGGCGAGCACCGTCGTCGTGCCTCTCGAGGGTTGTTTGACCTCCGCGTTCAATCCCCCTTCGAACTACTCTTCAGGGTGTGACTATCCCTGTTCCGTGGGAGTCACTCTCCGACAAGTTTTAGGAGTAATTTTATGGGAAGTGTGAGCTCAAATACCTAGTTTGCATATGTGTGAAGATGTGGTCAACTTAATTAGCTCAACATAGCTCAACAATAGCTCAACTTTAGCTCAACTTAGTTATTTATGTATATAATAATATGTCGCATATCCGAGCCACGCAGCCGTATACGATGGTCGACAACAGCGAGGTGCCCTACGGCGTCGTGAACAACTCCTCCTTTTCGGATGAGGTATTATTAGCACATCTAGATGTCATGTCGTCACTCTAATATAAAATAATTTTTAATTTAGGGTGAGAATTTCCTAATTTAATTTTTTCAATTATAAATATTAGGAATCAGTATGTGAGTGCGGCATTCGTGATGGATGTGTCCAGTTTCAACATTGTCTACAAGGAAAAGTCATTCTCCTGCAAGAATTAAATTTTACAAGGGAGGATAAGAGAAAGACCGATGCAAATTTGAGGAGGACCGAAGAGAAGCTAAGGCTAGCTCATGATACAATCCACAAGATGAAGCAAGATATAAAAACTCTAAACGAAAAAAGAGACATGGTTGTGGAAAAAAAGGGGGAAATAGAGTTGGATTTGGCGGATATCATCGATGGACACATGATCCAGACTCGTGAAACTAGGGAAAGAACGAGGTTGAAGATTAATAAGATGAAAAAGGCAGCTCTCCAAAATGAAATGTTCCTACATTACTCATTCGGTGCCATTGTTCTCCTAGTCGCGATTATAATCGACATGTACGGTTTTTTAAAGTGTGCAAACTAGTGTTGTCGTACTGTGTTGGGACTCAGAATTATTGTTAGCATTGTGATTGCGCTGGTATTGTGATGAACTCTATATTAATTTGAGCACTTACTCTCTCTATATATAATTGTGTGTAGATGAGACGACAATGGATGTACAGTGACCGGCGATCGAATGAGTTCATGCAAGGCGTGCGGGAATTTGTCGATGTTGCTGAGGCAAACGCGCATAATGGTTTTATGTGTTGTCCCTGCTGTGTATGTCGGAACGAGAGGGATTTCCCGACTCACGGGATATTCACATCCACCTCTATACGTCCGGCTTCATGCCCGGCTATAAATGTTGGACCAAGCATGGAGAAATAGGGGTCATGATGGAAGACGACGTAGAAGAAGATAATAATGACGACTATCCTATGTTCCCTGAACAGTGTGAGACAGAAAATGTCGAAAATGAAGAACAACAAGAAGAAGAAGTTGAAGCACCAGATGAGCCTGTTGATGATCTTGGTCGGGTTATTGCTGATGCGAAGAGAGACTGCGAAAGTGAAAAGGAGAGACTGAAGTTCGGGCAGATGTTAGAGGATCACAAAAAATTGTTGTACCCAACTTGCAAAAATGACCAGAAAAAGCTGGATACCACGCTAGAATTGCTGAGATGGAAGGCAGAGAACGGCGTGACCGATAAGGGATTTGAAAAGTTGCTAAAAATTATGAAAAAGAAACTTCCAGAGGATAACGAATTGCCCGTCAGTACGTACGAAGCAAAGAAGGTTGTCTGCCCTCTACAATTAGAAGTGGAGAAGATACACGCATGCCCAAATGACTGCATCCTGTACCGCGGTGAGTATGAGAATTTGGTTGCATGCCCGGTATGCACTGCATTGCGGTACAAGATCAGACGAGATGACCCTGAAGGTGTTGAGGGCAAGGGCACCAGGAACAAGGTTCCTGCCAAGGTGATGTGGTATGCTCCTGTAATACCACGGATGAAACGTTTGTTCAGAAACAAAGAGCATGCCAAGTTGATGCGATGGCACAAGGAACACCGTAAGAAAGACGAGATGTTGAGACACTCCGCTGATGGGTCGCAGTGGAGAAAAATTGATAGAACGTTTCCCGACTTTGCAAATGAAGCAAGGAACTTAAGGTTTGGTCTAAGTACAGATGGCTTCAATCCTTTTGGGGAGCAGAGCAGCAGCCATAGCACCTGGCCCGTGACTCTATGTATATATAACCTTCCACCGTGGTTGTGCATGAAACGGAAGTTCATTATGATGCCATTGCTCATCCAAGGACCGAAGCAACCCGGCAACAACCTTGATGTGTACCTCAGGCCATTAGTTGAGAAATTTTTACACTTGTGGCAGGAAGAAGGTGTACGTGTATGGGATGAGTACAAACAGGAGGAATTTGACCTACGAGCGTTGCTGTTCGTAACCATCAATGATTGGCCTGTTCTTAGTAACCTTTCAGGACAGACGACCAAGGGATATCATGCATGCACACACTGTTTAGATAAGACTGATAGTGTATATTTGGCTAATGATACGTCTCCAACGTATCTATAATTTCTTATGTTCCATGCTATATTATACCAAATTATTACATGTTTTATATGCATTTTATATAGTTTTATGCATTTTCTGGGACTAACCTATTAACAAGATGCCACAGTGCCAGTTCCCAGTTTTCTGCTGTTTTTGGTTTCAGAAAAGTACTTAAGGAAATATTCTCGGAATCGGATGATTTCTTTTCCAAAGTGCCTATTTTCGTGGGAACGTTCCAGAGCACCGAAGAGGAGTCGAAGGCGGAGCCCAAGGGGCCCACGCCACCCCCAGGCGCGGGTCCCCCCTCTGCCGCGCGAGCAGGTGGTGTGGGGCCCACGGAGCTCCACCGCCTTCGCCCTTTCGCCTACATATACCCCCCGAAACAAAAACCCTAGCACGGTGTTCATATTTTCGTCCACGGGTCCCGAGCCGCCGCCGTCGTCAACACCAATTCGGGAGAGATCAGAACTTCTCCCCGACACCCTGCCGGGAGGGGGAATCGTCACCGGAGGCCTCTACGTCGCCATGACCGCCTCCGGACTGATGCGTGAGTAGTCTACCTTTGGACTACGGGTCCATAGCAGTAGCTAGATGGTTGTCTTCTCCTCTTGTGCTATCATGTTTAGATCTTGTGAGCTGCCTATCATGATCAAGATCACCGTTATGTAATACTTCATGTTGTGTTTGCTGGGATTCGATGAATATTGAGTACTAAAGTTATTGCTTCATAATATATCATGTGTGTGCTATTTAATGATCTTGCATGCTCTCCGTTACTTGTGTATGCTCTGGCCAAGTAGATGCTTGTGACTCCAAGAGGGGGTATTTATGCTCGATAGTAGGTTCATGTCTCTATTAAATCTGGGGTGGTGACAGCTAGCTCTAAGGTTGTAGATGTACTGTTGCTACTAGGGATAAAACAGTAGTACTTTGTCTAAGGATGATGTTACTTACTTACTTTACACATAGTGCTTAAGGCGATAATCTGTTGCATGCAACTTAATACATAAAGGGGTGCGGACGCTAACCGGAAGGTGGATTATTAGTCATAGATGCGGTTGGAACGGTCTATGTATATTGTTGTAATGCCCGAATGAATCTCACACTAGACATCATAACGTTGGTATATGCATTGGTTTGCTCATCATTATTCTATCAATTGCCCAGCTGTAATTTGTTTACCCGCATGAATGTTATTATTTATGGAGAGACACCACTAGTGAACTGTGGACCCCGGTCCTTCTCTTTAATCTGATAAACCACAAACTGCAAACCTGTTACTTTCTGCAAACAAACATCTTTCTTCCACACATACGTTTAATCCTTTGTTACAGCAAGCCGGTGAGATTGACAACCTCACCGTTAAGTTGGGGCAAAGTATCTTGGTTGTGTTGTGTGCAGGTTCCACGTCACCTACGTCCCAGGAAGCATTTTCTGGCACCGTTGACACCTCGGGGGAATCCATTATTTCCTACTGGTTCGATAACCTTGGTTTCACAACTGAGGGAAACTTGCTGCTGCACTACTTCATACCTTCCTCTTGGGGTCTCCCAGCAACACACCCACCGTGTGCATCAAGCATTTTTCTGGCGCCGTTGCCGGGGAAATAAGAATTCCTTTGAAGACCTTCACACTACTCCGTCAACTTCGTTGCCGGTGATTTGAAGATTCTTCTACGAGGGGAGTTTTCGCACTTCCAATCTTTTTATTTTGTTATTGTATTGCTTAGTTTATTTTTATTACTGTCTTGTTTGCTTAATATCAAAAATACAAAAAAAATTAGTTACTTGCAATTTATTTTATTGTCTTGTTTGCTTAATATCAAAAATACAAAAAAATTAGTTACTTGCATTACTTTTCTTATTTCGGTTTGCTATTTTATTTTCAGTTTTTGTTATTTGTTTTATTTCGGTTTGTTAATTAATTTGCTAAAATGAGTACTGCTGATAATACTAAGTTGTGTGACTTTACTAGCACCAACAACAATGATTTTATATGCACACCTATTGCTCCACCTGCATCTAAAGCTGAATTCTTTGAAATTAAACCTGCTTTGTTGAACCTTGTTATGAGAGAGCAATTTTCTGGTGTTAGTTCTGATGATGCTGCTGCCCATCTAAATAATTTTGTTGAACTATGTGAAATGCAAAATATAAGGATATAGATGGTGATATTATAAAACTGAAATTATTTCCTTTCTCCTTGAGAGGAAGAGCTAAAGAATGGTTGCTTTCATTGCCTAGGAATAGTATTGATTCATGGATTAAATGTAAAGATGCTTTTATTGGAAAATACTATCCTCCTGTTAAGATTATTTCTCTAAGAAGTAGCATCATGAATTTTAAACAATTTGATAATGAACATGTTGCTCAAGCTTGGGAAAGAATGAAATCTTTGATAAAGAATTGTCCAACCCATGGACTGACTGCTTGGATGATCATCCAAACCTTTTATGCAGGACTGAATTTTTCTTCAAGAAACTTATTGGATTCGGCTGCTGGAGGTACTTTTATGTCCATCACCTTGGGGGCTGCAACAAAACTCTTGGATAATATGTTGGTGAATTATTCTGAATGGCATACTGAAAGGACACCTCAAGGTAAGAAGGTAAATTCTGTTGAAGAAACCTCCTCCTTGAGTGAAAAGATTGATATTATTATGTCTATGCTTGCAAATGGTAAATCCCATGTTGATCCAAACAATGTTCCCTTAGCTTCTTTTGTTGCACAAGAAGAGCATGTTGATGTGAACTTTATTAAAAACAACAATTTCAACAACAATGCCTATAGGAACAATTATGGTAATAACAACTATAAGCCCTATCCTCCTAATAATGGTAATTCTTATGGTAACTCTTATGGTAATTCTTATAACAATAATAGGACTACCAACTCTGAACTTGAAACCATGTTAAAAGATTTTATCACTACACAAACTTTGTTTAATAAAACTATTGAGGAAAAGCTTGGGAAAATTGATATACTTGCCTCTAAAGTTGATAGTCTTGTCCTTGATGTTGATCTTTTAAAATCTAAAATCAGGCCTACTGAAACTAAAGAGAGTAATCCCTTTGCTAAAATTAATGCCATCCAAGTTCAAATAGATAAAAATGTTAGGATGATGGCCCAATTACGTGCTAGATGGGAAAGAGAGAAAGAACTAGATAAAGAGGCTAATATTGTTAAAGTTTTTACTATTACTACCTCTGAAAATAATGGTGTTTCACATGCTAGTAAGCCTCCTATTATCAATGGTAACATAGTTGGTGTTGGAAATGTCTCCTCTACTTCTTCCAAAAATTTAAAATTGCCCAAAACTGCTGAAACTAGTGTTGATAAAAGTGCTGAAATTTTTAAGAACATGGGAGAATGTGGTTCGGTTCGGTTTGCTTTGATGATAATAATTTTGATTTTGATAATTGTAATATCTCTGAAGTTATTAAGTTCTTGCAAAAGTTGGCCACAAGTCCTATTTCTAGCTCTCTTAATTTGGCTTTTACTACTCATATTACAAATGCTCTCATTAAAGCTAGGGAAGATAAATTAAGACTTGAAGCTTCTATCCCTAAGAAGTTAGAAGATGGTTGGGAGCCCATCATTAAAATGAAAGTAGATAAATTTGATTGCAATGCTTTGTGTGACCTTGGTGCAAGTATTTCTGTTATGCCTAAAAAGCTTTATGATATGTTTGATTTGCCACCATTGGAACATTGCTATTTGGATATTTTTCTTGCTGATAATGCTTTGAAGAAACCTTTGGGGAGAGTTAATGATGTTCCCATTATGGTTAATAATAACCTGGTCCCCGTTGATTTCATTGTCTTGGATATTGAATGCAATCCATCTTGTCCAATTGTGTTGGGAAGGCCTTTTCTTAGAACTGTGGGTGCTATTATTGATATGAAAGAAGGTACCATCAAGTACCAATTCCCACTCAAAAAAGGTATGGAACACTTCCCTAGGAAGAGAATGAAGCTACCTTTTGATTCTATTGTTCGTTCAAATTATGGTGTTGATGCTTCATCTCTTGATAATACTTGAATATCACTTTCTGTGCCTAGCTGAAAGGCGTTAAACAAAAGCGCTTATGGGAGACAACCCACTTTTATTTCCTGTTATTTTATTTTATTTGTGTCAAGGACTTGTCCTACCTCTGTAGCAATTCCTTTGTATCTTTATTTTATTGCATTGTTGTGTCAAGATAAGCCTCTAGTTGAAAGTTCATGCTAAATTTGGATTGCTGTGCTGAAACTGTTTTCTGCTGTCCACCGTTAAATTCATAACTATTCACAGAAAAATCGGATGGACCTAGGATTGTTTGTGCGTAATCCTCCGATATATATGCAACTTTCATTAGTTTTGAGTTTTCTGATTTGAGAAGTTAAGTGCCTCGAAAAAATTCGTCTTTACGGACTGTTCTGTTTTTGACAGATTCTGCCATTTATTTTGCAATGCCTCTTTTGCTATTTTGATTGGATCTTTTTATCCTATGAAGTATCAGTGGCTGTAGCTAATGTCCAGTAGCATTGGTAGCAATTGTGTTCCTACAGAATATCATAATTTTTCGTGCACTAACCCTCTAATGAAGTTTACTCTAAGTTTGGTGTGGAGGAAGTTTTCAAGAATCAAGAGAGAAGGATGATATGATGTGATCAAGAGGATAGTAAAGCCAAAGCTTGGGGATGCCCCAGTGGTTCATCCCCAACATATTTCAAGAAGACTCAAGCGTCAAAACTTGGGGATGCCCAAGGCATCCCCTTCTTCATCAACGAACTATCAGGTCCTTTCTAGTGAAACTATATTTTAATTCCGCCACTTCTTATGTGCTTTTCTTGAAGCGTCGGTTTGTTTTTGTTTTTGTTTTTCTTATTTTCATTCTCTGAATAAAATGGATCCTAGCATTCCTTTGTGGGAGAGAGACACGCTCCGCTTTTTCTTATGAATACTCGTATTCTTCACTTATATTTGTTGAGTATTCTTCTATGTTACTTCAATGCTTTCTAGCTCTTGTCTTTCATGCATCTCTTGCTAGAGCTGTTAGCTTTATTATATCATACTCTCATATCTCATTGTTTAATTACTTGGAGAGTTTATCTTTTAAATAAGTTGATTGGTGTTTGGTTGAGAACAGAAAATGCTAAATGTGGTAGAAGGTATAAAGAAAGATATACATGCTCTTATGGATTGTTATCTTGCATGTTGTGGTGCTTGGCAATTGTTTTGAGCTCTCAAGTAGATCATGTTTAAAGCTTTTACATCATGTAGTTAAAACCTATTAGTGAGGAACTACCGTAAAACTTGCTGAAATTTGGTTTGCATGTTTGGTATCTCTAAGGTCTAGATATTTTCTAGTTAAAGTGTTTGAACAACAAGGAAGACAATGCAGAGTTTTATAATGCTTGCAATATGTTTTTATATACGTCTCGTTGTCATAGTTTATACTTGTGTTTGCTTCAAACAACCTTGCTAGCCAAAGCCTTGTACTGAGAGGGAATGCTTCTCGTGCATCCATAATCCTTGAGCCAAAACCTATGACATTTGTGTCCACCATACCTACCTACTACATGGTATTTCCTGCCATTCCAAGTAAATACTTCATGTGCTACCTTTTATTCAAAATTTATTATCCCTTATTTGTGTCAATGTTTATTAGCTCATGAGGAAGTATGTGGTGTTACGGATATCAACCTTGTCATTTGCTTTTAGACAGACTTTCACCAACCGGACTAGTGGCATATACATCCGCTTATCCATTAACTTTGCAAAAAGAGCTGGCAAATGGGGTGCCCAGTCCCAATTAATTACAACTTCAACCGCTGCAATCTCTTCACATTTTTGCCCTGATCTAATCAGTCAAGCAATGACAACAGTTTTTAACTATATGTGTAAACAAAAGAGATAAGAGGGATGATCTACCTTGCTGGTAGAAATAACGTCCTTCATGGGAGCCGCTCTTGAAAGTCTGGTTGACAAGGGGGGTAGAGTGCCCATTATCATTCGTTGACAACGACAAACACCGCTCAAAACTTACTTTTATGCTCTCTATATGATTTCAAAAACCTATAAAACTAAGAAGCTCTAGCACATGCTTGTATCCCTGCTTCCCTCTGCGAAGGGCCTATCTTTTACTTTATGTTGAGTCAGTTTACCTACTTTTTTCTATCCCCGAAGCAAATACTTGTGTCAACTGTGTGCAACAATTCTTATATGCTTACTTACTGCACTTGTTATATTTCTTTGTGTTGCCAACTATCTATATGATATACATGTTCAAAAGTTGAAAGCCAATGCTGAAACTTATATCTTCCTTTGTGTTGCTTCAATGCTCTTTTGCTTAGATAATATTGCTTTATGAGTTAACTCTTATGCAAATCTTTTTGATGCTTGTTTGAAAGTACTATTCATGAAAAGTTTTTACTTATATGATGTAGTTGTTTACTCCTTGTCTATTTGTTAGCAAACTATAGATCATTGCCTTGAGTCACTTCATTCATAACATGAGCATTATATTATGATCAAGATTGTGTTTAAGCATGTCACTTCAGAAATTATTCTTCTTTTATCGTTCTTGCCTACTCGGGACGAGTAGAACTAAGCTTGGGGATGTTGATACGTCTCCAACGTATCTATAATTTCTTATGTTCCATGCTATATTATACCAAGTTATTACATGTTTTATATGCATTTTATATAGTTTTATGCATTTTCTGGGACTAACCTATTACCAAGATGCCACAGTGCCAGTTCCCTGTTTTCTGCTGTTTTTGGTTTCAGAAAAGTACTTAAGAAAATATTCTCGGAATCGGATGATTTCTTTTCCAAAGTGGGAACGTTCCAAAGCACCGAAGAGGAGTCGAAGGCGGAGCCCGAGGAGCCCACACCACCCCCAGGCGCGGGTCCCCCTCTGCCGCGCGAGCAGGTGGTGTGGGGCCCACGGAGCTCCACCGCCTTCGCCCTTTCGCCTACATATACCCCCCGAAACAAAAACCCTAGCACGGTGTTCATATTTTCCTCCACGGGTCCCGAGCCGCCGCCGTCGTCAACACCAATTCGGGAGAGATCAGAACTTCTCCCCGGCACCCTGCCGGGAGGGGGAATCGTCACCGGAGGCCTCTACGTCGCCATGACCGCCTCCGGACTGATGCGTGAGTAGTCTACCTTTGGACTACGGGTCCATAGCAGTAGCTAGATGGTTGTCTTCTCCTCTTGAGCTATCATGTTTAGATCTTGTGAGCTGCCTATCATGATCAAGATCACCGTTATGTAATACTTCATGTTGTGTTTGCTGGGATCCGATGAATATTGAGTACTAAAGTTATTGCTTCATAATATATCATGTGTGTGCTATTTAATGATCTTCCATGCTCTCCGTTACTTGTGTATGCTCTGGCCAAGTAGATGCTTGTGACTCCAAGAGGGGGTATTTATGCTCGATAGTAGGTTCATGTCTCTATTAAATCTGGGGTGGTGACAGCTAGCTCTAAGGTTGTAGATGTACTGTTGCTACTAGGGATAAAACAGTAGTACTTTGTCTAAGGATGATGTTACTTACTTACTTTACACACAGTGCTCAAGGCGATAATCTGTTGCATGCAACTTAATACTGAAAGGGGTGCGGACGCTAACCGGAAGGTGGATTATTAGTCATAGATGCGGTTGGAACGGTCTTTGTATATTGTTGTAATGCCCGAATGAATCTCACACTAGAGATCATAACGTTGGTATATGCATTGGTTTGCTCATCATTATTATATCAATTGCCCAGCTGTAATTTGTTTACCCGCATGAATGTTATTATTTATGGAGAGACACCACTAGTGAACTGTGGACCCCGGTCCTTCTCTTTAATCTGATAAACAACAAACTGCAAACCTGTTACTTTCTGCAAACAAACATCTTTGTTCCACACATACATTTAATCCTTTGTTACAGCAAGCCGGTGAGATTGACAACCTCACCGTTAAGTTGGGGCAAAGTATCTTGGTTGTGTTGTGTGCAGGTTCCACGTCACCTACGCCCCAGGAAGCATTTTCTGGCACCGTTGACACCTCGGGGGAATTCATTATTTCCTACTGGTTCGATAACCTTGGTTTCACAACTGAGCGAAACTTGCTGCTGCACTACTTCATACCTTCCTCTTGGGGTCTCCCAACAACACACTCACCGTGTGCATCAGCTAACGGGGGGAAGAATGTGTACCCTAGGCATCGTCGTTTTCTTCCACCCAATCACCACTTAAGAAAAAAAGGCAAGCATTTTGGTGAGGCGGAAAAAGGGAAGAAGCCTACCCTTCGTTCTGGTGCTGATGTATTTGATATGGTTAAGGATTTGAAAGTAATCTTCGGAAAGGGTCCTGGCAGCCTAAAAGTTCCGAATGACGCTAACGGACACGCACCCATGTGGAAAAAAATCTATATTTTGGGAGCTACCCTATTGGGAAATCCTAGAGGTCCGCTCTTGTATCGACGTGATGCACGTGACGAAGAATCATTGCTTGAACCTTCTAGCCCACTTGGGTGTGTATGGGAAGAATAAAAAAGATACACCGGGAGCACGAGAGGACCCGGAACGTTTGAGAGAAAAGGACGGCATCCATCAAGAGCCGTTTGAAGGTCCTGCCAGCTATACTCTTACGAAAGAAGAGAAGGACATATTTTTTGAGAGTCTGAGTAGTATGAAGATCCCATCCGGATTCTCATCGAATATAAAGCGAATAATAAATATGGCTGAGAAAAAAATTCCAAAACCTAAAGTCTCACGACTGCCACGTGCTTATGACCCATTTGCTTCCGGTTGCATTGAGGGGGCTTCTACCGGAAAGTGTTCGACTACCCATTGTGAAGTTATGTGCATTCCTGAATGCAATATCTCATAAGGTAATCGATCCAGTGAGTCTACATAGCTTACAAATTGATGTGGTTCAATGTCTTGTCAGTTTCGAGTTGGTGTTCCCACCATCCTTCTTCGATATTATGACGCACCTGATAGTTCACCTAGTCGAAGAGATTTCCATCCTCGGACCTGTATTTCTACACAATATGTTCCCCTTTGAGAGATTCATGGGAGTCTTAAAGAAATATGTTCATAACCGTGCTAGGCCTGAAGGAAGCATCTCCAACGGCTTTGGAACAGAGGAGGTCATTGGGTTTTGTGTGGACTTTATTCCTGATTTTAAGCCGATTGGTGTTCCTGAATCGCGGCATGAGGGGAGATTGAGTGGAAAAGGCACTCTCGGAAGGAAAACAATTATCTGTATGGACGGTCATTCTTTAACTGAAGCCCATTACACAGTTCTGCAGAATTCCAGCTTTGTGGCTCCTTATATTGAGGAACACATGAATATTGTACGGTCCAAAAACCCGGAGATGGATGACTCCTCGATAAAAGAAGCACACATGGCGAATTTCAGCGGTTGGTTGCAAGCACATCTCATGAATAACAACACTATTGACATGGAGTTGTACGACTTGGCCAGCGGACCATCTTCGACCATATCAACTTTCCAAGGGTACGAGATAAATGAGAATACATTTTACACGAAGACACAAGATAAAAAGAGCACCAACCAAAACAGTGGTGTCCGCTTTGATGCAACAAACGACAATGGAAGTAAGGACACATATTATGGTTACATAGAGGAAATATGGGAACTTGACTATGGACCTTCTTTTAAGATCCCTTTGTTTCGGTGCAAATGGGTCAAGATGACAGGGGTACATGTAGACCCCCAGTACGGAATGACAACGGTGGATATCCACAATCTTGGGTACCTAGACGAACCATTCGTCCTAGCCAATGATGTGGCTCAAGTTTTTTATGTGAAGGATATGTCTACTAGACTGAATAAAAGAAAAGAAAAGCAAGACAAAACATTATCCGGTGATACAAAGCGCCACATAGTTTTTTCAGGGAAAAGAAACATCGTGGGAGTTGAGGACAAGACAGACATGTCAGAAGATTACAATAAGTTTGATGAAATCCCACCCTTCAAAGTCAACATTGACCCAAGTATCAGGTTAAACAATGAAGATTCTCCATGGTTACACAGCGCATATAACAAAGCGAAACACTAGATGGTGATGTGTAATAATGTATTAAACCTTTTATGTAACTATATGTGTCAGAAGCTGTAATAATGTATTCCGCGCCATCACGCCGCCTTATTTCAAGTTATTATTAGTTTAATTATAAAATATAATGCAAAAGATCTGAGTTTACCTCATATTTAATTGA
This sequence comes from Poa annua, assembly GCA_026929855.1. Classification (NCBI taxonomy): domain Eukaryota; kingdom Viridiplantae; phylum Streptophyta; class Magnoliopsida; order Poales; family Poaceae; genus Poa; species Poa annua. Next base: position 3,689,511 of record CM049437.1, read on the forward strand.
AAATGGCAAAATGGTGATTATTTTAATAGCTAAAATAATTATTTTAAGAATCAGAAAATGGTTTTATATTAGTTATTCAAATTGAAACACTCTTCATGTTCAAAGTTTTGTCAGAATCCAAATATGTAGTCAGAAGTTATTCAAATGTATGTTCAACCTCTTTTGAAATTGCAAAATGAAAAATATTCGAGTTTTGGCGCAAAAACACCCCTTTAGTCGCGGTTGGTGTTACGAACCGCGACTAAAGGGGTGGCACCGCGCGTGAAAACTGAGCGGCCGAAAACTTAGTAGGTCGCGGTTCGTGGCTCCAACCGCGACTAAAGGGCCTTTAGTCGCGGTTGGAGCCACGAACCGCGACTAAAGGCCTTAGGTATAAATACTTCGTCTTCACAATCCCGGTTCAATCCACGAACCGGGACAGCGCTAAGGAACCACCAGGACGCCGCCAGGCTGCCCGAATCGATCGCGCCGCCTCGCCACCGTCCGCTGTCGCGCGCCGCCGTCCGCTGCCGCGCGCCTCCGTCCGTCAACACCGCTGCCGAGCTCGCCGTCCCCGCTTCCTCTTCGTCTCCCTCAACGTCGCGCTGCCGAGCTCGCCGTCCCCGTCCCCGCCGAGCTCGCCGTCGTCGTCGCAGCCGGTGAGCATTCCTCTCCCCTCCCTTAGTGTTAGGGTTAGGGTTTGGGTTAGTGTTAGTTGATTTAGTTGTTATTTAAATTGTTAGGGTTAGGGTTAGTGTTAGTTGATTTAGTGAAATTGTTTTAGTAATTTAGTTGATTTAGGAATTTAGTTGAATTAGGAATTTAATTGATTTAGGAATTTAGTTGATTTAGGAATTTAGTTGAATTAGGAATTTAATTGATTTAGGAATTTAGTAGAATTAGGAATTTAGTTGATTTAGGAATTAAGTTGATTTAGGTATTAGTTGAATTTAGTTGATTTAGGAATTTAGCGTCTTAGCAAATTGTTAGAAAATTGTTATAGTATTTTAGTGTCTTAGCAACTTGTTGTTTAAATTGTTATTTCTTAGCAATAGGAATTTAGTTGATTTAGGTCTTCAATTTAGAATTTAGAACTATTGTTTTAGGTCTTAGTAGTGTAATTTAGAATTAGCACTATATTGTAATTTTTTACTAATGTCTTTGAATTTTACAATGTGTTATACAATGTCTTGGAATTTTAAGAGTTAATGTAAAGATTCATAGTTTCGAGATGGACGGGACTATGGATGTCCGGGACTGGGCTCCGCCGGGTTGGCACTGGGAGGTGCTACCTTCCGGTGTGCGCAGATTGGTGAGGAATGAGGGAACCATCGTCGACCCGGAGCTTCTTTGGTGGCGGTCTCGTGGGCCACGACGGGTACAGAGGGTGCCGGCCCCTGAGGAGTTGGTACGTCGTCGTGTCAGGGCGGAGGACGAGCACGTCCGTCGGTACATGGTCGCGTTGGACGTCCGCCCGTCCAAAACTTGGCAGCATCTTCAGGGATCTCACATTAGTTATGATCCTGTTTGGGTTCCTTCACTTTGGGTTTTCACCGCCCGCGGCATGTTTCCGGCGGTTCGACGTCCATTTTGATTAGCTTGATGTATTATGGATGCGATATATGTTATTATGACTTCTAACTAATTGATGTTATTGCTACTACTACTATCAATGTCCCTCTTTGTTGTTATTGCTACTACTTTTAATCTTTATTTAATCCTTCTTCTTTATAGTTAAAGCTATGGACCACAACGGTACCGGTAGAGATCCTCAGGAAAATGCATTGTTAAACATGATAGGGGAAAGCCGACCAGAAGATGTAGAGAACTTTCTCGTGTTCGGAAGACACTCGTGTATATATGATCGATGTATATATGCTCGTACGACTGACTCGTTACATTATATATGTATGTAGGCTTAATTTAGACTCGTCATATAATATATGCATCGATGTGTGTAATTGTAGCGTACGAATAATAGTTTAAATCATAAATAAAAAAGAAAACAGAAAACAAAATAAAAAAACCTAAAACCCAAAACCCCTCAAACTTTTTAGTCCCGGTTTGTCTTACAAACCGGGACAAAAGGTCATCGCCTGAGCAGCTCGCCTGCGAGCCCACGTGTACGCTATTTGTCCCGGTTGCAGACACCACCGCGACTAAAGGGGGAGGCCTTTAGTCCCGATTCTACAGTCCCGGTTTGTAAACCGGGACAAAAGACCCTTACCAATCGGGACAGTTAGCCTGTTTTCTACTAGTGTAACCATCATAACTATAGTATATGCATCATTATGCACTTCTTTATTCTGTCAATTGCCCAGATGTAATTTGTTTACCCGCATGTATGCTATTATTATTTATGGAGAGACACCACTAGTGAACTGTGGACCCCGGTCCTTTTCCTCAAACTGATAAACAATCCTACTGCAATCCTGTTACTTTTATTCTCTGCAAGCAAACATCATTCTCCACACATACGTTTAATCCTTTGTTACAGCAAGCCAGTGAGATTGACAACCTCACTGTTAAGTTGGGGCAAAGTATCTTGATTGTGTTGTGTGCAGGTTCCACGTTCGTTGCTGACACCGGTAGTGCGCCCTGCCAAAGTCATCTTCAACAACCTCCGGAAGATCTCTAGTTTCCTACTGGTTCGATAAACCTTGGTTTCACAACTGAGGGAAAACTTGCTGCTTCACTATTTCATACCTTCCTCTTGGGGTTTCCCAACAACACCTCACCGGTGCCATCAAGCAATTTTTCTGGCGCCGTTGCCGGGGAGACAAGAGTTCTTCTGTTCAGCAAAGTTTAGCTTCCCCTTCGCCGCCAGCAATTTTTCTGGGGAAGCTAAGCTCTTCTACGAGGGGAGTCTCTCACATCCAATCTTTTTATTTTGTTATTGTCTTGCTTAGTTTATTTTTATTATTGTCTTGTTTGCTTAATATCAAAAATACAAAAAAATTAGTTACTTGCAATTTATTTTATTGTCTTGTTTGCTTAAATATCGAAAATACAAAAAAATTAGTTACTTGCATTACTATTTTTATTTCGGTTTAGTTTTTATTGTTTTGGTTTGTTATTTATTATTTCGGTTTACTTTTTAATTTGCTAAAATGAGTACTGCTGAGAATACTAAGTTGTGTGACTTCACTAGCACCAATAATAATGATTTTATATGCACTCCTATTGCTCCATCTGCTTCTAAATCAGAGTTCTTTGAAATAAAACCTGCTTTGTTAAACCTTGTTATGAGAGAGCAATTTTCTGGTGTTAGTACTGATGATGCTGCTGCCCATCTAAATAAATTTGTTGAACTTTGTGAAATGCAAAAGCAAAAAGATGTAGATGGTGATATTATAAAACTGAAATTATTTCCTTTCTCTTTGAGAGGAAGAGCTAAAGAATGGTTGCTTTCATTGCCTAGGAATAGTATTGATTCATGGACTAAATGCAAAGATGCTTTTATTGGAAAATACTATCCTCCTGCTAAGATTATTTCTCTAAGAAGTAGCATTATGAATTTTAAACAACTGGATAATGAACATGTTGCTCAAGCTTGGGAAAGAATGAAATCTTTGGTTAAAAATTGCCCTACCCATGGACTGACTACTTGGATGATCATCCAAACCTTTTATGTAGGACTGAATTTTTCTTCAAGAAAACTTCTTGATTCGGCTGCGGGAGGTACCTTTATGTCCATCACTTTGGGGGCTGCAAGAAAACTCTTGGATGATATGATGGTGAATTATTCTGAGTGGCATACTGAAAGGACACCTCAAGGTAAGAAGGTAAATTCTGTTGAAGAAACCTCCTCTTTGAGTGAAAAAATTGATATTATTATGTCTATGCTTGTGAATGGTAAATCTCATGTTGATCCAAATAATGTTCCCTTAGCTTCTTTAGTTGCACAAGAAGAGCATGTTGATGTGAACTTCATTAAAAATAACAATTTCAACAACAATGCCTATTGGAACAATTATGGTAATAATAACTATAAACCCTATCCTTCTAATAATGGTAATGGTTATGTTAATTCTTATGGAAAAATGGCTAGTGAGGAAAGGATTTTGGAAATTGAAAGAGCTACTAATTTTTTTATGCAAACCCAATATGAGCAAAATAAAGTATTCACTAGGACTATGGAAGAACAATCTATTATGTTGAGAAATATTAGTCATCAAATGGAAAATTTGAACAGGGAGATTTCGGGTCTACAAGGGAAAATAACTAGTGCTGAAGCTCGTATTTCCTCTATGGCTGAACCACAATCTTCTTTAATTAATAAAATGGCTGCTAAACCTGAAAATATTGATGATAATCCTTTTGCTACTGCTAATGCCATCCAAGTTAGAATTGATGAAAATGTTAGGATGATGGCCCAATTGCATGCTAGATGGGAAAGAGAGAAAGAACTAGCTAAGGAAGATAATATTGTTAAAGTTTTTACTATTACCACTACTGAAAATAATGTTACTTCACATGCCAGTAAGCCTCCTACTATTAATGGTAACATAGTTGGTGTTGGAAATATTTCTTCTACTTCTTCCAAAAAGTTAAAATTGCCTAAAACTGCTGAAACTGTTATTGATAAAAGTGCTGAAATTTTTAAGAACATAGGAGATGGTGGTTCGGTTTGCTTTGATGATAATAATTTTGATTTTGATAATTGTAATATCACTGAAGTTATTAAGTTCTTGCAAAAGTTAGCCACATGTCCTAATGCTAGTACTTTAAATATGGCATTTACAACCCATATTACAAATGCTCTCATTAAGTGCTAGGGAAGAGAAATTAAAACTTGAATCTTCTATCCCTAAGAAGTTAGAAGATGGTTGGGAGTCCATCATTAAAATAAAAGTGGATAAATTTGATTGCAATGCTTTATGTGACCTTGGTGCAAGTATCTCCTGTTATGCCTAAAATGCTTTATGATATGTTTGATTTGCCACCTTTGGAACATTGTTATTTGGATGTTTTTCTTGTTGATAATGCTATGAAGAAACCTATGGGGAGAGTCAATGATGTTCTTATTATGGTTAACAATAACCTTGTCCCCGTTGATTTTATTGTATTGGATATTGAATGCAACCCATCTTGTCCAATTGTTTTGGGAAGACCTTTCCTTCGCACAGTTGGTGCTATTATTGATATGAAAGAAGGAAATATAAGGTACCAATTCCCACTTAAGAAAGGTATGGAACACTTCCCTAGGAAGAAAATGAAGTTACCTTTTGATTCTATCATTCGTACAAATTATGATGTTGATGCTTCATCTCTTGGAAACACTTGAGTTTTGCTTTCTGTGCCTAGCTGAAATGCGTTAAAGAAAATCGCTTATGGGAGACAACCCACTTTTTATTTCTATTATTTTATTTTATTGAGTAAAGGAAGATGTCTACCTCTGTAGCAATTTCTTTGTATCTTTACTTTATTGCATTGTTGTGTCAAGTTAAGCCTCTAGTAGAAAGTTGATGCTAAATTTGGATTGCTGTGCTGAAACTGTTTTCTGCTGTGCACCGTTAAATTCATAACTCTTTACAGAAAAATCGGATGGACCTGGAATTTTTTGCGCGTAATCCTCAGATATATATGCAACTTTCATTAGTTTTGAGTTTTCTGATTTGAGCAAGTTAAGTGCCTCGAAAAATTTCGTCTTTACGGACTGTTCTGTTTTTGACAGATTCTGCCATTTATTTTGCAATGCCTCTTTTACTATTTTGAATGGATCTTTTTGTTCCATAAAGTATCAGTGGCTGTAGCTAATGTCCAGTAGCATTGGTAGCAATTGTGTTCATGCAGAATATAAGAATTTTTTGTGCACTAACCCTCTAATGAAGTTTACTTTGAGTTTGGTGTGGAGGAAGTTTTCAAGGATCAAGAGAGAAGGATGATATGATGTGATCAAGAAGATGAAACACCCAAAGCTTGGGGATGCCCACATGGGTCACCCAAGCATATTTCAAGAAGACTCAAGCGTCAAAGCTTGGGGAAGAAGACTCAAGCGTCAAAGCTTGGGGATGCCCAAGGCATCCCCTTCTTCATCAACAAACTATCAGGTCATCTCTAGTGAAACTATATTTTAATTCGGCCACATCTTATGTGCCTTACTTAAAGAGTCTGTTTGTTTTTGTTTTTGTTATTTTCATTATCTGAATAAAATGGATCCTAGCATTCTTTTGTGGGAGAGAGACACGCTCCGCTTTTTCATTTGAATACTCGTATTCTTCATTTATATTTGTTGAGTATTCTTCTATAGCTACTGCAATACTTTCAGCTCTTGTTTTTCATGCATCTCTTGTTCAGAGCTGTTAGTTCTCACATGTTATACTCTCTTGCTTCACTGTTATATACTTGAAGAGTTTATGTTTAAATAAGTTGACTGGTGTTTGGTTAGGAACATAAAATGTTAAATGTGGTAGATGGTATAACTAAATGATACATAATCTTGTAGATCATTAAATTGTGTCACTTGAATCATTGATGTTGTTTTGAGATATTAATATGCTTAATGGTAAACATGATGGTTTAGTAAGGTGGAATGATTAATGGTTGGTCTAGAAAACTTGAACCTGTGCCACACTTAAATTTCCAGTTGATAGCATAATGAAATATGACTCCTAATGTTAAAAGGAACCGTAATGACTTTGTGTTATGCGCTACGGTCGGGGTCCCAACAGTGACTTGTTCATTTGCCACAGTCCCTCGTGGAGTGATTTTCATTATGCCATGTAAGATCATGTTTCTATTTGGAATCCTTTTTCTTGTGAGTTCTAAAGCTGCGGTTTTCATGGCACTTCCACCTCCATATTTGCTAGCCTCTTCGGTACTTTGCATTGCCCTTTCTCACATTGAGAGTTGGTGCATACTTCGCGGGTACATCCAAAACTCGTGGGAGATCTTCATCATGTTCTCCTACACATAAGCCAAATATCTTCCTCAAAACATCCACCATACCTACCTACTACAGCATTTCCATAGCTGTTCCGAGATATATTGCCATGCAACTTTCATCTTACATTAGATGACTTGTTGTCATTTATCATTTATATATTGCTTTGCATGATTCTATATAGATAATGTGTGCTTTTACCCATGTTACGCTAGATCATTGCATATCCTGCTACACTGGCAGAGGCACCGTTTTCATACACCATGTTTTATTCATCATGAGATATTTGTACCAAAAGTGTGTTGTCATATTATCATATTAGGATGTTTGCCCCTAAAAGTGAAAAGAGACATGGAGGCCATCGAAAAGAGAAACAGAAAAATAAAAAAAATAGAAAAAAGAGAAAAAGAGAAGAAAAAAAAGGAAAGAAAGAATAAAAAAGGGGGCAACATTACTACTCTTTATTCACACTTGTGCTCATGTTATAGCACCCATATTATTCATAGTCATCATTTGTGCTCATGTTTAGCACCTTTACTCCATATGTGAGAGTTTTCATGTTTTACTTGCATAACTATGTGGGGAACTTTACACTATAGAACTTGGCTTGTATATTCCAATGATGAGCCTCCTCAAAAGTGCTCTAGGTCTTCATGAGCAAGCAAGTTAGATGCACCCCCACTAGTTCCATTGGAGAGCTTTCATACACTTATAGCTCTATGTGCATCCGTTGTGTGGCAATCACTACTCCTTGCATAGCTTCGATTATAAGACTTCCTCTTGTCTAATGATCACTTTCAGCTGTGTGAGACTTTCTTCCGTTGGCCTTCCAAACCCCCATTATTATTCTCTTAGCCACAACATCCTGGTGCCAGGAACCAACGCTAAACACTTGCTTGTTTTTGTGTGAACAAATAGAGAAATGATCTTCTACGTGCATATTGCTATCGCTTGACTTGATCCTTTCACAAAGTTGTCATGATTGTTTGATTCATTACATGATTATATTGTTGTGCTTGAAGCTTAAATCATCTTTAATATCTACTTTGCACGGTTGATTGTTCTCTATTACTGATTCATTGAAAGTTTTGTTTTGTTATGCCTACTTGTTTGTTCATTACTCATTTGATATCAATATAAATTTCAGCTTTTATTCATTTGATCTCAACTTACATGCATTACATTATTATTTGATCAAGATTGTGTGAAGCATGTCACTTCAGAAATTATTCTTGTTATCGTTTTACCTACTCGGGACGAGTAGAACTAAGCTTGGGGATGCTTGATACGTCTCAAACGTATCTATAATTTCTTATGTTCCATGCATATATTATGCCAATTGCTACATGTTTTCTATACACTTTTGTACCATTTTATGCATTTTCTCGGACTAACCTATTAACAAGATGCCACAGTGCCAGTTGCCTGTTTTCAGCTGTTTTTGGTTTCAAAAAAGTTGTTAAGGAAATATTCTCGGAATTGGACAAACGAAACGTCAAAGTGCTTATTTTCCCCGGGAGGTTCCAGAACACCGAAGAGGAGACGGAGGAGGACCCCGAGGGGCCCACACCCACTCCCGGCGCGGCCTCCCTTCTGCCGCGCGAGCACGGGGTGTGGGGCCCTCGAGGCCCCGCCGCCTTCGCCCTTTCGCCTACTTATACCCCTCGGATATCTAAGACCTAAGACACGCACCTTTTTCCTCCACGAAGTCCAGAGCCGCCGCCGTCGTCAACCCTAGATCGGGAGGGTTCAGAAGTTCCTCCCGGCACCCTGCCGGAGAGGGGAATCATCACCGGAGGGCTCTACATCACCATGCCCGCCTCCGGACTGATGCGTGAGTAGTCCATCCTTGGACTACGGGTCCATAGCAGTAGCTAGATGGTTGTCTTCTCCTCTTGTGCTACCATGTTTAGATCTTGTGAGCTGCCTAACATGATCAAGATCATCTTTATGTAATGCTACATGTTGTGTTTGCTGGGATCCGATGAATATTGAGTACTATGTTATTGCTTCATAATATATCTTGTGAGTGTGTTGTTTATGATCTTGCATGCTCTCCGTTGCTAGTAGATGCTCTGGCGAAGTAGATGCTTGTGACTCCAAGACGGGGTATTTATGCTCGATAGTAGGTTCATGTCTCTATTTAATCTAGGATAGTGACAGCAAGCTCTAAGGTTGTAGATGTACTGTTGCTACTAGGGATAAAACAGTAGTACTTTATGTAAGGGTATTTGTATTAATTACATTACACACATTGCCTAATGCAATTATCTGTTGCTTGCAACTTAATACTGAAAGGGGTGCGGACGCTAACCGGAAGGTGGATTATTAGTCATAGATGCGGTTGGAACGGTCTATGTATATTGTTGTAATGCCCAAATAAATATCACACTAGCCATCATAACTATAGTATATGCATCGTTATGCACTTCTTTATTTTGTCAATTGCCCAGCTGTAATTTGTTTACCCGCATGTATGCTATTATTATTTATGGAGAGACACCACTAGTGAACTGTGGACCCCGGTCCTTTTTCCTCAAACTGATAAACAATCCTACTGCAATCCTGTTACTTTTATTCTCCGCAAGCAAACATCATTCTCCACACATACGTTTAATCCTTTGTTACAGCAAGCCAGTGAGATTGACAACCTTACTGTTAAGTTGGGGCAAAGTATCTTGGTTGTGTTGTGTGTAGGTTCCACGTTCGTTGCTGACACCGGTAGTGCGCCCTGCCAAAGTCATCTTCAACAACTTCCGGAAGATCTCTAGTTTCCTACTGGTTCGATAAACCTTGGTTTCACAACTGAGGAAAAACTTGCTGCTGCACTATTTCATACCTTCCTCTTGGGGTTTCCCAACAACACCTCACCGGTGCCATCAAGCAATTTTTCTGGCGCCGTTACCGGGGAGACAAGAGTTCTTCTGTTCAGCAAAGTTTAGCTTCCCCTTCGACGCCAGCAATTTTTCTGGGGAAGCTAAGCTCTTCTACGAGGGGAGTCTCTCACATCCAATCTTTTTATTTTGTTATTGTCTTGCTTAGTTTATTTTTATTATTGTCTTGTTTGCTTAATATCAAAAATACAAAAAAATTAGTTACTTGCAATTTATTTTATTGTCTTGTTTGCTTAAATATCAAAAATACAAAAAATTTAGTTACTTGCATTACTATTTTTATTTCGGTTTAGTTTTTATTGTTTCGGTTTGTTATTTATTATTTCGGTTTACTTTTTAATTTGCTAAAATGAGTACTACTAAGAATACTAAGTTGTGTGACTTCACTAGCACCAATAATAATGATTTTATATGCACTCCTATTGCTCCACCTGCTTCTAAAGCAGAGTTCTTTGAAATAAAACCTGCTTTGTTAAACCTTGTTATGAGAGAGCAATTTTCTAGTGTTAGTACTGATGATTCTGCTGCCCATCTAAATAATTTTGTTGAACTTTGTGAAATGCAAAAGCAAAAAGATGTAGATGGTGATATTATAAAACTGAAATTATTTCCTTTCTCTTTGAGAGGAAGAGCTAAAGAATGGTTGCTTTCATTGCCTAGGAATAGTATTGATTCATGGACCAAATGCAAAGATGCTTTTATTGGAAAATACTATCCTCCTGCTAAGATTATTTCTCTAAGAAGTAGCATTATGAATTTTATCGAACTCAGGGAGGTAGAGTTTTCTAAGATATCCCTCTGAAACAACCCTGCAATCAAGATACAAGAAGTCTCTTGTGTCCCCAACACACCCAATACACTTGTCAGGTGTATAGGTGCACTAGTTCGGCGAAGAAATAGTGAAATACAAGTAATATGGATGATTATAAGTGGTAATTACAATCTGAAATAAAAATGGTAGCAAGCAAACATGTAGCAGAACTGGTTATAAACAGTGTTTCAATGCTTAGAAACAAGGCCTAGGGATCATACTTTCACTAGTGGACACTCTCAACAATGACCTCATAACTGAATAAATAAATAATACTCTCAAACACTCTCTTATTGGATAACAAATACCATTTATTGCGTAGGGCTATAAAAACGCACCTCAAAGTCTGAGTAAATAAACACCACAACGTCATAAAGGAGTAACACACGATGCGCACACTATCAACTTCACACCGTGGAGAGTAACTCCGGATTTCATATTAAAGTAACCTCTAGAGTGGCATAATAGATAAAGAGTAACATCTACTTATTCAACTAGATGACAAAGCTCATGATCAAATAAAGATCACACCATGGGAGAGAGAGATAAACCACATAGCTACCGGTAGAGCCCTCAACCTCGGGGGAGAACTACTCCCTCCTCATCATGGGAGTCAGCAACGGCGATGAAGATGGTGGTGGAGTCGATGGAGATGGCTCCGGGGGCAATTCCCCGTCCCGGCAGGGTGCCGAAACAGAGACTTCTGTCCCCCGAAACTTGTCTTCGATGGCGGCGGCGGTTCGGAACTCTTCTCGGGAAAACGTCGATTCCCTTAGGGTTTTCGGGGCAGAGGAATTATATAGGCGAAAGGGCGGCGCTAGGGGGTGGACGAGTCGCCCACACCATGTGGTGGCGCCACCCCCCCCCCCCCCCCCCCAGGCCGCGCCGTGGCATGGTTAGGAGGCCGTGGGCCTCCCCGAGGTCTGCCCTTCTGGCTCCGTGTATGTGTCGGGAAAATAGGAAGATTGTCTTTCATTTCGTCCAATTCTGAGCACTTTGGTTTTCGGGCCTTTTCTACGATACACAGACATAATAAACAGAAACTGGCACTGTGGCATCTTGTTAATAGGTTAGTCCAATAAATGTCATAATATGATGTAAAGTGTATATAAAACATGTGATAATTGGTATAATATAAGCATGGAACAACAGAAATTATGGATACGTTTGAGACGTATCACCGGCGCGCATCCACTCCCCACCGCAACCACTGATGCGGTGCACCGGCCACGCTCGACCGAGTAGCGCGTGGGCATCAATCCGATGCACGCTGCTCGGCCGAGCGGAGCCACAACACCGCCGGGAACGCCGCCGCAAAACGTGAAGAGAAGAACGGTCGCCACCGGCGCCGTCTCTCTGGGAGCGAGCGGAGGAATCGGGGAGAGAGTGAGAGGAAATGGGAATTAGGGTTAGGGATTTTGACCCAGGTTCCTTTTACTTCGACCGGGGATCATCTCAGCCGTTCGTTTGGATCGGACGGTGCGGGATCACTCCGGGAAGTTTCGGGCCTCCTTCAGCTTAGTGGGTTTTCAAGATGGGCAGCGGCCCAGATATTTTTTGCTGGGCTGCAATTTCTGTCTGAATTTCCTTTTCAGTTTCTGTTATTTAAATTTCAATGCATTATAAGTTTTATTATTCAGCTTTTTGCACTGTTTTAAATACAGAAAAATATTGCCTAAAACATGAATTGAAATATGTTATTATTCTGAAAGAAAATGAACCAACGAGAATTTTTGTTTAGAATATTTAGCATGTTTAAATGATGAATTATCAAATTAGACATCATATGAAGTTTTATCCTTTAAGTTTAAATTTGATGTTTAATTTGAGAAGATTTATGACAGTAAAATTAAACCTGACCAACGTTGTTTTAATTTTACGAGTCAATTCCCTAAAGTATTTTCTTATTTTATGTCATTACTGCCCAACGGTGTTTTGACATAGAGTTGGAATTTTTAAAATGTTGGCATGTTTATTTAATTTTACCAATGTAAATTTTATATCCATGCCATACTCATGAGCGTCCATTTAAATTTCAACCCTATAATTTGTTCACCCGTTGCAACGCACGGGCAATTTGCTAGTATAATATAGGTAACGGTGAGTCACCCCGGGCATAAAAAACCGAACCCGAAGACCAAACCCGAAAAAACTGTGACCGAAACCGAAGTAACCGGTAATTCGGTCTTCGGTCTTCGGTCATCACCTCGGTCTTCGGTCTTGTGAGCCAGGTGACCGAAATAACATCGGTATGCTCGCTTATGCTAGTCTAAAGACCGATGCGACCGAATTAAGGACGGGACTAGGGAGTGCCCGGGCACCCGTTTGCGCTACAGGGTGCCCCCCCTGTCGGAACAGAATCTTTCCCGAAAAGGAAAGTTCGGTCCCCCCGTTCCGAAAAATGGAAAGTTCGGACCCTAGACGGGCACGGACGCAAACCACATTAAATACACTTCCTCCCGACCAGCCGCCAGCTGCTTCTCTTCTTCCTCCAGCAGCAGGCAGCAGGAAAGGAAGTTTCTTCAGGAAAATACCTCAGAATTCAAAGGAAATCTCGGCAGCCCCAACATACATCAAAGAAACACCCCCATAACCAACTAGTTCCATCATCTACACCCCATAAATCTGCAAAAGTACGTGAGGTCGAAAATTTCCAGGAGAGAGGTGCAAGAACTCCATCAGATTGAGAAGCAAGAAACCTCCAGGTAAGAACACACACAAGAATAACTTCCTGCACATATACACCTAGCTGCAGAAAAAAAGAGTAGAATCTTCCTGCACAGATACACATAGCTAGCTGCAAGAAGAAACACAACACACCCCACACAAACTTCAGGAACTACATCATCTTAGAAATTCCAGAAAGAAAAATTACAAGTGTTGGTAGTAGTTTCTGGAAAATCAATGTGCTGGTAGTAGTTGCTGCAAAAAAAAAAACAGTACTGGAAGTAGTTTGGTAGTACTTCATACAAAACAGGGCAAAGACAGAGTCCTAGAAAAGTAACAAGGTTCAGAGTTGAAGCATGTCCATGGAAACTACAGCTAACAAACAGGAAGGTGATCTGTAGGTTTCTGCCAGAACTCCAAGTGTAGAAACCACACTGCTCCGCGTGATTGGCCCAGCGCGCCCGGACACCAACGATATAAATTACATCTGGGAAATCCTCAAGCAAGCCTACCTGCTACCCCATCTCTTCTTCCACCAGCGAAGCCGCCAGGTAGAGATCTGTCTCTTCTTCCTAGAGCAGCTGCCATGGAACTGCGAGGAGCCAACATGGAACTTTAAGCAGGAAATTACTTTAGGAAACTGAAAAACAGAAGCGAAACACAAAAAGATCCAAACACCCTTCCCCCACACCCCAGTAGCTCCATCGGCCAAAGAAACATCATGATCTTCAGGGGAGTAACCAAAATAAACATCCAGGAGAATAGCAGCTAAGATAATCACATCATCCAGACCTCCAGGAAACCTCCAGGTACTGAACATTGCAGTATTTTCAACCTTTTCAGATGTAAAAAGCACGAACTAGTTCAAATTCGAAGCAAACATTTGAGGAAAGCATGTAGACCAGGAAAACCACTCTAGTTCAGGTCTAACTGGAACTTATGGCAAAAACTACAGTCTAAAAACAAGAAACTAAATGCCATTGCAGTCATGCTGCTGTCAGATGATCAAAAGCAGGGACTTGATGACATTCTCCCAAAAACTTCGGTACGAGTGGAATCAGATACGTCTATAGGATTCGCTGCTGAAAATGAAAAGATAAAGCATGTTACTGAGACTACATTTTCCAAAATGCTAGAAAATTATTAAAAATACATCCACAAAAACCGTATGGAACCTGACATAGAGCTTTCATCTAATTGCAGAAAATTTAACAGGAATGGTTCCATCAAAAACATTCATGCAGGAGATAAAAAATACATATGGAGCCTATACATAAAATGTTTTCATCTAATTTATACATTATGGGTGAGGAAACTACAAACGGAACTTCGGAAACCAGGGGATAACTACATGTATTCTGTAAACATATACATGTGCTTTATACACCGAGAATACCTCACATCAAGTATTCCAGGAGCTACATCAATTATGGATGAGAACTTACATGCTAACAATCAAAACAACTGAGCAACAAAATACTAACTTACATGCTACAAAAACAAAAAATGAGAGTTGATAATTGCATGAATAAAATATCTTTGTTAACTCTCCAACAAATCATGCAGGACATAAGAAAATACATATGGAGCCTATACATGGAGTTTTCATCTAACTTTTACATTTGGTGAGGAAACTACAAACGAAACTTCGGAAACCTATCAGCTAGTTTGATAGTGCTTGTTTTTATAGTGGTATGTATTTTAATTAAAAAAATACACCTACATGCCAACTTAAAACATCTACCGACACTGATAACTACATGTAGTATGTAAACATATACATGTGCTTTATACACCAAAAATACCTCACATCTAGTACTCCAGGAGCTACATCAATCATTGATGAGAACTTACATGCTAACAACCATAACAAATGAAGATGCTGGTCGAGCAGTTCAAGCTAATGCGAAATCAGTACCTGATTTTTATTCTCCTGTCCAACTTGTTCCTCATGAGGGGCTTGATCATCAAGTTGAGGAGGTGGGGGATCATCCTGCTGTAGAGATGGAGCTTCGGTTGCAACAGGCTGGGCTTCCTCTATATCATCTTCTAGTAGTGGATCTATAGGATCATCTGGAATCTAATTTTCATTTAAAGCCTTTGCTTCATTCTTTTGAACTTGAATTGTCCAGGCTGGGGAAAACTCTTAGGTGTACGTGAACGTCTCTTAGGTATGATTGGGAACATCATGTACCTCTGTATGATTCCTCTGCAGAAAACTGAAAAGATAAAGCGGGTTGCTGAGACTAAATTTTCAAAATGCGAAGTGCAAAACTTAAAAGAAGAATGGATTCATTAACAAAATACATGCACAGATAATTACATAATGGAACCTGGCATTCAGAGACCTATCCATGCAAAATATGGGTGAGGAAAAGTACATACAAACATTTCAGAAAGCTACCAAATTATTTTCTTAGTGCTTGTTTTGATACTGCTTTGTATTTTTAATTAAAAAAGTACATATACATGCCAATATAGAAAAAATACATCTATCTACACAGATAACTACATGTACGTTGTGTACATATGCATGTGCTTTATACAAAAAATACATTAGTGTTGGCGAAAAAAAGAGGAAGCTAAAAAATACATGTACAAAAGGACATATGTGAACTAAAAGTACAACCAGTATAAAATGAGCTACATCACAAAAAAAAAATCTGTAGGAAACTGAATGCAATACACCTCCCGAGACTAGTCATCAACTTTAAAAAGAGCAGACCTACTATAAACACGCCAATCTGGTGTCGAATATATGCACAAAATTGATCTCCTCAACAAAAATCACTCGTGCCCCGGATAACTACATCACTATGAACACGCCAAATTGGTGTTGAATATATGCTACACGCAAAAAAAAACATCTAACTATGTTGCAGAGCTACTGCAGAAAAAACACTAATCATCTATTTTTTGCATGGGCAGAGCTACATCTATCAGACTATCAGGAGGATTGCAAACTGCAGTGATAGGGATTGCAGACTTCTGTCCCCCGAATCTTGTCTTCGATGGCGGCGGCGCTCTGGACCCGTGGAGGAAATATCGAACACCGTGCTAGGGTTTTTGATCTGGGGGGTATATATGGGCGAAAGGGTGATGTCGGTGGGCGCCCGAGGGGCCCACACCACGTCCTCGCGCGGCCAGGAAGCCAGCCGCGCCTGGACCTGATGTGGCCACCTCGTGGCCCCTCTCCGTCTCGTCTTCGGTGTTCTGGAACGTTCCCAAATAAAAACGGATTTCAGAAAAGAAATCGTCCAATTCCGAGAATATTTCCTTAAGTACTTTTGTGAAACCAAAAACAGCAGAAAACAGGGAACTGGCACCGTGGCATCTTGTTAATAGGTTAGTCCCAGAAAATGCATAAAACTATATAAAATGCATATAAAACATGTAATAAGTTGGTATAATATAGCATGGAACATAAAAAATTATAGATACGTTGGAGACGTATCAACATCCCCAAGCTTAGTTCTACTCGTCCCGAGTAGGCAAGAACGATAAAAAGAATAATTTCTGAAGTGACATGCTTTCATACAATCTTGATCATAGTATAATGTAAGGCTCATGTTATGAATGAAGTGACTCAAACAAATAGACAAGGAGTAAACAACTACATCATATAAGTAAAAACTTTTCATGAATAGTACTTTCAAACAAGCATAAAAAAGATTTGCATAAGAGGTAACTCATAAAGCAATATTATCTAAGCAAAAGAGCATTGAAGCAACACAAAGGAAGATATAAGTTTCAGCATTGGCTTTCAACTTTTGAACATGTATATCATATAGATAGTTGTCAACACAAAGAAATATAACAAGTGTAATAAGTAAGCATATAAGAATTGTTGTACACAGTTGACACAAGTGTTTGCTTCGGGGATAGAAAGAAGTAGGTAAACTGACTCAACATAAAGTAAAAGATAGGCCCTTCGCAGAGGGAAGCAGGGATACAAGCATGTGCTAGAGCTTCTTAGTTTTATAGGTTTTTGAAATCATATAGAGAGTATAAAAGTAAGTTTTTGAGTGGTGTTTGTCGTTGTCAACGAATGGTAATGGGCACTCTACCCCCCTTGTCAACCAGACTTTCAAGAGCGGCTCCCATGAAGGACGTTATTTCTACCAGCAAGGTAGATCATCCCTCTTATCTCTTTTGTTTACACATATAGTTAAAAACTTTTGTCATTGCTTGACTGATTGGATCAGGGCAAAAATGTGAAGAGATTGCAGCGGTTAAAGTTGTAATTAATTGGGACTGGGCACCCCATTTGCTAGCTCTTTTTGCAAAGTTAATGGATAAGCGGATGTATATGCCACTAGTCCGGTTGTGAAAGTCTGTCTAAAAGCAAATGACAAGGTTGATATCCGTAACACCACATACTTACTCATGAGCTAATAAACATTGACACAAATAAGGGATAATAAATTTTGAATAAAAGGTAGCACATGAAGTATTTACTTGGAATGGCAGGAAATACCATATAGTAGGTAGGTATGGTGGACACAAATGGCATAGGTTTTGGCTCAAGCATTATGGATGCACGAGAAGCATTCCCTCTCAGTACAAGGCTTTGGCTAGTAAGGTTGTTTGAAGCAAACACAAGTATAAACTATGACAACAAGACGTATATAAAAAACATATTGCAAGCATTATAAAACTCTACATTGTCTTCCTTATTGCTCAAACACTTTAACTAGAAAATATCTGGACCTTAGAGATACCAAACATGCAAACCAAATTTCAGCAAGTTTTACGGTAGTTCCTCACTAATAGGTTTTAACTACATGATGTAAAAGTTTAAACATGATCTACTTGAGAGCTCAAAACAATTGCCAAGCACCACAACATGCAAGATAACAATCCAAAAGAGCATGTATATCTTTCTTTATACCATCTACCACATTTAGCATTTTCTGTTTCCAACCAAACACCAATCAACTTATTTAAAAGATAAACTCTCCAAGTAATTAAACAATGAGATATGAGAGTATGATATAATAAAGCTAACAGCTCTAGCAAGAGATGCATGAAAAACAAGAGCTAGAAAGCATTGAAATAACATAGAAGAATACTCAACAAATATAAGTGAAGAATACGAGTATTCATAAGAAAAAGCGGAGCGTGTCTCTCTCCCACAAAGGAATGCTAGGATCCATTTTATTCAGAGAATGAAAATAACAAAAACAAAAACAAGTCGACGCTTCAAGAAAAGCACATAAGAAGTGGCGGAATTAAAATATAGTTTCACTAGAAAGGACCTGATAGTTTGTTGATGAAGAAGGGGATGCCTTGGGCATCCCCAAGATTTGACGCTTGAGTCTTCTTGAAATATGTTGGGGATGAACCACCGGGGCATCCCCAAGCTTTGGCTTTACTATCCTCTTGATCACATCATATCATCCTTCTCTCTTGATTCTTGAAAACTTCCTCCACACCAAACTTAGAGTAAACTTTATTAGAGGGTTAGTGCACGAAAAATTATGATATTCTGTAGTAACACAATTGCTACCAATGCTACTGGACATTAGCTACAGCCACTGATACTTCATAGGATAAAAATATCCAATCAAAATAGCAAAAGAGGCATTGTAAAATAAATGGCAGAATCTGTCAAAAACAGAACAGTCCGTAAAGACGAATTTTTTTGAGGCACTTAAATTGCTCAGATCAGAAAACTCAAAACTAATGAAAGTTGCATACATATCTGAGGATTACGCACAGAAAATATCAGATTTTTTCAATTTTTCTGTAAGGAGTTATGAATTTAACGGTGAACAGCAGAAAATCTGTTCCTGCGCAGAGATCCAAATTTTAACATCAACTTTCTACTAGAGACTTAACTTGGCACAACTTTGCAATAAAATAAAGATACAAAGGAGTTGTTACAGAGGTAAGCATGCTCCTTGACTCAAATAAAAGAAAAATAACAGAAATAAAATAGTGGGTTGTCTCCCATAAGCGTTTTTCTTTAAACCCTTTTAGCTAGGCATAGCTAGGCATAGTGATATTTATCATGCTCACATAAAGATGAGAGTTGAAACATAAAATAGAGCATCAGGAAGCATATATAAAACATATTTAAATCTAACACACTTCCTATGCAAACGAATCTTGTAAGAAAATAAATTCATATAGCACAAAGTGACTAGCATAGGAACGCAAAACAAGTGCAAATTCAAAAATTTCAACATAAAGAGAGGAGACCTAATATTATTGTGATGTATGAATCCATGTCTCCCTCTCTCATAATAACCAGTGGGTCTTAAAGTACCCAGCAAATAAAAGCAAATCAAGAGAAAGCTCAAAACTTTCATCATAAAGAGAAGAAATTTAATAACATGAAGATTTCTATAACCATACTTTTCTCTCTCAAAATAATTTTCAGTGGCATCATGAATAAACTCAACAATATAGCTATCACCTAAAGCATTCTTATCATGATCCATAAGCATAATAATATCATTACTCTCCACATAAGCATAATCAATTTTATTAGTAACAGTGGGAGTAAAACTATCACATCCATCATTGTAATTATCATAAGTTGGAGGCATAGAATAATCATAATTAATTTTATCCTCAATAGTAGATGGACTGAAAACATCATATTCATCATTGTAAACATCAAATATAGGAGGCATATCATAATCAACATAAACTATATCCTCAACAGTAGGTAGACTGAAAATATCACAAATATTATAATTATCATATATTGGAGGTAAAGTATCATCAAAGTAAATTTTCTCCTCCGTGCTTGGGTAACTAAAAATATCATGCCCATCAAAACCAGCTTCCCCAAGCTTAGACTTTTCCATAGCATTTGCAATAATGGTGTTCAAAGAATTCATACTAATAACATTGCTACTAGCATGCAAATAAAGTTCCATAGGTTTTTTTATTTTCTCTTCAAACACCTCATGTCCTAACTCAAGATAAATACTATAAAGCTCTCTAATTTTTTTGTTGTTTTCCATTAAGCCTAACTAGTGAAAATAAAAACAAGAAACAAAAAGTAATAACTGCAGAATCTAAAGGAGATACCTTCCAACGCTTACCTCCCCGGCAACGGCGCCAGAAAATAGCTTGATGTCTACGCACGCTTCTATTCTCGTAGACAGTGTTGGGCCTCCAAGAGCAGAGGTTTGTAGAACAGCAGCAAGTTTCCCTTAAGTGAATCACCCAAGGTATATCGAACTCAGGGAGGTAGAGGTCAAAGATAACCCTCTCAAGCAACCCTGCAATTAAGATACAAAAAGTTTCTTGTGTCCCCAACACACCCAATACACTTGTCAGATGTATAGGTGCACTAGTTATGCGAAGAGATAGTGAAATACAAGTAATATGGATGATTATAAGTAGTAATTGCAATCTGTAATAAAAATGGCAGCAAGCAAACATGTAGCAGAACTTGTTGGAAACGGTGTTTCAATGCTTAGAAACAAGGCCTAGGGATCCTACTTTCACCAGTGGACATTCTCAACAATGACATCAAAGTTAAATAAATAAACACTACTCTCAAACACTCTCATGTTGGATAACAAACACCATTCATTGTGTAGGGCTATAAAAGCACACCCCAAAGTCAGAGTAAACTAACACCACAACGTCATAAAGGAATCACACACGGTGCACACACTGTCACCATTACAACCGTGAATAACTCCGGAGTTCATATTAAATTAACCTCTAGAGTGCATAATAGATAAAGAGTAGCATCACATATTCAACTAGATTACAAAGCTCATGATCACATAAAAGATCACATCATGGGAGAGAGAGATAGACCACATAGCTACCGTAGATCCCGCAGCCCCGGGGGAGAACTACTCACTCCTCATCATAGGAGTCAGCAACGGCGATGGATATGGTGGTGGAGTCGATGGAGATGGCTCCGGGGGCAATTCCCCGTCCCGGCCGGGTGCCGGAACAGAGACTTCTGTCCACCGAATCTTGTCTTCGATGGCGGCGGCGCTCTGGACCCGTGGAGGAAATATCGAACACCGTGGTAGGGTTTTTGGTCTGGGGGGTATATATGGGCGAAAGGGCGATGTCGGTGGGCGCCCAAGGGGCCCACACCACGTCCTCGCGCGGCCAGGAAGCCAGCCGCGCCTGGACCTGATGTGGCCACCTCGTGGCCCCTCTCCGTCTCGTTTTCGGTGTTTTGGAACGTTCCCAAACAAAAACGGACTTCAGAAAAGAAATCGTCCAATTCCGAGAATATTTACTTAAGTACTTTTCTGAAACCAAAAACAGCAGAAAACAGGGAACTGGCACTGTGGCATCTTGTTAATAGGTTAGTCCCAGAAAATGCATAAAACCATATAAAATGCATAGAAAACATGTTATAAGTTGGTATAATATAGCATGGAACATAAGGAATTATAGATACGTTGGAGACGTATCAAGGTCCACCACACGGTCAGTCACAGAGCGGCGGGCCAACAGCAGCTGAGGCACCGTATCAGCCGCGGGGTTAGGGGCGCTTGGAGGGGTACGAGTACGATGGGGCGAAACGGACCTGAGCCGGCGGTGGACAGCCACGGCGGCAACAAGGAGGAAACATTGTTCTGTTGGTCAGACCTCTGGTACTAGCAAGTACTCCCTCCGTTCCATATTAGATGACTTCCTTTTGTCAAAAAGTCGATGTATCTAGACTTATAGCATATCTAGATACATCCACTTTTGTCCAAATAGAAGTCATCTAATTTAGAACGGAGGGAGTAGTAAGATGCGGCTGGAGCTAACTGATGTCTGATCTAGCATGTAATCCATTGTTCTGTTCTTAGTTAATTGTTCGAGATGCATGTGCCGTTTCGATTGGAATTTCTTTTTGCAGTTTTACTTTTTAAGCCAATTTATACCTCAAGCACTTGTACCTATTGATTACTTTTTTTTTAACAGGTACCTATTGATTACTTACTGACATCAACGCATTGAGTGTGTTCAGAAAGGGAGTGTAGAAAATATTGAAATCTTAATCTTTGTTGTTATATTGATTGGAACCTCGTGGGGATATATATAGTGGTACAAACTTGGGGGCAAGAAGCCTAAGACTTGGAATACAAGACGGGCACCTATAATCTACCTAGTCGTACACGTATACATATTCTAACATTACCCCTCGGTCGTAACGGGAGTGTTTCACTCCCGTTTGCGACTGGATTTGAAGTCATGCGCTTCCTTCGTCTTCTCCTCTCCATCATCATCAACTGCGTCTCTGATGGTCTCTACTCTCTTCCCTCCCGCAATCACAGCGGGAGTGTCGTGGACGCAAGCGACGACGCGGACGGTGTTGACTGGAGTTGTTGCCGATGTGTTGATGTAGACGTTGTTCTGGATGTCGATGTCGAGATAGCCGGTCTTGATGTAGCCATGGTCGATATTGTCGTGGTTGATGTAGCCGTTGCGTCGGAGGCGCAAAAAAAAAAATTTGCGCGGTTTTGGTCGTAGTGTCTTGGTTTTATGCGGCGGCGGCAGGGATTCTGCGGCGGCGGCGGGTTTTGTCGTAGGAGGCGGCGGCGGATCCGTTGGGATCGGCGGCGGCGGCAGGGTTTTGTTGTAGGCAGCGGCGGCGGATCCGTTGGGATCGGCGGCGGCGGCAGGGTTTTTTGTCGTAGGCGGGCGAGGCGATCGTGTGATCGCCCTAGCAGAGCGCCGACATGTTTTTGGGTTATTGTGCGGCGGCGGCAGATATCTGCGGCGGCGGCGGGTTTTTAGACGGCGGCGACAAAAACCACATGGATGTAGACCTTGACGATGATTTGTTGATGGTGATGAAGAACTCGACGATGATTTTGATGTAGTCGTACAGCTTGACGTAGATGTTCGGCTTGATGTAGTTCTCTGCTTGATGCAGTGCAGATTGTCGTATGTCGATGCAGTGGAGTCCGTACGTATGATGCCTCGTCGCTGACGTGTTGGTGGCGAAGAAGAAGCTAGCGCTAGGCGTTGTTCTCTGGAGCCACATAGAGCCTTTTTTTTTTTTTGAACAGGGAATGGTCCCGAAGGACCAAGAGTTTCTCCATTAAGTCTCAGCGGCGGAATTACATTTTACAAAAAGGAACTCAAGGAAAGTAAAAATTACAATCCAGTCCCTACAGTTTCCGCAAAGGACCTCAAGATGAAAGGAAAAAACACAATCAAGTCCTGCTCCTGCTCCGCCGCAGACTGAAGCCGCCGTGTAGTCACCTTCATCGTCGCCGGGGACGAAACCACTTGGGGCAATGAAGGGGGAGCAAACTACCCAGCCAGCAAGGGCCTCCGTATCGGCAACCATGCCTGGAGGTTGTTGGTGTCCATCTGGCGCCGGCCAGAAGAAGCCATCCCCGGCGCAAGAGGTGGGAGAGGTCGCCGTTCGACCATAAGATACACCGACGACATAGTCACCGGCGTTGGGAATCTCCCGAGAGAAGCAGAAACTCCTCCCCTGCTGCAGAGACAAACCAGAGCTCCATCCAACACCCACTTCTTCCTCCTCACCACCTCCACGGCGAGAAGAACGAAGAAGATTAGGAGCAGAAGAAGCACCGTCGCCGCTGCGATTAACGCACCTTTTTATTGACGAGGTCGAAGAAATGACGCTGCAGCTCGCCTCCTCCATCCTCTGGAGCTTAGCAATCTGCCTCGTCTTCTCCACCGTGCAACAGAGGAGGTGCCAGAACCTCTGCATCACGAACCTCGCAACCATCCACCGTGGGCTCCTCCACTCCTCCTCCACACCACCATGGTCGGCCAGAAGCAGCAGAGTAATCCACAGAAGAGGGATGCCAAGACGCTTATTGAAGAAGGAAACCATCGATTCGCCACCTCCACCACTCCTCCACCTTGGAGATTTGACGGAGAACAAATCGACGATGTGCTCGACGCCGCGCCAGCACGCCGGAGCAACTTCCCTTCGGGGACAGAGGAGACGGCAGAACGCCAATCGCCATGTCGGACTACTCTTAGCAGAAGAAAAACAACCTAATCTACAGCCTAAACTACTATTAAGCAAGGGCGCCCAGCATCCGAAACCAGAGGATTGAAGAAGGCACGTGCTCATGGCGTGGAGTCGCCGGGTGGACGAGCCTGGCGCTGCATGCAGGAGTTTTTCCTTCGCGATTGCCGCTGGAGCGGCAGCGATCTTGCACCACTTTTCACCGGAAATTTTTCAAGGGTCATGGGGATTTTATTTGTGGCTAATCTAGATCTAATCTATGATTTCGAAAATTGTCTAATCTAATCTAAAGAACCGATCCGATCTTTTGATCGAAACCGGGTGCCGCGCCCCCGAGGAGAAGAGATCAATCTCCCCGGGGGCGGCGCGTGATGCGGAAGTGGTGGGAAGTACTAAGATCGGCGTCGTGAGACTAACCGCTCTGATACCATGTAGAAATATAGACTCTCTAATCTTTTGTTGTTGTATTGCCATGACCCTCATGGGGTATATATATAGTGGTACAAACTTGGGGGGCAAGAAGCCTAAGACTTGGAATACAAGACAGGCACCTATAATCTACCTAGTCGTACACGTATACATATTCTAATATCCCCCCTCGGTCGTAACGTGAGTGAAACGACCGTTTGCGACTGGATTTGAAGTCATGCGCTTCCTTCGTCTTCTCCTCTCCATCATCATCAACTGTGTCTCTGATGGTCTCTACTCTCTAACACGGAGGAGTGTCATGGTGTTCTGCAGTTTCAGAAGATGCATAGTTCAGCAAGGTTGTGTATTGCTGAACCTTCTCTTTTTCGCCCTGCAATTCAATATAATACGGGACCCCTTCCTCTGAAGTTGTTTGCTAAGGTATGAGCCAAGTCTACAATTAGACTAGACGAACAGCGCGCTTCGCCGCGCCGCCTGCAAGATGTTCTGATACAACGTGGCAAGTGTGGTAAACCTGTGGCAGTTTATTTTGTGATGCATCCGTGTGTAATAGTGTATGTATTTCTTAGTGTTCCGTTGGCAAAGATATGTAGTTAGTACAATGCACCGGGTCAAGCTTGGCCACGAGCTCGTGCAAGTGAGTCATCCGATTTTTATTCTTTTGACTGTTTTGTTGGTTCATCATGGTCAAAGAAGTGATGTAAAACAAGCTAACATGTAAAACTTAGCTACAACAAGTAGTTCATGTTGTTCATCAACAACCTTAAGTAGTTGTGGCTAGTATTTGCTTATAAAGCAACATACATAAACAATAGTTATAAAATAGGCCATTACATACTTATTTATAGCACATCCATTGCTAACAAATATTTGATACAAGAGTGGAAAACTTAAGGCTGTGCAGAATATAAGGTCAATATAAAAACCCAGTCATCAAACTGCATAGACAACATAGCTTGCCTTCAAATAGTAATCGATGGATAATCTTTCTGCTCTCTAGAAAAAGCTTAGTTCGAAATGTCATCCGCTGAAATAGACCAAGAGAAAGAAACGGGTTTTCATGTTTCATCAGATCAGCAAAACATGACACCATTTAATAACATTGAGAGCATGGCAGTACTCACCTATTTGTTTGTCCTTCAAGCTAGCAAGGGTAGTGCCTCTTAACTAAATAAGATATGTGAATGAAATAAAATCTTGGTCTATAAGCAAAAGCAAACCATGAAAGAGAATATCATTACTGGTTCAACGACAGTAACGATCAGATAAGAACTGGCAGATAGCGCAAAACAAAAAGCTCTGCTTATAAACAGGAGAAGCATAGCTAGAGTAATCGTATACATAACCTTTGCTTTCCTGGATATAGAGAGGGCATGACATTAACCAAAAAATTATGTATATCCCCACTTCTGGCAACCTTTCAATGGACAATGGGAATCAAACTCGGAAACTATAGAGAAAGATTATTGTCGCAACCTTTTATTCAGAAACAAAGTATACTATGCTTCTTTGGAATTTATTCCGCATAAAAAATAATGAAGCAATGTTACCACATTCATCTATGAGGCAATGTAAAAATGAGACAGATTCACCAATTATGTCGAGTCAAAAGCAAGCACTTAGAAAATCTGATCTGCAAGGAACTCCATAAGAAATAAAAAGTATTACACAGTGTCTAGTCTAATTCACGCACTTGGATTTCTGCAATCACCTAAAGAGAAGATGATGTTGATAGATGCGCACAGCATGTCTACAACAACTGGAATTGAGTTATTTCGATCAAACACTCATGTCTGAGCATCCAAGTGTTCTGCCTCAATTCTTCTCCATCAGATGGACAGATTAATCATCCTCCACCATTCCGATCTGGCACGCCATAATTGCCAAATCAAACAATGTGAGGGTCTACACAGCTGTTAACAAATCATAAGTAGGGAACCGCACATTATCTACTTACGGGCACACAAGTTACAAAAGTTCATCCAAGAGAAGCTAGCTCATCAGTCTTAACAGCAAAAAAGGTGAAAGTGTGTAACCTATTTTAAATAGTTATGGCAAGTTTAGTATTCCTGCATACTCGACATTAAGCGCAAAAATATGTTTGCTGAATGTCATTACCATAAATAATAACTTTAAACGTTCTAAAAAATGTAATGAAGTCAGTATATGTGTATTGTACAAACATAGAATGTAATCAAATGAAATAATCACCACATAGTTTGAAGTTAAAAGATCTAACAGAAATAATGCCAGTTTCATATGTAATAGCACAATGGTAACATCACGTCAATAAATCAATTGTGTTTGTAAGAAATGTCCTGGAAGTTTTAAAGAGGAATGTTTAACCTTAAAACACAGCCTCATGATGTACACCGACTCCCACTCAACTATTATGAAGGAAATTCTGGAAAGCGTAGAACTTACCAAACCTAACAACAACGTTAGCTATGCTTTCAAGATCACCATTCTCCAAGAGAAATTTTACGCGGTGAAATGGCTGCAGGTATGGGACCAAATTGAATAGACATCTAGCGTGTGACTTACTCCAACTGATCCTTAGCAACTCCTGTGCACATAGAAAAAAATATGTATAAATCTTAAAATATATAACCTAAATTAGCTCCAGCAGAAGATAAAACAACAACATACAGACTGACATGGAGAAGCGCTGAAATAAAAAAATCATGTCTAATGTCCAGCTTCTCAATCTACACGAAGAAATATTTTTTCCATAAAGACATGAAGAATGTTTAGGCCCCGCTTGGATTCCCTGTATTCGGGCCGGAATTGGCCAGAAATATTTTACAGACCCTCCACCCTCCGTAATTTAAAGCTGCAGCAGCTTCGTATTTCACGGACCGGAAAAGCAACCGGGAATCCAAGCGAGCCCTTACCAGTAATCATCCTGGTACAAGCTACTCAGTCACACAAGATAATGGCCAGATCCGATTGGTTTTGTCGGCTACTCTTGAGCCAGTTTACCACTTTGCTGATTAATTTGTGTGATTGAGTAGATTATATCTAACGGTCTGGAACAAAAAAGAAGTAAATAAATGCTACATGGTGGTAGTTTTCATATGAATAACCTGATATAACCATGAATTAATCTGCCGATGCACCTCATCCAATATGGTTCCACGCAGAATTTTGGGAGGAACCTTGAAGTAGGAAAAAATTCACATAAGACTGACGGTGCATCTTTTTAAGATATCTTAAGATGCTATAATGGTCATTATTATAAAGAAGCTTTGATAATTGATCCCTTCTTCATATCTGGCCATCAGTGTTGATAGGAACAGTACCATTAGGGTGAAATATGTATGCTCCAGAGAAGATACATTACTAATTTGATATCCAATACTACAATGCACATATGAGCAGCTAGAGAAGATACACCTGGATAATTTTATGAGTATGCATCTTTATTTATTTAGGATGAAAGCAAGTGAAGAGGTAAAACCATTCCAGAAATGATGTGACGCATTGGCAAATTACCCCCAGTTATGCTGTCAATACATGGATAATCCTCTAGCTGCAGCATATTGAGGTTTCAAATGCCTTGCCCACCTTGCAGATTGCTATTTTCACCTCCATGAGTGTAGAGTGGATGTTGTGGAGACAGTTACTGGAAGCGCAATAGAAAAACTGTCAAACTTACTCAGAAATTCTTTCTAATTTGGTATTGTACATATCAAGTCGGAAGACATTAGCTCATCGTCTCACCTGATCGCTTTCTGCAGAAATTTTGCACATATAAAGATGGTTCAGCTGAAACTTCATGTTATATTCAGCGAATATTTCAGTGATACTGAAGATCCAAGTCCGTCCTCCCCGCGCATGCCCTCAAGATGCGGCTTGAGCCACGGGATGACTCCACGCTAGCCAAGGGGATCCCTGCCATGCTGATCTCTCCGGCCGGCCGGTGAGCTGTGGGAGAGGACCCTCTCCAACCGGTCCTCCTCCGTCACCCTGCAACCTCCGCGCGTCACCGAACAACCCAACTAAGAACAACACAAATCAATAAGAAGAAAAATCAACCTAAACCCAAGAACAGAAGCAAAGCTGCATCAAGAAAAACTAAAACCAAACATCGTAAGAGGAGGAAGGCAGGAACAACCCGACCTTCAGCGGCGAACTTGAGCAGGCCCGGCCCTAATCCAGCACCGCACGACCCCCAGAAAAACCGCAACGCCCAGAGAACACCTCCGCCGATCTAAATCGCCCCGACCGGTAGCAGAACGAAGAAACCCTAGAGTGCTCGCTCTGGAGGAGGAGGAAGAAGAAGAGGGAGAAAAGAAACTGGATTTGGAGAGGAGAGGCGGAGCGTCGCGGCGGCGCGAGCTAAGTGAAAGAGACGACCATGGTGCGGACGGGAGAGGGGCGGCGGCGTCCAGCAGTCAGTGGAGGAGCAGGGCGAGGAGAGGCGGCTCGTGGGAGGAGGAGAAGAGGGGCCGTACCTGCTTCTGTGCTGCTGGCAAGGGGCGGGGCAGGGCGCAGGCAGGCAGGGGGCGGGGCGCCGCCGCCGCGGGCTGCGTGGGGCGGGCATGGGGCGGGGCGCCGTCACCTGCTCCGGGCGGCTGCTGGTGCTGGCGCTGCAGGCAGGGAGCGAGCGGGCAGGGCGCGGGGCGCCTCCGTCGTGGGCGCGCAGGGGGCGGGGCGCCGACGTCACGTGCTCCGGGCGGCCGGCGCCGCAGCGTGGTGGGGGGAAAGAGGAGAGGTTGAGTCGTCGATTGTGGGCGGGGACGAAGACCGGGTCGGAGCGCCAGCGAGGCCCACCTGACAGCGTCAGAGGAGAGGGAAGATGTGCGTGGATGCCCTCAGCACAGAGCAGCCTCGCTCGGCACCGGACGTAAGTCCTTAACTAGACGAAAAGCGCGCTTCGCCGCGCCGGCTACACCTCGTTCTGGCACTACGGGTTGGCATGGTTTTATTTCACAGGTAAAGCATTCACGTCGAGCATGATATTGATGACTTATTTTTCATAGACATCCCAAACACACGCACAAAAAAGCAAAATTATAAATCCAGTAGTTACAGTCAACAATGCATGTGTGGCACTTGAAGTGCGGAAAATTTCAGACTAAACCTTTTTGTTACTGAACTGGGCATCGAAAGTTAGAACCGAATGTATGGTATTGGCAACAGAGTAAAATCATCTCCAGATTGCAACTACCATTCTAGGAATCTACATAAACTCGCAAAGCATCACCAAAAAACTTAACTCAGCTCCAAATCGGTGTGACTATTTTTTGACAATCACATGCTGTTGTTCCCCATTGGGTTTCATACATATTTACAAAGAACTAACAAAAAATTAACAATATAGAGAGCTTGAGGTGCTTCATACTATGACAGCAACTTATTCCAGAATGGCCATGTAGGCATACAACAGAGAGTAACATCATCCTGAGACAAATGGCTTGGCGTCCTCTTAGCTTACTACACTAACTGAAACTTCCATTTACCTACTGCATCATACTATGACAGCAACTTATTTCAGAATGGCCATGTAGACATACAACAGAGAGTAACATCATCCTGAGTAACATCTCCAACCGAACTTCATTGTACACCCTGTGGACAAACAACCCGTGAGCTAAACACAACCCAGCCAGTAAATCCATCTTACCTTATGACTAAAAAGGGACGAAATGCAGCTCCCAACACTCGAGCTTCGCTCGCCGTCTGTATGGCGTTGTGACACAGTATGGCCAATTGGGAGATACCCCTTTGAGATGCCGATTTTAAACACGCCGCTGCTTGTTGATATCAGGTTTGCTCAGTGGGATGATTGGATGGATATCTTTCTCCGTAGCAATATGGTATTATAAGTTTTATGAGCAGTCAATTTTCCTCTTCAAAAAATAATGCAATTGTATATGCTTAACAGTGCAACATTTAGAACATATGACACAGGTAACAAAATGTTCACAATTGAACATAATTTAAGACATAACGTGAATACAACTAAGGGTTGATTTTCATCTCATTTGCATATAATTTCTTCTTGGTATGGTAGATATACGAAACAAAGACACACTCCGAGATCCACCTAGAAGTTACAACATTTAGTTCCCACCATGACATCCAATAGCATAACGATGATTTACTACATCCATCTATAGAGCAAGTCGAGAACAGCCATACCATAAATGATTTGGAGCCCCTTCGCTCAAGCCAAATATTTCCCATGTATCTTCGTCATTACCACCTCACCAAATTCACCTTGTACCCCATCCTTCGATCTCATTGGAATGTAGGAAGGAACGTTGACCATTCAGTTTGAGGTTGCCTTGTTAATACATGCACCACCGTAAAGATGCTTCGCTCGGCTTTATCAGATACTACTAAACATTCAGTTTATGGCTGTCGTGCTACTGCCTGCACCACTGAAAATATGCTTAGCGGGGAAATACATCACAAACAATGAAGCTACATTACTGTGAAGTAGAAAGACACAAATGAAATTACATGAGAGAGAAAAGCATCAGAGTTAGTAAGACAATCTCCCTTAACCTTGCACTAACACCCTTAAAAAAGAGAGATAGGAATGAAGCAACATGCTGAACTACACATGAATTTACATCAGAAAGATGAGAGTAGGGAAATAACATTCTGTATTCTAATTCAAACAACAAAAGGTAAATCAACCAAGTAATATAGGACTATTAATTGCCAAAAGCAATTAAGCAATGCCTACAACTCTACTGAGATAAATACAACTACTAACTTGTTAAAAACAAGCATCAGTAGCAGCAGTAACATTGAACAGTATACAGTGGTCAAAGAAAGGATGAGGACATGTGGACACAAGAGGCAGAGACATTATTAATACATGCTCCTTTGCAAAGAAAATCTTGTTATAACGGTTCTCAAACACATCAGCCTTAAAACAGTTCTTGTCTTGGAAAAAATAGTCATATGGAACATAACCAGTTATCTAGTCCTCTATTTTGACTTAAAAGCTATCAAAATTATTATTAACAACCGTGTGAACTACAATCCTAGAAAGGAAGGAAAAAAAGATAGAGATATCGTTTTCTCCAACTTTGCTGATAGAGAAGACATCTAGGAGAACTAAACGGGGAAATACACAAGACATCACCCGCTAGCTGCATCACAATGGCCACCGTGGCGTATTGTTCTGAGGCCGTAGGAATCACAATAGATCACAGAGCATTGGTTATTTGTTTCGCGGCTCCCAATTACCGACAATTGAGCAAGCATAAAAAGCAGCATTTCCATACCATTACATATAATTTTTTGGTATAAATACACTCATGAAATGAACTGATCCAAAAAAAACAGTGACTAACAATACATCTCATACTGAGCAATCAGAGTCTGCATGCTAATAGCTTGCAAACAATTTGGTTAGCATTATTTATCTCCTCCTCAAAGATATATTCATATCATAAAGTTTGACCCGCAAAAGATGTCCTTTATTATATCCTTTAAATCTGGGATATATGATATTGCTTCAGTTGAATTTACTTGACATCTATGCATAATTAACCGCATACAAAAGGATGGATCAATTAAATAGATCTGATACTGCTCTTGAGTCATAAACCGGTATTCACCAAAAAGTTATAGTGGTGTTTCTAAAATGTCTAGCAGGGATCGAACATAGCTTAGACGCAGGAGTAGATAGGGAAGTCGAGACCTTTGCGAGCAGCGGACAACATAGGGCAGTGGAAAGCTTACCTTGTTTATGCTAAACTAAACATCAAAAAATCCAAGCAAGTCTGGACTAATTCAGTACGCTACACACTCATGTAAGTACACTATAGCACAAATATATTTTAAAACATCGAAATGAGTATCCTTTCTACACAAGAGCAATTAGACATGCAAATATGATATTTTATGCAGATTTTCAGTTCTGTATGCACAACATACCACTTCCTTTCCAGATCAGCACAAATTGTAACTACATTACAAGTATATAACCTATATGTTCAGCAAATCTAGAAATAAACCACCATGACGCAACAGGGAACACAACAAGGTTTAACCCGTGCTTTGCTACGGGAGAAAGAACATGTCGTTCAATTAAACATTCGCCTTCGATTTTTAAAATTTATTTGTGAAATCGTTTTTTTAAAGGAAATAAAGGAAAAAGATCTTAAATTTGTTTTATCTTAATTGAAGCAGCATGCACTTAATTTGTATTTGTAACATTGCATCTATTTTTTCTATCGCATCTATTTATTTATTTTACTTTTGGAACGATTAATGTATAGAGGTGTGCAAAAGATCCAGCATCTTCATTAGCAACATTCAGTCCCTTGGATGCATCTATCTTTGACGTAATTAATTCCAATCTGCCGGAAATAAATAAAAAATGAGAGAGAAGAAACATCAAAGAAGCTAGCTGAATCCCCATAAGCATACCACCAAACATCAAAGGAGCTAGCTGAATCCCCATAAGCTTGATGGATTAGTGATGGCACAAGTTAGGAGTAGCGCAGGAACCAAACTGGATGGATTAGTGACAAGAAGGAATCAATAGAGGTATTTAGCTAAGGTGTGTTTCCCGTCATTCACTACTGATTTAATGGCTTGCTCGCTTCGAGTAGGGCCATGCCTTCGTGGTCCAGGTTGTCGGGGGCAGGTACACCATCTGCTGTGACACGGAACCAAGGGAAGGGAAGGGGGCCATGCCTCCAAGCTGGAGGTCGTTGGGGGCAGGGACAACGTCCTCTGTGATCCAGAACCGAGAAAGAGGAAGGGGGTCAGGCGTACCTTGCTGGTCATTAGAGATGCTGGATTGGTGGTCGTTGTCGTCGGGCCTCCCCTCCGCTTGTAGCCCCTATCCTCCCCATATGAGCTCGCTTTGTCGTCCTTTCGGAAGGATCCGGCCCCGACGTCGTATCTCCCCGCGGCCGCCGCCAATCTCCGCATCCTCCCCATGCGCCGCCGCTGGGCCCTCTAAACTCGCCTCCGCCCCCTGGGACGCATCTGCCGCCGCCACCCACCGCATCGCTGCTCTTCTCCGGACGAGATCCACGGCCGCCAAATCTGGCTCCATCCACACCGCCGCCCTCCTCCGGGACGAGCTCCAGCAGTGCCTCCTACCGCCCGCCGGCCGTCCCATCCGGCTCCGTTTGCTTGGCGCGCAGAGCGGCAGAGGAGAGGTTGGGAGGAGTGGCGGCGGGCGTGGCCGCAAGCTCGAAGAGGAAAAGGGGATCGGGGGAGGAGAGGTGTGAGCGCAATTGATTTCCTCTTCGAGTCTTGGCAAGCACGGGGCCACATGACAGGCACATAAGCCTGACACACAGATGGCAGATGGCCTGAGAAGGCTTCCTGCTAGCCCGGCTTAAGGTTGTAGGTAATAGAATAGGCTAATGGTGAGTGTTAGATGCACACATACTGTCATAAGTAGGAACTATAATTCATAAGAATCATACAAGCCATTCAGAACGTTTCAAAACTACCCGTCTCTATTTTCACCGGTATAACTGGGGAAATCTGCAGGCAAGAGATACATGCACGAACGTGTTAAGTGTAGCTTTTGCACAATTTACTGCAGATGCTTCCTTTGACTGTCTTCAGTTAGTTTACCGTTGACCGTGCAGTAATGATTTGTAATAGTTCTATCGTAGGAGGTTTTAAACAGTCCCTATCTATTTTTTATCAGTAGTAGAGAAACCTGCAGGAAAAAATAGAGAAACGTGAGCAGATAACTAACTTTTGCGACTGCTCATCCTTCAGAGTTCAGACTGTGTCTTCACTTAAGTTAGTATTGACCGTGGAGTAATGGTTTCTAATAATGTGATGCTAGAAGGGAATATTGTCACTATCCCTGATGTTGTAGTACAAGGGGTATTTGTGTATCATGTAGTAGTACCGTGTCCTTAACATCCAAAGAAGTATATTCTGCATCCAGTTAATGTAGTTTTGAGTCACATAGTCAGCCAAATTTTGTAAGCTGCAGCTGATTTCTCTTAATTAAATCAAATTCTGTCATCCTCAAAGTGTTAAAGGTTTGTGTAACCTTGACTCATGAAAACCGACATGGCCCACGCTATATTTTGGGTTTGAAGGTAAGCTTCTTAGCCTAATTTTTATGTATCATACTTTTGGCCACTGGAAGTAATCTACCTATGGTTTGTTTTCAAAACAAGCGATATCAAATATATGAGTTGTATGACTGTAATGATTATTAATTTGTGTTCTACTCAATATAAATCCGAGCCCCTCCTTGGTTACTTTGTGTTGAGACCTTCAACGTTCGCTTCTTTTTGATAGATCTTCCCATTTGATCATGAAAGTAAAGCTTCCTCACATAGCTGGTAAAGTCTGGGGCATAGTTCTCAGTTGTGCTCAGTTGTATCAACCACTTGGAGGCATTCATCGCATTTTCCCTGTAGCAACGCACGGGCATTTTGCTAGTAATATTAGTATCAGAAAAACTCTTGACAGCCTCTGATACCAAGTTTGATTAGGGGTTTTGTGCGTGGTATCCTCCACCGCACGTCCACATATTTATATTAGATCAGCATACAGATTACATACGAATCTAGACCGATTACAACTCTAACAACTAGGACTTTCTCAAAAAAATAAAAACATCACTAAGACTTTAAGAAAGTCAAATAACTCAAATATAATTTAAAACATGATTTGCTGCTGAAAAAATATCACTAAGGCTTTCTCGATTTGTGTCCCATTTCTCCATCTTCCGTTGGAATGCCATATGGGTATGGTTAATGTACAACCACAATTAGTCAAAGTCAACAAGGTATTTTTCCTTGCCACAAGCAAAACCGTGGCACACATTGTTAATTCCCAGTGAACCACTAAAAATCTTAGGGAGGTAACATTGCACCCCAGAAGTTTGTGAACCTAAATGATTTAGAGTTAGACCGCCGAGTTAAGAAAACATAGGGCATTTTTGGTTGTTGGTGATGTCTGGACCGGTTAACAGGACATGGACATATATATATGTATCATGTAGGGAGCATTTTACCTTTCGTGCCATCGGTTATCGAATCCCCGGGAGGTGATTGCTCCTGCTGTTAGATGATGCTAGCAAGCACATGCATTGTTCGCTTTCTCTCTTTGTACCAAACGAAATAGCTTAAGTGCCAACAAGTGCTAAATTGTTTATAAGAAACGAGCGCGTGCAGAAATGATTTAAAAATAAATAAATTGTCCTATGGAATAACTTCACCTCCAATCTTGTATGAACGTGAGAGATTACAAAATAGATACGATTAGAGCTTTTTTTTTTTTGCATGGTAATCCGTTTCTCATTTATATAGTAAAGATATGTTACAAGACATGTACACACTGACATTACAGATCTGAGAAGATAGGATAAACCTATGCAACAAACCAACGTCTGTCCTCCTCCTTCGACAGCACCGAAGTGACCACCAAAATAACGGAAAACAGATCACCTCTTCACTTGAGGTCGAAGCGGCTCCATCGCTGATCAGCAGCTTTACAGACCTTCAAAGTAGTTTGACAGAACCAAAACCATTGTCGTTTAAAGAATCAGACCGGGGCATCATGTCCTCGGACACGCCATCGAACTCCAGAACTGACACCACCGCACGACTACGACGTCGAATGAGAGAGCCAAAACTGTCAACCTCCAAACACAAACCGAAAACAGGATGCACCATTTTCCAGCTGTCAACTGCGCAGACAACAGTCTGCGCGTACTCCTGAATGACATCCTCCCTGCTCCACCATGACGTAGGAGACAACGCCGCAGCAACGGGGACAAAGCAGAAGGAGAGACACACCTGATGGGGTCGCCGCCACCCCCTCACCGACACCATCCATGAACCTTAAAACCACCGATCTGAAAGATCGGCAAGCACACGATGCCACCAACTCCGAGATGCCGCCATGAAGGAGAACGCCGGTGTGGGAGTAGAGTTGAGGCAGATTTATTCACCCGGGCGCCGCTCCCACCACCCCAACGACGCACCAAGCAAAAACTATCTAAACCCTACCTACCATGCAAAAATGGAGAAAACGGCCCCCCTTCCTCCCGCAGCCGAAGCAGCAAGCGGAGAAAGAGGGGCCCAGCTCAGCCGCCGGTGGAGATCGGTGGAAGAAGGTCCTGCCTGGCCGCCTGGTGGCGGCTAGGTAAGGAAAAGTCACGATTGTTAATAGATATGATTGGTGTTGGAGCGATAGATAATGCATGCGCTATAGTTGGATGACTATGAAAAACGAGAATATAAACCATGGGATGGTCTTTTTTGCAACAAAAAAGATTCACATGTTATCCCCTAGACCAAGTCAACATGGCACCTGGATTAAAAAGGCTATATGTCATGTTTGTGACCAAACCCCTCATAAGTTGTCCCTTGGATTCTAGGTACTCAGCCCGGAAATGGCTAGAAATAAATTACGGACCTACGGAGCTACGTAAACTAACAAAGGAACAACTCCGTATTTTTCGGAGAGGCAAACTAAACGGTGAACCAAACACGGCCTAAACAGGAAATTAAGGACCAGGTTTTCACATTTTAGAAGTTCAATGAACACTCATCTTGCACAAGTTAGTAAACTAACAGTTTTTTTTCACAAACCAACATTGTGATATAACTCATAAATAAGAACAATCCGGTATTCTTACGTCCAAGTTTTAAATCGATTTGTCGAAAAATGAGGGTTGTTTTAGTTTTTTAATTCACACTTTTTTGAAAAGTATTTTAATTCACACTTAGGCCTAATTTGGCAGCAAAGTTTTTATAAAACTGAAGTATTCTAATACCAAAGTATTCATTTGACCGGCATAGCAATACTTCATTTTCAGAAAAAATAGGTCCCCCGTTGTTTTTCCAATACTAAAAATAGCACGTTTTGAGACATATTGAAGTATTAATACTGCAATATTTATTCACAACCAAACACATCAAAATATTCGAAACTGAGGTATTTTAAGATACTGCAGTATTACTGAAATAATTCGAAAAATACTTTGGCACCAAACTAGGCCTTATGTTGTTTTAATGGGCCGGTTGTAAACGTGAGCCCTGTGTCACCGGCTTATTCATCACGAGGCCTAAAAGTATACCCAAGTCCAGGATTACCCATCAGAAGGCCCACATGAACCGCAAGCTTCGCGACGAAGGCAGTCGGCCCTAACCCAACCCAACCCAACCCAACAGGCAACAGCCAACGACTTCCACCAGCCGTCCCAGCAGAAATCCCAGTACGCCACTTCCCTCCACTCCCTTTCGCCCGCCACCGGAGAGATCGCCGGCGACGCCGAGGAGATGGCTGCGTCGGCCCTGGCGGCGTCGGCGGCGGCGAGCCAGTCCCTGAGGAACCGCGAGATCCTCGACGCCGTGGGAACCACCGCGGCGGCGCTCTCGCTCGCCGGCTCCTCCTTCATCGTGCTCTGCTACCTCCTCTTCCGCGAGCTCCGCAAGTTCTCCTTCAAGCTCGTCTACTTCCTCGCCGTCGCGGTGAGACGCTCGGATCTGAGAGCTCTATTTTCTACTTTCTCAGTTCTATAGATGCTGATTGCGTGATCTGGCGTGGGTGCGGTTCGGAATTTGGGGCTTGTGTCGGCGCGATCTGCGAGCATTCAGCAGTGCTTTCGTCTGTAATTGCGTGATTTCGATGCCTCGTGTCGTTACTGTAGCACATAATGGCTTACATTTTGTACGTACGAGTTGAAGTCGACATAGGCAATTTTTTTTTGAGGCTATCACCCGGGGGGGGGGGATCCCCACCTGAATTTACTCAAAAAAGGAGAGTTACATGGTACAAGAGGAGAGGTGTGGTTCCGCCACAGATCGGCGGCCTCTCTAGTTTCCACATTCCGGAAACGATGTGACCAAAGCATAAAATCAGTGGCAATATTAGCTATAGTTATATGGGTGGGCTGATTATAATTGCGGAACACCATGGCATTTCTCGCGTCCCAAATTTTCCAAAGAATAGTGAGGAGGGCGGAGCTCCAAACAGAAGTAGGCAGGCCCTGTGGCAGAACAGGGTTCCAAAGGTCCGGGAATGTCCATCCGGTGAGGCGAATGCGCAGCTGGTCCCAAACAAGGAGAGTTACATGGTACAAGAGGAGAGGTGGTTCCGCCACAGATCGGCGGCCTCTCTAGTTTCCACATTCCGGAAACGATGTGACCAAATCATAAAATCAGTGGCAATATTAGCTATAGTTATATGGGTGGGCTGATTACAATTGCGGAACACCATGGCATTTCTCGCATCCCAAATTTTCCAGAGAATAGTGAGGAGGGCGGAGCTCCAAACAGAAGTAGGCAGGCCCTGTGGCAGAACAGGGTTCCAAAGGTCCGGGAATGTCCATCCGGTGAGGCGAATGCGCAGCTGGTCCCAAACAGCCGCCGCAGCGGGACAGTCGAAGAAGAGGTGGTGGAGATCTTCAATCATGGCGGGGCAGCGCGGACAGTTGGTGAAGTCGAGGATGTTCTTGTGGTGTAAGTTGGCCCTTGTGTTGACTCTGTCCAAGAGAAAAAGTCACCCGAAGACCTTGACCTTGCTGGGGACCCTGGAGGCCCAGATCTTCTTAGCATCCTCGTTGTGGATGGCATCCTGCATGGCGGCGTAAGCCCCCCTCATGGCGAAGGCAGTCCCATCAAGCATTATCCGCACATCCTGAGAACCTGTCAAGGTAAAACCCTGCAACAACTGGAGAAGAAGATCACGCTGGCACTCGGCCGCGTAGGTTAGCCGATTGCGGAGGTCTCTTTGAACCCCATTTTGCATAATAGTCATTACAAGGGCATCTTGTTGGGTATGGTGGGAGTAAAGAGCAGGAAAAATATGTGCAAGGGGTTCGTGGAGCAACCATCTATCATGCCAGAAGAAGGTGGATTTTCCATTACCAACAACACAGCGAGTGAGGGCGGAGGGAGTAGGCATGTGTTTAGCTAAAATCTTTTCTAGGTGGGTGTGGTGGGTGGAGTGGTTGGCATAGGGGGAGTGAGTGGAGATCCAATCCTTCCAGGGAGTGTCAAAATCATGTAGGTATTTGTAGCAAAGTTTCAGGAGGAGACAAACATTCTGTGCATTTAGATTTTTAACACCTAGACCGCCTAGATCCCTAGGAGTACATGCTTTGTCCCATGCAACCAGGCACTGCGCCCCGGAGCACCTGTCATCGGCAGCCCAGAAGAAGGCTCTACGTTTGGCGTCAATCATCTTGATAACGGAAGCAGGAATGTTAATGGACGACATGAAGTGGGTGGGAAGGCTGTCCAAGACAGAGGCGAGAAGCACAAGCCTCCCCCCTTTCGATAAGAGGGAGGCTTTCCAACCGGCGAGGTAGCGGTCGATGTTGTCGATGATGGGCTGGAACGCTGAGGGGGGAATTTTTTTGTCAGACAAGGGGAGTCCGAGGTAGGTCTGGGGGAAGGTCGAGATCTGGGTTCCAAGGGTGGCAGCGATAAGGGCGACTTCATTATGAGGGACGTGAATAGGGACGAAAGTTGTTTTATGGAAGTTTATTTGAAGACCGGTGGTGTTAGCAAAGTCCTCAAGAATGCGTTTGAGGTTAGCCGCAGCAGTGGGGGAGGCACGGAGAAGAATAAGCGTATCGTCGGCGTATTGTAACACCGGACATGGAATGTCGTCCCTGAGAGGGTGGGCGAGGTCTCCACGGTTACAGGCTTCAATAATGAGGCGCTGGAGGATGTCCGCAAAGATAATGAAGAGGTAGGGGGAGAGAGGGTCACCTTGCCTTAATCCTTTTTTGCAAGGGATCCAAGGGCCAGGTACCCCATTGACAAGGACCGCCGTGAGACCAGAATGAAGGAGGAAGTGGATCCACTGAATGAAGCGAGGGGGGAAATCCCGGTGGGCAAGGGTAGTAAGGAGGGAATCCCAGCAGACAGCAGACAGAGTCAAAGGCTTTCCGAAAGTCTAGTTTGAGGACAATGGTGGTGGTCTTCCGCCTATGACAGCAGTTGAGGATGTCAGCGGCGAGGACAAAATTCTCAGCAATTCCCCTACCCAGGATGAACCCAGTCTGGTTTGGGTTGACCAAGAGAGGGATAGCACGTTGAAGGCGTTTCGTAAGAAGGCGAGAGATCGCTTTGATCGGGCAGTTTTGGAGAGCGATAGGTCTGAAGGCGTCTGCAGTGCGGGCATCATTTTTTTGGGTAACAGGACTATATAGGAGCGGTTCAGGCATTGAAGGTCGAGTTGAAGGGAGAAAAATTGGTCGAAGAGGGAAAAGACGCGAGACTTGACAGCGGGACAGAAACGCCTGAGAAAACTAGCCCCAAAGCCATCAGGCCCCGGGCTTCGTCAGAACTATTGTTTCTGACAATTTGGTGCAGAGGAAGCAGTAAGGACTGGGATCGTCAGAACTATGCATAGAATTTTGACCCATGATGCCCATTTCTACCAGTTGGGGCCACGAGAGATTCATTTTCCCTGATAGTTTAATAGGCGTGGCATGAAGCTGCACATGTCTTACACTATGATGAGTAGTTTAAATTATTAGTCAAGTTAACGCTTGTTTCATAAGTTGATCGAGATCATATGACCTGTTGTAATCCCCCACATGGCGCGCTCCAGTTCAATGAAGGTAGATAGGATGCTTTACATATAGACAGATGTACTTAAATGTGGAGAAAACTGGCATCCAGTAGCTATTCCTTACCGTGTTCATTTGCAAGAGTAACTCTTTTTATTGAAAATGCAGCCAATGGGATGATGAGCATCCACCTATTCTTATTTCATCAGAAATGCAGTATTCATTCTTAGAAAATTGGAAATACCTGTCCAGTCCAGCTAGTGAAAGCATTTAATGAAGCATAGTTTCTTCATTCCCCTCATTGCTTTA
The DNA here is from genome assembly GCA_026929855.1 of Poa annua. Lineage (NCBI taxonomy): Eukaryota > Viridiplantae > Streptophyta > Magnoliopsida > Poales > Poaceae > Poa > Poa annua. The sequence goes on from CM049437.1 coordinate 3,730,917, forward strand.
GCTACTGTATGCTTCAGTGTTTCTGACAACGTTTACTTGAATTGCAGGATATGCTTTGCAGTTTATTCACCATAATGGGGTACGTTGATGTCTGTATAATTTTATTATACTATTTGCTGAACATAGTTGCTTCCTGTCTTTCTGATTATATTCATTTTGCTAATAACACTATGAGGAATGTAAAAGCCGATTTTACCATGGGTAGTCTTGCCAGCCTAATATATTCCTACAAATAACAATAAAGAGGAATGGAAATGCATATATAGCATTTTTTCTGGTAGAATAAAACAGACTGTTCTTTTTCTTCCGTATTTTACATCTGATATTTGCCATACACATTGATTGCTGAGTTAGTGAGTTTGTGTTATTTGCTTGTGGCAGATTAATTTAGTGAGTTTGTTTTTGATGTTGTAGGGGCCCAGCAAATGCGTTTTATTGCTTTGCGCATGACTACAGTGCACACTTCTTCTGTGTGGCTTCTTTTCTATGGACAACCACTATAGCATTCACTCTTCACCGCACAGTTGTCAAGCACAAAACTGATGTTGAGGATTTTGGATTCATTTTCCACTTGTATGTATGGGGTATGTAACTTGTTCATCACTTCGGCACTTCCCTGCGTTTCTTAGAAATCATGTTTCCAAATTACTTGCAGCGACTTGTCCAACCAGGCTACCAGTTAAAATGCATTCTTTGAATATATTACAATTTTGAAAACTTCATAATTCCATAGCTTCTGAAAATGGAATATTTCAGACCACATAGCTGTTCAAGGGCCGAGCTATGGATTTTTCCCCAAAACAGGGTACATATGCCGATATACCATATGTATATTTGTGGTTGTGATTGGAGACTGACTAGATTGCTGCTGCGCTCTGCCCCTATACCCGTGTTTGATGCATCATGCTTTGTCAGTCTTAATATTTATTAGGTTGCTATACCTCATGGCAGAAAATGGCGCACGTATCTACCCCTTTTTGTGTTGCTTTCAACCTTGCATATCCTGTATGACAGTACCCGTTTCTGTTATTGATCCATTCAGATCCTCATGCCTGTGTCTGGTAAATGAGTACGATTGATTGCATTTTCTGACCTCATATAGTGGTAACCAACCATTTTTAGTAACGTACAAAAAAAACTCCACCTATGGGCACTAGCACCTACGGTGTCTTTCTAAGAAGTGATACACCGTGCGGAGGCTGCGCTCAAACGCGGGAGCACGAGCTCACATGTGTGCGCTCTAGCCAACCAAGTACCGCTTGGTTCTCTGACCATGTTTAGTAACCTGTGCTGCAGATTTTGTTTGTGAACTATCTGTGTTCACCACCATAGATGTTTCGTGCAGATGACCACTGTGCTCAAATTCAAAAATCCATTTCTCTTTAGTAGATTTTCGTCCTAGTTCACGTTATGTGTCAATGGTTTGCTTTAAACATAGATGAGTAGTACCTTGCAGATATCCATTTTAACAGTAGACCAGTACAACAATATTTTTAATTATGGAAGGTCCTAGTTCAGTTGGCAAGGTTTTGTAATTTTTTTGTTTCCTCAGGAACTTCACTAGCTACCACTGTATTGCGTTCGATAGGAAGTGATTATGGAAGGCCAGGGACCTGGTGTTGGATCCAGCAGGGAAGCACGGGAAAGGTACATCTTTCTCTTTTATCGTGAGCTTGTCTGTTTGGTTATAGGCACTCTTGTTGCTTAAATTAGGATACACTTTATCCTATTTTTCTTATTAGTGTCTCAGGATGGCAATGGGCAGGGTATGGGGCGGGTATAGCAATACCATACCCATACCCGTGTAGTCAATGGGTACAAAACTCTACCCATACCCACGGGTATGAAACTTTACCCGTACCCATACCCGGCGGGTTGGGTACCCAACGGTAGACCAAATAGTGCACATGCTATATGTAATTTTATATTCATCAATAACCCATTGATAAAATAAAAAATATTTATCTCAACTCATTATATATATTTGAGTACATGATAATTATCTCAACTCAAACTGATAATTGATGACAATTTTATCATAGGTTAATAAGCTCACGAAAATGAACACTATACCTACATGGGTAAGACATATAAACGGGTAGGGTATGGGTATACCCACGGGTACGAGATTATAACCGTGCCCTACCCGTGACTTAAACGGGTAGGGTTACCCATGGGTATAAAATTGTACCCATACCCTACCCATGCGGGTACGATACCCGCGAATATCCGTACCCGTGGGTAAAATTGCCATCCTTACTCCAAGATCAGCTCAAATAGTTTGAATTATGTTCCTGAATAAATCTACTGTTCCCGTTTAGCATTACAACTCCATCAATAGCTGTTATCAAATGGTTCAAACCGTGGTGCACCAATAATCATCATTTTTATGTATTCTGACATATCTTGCTTTGACCACCTTCAGATTTTAAAGGACTTTGCAATATATTGACAATTCATTTGTATATAGTCTTCACTCTTTAGTCCCTGGGGTGTAAACGTTGTCACCATATCAGCTTCTTAGCAATTCCTTAACTAAAATGCCTTTACTTGCAGATCTTACACTTGATTACCTTTTACCTTCCACTATGGGGTGCCATTCTCTACAATGGGTTTACATACTATCAAGTAAACCGCATGTTGAACAATGCAACTCGGGTATGCACACAGCACACATTGTGGTGACTGTTTCTCTTGTATAATACTATTGACTATTGAGGATAGGGTAACCAAGACATGTACTGTAGCACTTGGTAGGTTCTGCTCTTTTCGCTTGTATCTTCTAAAAGCTAATGTTAATTTGTAGATGGCTGTTGGCATAAGTGATCGACCAATTCAATCTGACATGAGGGCGGACAAAAAGGTATATGCGTTATGTACAGACTGATCCACATATTTTGACTGAAAACAGAATGTTCAATATTGTTAGTTGATAAGCTATTTCTACATTTTTCTACTTCTTGGCTATACCTGATAAGGATTACAATTGCTCTTATTGCGAGAAACATGTCATTATGTTATCCACTCTTATTTATGATGCTACTTTAGCGTTTCCTTGATCAGCTTCTTATCGCTATTCGGTTCCTTCTGCAGGCATTTAATCGGTGGGGTTATTATCCTCTGATTTTAATCGGCTCATGGTCTTTCGCAACAATCAATCGTCTGTATGACTTTGCAAATCCTGGGCACAAAATATTCTGGCTATCCATTCTGGATATTGGGTTTGCTGGACTTATGGTGAGTTTTGGATGCTTTTGTCTTTCATTCTAGACTAGATGCTTCTGAATTCATATGATGCAGAGTTGCAAACTCGGGGTTCCTACTTCCTGGCGATACTGAACCAATTCATCCACGCATTTCTTTTCAGTTCTATTGATTCCTACTTCCTGGAGATAAATGAACCAATCCATCCAAACATTGTTAATATGTTCCGTTGCTAGTTGCACCCCAAATTATGGGAAGGCTTGCTTTACATCCTCTTTATTTCTTGGAACGATCCCATGCAATCGACTTTTATTTGCTAGTGGTCATTATAATACGAAATTAGTTTAATGGATTAGGCTGGAATCAAACTGTTCTATATGCTGGAATCAAACTGTTCATCCATGCCCAACTATGTACAAAAGAATATTTTTTAATAACCTTATTACATATTTCTCTAGTTTTCATTGTTGCCCCGGACTGGACTAATGACCCCTGACACTTTTAGGGGCTTTTTAATTCGATTGCTTATGGTCTCAACACTTCAGTGCGTAGAGCAATTGCAGAAAGAATTGACATGTAAGTTGTCTAACTTTCCTCAACCATATGTTTGTTCAGTCTGTGTACGATGCACTGCTCTGGTTGTAGTCTGGTAGTCATAAAGGATTTGTTTCAAAAAATTTCCAGGTTTCTACCGGAGAGAATCAAAAGGAGCCTTCCTACTTTGTCAAGATTGAGAAGTCAACAAGAAAATGAGCTGACTTCTCTTATTGTCGAGAGTAATAACAGATACAACAATGCTGCCAGTAGCACCTAGGAGTCTTTCTAGCTTACTTGAATCAGTTCATATCTCTTGGGCTCCTTGTTCGGCGAAGGGTGTATGTACATCACTGTAGGAGAAGTTAGCACTTGACATTGACCATTCGGCAAATTGCGTTGTCCACGGTACATAAGAGGTTAGGAGATAGCCAACAGTGGGTAGATACTCTCTGATGTTCATCTATAGCCAACAGTGGGTAGATACTCTCTGATGCATGTAGGTAAAGTTTGTGACACTTGTCTGATCTTCTAGCCCCGCCGTCTTGTTGTACTTCTTGAGAACTTCTCTGACCGGTTCCGCACAACTGACTGACTACTGTACACCTTGATGCTCTTGTAAATTAGCACTGTTCAGATGCTCTAGCAGAGCCTGTAAAACAGCAAAACCGGTAAACTTCCGATGAGTTTACAGGTCTAGACCCAGATGACCGGTCTGGCAGGGTAGCCCAGGGCGTAAAGAAGTTCACCGTAGATGTACTCGCGTGACCCCGGCTGGTACAAATACCGATTGAAGCGGCGGCTGCAGATCCAAACCCTTGTTTCCCCACCGCTTCGCCGTTCGCGTGACCTAGCTCCGCCGCTCGCACCCCCAAATCCGGCGAGAGATTTCGAGCTGAGTCCTTTTATAACGGTTCGACCCAGCCAGGCCGCTATAACGTGGAGGGGCAGCAGTGGTGGGACAGGACCGGCACACACAATGGCCTGTGCCATTGAGGTCACCCGCCAGCATGCTGCCGCAACGGGGAACCCTACCCCACTGCGGCTGCTGCCACCGGCTCCACCTTTTCCGCCACGACACAACTAGCAGGGCGTGGGCGCCACGCCGCAACGATGAGGCGGCCCCTATGCCACTCTGTGTCTGCCGACTAGTTAAGGAGGAGCATCACTCACCACCGCGTCATGGAGGAAGAGGCGGCAACGACATAATCATCGTCGAACGTCGAGCCAAAGCGATCCACACAACACGGTCGCCTCTACCTGTACCGCCCTAGGCCGGATCCACTGCCGTTGGAGGTTCTCCCGGCGGGCTACCACGTGTCATCCCCAGTGCGGAATGAGCACGACGATGACAGCCCCGGGTTCCTGGTGACGATCGTGGACTCGGTGGAAACGCTTGAGAGGGACTTGTCGGGCCTCACGGCGACCATCGCCTCCTCCGCGCAGATGGCGGCTTACTCCTCCTCCCACAACGCCTCCACCAGCCGTCGTGCTCCTCGAGATGGAGCCTCGACTAACCGTGTCGCCTCCTCCTTCACCGTGGTGGTCCTCGAGGAGGACGACTAGGACGAGGTCGATTGGGATGAGCTCGAGAACGAGGAGTAGGCCTAGGGGTAGGTTTAGGAGCCGCGGCTGAAATTTCATTCAAATATCTGCACATCATCACATAAAAAGAAGAGAGGGGATTTGGGCTCCACGGGGGGTGTTGCCCACGCACATCTAATCGTTACTCCACCAAGTCGTGATTCGGGCCAAGATCCCTGTCAATGTATCCGATGGTAATTTATCACATTGGATGCTGACAAGGTACAAGGTTAATGTCTGAGCCTTGTACCAGCTTGTACACTATATTGTACTCCATGGTAGGGCAGAAGAGAAAGTTCTTCGCGTCCGGTGCACTTGCCTCTGAACAATATTAACAGGTTCGACGATAGTAATATTTATTACTACTCATTGGCCTGTGAGTTAAGTGTGCAGGCGTTTCTCATTGGCTGCATGAAAACAACGGTGTGCCTCTTGACGGACAATTAATATCTTCTATGCACACTCATACTCTGTCTCTGAACGACACACAACTCTATGCCCCTTGCTCGATTGGTATCCGATAGTTCTTGAAGATGTTTATGTTCCGTGCCGGTGTAAAGCTGTCGGGCGCCACTGTGGAAAATTATTGGCAGCAATAAAATGGTCACAGTTCCCAAGCCAAGGGCATACGGCTGCATGCGGTTTTTATTCCAGAACTTGAATGTGGATGTGGGGAGAAATATTGTGGCAGCTACAGAGGTCCCTGATGGGGAAGACACCGTTCAGTGCTAGCCTCGTACGGACAACCAATCAACCCCACTAACTGTACCAAACTATCTACATATATGGCCTCTCGTGAAAACTCTTTTTAAATCTGTCCTCGCAATGCGGCGCCAACCTGCGAAGGACATTTCCCCCCGCCTGCCACAGCTCTCCGGCTCCGCTGCCGCCGCAAATCCTGGCCGCCACAAGCCCTCCCCTCGATTCTAGCCGGCAGAAAATGCTCCCGCCGCACCCGGTCCCCTTCGCTGCTCGCGAATTGGCCATGGAATCTCGCGAATCGGTTGTGATTCCTCGCCGTCGTCAAGGTATGTGAGACTGTCCCCGCCGTTCGATTCTTCTCAATAGCCCGTCCTACGTCGCCGCTGGTAGTAATAATTTTGTTCGACGCGTTCCCTTTGGAGATGGGCCCGTGCAGATTTTTTTGATGGATGACTCTTCTTTCTCAGATGAGTCCGACTTGGACGTGATGCCGAAGAAGTGGAAGAGGGCGACTTTGCATCCCTCGGAACTACGCCCGTGGACACAACCGCGCTCATTAGGGATTATTTCACGTCTGTGGTCCACGTTTATGGTGTCTGTTCTACGCGGTCTTTTTTCAGCCCGTAAATGTCCTCCGTCAGCGTATTTGGGGTTCGAGCCTTGCTTGCGTACACCCCCCTCCCCCAAACTTAAAATGGCAAACCGGTATTTTTCCATTAAATAATTCCTAATTCCGTTTTGATTAGATTGTCCCGTTTGATCCCGATCCAAGCCCATACAGGTTCATCTAAAAATAATATACACGTACGATGTTGCGTATACATGTCCGCTGGAACCCTCTGCATGCGGAAAAGAAAAGATCACGTCCCTGCTATTCAACGATCTACATCCGCGTGAGAAAAGTGTCCAGCTCCAGCTAATCGGATTCGGAAGTTCCGCCGAACCCTTCCTATTCAATTGTCTCTAAATTTTACTATCCGGAGCTAGTTCGCTCGTGCCTGGGTGCATGGTGACTTGAGTCCCAGGCATCGATCTCAGCCAAGCAAAATTAGGACAAGTGTATTCGTAGAATTCCGTCGCAACATGATTTTCACACACGAGAGACCAGGGCCTGCGAGAGACAACTAGTTCAACGGAGCACACGCATAGGATATGGATTGGCTGCCTGGCTGGCCCGTACATATCGTTGCTTCATCAAACTTAGCTTCTACATGCATCGATCAAAATAGATGCAATTTGGTCATACCGGTTTCTGTAGTGCTAAATACATCATAATTAATTGTTAATGACAAATTAATAATGATGTGTTTAAGTTTGGGGGAGGGGGGTGTACCGAAGCAGAAGGCTTGGGGTTATCTGCTCGGGAAACAAAGAAGCAAACGCGCCAAGCCAAAGACCGCAAGGTGGATTGGTTTTGCTCTTGCCAATGGCCTTGGAAAAAATCGCCCCTACTAAGCGTTGCGGCTGTTGGTGCTGAGCGCTGATGGAGACCGCTGCTCTGCTCAAACGAAAGTGGCGACCGGGGATGGAAAGGGGGCTGCGTGATGTCAGACGCCGGAAAACCGCCCACATAAAAACACAATCGCACTTGTACGACGAAAACCGGCTTTGCGTGGCTCACGGTCTCGCTCTCGCTCTCGCTCTCGCCTCCCGAAACATCTCTTTCGTTTCTTCTCTTGTTTTATACGATGTCTGCCTGGATTCTTTATCCTTTTCCTGCCTCTACTCATGGCATCATCTCGGAAAAAAAAGCGGAAGATGATCAAAAAATACCCTCCATGAAAACTTCAGCATAAAATGAACCAGATCAGAAATTATTCACGAATTGACCTTTTGCTCGACGTCCGTCCGTTCGCCGCCATAGTCCTACAACATGGCACTCTGCACCGTGCAGTCGTGCTATTTTTGAAAATGACGTGGGCGGCTAGGCTTACGCGATAATGTACGATGCCCCATGGTACATTGTAGGACGTCGTGCAAATTGCATGACGCCGAGAGCCTTGGAGTCATGTGTTTCTGGTACTTGGGCGTCTCCAATGTTTAAGTTGCATTTGGGTCATAAGGTGGGTCCCAGGCTGTTTCTTACGGCGATGTGAAATCTCCACGATGGTTAACTTTCCATCCGGGCCATAAGGTGGACCCCACATAACAGCTTTTTCCCTCAACCGCAAGCCAAAATCCCAAAAATTCCCAAATTGCAGCCTACGCCAACTTCTCGAGCTCCATGGTCTCCCCGTGGCGAAGGAAGGCTGGGATTCCCGTAGGGATAAGAGAGGGTCAGGCAAGGTAGGCAAGGATTCTGCGCCTAAGGTCGGGTCTCGCAATGTTTAAGATTCGCTATGGTCGACCTTAGCTTTCTTATGGCCGAGCTTAAAACCACATTGGAGACGCCCTTAGCGAAGTTATCAGATTCTAAGCACGGCGCCAAGGAAGGCGGCGCCATTATAAATACCTTGGCTCCCAGCTGCACGGCCCATGGAACGGTGAGAGGACATGGCCATTGTTTTTCAAGTGAAAGGCAACGGTGTGAACAAAAAAAAAATGCCATGCCCCTAATTAAACACGTTTGCCATTCTCAGTCAGGCTGAAAGTACATGTGGAAAACATAGACTGAAAGCCGACGGCAGATTGAGAGTACTTGTTTAACAGCCAGGAATGAGTTGCTGATGGTGGTCCTGGTCAATTGGACAGCACAGTGATGCCCTGCTTCTGTGGGGAGGCATGTTTCGTTCCCTGGACCGAAGCAGGGGCTTACATGCTGTGTGCATACTGCATCTTTCATTCCCATTGGGATTGGTTCCCTCACCAAAGCGGAGCATCATTGGATCGACCAAATCAAGATTGTTATATATCCCCCGAAAAAAAAATAACACCACCTAAAGGCATCTCCAACGGCCCGACGCAAACGGATCGCGGACGTCCATTTCTGTCCGAAAATGACCGGGGCTGGAAAAACCCAGCCCAACGGCCCAAAGCATAATGTCCGCGCTGTCCGCGCCGACGCAAACCGCGCCCAAATTTGGGCGCGGTTTGCGTCGGTGCGGACGGTCCGCGCTGTCGTCCGCCCCCTTATATGCCTGTCCCGCCTGAAAGTGGCTCGAAACACCACTTCCACTCCCGCCATTTGTCAAAAATTCCCCGCGCCTCCCAAACCCAAAACCCTCCTCCCCCGGCGCCGATGGAGAACGCCGCCACCGACGACGACGTGGTTGTGACCGGCGTTGTCGCGGCCTCCGCGCCATCCGGCAGCACGGCTACCGCCGCCACCGGGAAGAAGGCCAGGGTGAAGAAGGAGCCGCTGACCGCGGAGGAGAGGAAGGTCGAGAACGCCAAGCGGCAGGCGCGGCGGTTGGCCGAGAAGGCGAGGGCCGCCGAGAAGGCGAACGCGGCCATAGAGGAAGAAAAGCAATGGCGGCTGGCCATGGCGGCGGCCCGGCTCCAACAGCTCGTCGGCGAGGGCAAGATAGACGCCGTCGCCGGCGCGGCATCATGCAGTTCCGTGACGTCGCGCGCTCTCCTTCCTCCCGTGGCCCCCCGCTCCCCTGCGACGCCGACGGCGACAGTGCCGGTTCATCACGCGCTGGCGCTGTCCCGTTTTGGAGGCGCGGCATCGACGTCGCCGGAGTTGCCGCTGACCATGTTGGGTGGGGCATCGCCGTCGCAGCTCGACCTCAACCACACACCCATGTCCGTGGACTCTGCCCCACCGGCGCGCAAGAGAAGCCGGAAGGCCCTCCGACGAGCTCCACGAATGCCCGCGCCCTGTTCGGCGAAAAGGCCACCCTGACCCCGGACGATCCGGTACGACCATTCTCAACTGCCATACGTTCGATCATTATGCATGTGTTCGGCATAACGTCCGGTTGGTCGCAGGCGTTCTTCACCGAGCAAGGCGACGGCGACGACATCATGCTCGGCTTCATCCGCGGCGGCGGCCATGGAGGCTTTGGGGCGGAAGGCACCCAGGCCGAGGCAGTCAACATCGACTGCCATCCCCTTTTCGAAAATGGAACGGCATCGGCCGTCCCCACGGTCATGCTCAACGAGGGCCAAGGAGATGAGGAGGAGGAGGCTGACGATCCGGACGCCGAGGTTCCTGCTTCCGGCACCGCCGCGGCCAAGAAGATATCGAAGAGGACCACGGGCTACACGAACAACGAGGACAAGTGCCTTTGCCGGTCTTGGCTCGCATCGATCGTGAACGCCCTTGTCGACGCCGAGCAAAAGGGCAATGCCTATTGGAAGAGGGTGACCACGGACTTTCATGAATGCCGGCACCTCAATCCCTTCGTCATCCACAGCGACCGCGGCCAAGTATCCATCCAAAAACGATGGCCGTACATCCAGGCCGAGACCAACAAGTTTTGCGGCGCCCATGAACAGGTCGTGAACCGCCCTATATCAGGCGTCGGCATCGCCGACATGGTACGTCCTTCATCCTCATCGTTTTGAGCTGCCCTCCTCCATTGTTTGTTGTCGTGAGTGGCCACGGTTCTATGTCCTATGTAGATTGCGCAGGCCTTAGAGTTCTTCAAGATCGTCCATGAGGGCAAGTCCTACCACTTGATACATTGTTGGCGGTAGCTTAAGGACCACGAGAAATGGAAGCAAACATATCAAAGCTATAAGAACGGCTTGAAGAATGGCCGAGACCCGGCCACCGTGGAGGCGGAAGATGACGGCGGCGACAAGGCCGCTGTTTCCAAAGGAAGGCCGAGGGGACACAAAGCCACGGCAATGGACATGAAGAGGGATGCCAATGTGCAATCTCTGACCGAGACCTTGAAGGGCTACATGACCAACAAGGAGGAGGCCATAGCCGTGAAAGAGGAGAGGAAGCGTCGCGAGAGGGAGGAGATGGCCGCTCAATTCTATGACCTCACAAAGAAGGCGGTAGAAATGGAAACGACCCACGCGAAGGCAAAGATCATGGCCGAGGAGAGGGCCATCATGCTCGCGGACACCACCGACATGGCCGAGGACGGCGCGCCATCGTTTTAGCTCGCGCAGAGTGATCGAATTGGCGCCAATTTGCTTGTAAATGGCCGAGACATTTTGCTAGTGGAAACAATGCAACCAAGTTCATAGAATTCGTAATGAAAAAAAAGGCGCGGCCAAAATGTGTCGGGCCGCTGGGCTGAGGCGCGACCCAAACGGACATTGGGGCGGACATCACCAATTTCCTGTCCGTGACCCGACGCAAACAGACCAAATCAGACACGATTTGGTCCCAAAATGCGTCGGGAGATGCCCTAAATCCAAGAACAAGAGCGTATGCCAAGAAGAACACACTGTACGTCGTACTACGTACCGAACAAAAATCTGACTATAATACGGGACTACATATTCAGGAGGATTACATTCATCAAGCGGTAATTAGTGCTACGTACTAGCTGATGGCATCGTCGTCTGCAGCGAGCCGAGTGGGAAAATGGCCTGCCGAAGGTTCATCGGCCATGGAGGTCGCCGACGTGGCTCAGCTGTCCACATCCAGTCCTCCGTGACTCCGTCGTCGGAGCTGAAACCTTTTGACGGACAGCGACGGCGGCGTACGTCGCCTTGGATCTTGACGGGAGGGCACGTGCGGTCGCACTCCAAAGACAAGAAAGTTTCTTTGCTGCTGCGCCGCCGACCACTATCCAGTATCCATGGCATGGCGCCACATGCTCTGTTGACTCTAACATAAAGACAGAACGCTACAGAACTACTAGGAGTATCACTTTATTTGTTTACTCATACTACTATTAGTATTAGTAGTAACAGTATTATTTTTTTGCCCTTTCCGTATGTCCGGCAATGATGGGGATTCAGCTGAGCCCCTGCCCAGTGCCTAGCTTACCGGCGCCGAGGAAGAAGTAGAAGATGGCCAAAAACACGGCAAGTACCAGCAGCCACGCGGAGACGAGGGTGAAGACAATGAAGGCGAACCGCCAGAGATCCGCGAAGGAGCCGTCCGCGTGCGGGTGGAGGTAGGCGAGGGCGACGCAGGCCGTCGGAAGGACGACGAGGAGGAAGACGGCCGCCTGGTCGACGGCGGGGTTGCGCGGGGAGGGCCCGCCCAGGAAGCAGAGGAGCGGCTCCATGATCCTGACGACGCTTCCGCCGGCGAGATGGAAGGCGAGAGCGGCCGCATGCGAGGCGGAAGCCATGGTCGTGCGAGCCTAAACAATGCGGTTGAGGTTTGGTGGGCGGAGCCGATGCAGGATGCAGGAGAAGCAGCCGGCGCTGGTGTGGAAGAAGGAAGAGGGGAATACTGCTCCAGCTAGAGGAAGGAGAATGGGGCAGGCAGAATGCTGGTGAATAGGGGGGCAAAATGGGTTCAGCTATATATTCTTGTCTCCATTTCCCCCACCAGAGACTTTGTTTTGTAGAGGATGATTAGATGGTTTTGCGATTAAGTTCAAAACTCAAGGACCTGGATGTATGTCACTCTCCAGCCTCAACAATAACAATTGGCTTTATTTAGGCTGGTGCATGGATGCGTGCTCACTCGAGTCACACTGAGCCCAAGTTGTGTACAGAAGTAATTTCGCGGCGGCGGTACCAGTGTCCAGTATGGCTGCCTTGGTGTTTGGTGGTGGTGCCGAGTGCAAACAAAGGCCTCCCGGTCTTGTTTTAATTCCTGTGTTGATGTTCATCCCAAGACACAGAAGCACGTGCTGCTACAAATATTCTGCTTGGAGACACGGAGTTGGAGTAGCTAGTTTAGTTTGTTAAAAGCTTAGAATTTTAAAGAGAGATGGTACAGAGATTATATCTTCCTCTTGCTCGTTCTACCTAGCTACAAAAATCATTCTCGTGTACTCTAATTCTGCGGGGATAAAAGTTTCGTTGCAGGTTGAGTACAAAATTACAAACCGTGTCCGTACGGTTGGGATTAGTAATTTAATACTACCACGGTAAAGCGTAGCATCTCTGGATCGACGAAAGCAATACTACTCATCCCCATACAAGTCTGAGACGAAGCATGCAGGGAAGTGCACAGTTCCGTTTAAACTTTTCAAAAGTGCCTCTATCCTATTTCCTACTACCGATTCAGCGACGACGCACCATGAGAACTATCCAAATCCTTACTACCACATGCAAAAACGGACCCCCTCCCTCCTGTCGTCGTCGAAGCAGCAAGCGGAGGGAGAGGTCTCTCCCTCCTGCCGTTCAACCTATCTAGTACTCCCTTCGTTTACAAAAATGTTTACCTTTATCCAAATTTACATGTATCTAGTCATGATTTAGTGTGTAGATACATATAAATTTTGATAAAATTGAGACATTCTTTTGTGAACGGAGGGAGTAGTACAAACATTCACTTGCTCTTTCTCGTTCAACCTAGTTACAAAGATCATTCACATGTACTCTAATTCTACGGGGATAAGAGCTTCTTCACCTGCACATTCTAAATTTGTGTTTGACACTCTCAATTAAGCCCTAATTGAAAGGTGTCAATAATGTGTCCGATCGAATTGTGGATGTAGCCCACACATCGGCCTACTTCAAGCCAACCCCCCCCCCCCCCCCCCCCCCCAATTCCCATGCATTTAGACAAACACCTTATGGACAAAGTAAACATAGTTGATATTTAGATAAGCGACGGTACAATATTACAAAAAAATAACTAAATATCAATAAAACCCTAAACTAAACTCTAGCCGCATAGCGTACTTATCCTCGGATTCGTCACACGGTGGAGGAGGAGGCCGCACGACAGGTGGAGGGATCGTCTTGGCGGCGCGACGCGGGATGGCTGTAGAAGAGGCCATCGGAGAAGGACGAGACTGCCGTTGCCAGCAAGGTGGCCATCGTGGCCATGTACCTAGAGATATCGCGCTTGATGGTAGCCAGCGAGTTCACGAGCGTCGCCAGGAACCCAGGCGTGTCGTCACGTGCTCGTTTCACAGCAGGGACAACACGTCGTACCCCGTCGGGATCGCCTCCACCGGCAGCGGCGACGTCCTGGAGCGGCGCAGGTATAGGTGGCCGCCTATTTTTCTATGAGGCAATTTTGTGATTATGGACTACTAGTTCGCACGTGGATGCAGTCTTGGTGTTGATAGTTGTCCATTGATGTCGTCTAATGAGTTTGATCATGTGATAAAACTTTGTGCTATGATTATAAAATTATCTCATATTCAAATATCCCTCCAAAATGAATTAGGTTTTTGATCGTTGATACTATTTGAGCTCCTCTTCACAAAGAAGACCAGCCATCTCTATATTTGATTTCTCTCCTATCTAAAAAAAAAAAGGACCGATTCCTTCCGTATCCTGCCTCCCAGCAGTCCGCTTCATCGTTCGTCCGCGTTTCGTCCTCGAGGCAATTTTCCAGCTAGCCCCCTAACAAACGACAATCTCAACCCGCTATCCACGCTCGCCCAAAAGCAACTCTCTTCCCCGTCCACATCGCCGCCGCATCCCTCAGACCCACACCGTCGCCGCCCACCCCGCCGGAACACATGGCCGCTAGCGGCGACCACAGCTCCGTCCTCCCCGTCCCGGCGCCATCCATTTCTCGCACCGGCGCCGGCGGTCGGAGGACGGGAGCCTGATCGAGGGGCCGCTCGCTGAACCGATCTCCCTAAGCCGGATCCGCTGATGCACGCGAGTGCGGCACGGGGAGATCCTGGGAAGGAACGGTGGCGGACGCCCATGAAGGATGCTCTCTTCTCCACCTCCTTCTTCCCCCAGGCCCTCTCGCTCGGCTGGCCCCGTCCGCATTTTCCCCCTAGACGCGCTCGTAGCTCCGTGCCCTCTACTTGGCGGGCTGGAGTCACTCGCTGGCACCCTTGGCCATGGCCGTGTCATTGGATGTCAACACGGAGATCGCCGAGGACTTCTCAGATGAATTCTTGGAGGACCTAATTAAGGGTGTTCATTGGCAACCTTCTCGCTAGCCGGGCTGGCTATTCAAGCAGGACGCTCCGTCCAGATCGTCCAGGTATATACATTGCTTGCCCCGTCCCTACACCCTGTCTCAGTAGTCATTACATTCTGGGTACTGATTCGTGTTTGTGATATATCCGTAGTTCATAGGAAGTTCATGGTCTGTGAACTTAGAAATGGTTTGGCAGTTTCGTGTCAGTAAAGTTATCCGCTTGGTTACATTAATTTTCTGCTTTTGGGTATAGTTTATGCGGAAGGATGCACATAAGAGGAACTTCAGTGTCTTATCCATCCTACGAGAACTGCAATTTTGATTTTTCTCTAGAAAATATTGCCCTTCCGTTTTGTGATCTACTGCCATGGGATAGGTACTTGCACTTCCTCTTTAGTAGTGTGATCATCTACTATTTGTGTATTATCATCAGGAGCTAAATATTTACTATTGCAGCTATGCCATATTGTACTTTTGTGTTAAACTTAGATTCATAAATGTTAGTTTAAGCCATCGAGAGGTATGAAATAATATCTTAGCAAAAAATAAATATTTATGCAAAGATGACACCGTGAAAATTTTCTGGTTGCAATGTTGGCTGAGAACGGTGTGTTTTTAGTTCTTATATAGTTTGGTTACAAACGATCCTTCAGTGTAATGTCTTTATTTTCACCATTAGTTCTGTTACTTCTATATGGACGTACAATTACCTTCTCCTTTTTTCCTATCAGGTTTCTGCTGTTCAAGACGAAGTATGTAGAAGGCATAGTTATCTCAGTTATATGTATACTGACTGAGCAACTATCTATGAGCGTGCTGGTATAGAATGAAGAAACGGATCAACTACACATGTACCTACTTAAACTGTGCATGATGATGGTCAGTTTGACAATGTTTTATAAGCTTACATATTTCCTTTCATGTAATAGACGATAAGCTAAATTCATACCGTATGTGCAGTATTTCTGAACTCCCGTGAGCCTCCTCTCTGAACTTACGCACGGCCGTCCATCCGCAACGTCGGTTCACCTACTGTGTTTCGGTCTAGGTCAGCATTTCATCACTGCTGGATTGGTGGTGGATGGCCCGTCAAAGATTTATGACAGCCGCCATTGTAGAGGGCAAATTTCATCATGCTATCAGTGGCATAAAAGGTAGTGTGATTTTTTTTACCCTATGGCCATTGAACTGAGAGGTGTGCTGGAACTTTAGATTAGTCTGAGAATTCCTATCTTATAGCATAGTACATAGTGACCAGCAAAAGTGCTTATTATACCTTTTTGTTGAAGATGATCATGTACTTTATTCTGAAGTACCACAAATCTCCTACCATGTGCCTATTGTTTTGAATTTTTTAACATGATGCAATCGTTTCTATATTTATATAAGCAATTGGATATAGACTCCCAACTTATGTGACAAAAAGGAAGATTAGCATATCATCTTAAAGAGCAATAGATGTTTATATGTGGAGGACTTTTATAGTACCCTGGAATTAACAAAAACCGTCCATTTCCATTGATCCAATGGCTTGTGTTGTGTGGTACTCCAGGGTCGGCGCACGGAGTACTCACTCAAAGAGTCAACCAAAACTCATGGAGTACCTCCAAAGGAGGGGTAATTTGGTCTTTTGCGTCTAGGATTTGGGACAAATATTTTCCCCGTCGAAATGATCATCCCTAAAAAGGGAAACGGGAGGAGGATTCGGCCTAGACGTCGGACGAGGCACCTCGGGACCATGGCGGCCCGCGTACAGGGGGTAGGAGGACGAGAATCGCATAACTGTTCGTTTGTTTCCGCTCGCCATGGCTGCTGCCGGCGGGGAACGAGAGAAGGATCACCATACACTCAGTCCACGCATCGCCGCTCGCCATGGCTGCTGCCGCCGGCAGGCAACGGGACAAGGATCACTATGCACTCTGCGGTTTCTTGCAGGGAATGAGAGGAGGAGCACCACCACGGCCGTCACGGCTCCACAGCCCAGCATTCGGCAAGCCCACACTCCTCCTGAACTCCCTTCCTCGACCACGTCTCTCCTGACAGACGACGAGCCTTGACTGAGCTTCTGAATTGTTCTTCCTATCATTACATCAAGTGCTCTGCTTCTCCAGCGAATCTCCGTTTACTAATGTTTAAGTTCTCGTTGAATCAATCGATCAACGCATGAGTGCAAGGAATTTATAGGCTTATAATTATCTCACCCAGTAGAAGCAAATAATTTGGCAAACTGAATCATCTCAATATCTCGGGATTGCTCTCCATAGTAGTATTACGAGTATCAGAACACATGATAGGCCGCTGGCGTGGGATGAGTTGAATCGAGCTATACCCAGCTCGTCCTCACGGATTACGCGGATGGGTGTAGTCGGAGCGCTGGTAGGCGGCCGTAGAGCAGGGCGTCGCCTGTGCCACGACGTCGTCACAATTATTACGTCACTCTGATCCACCTTGCCGGAGACGAGCCGCTCCGGGCAGGTCATGCGCACTCAGATCTTGTAGTTATGCGGGACAGCGGCGCAATCTAGGACTCTTGTTGCGGCGGCGCGAAGGAAAAAAAATCAATCCTGATCATAGAGCTTGTGGATCTATTGGAATGACATGAAATAAGTCCAAATTACCCTCTACCACTTACGTCAGATTTAGCTGGTACTCCAACGCGTGGTTTTGGAGTACCAGGGTACCGTAAAATTCACCTTATATGTGTCCTTAAGTTATTGTTAGATGGTGCATCCCATGTATGCTCCTGCACTTGGTTTACTAAACTTGACACATCATTTTCAAGGCAATAGATGCTTAGCGATCAGAGATGTCTCAGTGTTAATTTTACAGTGGCTAAGGTGTTTGAGGGAGGCTGGGAGTGTATTAGATTTCATAGAGTTCGTTTTGCTGAAACTGCTAAGCTTTGGTCTTAACTCTGAACTGAAGGAATTATGTACTAATGTTGTATTGTGAGATGCTAGAGATAATTGTAAGTGGATCTTGACCCAGGATGTTTTTTTTATGTTAAGTCCTTTTATAACTTTCTTAAGCTGCAACAATCTGATTGTAGATTTAAGAACTTCCAGCAATTAGAATTCTACTTAGGATTAAAGTTTTTTTTGGCTTACTTTTAAGGGAAGCATATTAACTAAAAATAATTTAGTGCACCGGGATGGAGTGGGGATGAGCATTGCATTCTGCTCTTGTAAGGAAACCATTGACCATTTACTGCTTCAGTGCGGAGTAGCTATATATGTTTGGAATTTCATTTCTTGTGCACTAGATTGTTAAGAAAAGTAGGTGATTTATATGATTGGATCCTGTCTTTTAAGGGTAATGGGGTGAGGCAGGTTGTAACCTCTAGAGTGGCTGTGGTTTTATGGAGTTTATGGAAAACTCAAAACAAAGCCT
Source organism: Poa annua (assembly GCA_026929855.1). Classification (NCBI taxonomy): domain Eukaryota; kingdom Viridiplantae; phylum Streptophyta; class Magnoliopsida; order Poales; family Poaceae; genus Poa; species Poa annua. The sequence goes on from CM049437.1 coordinate 3,749,200, forward strand.
GCTTCCATTATGTTTATCTTGTTGATCCAAATAGATTCATAATAGTTGTTTCTCAGTTACTGCTTTCTTGGTCTATTCTACAAAGGAAAAAGTCAGAAGATTCCTCTGTTACAGGGCCAAACTGTTGCTGGTAATGGCATCTGAATAGAAGTAAGGGCCGGCTCCATTGGCAAGAAGATTGGAATGAAAAGTTGTAGGGCTGGAAAAACATAGTATGGATGTCCTGAAAGTTATAGTTCTTGTTGAATGGACCTGTATGTCTGGTTTGTGCTTCAGGAGTGGGATTTGCTGTAACAGATGAACAAGTCTTTACTATTAAATATATTAAATAGGAGTATGTAGGTATGGTTCAACCAGCAGTGGAAAATTCTGCCGGACCTCGATACGCACACGCACGCGATTAGCTGGGCCGGCCCATGTATTCATTGCACTGGTCTCTTCGATACGCATGACCTATTCGCCCGCTGGTGTCCCTCCTCCATAACAGCCGCCCTCCCGCTCCTCCGACCTCTCCGCCCGCGACGCCGCCCTGCGCCGCATCCAGTCATGGCGCCGCGGGCGATGCCTCTCCGCCTCGCGCGAGCGCATGATTGGTTACGCCGCAGCCTCCCTCCTCGAACTCGCTCTCGCCCCGCCGCGACCTGCACCTCCTCCGCACCTCGCCCTCCTCGACGCGCTCAAGCGCCCCCCGCCCCGCCCAATCTCGGCGTAGAGGTCGGTGAACCTGCGCTACGCTACCGTGCCGACGGCGCATGTGCCCTGTATCTTCAGCCGCTGCTCCCCGCGAACAAATGGCGGCGGCACATCTGGGACGGCCGGAGTAGGTGAGGACATGTCGTCTCTCCTCCCTATCCGATCTCTCAGTCCGGGTGATTCGGATATGATGATTCCAGTCTCCCCATCGGCATTCAAGACGGAGCCGACGTCCTTCACCCATGTCTGGCGCAGAGCGGCGTCGACCGGTTACGACTCCTCCTCGCCATCACCCCGTCCCCATGTTCACCACCCTGCTCCAAAATCTAGGCACCTTGCGCGGTCGAGCCATAGGCGCCCGCCACCGCAAGTGCTGATGCAGGCGTCGCTGAGTGGTGAATGCTACCACGAGAGCACATCGGCGGATTAGCTCCAACGTGATTCCAGTCACCTCTCCTACAGGTAATGGATCCATCCGCCTCAGAACAAGTTTCGTTTCTTGAATTATTTTCATGTCATGTTGATTAGGACGGATCAGGGCTGTAATCCACCGCGCTTGATGATGATGGGTGATTTTTCTTGATTTTATCCTATTGATTCCCGCTATCAATTTGATGATCCGATGGTTTGGGGATGTCCAAAGGAATCGAGGAGTTGTTGATCTGTTGGGGAGCTAGCCTCTGTCGTTGGATCTAAGTTAATCTGATCAGGATATACAATTTGAGGCAGGGTCCATATTATCTTGCTGGTGTATGAGCTTATGAAGAACTGCTTGGGTGGATCCATAGTCGTTGTTGGCATGTACGTTATTATGCCCCATAAAATTGAAATACTACTGCTACTTCTGTGTTAGTTTGTGAGCTTGTTGTGTGGATGTAGTGTTAATCTTTGGTATTGGAGGGAGCAGATTTGTGAGGTTTTGACATTTTTCTTCTAGCTATATCGTGGTCTCTATAACTACATGTAGTTACATATCTGACATAATGCATAGTGATACAAGCTTCTCTTTTGTTTACTAGGAGTTTTGGGATGCTATAACCTATATGCCAGTGCAATTTTTTATCCATACTAACCATCTAAAACTATTTCATACCTTTTGCAACTTCATCTGACAGCCCAAAGATGACATGAAACAGGCGTCAAAGTGGAAGTCAGCAATTGATAGCTGCAGAGCAAGAGGCTCAGCAAATTGTGGCTACTGCAAGGGCTGGTATAGTTCTCTTATTTTGGCTTAATTCATGATGAGAAGTAAGCATAACACTGGGAGTGGGTACTTGATGAATTGCACGGTTGTGTGGGTTATGCTCCGTTAGTTAAAATGGATTATACTTTGATAGATCCACCTACTTATGTGTGATTTTGAATGAAGATGTAAAGTTATATTTATAGCTTATTTGTTATGTCTTGTCTGCCATACTTACTGCAATTGTACTGTAAATTCATGATGCATCTTGTTTGTTGGGATTATGTAACCCAGATGGAAGCTGAGTTCCAGAGAAATCTTGCACATGCATGTGCCCAATTATTCTTTTTCTGTATAAGATCCGAATTAGGTTCCAGTTCACTTATTTATATGTTGTCGTTTCCACTTTCTAGAGTAGCAGCAACTCTGGCCCAACGTCAAGCACCGGAGACAAATGAAAAGATTGAACAACTGAAGCAACAGGTAGCTAGCATCTCTCCAGTGGTGGTGATTCAGATGCTTTTGAGACATGACACCACTGAAGAACTAAAGGTTGATGCGCTTTCTGTCCAACATATGATGTCAAACTACCAATTTAGATGATTAAAGTTCATGAATAGTTAACATATGAATTGGTTTTTGCCACACAGGGTTTATGCAATATTTTATACATATGAATGTCAACACTAAAATATTGCATAAACCTCTGATATAAGGGTTTCAACTCAATTGTTGAATGTCAACACTAAAATATTTGACATATGAATGTCAACACTAAAATATTTTCCATATGAATGTCAACACTAAAATATTTTACATATGACTTGTGTTCTTTTCTATTTGGTTGACAATTGTTGTATTGCAGGTTGACATGGCGGCCCTGTTGAGAATCGGTCTCTTACCATACGTGTTGTATTGTAAACGTATTGGTACCTGTAATCCTGCCGTATATAAATAGAAGAGGTGGAGGCACGTTGCCTACCACGAAACCCTAAAACACTCTTTAACTTGGTATCAGAGCCCTAAACCCTACGAGCCGCCGCCGCCGCGAGTTCCTCCGCCGCAGCCGCCGCTCGCTGATCTTCTCCGCGCCGCAGCGAGATCGTACCGCTGCCGCTGTGATGGCCTTGGCTGCGAACGCGTCCTCGTCCGCAATGGCTGTCGTGCCCACCATCCCCGTGCGGCTGGACCATAGCAATTTCATGCTGTGGAAGGGTCTCCTTCTTCCGAACTTCTTCGACGCCCAACTCCATGGCTACCTCGACGGATCAGAGGCGGCGCCGGCCATGACCATCACTCAAGGGGAAGGAGACAAGGCACGGATCGTCCCCAACCCCGCGTACCAACGCTGGTGGATACAGGACCAGAGTCCTCGGCCTGCTCCTCGGCCCCATGGAGCCCACCGTCTCAAGCCAGCTCCTCGGCTGCAAGACCACGGCGGAGGCATGGACCGCGGTTCATGCCATGTTCGGCGTAGCTAGCCGCGCCAACGTCCGTCATATTCGCCGCCAGCTTCAGACGGAGCGCAAGGAAGACGCAACCGCGGCAGTGTATATGCACAAGATGAAATCCCTGGCCGATGCCATGGCCGCCGCTGGATCACCCATCACCGACGATGAGCTCGTCGATCACATCCTCACTGGGCTCGGATCGGCGTTCAACTCCATCGCCGCTTCTCTCTCCGTCGGCAACAAGTCGATGAGCTACTCGGAGTTCTACTCGAGCGTGCTATCGTTCGAGGCGCTGCAGGCACAGCAAGCAGCAGCCGAAGGATGGTCATCCTCGGCCAATGCTGCATCACGCCCTGGATCCTACGGGAATCCTCCATGGGGTGGCAACCCGGACTACAACCCTGCCTATCAAGGCGGAGGCTCGCCCTATCAGGGTGGAAATCGCTCCAATGGCCAGCAAGGTCAGCAGGGGCAAGGCCGCACCGATGGCGGGTACGGCAATGGCGGCGGGTACTACACCCGCAATGATGGTGGTGGCGGCGGCCGCAATGATGGTGGCCGCAATGGTGGCGGCGGCGGCGTCCGTGGCGGCGGCCGTGGCGCACGTCGTTGGAGGCCCCGTTGCCAGATATGCGGCAATTGGGGGCATGAGGCGTCGGACTGTCGCAACCGCTACAACCAGGGGTACCAGCGTGGCGGCAACTCAGCCTCCACCACCGCCCCGGAGCGTCAAACCTGGGTTATGGACACCGGCGCTACCGATCATTTCACCAGTGATCTAGAGAGGCTTCATGCCCACGAGCGCTACGCCGGCAAAGATCAGGTTCAGGTGGCCAACGGATCAGGTTTGTCGATTTCGCACATTGGCCATTCTCATTTACCTGGTTCATCGCTTCGCTGAAACAATGTTCTTCATGTCCCGCATATTCGTCAAAACCTTCTTTCCGTGTATCGTCTTGTTTCCGATAATGAAGTCTTTGTTGAATTTCATTGTCATTTTTTCTGTGTCAAGGACAAGGCCACGAAGAGGGTAGTTCTTCACGGTAGGAGTCAAGATGGACTCTACCCCGTTCCGTTCGGGAAGGCATCGTCATCCAGTCTCCATTCTTCCGCTAGTGCAAGAGTCACACCGACGCAATGGCATCAGCGTCTCGGTCATCCCTCGAATAATGTAGTGAACAATATTGTTAAAACACATGATCTTTCGTGTTCTCCTTCAGATACTTTGTCTTTAGTTTGTGATGCTTGTCAACGTGCTAAAAGTCATCGGTTGCCGTATACTGCGTCCTCTCGTGTCTCAACTGTCCCTCTTGAGCTTGTTCATTCAGATGTTTGGGGGCCGGCTCGTACCTCTTCTGGGGTGTATAAGTATTATGTTAGCTTTGTGGATGATTATTCTCGTTTTTGCTGGATTTATCTTCTCAAACATAAGTCAGATGTCGAGCAAGTCTTTTATGCATTCCAGGCTCATGTTGAACGCCTCTTGAACGCTAAGATCAAAACAGTTCAGTCTGATGGAGGTGGCGAGTACCAGAAATTGTCTCGTTATTTTCAGCGTACGGGCGTGTCTCATCGCGTGTCATGTCCGCACACCTCGCAGCAAAACGGTATCGCTGAACGTAAACATAGGCACCTAGTAGAGACAGGTCTCGCCTTGTTAGCTCACTCCTCGCTTCCCCTTCATTATTGGGGTGAAGCGTTTCTCACAGCTTGTTATCTGATTAATCGTATGCCTACTCCGGTCATCAACAAGGTAACACCACTCTATCGTCTTCTACACATCCAGCCGAATTACTCCTTCCTTCGCATCTTCGTGTGCGCGTGTTGGCCTAGTCTACGCAAGTATAATTCTCATAAACTTGAGTTTCGCTCTAAGGCGTGTGTTTTTCTCGGTTATAGTCCGATGCATAAAGGGTACAAGTGCCTGGATCGTTCCACTAGACGCATCTATATCTCTCGTGACGTCGTTTTCGACGAAAACGTGTTTCCTTTCTCTACTCCGGGTGTCGCCGTAGATGTCTCCACTCGTGCCGATGCTATCACTTTTCCGATCGATGAACCGGTTATGAGTGAGCCTTTGCGCAAATACGACTTGACCTATTTGTTCACTGATCTTTCACCGCAAGGTGATGTCTCATTGTTCCAGGAACCAGCTGTGGACGATGCTCAGCCGGCTGCTTTGGTCACGCCGGAGATCGACGTACATGACAGTACGATCGACGTGCATGCTGGTGGCATGCATGGGCCGTTGGCTTCTGCGTCACCAGCACCATCGTCGGCAGCACCAGCGTCGCCCCCGCCCGCGTCAACATCGCCTTGCGGGCCGTCCCGGCCTTTGGATCAGCCCGTGTCGCCTCCTACCGGTTTGTCACCGGTCGCGACACCCCCGGCTTCTCCATCTTCGTCTACGGTCCCTGCTCCAGCGCATAAAATGATAACACGGCTGCGGGATAACACACGTAAGGAGAAGGAGTACAAGGATGGCACTGTTAAGTACGATCCACGCCGGCGAGCATTTCTTGCGGCCCCACACTCGCATCGAGAGGCGTTGCAAGAACCGGCATGGCATGCAGCCATGGCTGATGAGTTTGCGGCCCTCTGTCAGACCAACACCTGGGTCTTGGTTCCTCGTCCAGCAGGTGTCAATATCGTTGGTAGCAAGTGGATATTCAAGACCAAACACCGTCCGGATGGGTCTGTTGATAAGCAGGGTGTTTGGTTAGGATTTTAAGTTGGCTTTTGCTTTTGGCTTATAAGCCATAAAAGCACCTCAATAGGTGCTTTTGGCTTTTGGCTTATACCATAGTGTAACATAATCCAAAAGCCAAAAGCCAAAAGCACCTATTTAGGTGCTTTTATGGCTTATAAGCCAAAAGCAAAAGCCAAGAAAAAAGTCTAACCAAACACCCTCAAAGCCCGGCTCGTTGCGCGTGGTTTCACTCAGCAGCATGGGATCGACTATGGTGACACTTTCAGTCCTGTTGTGAAGCCGGCTACTGTTCGTCTTGTGCTCTCTCTCGCGGTATCTCGAGGATGGACCCTTCGCCAGGTAGATGTCAGTAATGCATTCCTTCATGGGTATCTCACTGAAGATGTTTACATGCAGCAACCGCCTGGGTTCGAGGATGACAGGTTTCCCTCTCATGTCTGCAAACTTCAGAGATCTATATATGGCCTGAAGCAGTCGCCGCGGGCGTGGCATGCGCGGCTGAGTCAGCTTCTTCACCAGCTCGGATTTGTCTCCTCTAAGGGCGACACGGCCCTCTTCACCTTCACCGGCGATGGGGTACAGATATACATGTTGGTATATGTTGATGATATTGTTATTGCTGGATCTACGCCTGAGGTGGTTGATCGTCTGGTACGCTCCTTATCGGACAGTTTTCCTATCAAGGATTTGGGTAAGCTGGAGTACTTCCTTGGATTGGAGGCATCTTACAATTCAGGGGGTATGGCGTTGACTCAAAGAAAGTATGCTCTAGATCTTCTTAATCAAGTCAACATGGAGAATTGTAATGCTACCTCCACACTGCTTGATCATCACGAGAGTTTAGCCCGTGATGCTGGCACGCCACTTAGTGCTGATGATTCCTTCCGGTACCGCAGCGTTGTTGGTGGTCTGCAATATTTGACACTTACTCGCCCAGATATTTCCTTTGCGGTGAACAAAGTGTGCCAGTTTCTCTCACAGCCTACTGATGTTCACTGGGAGTCAGTGAAGCGCATTCTGCGGTATGTCAAGGGGACAATGGAGACCGGTCTGCAGTTTCGCAAGTCTTCAGCATGAGGTATTAGTATCTTCCCCGATGCAGACTGGGCAGGAGATGTGGATGATAGGCGATCCACAAGTGGGTTTGCGGTGTTTGTTGGACCGAATCTTATATCTTGGAGTTCGAAGAAGCAACCCACAGTTTCACGGTCTAGTACAGAGGCTGAATATAAGCCATTGGCAAATGGTGTTGCTGAAGCAATATGGGTAGACTCACTACTCAAGGAACTTGGTGTAACTCAGCAGCGCACGCCCATATTATGGTGCGATAATCTTGGGGCTACTTACCTGACAGCGAATCCAGTGTTTCATGCTCGAACCAAGCACATTGAGATTGACTTCCATTTTGTGCGAGAACGAGTAGCTGCCGGTGCACTGGATGTCAGGTTTATCTCTTGTAATGATCAGTTGGCTGATGTCTTTACTAAGCCAGCCACACGGCAGATGTTAGACCGATTTAGAACCAATCTAAACCTTGTATGTAGTAGTAGTTTAGATTGAGGGGGGTGTTGAGAATCGGTCTCTTACCATACGTGTTGTATTGTAAACGTATTGGTACCTGTAATCCTGCCGTATATAAATAGAAGAGGTGGAGGCACGTTGCCTACCACGAAACCCTAAAACACTCTTTAACTGGCCCTACGTCACATGATTAAAAGTGATCTCAAGGCGCTGGGCATCCCGATGGTAAGTGTTTGTATGTGTCACATACTAAAATCGGCCATATTTTAGCTAATGTCTGTCATGTATAGAGTAAGAAGTTGACCCAGAACGATGATCCAATTGAGAACAAAGGTTTGTGCCGCTAACGTGTAACTGTTATTCTTTTTTGTGGTGACTGATTCTTGATCTTGGTATGCATTTGTCTTCCACACCTGGAAGATCACAGGGGGAGGGATACCGCCAATGAGCATGGTCTGAGAGGCTGAAGATGCGGTGTAGTTTCCATTGGCTATCGAACGCCACGTCGCACCGTCCGCAACTCTGTTAAACTGACAGGGTGTAGGTGATAAAGAAGTTACCAAAGAAGCAGGTAATATTTTAGAACTTGCTTAGACATAATAAAAATGGGCTCCTCAGAGGAAGTTCAGGTAGATTTTGCTTGCATAATAAAAACAGTAAAATCAAATGTCACATTATGCTAATATGGCCGCTTTCTACTTATTCTTGTATTTACATTAAATTTTATGAAGATCCTATTAATAATATTCTTGTTGCCCATATCTTAAGTATGTTTGAAAGATAACAATTTTCGAACTATCCGTAATTATCATTATGTTCACAGAAACACCTCACATGCGTTTAAAATGGATCTTATTTGACCTCTAAGTGCACACACTTTCAGTGGATACGATCTAGCGTTTCGATTTTTCACCTGAGATATAAGCAACTAAGCAGGAAACAATATGTCCAACAAGTTCGAAATCTGCACCGCATTCGGTTATGGTTGGAAATATTATTTATAAAAAAATTACTTTATGTAGGTTTTAGTCACTTAATTGGGACATGGGTGTAGAATTCGTTTCTGCACTAATTTATGGTTGTGGAAAATGAAAACGAGAAAATAGAAATGTGAAGGAGACATGGCGTGACAAGCGCTGTTCAGTTGGCATGTGAAGAATAACAAAGCAAAAATAAGGCAAACCCTAACATCATGACAACTTATGCATTGTGGGGGGAGCCTAAGGACAAATATTAGTTTTCTATGTCTCTTTCTATACACATTTTTTTCACGTGTAGTAAAAGAATTAAGACCCGTAGCAACGCACGGGCATTCAACTAGTTTAAAAAAAATTAATCTCTTGCGCGGACAACAGTCATGTCTCGTGATCAATAATCGATCATAAACGAAGCTTTTCTTTCAATGGGCTTACTAGTCCAACCACCGAGGTGTTTGTGCAATGAGGTATTTTAATATTCAATCTTTAGATCAGATTCTGACCAGCCACCGGCCTTTCCCATACCATAACCATATCATGAAAACTCACTAATATAACCATCCCAATTTAAACTTGAACTGACCGTTTACAAATCGGAGTAGGTGTCTTAATGGTTAATAATATGGATTCATGATTTGACAATGCTCCAGTACGTTCGATGGCCTGTACCGAGACCATTGAAAATTTAGATTCCTAATTTGAGACAATCAGTGCATGGTCTAACTTTTGTTTGTCGTCTAGCAGGCTAATAGCACTAGTGCATTCCATTTTCTCCCGGTCATTGAAACATATCTTAAATCAAGACCGCCAATTACAACGTTGAATAATAAAGGCTCGGGTGGGGCGCCGCCGCGGGCCCAGGAGCTACCGGCCACTTCCTCTTCGCATGGTAGCGCATCCTCCAGCGCCCAAATCCTCTCAGCGGAGGAGCGGAGGAGTTCCAGATCACCGTCTCCTCCAACTCCGTCTTCCACCCCCAAACCTCCAGCGCCCCAATCCTCCAAACGCCGTCTCCGCTCGTCGCCATATTCGTTGTCCGTCGCCCTCTTTGTTGTCAATGACAGCGCGGGCGGCAACGTCGCCAACCACGTCACCGTGCGCCTCCAGCCCAGATGCGGAGGAGCGGAGGAGTTCCAGATGCGCTGGCGGCAGCAGTGGCTTCCCTCTGCCCACCTGCTCCCGCACGCCTTTGCGAGATTCCCGTTCGACTGCAAGAAGAACTCTGCTCCGACATGGACTCCTAAACCGCTCCGACACCCGCTCCGACACGAACTGTAGTCGACCACGCGGCCATGGGGTGCCTGCATAAAAAGGACTCCACTCCCACAACCACAGCTCGAAATCGCCAGCCGCCGTGTCGCCAACAACCACAGCTCGAAATCACCAGCCGCCGTCTCGCCAACAACCACAACTCGAAATCGCGAGCCGCCGTCTCGCCAACCCAAGGTACGGGTACAACTCTTCCTTCCCCTTTATTTTTGCTCAGAATCTGTTTGCAATAGAGTACGAATTGACAGTTCTCCAACATCAACTTGTTTACTTGCATGACCAAGCAATTAGGTGAGTTCACCGTCAGTCAAACTAAAGTGCAAATTCTTAACAGTGCCTCATTATCTCAGACTCTTGACTATTTCTTACTGTACCTCTTTTATGGATAGTTTATGCCAAAAATGGGTTTTCTGTACATTGTAGACTACAGGGCATGCAGAAAATGTAAATTCTGAAATCTGAATCCATTCTTTTATCAATTGTTGGATTAGTGGTATTAGATTGGAGTTGGAGTTTGTTTTAGTTGCATATGAGTAAAATTCAGGAAATTTAGATGAATTTAGAGTTCTATTTTTGCTGCAGAAAATGGAACACAACAGTGACACATTGCAGAAAATGGAACACAACAGTGACACATCCACCATTGATGAATTTGACAGCCGGCCTATGAAAAAGGCAAAATACCCTGAATCAAGTGCTTTAGATGGTTCATTGCCATCACCTACCATCTCGGAAGCATCCATGGTCTTTGAAAGTTCTGAATCAATTGGTGCAGAATCAAGTGATACACTGCCATTGCCTAAATCACCAACCATGTCTACGTTATCTTCGTTTTCTGAATTGATGGATGAAGGAGATGATAAGCAAACTATTCCAACGGATGATGATGAGCAACCAGTATGTATGGTTTCTGGGTTGGTGAATGAAGAAACAACCTCAACAGATGATGATAAGAAACCAGAGGCAAAACATACAATAAATAATGTAACATATGATTTTCTCCCACAAGGTAAAATTGTCACTTTTTATTCCTATGCCTTTCATTATAACTAAATAAATTGTAATATAATGAATATGCTTGCTCTACATTTTATTTTTTACAGATTATACATTGACCAACGAAGATGAATGTGCTCAATGTGTAATACTATACTCTTCGGAAGAAGAAATATTGGTGCAAATAGATGACATATCTGTACAACAACGTTCTTTGGCGTGCCTGCTAGATAAAGGGAAATGGCTAGATGATCAAGTAAGTAACCCTTACTAACAATGAAATATTTTCTCATTAATAGTATGATTATTGATACCCATTATTAATGTTTGTCTTTATCTTCAAAGGTAATCAGCGCATATATATGTTGTATGAAGGAGCAACTACATGTGCAAAATCAAAATGGTGCTAAATTATATTTTGAAAACCCTCTTGTTACAAGGCTCTTAAAACGGGATGGTGAAATTGGAATAGATGGACCTACCGGCATGACAAATGTTGTGAAGAACTATCTAAACCATGGCATGGTAACATTGATATCCTTTTCTTTAATAAATTTTAATTTGAACTTTTACATGTCTCCAATGAACTCATTGTCTTGTTTATAGATTCATCTTCCAATAAATATCAAGGATTCACATTGGTTTCTAGCTTGCCTCAATGTTGAAAAGCACGATATACAAGTAATCGATTCTTTGTGTTGGGAGTCAAATCGGGCTGACCTCACTCTTACGGTTAGTTACTCATTTATAATAATCTCCGTGAAATGTCATAATTTATCCGTCGCTGACCTGTATCTTTTTGTAACCCATAATCATTTTTCAGCTGCAAGGAATACAATATCATTTGGACATTATTAAAAACCAAGAAAATTTGAGTAATCAGAATTGGCAAGATTTTGATGAATGGACTATTACAGAACAACTACAAGTGCCAATTCAGAAAGACAGGTATACACAGATTTTTTTAAAATAATCACCATATAAGAAACATTGTGATTAATCGGTTGTACTCAGTTGAACATTAATAATGCAGTTCATCGTGTGGTCTATTTATGCTTAAATTTATGGAATATTGGACCGGACATACACTATCCCATCCAATTACACAGGTAAACAACTCTTCTGTTTGACAAATATATTGTTGTGTCCATTTTAATTGCTACATATATATATGCTAATACGTATTGGTGATGACCAGGAAATTATTACTTCTTTTAGACTGAAGTTAGCTTCCATACTATTGTGTTGGAAAACAAATACGGCGCCACCGACTGTTGAGTTCAACAAAATTGATGACACTCAAGTAGATCCAAATGATTTTATAATGTCAGACAGTCCAATCGATCAAAATAAATTAGAAGAATTCAACTCTGTTGAAAGCAAATACGAGTCACTGTTGTCTATTCTTTCTAACTTGAGCCTACATGAGTTAGTAGGTGGACTTTGCAACTACATCAAATCAATCAATTCCACAGAAGCTTTAGAGTAAGCCATTTATTTTTTTAGTGCATTTTATTTTATTTTGGTAATCAATCTTAATTTCTTTGATAATGATTTACAGAAAAGTCTGGGTACAAAGCTCCCAACCATATCCCATTAGCTTAACTCTCAAAAACCTACAAGAAGTGTTGATGGAAGAGCTGCCCATGAACTGCGATTGTTTCAATCTTATCGTACGGAAGATTATGTTTGATGACATCCAAACGGTTAAAAAAAAGAGAGGATCGATATCAAAGCATTATCTTGACATGCAATTCTGGGTACATTCATCCATTCACTACCTATATTTCTATGTACAAATACATACTAATTGTTTTCAGTGACTTTTCTGACCACTTATATCTTTTATAATATCCTAGAGAATTACTGATTTTGGGCGACATCCAAACTTACGGAAAAAGATAGATGCGGAAAAACTAGAAAAATCAGTTCGTAGCTGGCCTGGAATCAAATACAATATTTCATCTTGCAAATCGGTAAGACAACTCCCCTATACATGTCACCATAGTTTTTTTTTATGCATCTAACATCTGGCCTATTTCAGATTCATATTCCAATACAAACCAATCGCGAATTTATTTTGTTCATACTGGACAAAGATACCAGAACTGTCTACATCTTGGACCCTACTCCTACTGATCCAATCTAAAAACGCAACCCACTAGCAAAATATGTTCACAGACTTTTATGGATTTCTGAATACCTACCAAAAGCCATGTTGAAGGCATGCCCTGAGTCTACATGGAATGAGAACATTTTTCTATGGTCTCAACAAATAGTACATGATATTCCCATCGACAACAGGTAACATTTTTTAAGAGAGAGAAATACTATACACTAAGTATTTGACGTGCTGAATGACCTCCATATATAATTTTTACATTGACTAATCTATATCTTACATAGGGAAGTGTCCGGTTATCTTGTCCCACTATTCATGTCAACATGGGAAGACGAGCAGGTCCATTTGCCATTCTTAAAGGTAAAAATCATAAGATGTTTAATTTACACATGTGGTGCTTGTCGTAGTTACATGAGGGACACAAAAAAGAAAATAATACATGTGAAGCTCATCTTATTCGTTTACAATGTACAGGATGGATACGAAGTCAGAAAAAATATTTTGGGACAACTACTAGCATTCAAGGAGAATGAATGTGAACACAACATGCCTGCCGGTGTCCTCGATTTCATCAGTTGTATCAGGAAAATCCAAACAAACATGAATTGAAGACCCAAGGATCTAAAGGAAACTAATACCAATAAAGATGTGTCAAAACCTCAATCCCCAGTTGCTGCTTCTCAACTCTCCATGATGCACTGCAAAAGTTTAGTTTGTGAAGCATTGTTGCGCGTCTATTCTGTTGGTGATGGTCTAGAGTTGTAAAGAAACATGTGCCTTTCTGGATTGGCTATTTTGTATCTGATGTATTATTTTACTTTGGATTCCGATAACCAGGGCCGGTCCTGAGATTTTGGAGGCCCGGGGCGAAACTAAAGTTTGTGGCCCCTAATATAAACGGGAGATTTGATTTTAACCCCCCCAGCTCACGCGTCTTGAATCATATATCCCGTTTTTCCCCTGCCTCACTCTGAACCCCCCGAGTCTGCCTAATCCCTGCGTATTTGCCCCTCCCGTCGTGTTATCTGTTGGTTTAGCTAGTAAACAAGGAAACAGGAGTTAATTATTTCAGAAATACCAAAACTGCCCACCCTCTAGTTAATGAGCAGAGCGTCTCGTTCTCTTCGTTGCTATTCCCCGAGACAGAGCGCCTCCTCGTGGCCTCTTCGTTTTCCCGCGCGTGGGTGCTGCGCTGCCGCCGGCCACCGCTCCTTGCTGCTCCGTCGACCGCCGCCCGCTTCCCCTTCCTGCTCACGTCGTCCATTGCTGGCCAAGGTAATGCAAAGCTCTCTCCCCGATCTATTTTTCCTGGATTTGTGCACTACTCTCGGGAACTTCTATCTGGTCTGATTTCTAAATATTTAAACCCTAGGTTTTTGAGTGAGATTGACATGGGGATTTGAGTGGGAGGGTCTGAACTGAGGAAGTTGTGATGGATCTGGAAAGGTAATATCATACCTACTTAGTTTAGATTGATTTATGTATGTGTTTTGGTGTCTGAAATTCCTGTTTTTTTTGTCTATATTAAATAGGATGGATGCAGCGTGTTTGCTTGTTTCTAATCAATCCATTGTAACAAATCTGACCACGGGGGCGATCTCATGCAACGAAGTAGATTGGTCAAGTCTAGTGATTGAGACTGAAAATGGTGAGGATGAAAAACCGGTGGATGAGAAAGACATGTTTAATCTGTTGGGTTTAAAAGCAGAGTCGGACGAGACGGAGAGGGCGACTGAGCTTGGTCCTCTTTTCTTTCCGACTTCGGATCTTGACTTGAATGATGTTGAAGGGGCTGCTATTGATGTTGATGATAATGCTCCAGATGAGCCACTTATTGGGTGGGATGAGCGACACCCGACCATGGATATAGGGACCCCTTATCCTAATATGGTTGCATTTAGAAAGGCTTTAAAACAGTGGGCTATCAATGGAGAATTTGAATATGGCACCAAAAAGAATGAACCGGAGAGGTTTCGGGCTTTTTGCAAAGGTATTTCGAAAAAAGGTGAACCTTGCAAATGGTCCTTATCTGCTAGTTGGAAAAGAGACCTACAATGTGTGATGGTAATTGTCCTTTTTCCCTTACTATGTTTCTTGCTGTAATTTTTTCGTCATGATAATTGTTTTGGTGTCTTGGTTTTAACCCTCAGATCTGTATAATTTTTGTTGTTGTAGGTTGTGAGTCATGAAATGTTGCATATTTGTAGTTCAACGAGTGGAAAAGTGACACGCATGACCACTCAATCATGGGTCGCCGATAAGGCGACAGCTATGTTGAAGAAAGATCCAACCATTGGTGCTGGGAAGATACTTAAAGAGCTGCAAGAAGAGCATCATGTCACACTTAAATATCACACTGTGTGGAAAGGCAAAGAAAAGGCAGCAACCGGCTTATATGGGAGTTGGGAAGAAAGTTTTAGGATGTTATACAACTACAAGGCTGAGATAGAACAGAGGTCTCCTGGAAGTATTGTCGAGATTGATACAACCACACATGAAGGTGAAGTACACTTCAGCAAGCTTTTCATTGCTTTCAAGCCGTGCATAGATGGTTTTTTGAATGGATGTAGGCCATACATTAGCATTGATTCAACTCACTTAAATGGCAAGTGGAATGGTCAGTTAGCTGTAGTCACTGCTTTGGATGGTCATAATTGGATGTTTCCGGTGGCATACGGATTTATTGAATCTGAAAATGGAGAAAATTGGGCTTGGTTTATGAATCAAGTGAAGAAGGCAATAGGAGACCCTCCAGTATTGGCTGTTTGTACTGATGCTTGCAAGGGTCTTGAAAATGCTGTTAAAAAAGTATTTCCACAAGCTGAGCAGCGTGAGTGTTTTAGGCACATGTGGCACAATTTTCAGAAATATTTTCGTGGTGATGTGTTTGGACGTATGTGGCCTGCTGCTAGGGCATACAGGGTGGAAGAATATGAACATCACATGGGGAAGATGTTTGCAGCACACGATAAAGTATTTCCTTACCTTCGGGATTACCATAATCTGTTATGGATGAGGTCTAAGTTCAACCCCAATATCAAATGTGACTACATAAATAACAATCTTGCCGAGTGCTTTAATGCTTGGGTGCGAGACATCAAAGACTTGCCCATTGTTCAGCTAGCTGACAAGATAAGAGAGATGATTATGGAGTTATTTAGAAAGAGGAGAATGATTGGAGAAAGAATTCAAGGGATGATACTGCCCTTTGTCATACACCAATTGAATGCCAAGACTAGAGGTCTAGGGCATCTCAAGGCCAAAGCATCAGCTAATTGGAGTGGTGAAGTGAGAAATGCTAACAAAAATGACGAAAGGCATGTGGTGCAAACACTTACACATGAGTGTACATGTCTACAATGGCAGCACACGGGCAAGCCTTGTGACCATGCACTAGCCTTCATAAATGTCTTGCAATCTCGCAACTTTGTTAGCATGGAGGAGTATGTTCATGAGTACTACTCTGTTAGTAGATTCAAGGCAGCATATGAAGGTGTAATTGAGCCCCTAACGGACAAGAATCAGTGGCCACAAGTGGATACAGGCTTTGTGTTGCGTGGACCACTTCCAACCGGCAAGAAAAAAGGTGCTGGAAGAACTAGGAAACAGAGGATGAAGAGTTGGTGGGAAGGTGGATCAAGGAAGGGGTCTTTGAACAAATGCAAGAAATGTGGAGAGTTAGGACATAGAGAAGCTGGTTGTCCTACAAATGGAACAAAGAAAAGGTACTTTCTGTCTAGTTTTAACAACATGGTTCTTCTACATTAAACTTGCTCTAATTGCTTCTTCTTGTAGGAAAAGTCGGGGAAAGAAGAATGCATCACCATGGTTTGACGTTTTGGTTAGCAACACAGTCCCATCTACACCAGCTAGAAGCAATGTTGCTGCCACCACTAGCAGTCCTGGCCCTGTCACTAGGAGCCAAGCTGCAGCTGCTACTCCACCACAGAAATCTCCTGTCACTAGGAGCCAAGCTGCAGCTCAAGCTGCTACTCCTCCACCACCAAAAGAGAAGAAAAAGACTCCAAAAAGGAAGAAATTGAGTGAGATTTGAATATGTGTTTGTGGCTGTCATTAAACTACTTGTATTGTTGTGTATGTGAGGTGCAAACTCACTTTATTTTGCTATGTACGTGAGGTGGAGACACTTTTATTCACTGGAAGTGACCATGTTGAACTTATTCTCTGGATGTGAGATATAGACTCACTTTGTTGTCATGCACTCAGTTCGAATATTATTTGCTATTATAAAACCATTGTGAAACTATATTATTGTTGTGAGCTTATGTGAATCTTCATGTATTGCAGCAAAATTATACCATTTTTTTTGTTTGAAATATGTCAAAACTGAAGCAATTTAGCCATCAGTTGAGCATACAGAGGTGTAAATCTGAATGTTCCCATATAGAATCATTTTATTTGTCGCTGGGGCATCAGTACAACGTAATTATGTGTGCTAAGCCCGAGGGTACTTTTGTCTATTCGTGTGTCTATTTGATAGTTATATGCTAAAAGATTTGTTAAGCATGATAAAAGGGGGTATCAGCTAGGATTAGGCAGTCTTGGGGGGTTCAGAGTGAGGCAGGGGAAAAAAGGGGTATATGATTCAAGACGCGTGAGCTGGGGGGGTTAAAATCAAATCTCCCAATATAAACATCGTAACGATAATAATGAATGTATGTAAAAAAATATGTTGACAATATCTTGCAAATGCATTTATAAGCAGTATGCGTATCAAATAAATTATACAATTACCTTAAAAATTTCTTCTAACATTTCTTGATGCAAATTCAGTTATAATAGGGTCGATGTCAATGTCGTCCAACAATTTCTTCTCGATGCATAATGTTGCCAAACCATTTAACCTCTCTTGAGTCATTGTGGACCTCAGATAGTTCTTCAATAATTTCAGCTTAGAAAAGCTTCTTTCAGACTGAAGAAGGAAAAAACAAGACCCAATCCACCCAAATCAGAGGGTCGCCACTCGGCACAACCCAGAATAACTGAACCTTGGCTGGCCCTGCTTCAACAATCAGTCAATCAGACATGCCTGCAGCTGCAATCAACCAAAAATTAATTTAGCTGCAGTTAAATATGTAATCATACAATCAGGGCTGCTGACAGAATCGGAGAAAGATTGAGTCATTGCCTGGACGCCTGGTCTAACTGAGATTTGCGAGCGGCAGCGGACAGAATCGGAGAAAAACTGGAAGATTGATCAACAGTTTAAGTTCAGTACGACAGTACCTGTGTGTCTCGTCGGCGACTCGACGTCGTCGCTCGGCCAGAGAAAGAATGATCCGTAGAGACTCGACGTCGTCGCTCGGCCGGAGAAGAATGATCCGCAGGCGGACTGGGACTGGCGCCTGGCGATTTGATCAATCAATTATCAATCTTCAATCCCTAATCAGCGGCCGGCGGAAGCACCGAAGCGACCATCGTGAATTAATTGGCCTTCCCATGGCTTGACTCCTTGCCTCCCTGACGGACACAGTCACACAGCCCATTAGCCATTTAGCCCAGTTATTTTTTTTCCTGCTGGTATACTAATATACAGTATAGTATAGTATACATAAATGGGGGCCCCTGGATTTTGGGGGCCCGGGGCGGCCGCACACCCTGACCCCCCCCAGGGCCGGCCCTGCCGATAACAGAGAACAAATTGAAATTATGACATGATATTTATGTTGCTTTTAAAATATAAATGATTGGTATGAGATCAGTTGATTTACCCACTGAGGTTTCTCGATGGAGCTATATCCGGATAACATTTCATCTCCCCGTGCTTGTGATGATATTTTCTTTTTCATTGCTGGCAAGGTGGAAGATAACCATGTTAACCAGCTTATGGCCACCACTAGCTTTGGTGTTGTCAGCACCAGTGAATTCAGAAATAATTCTGCAGCTAACCAAATTCTTGACAACAAATCTTGCTAACTGGTTTTACAGAAGTTACATAAGGACTTTAATCAGGCTCACAGGATACTCCCATGCTGGTGCCAAACCCAATCGACCACTCTGAATAATCAGTTGTCTGCCTTGGCGACACCACCACCAATAATGCAACACAGTAGTACTGACTCTGTTACAAATGGAGTGTAGTTGACATCGAACTCAACTGATAGCAACATTGCCGCACCACGCAAAGAAAATTTAGCAATACAACGAGTTATTTACATGTACCATTACATAAATACCATCCAAAATGCGGAGGAAGCACGAAATATTTACAGTTGTTTCTGCGCATCACCTTTGGTGAGTACCTAGACGACATAAACATTTACCAAATCATTCATGTAACTCGAAATGTACAGACACGCAGGCTCGTTCTGCCTGCTCTAGCATGTGGTAGTTATATACAGGTGGGTGCCAATCACCAATTTACTTTGGCCTATATAAGGTTGGGAAGCACAGACAAACGAAGCCTTTTGATCTAGCTTCTTGATCTCGCACGCCGTCACCTTGCAGAACTCCAGGTACAGGTTGAGCAGCGTCAGAGCTTTGAGGTCCTTAACATTTTTCTTCAAACCGATGTCTGTAAACAATGTAAAAGATAGATACAAGCTATGCAAATTCCGAAGACCTGCAAAAGTAGAACAGTCGCATAACTTAGTGATGATGTTAAGAGCGTTCTTACAGAAAAACAAAAGAAAAATAACAACAGTAACAATAATTATATTCTTGTTGTTTATTTGCCTGGCAGAATGTACGTCAGATGAATCAATCAAATAAGAACTGGGAGTATTTAAATTTGAAACAAACAATAGATTCTAACTACATGTGAAAGGCTGTTCATATATTCATCAGATAAAGGCAGAGTTAACTTCTGATGAACCGTCATTTGGCTATCACTATAAGAGTAGATGATGAACTCAGATTCACATGCTGGTGCCACTAATTTACAGAAAAAGGACATGCGCCTCTGATAGATCATACAAACTAAAACCTTTCAAGCATAAGTGCAATTGTGTTATCTTACACACACTAAAAAAGCAATTTGGTCCAAGCACACTGCATCGCAGATGAAATCAACAGCATAAACACAACCAAAACCAGTACATACTGAGTTCAGAGTCTCATGCACATGGACCATTTTAATGCATCATTTTAATATGCATACACCAGATCTATTATTATACATTTCACCCAGTACATACTGAGTTCAGAGTCTCATGCACATGGACAATTTTAATGCATCATTTTAATATGCATACACCAGATCTATTATTACACACATCATCAAAACCCCAAACTTTTCTTTTTACCATTGTCAGAACCGTAGCTTAAACAGCAACAAGAGACAGAACCTTTCAAGCAGAAGTGCAATTGTGTTATCTTACACACACTAAAAAAGCAATTTGGTCCAAGCACACTGCATCGCAGATGAAATCAACAGCATAAACACAACCAAAACCATAGAATTCCAGAGAAGCACAAACTGAACCAGTACACTATAGTAGACTAAGACAGCAGCAAGCAGTATTGCAGTAACACGAGAGGAGGAACTCAGCGCGCCCTTCTCCTCGGCGCAGCAGAGGAGGGTGGGGGGACAAGCCCGGAGGAGCGGGGAGGCGCGGGGTCAGGGAGGGGTAGTAGGAGAGCGAGAGGAGCAGCGCCGCGGCGACCAGAGCGACGAAGAAGGTAGCCGCGATGGCCGCGGCGGCGCCACCAGAGGCGCAGGTGGCGGGTCGACGGGGCGGAGGGCGACGGCGGCATGGGGAGGCGCCGTCCCCGCCCAGGTAGATCACCGGGACGGCGACGGTCGACGCCATTTCTTCGCTGACGGCGTGGGCGATCTGAGAGCATGGGGGTGGGGGGTGAGAGCTTTTTTTTCTTTTTTTTTAGATTACAGGGGTGAGAGTCAGATGCGGGAGTGTAACATGATCCGATTCCTACTCGCTACTAGACGATTGAGTTCGAATCGAAAAGGAATCCCGTGTCCGACTCGTACATGTACATTGTTACTTCCGGCATATATATGCACACAAGAGGGCTGTGTCAATCTATCAACCAGCTAGAAGTAAACAAAACCACAAGGCAATAGACAATCACGGGGGGTTCCAAAAAAAAGTGAGTCCAACACCCCCTCAAGGCGATGGCTGAGCAAAGGCAACCTGTTGTGAACACTACACAGGATAAAAATCAAGCAAGACGTGAACGTGATAGAGCTCGGCGGAGTAGTTTGACGGACGAGAAAAAGGAGGAGATTAATGCGCGTCGAAGAGCAGCTTGGCAAAAGAAAACACAAGATGAAAGAAACATGCGACAAAGGAAAAATATATCCCAAGAAGAAAGGCAGAAAAAGACTGCACGACAACGCGCATCTAGACAAAACAAATCTGAAGAGGAGAAGGCAGAACTGGCAGCTCGACGCAAGGCAAACGCTGCCACTAAGAGGAACACCGTGTGCCCTCAATCCATAGCGATGCCGTGCCCAAATGCAACAAATTTGTCAAAGATACCTTCAACAAGCACGCCGGAGTATACGATCAGGACGGAAGGTAACACACTGGTTATTTAAACCCTTTATTCATTCAATCCTCGTACTTACTAGATCGATAATGTGGTAGGCGACATGGAGTCCTTCCTCAGCGGTATCATGGACGAGAATACCATACCCAACAACCTCATGGACGAGGAGTGCTACACCTATGGACGTGAAGGTACGTAGGCCATACTATTCACTTTACATCGACCCTATCTCTTACAATTCAGTAAGAACAAATTGATGTGACATCCACTTCATGTAGGTTTCAAGACTGATGCTCAGTACCTCGCTACAGTGATAGACTCATCAGACGAGGGTGCCATCGATCCTTTCGACTTTGTGTACTCAAACCTCCCAGATAGCACACACATACTAGAGCAAGTCCCCGACTGCGAACACTGTCATGCCAAGAGGTTTGAGCATGAGACCCCTGGTTTCTGCTGTCGAAACGGACAGATCGAACTGGTTGAACCAGAGCCAATCCCGGAGCTGATGAGGCTATGGTCTAGCTCAGATGCGGACTCTCGACATTTTCGGGAGAGCATACGATTCTTCAACGGCCATTTCTCCTTCACAACCCTTGGCGTCAGTCTCGACAACGACTGCACGAACATGAGGTCCGGAACGTACACATTTCGGGCGCAAGGCTCCATGTACCACAACGTGCATTCGTTCGGGCCAGGCTCTCGCCCGGAACATCTACAACTCTACTTCTACGACGACGATCCCAGCCTGATCCACCGCAAGGAAGCCTCCAAGCAACTAGACCAGGAGGTCGTACGTAAGGTTGTGGACATACTGAGAGGAAACCCCTACTCCGAGCAGTTTAGGAGTTTGGGCGCACATAAGGATAACCTCGAGGACTACCGTATAGAACTGAACACCGACAAAAAGCTAGACCAACGGAGATACAACACACCGGTATCATCTGAGGTGGCTGCGATCTGGGTCGAAGGCAGCGACCTAGCAAATAGGTTCAAACGCAACATTATCCTCTACGGCAACGACAATCAAAGGCACAGTATACAAGCCACACAAGGATGCTATGACCCGCTCTCGTACCCCTTATTCTTCCCAAAGGGCGAGCTCGGTTGGCATCCGAATATACCTAAACGTAATAAGTCTTGGGACCTTGCGCAGCTACAAAGAGCAGATCGTGAAGAAGATCCAGGTTTGGCTATCTCGAATAATTATGCAAGTTTCTCTATCCTTCACATATGTTGCATAACCTTCTTTTTCCCTGTCACAGATGGGGGTGGCCGTATGTGCGTCTCTGTCAGGGACTACTACTGTTACCGACTACAGACGCGTCCTGCTATATTCAACCCCATTCTGCATGGAGGGCATCTGTTCCAGCAATGGGCGGTAGACATGTACATAAAGATCGAGGGGTGTAGGTTGAATTGGATCAGGAACAACCAACCGCGAATACGTGCTGATCTATATAAAGGCATTGTCGATAGCATCACAGCAGGAGAGACTCGAGCAAGCGCTGTTGGCACAAGGATTGTGCTCCCTTGGAAATTCCAGGGGTGTTTACGTGACATGAAGCGGAGGCATATGGACGCCATGGCATTGGTACAGACGTACGGCAAGCCTGACATCTTCCTGACGATGACGTGCAACCCAAACTGGCAAGAGATACAGGATGCCCTGCGTCCAGGCCAAACCCCACAGGACCGACCAGATATTGTGGCTCGAGTGTTTAGAGCCAAGCTGGAGACGATGAAAGATATGCTAACCAAGAAAAACATCCTGGGCGTTGTGAAGGCGTGGGTCTACGTGGTCGAGTTCCAGAAGAGGGGCCTCCCGCATGCTCATTTCCTATTGATCATGGATTCAAAACATAAGCTCGTTGTGCCAGAGCAATATGACCGCTTAATATCAGCTGAGCTCCCGGACAAGGATAAGTACCCGGAACTACACGCCATGGTCGTGAAACATATGATGCACGGCCCATGTGGTGCCCTAAAGCCAAACAATGTGTGTATGCAAGATGGATCGTGCAAGTGTAGGTACCCACGGACGTTCAACGAGACCACCATACAGGGGAAGGACTCATACCCCATTTATCGGAGACGGAAGGACAACCATTCAGCGACGGTCCGCGGTGCGACGCTCGACAACAGATGGGTTGTGCCTTACAACCCTAACCTCTTGCGGATGTTCAACTGCCACATAAACGTGGAGGTGTGCTCCAGCATAAAGGCAGTCAAGTACCTATATAAGTACATATACAAAGGACACGATCAGACTTCATTCAACATCGACAAACCCGACGAAAAAGGTAACATAGACGAGATCAAGAGTTACATTGACGCAAGGTGGATCACACCACCCGAAGCTATGTGGAGGATATTTGGCTTCAAACTATCTGAGATCCACCCATCTGTACTACAGCTGCCGCTTCATCTTCCAGATATGCAAAGAGTCACGTTCAAAGAGGGAGACAATCTAAACGACGTTGCTGCCCGAGAGAACGCATCCATGCTGACAGAGTATTTTGTGGCTAACCAGAACCATGAGTGGGCTCGAGATATTCTCTACAGGGATTTTCCAGGATGGTTCACGTGGCAACCTGAAAAGTACTGGAAGAAAAGGAAAAGGGATCTTCACCAAGTAGGCCGAATAGTGACAGCCAATCCTGCTGAGGGGGAGCGGTACTTTCTTAGGGTGCTTCTAAACCACGTACCAGGCTCGACCTCCTTCGAAGACCTGAAAACCGTTGATGGTGTGCTATGTGGTACGTTTCGTGAGGCCGCAGAGAGGAAGGGTCTAATCGAGGCCGATAACACGCTCGATGAGTGTCTTACTGAGTCGGAGCAGTTCGCCATGCCAGCCTCACTCAGGAGGCTCTTCGCAACGATCTTGGTTTTCTGTGAGCCTGGCGATGTGCGCGGTCTTTGGGATCGACACCTTGAGGCGATGTCAGACGACTATCGGCGACAACACGCGTGTCCAAAAGCAGTGGAGCAAATGGTGTTGCTTGATATAAGGGGCATGCTACAATCCATGGGCAAAGACATAAAGTCGTTCCCTCTTCCGGACATTGACGAGACTTATGACAACACTGGAGGCGAGTCCAGAGAGGTAATCGAGGAAACCAACATCAAGGTTGACGAGGTAGACGCTTCTCTGGCTGCCTTCCTAAACACCGAGCAGAGGCATGCTTACGAAGAGATACTAGAGGCAGTCGATGGCGATGATGGGGGTGTATTCTTCGTCGATGGTCCGGGAGGAACAGGGAAGACATACCTTTATAGGGCACTACTCGCTACTGTTCGTGGACAGGGAAATATCGCGTTGGCCACAGCGACGTCCGGTGTCGCCGCTTCAATCATGCCCGGAGGAAGGACAGCCCACTCGAGGTTCAAGATCCCACTAAACCTAGAAGAAGGGGCATCATGCAGCTTCACTAAGCAGAGTGGGACAGCTAAGCTCCTGAGGATGGCTAAACTAATACTATGGGATGAGGCCACTATGACAAAACGACAAGCAATTGAAGCATTGGACATAAGCATGCGAGATATCATGGGCCGCCAGGACCTACCATTTGGGGGTAAGACTGTCGTGTTCGGTGGGGACTTCAGGCAGGTTCTTCCGGTAGTGAGGAAAGGGTCACGGGGTCAGATAATCGACGCGAGCCTACGGAGTTCGAACCTATGGAAGGGCATGCGCCAGCTAAGGCTCGTAAAGAACATGAGGGCGCAAAACGACCAGTGGTTCGCCGATTACTTGCTGAGGATAGGTAACGGCACGGAGGAAACTGATGTGGAAGGAAACATAAAGCTTCCAGAAGATATATGTGTTCCGTCTATGGGCGACAAGTCTGACATAGAGAAGCTGATCGACCATGTGTATCCTGACCTAGACCAAAACATGAACAATACGGATTACATGACTTCTCGAGCAATCCTCTCCACAAAGAACAACAACGTCGATGGAATAAACATGCGCATGATTGAGCGTTTTCAGGGAGAGGAGATGATCTACCATAGCTTCGATAGTGCGGAGGACGATCCGCATGGCTTTTATGCTCAAGAGTTTCTTAACTCGCTGACTCCTCCTGGGATGCCCCCGCACGAGCTTAAACTGAAGATAAACTGCCCCATTATACTGCTGAGGAACATTGACCCAGCTAATGGGTTGTGCAACGGCACAAGACTGGTGATCCGTGGGTTCCAGAGGAACGCGATAGATGCGGAGATCGTGGTGGGACAACACGCTGGAGAGAGGGTGTTTCTACCTCGGATACCTCTATGTCCATCTGATAGTGACATGTTCCCGTTCAGATTCAAGAGGAAGCAGTTCCCGATCAGGCTTAGCTTTGCCATGACGATCAACAAGGCGCAAGGGCAGACCATCCCGATTGTAGGCGTGTACCTGCCGGAGCCGGTATTCTCCCATGGCCAGCTATACGTGGCGTTGTCCAGAGCCACAGCGAAAAGAAACATCAAGATCCTCGCAATCAAGGTCAAAGAAGAGGATGAAACTAAGAATTCAAAGAAGAGAAAAAGAACCGAGTCCTTAGTAACGACCACAAAGAACATAGTCTACAAAGATGTTCTTACCATTTGAACTAGCTAGACAATATATGAGCAGATTCATTCATGATTATTATATCTAACCAAACTGGATAGGCATCTCGATCCATTTTTGAGTACTATTTGGGATTTTGCTGACATTTTTTAATAAGAATATGCTCCAAATTCTTTATGCTTAGACATGGCTAAAAGAAATTGTGAATGGGAAATTATTTGCTAGACCCGTCGCGCGGTCATTTTGACAGCCTCCATGAACTGTTTTCCAAAAATTTGGGGGAAAGATGAGAACATATTATGAGATTTGTTAATTTGTTTGCCCGTAGCAACGCACGGGCATTTTACTATTGGTTAATAATATGGATTCATGATTTGACAATGCTCCAGTACGTTCGATGGCCTGTACCGAGACCATTGAAAATTTAGATTCCTAATTTGAGACAATCAGTGCATGGTCTAACTTTTGTTTGTCGTCTAGCAGGCTAATAGCACTAGTGCATTCCATTTTCTCCCGGTCATTGAAACATATCTTAAATCAAGACCGCCAATTACAACGTTGAATAATAAAGGCCAATGATTGTGAAATCTACCACTGCTCTTCTCATATGAAACCTTAGGAAATTAAAATCACCTCCTATAATAATAGGCTATGGAATATCTTTTGCCAGGTATACCAACACGCTGAGAAAAGCAGGTTTTTGTTCAACCTGGGCTACTCCATACACGGTGACTAGACTCCATATAAAATTATCCGCTTTGTTGCGGATGTAGAACTTTATATGAAAATCACCATCTGAACTAGCCATCACATACATGATGTATTTTCTTACACCAAGTAATAAGTCCGCGGACCTGGCGGACGAGGAGTCCATGTAAAAGAGATAGACGGTTAAGTAAACTCGCAGAGAAATCTAGTTTATCAGTTTTCAAAATGCCTACAAAATCCAATCCAGAATATCTTGGATTTGCTTTTTGATAAAACCGAACTGCCTTCGTGAACCTGTATGTAGGATGTGTAGAAACGTTCGAGCGTTGCACATGGTATCCTATATTCATGAGAGTCTCTATCAATCAGTCGACTGGGAAATAACCTTTTTCCCAGTCGATTGCTTTGAGCACGGTCACGACCCAAATAAAACGGCGGCTTCATTCCCCCTATTTTCTTGGGCTTTTTTCCTTGTCCGCCTTATGTCTTGTTTGTTGTAGCTGGGCGTTGTATTTGTCGGGCCCTTTACTGACTGAGTTTCATCCACTTCTCGTAATGGCCACGAGCTAGTCTGTCGCTAACACTCATGCAAGTGTTCAGTCTGGAATCTGTCATTGTACACTATACAGTATCCCAACGTCAAAGGAGATGGGAGTGAGATGTGATTCTAGAGCAGCACGGCACGGAATGCTGGCCAACTGCACGGGGCCATGTTTGTATAATGGACGACAGGTTTGCTCTGGTGCTTCACCTGTTGCCTTCCATGTGACAGAACGACCTGATTAGCAAATGCTATGAATAAACACTCGCCATGACACCGAGCATAGTCTGCAGAGCAGCACGAGAAGGCGTTTCGGCGCCATCATCACACTCGTGATACGGATCGTGTACGAGGCCTCCGAGCTCGTCAAATTTAAAGGATAAAAAGTTAACTAGCAATAGATAAAGAAACAATCCAAAAAATTAAATTTGAAAACAAATGGCACTAGAGCCTAAACGCCTACTGAGAAATATCAACCCCCCCACACACCAAATATGACAACCATGAAACACAATGGTCAGTTACAACTCTACTTCCAACTAAATCCTTGTAACTGACTACCAAATGTCATTTGTGTGTTGAGTTGAAACTGGAAAAAAGACGGATCCTCATGTGCAAACTCCCCCCCCCCCCCCCCCCCCCCCCAGAGAAATGTCAGTTGCGTGTCGAATTGCGATTGATTCCCTCTATAGTTGGAAGGGGTGGGTGGAAAAAATAAGTTGCGTGTCAAGTTGCAAGTAACTCCCGAATGTCAGTAGTGTGTCGAGTTGCAAATGAATAAAAAATATATAAGACGATGATCAAAGGGGGAGGTTCATTTGAAAAATGTAAGTTACAACCATAATTGAAACAAAAAATTCCCAGTTGTGTGCTGAGTTGCAACTGACTCCTTTTTACCGTCGTGGGAGGGGGAGACAGAGATGTCAGTTACGTGTAGAGTTGCAACTATATACAAGGACAAAAATGGAACACAGGTCCCTCAGTTACAACCCTTGTTGCAACTGACTCCATCTACGATCAGGGGGAGGTTCATTTGAAATGTCAGTTACAACCATAATTCAAACAAATTCACAGTTGTGTGTTGAGTTGCAACTGGCTCCTTTTTACCGTCGGGGAAGGAGGGGGAGACAGGGATGTCAGTTACGTGTAGAGTTGCAACTATATACAATGACAAAAAATGGAACACAGATCACTCAGTTACAACCCTTGTTGCAACTGACTCCATCTACGGTCAGGGGGAGGTTCATTTGAAATGTCAGTTACACCCATAATTCAAACAAAAAATTCACAGTTGCGTGTTGAGTTGCAAGTGACTCCTTTTTACCGTCGGGGAAGGAGGGGGAGACAGGGATGTCAGTTGCGTGTAGAGTTGCAACTATATTCAACGACAAAAAATGGAACACAAAATCACTCAGTTACAACCCTAGTTGCAACTGACTCCATCGACAGTGAAGGGGGGGGGGGGGTAATTTTGATAAAAATGTCGGTTGTGGGTCAGGTTGCATCTGAATACAACGGCCAAAAAATGGATCACAAAAATACCCTAGAAACAATCCTAACTGTAAATGACTCCATCTACGGTGAGGAGGAGGTAATTTGAAATGTCAGTTACACCTGTAATTGAACCCAAAAAAAAATTCCCAGTTACGTGTTAAGTTGCAACTAACTTCTTTTTTACAGTCACAGCGGAGGGAAGGGAATGTCAGTTGCGTGTCAGGTTGCAACTGAATACAACCCAGGTTGCAACTAATTCTCTCAACTGTCGGCGCAAAAAATGACAGTTACATGTTGAGTTGCAACTGACTCATTCTAAATTCGAGGGAAAGTCAGCTGCGTGTGAAGTTGCACAATGGTGCGAGATAAGGCGTCACATGCACCACCATTAAAAATTCGGTATTTGATATCGACGTGCGATCACATCAATGACTAGACCATACGGCGACGATGCGGATTGTGGACAAGACCTAAAGGCCACAACCATGCACGGACCGGCTTGCCCATGATACTGACCATGATTTGCACGTCGGCACCAAAAAAAAGGCATTGCGGCGTAAATCATCACTCCGCATCCATTAAAAAAATTAAAAAGGATAAAAATTCAAAACACCCCTAAACAAACAAAAAAATAAAAAAATAAAAAGGGTAAAAAAAAAATCAAAACACCCCTAAACACGGACACAGAAAACAGCCCTCACCAAAAAACCAAGGTACGGACACACGGATCCAAGTAATTATGGATCTAAAAAATTAAAACTATACTTAGTACAAATGGAACGGTTGGAGTACGTAGAGGTAGAGCTTAGCTAGCATAGCATTCATGTATGCACATCGAAAGTTTGAAATCGCACGTACGTGCATGTAATCACGCGTACGCAATGTTGCTTGATCGATGATATCACACTAGGGACAACACGGGCCAAAACAAGAAGCTTCTCTAGCCCGCACGGGGATCTCGACGCAGGAAAATCCAACGATGGGGGACTTAGCTGGGCTGTACTGTATTTCTCACAGCTAGCAGGGAAATAGCAATTCCCTATATTCATATATCCCGTTTTCTTAATCCTCAAAAAAAAAAAAAAATTATGCCGTTTTCTTCCTATGCATATGGCGCCGGTTCCAGACCTTGCATATGCCGCTAGAGGTGCTTGCTGGAAGGTTGTTTTCCTTTTAGACTTTTAGACTTTCTATATGCATGCTACGGTTTCTGACTTAACAACTTCGGGGCTGAGTTAATGGAAAATGGTCAAATGTAAATCATCCTTTATCGAACAGGCGGATGCTAATTATTTAGTGACAATTGCTTCTGTAGACTGGTTCTTTCTAGTTTATCCGTCTGTGCCATACATGCTTAGTTTCTCTCGTTTGTGCCCTGGATGGCTCGAAAATCAGCCAAACGCTCCGTTGCCCTCTGGTCAACCGTCACTTGGACTGACTGGTGGGGTCGGCCTGTCGCGGCTCGGTTGGGATTTCCTGTGATCGGCTAGTAGGGTCGGCCCTTTGACCTTAGATGTGGGCCCAGCGAAATGCATTCTTGTCCTCATCCTCCTCCTCCTACTCCAAGTGGGACCGCTCAAGTGGGTACAGGAAGCGAGTCTCAAGTGGGGGCAGAAAGGGACGAGTCTGACGCCCAGGTTGGGTATCTCGGCCCCAATTAACACGTGGTTAACACCGAATTAACTGAGTTAACACTGAATTAACACTGAAGTAACTGACAATTCGTTGATTAGTACGTCATTGTTTAGTGAAACTGCTATTACTAATTGCAACTGCTGCTACTACTACTAATTGAAACTCGATTTATAACTCGAATTGATTTATAATATAGGATTCATAACTCGATTTGAAAACTGAAATTCGATTTATAACTCGAATTGAAACCGCCACTACTAATTGAAAATCGATTTATAACTCGAATAGGATTATATTCACAATTACAAAAGATTAGCAGTGCTTGCAGCACTGCTACTACGCCGGCGACGGCCTAATACTACTACTAATCAGCAGTGCAACTAATGCACTACTGCTACTACGCCGGCCTCGGCCTACACGCGTCGCTTCTTGGCCGGCGGTTCGTCGTCGTCGTCGGAGTCGTCGGAGTCATCCTCCTCCTCCGCCTCCTCCTACTCCTCCTCGTCGTCCTCCTCCTCCTCCTCCTCCACGTCCTTCACCAACTCCGGGTCCGATTCCTCCTCCTCGGACCCGTCGTGTTCGTCGTCGTCGGAGTCGCCGTCGTCGTCGTCGGGGTCAGAGCCGCCGCTCTGGTCGTCGTCGTCGCCCTCGCCGTCATCGTTGGTGCCGGACCGCCGGCGTGCCCGTGGTCCTCATCCCACCACGGGATTGGGTTCCCCTCGCCGTCGGAGTCGCTCGGGATGGCTTCGATGGGGTGGTTGGAGTTTTTCAGAATGGGGAGAAGAGAGAAACTGTAGAAGAGCGAGTGAACCGCAATGCAATGGGATTGGAGTTTTTATTTGTGAACGATAGTGATTAATTCACTCCCGCCGGCGCGTAAATCGATAACCGCTTGTGGCACCGAACAGGCGAATCGCCTCGTTTTCTTGCCAACGCAGTGTAACATGACAACACAATTTACAGATTATATTCGCAATGAGGACATCGTGTGACCGCGCTTCACATCTAGTCGAACTGACATGCATGTAAATGTTTACCACGTCATCTGGTGCCCCTAGACGTGTCGAGTACAAGTGTCGAACAGTTGACGCGCGTCATCGTTCTGATCTTAGTTAATGCAGTTGGAGACGTTGTGAGACATATACACGTACCAGAAGCATTTTTTGCGAGAACTGACACGATTAATTTTCTTTTTACATGCAAATATCCAGACACGAACTGGACGTGAACTACACGTATCGGTGCATCCGTGTCAACACACCAAGCGCAATCTGGACACGAACTGGACGTGAACTGGCACCCACAATACGCGCTCTGTGTAGTTACGCGATCTGAACGTGTGTAGTAATTGTTTATCAACTTGAATCGTTTGTAATATTTGTTATTATACTTCTGTCGAACGCCTTAAGTGCGCACTCTGGACGCGCCATGTCGTGCTCCGGACGCGCCACGGCGTGCTCTGGGAGCGCACTGGCGCACATTTAGGCGCGAACTAAGACTAGACCATTCTTAGTCACTCCAAAATGATACTTTCGTGAGTATTTTGAAATTACCATGTTGCAATTCCAAAACCACTTCTCTTCAACCTTAGACCTCATCGTTTGAGTTTTACGATATCACATGAGATACATGCCCTTCTAATTTTGAATGTATGTAGATAATGTTTTTCAACTTGAGTCGTTAGTATATGACATATGAAGACTATGTGAATCGGTTTTTCAATTTTTCGATAATTTTTTAATTTATTATGGTTATTTCAAATTCGGTCAAACCTAAGTTTGACCAACATTTAAACAAGTTTAAAACATGAAAATGAAAAACTAAGCATGGATCCTTTTTAGTTACTCCAAAATGAACCTTTTGTGAGGTTTTTGAAAATTTCATGTTGCAATTCCAAAACCATTTCTCTCTAACCTTAGACCTCATAGTTTGAGTTATGCAATATCACATGAGATGCATGCCCTTCTCCTTTTGAATGTATGTAGACCATGTTTTTCAACTTGAGTCGTTAGTATATGACATGATACGACTATATGCGCATGATTTTCCTTTTTTTGATTTTTTTTAATATTTGAAGCTCATTTCAAATGTCGATTAAACTGCAGCCATCCGATTTCCTCTATAAGGAATCTGCACGCAGACTCGGGGCGATCCGCGAGAAGCTCATTCTGCGATCTGATTGGACGCGTGCGTAGGACAAGGGTTGTACACCCGCTGACGAGTGGACCACGGCGGACCCAACGGGGATTTTGGCTCGCCCACCCCCATTTGCCTCAGTGACACAAAATGGGTATTTTGGCACACCAAATGCGGATTTTGGCTGTTATCCGTAATCGTAAATTAAATGTGGATTTTGGCAAACCAAATGAGAATAGCCATGAGCTTGCTCAAATCTTGATTGAATCCATATAAATTTTCAAATGAGCTTGGACTCGCTGAAAAATGTGTTTCAAATGAGCTCCAAAGGTAGGGTAAACGCCACCGTTTCTAAGCAAAAAAATGTGTTTTAAATGAGCTCCAAAGGTAGGCTAAGCGGCCCCGTTTCTAAGCAAAAATAGTGGACTCGCTGAAAAATGTGTTTCAAATGAGCTCCAAAAGGAGGATAAAAGGCCCCATTTATAAGCAAAAATGGTGGACTCGGTGAAAAATGTGTTTCAAATGAGCTCCAAAGGTAGGGTAAACGGCCCCATTTCTAAGAAAAATGGTGGACTCGCTGAAAAATGTATTTCAAATGAACTCCAAAGGTAGGGTAAACGGCCCCATTTACACACACAATTGGAAACGTCAAGCACAATGCCATTGCCAAATTTCATGGTAGTACACAATGGACTTGCCCTTGCTAAATTATAAAATAGATCAACAACTAATAACTAAATTGGCACTTGCCCGTAATAAATCAACTAATAACTAAAATTGACTACCACTCGTCCTCGTCATCGGAAACCTCCACCAACTCGGCCTTGCCGTTGCCCCTGCCCTTGCCCTTGGCATCGATCTCTTCTCGGGCATTGCTGTTCGATGCCGACCACATGTCCTCCTTCTTCCCCTTACTCTCCGAGTACATACTGAGCCGTTGCTGCTCGGCGGCGGAATGCTTGGCCAGGTCCATGACTTTCTGATCGGCCATGGCCCAGGCCAAACCCGGGTCCAGGACCTCCGTGACCTCCTCCTTCCAGGCCATGGTCCAGTCCATACCCTGGTCGTCCTTGTCGGACAGATCGATGAAGGGAATGGGATCGGGAACAATGGCCCTGCCCCTGCCCCTTGGAGACTCTCCGTCCCATGCGGCTTCCCTCGCTCGCCTCCTGCTCGAACTTGGAGAAGTACGCGCACGCCCACGCCCACGCCCACGCCCAGGCCCACTCCCCATGCCGCTTCCCTCGCTCGACTCAAGAAACCAAGGATATGGGACGTGGCGGCGGCGGCGGTTCGAGCTGGGAGTGGAGCTGCCATCACCACGAGGCATGGAGAGATACAGGACTGGGCGAATGTGTCTAGCAGAGGAAGAGGGGATTTGTGAGCGCAATGGGTAAGGAGATTGCTCCTTTTAATGTTAGGAGCGGTCTGGACGGCGTCGCGGTCTATACGGCAGTAATGGCGACCGGGCATTGATTCGGCTCCAGACTGCTCATCTTGGAGCAGGATAGAGTAGGCAAGAGAGACACGAGGACGGCGGAGCAGATGCGTGTCCGGTCCGGCAGTGTAGGCGGCGAGGCAGCTTTTTGCCGGCCAGGGGGCACGCCATTGAAGGCGCGGCGAGCACAGGTGAAACGGCATGGACGCGCACGTATGGCCACATGCATGCAGGTGGGACGGGGTGCATGCACTTCGCTGGGCCCACATCTAAGGTCAAAGGGCCGACCCCACTAGCCGACCCCAGGAAATCCCAACCGAGCCGCGCCAGGCCGACCCCACCAGTCAGGCCAAGTGACGGTTGACCAGAGGGCAACGGAGCGTTTGGCCGATTTTCGAGCCATCCAGGGCACAGACGAGAGAAACTACGCGGGTATGACACATACGGATAAACATAAACTAGAGCCAACCAGGGCACAAAACCAATTGTCCCAATTATTTAAGGAAGGTTGTTAAAGAAACTAAATGCAGGTAACACCAAAATTGGTTGTTTAGGCCAGCGCACATTTGACGATCATCTTGCCCAGAAGAATAGAGCTCCTTGTTGCTACAGTGTGCATTTTCCTTTTTTTATCACCTCTTCTGAAACTCCTTAATTAATGGATAGAGGCAAATGTTGGAATATTAGGCACAATTTTCATGATCAATTCCAGTATATAAAACATGATCACAAACGCTACTAACATGTTAAACTCGAAAATACTAGACGTATTAATTAACATGAACAACATCATGACATCTACGAACACAGCCATAATAAAACAGCACATCGGAACGTGGCGAACGTACCGAACGATTACAGATGAAATAGTTGTAGTCGTAGTCGTTGTAGTAGTTATTGGAGCAACGACGACAGCAGCTTGAGCAGCGACGGTAGCAGCTCGAAGAAGACGACGTTGGAGACGAGTCGCCCGCGGACTCGGAGATCGTCCAGGAAGTCGAGTCGTGATGAAGACCTTGAGAGCAGTCGCGCGGAGCGCTTCCCAAAAACCTTATTCGCCCTCTCCCGTACAGGATCACAAGGGCGAGCGGTTCCGGAGATCTGCTATCCCGTTCGCCGGTGCACGCCGACGCTCGGGATGGAGTAGACTACAGTGGCGGCGCAAGGCACGAGTTTGGCAAAACCTAGATTCATTGGGGTTATTGCAGCGCACGCAGTCTCTAACACATGAGGGTGAAGTAAATAGAGGCCCTACCCCGGATCGCGGGCGACTCGTCTCCAACGTCGTCTTATTTGAGCTGCTACCGTCGCTGCTCAGGCTGTTGTCGTCGTTGTTCCAATAAGTACTACAACTATTTTATCTACAATCGTTCGGTACGTTCGCCACGTTCCGATGTGCTGTTTTATTATAGCTGTGTTCATAGATGTCATGTTGTTGTTCATATTAATTAATACGTCTAGTATTTTCGAGTTTAACATATTAGTAGCGTTTGCGATCATGCTTTATATATTGGAATTAATTATGAAAATTGTGCCTAATAATCATGGAGATTCGTTGGATAAACAATACAGCTTACTGATAGGGCCTCTATTTACTTCACCCTCATGTGTTAGAGGTCAGCGTACCATTCCTGGAACTCTGATCCTAAATTCCCTTGGTATCGGAAACATTTGTCGCCATACTCCGCTCTGACTTGTCAATCAGTTTCGAGTTCGCGAAATGGTAACGGTACAGCCTTCACCGCTCTGAACTTGCCAACATTGTTCAAGTGTTCATTCTCCAGCCTGTGGTCAATGGTGTACACAAGTTATAGACTAATTTTAAAAAACATAAATAATAAACCGAAGATATCGATTACAGCTTATACAAGTTCCAAATACCTGTAGAAGTTCCAATGCCCTCGCCGAATGATTTCTAGTGAAGCAAGGGAGAAACCCAGTAGGCGAGCCTCGTTCTTACTGAACTGAATATTCAATACACTCTTTGTCCAGGCTAGACGAAGTGCTAGATTCAGCACCTACATTGTGAAGGCATTAGTACTCCTAGCTAGTTTATACTTTCTGTCGTAAGATCAATTAGTCGAACAAAGTACAAAATAGTACCATTGAAACATAGTAGATAAACTTGTTCTTGAGGATGAGGTCATCTCGGAGCCATAGATTCTTTGATTTTGGGGTGAAGAACCCCCAGTCCTTGACAAAGTCCCAATAGAGCTGGTAAACGGTGGCTCCCCAGGACGAGATGAGGACCATCCACATCCATAATGACGTTGGTGTTTCATTGTACTTGAACCTGACGGCAGCTGCAACCATCGCCGATGCGTACTTACCGGCGTTAGCAAGCTGATTTGTGTCATGTTCCTCCAGGTACCTTCTTAAACACTTGAAAACATATTCGCAAGGTTTAGCCTGAAAGTGATTCTAACAAGTAGAAATCTTATTATTGTTCATATGTCGATTCATACCTGCATAAATCTCCAGTAGTAAGGGAGGAATGAAATCACATAGGATAGGTGCTTGTAATGCTGGCTATTCGTACATGTCTCGTATGGGTTAGCCCTAAAGCTTCCAACCATGAAGTAGCACGCTGCAAACTCCATGTGCCTTAATAATGGGATCTGAAAGTATATCAGTTTAACTTGTAAGAACTTGCATCTTAAGGTCCTCGGTAATGTAGGATTTATCAATCAATCAATCAATTATATACTAAAAGCACAATACGGAGGTTTTAATTTCGAGTCACCACGTTAATCCACATCATTTTTATTAATTTTAGTCGTTAGATCTAAAATATATGGCTAAGATTTAAGAAGAGGTTTTGAGTTACGTAACCCGCAAATTTAAGTTTGACACGTTCCATCCACATGACGTGCATGTCAAAGAAAAAACAGAACTATGGATCTGATCCAACGTTAAACGGACCGGCCGGTAACAGCAGTCCTTTTTATTGACGATCTCCAAACTTTATAAGCGCACTCGGCCGGCCGGGAATATCTGAGTTACTCTCTCATACTCTCTCCGTTCCAAATTAATTGACTTCTATTTACCCACATGAAATACACATACGTGGGTGAATAGAAGTCAATTAATTTAGAACGGAGTGAGTAGATGAGTACCGTGCAACTTAAAAATTCACGTGTACATAAATAATGGATTGGCTAGCCATATTGATCTACAAAAACTGGACATATTGTTTGTGTATAGTTCATAGCATCGTGTCAAGTTGCTCCTTTAAAGAAAAATAGCTGCGTCACGGTTAAAAATACCAACTGCTCCAACTATAATATGATGGTACAGGTAAAACGGAAAGAAAAATTACTACTTTTCTGATTTTGAGAAAGTAAAACTATTCCTACAGTAGTAGTTGAGTTTACAAATAATATATATACAATGCATGAGTGGACCAAAAATAAAAAGATAGCTACATAATGTTTTTATTAAGCATAGAGTGCGATATTGACATACACAAGAGTACACTAACACTATATGTACAGACACTTACGGATAGTCTACTAATGATCATATTTGTCACCACTATCGACTGCAATGTCATTTGCCGTTCTAAAGATAGTCTGCTTTAACGAAACCTGCATGGTACAAGAACATATGTTTCATTCCTGGTGGGTTAGGAAAAAGCACATTCCTACCCATCTAACCACACATTGGCTTTCCAAAAAATATTACTCTTTCTAATTTATATTTTGAAAAATACAAATAATAAATTTTAAAAAAAATCAAGGATAACTAGATCTCGACACACAGTCACACAAGCTAAGACCAAAGCCGCGAAGTTTCAACATTGGCGAACAACCACTAAGATACCAATAAGAACGTCAACTTCCATTTAAAGGATAATCTCTCTTAATGAGAAATTTAGGTAAAAAAAAAGTGTGTTGATATATGGTGAACCTTACCTATATCCGATCTCACGTTGGTTCTCTAAAACATCTACTTTTCTAATTTCGAGGTTGAAGCATAAACGAGTTTATAAATGGATTGAAAATCAACTCATGAAAAAAAAATCCTTTTAAGGTTGCACATCTTGCTGTGATGGTACTAAGAGTTTGGAAGTCCCACAAGGACATAAGAACCACACAATCTTCAGGAATTTAGGTTTAACTTTAAAAACATGGTTTCTGATTCCATGTTTTGTTAACTCTAAGAATCTAGACCATACAGAAACATCACATTGATGAAATAGCTAACACGAGAAATAATTAGGCTATTCTCAAAATAACTTATTGTATGATAAAATTATAGTAAAACTGGAAAAATAGGGAGATAATAGAATTACTATAAAATGCCAGTCTTCGTATTGTCGATTTGTTGGACCATTTTTTATGCACTATCGAGACCCTCGGTAATATATATTCATGACTGTCATCACAAATATATAATCAAGAGAATATTCTAACAATAGAGACACTCACAATGTAGTGATCAAATAATATGTGGAACTAGAAATGACACATCGATCATGGAAAAAGCGATGGTTGCGCATACAGAGTGACAAAAGGCGTGAAGAGGGGCTATTATGAGAGGCTGGACAGTATATATGATTAGTATAGGTCTGGCGTGAAATCATAATGAATCTCACAATTTTCATATGTTCATTAGTATCGAGGTTATTGACATGTGGTGATTAGAGATACAAACTTCCTTTTGACCATACAACCAGACATTGGGTTTCTAAGCTATGTGCATTTCTAATTATCATTTTGAAACATAAAAAAGCATATGAATGGTGAATATTGAGTATATTCCCAAATCATAATAATATGTGGCTCAGAATTAAAGATAATGCCGACATGCTATATGATTTTTGTTTGTGTTAGAGTTGTACTATTTCTTCTCACATAATGTGATATCCATAATATACAATTTCAATTATGGGAAACATTTAACGTAATAAAGTTGATGCACTTGAAATCTTATTGTTATTTCAACCAAAATAGGAAAAACCTCTCCTACTAATATAAGATCATTTAGATAATACAATTATATATAATATCACACAAATAACATATATGGGTGTTTATAGAAATACCATAATATTACCTGGCCTAGAAAGTAATGTTGTTTAATGATAATACGTATCTGCATATGTCATATTTAAATTTGTGTTGGTTGAGCCGTATTAGTTGTGAGTACATAATGTGATATCAATGAAAACACTATTTAATTCATTTGTAGCCTTCAACATATTAAAGACTATACCCGCACATTTACGAGGGCCATCTTGCTAGTCTATTA
Source organism: Poa annua (assembly GCA_026929855.1). Lineage (NCBI taxonomy): Eukaryota > Viridiplantae > Streptophyta > Magnoliopsida > Poales > Poaceae > Poa > Poa annua. The sequence continues at coordinate 3,788,354 of CM049437.1, forward strand.
TATACTAAAAGCAATATACGAAGATAAAATAGAGACACCACGTTAAACCACATCATCCGAATTATTTAGACGGTTAGATCGGGTGTCTAATAAAGCCATCACGTTAAGCCACATCATCTCAATTAATTTTTATAGTTAGATCTAAAATATACGGTTAGGATTTAAAGAAATAGTAATTGTTACGTAGCATATCTGGCAGCGTAACTTAAAAGAGACTAACTACCTAGGCTGGTACGCTGGCTGAAAAAAAACACCTACCGTTCTCTTAAAAAAAGAAAAAATAAATCGCCCAATCAACCAAATCACGTTTCCCTAAAAAAACCACATCACGTACGTGTACAAAACACATACTGTATGTGTGTACAAAACACGCTTTCAGCAATAAAAAACCTAAGGTAGTGCTCCTCTTTGCATGCAATCAATTATTATTATATAATTACAAACGGCTAACTAGCTAATCGTCAATATAAGATGTTGTATAGGTGTTATGCATATTGTTTAGATTTACATTAAAATAAATGTATACATACAGTAAAATGCATGTAGATACATATGTGTACATGTGAAAAAAGGATAAAACATCTTATATTATGTAACGGAGGGAGTACGTGCTACATCTACATGTGACCCTAGGATGAGCATGCAAACCGTACGAATTCTTGGAAAGCTAGAAGTAAAGAAGAAAACTTTCCTAAACATCTGATAGCAAAGGATAGGATTAGGATACGGACAGTTTAAACAAAAAGCTCATATGTAAATAAAATACTTTATTTTGTACCATGTCTTTTGTTTAGTCAAAGTCAGTTTTCGTAAAGTTTGAGAAAATATGTACCAGTAATTATATATTTATAAATAAGCATAATACGAAAATATGTTTTATGATGATTCTAATAATAAGGATTTAATATTTTTGATATTGATATTTTCTATATATTTCTTCAAAAAAAATAAACTTTTGAATAGAACATAGGGTTGTTGTGAACGGAGGAGTACATTGTTTTTATGAGTAAGTACACATAAAAGGTAATTTTATTCGACTACCATCATATTTAACCAAAGTACTCCTAAAACATTTTCAAGAGTTTGTAGTCATGAAATTTAAAAATTAATGAAGTCACGGCATTAGTCGCACTACGCACATTATAATATTATTTAGTACATATAAATGACAATTTTATTTGACCTCCATGAATCAAAACTCTCACAAATTGCCTTTGAAAGTCGCGGAATTTGGATATTAATGAAATCATACCATTACTTGCACTATCAACAGTAGCCCCTCACACCAAGGAAATTATGAACTTAATGGTAACACAGAGGTGAGTAACCACTTCTCACGGGGATGCGAATATCCTTCCATTAAATGGATATTTCCACTTAATGAGACACAAAACGTTAATCCTTCAAAATTGATTAAGAGATAGCATTAGTCGAGAATGTCCCTTGTATTAGTGTTAACCTACCACAACATGACGCTTAATATGTTTCATTTTCAATATCCGAGCATGGTGTGCCAATAGTATACTTAACACGAGAACCAGAAAAAGCTTACACTTAATATTATTATGAATTGTTTGCCCGGATATTGCTTTATTTGTATAGTAGACATATTCGGATTATTGTATATGTCTTTCTCTCGAGTAACATAATCGGCATGAAAGCACATGTCAGTTCAATTGCACAGTAAAATTGACGACTGATTAAATATTCTTCAACTAACCACACAGTCATTTTGCATAACACAAAAATATATTTGGCCGGGTGTGTAGAACCATCTAATGAAGATTAAAAAAATTAAGAGACAGGAGAATTTGGATTTACACTTCTCTAATTTTGAAAATTGTTGTATAAACATGTTAATAAATATGCCCAGAACAAAATAATTTATCCTTATCATCATATCCATATATGAAATAATTTGTCAAAGTTTCATCATGTTCATGTTTGTAAAGTGTTGCACCGTGTGACATGGAGTGAGTAAATGAGAGGAAGAAACATCAAAACAATATATTTCTCAATATTTAATGTGATCTACCTATTAAGAAGGATAAACAATTTTATCAAAATTTAAATGATTTTTTTATCAAAGATAACTAACCTAACGCACTGATCCAACAGCATGTAAAAATTATTGTTCAATTTACGATATCCAGTATCACTTACAAGGGTGTTTCAACATATGATATGATAATCACTTGACCACAAATTTCAGAGTGCCAAAGATGTTACTCGCATACGATGTAGTATATTGCATACAGAAATTTTTGCCGTTTTATTGTGACATCATTTATAATAACATGAAGTATATAAATGAAACCATTTTTTATTTGCTAAACACTTTCAACCAATTATAGATAATGCCCTCACATTTGTGAGGGCCACCTTGCTAGTTGTGCAAGTAGAAGTATTACCTGGCTAGTTAGCTGATCAGCCATGAAGAAATCGACCATCAGAACCTGTATCGCAAGGCAGGCATATCATCAAATAGATGTTCGTAATAGCCTGTGAACCGAGAACTTTAAGAGGTCTTCTTACCTTGTAGAATGGTGAGAGTATGATGTGTCGCAAGACGCGCATGAAGCAGTACCGCGTCGAGCGGTAGAACACGTTAAACGAACAGACTAATAGTCCAGTTGACAACTGAAACAGTAGATGCAAAGTTTTCAAAACTGACATCGGTTGCAAAACAACCTGACTTCGAATATAGTTTGTGGTACTTACTACTATGAGTACGCCGGGCACAGCATTGGCGTAGGATGCACCGGCATTCCTGAGGAACAGGTTGATGACCAGCGCGGTTGCCACGGTGCACATGATGGACGCAGCCATAAGGAAGGCGTCTCTGTGTGTCAGAGCGGTATTCGGGTAAAAATCGAAGATAAAATTCTGGTTAATTCTGGTGCTCTTCCACATGAACAGGTTGCATCCGTAGAAGAAGCAGTGCAGGCTGACAAGCGCGAACATGCTGTAGAAGAGCAAAGGTATATTTAGTGGCATGCATGGTGAGGTAAATTTCATCCTTTGTTATCTACACTTCAATCCAGATTCAAAAAAGTTAAAAAAATTATCAAACTCACGCGGAGAACAGAACATCTCTTACGGTGCTGTAATCCTACCTGAAAACATGGTAGATTACTTCCATGTATGCTGTATTTCCAGCAGAGGCAAAAATGTGAGAAACATAGGCGAAAATAGCATATATGATGAATAGACTCACAAATGTGCCTGTGAACAACCCTGAAAATACGATACAAACAGAAAACAAAACGTTAGAAGATTGAATTTCTCCATCACTACGTAGAGATTGTTGATAGATGTAGTAATCTGGTATCTGAATCTACGCGCCTACGAGGAAGGTGACCATGTGCCTGCTCCTGCGCTGCTGCGGCTTGAGGTACTTCATCGCCACCGTCTTATCGTTGGCCACAAAGTGCTTCATGAAGAGGGACTCCACCTCGTCCGCGAGCCGAAGTACCTGCTCAGGATTTCACAGTATAAAATAATTACTCACTCAGTTCGCGCTCTTGTAATAAGTCTGAAACTCCTACAGGAATCTTATAAGTCGATGATGATATACCTTGTCGGATGTGCTGAACAACGATCTCTTCACCTTCTGCGAGAACAAGTCCGTTGCCTGTTGTTGTTGCTCCGACACCTGTGATCCTTTCGTGTCAGTTGCCGATAGGGAAACGCGTCAGTTTCAGTTATGTATATCAATTCTGTAACTCGTTTTCCCCTGGTTTCTCCGTCCCTCTCTGTAGCGGTGATTGGGGCATTGGGCAATGGAGGCGGTGTTGCGTCTTTCTCCTGTCTGGCATTGCCTGGGCGCACATCACAGTTTGGGTCGTGGTTCGGGTTTTGGTAGTTAGTTTTGGGACATGTCCGATGTGTTATGTTGTACTTTGTTGCCTAGTTGTGGAGTAAGTTAAATGCATCCAGGCTCCTTGCACTTGTCGTCCAAATTCGTTTTGTTCACCCTACTTGGGAATACACTATTTACGATTACGATAACGTCGTGTGCGCTTCATGTGTGTGGCCAGGCCCATGACGATATTAGCGCATTTGTATCTTTTCAGCCATTTTCGCAGTAATGAACAAGTCAATATTTCTTACGTTCTAAAATAAAATGAAGTATAATTGTTCGTTTTGTTTCAATAAAAAAGTGCCCCCTCCTTTCCAAAATAACTGTCTTAAGTTTGGCTAAAAATGGGTATATGTAGACATGTTTCATATTTAAATACATCCAATTTTGGGCAAACTTTAGACACTTATTTTGGGACGGAGGGAGTGTATCAATTACGTTACTATTGCCTTCTTTATTCAGAGTTGTGCTAGTTTCTGTTTTTAAAAAGTCTATCAAATGAGGTAGAATTGCCCGTTTTCTAACATGACCCTGTGCTATCTGATTATAATCGATACTCCCTCCATTCCAATAAGTAAGGCGCCCTCGTTTCACGTGTTTTTTGTTTGACCAAGAATTACTCCAAATATATAAATATTATTGGCAGAAAATTAGCATCATTAGAAAGTGTTTTTCAATATGAATCCAACGATACTAATTATGTAGAATATAATCAAGATATTTATGTTCAAATTTGTGGGTCAAACTTCGTCTTGTAAAGAGTGTGCGCCTTATTCATTGAAAGTACTACTGTACTATTGTACTACATGATGACAAGTACGTACTCCCAATGAAGAGTTAATTTAAGTCGCAAGATTTCCTAGAGCACGTACCTTGACGAATTTCTTCAGAATCTTTGTGAACGCCTTTACATTCAGTGAACTGCATATATCCGTCAGAAGAAAAAAAGTAAAGAATCCTAGTCAGCTAGCCCCACCACGAAACAAAATGAAATCGAACTAGTCTTACATGCATGCATGGAGGATGGAGCCTAGCTAGCTTTTAGGCAGTTGCTGACGATAGGTATCGGTCGTCTTTGTGAGCGTGCGTAAAGTACCTGAACTTCTTGAGTAGCTCGAGGCCGCGGTAGAGGGCCATGAAGGCGTCGCGGATGTTCTTCTCGGCGTGCTGGATCTTCTTGCGGTGTACGAAGACGGCGGCGGCGGGGTCGGCTCCATCGTCCTTGCGCAGTACGTTCACCAGATCCTCCCACATCTTGAGCGCCGTCCATCCGGGGTTCGTCGCCGGGATGTCGATCCGCACCGTCGACGGTCTGCAGCGCGCCGGTGCCCCTGCCACTGGAACCCCTTCTTTCTTGCCGGACAGGCCCACGAAGCTGACCCCGTTGCGCTCCAGCTCCGCCATCACGTCGTCGGCCACCGCCGCGCCCTCCATCATCTGCGCCTGCTGCAGCTCCCGCCTCCCGCCTGTAATGTCACACTCACACAGAGAGAAGATGGTGAGAGGCAGAGTTGGCCACGTGTTTGTACATTACTGTAAATGCATAATTAATGGATGCATTCAACGAACTAACGGACGCCCCTATATGATGGATGCGCTACGGCAACTACCTGATGTGGACTGCGGCGAGGCGAGGCCGGAGCCGCCGAGCGCCGAAATGGAGCGGCTGCGGCGGGAGGCAGCGTGGTCGGCGAGGACGCGTTTGACGTCGGCGAGGATGCGGAGCTGGTCGATGAGCGCCTCTCCGCGGCCCAGCAGCTCGGCCTCCTGCGCCACGTAGAAGCCGTTCACCTTCTCCAGCTCCTCTTCCGCCATCTCCAGAAACTCCCGCTCCTGCACACAAACACACGGTCAGAGACAATCCATGAAAGATGAGTACGGAATTTACAGATGCGTAGGAAGCGGATCAGTGCATGCTTACGTGCTTGTCCGAGTCTTCCCCGGAGAGAGCGGTAGACGGCGACTCATCATCGTAGTCGCCGTCGCGGCGGCGCGCGATCTTGATCTTCTTGATAACCTTCTTGAGGCACTTGTAGTCGACGAAGGCCCCTTTCCATTCCGGGATGAGGCTGGCCTCGTACTCCCGCGAGAACTTTACCATATCCGCCGGGTCTAGCAGCTCTAGCTATACGTGCTTCGTGTCCGGGATAGGCTTACAGGGTAAAAGCAGAGGCTGGGGGACAGGCAGGAGTGATTTTCCACAAGCGATCGTGCTTATGTAGACCGAGACACCAGAGAGAGAAGAGAAGCCCCGGTACTCTTCTCCCCTCTCTCTCTCTGCCTTCCTCGCCAAGATCGCTTGTTTACTTTTTGAGATGTTCAATGTGTATTTTAGGGTATTATTAAGTGGATTATTTTGGATCCCGGAAAAATCTTTAATATCCATTTACTAAGCCGGTTTTCAAGGGGATAATCCCAAGATATATCCATCAGGAACCGCCAATTTTTTGTGTATATACTAAACCATACAAGTGTATTTCAGTGGAATAATATTTGTGGAGATTGGGTGAATAAAACTTCATTGGATATCTTTCCATCGCAATATATCGCTTTAGAAATAAAAAATACACCACTAGTAAATAAGGCCTAATGGGCAGCAGACGCCCACATTTCGTGAATTTGCTGCACTAGATCCGTCCAGGCGACGAGAGACCGATTGGTAGTTTTTTTGGTGAACGGACCCTGGTATTAAAAGAAACACCGAACAATACAAAACATCTCAACAAAAACGAAAATCACATGGAAATACTTGAGATGCTCTTCGTGTTCAATCTCCAGACCGTGTCGATGATGCGTCGACACTGATGCTCCTCCCTGAGCCGCCTTGGCGTTGCTGATTACGGACGGGAAGTCGCTGAACGGGTCTATAAGATCACATCCATCGGAGAGCCGAAGAAGGTGAACAACGGATAAAGCTCCTTAACTATCCGAAGAAGTCGTCAAGACCACAACACTATTATACGCCGCCAAGATGAGAGTCATGACACTGAATCCAGGGAGACCTTATTGAAGCGAGACGCCACCGCCGCCATCCGTGCGCCGCGACACAACAAATCATGACCCTAACAACCGAAGACGGAGTCCTCCCGCCGAAAAGGGTCGAGATCCACCGCACCTCTATGACCTGAGGTAAAAAAACAGGGTACGTCTGGGAACTCTCGCGTCGAGCCGGGTACGTCTTCATTCGGGGATCGACCTTTGGACTGATCGGTAATTGGTGCCAAAAAAACAATACAATACGTATTAATAACTGGATACACAACGACTTAGATAGAAGGGGAGAGAAAGCTGATGACATAGTTTTTACGTAAAAAAATGTTATTGACGTTGGCTTCTTTCAGAATACTTAGCAATTTTTGCAAAAGGCCTAGTTGACAAACTAAGCAGCAAGCCTCCTAAACATTCCAACACGAATGGATGGATATAATTGGTCGAATGTTTTTTGAGTGGTCATAGGTAGCTGGATTTATTTTGTACGGTCATTTCTTAGGGATAATAAAAAAGAAAAGAAAATACGATCACTGTCGTTGAACCTCACGGGACCGGGTGTTGCACATGGGTGACGATCCGCAGCCGTATGTATCGCTGTCGTCCAATTCATTGCAACCATGTCCGATCCACACATATTCGTGGACCTGTGGCAAAACGATGAGAATAGGCCCTTTTACTGAAAAATGAAATCTGGAATGTATTGACAGTATTGTATATTGTCCCCCCGGCTTATGGATTTATGTAGATGAACATTATGTCTAGTATACTAATATTTAGACAAATCGAAGACCCTTATTTTAGAACCGATGGAGTATATATTTTAATAGACATCCAATTAATAGCAGTACAGAATGTAAGTTTAGATGTATGATCTTTGAATTATAAAATATACACAACAGTCGCGATCGAGCGAACAACAAGTCTACAACCGAACTACAAGTCTACAACCAACTGTGATAATCTTCTCTATCTAAATGGGAACCCCGTACAAAGAATTCTCTCAACATGCAAGGTGTCCACATCATCAAGTCTCTAGTTGGTCCAATTAGAGAGCTCTACTACAAGGTTTCTCTATCTAAATGGAAGAACCCCACTAAAAAGAATTCTCTCAACATGCAAGGTGTCCACATCATCAAGTCTCTAGTTGGTCCAATTAGAGAACTCCACTACAAAGAATTCTGTCAACATGCAAGGTATCCACATCATCAAGTCTCTAATTGGTCGAGAACTCGACTACAAGGAATTCTCTCAGCATGCAAGGTATCCACATCATCAAGTGTCTAATTGGTCCAATTAGAGAACCCCACTACAATGAATTTTCTCAACATGCAAGATATACACATCATCAAATCTCTAATTTGACCTTTCTCATATATTTCCGTAGCAACGCGTGGGTAATCATCTAGTTCTATAAAAGACCGATTTACGAAGTGTGATTTTCTTCTACAAAACAAAATTCCTGGTCAAAACTGATTATTACTACTTAAAGCCCTGATTGCAACATGGCAAATTGATAGAGCGTTTTTTTTTGTGGAAAGGAACTCACTATATTACGCACACAGGCCTGCCTGACTCATTAAAAACCTTGCAGTACCCGTAGGTACCCTGATAAGGAAAAGAGCGCGTCTGAAAACCTGTGGCCTCATCCGGGATTACAATACTTTCTGATACAGGCATCAAGGAAGGTAGGCTATAATTTACCCATAAACATCTACGCCTAGAGCTACTTGCTTGCTTAGCACACAAATATGCCGCCTCATTAGAAGTATGATGTACATACGATATAGAACAACTTACAAAGGTACTAGCAAGATCTAAGGCTCAGTGCCTGCAGTCGGGCAGAGCTTCACGTCCCATTCGATCCAGTAATCACATGAATGGTTCGGCCGGACGTACGACACGTCGACAAGACAAAATCGAACACACACCGGCCGCGCTATCCGTTTTGTCCATCCGTTCCATGGTGGCGCGGCGCCGTCTGCTCAAGCCGATGGGTGACGGCAGTGTCGCACAAAATGAGGTCAGTGTCGGTCATAGGTGGAGATAGCTGCGCGTTGATGCACAAAGCGAAAGAAGAATTGGCTCTCCTACGCGTTGAACAACATACGACAATGCGTCTCGCTGCTGTTGAGAAGTACTCCCCCCGTTGACCGTTCCATATATTGGATGAATTACATGTGTTAATGTGTTAAAAAGTAGATGTACATAGATTTGTAACATATTTAATTGAGCCTCTTACTATAGTAAGTACTCCCAGATAAATAATCTCCACTGGTAATAAAAGAGCAAACTTGAATTTCTCTAAAGCCACACAATAAAACGTACACAGATTATTCAAGGTCGTCCGGTCTAAGAGCATCTCTAGCAGACACCGCATTTCGCCCGGAACTGTAAAATAACCGTCGTTTTGACGTTTCGGGCCGAAAACGCACGCAGATCAGACCCCGCAAAAGTCTGCGACCTGTAAAAAAAAATTTGCAGGGCGCGGGATCCCCCCCCCCCCCCCCCCACCCACCCCCGAACTGTGAAAATCCTGTTTTTGCGGTCGACCCGGCGGCGACCTCTATCCCTAGATTTATTTGGCGGGAGGGACATTTCACCGCGACCGTTCCAACTTTCCCCCTCCCCGCCGCCGCCGATCTCCACCTCCAGCTCCGTCCGACCTCCCCGAGGCCGTCCAGCGAGGCCATGGACACCTCCGACCCCGCGCTCGTGAGTGTGGAAGTTGGGTGGCGGTGACCCTCGATGGAATCCACAGCACCGACCAAACCGGGAAGAGGTATTGGCAAAGGATAGAAGACAAGTTCTTCCGATTGATGCCAACCAACGTGGAGAGGACACCACGCACCTATAGATCACTCCAAGGTTGTTGGGATGTGATCAAGCCGGCGGTTAGCCGGTGGTGTGTATGTTTGGAGCAAGTGTACAATGCCCCTCCGAGTGGCACTAATGAAGCCGATTGGGTGAGTGTTCTTTCACATAGTTGCTTTGGTTGTATGCAAAAAATGATAGTGCTTTGACATAGTTGCTTTAGTTGTAGGACAAAATTGCAAATGCAAGGTATAGGGACATGCCGGCATCCAAGGGCAAGTCCTTTGCATTTGGACATTGTTGGGAATTGCTAAAAAATAGCGAGAAATGGAAGATCAAGGACAAAGAAGCACCACCGAAGAGAGGTGCCTTCACCAAGTTGGACGATGATGAAGATGATGATGGGGAGAGGAACAAGGCCAAGTCGGATGGCACCAAAAGGGCCAAGAAGAATGTGAAGAATGCATCGAAGGCATCAAGTTTGAGAGACAACACTGGTAGGGAAATGGCTACTGCTGGCGAACACTTTTCCCTTACCGCTGGCGAACAGCTGTGCGCCAGTGGGAACCCGCCAGTGGTAGCACTTACCGCTGGCGAACAATTGTTCACCAGCGGTAGCGACGGTTACCGCTGGCGAACAGAGGCGCTACCGCTGGCGCACTATTAAATTTGTGCGCCACTAGTAGCGGCAGTAGCACTGGCGCACTCCAATCCTTGTTCGCCACTAGCAGCGGGAGTAGCACTGGCGCACATCCATTCTTGTTCGCCGGTAGTAACATTTGAGGAATTTATAAAATAAAAAAAAACGCACACCACCAATTCGTCGTATGTACATTCATTTCACTGATCGACATGCATTATATGATCCATACAACTACAAGTTATGATTATATACACACTCAATCATACATAATCTATCGTCAGCCTCGTGTCGACGCCGCCATCGCTGCCGCGGCCTCGTGTCGACGCCGCCGTCGCTGCCGCAGCCTCGTGTCGACGCCGCCGTCGCTGCCCCAGCCTCGTGTCGACGCCGCCGTGGCTGCCACAGCCTCATGTCGACGCTGCCGTCGCTGCCGCAGCGTCGTGTCGATGTCGCCACAGCATGCCGGGTCGATGTCGTCATAGTTGCCGCAGCCGGCAGCCCTGTTGTCGCAGCCCCGTTGTCGTCATCCTCGGTATCACAGGGGAAGTACCTCCTCACATGGTAACAAAAAAGCAAATGCAGATTCTGTTAAATCAACTGGTTCAACCTGATGCACACTTGTACACCACAAACACATCCAGATCTGTTGCTCACTAACAGCACCCAGGAACTAAAACACCTAAGACAATCAAATACAAGTATATAATATATCTGTTTTTATTCGTTTCCACAACCACATATGTCTAGAGATACATCTACAAAATTACTATAGCACAAGTTTATGCAATATTAGTTTCCAACAACTAGTTCATGTCCAGAAACTTATCGATCACTCATATCTGCAAGCATTGCACATCCAAAATAATTCTTTTCTATCTACAACTTGAGAACCAAAAACAAAATCATCCATACCACCTAAAAGTCTAAAACAGCAAGCAAACATGTCAAACAGATGTGGGATATCTTCTATTTCATCAGTGTTAAGCTACCACAAGTATCATAGATGCTTGGATGAATGAATCATCCAAACAGTAGCATCCCACGAGATCGACCAGAGCATCACCTTGTGTAGCGATGGAGGCGACACGGGGGTTGCAGTCACTGCCATCCCACCGGCACCATAGTCGAAGGAGGTCTCGGAAAGCAGCAGCAGAAGCATCACCATCCAACCGGCAGCAGACCACTGCACCTTGACCACCAGCAGCAGGAGTGAGGATGTACCAGATCCTTGCGGAGGCCGACGGCGGCAATGCACCTTAACCATAATTCTGTCACTATTGATTTAAGAATCTGTAAGAATTCTTCAAAAACTGAATCTACACATGGCAACAAAGAATTTACATCACAACAGAGAAAGAAATATACAAGTTGGATCATAAAAGTGTTGTCTACTGGTTGTCATGAGAAACCACAAGGATCTACGTAGATGTACTTTTACAGATGCAAAGCTTTCAAGCTAGATATCACTCATATAATTTTCTTGATGCTTGATGTGACTCCTCCTAGCAGCCTCTTGCTGGAAATCTAAAAATGTGCAACAAGTGACAATATGTGAAGCAATGACATAATCATGTGACAATTTGCTTGAGAAGATCTGATCCAATACCTTTTTTGTATATAATATATCTGTTTTTACTAGTTTCCACAACCAGATATGTCTACAGATACATCTACAAATTACTACAGCACAGGTTTACACAATAATCATGCAAATGTTGCTGGACAACAACTAGTTCATGTCCAGAAACTTATAAATCGCTCATATCTGCAAGCACTGCACATCCAAAATAAATCTTGTCCATCTACAGACTATTCTAAACCCATCTTAGATTACTTCGTTGGGGTTTTCTAATTTCAATCATTGTATGAAGTGGTTACTTCTTTTTGTGAAGGCCAATTACATACTATTTTTTTTCCATAAGATTATGAATTGCAGATATGACTGAACTTATTTTCAGGTGAAGAGAAGAAAGCACTTTGTCACTATTGCTTTTCAATAATTATATCCAATGTATATACAATGTCCCTGGGCAGTCATTTGATAATCCAACCGACACGATGGTCCCTGGGCAGTCACTTGTGGAAGGTACGAGGCTAACAACAACTACTACTTCGCAGCTAATTATACAACAAAGTTTACATTAATGAACGGAAGCCTTACCTTCATTTGGGAGGAAGAGGTTTTGAATGAAAGTATCACATCAACAGTTGCTCAATCCAGACAGTACATGAGATTAGATTCAGATGGATACCTGAGAGTGTATGAATGGTCAAGTTCTGATCAGTAGACCACATGACCAGCATACGGAGATTCGTTGACGGCTCAGTGGCGCACAGCCAGTGAGCACTGGCGCCTTGGGACGAGTCAGACCATCTCACCTCCAGAATTACCAGAGCTATTCCAAGGTCCAAGCCCGGCCATCTCGCCGGCGACCAGGTGCGATTACTTTGTCATCTCGTTTCTGCTCTACAAGCTCGATCGCCTCCAGTTAACCTGCAGACAAGCTTGAGCCGAGCAAAACAAAAAAAAGTCAACAGGCGCAACCCCCGAGCAGCACGGGCTCGAGATTTATCTCCGAAACCCTAGAAACACTGCCCCTGAACGTGCGGGCGAAACACTCCAAGACGCACCACACCGAGCAAGAACCCCACCCCTCGAATTCGAGCTCGGGCGAACCACGGCGGCCGGATTTGTTTGGGGATGGAACAAGGAGGGGAAGGGAAGCCGCGCGCACGAACCTTCTTGGCCCAGCCGGAGGGCGCGTCGAGCTCGGTGGTGACCGCGCCTTGCTGCGGCTCCCTCAGCGGCGTCTCCTCGCACGCCGCAGCGGCCGCCGTAGCCACGTGCTCGCCGCCGGTGGCCATGTCGCTTCCCGCCAGGTGGCCGCGGCACTCCCCTCCCCTCCCACGCGAGGCGGCGACCAGGGGAGGCGTGCGCGGAGGAGGACCGGGGAAGGGGACGAGCGGGGCAGGGTCGGTGGGGGGCGGGTGGGGCGGTGGTCGAATCGGGCAGCGGCGGATTCAGAGCGGGGAAGCGACATGGTGGCGGCAGCGGCGAGCGAGCAAGAGGGTGGAGGCAGCGGGCGGAGGATGAGGAGAGGCGAAGGGGACGAAAGGACAAGGGAGAGAGATGTGGGTTGTGCGCGGGTGTGGTGGTGGCGCGTGTATGTGCGGGGCAATGACAAAAACCGCTGGCGAACAAGGGACAGGTTTGGCAGCAGTAATATTTGCTAACGCCGCCATCCTACCGCTGGCGCATCGAGTTGGACGTTCGTCAGCGGTAAGAATTGTATCGCTGGCGAACAACTAATTTTGTTCGCCAGCGCTAAGTCCAGACCATAGCCGCACTCGTCCCAATGATATCGTTGGCGAACTGTCTGCGGTGTCCGCCAGCGGTAAAAGGGAGCTGGTTTTGTTCGCCAGCGCTATATTTACTGGCGCACGCTTTTCCTAGTTCGCCAGTGGTATGGTGGTGGCTATAGGCATATCCCTACTAGTGCAAGATAGATCATATGGTGAAGTCAAATGAGATGATGGTAACCATGTCTATCAAAGCAAAAAAAAAAAAAGGGTTGGCAATGAAAAGGTCTCAAGAGAAGGAGGAGAAGTGGCAGCTAATCAAGTAGGAGAAGTTGCGCAAGGCCGCAATTGAGGAGAAAAAAGCCCAAGCCGAGGAGACCAAGGCTCTTGCCCAACTCATTGCCGAGGAGAACAAGATCATGATGATGAACCGCAATGAGATGGATGAGCTAACCTTGGAGTGGCATGATTTGATGAGAAAAGGAATCATGGACCGAAGTAGGATGACTGCTAATCAAGGAGGAGGGGGTGCCGGTGGTGTTGGTGGTGGAGGTGATTGATGCTTGTTCATCACGGTGTCGCCACTTTTGATGTGATTCTTTTGCCCGGAAATTGCTATTTGCTATTTATGTGCAAATTATTTTGACGCAAATTGTTCATCATGCCTAGATGGTTGAAACAATGTTATTTGCTATGTAAAAGTGTGAAGAACTATATTTAATTTCTGATTTGTTGTGACATTTTGTTTTTTTGGAAACGCGTTTGCGGGTCCAGTTTTGGCTCTCACCTCACGCCGGCGGCCGCGCGCGAGACAGCCACATCTCGCCCCTCCATCCACTGCCACCTCCTGCCCCTTCTCCTCTCCACTATCCCCGAGTGCAAGGTCCCCGCGAGGAGCCCAATCGATGACCGCACGAAGAGGCTGGAGTCCACCACCGGGCGGCGGCCCGTGCTCGTCATCCTCGACAAGCTTCTGACAAGATCCGACCACGACCACTGAAGACGGTGCGATACCGCGATGGGATCCACTGAAGGCTGGATCCTGATCTTCCGAGCAGGAGCGACGTGACCGATGCACTCTGGTCGATCTCTGACCAGCGGCGTATGGTGGACCTCGATGTAGCGCCCAAAGGTGTGTGGTGTAGGAAGCTGCTCCCTCCAGCCCGCCCCACTCCGTGGCTTGCCCCCAGCGCGCACAGATCCAGCCGACGAGCCCTCCTATGCTCCTATGCTTGTCTCCCTCTCGGTGAGCTCCGTCCCGAGAGTGCAGCGTCGGGGCACTGCCGGCGATCTCCAGAATCATCACCGGCAGCCGCAGCTCGCCGACGCTGTTGCTGCCCTCGTTGTTGATGATCTCCAGGCTCCAGCTTAAATATGTTGAAGATGCGGGAGGAAAAGGCTGAGACGCACGGCGGCTATGGAGCCGTCCTGGTGCGTGACGACCATGAGTCGCTTGTCAACGGGGAGCGCGACCGGCGAGCACAGCCGGCGGCCGCGGTCGAGCAAGAGCAGCAGCAAAGCGGCGCTGGGATTCAGAGATTGGGACAGGAAGAACCGGTAGTATGCTCGTAGGGATAGGTGGGCTGTAGGTGGACCAGATGGGCTTTTCTTATTTATCCCGTCCGGGATTAGTGGACAATTAAAGTGGGACAATGAGCTTTTTATGGTGGGATGGGACACGGATTGATGGGATATCCCATCCCACCTGCAATCTTACTCCCTCCATCTCTATTTCTTTCTAGGGTTGAACGAACAAGAAAGTAACTGGTAGCCTGGATAAGTCAGCAGTCAGCTAGGTTGAAGGATAGTGTCCACGTGCTTCTACCTCTTGGCCAAGTACTACTTATTTTTTGCGACAGCACAGCCACGTAGTCGTTATGCTTGCATCAATGTTTAAAACTTTGGATGCACATCTCCAATTAATCCAACAACCACCGAACCTACAAAAAATCTGAAGCAAATATATTGTGTGCATGGCTTAGCACCATGATCTGTAATTCACATACAGAAGAAAACAGCATGATTTCAAAATTTATTGGTGAACACAAAGCTAAAACTACTCAATCGAATCCATTCTTAATTTGTAACATATGGCTGCAAATAATAGCCAAATCTGACACATATATTGTTCCGATAATCATTCAAATCATTGTTACATTAGAGAATAAAACTATATCTCAATTGGAAATTAACCAAATTTAGTTTAGTTTCTAATTCTCCATTGGTAGGTCACAGTATACATAAATCTGAAGGAAAAGAGGGTGCGTCGGTTGAATACTCAAATGAAGATAGGTGCCGGTCCCCAGGGAGGAGTCCCCAGGGAGGATTGTTTCATATGCCGGTTTTGTGCTATAAACCAAGCCAGCTGTAAATGGTCTCCCATTGCAACGCACGGGCATTTTACTAATGCCATTGAAAAGTAAAAAAAAAAACGGTTCGACCTATTTGCCATTTTGCCTCAGCCCCGTACGGGTGGATTTTCCCCAATCCTCCAACTACCGGCGGCGCCTTGCTTGGTCGCCGGAGCTGATTGCTGGGCGCACTAGGAGGTCGGGATAAGGCGGGGACGGAACGGTGGCAGCGGAAAGAAGCCAGGGGACGCGAAGCCGGCGCCGGGCACGCCTCCTGCGCGTCGCCGGCGAGCTGAACTGGGTCGGCCATGGCGCCTCGCTGCATGTAGTCGCCGGCACCGACACGTCGGATGGCTCGGTTCACGACACCGGCGGCGAGGGTTCTCGCCGATCAGGCGGCAGTTGGAAGCGATGAAAGAGGAAAGCGGGATGCTCCTCCGCGCCGTGGAGGACCTGCATCTCGAGGTCGCGCACGCAGGGCCGTGTCACTGGCTTCGGGAGGAGGCCGCCGCCATAGCCACTTCACTGTTTCTCGCTGAAGCCAGATCGTCGGGGTGGTGGGAAGGAACCGACGACGGAAAATGCTGCGGTGCCCGCACCGGATGAGGTTGGCGAAGAGTTGAAGAGGGCCATTGGAGGCGCGCCGGCGATGAAAGCTGTCAAAGCTACACACAGTTGACTACTGATTTTGCGTGCCAGCGAGCCAAGCAGATTTCTCCTCGCGTAGGTGTCACCTGTGAAGGACACAAGAACCTGAACTGAAGTCCATTAAAGAACTAGTTGTATGCCCGTGCGCTTGCTACTAAATGAATTATGAGTTTATTAATTAATTTGAATGCTCATAATGCTCGGGTTGACACAAGTAGATGTTCGCTTATCTTATTATGAGAACAACATTCCGTATAAAATACATAACCACCTAAAAGTACATGGTCATGACCAAAATGTAAATGCTAATTGCAATACAAACGGACAAAGGGATAACACAATTAAACCTTGGAAGGTACTCAACTGAACTGGTATCATGCTTTTACACACTTGATATGTCAAGACAACAAACGCATGCCACATAGTATAATTCCTGATTTGAAGAACCAATAGGTACCATAATTTCTAAATACCCTAAATGAATGTAAATGTTGCAGTAATCAAAGCATCTGCTAGTTGAATGCCCGTGTCGCCTTTTATGCTTGAACCGATCATCTTTGCATCTCTACACGCCATTACGTGCCTCGTCATAGTACAAAAAATGAAGATCCAATGGAATTATATAGTATATATTACAACATTTTTCTTCTTTTTTGACGGGTATATAACAACATTCTCACCTGATCATATCCATCATCTGTGATGCATCAATGGCTAATCATCTTGTGGATAACAAAGGATATGCAACTATGTTCAATGACACAATGTACGCACAGTAGTCAATAATCTTTACTGTTACATTTTGACATCACTTTTGAAGGATTATTTATTATCCTATTTTTAAGAAGTACTCCCTCCGTTCCGATGAATAAGGCCTATTTTTTTTTTGCCATAGTCAAGCCAAGTAAAGTTTGACCAAACATTTAAAAAAATCTATCAACAAATATGATATTATATAGATATCATATGAAAATATAGTTCATGATGTTTCTAATGACATTAGTTTTATATTTTGCATGTTAATATTTTTTCATAAAAACTTGGTCAAACTTTACATGGGTTGACTTTTCCAAAATAATATAAGCCTTATTCATTGGAATGGAGGTAGTATAGGCCAAGCGCTTCCAGACCAAGATGTAATAAAGATGACATTTTATTTTCTAGGTTTTCTTAAACAGGATAAAATAGATGAAATGACAGGAAGTTTTAGATAGTGGGCGTTCCTAGCAAAGCAAAGTAAAACATGAGCCCATTTCTTCACCAAATTACAATGCAAGCAAAATAATAAACAATGCAGCTTGCTTATATAGTGGAGTTTTCGAAATAAAAACAGCCATCTACATAACTCTCACTTAGGAATTATTAGACGGTTTTTGGATTGAAAAAGTATTAAGTGTTTGTCTATATTTGGCAAAATGTTTCATGTAATGGTCCAGGTAGGGAAAATTATAATCACCAAATGCTGGTATGGAGCCACAGATTGAACTTCAGTACGATAAAGGTGTGTGAACAGAGTGAACATGTATCTTGAGGGTGTCAAAATACTTACATGTTTCCGGTCAATCTACTGGAAGTGCTTTGTCAAGGCCTCATTCGTAAATGCTTCATTTATAGGTCTAGGAAGCTCTTTGTAAAGGCCTCCCAGCCATTGTCGAAGCAAATGTGGATGCGCTCAAACGTACAAGCTGGCTGGAAGACGTGGTTTGGTACTTGCAATCCTGTGTTGTGTGTCTTTCTAGCTTGAATCCTAACTGAAGTTGGCACATGGCAGTGGACAAACTTGTAGTTAAAGAACTCAGGTCCAGGTTCAGTGTTCTTGAGTAAGTCTGAAACAATGGTTGGAAGATTTTTTAATGTGTTGTTGATGATTCCGAATAAAGTGTTACAGAACTGGTATACAAAAAGAATCAAGATGTATTTCATATACCGCTTGCCTAGTGTTAGGATCTGAAATATCTGTATTACTAAAAATCTAAAATTCCCGCTGAAGAAAGCAACTTTAACATAATTGGAGTTAAAACAGCAAGGTACATGATAAATTTTGACCTTGAATATCAGACTGTCCTAGAGCAAAAACATGACAAAATTTGTGTGTCTATTAAATACCTCTCTGTTTTTTCATATACCGCTTGCGTGGATATCTTTTGTATATATATGAGAATTTATGAGCGGACACACATTAGCCAAGGGGTTAAATATTCACATAACAAAAAAATCGTAGAACCTCTAAGTTAACATGACAGAATTTGTGTGTCTATTAAATACCTCTCTGTTTTTTTTCAGAAATTACACAATTCATGTTCAATGGTCATATTTAAATTCGTCCAAAAGTAAGTATTGTTGCGGTGATTACCTTATTATTAAGCTAAGTTATACTCAAAGTGGTGGTTATTCGTGGATGTAATTGACAAAGCATTTCTCTTAAGTTTTAGTGAAAAACTGAAACTTACACTGGATTAATGAAATCTCGATGGTCTATGTCACAAAACACACCAACATTGCCTCACACTTCCCCATATACTATATGATGTTCAGGCTATATATTTTCTTATTTGTTTTTATAGGTGCTTGATGAAATGTCCATCAGAGCAAACAATCTATTATGTATTACAGAGATATAAGTTAAAGGTGGAGGAAAACATGTGCGCGGTGCTCAGGTTCTATGCTGAATTTGTTTGTGAGGGAGAACGGTGTGCAGCCACCAGTAACCACATGATCATCCAAGTCCAAGAAATAAAAGGAGTATGTGGTGTGTACTCCTTACATGCACATAAAATTCATCGACTATTGACTATTTATGCTCCACGAATTGGTTGTTATTTCTGATGAAAAAAAAACTTAAGAAACTATTATAATCTTCCGTGAGTCAGTTGGCTCCTCGTTGCTACATTTTCCTCTGATTTACCGTAGCCATCTCAGTGAGCCATGTAATCATAATTCTTCAAGCATGTTCCTTCAGCGTCTTGTGCCATGATATAAGTAATACAAGATATAACAATATTAATCTTTTATAATCACTCTGTTTTGTGTTTGCAGATATAATATATCATCAAGCAGCTAAAGACTCTATAGTTAACTTTTCTGAATTATTGAACGTCTAACCTTGAACCACGCTGTGTTGTAGCAGCAAGATGAAACCCTTTTTATTTAGCAGCTCTCCATTCATCAGAGCATTAAGCCTCTGGTACTTGTAACACCTGTGACTGAAGAAGTGCAGTAGAAGTGTAGTGTTTGTTCTCTGTAGTGAGCTGGCTGCTCTAGTTGGGCCGTGGGTCTTTTGCGATGTGGTGTGGGCTGAGCCCAGTGTGTGGAACGACTTGTCGATATAACAGTCGTGGACCTGAGCCTGTAGGTCATGAATGAAAAGAACTGATTCCCGTCTCCTTCCTTCCTTCTTCTTCCTTTGCAAGTCTCCTCCGATCCCCTTTGTTTCTTCAGGAACCCTAGCTGCGGCAATCATACCGCCGGCGACGGGACGTGACACTTTGGTATCAGAGCCCTGTACGATCCATCGCTCCGCAATCTCGACGCCGTCCTAGTAACATCGACTAATCGGTTGCGAATTGCTTCGGTAATTGGCTGTAAATCCGAGATTGGCGTGTGGGTGGTAAAGAGGGAGTCGCTACGGCACCGTCCAAGGTTTCAACCCCCGCCGCGCAGACACGATTCGTGCTGGAGGCGATGGAGGAACTCAAGACCGCGCTCCTAGCGAGATTTGACACCATGGAGACCAAATTCGGCGCTCTGGAGAAGGTGCAGTCTCACTTGGAGGAAATGGACGGGAGATTGCTCAAGCAAGCCGAGGCGCTAGAGCAGATGCAGGTGAAAGTGAATTTGTCCATGGATACGCTGGGGAAGGTACAGACCGAGCAGAATCGCGTCAGCAGTTCGTTGAAGGCTCCGGGGGTTACACAGCTGATGATTCCGCAGAGAGACGCACCGGGCATCATGGGAGAGCCACCTGATCGTTGGACAGACCAGAGGCCACCGCTAGCTATTGGACCAACTACAGTAGTACCCAAGGTAACGATGCCACCTCCTACCCCAACTCTGGTGCATGAGGATATAGCTGGATCTAGTTCTGTTCGTGGAGGGAGTGACAGAGAACGTGGAGGAGGTGAACATATGCGATCATGGATGCCTAAGATGGATTTCCCGAAGTTTGACGGCACAGATGTGAGGATCTGGATTGATACTTGTAACACATTTTTTCAGTTGTACAATATTTCAGAGGGTTTTAAAGTGTCCGCTGCAACTATGTATATGAAGGATAGTGCTGCACACTGGTACCAGGCATATAAGTTGGAAAATCCATGGCACAACTGGTCCACATTTTCAGTAGATGTGGTGCAGGAATTTGAGGGAAATGCTGAAACGGATAGAACCCGAGAATTACTGACATTGAAGCAAACCGGAACCGTGGAGGAATATAAGAAACAGTTTGACAGATTAGTGTACCAGATCAGATTGTATGATTCTCATGTCGGAGGCATGATGCTAGTGCAGCAATTTATATTGGGTCTCAAGGAGGAATTACGAGCAGCAGTAGAAGTGCAGTTGCCAGACAGTGTGGCTGAGGCAGCTTCATTTGCTATGGTACAGGAAGCAGTACTTGAGAGAGGCAACCGTGGTTTTACTAAGCCGTACATGAAGAAGTCTATCACAAACTATGGAAAAGAGGAGCATGGGGGAGCTGCAAGTACTAACCAGAAATTTGAAAAAGGGGAATTATGGAAGGCTAAACAGTTAAAGGATTATAGAAGAGCAAATGGCTTGTGTTATAGATGTGGAGAAAAATACGCTCCTGGACATCAGTGTAATCTTCCAGCAGCAGCTCAGTTGAAGGCTATGGAAACAAATGAAATTTTGTCTGATGAGTTACTAGATACACTGGTCATGCATGACTCAGATGAACATATTGATTGTCATGTTTCAGTAAATGCACTATCAGGCTCAACTAAGCCGAGAACAATACAATTCAAAGCCTTGGTGGGAAACCAGGTTATGCTATTATTATTGGACTCTGGCAGCTCTCACAGTTTCGTGGACCAAACCTTGGTAAACAAATTGCAATGCCCTGTTTCGAAGATATCTACACTGAAGGTTAAAGTCGCCAGTGGAGATTTCATGTACTGTAACACAATGGTACATAATATGCAGTGGTGGCTGCAAGGACATACATTTGAAAATGATATGAGAGTGTTACCTTTGGGTGGATATGATGGAATCTTGGGGATGGATTGGCTAGCGAAGTGGGGCATGATGAATTGCAACTTGGAGCACAAATGGGTGGAGTTTACCTACAAGGAACAACTTATCAGATTAAATGGTTTGTCTACAACACAGTCACAGGAAATTCAAGAACTGTCTGGCGAACAACTTGTAAAATGTCTGAAAGGAAATGATATCTGGGCCATAGCAGAGTTATGCTTAGTGGATGATTCTGTCAAAGTCACTGCATCAGTGCCGATAGAAATTCAACAATTGTTGACAGAATTCTCTGAGATTTTTCAAGAACCAAAACAGTTGCCTCCCCACAGAGAGTTTGACCACGCCATACATCTAGTACCTGATGCACAACCAGTGAATTGTCGACCATATAGGTATTCACCATTGCAGAAGGATGAGATAGAGAGGCAAGTTAAAGAAATGTTACAAAATGGCACAGTAATACCGAGTGTTAGCCCTTATGCTTCTCCAGTCTTATTAGTAAAGAAGAAAGATGGTAGTTGGCGGTTTTGCATCGACTACAGGAGGCTGAATGCAATCACAATTAAGAGTAAGTTCCCAATTCCAGTGGTGGACGAACTGCTTGATGAACTGGCAGGGACACAAATATTCTCTAAGCTTGACCTAAGAGCGGGGTACCACCAAATCCGAATGGTACCATCTGATGAGCTGAAGGCAGCATTTAAAACTCATAATGGGCAATACCAGTTCAAAGTGATGCCATTTGGGCTCACAAATGCCCCATCCACTTTCCAGTGTGTGATGAATTCGGTATTTGCACCTTATGTGAGAAAAATTGTACTTGTGTTCATGGATGACATCTTGGTGTATAGCAAATCAGTGCACGAACATGTTCAACATCTGAAACTGGTGTTTAAGGTGCTGAAAGACAATCAATTATTTGCAAAGCTCAGCAAATGTTCTTTTGCCCAATCCAAGTTGGAATACTTGGGACATATAATCTCAGACAAGGGTGTCTCCACCGACCCGGAGAAAACAAAGGTTATGCTCAATTGGCCTGTTCCCTCAAATGTGACCGAGCTAAGAGGCATTCTCGGCTTGACAGGTTATTACAGGAAGTTTGTCAAGGGATATGGGATTCTAGTCAAACCATTAACTGTGTTATTGCAGAAGGCCAGTTTCGTGTGGACACCCGAAGCACAAACTGCATTTGATGCACTCAAGAAGGCTATGAGCAACACTCCAGTACTAGCTGTTCCAGATTTTGCAAAACCATTTAGTATTGAAACGGATGCATGTGCTACGGGTATTGGAGCAGTGCTGTTACAAGAAGGACACCCTGTGGCTTACTATAGCAAAGCGTTGAGTGTAAACAACAAAAAGCTCTCAATCTATGAAAAGGAATTTTTGGCAATAATGATGGCTGTGGACAGGTGGAGACCATATTTATCTCGAGGACCATTTGTGATCAAAACAGATCACAAAAGCCTCTGTCATTTGGAGGACCAAGTGTTACACACAGATTTGCAAAAGAAGGCGATGACCAGGCTGGTGGGTCTAAATTTCTCATTCCAGTGCAAAAAAGGTGAGGACAACAAAGTGGCAGATGCTCTCTCTCGGGTGGGACATGTGTTCTCGCTGCATGCTATTTCTGCAGGTGTTCCTGTGTGGATTCAAGAAATATTAAACTCCTATGCAGTAGACAATGCAGCACAGTCTCTGCTACAAGAATTAGCTGTTCTGGGTTCAAATGAGGCTGGCTATGAGCTGCAACAGGGCTTGATCCGATTGAATGGCAAAATATGGATTGGTGCAAATTTAGGCCTCCAAACAAAAATCATACAAGCTTTTCATGCCAGTGCATTAGGTGGTCACTCAGGAATTCAGACTACTTACCAAAGACTCAACAAATTGTTCACTTGGCCTGGATTGAAAGCAACATTACAAGCCTTTGTGCAACAATGCATTGTATGCCAGCAAGCAAAACACGAAAATTGCAAGTCTCCAGGTCTTCTTCAACCTCTCAAGATTCCCAAAGGTGCATGGCAAGAAATTTCCATGGATTTTATTGAGGGACTGCCGAAATCTTCAGGGTATGATGTGATTCTGGTTATTGTGGATCGATATACCAAATATGCTCACTTTGTACCGCTGAAACATCCCTATTCTGCTCACACGGTGGCAAAAGCTGTGTTCAGCAACGTGGTGAAGCTTCACGGCATGCCTATTTCCATAGTGTCAGATAGAGACAAAGTGTTTACCAGCCATTTTTGGAAGGAACTATTTGGGATGTTCGACACAAAGCTGCAGATGAGTAGTGCTTATCATCCACAGAGTGATGGTCAGACCGAGAGGGTAAACCAATCCCTGGAAATGTATCTGAGGTGTGCTGCAAATGAGCAACCCAAAAAATGGTACAGCTGGCTTCCTCTAGCAGAATTTTGGTATAATACATCACACCACTCTGCTATTGGCTGCTCTCCATTCAAGGCATTATACAAGGAAGAACCACACTATGGACTATGGCATGTTACCAGATATCTCTACTACCCAAAACACGGAAGTGCAAGATTTTCTAACTGAGAGACAAACTGCTTCAGACATGCTCAAATATCAGTTAGAGAAAGCCCAGCTGCACATGAAACACTATGCTGACAAGAACAGATCACCAAGAGAGTTTCGAGTGGGAGATTCAGTGTTCCTTAAGCTCCAGCCTTATGTTCAACAATCAGTTGTGCAGAGAAAATTTCCGAAACTGTCATACAAGTTTTTCGGTCCTTACAAGATTCTAGCCAAGATTGGATCAGTGGCATATAAATTGGAACTACCCTCTTCTAGTCTGATTCACCCTGTGTTTCATGTTTCTCAGCTCAAGCCCTTTCGTCCAGATTTCACTGCTGTTTCCACTGATCTTCCTGTTCAAGTTCAATTAGATGCAGCTGATGTAGAGCCTGAAGAAATCCTAGAACGACGCTTGTGCAAGAAAGGGAATGCAGCTTATGTGCAAGTGAAAATCAAGTGGACATCGTTGCCGGCAAATGCATCCACATGGGAAGATTATGATGTGATACGAGCGTGTTTTCCATCTACACCAGCTTGGGGGCAAGCTGGTACTGGAGGAGGGAGTGGTGTAACACCTGTGACTGAAGAAGTGCAGTAGAAGTGTAGTGTTTGTTCTCTGTAGTGAGCTGGCTGCTCTAGTTGGGCCGGGGGTCTTTTGCGGCGTGGTGTGGGCTGAGCCCAATGTGTGGAACGACTTGTCGATATAACAGTCGTGGACCTGAGCCTGTAGGTCATGAATGAAAAGAACTGATTCCCGTCTCCTTCCTTCCTTCTTCTTCCTTTGCAAGTCTCCTCCGATCCCCTTTCTTTCTTCAGGAACCCTAGCTGCGGCAATCATACCGCCGGCGACGGGACGTGACAGTACTCTGTAATTGCATCAATACATGCTTGAATAGCTGGAAGAAGAGGGTTCTGTAGCAAGAAGAAATCCATTGCATCGGCAACAAGGAGCAGACCTTGGGATGAGCTGGTGAGCCGGTCTGGTTGAGAAACAAATGCTGACTGTAGCGTTGAGAAGCACCACCGATAGTCGATAGTGTAGATGTGTCTCCTTCCTCCAGCGAGATGTGCGATAGTAATTTCTTCGGAAGCGACCGCCAACACCGGCCACGGCCCGCTGCACCTTATTAAGACAATTAGGAGCTGCAGAATCAGATCAACGGCGCTGGTCCTGGCTCTCCCGGCGTCCAGATGTCAAGAAGGAGAAGGAATCAAACCTGAGTCGGTGCCGAAACTCTTCCGCCCGCCTGTCGACCTCTTCCTCCTCTGCTGTCTCGAGGTCACCGGCACCGGCTCAGGTTTGATTCCTGGCGCGGGACCGACAGCCGTCATCGTTGACTGTCCATGGCGCTGGTAGTGAACGGCGGCATCGATGGACAAAGCGGGAGCGGCAGCCGTGAGCGGGATCTCGTCGGCGGTGCCTGGGCGCAGGGCGCGTGTGTGAAGACCTAGAGGCGGCGGCCGTGGCCCAATCTGTAACCTGCGGTTCGCTCGCAAGTCTTAATGTCCTAGATTAATTATCTCGGTGCTGTTTATTCTGTTGGTTGTTACGTACGACCGAAGCGGGCCGGGGCAAATTAGATGGGCTTTAGCGTACGAAGCCTGGGCAGAGGAAAGGATCGATGGATGGATCGAGCGTGCGTGCGATGTCTGGCAGAGGAAATGGAGTTTGACGCAAGTACGTTGAACTCCCATTTAATAGTAAAGATGATGTGCGGCCGTCATTGCGACCTGGACCTGCCAGCTGATATTACATATTTCCGTGGTCGACATTGCCGCGGACAAAGTGTCAAATTTGCAATTCCACCGACGCTCTTTATTGTTGTTTCACCATCCTGACCTTGCCGGAACTCCGTTAACACGAGCTCCGCAAGGTACGCCGTTCAGTCTCGTCGTGTATGCCTCAAAGTGGTTATTGCTGGTTCATGGTTGCTCCCTGACAACAAGGCTTTAGAAGTACATGCCAATGACCAGGGTGAGCAGGAGGACAGAGGATCTTTGGACAACGCTTTTGAGCTTTTGATCAGGTAGTGACCCAGTTGCTCGAACTGTCAACCATGTTTTATCGCATATGGTGTTTGTGTTTGTCTCATTGCAACGTACGGGCAAATATACTATGAGATCTGTTTGACGTGGTGGATCAGTCGATTGCGTCACTGTCACGGGTATGGTCACTAGCGACAGCTAGGAGGGTACATGGGAGCGCTTGAGAGCCGCGGCGAGCTCGGCCGGAGCGAGAGAAGAGAAATCGGTGGCGGTAGAAGCCAAAAGGGAGCGAGAAATCACACGAGTTTAATTTGAACGACGCGGAGTTTTCTCTTGTGTTGCAACACACAGGACATGAATTAATCGTCGACGAAAGCCTCGATGTCACCGGTGTTTGAGCAAATGATAATGTAGTTCTACGGCATATTGTTTCTCCCGGTGCAACGCACGGCATTTTTACTAGTCTACATATTTTCCAATCGTCTGCCTTCGAGATGAATGGCTCGGATCTAATGTTCTATCAGCAGACCATCCCACGCACGTCCTGAACCGCGCGATGGAACGCACAAACTACCCACGTCTGCCACTGCCCACGATCTCCACTCCTAGTTGCGCACTTGCGCTGCTTGCGCATCTCGCCCTGCCCTCCGCGCCGGGAGCCGGATCCTCTGACTTTGGAACCCTGACTTTTCCTGACTTTGAGCCACTGACATGTAGGTCCCGTGTGTGGTGGGGCTCACGTGTCAATGACCCAAAGTTAGGGAAAGTTAGGCTTGGTAAAGTTAGAGGATCTCAATCCTCCGCGGCGATGCCGATCTGACATTCGCAGCCGGCCCTCTCCACCTCGCGCCGCCGCTGCAATGGCCGCCGCCGCAGTGCTCCAGGGCGTCCCCCGCCGCGTCCTCGCCTACCCGACCCTCCGCGCCGCCGTGATCTCGGGCCCCGTCGCGCTCACGGACGCGTCCTCGGCAGCCACGCCCCAGACGCCGCCACCGATGGCCGCGGGCCTCTGGACGAGGTCCGCCATGGCCACCTTCACCCGCACGTGAGTCCCGCCTCCCCTCAGATCCGCGCTTCTCTATTCGGTATATGCCGTGGCCATCTGGGAAACATTAGATCGACCTCCACTGCTGGTCCCCTCCCTCCAGCGGCCTCTCCACCAGCATCCATGATCCATCCACTGTAGGGACTCCTGACTGCCATGAGGTTAATTTTCTGTGTTTTTCCCCTCCATATGCGGTCATGGCGAATTGCTGCTGGCAGAAGCGGACGCGCAAAAATACTTATCTAATTCAGTTAATGTTTGATTATTTAAACTCTTCCTTGCAATTTGGTCTTCTATCCATAAACTTCTGGTTCCCATTCTTCTAAATCTCCGAAGCTTCAGAACAGAGTGTGATATCGCGCCCGCGAGTTATTGACGAAGGCAAATGCATCATACTCCCTCCGTCCAATAAAGGATGTCTCAACTTGATCAAAAATGGATGTATCTAGACATGACTTAGTGTATAGATACATCCAAATTTAATAGAAAGTGTGACATCTTTTGTTAGACAGAGTGAGTAGTACAAGTCAAAGATGTGCTGGGTCATCCGGCCAGAGTTAAAGATCTCCGTGGGGGAGTACATGAGGATGTGTTGCAGGTCCTGACCATATCCTTGCGATGGTGCCTCTATTACTACTTCTCTTCAACTATTTGTGTGGTGTGGACCAGATGAAAAGGGACGGTAGAGCAACGGCGAGTGGCTGAGGCGGCCGCCAGTTATGCGGTTATGGCATTAATTATAATATATTTCCTCTTTCTGGCCCTAAGGATATAAGATGTAAGTTGCTCACAATATGTTTGACCAAATGCCTACAAAAATTTAGCAAGTGAGTATATATGCAGTTTTTTACTATTTGATTCATATTCAGTGCTTTCTATGAAAAGCTTCTGCAGTTCCCTGAGTGTTAATTTTATTCTGTCTAAACCTCCCAAACTATAGAGGGAGTAAGTTACAATTAGTGTTGTAACTGAGGATTGAGTTGCAATTCAACACACAACTGGCATTTGCGTCGATTATCGAAAGGAGTCAGATGCATTTTTAGGGTTGCAAAACAACGATCACGTTCTATGGATCATTGTTGTTTTTTTGTGTTAAGTTACAACTCGACACGCAACTGACATCCCCCCCCCCCCCCCCCAATGTAGAGGGAGTACGTTGCAACTAGGGTTGTAAATGAGGATCGTGTTCCATGGTGTGGTCTTTTTTCCTCTTCAATTGCAATTCGACATGCATTTGACATGACCCCCCCCCCCCCCCCCCTCCGACTTCAAAAGGAGTTAGTTCCAACTCAACACGCGAGTGGCATTTTACATCGATTATCGAGTTGTAGTCAGAGTTGCAACCGAGCGTCATGTTCCATTGGCCTTTTGTCGTCTATTTGTTTTGAGTTGCAACTCGACACGCAACCGATATTTCTAAGGAACCTGTCAAATTGTAGAGGGAGTCAGTTTGCAACTTGACGTGGGTATACCCTCCGGGCACCCCACCATTGGCATACCTGGTATGGCCCAAGACGGAGGCCCACCTGGCGGCCCAGGAATAACTTGAAGCACAAGACAAAGACTCATATTCGTAGTCTATTAGGACTCTCATGTAAAACCCCTCTGGCTGCATATATAAAGACAGTGAGGGGTAGACAAAAGGACGCGCCAACAATTAGACATAGCATAGAGAGAGCGCCTCTCACCACATCGCCCTTTCGGCAACCATGTAACCCCATATATCATCATAATCGGACAAGCAGGAGTAGGTATTTACCTCACAATGAGGGGCCGAACCTGGGTAATCCTTGCTTGTCAGCCGTCCGGAACTACCAGCGCGCACATCTTCTCACTCAAAATCTACCTAGGGTACTCGACTCTAGGATTGCCGTGGACACACCACGTCAATTGGCGCCGTCTGTGGGAAGAACGGCGTGCTGGATTCACGGTTGCGGCGGTCCAATCTTCATCGACAACGACGGCGACTCGCCGTATCAGATCAGCGCACGGGGGCTCAACGACAATATCGCCCTCGTATGCGGCTGGTCTGATCCAATCTACAACAGTAACGACATCAAAATCTACATCAACAACGGTGGCGGCTCGCCGCCACAAGCGCAACGGGCGAGAGAAATTCTCTTGCGAGATCGGAAATTTTCGGCGACTCCAATCCAGTCGTGGCGTCCAAGTTGAGGAAGCTCCGGCTAGGCCGAAGAGGAGCTGGAATCCAGCTCTAAGGGAAATCCTTAGAAAAAGGCTTCCCTTCGCGAAGGTCCACGCGCAAGCGCTACTCAGCTGACACGTGTCGAAATTTCGTTCGCTCTCGCTCCCACCTCCTCTCCGTGCGTGACAAGTGGCGGCTCCCTGTTGCTTGCGCATTTATTTTGAGATTCGTTTTTTTAAAATGAAATATCTTGAGAACCGTTTATCCGAATTACGAACCGTTTTCACTTTTGAACTCCTCGCGTCGAGATCTTTCAAACTAGATCCAATGTTGATAGGTTTCGACAAAAAAAAATTTGTACTTCGGATTACGTATAGTTCGTACAACCTGATATGTGTACTTGTACGTTCAAAGTGTAGTTGTACTACAACCTGATCTGTACAATCTGATGTGTGTAGTTGTACGTTCAACCTGATCTGTACAACCTGTTGTGTGTAGTTGTACGACCAGATCTGTACAATCTGATGTGTATAGTTGTACGTTTGACCTGATCTGTACAACCTGAACTGTAGTTGTACGACGAGATCTGTACAACCTGCTCTGTATAGTTGTACGTTCAACCAGATCTATACAACCTGATCTGTATAGTTGTACATCTGATCTGTACAACCAGATCTGGAATTTTGAATCTGTATCTGGCATGCGCGCGGGATTCGTTGGCTCGGATTTGCGTGTCCACGTGGCGGGATCTCGTTGCGCGCTGTCAGCGGAAATAGACCTTCGCGAAGACCTTTTTCTAGCGATACCCAGCTCTAAGCTCTAGTACGCAGGCAACGTTCGTGTGAAGCCCATCTCACACGCGAATCAAGAAAAGAAAATAGAAAAAAAGCCGGCCACGCACACGCAGTCGCCAGGCCAGGCCGCAGGAGACGACAACGCGGCGACCTGCGTACACGACTGCTTTCCTGGGCATAGGCGACTAGCGGCGACTCGCATAAACGGCTGTTTTCCAAAGACCATGATCGACGGCTCCTTTTATTCCATCTACTCTCTCGATTAATTATTCATCTTGATTGTTTTATTTATTCATAATCAATGCATGCATATTGTTTGAAGGAGCAAATCCACTTGCAAAACTGGGTCGGACTAGTACTACTACTTCAGACGGATCAGCAATCAGCCGAGTATCAACGGAACGACATATCGGTTTCGACCCGACCTGACAAACCGGCGACTCGGGAGGCCGCGGCACATGGTGTGGCGGCAATGCGCATCTTCGTCGGCCGCCCAACAACCGACATCAACACGAAAAAATGCGTACCTCATGCTCGAGAGTTGTCGATCGAATCATCAACAACAAGAGCGCGACAGCCTGCTTCAACCTCGACCACTTTCGACTCGCGACCGTCGCAACCGCATCATCATCGACTACAACCTCACTCGCCAGCTCCCTGGGAGGGCGCCGCATGCACTCGGGGGCTGGCGGTTCGACATCTACAAAAACAACTTCCTCGCTGCACCGACGGGACGAGTTCGGCGACATAATCAACTCCGCTTCCCTTCATCGACCCGCATCATCGACTCGGCATCTCCCAGTCAACAAAAAGGACTTGGGGGCTGGACGTGCGACCGTCGCATCGACTTCCTCTTCAATACAAAGTGTCTACATCAGCTTCGACCGTGCATACCTGACATACCGTCGACTCAGGAAGAAGGCGGCGTATGCACGCACCCGACACTCGGGGGCTGCGCCGCACAGGCCGTAATAAATTCCCAAACACTCGGGGGCTGCGCCGCGCAGGTTAAGAAAAATAAACAAACATCGGACACACCCGAAAACTCGGGGGCTACGCCGCACAAGCCCAAACTTCGCAAACCCTTGGCCGCACTCGAACACTCGGGAGTTGTGCCACACAGGTCCCAACTAGCAAATCCTTGGTCGCACCCGAAGGCTCGGGGGCTGCGCTGTGCATGTTAGCTACTGGAAAAAACCTCAGACGCACTCGACAATCAGGAGGGCACTCCCATTGACTCGAGTGCCGCGCATCCGGCAAATATCTATGTCAGCAGATGGAAAAATTTGAACACTCACAAAAATACTCGACAAACAACAAAATAAAGGCAAATTGAGCCTACGCCCAACTACAAATAGTTGCACATAGCCTCAGGGGCTACTCCCATCGGGAGCGCTGTCGCGCACCCGATTGATTCAAAGGCAAAAACATCAGTCGATCGAGAGACTCGATTCAGTCAAAAGTCAAAAATTAGGAAAGTCAAAGAAGTTCCCGAGTTTCGTCAGTCGAATGACATTTCGGATGCAGCACGCAAAAAGTGCAAAGGTAAGACCCGCCGATCAGTGGAGTGGGCTAGGGACCACTCCGGCAGTGCTAAGTCCTTATAATTTTCCGTGTCAGCAGACGCGACAAAAATCCTGACGGACGCGCTGGGTAGGAAACTTAAAACTGCAGAACGATCCAGTAAGACCTCAACGGACTGAGTCGAGTCTGTCCAGTATGTTCCAGATTCGAGCCCGGGGACTCGAATTTGATTGAAAACTAGTAAGGTGTTGCCCAAATGAGCAGTTAACTGGTCCCGATCCGTCGAGTGTACCCCACCTACTATGTCAATATCCCAAAGCAAAATAAACAAAGCATTAGTCGACGTATTACTGACTCAGCATGCACAATCGAGACATTCTCGAGTCAAAAATACATAGAAAAGTTCACGCAAAACATCAGTCGACGTATTACCGACTCAGCAAGCACAATCGAGACAATCTCGACTCAAAATATACATAACAAAATGAGCAAAGAATCAGATGGTGACATAAACCTGCAAATGAGTCCCTGCTCGATTCTTCGAATCGACCAGGCACTCGGGGGCTACTCCCATCGGGAGCGCTGAGCGCGCAAAAACTTGAAAGTTGCGCACCTGATTGGACAACTCATATTTCATTAATACTCCCATCGGGAGGGCACTCGCTGCAGGCTCGAGTGCTGCGCTACGGATTTCTCAAAGTCGGGTTCTCTATAGCTTGCACGGATTTTCAAAGTCGGGTTCTCTATAGCTCGCACGGATTTTCAAAGTCGGGTTCTCTATAACTCGCACGGATTTCTCAAAGTCGGGTTCTCTATAGCCCGCAACGGATTTCTCAAAGTCGGGTTCTCTATAACTCGCACGGATTTCTCAAAGTCGGGTTCTCTATAGCCCGCAACGGATTTCTCAAAGTCGGGTTCTCTATAACTCGCACGGATTTCTCAAAGTCGGGTTCTCTATAGCCCGCGAACGGATTTCTCAAAGTCGGGTTCTCTGTAGCCCGCAACGGATTTCTCAAAGTCGGGTTCTCTATAGCTCGCACGGATTTATCAAAGTCGGGTTCTCAATAACCTGCACCGGATTTATTATAAGATTTCATACACATATATTGGATTTCTTATAAATGATTCAAATCACAAAGAATGGATAATACAATCGTCGTATGGTCATCAACACACCCAACGCATCAACTACGCTTACTCGACATACTGTTTTAAGTCTCTGCCCGATACTTCGAATCGACCAGACACTCGGGGGCTAATGACGTTGGTATACCCTCCGGGCACCCCACCATTGGCATACCTGGTATGGCCCAAGACGGAGGCCCACCTGGCGGCCCAGGAATAACTTGAAGCACAAGACAAATACTCATATTCGTAGTCTATTAGGACTCTCATGTAAAACCCCCCGGCTGCATGTATAAAGACAGGTAGGGGTAGACAAAAGGACACGCCAACAATTAGACATAGCATAGAGAGAGCGCTTCTCACCACATCGCCCTTGCGGCAACCATGTAACCCATATATCATCATAATTAGACAAGCAGGAGTAGGTCTTTACCTCACAATGAGGGGCCGAACCTGGTTAAATCTTTACTTGTCAGCCGTCCGGAACTACCAGCGCGCAGATATTCTCCCTCAAAATCTACTTAGAGTACTCGACTCTAGTATTGCCGTGGACACACCACGTCACAACTCCTATTTTTATATTTTATATTTATTCTCCTGTCTATGTGGCTTCATTTATAAGCGGGGCGAAACGGTGTTTTGAGCCACATGCCAAATTGAACAAGCAAAATGTCACAAAAGAATGAATGTTGGACCAAAAAAAAAGTTGGAGTAAAATTAAACGTCAGCTATTTTTTGCACGCATACACAATCCTTCATGTACAGGAAACCACTTGACCCATGTTTTTGTGTTTTTTCGGCAGCTGTTTTGCGTCGTTTTGAACCGTGAGCTGTGATCTGGTGAGGGACACAACAAAAAACAAATACATGCCCAACAACAACTACAGTACAAGAACTAGGAAAAAGGCCAACGACGAAGTGGGCTGCGTGTTACAGCCCTGCTAATAGTCGAGTGAGAAAAACCTTATTTCCCAGCTAGCTGATCAATAGAGATTCCCATATTTGCAACACAAGACATGTTCCGTCTCCACATCTCATTGTCCGTAGTAGTTAAAAAAAAAGGTAAGTTTCCCTTCTCCTCATGTTAGCTTGTCCAATTTTTTCAGGCCTCATAGCATCTCCAACGCAAGGTCTCCTATTAGCTTATCAATTTTCAAATTTGGCCTCCAACTACAACATTTTACCATGTATATTGCCTCAAATTTAACCTTTTCGTTGGAAGTTGACACGAAAATTTTACCATGTATATTGCCTCGAACTTTCTATAATACAGATGCAGCAGCCGAACTAATCTTGTCTGGTGTATAGATATCAACCAACAAAACTGAAACACAAAGTCTCTCCCCTAAAAGTTGCTGAGGTACAGAGAAAAAGAATCAAAGAACAAATCGTCACTATGTACACCGTAACTCCTCGCTCCATGTACCGGAGTTCTTCTGTCCATTCCCCGTTCATCATATCACGCCCGGTGGGCTCTCCGGCCGCTTCGCCGCGCTGGTGACCCACCAGTCTCCCTTCCGCAGAGGGCTCTCGGCGTGCACGGCCGACTTCACGTGCCGCTTGCCCTGCGCAGCCGCCGGCTCGTCGTCCACGGGGCCGTTCACCGCCGCTGTGGGCTCGGCTACGCCGCCGCCGACCGTGAACACGAACGGGCCCATGGGCACGTCGTCGTCGAGCGCGAGCAGGGGCTCGAGCGCCTCCACGACGTCGCGCATGTGCGGGCGCGCCTTGGGCACGCTCTGCAGGCAGGCGTGCGCCACGGCGGCGGCGCCCCGCGCGGCGCGCGTCGAGTACTGCGACTCCATGCCGGGGTCCATGATGCGGTGCAGCCTGTCGTCGGCGCGGCGGAGGTAGGGGCGCGCCCAGTCCACGAGGTTCTGCTCCCGCCCGCGCCGGTTCTTGTCGACGGAGCGCCGGCCCGTGAGCAGCTCCAGGAGAACGACGCCGAAGCTGTACACGTCGCTCTTCGCCGTGAGGTGGCCCGTCAGGATGTACTCCGGCGCCGCGTAACCGTGCGTGCCCATCACCCTCGTCGTCACGTGCGTGTCGTCCCCCTTTGGCCCCTCCTTCGCCAGCCCGAAGTCCGAAAGCTTTGCCGTGTAATCCTGAAATTTTCATAGGAAGAACAGTCAGCAGATTGCTCTGAACTTTCAACTGAAATGAGCGCAGCAAGTAAGATCGGATTAAGAAGTTCATCTTAAGGGGAAGTGCTGTGTGTTTGTACACTGTACTTCAATGATGACGGTATCTTTGTGCGTTGTACCAGCTTGGGATAATACAGCATTATTAGGTTTAGACTATGACTAACGGCCGGCATCTAGAACCATAGCAGAGTGACCTTGCACTAATTTGTCGGACGTTGCAAATACAAAATCAGATTTGATTCGAGCACGTGTGTCTTCTTTTCCCGATCGAGCTCTGATTAACTAAAGAAGCAGGGCTCTGACCCGGCAACGATCAACGCTACGTGCGACCTGCTAGGATGCTACGATGGTTGGCGTGTCCTGGAGCAGCCATAACAAATTCAGGCTGCGTGCTCTACAATATATGTCAAGGCCTACAGCGACTTTGCACTGGCCTGTCGCACTCACTTCATCGACAAGATTGAATTTTGGTGTTCGCAGATGTGCTGTACAGCAAGTTCATGACATCAGGGGCTGGAAGAATGAGACTCACCGAGTCGAGCAGAATATTGGAGGCCTTGAAGTCGCGGTAGATCACCGGCGTGTCCGCCTCGTGAAGGAACGCCAGCCCCTTGGCGGCGCCGAGGGCGATCTTGAGCCGCGTCGACCATGGCAACGACGAGAGTACATCTGAATTTGGCCAAACAACACACGCCCGGATAACTAATTAGCAACCCAATCGACCAATCAAAGAGAAATCTAACTGAAGAATCCAGAAATATTCAAGTTGTTTTTGGTCGCTTACTCTTGAAGAGGTGGTTCTCGAGGCTGCCCCTTTGCAGGTACTCGTAGACGAGCATCCGGTGGTCGTCCTGGTTGCAGAACCCCAGCAGCTTCACCAGGTGCGGGTGGCGCAGCATCCCCAGGTACACCACCTCCGCCTGAATTCATCAGATCAATCACAATCACACAAGAAATTCATTAGTCAGCTGTACGTGGTTGGTGATTGAAGAAGTTGCAAAAGATCGATGGAAAGCGTACCAGCCACTCGCGGTGTCCCTGGACGCCGTCGCTCTCGAGGTCGAGGTACTTGACGGCGACCTGCTGCGCGTCGAGCCCCGGACGGAGGCTGGCGCCGACGGAGCCCTTGTAGACGGGGCCGAAGCCGCCCTCGCCGAGGAAGTTGGTGGTGGAGAAGTTCCTGGTGACGGACTTGAGCTCGTCCAGGGTGAAGGCGTGCAGGCTCGTCGTCGCCAGCGTCCGCGACAGGTCCTCCAGCGACAGCGAACGGAGGTTCATCACGGTGCGCCGACGCCGCGCCCCCGCCGCCACCGCCACCGCCCGCGGGTCCTGCTCCTCCTCGTCGCCCTCGTAGTACCCGAAGCACGCCAGGACGCACCTCCTGACCCCCATGGCCCTTCTTCTGCTCTGTTCTGAGAAAGTCAAGAGCTGGAGGGGAGGGACAGTGGTTGGACGATGGTGGAAATGGCGCGCGCGCGTGTATATAAAGAGCTTTGGTGGTTTTGGTTTGGATGGAGCTTCGCAGCAGGTGGTGCTGGAACTTTCTGATTAACTAACAAGCTATTTTGAGCAGGTGGGGTAATTAGATAGCCTAAATCATTGGTGACGCAGCGTCTTGGTTAGTTAGTTAATTAGCGGGCAAAAGCCATCTCAAAAGAACTTTCCATGGTGAAATAATTATGTGTGATGCATGCATAGATGATGCCTCTCCCTAGGTAGGGATGGCGATTGGCGACACACCAACTAAACCATCCATTGAAACTTTCCCCTCGAAGGCAATGGCATGACAAGACTAGAAGAATGGTCGTTTGTTCTTATCATTTGGAGGAGTTGGTTAAATCCTTCTTATGATTGATCATTGTGTTATGTGCTCCTTGGTTAAATATAGGCGGATAAGATCATGCTGGCTGATCTTGCGAGTTCCCACACGATTCGTTTCAGGTGGGTAGTGGTACAGAACTGCCGGCCTCTCCCACTCCAAATAGTAATTGATGTTTCTCTTTTTTTCTCACCTTGTCATTTTCGGAGTAGCATTCGGTACTATTTGTTGGCCATTTTTTAGTTGGCAGTTTCATGTTCAGGTAGACCATTATTAACCTTGAACGAGCAAGGAGCCGACCTGATTTCGATTTGGAACTACTTTACGTGCGCACAAACCTGCTCGATTTTTTGTACGAGCAAGTAACCTAATCCCATAGAACATTAATTCAGGACACACTTTGATGTTTTGGCTTCAAAGCATGCAATCCGAAAGAATAAGTTGATGGTTTAGCCAATCATGTGGTCCGATTTTTCATGTCTATTGTTTGGGCCCTAATGTGTTGAACTCATGGC
This sequence comes from Poa annua, assembly GCA_026929855.1. Taxonomy (NCBI): domain Eukaryota; kingdom Viridiplantae; phylum Streptophyta; class Magnoliopsida; order Poales; family Poaceae; genus Poa; species Poa annua. Next base: position 3,825,810 of record CM049437.1, read on the forward strand.
GCTGCCCAAAGAGTTTAAATATTTTTTTATTACCGGTAACATATTAATTTTAAAATATATTAAATTATGCATGGTCTATATAACTACTCAATACTACGAACAATTCAAGATAAAGAGTTTGCAATGTCTTCAGGAAGATAAGGTTGGACAAAGAGTTTAATTTCTGGTGCATACATAATTGTACACACATGTTATATTCCAAATAATGTGTAATTAAATGGCGAGCTGGCATGCGTGTGTGTGCGTGGTATATGTTTTACATGACATGTCTTCCCAACATAACCGAAAAAGATATACCGTTTACATTGAAAACACATAGATTTTTAAATAACAAAAGGAGTCTTCATACATCTGTGCGCATCAATGCAAACAGAAATTTGCAGGAATAAATATGCTTAAAAAAAGGGGAGGGGTCTACTTTTGGCTACAGAACTATCATTGAAGCCTACATTCGATTCTAAAGCTTTGAAATGGATAAAAAACTGAGCCTTCAACTTGTTATGCAATACTAGATGACATGGATTGCAACTAGTTTTTCAGCATATAGTTGAAATCCACGGAGCTCGGGAGGCCAAGCAACTGAGTGTGTACATGTTGTATCAATATGGTAAACACAGCAGTAAAACTAGCTTTATGTCGATGGTATCTCGGTATAATATCACTTAGAAATCAGTCTAGGGCCCCTAAAGTGAATGGTTTTAGAAGTTAAGGGTGTAACTTTGTACTGATACATAATTTTACGATCAAATGTGGAATTAAGTATAAATTTCAGGCAAGACTGGACTTCGTTTGACAACAAATGACAATTGTTTTGTCGATCTAGCCGAGTTCAAACTTACCAACGACTACGTGAGAACCTGCTTCTCTTTGAAACATGGCCATATCGCATGGGACAACCAAACTTCCGCGTACAAATGTTGCAGCTTTTTTAGGGTGTCTTCCTTGTGTTTGGAGTGCTACATGAGATGTTTTTGTTGTTTGTATCGTGCTCCGGCATGTGCTGCTGACCTAGGGTTGCTAGGAGTTGTACCACTTTCTGGCTTGATTTCTCTTATAAACCGAGTCATTGCTATCAGCCTTTCTTATGAAAAGCAGCTCAGACTGCTTTTCAATAAAAAATATTTGTGTGTATTTGTCTCATTGAAAGTGTTGTATTTATCCCGCTAAACAGTGGCGAGATTCACCAATGTTAGCCACCGAGTGGCATATTCTCGCCTTTTTACATGCCAAGAGAGTGATCCTTCCGTGATCTAAATATAACAGTGCAATAAAAGATCAATTCACCAACACAAGGTTTCCAGTTCCAGGAGTTGTTGTATGGGAGAGGCATAACTGGTGGAGGCAAGGCCCATGGCTTTGACCGGGGAGCTTGTGATGCAGGAGAATATTTAAAAAAAGGTAGCATCACTCATACGTTGACATTTGCGGATCCAACTGGATTTAAAAAGAAACAAATATGTATAGACATATCTATGTTTTCATGTGAAAATGATACTAATTTTAATCATGTATGAAAAAATGTAATTATTAAAATCGTGTATGGAAAGTCAATCAACATTCTAGAACTTTGACCGCCATAAAACCAAGAGGGGGAATACTGAGAGCAACGTACGTACTCATATCATCTACTCCAAAATGCAGGAGGATCAAACATGGACGCGGTTTCAAAGATGCAACCGTCACATTAGAAGCATTTAAAAACTTCGCATTATTAAACCGGTAATATTTAATCTGTTACATAATGTAAGCCTTTTAACTTGGTTAATTTAGTTTCTTACAACAGTTAGTTTAGTTGTTAAAAAGGAGTATATTGTGGAATCGGAGGGAGTATATATATAATCGTTCTAACAAGCTCATGACAATGATTCGGAAACCAGGAATTCTTCTCACATGCTCTTGCAGTGCTGGTTCTTCTTTGATTTGTTCCTGTCCGATTTTTTATTTTTCGGCAATGTCTCATGTCAGATATGTACGCGAGGAATGCCTTTCCCCGTAGCTGATAGCAACAGAGCGTGATCATCGTGTGGTACATTATTCTATCCGCTTCGCATCGTAGGGTAGCAGGATGCCAAAGCCGATGCCTACTAGGTGCCCACTATACCCAGCAGCAAAGAATCAAAGCGCCCATCGTATCCTAGGTTGGAGTATTAGGCATAATTTACATGATTAATTTCAGTATATAAAACATATCGGAACGTGGCGAATGATTGTAGATGAATTAATTTTAGTCGTAGTCATTGTCGGAGCAACGACGGCAGCAGATTGAGCAGCGACGATAGCAGCTCGAAAAAGACGACGTTGAAGACGAGTCGCCCGCGGACCCGGAGATCGTACAGGAAGTCGAGCCGTGATGAAAGCCTTCAGAGCAGTCGCGCGGAGCGCTTACCAAAAACCTTATTCGCCCTCTCCCGTACAGGATCACGTGGGCGAGCGGTTCCGGAGCCGGCGCTCGGGATGGATTAGACTACGGTGGCGGCGCAAGACACGAGTTTGGCAATATATAGCTCAGCTCGGAGGAAAACCCTAACGGGTACGGCTCGGCGAGATTCCCGCAACCCGCGGCGCGACGTGACGTGACGAGGCGGGCGGTGCGTGCGTGCGACCGGCGGCGGAGAAGGAGGAGCGCGTGAGAGAGTCTCATGTTCTCACAAGCTTACCAAGTAGCACGACACTCCACTATATAAGGTGGTGCAACTCCTCTCAAACTAGCAATGTGAGACTAAACTTTAGCTCCCACACCACTCACATGTGAGCTGCCATTTTTCCATGTGCTTTGAGATTTCAGAAAATGCTAATCGGGCTGCCCTCAAATGGGCCCAATTCTAACAATCCCCCACCAGATCTCAAATCCCCATTAAGAGATATTTGCCAGACCTTGAGTCTTGTTTATATACCAGTGTTTCAGCAGAGACTGTTAAGTTGAACTTCCGCCTAGAATCTTGGGATACGTCAACTTCCGCCTAGAATCTTGGGATACGTCTATCGGCAACTTGAACAATGGACGAATCTTGAATTTCAAGTTTGGCGTTTTTAGATTTCACACAAAATCACAACTGGTACTTGGCTGCCAGTAGCCTACCCCGCGGGTGTAGCGTATGCGTCATACTACCTGGTCTCTTCATGAGTTTACTAGAGATCACCCAAATCTCATAGATTGCGACGTTTAACAATCTGACTCATATAGGTGTGTTCTTTCAAGAATGCTCTGTATAATAGCATCTTTGTTATGAATAGCCAACAGAAACACATTAAGGCATGATGCCAACCTGCCTTACAGATTTTGAGAGTTTTGCATCATAGAGAGGGTTAGGTAACAACTCTCCTCTGTCACACCACTAGCTTGTTCTTCCCAGGTCCTAATTCACGGGATCTCCGATCACATAGTTTGGGTTACCACTATTGAGTAACGTTTATGGGTCTCAACCCCATCTCACTCGATGCACTTTCTATCACATTACATGATAGTCCCTTCGTAAAGGGATCTGCTAGGTTTTTGTCTGTTTGAATATATGAAACAGATATTACTACAGAGTTTCTCAATTTCCTGACAGACTTCAAACGTCTTTTAACGTGTCTTGATAATTTCGCGTTATACTTAGCACTATTCACTTTTACGATAACCGTTTGGTTGTCACAGTTCATAAGGATGGCCGGTAATGGTTGCTCAACCACCGGCAAGTCCATCAAGAGCTCACGCAGCCATTCTGTCTCAACAGAATCTGTATCTAAAGCAGTAAGTTCTGCTTACATGGTTGACCTCGTCAATATGGTCTGTTTGCAAGACCTCCATGATACTGCGCCACCTCCAAGAATAAACGCATATCCACTGGTGGCGTAGAGCTCATCAACATCTGAGATCCAGTTCGAATCACAATATCGCTCAAGCACAGCAGAGTGCTCTGAATAGTGAATCTCATACCTCATTGTACCGTTCAGATAGCGCATGACCCTTTCAAGTGCATGCCAATGATCAGTACCCGGGTTAGACATGAACCTGCTCAATTTGATCACAGCAAAAGAGATATCAGGTCTCGTTGCGCTCGCAAGGTACATGAGTGAACCGATCACTTGAGAGTATCTTAATTGATCTCTCGTCTCTTTCTTGTTCTTTCTGAGTGTCACACTGGGATCATAGGGTGTTGGAGAAGTCTTACTGTCTGTAAAGCCGAATCGGCTCAAGACCTTCTCAACATAGTGTGATTGCGTTAACGTAATCCCACTCTTATCCCTAATCAGATTAATGTTCAGAATCACATCAGCTTGTACCAGATCTTTCATATCAAAGCTCTTTGACAGGAAAGACTTCACCTCATTTATCACTATCATGCTTGTACCGAAAATTAATATGTCGTCAATATACAACCATAATATGACACTATCGCCCCCACCATGGCGACAATACACACACCTATCAGCCTCATTAATGGCAAAGCCCTCAGAAGTTAAAGTTCTGTCAAACTTCTCATGCCATTGCTTAGGTGCTTGCTTCAGCCCATACAAAGATTTTAACAATTTGCACACCTTTCTCTCTTCACCTTTTACTACAAACCCATCAGGCTGATCCATATAGATTTCCTCTTCCAACTGTCCGTTAAGGAAAGCCGTCTTTACGTCCATTTGATGAACGATCAGACCATAGGAGGCAGACAGGGAAAGTAGTACACGAATGGTGGTCAGTCTAGCAACAGGTGAATATGTGTCAAATTAATCTTCGCCTTCACGCTGGGTGTAGCCCTTGGCTACAAGCCGTGCCTTGTACTTCTCAATAGTACCATCAGGCCTTAGCTTTTTCTTGAACACCCACTTACAATCCACAGGTTTGCAACTGTATGGTTGTTCAGATAATTCCCAAGTTCCATTAGAAAGAATCGAGTCCATCTCATTGTGGACAGCTTTTTTCCAGTCATCCGCATCAGGAGATGCAAATGTATCTGCAATGTACGTAGGAGTATTGTCCACAAGGTACACAATGAAATCATCACCAAAGGATTTTTTAATCCTCTGTCTCTTGCTCCTCTTGGGAGCTTCATTGTCATTCTTCTCAATGATCAACAAATGTACTAGATTAAGTAAATATTTCAGAACAAATTCTAGCAGTACTATGCATATCCTTAATAAGAAACATGTTCTCAAAAAATGTTGCATCACGAGATTCCATAATAGTATCAACATGCATATCATGTACCCTAGATTTAACCACTACAAATCTATAGCCGATGCTCCGCTGAGCATAACCAAGAAAGACACAATCCACTGTCTTTGGTCCAAGTTTACGTTTCTTAGGTATTGGAACATTGACTTTCGCCAAGCACCCCCAAGTGCGCAAATAAGAAAGTGATGGTTTTCTCCCAGACCACTTCTCGTAAGGGGTCTTCTCTTTATTCTTTTTGGCAACTCTATTCAGGACATGACACGAAGTCAATAGAGCCTCCCCCCACCATGCCTTAGATAAACCGGCAGTGTCCAACATGGCGTTTACCAAGTCGGTCAGCGTGCGGTTTTTCCTCTCGGCAACCCCGTTTGATTGGGGGAGAATAGGGAGGCATCCTCTCATGAATAATACCGTGTTCCTCACAGAATACATCAAATATTTTAGAGAAATACTCGCCACCACGATCCGACTTGAGACGTTTGATCTTTCTCTCTAGTTGATTTTCTACTTCGGCTTTGTAAATTTTAAAGTTGTCTAAAGATTCATCTTTAGTTTGCAACAACTATATATAACAGAACCTAGTAGCATCATCAATTAAAGTCATGAAATATTTATTTCCACCTTTTGTCGACACGCCATTCATCTCACATAGATCGGAATGTACGAGTTCCAGCGGTGCCAAGTGTCTCTCCTAGGCTGCCTTGTGAGGCTTTCGAGGTTGCTTTGATTGCACACAACTATGGCACTTTGAACCTTTGGCAATAGTGAGATTCGGAATTAAACTCATACTGGACAATTGAGACATCAAACCAAAATTAATGTGACATAAACGAGAATGCCAAACACTGGTATCATCAGAAACACCGCCACAAATATGGTTTACTGATTTATTACAGAAATCTGAAAGTGAAAAACGGAACAAGCCTCCGCACTCATAACCTTTACCAATAAATTGTCCGAACTTTAACACAATGATAACCCACAAGTATAGGGGATCGCAACAGTCTTCGAGAGAAGTAAAACCAAAATTTATTGATTCGACACAAGGGGAGACAAAGAATACCTATAAGCCTTAACAGCGGAGTTGTCAATTCAGCTGCACCTGGAAAAGCACTAGTAACAGGGGTGATGTGAAAGCAGCAGTAATATGAGAGCAATAGTAACAATAACACAGCAGCAGTAGTAGTAACACAGAGGCAATGGCACCAGAAAATATTCAATTGCGTAGTTGACTTTAGAGCAATGATGATGACAGAAGGACCGGGGTTCCCAGATATCTACACTGGTGGTAACTCTCCAATAACAAGTGTTGGGTGAACAAATTACAGTTGGGCAATTGACAAGATTGAAATAGCATTAAGATAGAACATCAGTTTATTAATCATGTAGGCATGTTTTCCATATATAGTCATACGTGCTCGCAATGAGAAACTTGTATAATATCTTTTGTCCTACCAGCCCGTTTGTAGTGGGGCCTCAAGGGAATCTACTGGTAATTAAGGCACTCCTTTTAATAGAGCACCGGAGCAAAGCATTAGCACTTAGTGAAAACATGTGATCCTCATATCTAAACCATTCCCTACAGTTATTGAAAGGGGTTCGTAGCAGAAAACAATAATTTTTCTAACTAACGAAAACCGAAACATGCCAGGATCTATCTATCTAGTAATGCGGTAACGGTGGCGGAACTGGTCACATACCTCTTGTAGACTGAATAGCGGGGATTACGCTCCCGCACAAGCGTTGCTGACGTAGACGACGTAGCCGACCTCGAGGTCGCGGAGAACTTGGCGCGACGAAGAAGGCGATGACGCAGCGATGTCGGTGAGGACGTGGCGTCGAGGAGGAGGGGCGGCGGCAGTGGCGACGGCAGCGGCGCCGGCGGCAGCGGCGAGACGATGTCGCCCTGGCACCTCAAGTGTGGCGCCTCCGAGTACTCGCACACATACGGAACTTGACGACAACCCCCGGTCACTCAGATCCAGCTGAGATCGCAGGAGTAGAACTTTGGTGGAATCCTGCAGTGCAACAGGGCACCGCGATATAACCTTGGTGGGAGAGAGAGAGAAGCGGGCGGAGAATTAACTCAAGCCGGCATATACAACATTAATTATATTTTAGATGTATTTAAAACAATTAATATGCCTTTCTATATAAAGGGGGGAGGGGTGTGCAAACACCTTGCCTCCCCCATGTGGGACTAAACAAAGGACCAAGGGGGGAGGGGTCGGCCGGCCATACCATGGCCGTGGTGGTCATGGGCCCCACGGCATGCATGTGCCCCCCCCCCCCCCCCCACATGGGCCCAATTCGGCCCATTAAGTGGGCTGACCCTTTTTCCTCCTTTTTTAATTAATATTAAATTAGTATAAAATATATATAATTCATAATTAATATATTTATATATTATTTAATCTCCCGTGTCTCCGAAACAATTTCCGGACCACCCGACCTTCTTTCGGACATTCCCGGAACCCTTCCGGAACTACCGGAACCTTTCCGGGTTATTTCTCTCTCTCCTTTATCTCGATTATTCCAAAGATCTCCATGCGTCGGCAAGACCTTAAGCGTGTTACCCTACGGTTCGAGAATACTCCAGACATGGTCGAGACCCCTCGCTCGCCAATGACCGCCAGGGAGACCTGGATGCCTGTGACGGTCCCTGTGCATTCTACGAATATCGTCGTTGAACCATAAACATGATATTCATTCCTTTTGTTCCTTCGATACTACCTTGTCAGAGATATGATCGTAAACATCCGATGTTCTGTTTTATCTCGTTACCGACAAGGATTAATTAACTCGTCTGTGATATTATATCTCCATGACCTAGTCATATGCTGCGCAGCTTTATAGACGTAATCTCACCGAGTGGGCCCAGAGTATCTTTCCATCACGCGAATGGACAAATCCCGCTCTTGATCCATATGCCTCAACGTACTCTTTCGAGATACACAAGATACAACTTTATTGTCACCCATTTATGAACTGACGTTTGATGCACTTAGAGTATCCTACGGAGCAGCAATTAATATGATCTCACGGTCTAAGGAATAAGCTATCATATTACTTTCCTATTGCAAATGATGAACATTGTGATACGATCCTATTGCAATACTTTGTTGGGTATGTCAATCACCTTATTCCACTAATAAGATGACCTCATTGTCAACCGACGTGACTGTCCATGATCGGGAAATCTCGATCAACAGTTGCCCAATGAACTAGTTTATATAGAGGCTTACTAGGGACTCTGGTTTGTCTATGTATCACACGTGTATTAACAATTCCGATTAATACAGTTATAGCATGATACAAAAACATATTATAAACTTAATGAGATAATGCGATAAATACTATATATTTATTTGCCTCTAGGGCATATCTCCTTCAGTCTCCCAATTGCACTAGAGTACAAATAAACCAGCTGCATTTTACTTTCAATCATACCACCTTATCTAATAAGCGTTCTATGATAATGCTTGCTCGTGGAAGAGTGTTACTTCAACAATCTATACCATATAGAATTGTATGTACTTTGCGATTCATTGATATCACCTTGTTTGATATCATTCTGTTGTCCTGATAACAAATGTTCACATACCGTAACTAAGTGAGACTTTTGCTTCCCTGCGTTTACTCTGATTCTGTTAATCAGACAATTGCATTGAAAACACACTCAGTTATAGAGAACTCTTTGTAACATGTACAATCTTGTGATATCTCCATACCTTTCATATCTATGTAGAGTTTCGACATTTCATTGTCAATCTAGTGCCTAAAACTTTTCTACCTCTAGTAAATTCTAAATTTACTTTGATATATTTTGTTCTTCTTTTAAGAACATGGGTCACACTTGATCGAGCACATAATATGGTTCCCATATGATGTCTATTATAAAATAAGAGACTAACATATCTTGTAACCACTATTATCGTGTACCAAATACACTTAATGTTTTAATTGGATTTCCAATGACTTTCCATTGGTTTTATTCCATTCTGACATTTCAGAATCCAATCTAAATAAAACAGCTCGACCTTCTATTTAAAATTCATGTTCTATCCGAAATAGACACTACCTTTTAAATTGTTTCACAACTTCATCTTTCTAATTAATTCTACTGGTACTATCCATGATATGTCATTTACATACGAGGATTTAAGCTCCCACTCAAAAATATGTCACTCACATATTAAATTTGAGTAAACTAATTCGACTCCCATTTAAATTAGTAAATGGTTTAAGCTCCCACTCAAAATATGTCAATCACATATTAAAGTTTGAGTACACTAATTCGACTCCACTTAAATTAGTAAATTCATAATTCCTTTCGATATTTTGGTCAAACCAAAATCATTGATCATTTATCAATTCGAGTTTCAATACGATCTGACAGTATTTTATTAATACATATCCCACATACTTTAAACACGTCTACACTTATGTAGTCAAACAATTTTGATTTTGTCCAAGACATTTTTCTTGACAAAATTTGCTTCCATGTCTTTCTTATAGTTGCATTTCTTTCATATAACATTTTATATGATGATTAAGTAATCTTATTCTCTTAATAAGATTTAGAGTAATATTTACTGTTTCAATCCTTTCAAATGTAACTTGGATTTTAAGACTCAAAGTCTTTATTCGTATTTTGGTATTTCCTCAACATTCTTTGTACTTTTGAGGTGTATCTTGTTCTGTCAACAAGATCTAAAATACAGAATATGAAACTGTGACCTGACAGCAAATATTCTTAAAACAACACCTCATTTAAAAGCTTCTTGTTTGAAAACAGTATGATCTATCATCAAATTTTCATTTCCATTTGCAGAGATATTCTTTTCGGAACATATTCCGATATTCTACTTTTATGGAAAAAGGTCTAATACCTCATTTTAAGCTTCTACTTTTATTCCATTGACCTTAATTCGGAAAAATCATATTTTCTTTTGAATTACGCAGACATCAATACAAGTTTTGCTTATGTTGGTGTCTGGAATACACTCTCATCTTAATATGAGTATTCTACAAAGAACTATTCGTGTATATTCTGTATTATCGTATAATCATCTACACCACGACACTTACTGTCGATTACACGAATCATCGTTGGAAAAGTATCTTATTCATTCCTAAAGTGGATGTCGACTATAATGTTTGAACATATTAAGAGATTCTAAAAGACCACACTTTATCTAAAATAGAGTATGATTATAATATTTCATATATCACTATATCTGATATTATAATTTGTGGAACGAATTTTCACAAGTTCTTTTGTGTTGAAACCATAATTCAAAAATATTGTCATGTTTGATCGAATCCTGTGGATATAATTTCCATCCACCTTTCTTCTGAAAAATTCCTTTGATCTTTCATCAAATTATTTTCAGACTCATGTTTACTTAGGCAAATACATTTATTTACTTAGAATCATAGAAAGATTCGAAACAATGATATTCACCACTTATTTAATTTAATAATCATCTAGTATGACTTTCAATCAATTCTCTTGTATATTGACATTTCAATATCTAATGTAATTTAATCAATTCGGCACATGTAACTTTGATAGATCGAAGCATCTATATTTCTTACACTGCTTTTATGATCAAATTCGGTGGTGTTTTGTTCTTGAAACAAAATCATTTAATCTTTGGACATTTAATTTTATGATTCCCGATTTTATAAATGTATATCATTTTATCATTCGAATAATGTAATCGAGATGTGATTGCGTGAAAACTTTACTCATAGTATAAAACAACCGACTTGTTCCATGACATAAAACAACCGGTTTGTTCTATTACAGATATGAATAACTTTGTCTTGTAACATTCAAGACACAGAGCAAAATCACACTCTCACTATTACAAAAAGGTCTTATAAAAAACTATTAATGATAACTATAATGATAACTTGAGGACGTGAACACCACTGGCCATCAACTCCTTTGCTTGCCATTACTTGCGCACTGTCACATCATATATCTTCGCATACTTGTGATAATCAGGTCCTGTTTCATAAACAGAATAAGCATCAAATACTTTTCATCAAGTATCATGCGAGTAGTACATTTATAACTTTGTATATCAAATATACCTGTAGCGTCGAAGATTTCGCCTTCGATGGGTTCAACCTTTACAGATTTTAACTGGCTTATGAACTCGAAGAAAGTCATCGTATCTCTTCTTATAGCATAGCCACGGACATGTTTCTCATAGCTGGGAGGTAAAGATACCAACGTAGCAGCTATCGCACATGAATCCGCCATCCAGTAGTCGTAGACATTCGTAAGTTTCAAGTAAATGTCATACATTTTCTTCAAATGAGTTTCCAAACAGGTATGTTCCTCCATCTGGAGTGAATGGAACTTTCTCAGCTGTCTGTATTGCTCATACTTAATTTCATCTATGAAATGCGCCTTGATCGAATCTATCATATCATAAGGTTCCATTTGTTGAAACTGCTCTTTCAACTCTGGTACCATGCTTATGACCATGATGGTTTGCACTTCTATGAAAATGTCACGACGCTGATGAAAATCCTCATCTTCTTTTTCGCTAGCAGAATCATCTGGTTCATCTCCTAATTCTTGTTTTATAACATAGAGTATATTATTGTGTATGAGAGCTTCTCTTAGTTTATTGTACCAATGGATGAAGTTGGACCCATCAGCCAACAAGGGCGGACTTCAAAGGAAGTATTCGAAATAGAACTTGTCTCGAGGGTAAAGCACCATCTTTAGATAGGATCGCAAAGTAGGAAAGGTTAAGTTTATAATAATATGAGCTCAGTTTATAATCAAATTATTTAAACATTCTCCACTAAGATTATTATCCCTACAATAATTTTAGCGATTGCACGACCCCAATTCACTGTACCACCCCCGATCGTCACAGCCGGCGGCACAGTTTCAAAGGTGGACATCGAAATGTCGATCACAACAATCATGTGACTCATGCTCGATCTTTCAATCTTCCCGTGTTCCGAGACTATGTCTGTACATACTAGGCTCGCCAATTAAAACTCGATGTTTTTGCGCGTGCAACATGGCTTACACCCACTGTATGCGAACGACGAAATGTGTGACACCCGATCGTCACGGCCTGCCTCATAACGTAGAACTTTCTTGGTGGTGCACAACGAGGGAGAACACAATTTTGGTATTTATTAGGGATCATCCTATTATAGCTACCGTCGTATATCTAATATATAAGCAATCAATAGGATGTACACACAACAACACAAGATCAAATAATGTAATGAAGTGCGATATGACATGGTCGTGCGCCTGGACCGGGTGCACCGGCATGGCTCCGAGTCTACGGTGCCTCCTCTGCCTTCGACAGTACGAATAATTCAAAACTTACCGTAACCATGTCATATTTAAACGCATCTGCAAAACAAAGTTAGACGCTTCTACCTTTATCTAGTTTTGCAAGTTTTACGTGGGTTCTAAGGCTTTCGCGAGAGAACCGTTCCCTACCTGCGAACTTTGTGCCACAATGTCGATCAAACAATTGCATGTTTATGTATCCCTTTCGGGCCCTCTATTGAAAATGCAAAGCCAACTAAAGAGAGAGAGACAGACACCCGCCAGCCACATATACGGTACCAGCCGTATGTCAGTAGTGGAACCAGTCTCGCGTAAGTGTACGCGTAAAGTCGGTCCGGCCCGCTTCATCAACTCAATGCTGAAGTCAAAGCAAGTGCACGCGAGAGGGTAGCAAATATATGAAAGACGTCCTCATGTTCAACACGAGTTCTAACCGTACCAGCAAAACTACACATAGATCGGCTCTGATACCACTGAAAGGGGTTCGTAGCAGAAAACAATAATTTTTCTAACTAACGAAAACCGAAACATGCCAGGATCTATCTATCTAGTAATGCGGTAACGGTGGCGGAACTGGTCACATACCTCTTGTAGACTGAATAGCGGGGATTACGCTCCCGCACAAGCGTTGCCGACGTAGACGACGTAGCCGACCTCGAGGTCGCGGAGAACTTGGCGCGACGAAGAAGGCGATGACGCAGCGATGTCGGTGAGGACGTGGCGTCGAGGAGGAGGGGCGGCGGCAGTGGCGACGGCAGCGGCGCCGGCGGCAGCGGGGAGACGATGTCGCCCTGGCACCTCAAGTGTGGCGCCTCCGAGTACTCGCACACATACGGAACTTGACGACAACCCCCGGTCACTCAGATCCAGCTGAGATCGCAGGAGTAGAACTTTGGTGGAATCCCGCAGTGCAACAGGGCACCGCGAGATAACCTTGGTGGGAGAGAGAGAGAAGCGGGCGGAGAATTAACTCAAGCCGGCATATACAACATTAATTGTATTTTAGATGTATTTAAAACAATTAATATGCCTTTCTATATAAAGGGGGGAGGGGGTGTGCAAACACCTTGCCTCCCCCATGTGGGACTAAACAAAGGAGCAAGGGGGGAGGGGTCGGCCGGCCATGCCATGGCCGTGGTGGCCATGGGCCCCACGCCATGCATGTGGCGCCCCCCCCCCCCCCCCCCCCACATGGGCCCAATTCGGCCCATTAAGTGGGCTGCCCCTTTTTCCTCCTTTTTTAATTAATATTAAATTAGTATAAAATATATATAATTCATAATTAATATATTTATATATTATTTAATCTCCTGTGACTCCGAAACAATTTCCGGACCACCCGAACTTCCTTCGGACATTCCCGGAACCCTTCCGGAACTACCGGAACCTTTCCGGGTTGTTTCTCTCTCTCCTTTATCTCCATTATTCCAAAGATCTCCATGCGTCGGCAAGACCTTAAGCGTGTTACCCTACGGTTCGAGAATACTCCAGACATGGTCGAGACCCCTCGCTCGCCAATGACCGCCAGGGAGACCTGGATGCCTATGACGGTCCCTGTGCATTCTACGAATATCGTCATTGAACCATAAACATGATATTCATTCCTTTTGTTCCTTCGATACTACCTTGTCCGAGATATGATCGTAAACATCCGATGTTCTGTTTTATCTCGTTACCGACAAGGATTAATTAACTCGTCTGTGATATTACATCTCCATGACCTAGTCATATGCTGCGCAGCTTTATAGACGTAATCTCACCGAGTGGGCCTAGAGTATCTTTCCATCACGCGAATGGACAAATCCCGCTCTTGATCCATATGCCTCAACGTACTCTTTCGAGATACACAAGATACACCTTTATTGTCACCCATTTATGAACTGACGTTTGATGCACTTAGAGTATCCTACGGAGCAACAATTAATATGATCTCACGGTCAGAGGAATAAGCTATCATATTACTTTCCTATTGCAAATGATGAACATTGTGATACGATCCTATTGCAATACTTTGTTGGGTATGTCCATCACCTTATTCCACTAATAAGATGACCTCATTGTCAACCGACGTGACTGTCCATGATCGGGAAATCTCGATCAAGAGTTGCCCAATGAACTAGTTTATATAGAGGCTTACTAGGGACCCTGGTTTGTCTATGTATCACACGTGTATTAACAATTCCAATTAATACAGTTATAGCACGATACAAAAACATATTATAAACTTAATGAGATAATGCGATAAATACTATATATTTATCTGCCTCTAGGGCATATCTCCTTCAGTTATCCCAGTTGCTGTCACTCTGGGGCCTCGGGTTCCGGACAGAGACATGTGCAAACAATTTGTAGATACAATCTAAGCGATAATTATAGAGCTTAAATCTAAAATCATGGCACTCGTGCACTAGTGACAAGCATTAAACACAACAAGATTGCAGCAACAATAACTTCACAAACTTATAGATAGACTGATCATAATGTAACAATTCATCGGATCCCAACAAACACAACACCGATTACATCATATGGATCCCAATCATGTAAGGCAGCTCATGAGATCATTGTATTGAAGTTCATGGGAGAGAGAGTAGCAACTAGCTACAGCCAAGAACCCGTAATCCATGGGGGAACTACTCACAAACCATCACGGAGTCGAAGTGGAGGCGGTGGAGTCGATGGAGATGGCTCTGGGGGTCAATCCCCGTCCCGGCAGGGTGCCGGAACAGGAACTTTTGACCCCCGAAACTTGTCTTCGATGGCGGCGGCGCTGCGGAACTCTTCTCGGGAAAAGGCTCGCGTGTTAGGTCTTATAAATCTAGGCGGTATAAGTAGGCGAAAGGGAGAAGGCGGTGGAGGCTCGAGGGCCCCGCACCCTATCCTCGCGCGGCAAGGGGGGGACCCGCGCCGGGAGGGGGTGTGGGCCCCTCGGGGCTCCCCTCCGTGTACTCTTCGGTGTTCTGGAACCTCCCGGGAAAAATAGCAACTTTGACGTTTCGTTTGTCCAATTCCGAGAATATTTCCTTAACAACTTTTCTGAAACCAAAAACAGCAGAAAACAGGGAACTGGCACTGTGGCATCTTGTTAATAGGTTAGTCTCAGAAAATGCATAAAATGATATAAAAGTGTATATAAAACATGTAGCAAGAGACATAATATAAGCATGGAACATAAGAAATTATAGATACGTTTGAGACGTATCAAGCATCCCCAAGCTTAGTTCTACTCGTCCCGAGTAGGTAAAACGATAACAATAAATAATTTCTGGAGTGACATGCTTTCACATAATCTTGGTCATATAATATTGTAACGCTCATGTTATGAATGAAGTGACTCAAGGTAAGGATCTATAGTTTGCTAACAAATAGACAAGGAGTAAACAACTACATTATATAAGTAAAAACTTTTCATGGATAGTACTTTCAAACAAGCATCAAAATGATTTGCATAAGAGTTAACTCATAAGCAATAGTTTCTAAGTAAAAGAGCATTGAAGCAACACAAAGGAAGATATAAGTTTCAGCATTTGCTTTCAACTTTGAACATGTATATCATATAGATAGTTGTCAACACAAAGAAATATAATAAGTGCAATGAGTAAGCATATAAGAATTGTTGCACACAATTGACACAAGTGTTTGCATCTGGGACAGAAAGAAGTAGGTAAACTGACTCAACATAAAGTAAAAGATAGGCCCTTCGCCGAGTGAAGCAGGGATACAAGCATGTGCTAGAGGTTTTTAGTTTTTATAGGTTTTTGAAATCATATAGAGAGCATAAAAATAAGTTTTTGAGTGGTGTTTGTCGTTGTCAACGAATGGTAATGGGCACTCTACCCCCTTGTCTACCAGACTTTCAAGAGCGGCTCCCATGAAGGACGTTATTTCTACCCAAGAGTAGATCATCCCTCTTATTCTCTTTTATTTACACATGTATATTTTTAAAACTTGGTTTGACACTCCTCCCCACCATTGCATACACAATCCATGGCTAACCGAATCCTCGGGTGCCTTCCAACAATCACATACCATGGAGGAGTGTCTATATAAAATTGTATAACACTTTGAAGCATAATTTTTTGCAAAACCATGTGAAGAGAATGATGGTGAAAGTTGTAATTAATTGGGACTGGGCACCCCATTTGCTAGCTCTTTTTGTAAAGTTAATGGATAAGCGGATGTATATGCCACTAGTCCGGTTGTGAAAGTCTGTCTAAAAGCAAATGACAAGGTTGATATCTGTAACACCACATACTTCCTCATGAGCTAATAAACATTGACACAAATAAGGGATAATAAGTTTTGAATAAAGGTAGCACATGAAGTATTTTCTTGGAATGGCAGAAAATACCATGTAGTAGGTAGGTATGGTGGACACAAATGGCATGGGTTTTGGCTCAAGGTTTTGGATGCATGAGAAGAATTCCTCTCTATACAAGGCTTTGGCTAGCAAGGTTATTTGAAGCAAACACAAGTATAAACTATGACAACAAGACGTATATAAAAAACATATTGCAAGCATTATAAAACTCTACATTGTCTTCCTTGTTGTTCAAACACTTTAATTAGAAAATATCTAGATCTTAGAGATACCAAACATGCAAACCAAATTTCAACAAGCTCTACGGTAGTTCTTCACTAATAGGTTTTAACTACATGATGTAAAAGTTTAAACATGATCTACTTGAGAGCTCAAAACAATTGCCAAGTACCACAACATAAAAGATAACAATACATAAGAGCATGTATATCTTTTCATTACACCATCTACCACATTTAGCATTTTCTGTTTCCAATCAAACACCAATCAACTTATTTAAAACATAAACTCTCCAAGTATTTATCAATGAGACAAGAGAGTATAACATAGGAGAACTAACAGCTCTGAACAAGAGGTGCATGAAAAATAAGAGCAGAAAGCTTTGTAGTAGCTATAGAAGAATACTCAACAAATATAAGTGAAGAATAGGAGTATTCAAAGGAAAAAACGGAGCGTGTCTCTCTCCCACAAAGGAATGATAGGATCCATTTTATTCAGAGAATCAAAATAACAAAACAGAAATAAAAACAAACAGACGCTTCAAGTAAAACACATACGATTTGATGGAATTAAAATATAGTTTCACTAGAGATGACCTGATAAGTTGTTGATAAAGAAGGGGATGCCTTGGGCATCCCCAAGTTTTGACGCTTGAGTCTTCTTGAAATATGCTCGGGTGACCCGCAGGGGCATCCCCAAGCATTGGCTTTTTCATCTTCTTGATCACATCATATCATCCTCTCTCTTGATTCTTGAAAACTTCCTTCATACCAAACTTCTCATAAACTTCATTAGAGGGGTTAGTACTCAAAAACATTAATCCACTTTGGTTCTGTTGTGACACATTGCAAGAACTCAATAAAACATTAGCTACAGCCCTCCATGATAGAGAACCTTGCTTAAAGTCCACAAGAGAAAATGCAAAAAAAAAAACAGAGACATAATCTGTCAAAACAGAACAGCCAGTAAAGATGAATTTTTTCGAGGCACTTAACTTGCTCAGATCAGAAAACTCAAAACTAATGAAAGTTGCGTACATATCTGAGGATCACACACAAAAAAATCTCAGGTCGTTTCGATTTTTCTGTGAATTCTTACGAATTAAACGGTGGACAGCAGAAAAACTGTTCCTGTGCAGAAATCCAAATCTAGAATCAACTTCCTACTAGAGGCTTTACTTGACACAACAATGCAATAAATAAATATACAAAGGAGTTGCTACAGAGGTAAGCAAGCTCCTTGACTCAAATAAAAGAAAAATTGCAAAAATAAAACATGGTTTGTCTCCCAAGAGCGCTTTTGTTTAATGCCTTTTAGCTAGACTTGATAGTTTTAATGATGCTCTCATGGAAATAGAAAATGAAGCAAAAGGAGCATCAAGAAGCAAATTCAAAACACATTTAAGTCTAACCCTCTTCCTATGCATAGGAATCTTGTACACAAATAAATTCACAAAGAACAAAGTGACAAGCATAGGAACATAAAACAAGAGTAACTTCAAAACTTTCAGCATATAGAGAGGTGTTTTAGTACCATGAAAACTTCTGCAACCATATTTTCCTCTCTCATAATAATTTTCAGTAGCATCATGAACAAATTCAACAATATAACTATCACATAAAGCATGCTATTCATGATCTACAAACACATAATTTTTATCAAGCTCCAAAATAGTAGGATTAAAACTTTCAAACCCACTTTTAACAATTTTATAACAAGATGATTGATCATTCTCAAGATACATGGGACTCCTAGATAAAGTCAAGACCTTTCCAATCCCATTTTCATTAGTAGTACAATTAATATTATCAAGTAACATAGGACCATCATCTAGAGCTTTATCATAAACATTTTCTAAACAAACTTTCTTATTTCCATGCATTTCGAAATTAGGCACAAATAAAGGATTATCATAAGATTTATCAAAATAGCATGGATTATCATAGATAACAGTAGCATAATTATTCTCACAAGTTTTACTCACAGGGAATATTTCAAGAGAATCCACAGAAACATAACATTCATCCTTCTTTGATAAGCATGGGGGACAATCAAATAGTGTAAGAGATGAAGAGTTACTCTCATTAGAAGGTAGGCATGGGTAGCTAATCCATTCTTCCTCCTTTTGTTCATCACTCTCCTCCTCTTTTTCATCTAATGAGCTTTCAGATTCAGCAATTTCTTCTTCCACGGGTTCCTGCAAATTGTGGATACATTCTTGTGCATGACCGAGTCTCTCTTTATAATCAATGATATAACAATTATTGCTGTAATTTTCTATGCAATAATCAAGGATAGAAGAGACATAATCTTTGAGGTTATTACAGGCAACACAGGTTTCATAATTTTTAGATATGAAGGATTCTATTTCAGAAGCTCCCATAAATATAACAAATTGTTCTACTTCTTCAAACCCAAGATCAATATAGTTATTCCAATGATAGTTCACAATTAAAACTTCTTTACTAAAGCCACATTGGAATTTAAGATGTTTAGTATCCTGTTCAGAGCAACAATTTATATCATGGCGTTTAAGCAAAATTTCAGCAATTTTATTCAACTTTTCTAATACGCCTCTCATGACTTTCCCTTTATATGATTCTCTATACTTTATAAATAATTCATTAAGTTCCATAGAGGTTCTAGCATGTTCTTCCATAACAACAGTTTTTAGATTTTCGGTTTTTCAAATTTTTATGGTTTTTTGGATATATAAGAAAAATAAAACAAGACAAAAATAAACTACACAAAAGTAAACTAAGAAAAATAATACTAGACAAAAGTAAACTAAACAAGACTCAACTAAACAGAAATAAACTAAGCACAAATAAACTAGACAAGACAAAATAAAATAAAAACAGAGAGAGAGGTAGAGGGTACTCCCTAGGTGAACTTATGAGTAGAGCTATGCTCCCCGGCAACGGCGTCAGAAAATAGTCTTGATAACCCACAAGTATAGGGGATCACAACAGTATTCGAGGGAAGTAAAACCCAAATTTATTGATTCGACACAAGGGGAGACAAAGAATACTTATAAGCCTTAACAGCGGAGTTGTCAATTCAGCTGCACCTGGAAAAGCACTAGTAACAGGGGTGATGTGAAAGCAGCAGTAATATGAGAGCAATAGTAACAATAACACAGCAGCAGTAGTAGTAACACAGAGGCAATGGCACAAGAAAATATTCAATTGCGTAGTTGACTTTAGAGCAATGATGATGACAGAATGATCGGGGTTCCCAGCTATCTACACTAGTGGTAACTCTCCAAGAACAAGTGTTGGGTAAACAAATTACAGTTGGGCAATTGACAAGATTGAAATAGCATTAAGATAGAACATCAGTTTATTAATCATGTAGCCATGTTTTCCATATATAGCCATACGTGCTCGCAATGAGAAACTTGTATAACATATTTTGTCCTACCAGCCCGTTTGCAGCGGGGCCTCAATGGAATCTACTGGTAATTAAGGCACTCCTTTTCATAAAGCACCGGAGCAAAGCATTAGCACTTGGTGAAAACATGTGATCCTCATATCTAAACCATCCCCTCTAGTTATCCCAGTTGCTGTCACTCTGGGGCCTCGGGTTCCGGACAGAGACATGTGCAAACAATTTGTAGATACAATCTAAGCAATAATTATAGAGCTTAAATCTAAGATCATGCCACTCGTGCACTAGTGACAAGCATTAAACACAACAAGATTACAGCAACAATAACTTCACAAACTTATAGATAGACTGATCATAATGTAACAATTCATCGGATCCCAACAAACACAACACCGATTACATCATATGGATCCCAATCATGTAAGGTAGCTCATGAGATCATTGTATTGAAGTACATGGGAGAGAGAGTACCAACTAGCTATAGCCAAGAACCCGTAGTCCATGGGGGAACTACTCACAAACCATCATGGAGTCGAAGTGGAGGCGGTGGAGTCGATGGAGATGGCTCCGGGGGTCAATCCCCGTCCCGGCAGAGTGCCGGAACAGGAACTTCTGACCCCCGAAACTTGTCTTCGATGGCGGCGGCGCTGCGGAACTCTTCTCGGGAAAAGGCTCGCGTGTTTCGTTTGTCCAATTCCGAGAATATTTCCTTAACAACTTTTCTGAAACCAAAAACAGCAGAAAACAGGGAACTGGCACTGTGGCATCTTGTTAATAGGTTAGTCCCAGAAAATGCATAAAATGATATAAAAGTATATATAAAACATGTAGCAAGTGGCATAATATAAGCATGGAACATAAGAAATTATAGATACGTTTAAGACGTATCACACAACTACTTTATTGGACTCCGAGACTAACTTAAACCCATCTCTGCATAGAAGGGAACCGCTAACGAGATTCTTGTTCATAGTAGGGACATGCTGCTCGTTCCTCAGCTGCACGATCTTTGCCGAAGTAAACTTCAAATCTACCGTGCCAACACCACGAACAGTAGCATGTGATCCATTCCCCATTAGGACGGAAGAATCCCGAGCGACTTGATAAGAAGTGAACAAAGAGATGTCAGCGCACACATGAACGTTAGCACCCGTATCAATCCACCAACATGGAGAATGAAATACTGAAAGCACAAATGGTAAATTACCATACCCATTAGTATTGCTAGCGGTCACGACGTTGACATTGTTGGCCTTCTTCTTGTCTGCACGATCTGGGCAGTCCACAGAGAAGTGGCCGAGCTTTCCACAGGTATAGCAACCTAGCTCAGATTTGTTCACCTTCTTCTTCTTCTTCTTCTTAAAAGAATTAGTCTTGACATGTACATTGAACGCAGGTTTGAGCTTTCCTTTGTTCTTGCCGTGGTTATGGTTCTTCTGCACCATGTTGGCGCTAGACTGACCTTCACCACCTCTCTCAGCAGTGTCCTTAGCCCGAGCCTTCTCCTCAACATCAAGAGACGATATCAGGTTTTCAACTGATATCTCCTGTCTCTTGTGTTTGAGAGTTGTGGCGAAGTTCCTCCATGAAGAGGGCAACTTTGCAATAATGCATCTAGCCACAAACTTGTCAGATAAGGCACACTTAGCGTGCTCAAGCTCCTTAGCAATGCACTGTATCTCATGAGCATGTTCGACTACAGAACGGTTGTTAGCCATCCTGAAGTCATGGAAGCTCTCCATGATGTACAGTTCACTTCCAGCATCTGCTACACCGAACTTAGCATTCAGTTCCTCCCAGAGCTCTTTGGCATCTTCAATGTGCATGTACACATCAAACAGCTTGTTGCTAAGAGCACTCAGAACGAGTCCCACAAAGGCAGTATTGGTTTCCTTGAACTTGTTCTGATCCTCGTTAGATATAGTTACTTCAGGTAAACCCTCACTAGTCTCGAACACTTTCAGAGATCGCAACCACAGCGTGGTCTTGTACTGCCATCTTTTAAAATCCGCACCGGTAAACTTGTCCGGCCTCAGCGCATCAAATAGATGTCCCATGTTTAATTCAGGAAAAAAAAGCCAAAAGGCAAAAGCACATATTTAGGTGCTTTTATGGCTTATAAGCCAAAAGCAAAAGCCAAGACAAAAGTCTAACCAAACACCCTTTTAAGCTATCAATATATTTCCACAAGAACCACCTCTCCGATGATCATTTAGATAAAAAGGTTTCCCCTGGTTCCATTGATATGCAACCACAACCGTCTTACAGAGAGTTTACAGCATTGTTACGAGAACTAGAAACAAAGTCTGACAATACATCCAACTAACACCAAGTTAAGCCGAGAGAATGGGTACGCTACTGAAGCCGAGCGGCGGTGTCGATCAGCCCCTCACACGCATGTTCTTGTTGACACAGCTTCAAGGCGCTCGGCACCAGACTTAGCAACAGTAGGTTCATGTCCAAGCAATCCTGAGGAGTTCCCCCCTTCGGCAATTGAGTTCCAACAGATTCCTGTCCAGTAGCTCGGAGTGCTTGTCCAAAGCCAGGATCTTCTAGGTTTTGATTAATACGGCAATTCTTCTTAGCACCTCCTTGACACCTGGCCATCTTACACCCTGAAAGCACATTTCATTCCTTATATTCCAGACTCCCCACAAGGTAGCAGATGAGAAAATATTAATCACGGAATTATTATCACTAAGCCACCATCTAGCAATAGATTCAATATCATAACCAATTGAAATATTCAAAACTTCGGAAATATACTCCCAGATATTCCTAGCCACCATACAATCGCAAAACAGGTGGTAAACCGTTTCAGGTTCGGCACAAAAGAGGCAAGTAGGGTCATCAACAACCCTCCTTTTACCTAAGTTATCTCTGGTTAGTATTTTCTTATTAACCATTAGCCAAAGGAAAACATGAATCCTTGGGGGTATATGAAGCTTCCAGACCGCTGGGGTGTGCACAGGCACCACTCCATTGTTATTTACTATCCCATAAAAAGACTTAACTGTATACACGCCCGATGGATGAAACATCCAAATAGGACAATCCTCGTCATCTGAGAACTGAACCCCTTCCATTAAAGCAACCAAATCAGACCACATATCAAAAATACGCTGAGAAACAACTCTCCTAAAGGTGAGTTTCAAGTCCACTCCATCCCAGGCCTCTGCAACAGTGCAACACCTTTCATTAACAATTATATAAAGTTCCCAGAACATTGTAGCCAGAGAGCATTGGCCAAGCCAAATGTCTTCCCAAAACATAATTTTATTACCCTTACCCAGTTTCCATCTATATCCGACCTTTGCTGCAGAAGCAGCCCACATGACCCCTTTCCAAAAAGAAGAACAATGTGAAGGTCTAGCCTGTAACATATTTGGTTGTAGGTTATATTTATAGTCTACAATTTTCCTCCATATTTTGTGTTGATCCAGATGATATCTCTTAATCCAAGAAGCTAGTAAACACAAGTTGAAATCCCTTAGGTTCTGAATAGCCAAACCCCCAAATTCTTTCTTTTGGCAAACAAAGTCCCAATTCACCAAGTGATATTTAGGTGCATCTTCTGTGTCTTTCAAAAAAAAGTGGGACGTTTGGGAATTGATTAACCAAATAGCCCACTTAGGAAATTTAATCATCGACAGCAAGTACATGGGAATGCTTGCTACACAAGCTTGAAGTAAAATAATTCTAGCCTTATAGGGGAGCAATCTCCCTCTCCAACCCGAGATTCTCTTAATGATTTTATCAATGATTGGTTGAAGATCTTCTTTCCTAAGCTTAGCAAAATGAAGAGGCACCCCTGAGTACACAAAGGGAAACTCTCCCACACGACAACCAAACACTTGAGAAAAGAGGTTAACCTCATCTTGCTCCATATTGATAGGGATAAGATCACTTTTCTGATAGTTAATTCTCATTCCCGACATTTGTTCAAAACAAGTTAAAATCTACTTCAAATTCCTAGCCATATTAATATCGTTTTCTAGGAAAATAATAGTGTCATCGTCATATTGTAAACTAATCACACCACCTGGAATGACAGAGCTCAACAAGCCTCGGATCAGTTGGTGATTAGCAGCCTTAGACAACATTTTTGTTAATACATCCGCCACCATATTAAACAAAATGGGGTGGAAGAGGGTCCCCTTGTTTCAGACCCTTCCCAGCAACAAAATACTTGCTATTCACATCATTAATTCTCACACAAAAGGAACCTTGCGATAAAATAGATCTAATCCTAGCTCTCCAAATAGGACTGAAGCCTCTGGAAGCTAACATGTTATCAAGAAAGTCCCAATCAATTCTATCATAAGCCTTTTCATAATCGAGTTTCCGCACCAAACCAGAGAGTTTTTTTGAATGCACCTCATGAATAACTTCATGTGCAGAAACCACACTTTCACGAATAAACCTATTCTTAATAAAAGCAGTTTGGATTTTAGCAATTATTCTATCACCAACAGGAGCAATCCTGTTTGTCATAGCTTTAGTAATAATTTTCAGGCTACAATTCCCCAAACTTATTGGTCTAAACTTTTTAAGTTCTCTAGCATCAACTTCTTTAGGGATCAGGGTAATTATAGAAAAGTTTAGCCTGGCCACATCCAATGTACCTTTTTCAAAATCTCTCACTAAAGCCATAAAATCATTTTTTATCACGTGCCAAATAAGTTTGATAAAATAGAAACGAAAAGCCATCTGGCCCAGGGGCACCGGCAGCATACGATCCCATTATAGCATCATAAATTTCTTTCTCCGAGAAAGGAGCATCTAACATTAACACCTCCTCATTAGTGAGGATATCCTCTGCATCCCAGAAATCAGGACCAAGGGAAATGTTAGGCCTATGCTCTTTAGCGAAAAGCTTTTTATAGAAATCAACAGCAAGTTCTAGCATACCATGGGTATATTCTACAGGACCACAAGGTCCATCTAGAACCGCCAAATTCTTTTTCCTTCTTCTTTGGTTAGCCACAGCATGAAAGAAAGTCGTATTCTTATCTCCCTCAACTATTTTCCTCTCTCGAGATCTCTGCCATGCTTTAATCTCTTCTTGCTTTAAAATCTCATCCAACTCACCACGGATTTGTTGCATACGATCACGCTCATTCTCTGACAAAAGATTCTTTTCAGAGAACACATCAAGAATATCAAACTCTTGCATAAGAGCTGATTTCTTTTTCTTATTACTAGATTCCACATTAATGCTCCACCCTTTTGTTTTCCTTCTTACCAGCCTGAGTTTAAATTGCCAGATGTCAATAGCATTAATGCAATTACATCTGGACCCCCAGGTTTGAGAGATAATTTCACCGAAACCATCTTGACCAATCCACCATTTCTCAAAACGATATAGTTTTGGTGGAATTGGACGACAATCACCCGTATTTAAAAGTAGAGGAGTATGGTCACTAACTGCTCTAGACAGCACTACAACTGTTGACAAAGGAAATTTTTGTTCCCAGTCAACTGAGACAAAAATCCTGTCCAAAGCAGCCATAATCAAATCTTCTTGATTATTAGCTCAAGTAAACAGCCGGTTAGCAGGTTTAATTTCAATCAAGGCCCATTTATTGATCCAATCATTAAAAAGAAAGGACCACTGATTATTAATATTGCCATTACTTTTTTCTTTAGCATATCTTACTAAGTTAAAATCTCCGCCAATTAAGGTTGGCAGAGAGCTTTTCTCCATAGACTCATGTAACTCAGCAAAAAAATCAAATTTAAACTCTGCATAAGCAGTACCATAAACAACCACTAAGTTCCAAGCAAAAGCATCAAGCTTATTAATCACATGCATAGAGATACAATACTGCCCACAATAATAAGATACTAGTTCAAACAGATCGTCCCTAAGCCCCACCAAGATGCCACCAGCAGAACCTTTAGCAGCGAGAGAACACCAAGTAAAAGTATTGTTGCCAGAAATAAAATGCAAGAAAGAGTCATCAATGATTTCTTTCTTCGTTTTTTGGATACCAATCACATCAATCTTATACTTACTAATAAGATCAGCTAAAGCCATCTTACGGCCAGGTTTACCCAGGCCTCTAATATTTAAAATGGCACCTATCATGATTTCTTTTTACTTTTCCTACTCGTAACCACAGTCCACCTTTCTGCATTAACCACATCCTGATCATCAGGTATCTGATGACGAGATGCATGTACAGAGGTAGTATACAGATGATAATCAGAGTCAATATTTATCATAGCACCGATGATCCTTTATAGCATAACTAACTTGAGTGTCAGACATGCATTTTGACCTCTGATGTTCTTTTTTTTTGCGATACAACCACAGCTCTATAAACCAGGAAAAACAGTACAGCACCCAAAGAAAGTGGAAAATATAACCACACCCCTGGGAACCCGACACCCTGCATCCACCGACGCGGACCGGAGACGCGCCGCCGCTCCACCTCCGCCGCTCCCACCTGGAGCCAGCTCTGACCTTGGATCTTGAGGTCGCGAACGGGAAGTCGCCGATCTCGGCCTCTGCGTGCCCGCACGACGGCGGAGAAGGACACCGAAGCACCGCACCCTGGTCGTCTCCCTCACCGGAGAGGGAGGAAGAACTGAAGCTCCTCCAAACACACCTAAACTCCCAAGCCCCGCATCGTCGCAGGAGGAGACGACGACGCTGCAGCAGCAGGGCTGGAGTACAGGGACCCCACGACACGCGCACGCCGGCGCCGCCTCGGCATCCGCGATGGGGGAACAGAAACTCGAGAGATGCAGAGATCCCCGAGACACAAAATCCTCCATCCATCCGCTGCAACCACCAGCGGAAGAGGAGGCCCACGCACCACCAGCGGAAGAGGAGGCCCACGCACCACCATCTCCTCGACGCCGCCGGAGCCGCCATCGAAGTGGGGAGAGATGAGGTCAAACTTATTCGCCGGAGACGCGCCGCAGCCACCACCGTAGCGACGACGCCACGAAACCCTAACCTACTCCTATCTACAGGCCGGCCGAGAACCGGGGTTCCCCCATCCGCCACCCGTCGCCGGAGCGGCGAGCAGAGGATGAGGAAACCCGCGGCCTCGCCGGCAGATCGAGCAGGGAACGAGGTCGCCCTTCTTATCGCCTTCTACAGTAGCAGGAGGAGATAGGAGTTAGGAGTTTATCTTCAGAAGGTGTCTTTGACCTCTGATGTTCAGCTGCCCATAAGGATGAGGGTCTCCACTCAGTACGATAAGGAGAGGCCAACAGACAAAGGCCTGTCTTGGCTGGTCAAAACGCAGTACATTTCTCCACTATGTACTGATGCCAAAAACGGTAATGCCAACCAAATTCTTCTATAAATATAGTTACAGTCTTATATGCTTAATTTATATATACTATAAGGTATTTCGTCCTTTCTAGTCCATTCCTGAAAAGCAAGCGAAGGAGATGCCAGAAATGCTAGAGGTCGTGGTATTTTCCTTCAAAATCTTAATGACCATGACTTCTTGTACCAAGTCTTTTCTTCAGTTTCTGAATGGCTACCTTACGTTGGAATCCCGGTGCAGCCAATTGTGCTTGTGTATATCTGACAGAAACAGATCAAAGCCATCTTAGAATCCTCCGGAGCAGCTAAATCATGCCATGTTCAGTAGGATAGAAGGATTTTGTTCTCTCTCTGGTACCTTATTTTTATACGCGTCGCCTGACTGTCAGACTGCCAGAGCTGGTCTGCAACGCAACACCCGTGCATCCGGCGCCCCCGCTTGCCCCCCCTTTGGATTGGGTTCGGTCTGAGGGCATCGGAGTTCTGTTTGGGCCGAGCCGGCGTGATTAAGTAAATAGGGGCTGCGGCTGAGCGAGTTTTTTTTTTTGACGCTGGCCCCCCCATAGGCCTATGGGGGGCCTTGGGGGGGGGGGGGGGGAGTAGGGATGCTCTTATGGTACACAAAAGTGGAGGGTAGGAGGTAAAAAGGGAGGGAGTCGAGGAGTAGGGCAAGAAAAAAGATAATGCCTGAACCTATGTCTGTGGTGTAGCAGTTTTGGCACCTCAATGTACTAGCATGAATCTTGTAATTGTGTGTCACCCTTCTCTCATTATATTTATACCTCAAAGCATTAATTACTAAATAGCTGCCAATTGAAATTTAGCCAAAAAGAATCTTGGAGTTTTGGAAGAGGGTCCGCAGACGATGGTAACAGTGCGGGGATACTTAGGACGTGATGAAAAAATGTTACAATAGAGAGGCATGGAGTGGAGCCAAGACGAGTGATAGCGAGATAGGAAGGGACGAGAGGCAAGAAGCCACGATGAAGATGTGTAAGGCAGAAACGAGGTACAAATTTAAGATGAAGATGTGCGACCGAAAGTAATTGTTTGATTATATATTTACTGTCCCGTTACAACGCACGGGCATTCAACTATTTATGTTAGATTGGACAGTGGATGAAGGAGAATAGACATCGGTTTGTATCGACTCTACATGCTTCAAAATAAACAAGAACCACAAAACTAGATAGATCTTTGGCCCTCGTATCGACTTTGGGGTGGTGACTCATGGGCAATTAGCCTTCTCGTGCTACATCGGATGGTACTCATCGGCGCTTAGCCTTCCCGTGCTACAACGAGTACTCTCTCTGTCCAACAAAAGATGTCACACTTTTTTATCAAATTTGGATGTATCTATACACTAAGTCATGTCTAGATACATCCACTTTTTGATCAAGTTGAGACATTCTTTATTGGACGGAGTGAGTACTTTAAACGTTTAGACGTTGTGGCTGACTCCCAAATAGAGATGGAGTAGTCAGTCTCGGGAGCGTGAGCGGCAAGACGATGGTGAGAATGGATAGTGCTGAGATCCGTAGAAACGCACGGGCATTCAACTAGTAATATTCATGTTTATGAGCTAGTTAAGTTTTAGGCTGTGCCTTATAAGACGTGTATCACACACAGAGTATAATACAGGAGGACATGACTACTTGACTATTTTGATGTAGTGTTTTTTTTTTGAAAATAATTTTGATGTAGTGTTACGTATACACGTTGTAATGAGCTCATGACAATGATCCGTTTACCAGGAATTCGCCTCACGTGCTCTTTCAGTCCGGGTTCCATTTTCACGTGGTTTCTTGTCTGATTTTATTTTACGGCAATGTTTCTTGTCAGGTATGAACACGCCGAATGTTTCTTCCCACAGGCCACAGCCAGACAGCCTGATAGCGACAGAGAGCGATCGGATCGATCAATCGTGCGCTACATTATTAATTTTCTATCTGCGTCTCATCGTAGGTTAGCAGGATGCCAAATCCGATGTCTACTAGGTGCCCACTGCACCGAGCAGCAAAGGATCTGAAATCTGTGTGCATCTGCAGGTAGGATCGCGACAGCTCATGTGTATTCTGGTAGGGAGAAATCATGCCGAAAGTCAGTTCGTTGATCTGGTCATGGGAGGGATCAGAAGTTTCAGAACTTAGAAGAAAGTTCTATATATGAATTACAGGCAAATGAATAGTCCCAGGGGTGTGTCTTTGCAAAATAGTCAGCCCGTGCTGTCCAACAACATCAACTTACTTGGCGTGACATGAAATGGTCAAAAAATGATTGTTTGAAAATTCTGAAATGGACATAATTTGTTGTAAGTCGCACAAACAACTGTTTAGTGTCGTGTATGATGTATACATGCTCTGCAGGCCGACGAGAACGACCTTGTCGGGCACACGACACGTGTCGTGGATTCGGTCTAGTGCTCTGTGGTTTGGCATTTGGTTTCCCAAAGAAAGCTGCACCAGTAAAGTATACCCACTTGGTGTCTGGTAAAGTTTTGATTTGGTTTGTTTAGGGCAACAGACAGCCAGTTGATGAAGGTTAAGATCGATGAAAGGGTAAAAGAGGTCGGAGGTTGTAACCGAATACGTCCAAGTTCTTTAATTTGCTTTGCTCATCGTCTGGATTATCTTCAATATTGTTACTTCAGCATGTTAAAATGAGGTTTACAAGTGCAGGCCTGCAATGAAGAGGTAAACTCGACAGGAAAGAAAATAATTTGCCGGTGCGTGCCAGCACCAAAAGGTTCTCTTTTTGAAACACCGTACCAAATATTTTTGTTACCACTCGAAAGCGGTTGTAGGGAACAGAGTGCGTTGTTTTCTCTCTCGGGCTCATGTATCCTTTTATTTTGAACATTCAAATGATAAATTTATAGTTTGAGAAAATTCTTAGATAATACTCCCTCCGTATCAAAATGTAAGATGTTGTGGCCACTTTTGATCATTATGCATCTAGACATGTTTTAGTGCAAGGTTCAAATGAACCATGTATTTAAACGTGTCTAGATACATAATGATCAAAAGTGGCCACAACATCTTATATTTTGATACGGAGGGAGTATATACATATAACCAATGATATATCCTAGAGGTGTGTGAAAACATTATCCAAAATATATTTTACTATATGCTACACAAAAATACACAATTGTAGGTTTGGATGTGTGAACTGTCACTAGTGGAAAACGGCTCTTTAGTACCGGTCGGGGAGGAGCATCAGTACCGGTTTCGCAACCGGTACTGCGCAATCGGGACTGATGCCCCCCCAGCATCAGTACCGGTTTCTTATTGTCCGGTACTAAAAGGGCCCCCACGTGGGCGTGGGGCTCGAGCTCGTGCGGAGAACTTTTAGTACCGGTCGGTAACACCGGCCGGTACTAAAGGGTTTAGGTTTTAAGGGTTTTGCAAATTTATTTTTCGTTTCCTTTTTTTTCTGTTATCTGTTTTCTTTTCTTCACTGCAATTTTATTTTATGTTTTCTTTTTCATCTACTGTTATACATTCATACGGTATTATATATATACACGGTACACGTTGATGCATACGTAATATACTTCCGTATATGTATTCTACGCTACTACATACGGTAAACGTTGATATATAATATAATTTAGATATAGGACATATTCATACTACGTTATTACATACATATATACATATATACAATCCGGTGTATAGAGATCGCAATAATGTCATACATCCTCCTCTTTCATATGGCATAGCTATATTTAGGATTATGGTATTCTCCCTTTGGATTCATGACCTCCTCAAGGATAAATCCCGCTATCTCCTCTTGAATTGCTTCTACGCGCTGATGTGGTAGGATGGCGTTCCGCTTGTCGTTAAGCTTTAAACGAGATCAATATGAATATATTAGTTGTGTGTGTATATATATATATCAAATCATAATAAGATTGAAATATAGTACAAGCCAGTCACACTCACATCCATTCTTTTTTCACGCGACGCCTGCTCAACGCTCAAGGTCCTCATGAACTCGCAGACGTAGAATCCACATAATTCATTTCCCGGAGGCTGCTTCATGGTCTTTACGAGAATATAACTTAATTAAATAATAATTCAAAATGATGATGAATTAAAGAGACTATGTTTAATAGTAGCACACTTACATCAATATGTTTAATAGTCAGCTCTGGTTTCCATTCACCCCTCTCTCTCTTGATGAATATTTTCCAAACCCTACTCACAAAAGCAAATGAATAAATGTGTTATGATTACTTGATATCATGAAATGGGGTTAATGGTTGAAATTACCTCTGAAGCATGTCAATCAAGTCCTGGTAGTATGATTGTGGTTTGCGTAATGAGTCAAATACTTCAACTAATCCCTTGTCAATGATAATGTCCAGTAGAATCCAATGGAAGCTGCACACGTTTATATAGTGAGGCATGAATATAACTCATCAATTAAACTTAACATCTAGTCATTAGCAATATAGAAATGTGTTGAAGACAGTCACACTCACTTGAAGTTGTAAGGAAGAAGTATATCTGCCGCATGTGTTTGGCTCAATAGCGACCTCAACAATGCCTCCTCGCAGTCCCCGGGCTTCCGCTCTAAGTTTTTGCAGTTAACGATAGATGGGTCAATGAACCCAACTTCCCAGAGTCTTTTCCTTTTGCACTCGATAAGCATCCACCTGCATATATAATAGCATACGAAAGAATATAGTGCAGATAATTACAGGCTCAATTAGTGAGGATAATTACATGCTCAGCTAGACATTTAGAAAAAACACTTACAGAACATAGCAACTCATGATAGTTGCGTCGAGAGCACGCCGGTTGTATAACTGCCATAATTCATCAAATTCGATACATATCTCGTGGTTGACGAAGAATTGGTCTTCTCGGTATGTCACGTAAAACACGAGTTGCTTGTCCTTTGCAACCTTCATGTACCAGTCATGCAATCTCCGCATTTGAAAAGCTAGACGCACCATCTCATCACTAGGGAGAAGATCTTTCCCGTAGACAAACGTCCGTGCTATCTCAGTCGACTTGGGGAAAAGTGCGTCAAATGCATCATCGTCCATGTAGTCAGTAACAGGAACATTTGTCCCAACGTTGGGACTCTTGTCTGTCTGAACCTTCAGCGGGGCGACCGACTGTACTTTCTGTTCTCCGAGCTGGGGAACCTTTTTCCCCTTCTTCTTCTTCTGTGCAGCGACCCTTTTCTTTTTATTCTCCTCTTGCGTGTCAAAACTCTTCGAGATAGAGCGTTCATAGTTATCAGGCAAAGTTCTACGGTCAGGATCACAGACGATGTCTAAAAAGTGTTTAACACCCTTAGGGTTTAGTACCTGTTTTGGCTCGGGCACTTTCTTCGCAAAGTGTGCGGCATTGTGAGCTTTGACCAAGGGAGCATTCTCCTCAACGGTCCGGTGGTAAGTTAACACCGGAAGATCCTTCAACGACGGCCCGTACTTGTAGGTGTCCTTTGGAGCACCACTCGACGCACCGGCAAGCATCTTCTGCCTCATTGAGAAGGTCCTATTGCCGGTGGGCGGACTCTTTGCAAGCTCCGGGGTGGACTCCCGCTGGAGTGGACTCTTTGCAAGTTCCGGGGTGGACTCCCGCTGGAGTGGACTCTTTGCACGCTCCGGGGTGGACTCCCGCTGGAGTGGACTCTTTGCACGCTCCGGGGTGGACTCCCGCTGGGTTGGACTCGCGCACCGGGGAGATGGAGTCGCGCTGGGTTCCCTCTCGGTGTCCATATTTTCAATGCGGGGTGGACTTGGAGGTTGATTGCTACTCGGAGGGGTTGGTGGCCTACGCGTCGATTCTCCAGGAAACACGATGTGTTCCTTTCTCCATAGAATGATTCCGCGCAACACTTCTCCCAGTGTCGTCTCCCCTTCAGCTCCAGGAAAGTCAAGCTCTAGGTCCTCGAATCCGTTCATAATTTCGTCCACCCCGACTCGCGCGTAGCCAGCTGGAATCTGACCGCCATGAAGGGTTGCTCCGGGTATATTCTCTAAAGCAAAGCCGACCGCCACCTTTATGGATAGGTTCCTCATCTTGATGTGCAGCTCACAGTTTGTTCGCCCCTGAATCTGATCCACGGGGTATGTTGCGTCATCAGGCTGGACATTTTGTGTGGAAGCCACGCTGCTTTTCCGCTGAGATGCCATATCAAGTTGGTCCTCCTGCGGCTCAGATACCTTTTTCTGCCTCATTTCATGTCGCAGGTCTATTATCATGTCTTCCAACCGCTGATATTTCTCTGCCTCCTGTTTCTTCTTCCTGTCGCGACTCCTGTAGGTGTCCCTATGCTCGGGGAACCCAACCTTCCAAGGGACGACGCCCACGCCTCGTACTCGCCCAGTGTGTTCAGGATTCCCGAGGGCGAGTGACAGCTCGTCCTTCTCTCTATTGGGCGCGAACCTTCCCTCCCGAGCGGCAACTACTGCATCATCAAGTTCTTTGGCTTTATTCCGAATTTTTTCTCTTTCGGGCTCTCCCTCGGGGCCTGGTTTAACCTTTTCCTTCAACACAAGATTCCCTGTCTGTGGGTCGGGCTCCAGCCCGACGCTGTACGCCCAATGTCTCGCCCTTGCGGGATAGCTTGATGTACTTGGAGTGACCCCGGCAGCAATTAACTTGGCGTCCCTTTCTTGCCACTTAGGAATGGCGGTCTTATAGCCACCTGGCCCCAAACGTTGGAAATATTGCTTTTTGTCGGCATTCAACTTATTTTTCGCCGACTTTTCCAGAGCTTCTTCTGATTCCTTGTAGTCCTTGAATTCTTGCCACTGATCTCTTATCCTCCTGTACTGTACGTCTTCAAAATTAGGGGTTTTCTTTGTCTTGATGAATTGCTGGTATAACCTTTTCTTGTAGTTCATGAATTGTTCGGCCATTTTCTTTAGAGTCCACTGGAAGACTTTCTTTTTCTCGGCATCTCCGAGGCCTGTCGGTAGGGCGAAATTGTGGAAAACGGACTTCAGAAGTTCCCTCTTGCAAATATCTGACACAAAACTCTCTCCTCCACCCTTCGGCTTGTGCCATTCTCGGATGGTGATCGGAATGTTGTCCCGAACAATAACTCCGCACTGACTCACAAATTTACGTGCGTGCTCTTTCGGAGCAATCGGTTCGCCAATTTCAGAGATTTCTTCGATATCAAATCTTTCTTCTTTTAACTTTTTGGCCGGGCCTCGTTTTCTTTTAACAGACTTGCTCGATCCCGATCCGGAGGGCTAAAAGAAGAAATATTATGTTAAAACATGTATATGTACACATATCAAATCATTAATTTATCACCATAAGCTATGTATACCTCGTCGGTATTCTGCGCTACATTCTCATCGGCATTATTGTTCGAGGCGGATGGATGAGCTTCTAAGTTATAAATCTCCTCGTCCTCCATTTCACCACCGGACATGTTAAAATATTGCGATCCATCATCTTCACCATCTCTGATGATGTCGAACAATTGATCTTCCCCTGCTCTGCCGTCCATAGCTTAACTAATACAAAAAAAAAGATAGAACAATTTAGTGCCAAATCGGGCGGCGGCATTATTGTAAAGAAATAACATGTGCGCACGGTAGAGGCTCACCGCGGGGGAGGGCACGAGGGGATGCTCGGGAACGACGGTGAGGCGCGGGATCAACGAGACTCGGGAAGGTCACAGAAAGGACGACGGTGAGGCGAGGGATAGACGGCGAGATTCCTACATGATGTCAAGTTATAACGGTGAGGCGAGGGATCGACGAAATCAAGTACTTTGCATTGAGGAAATTGTGGTTGCATTCCCCGCGCGTTGCCGCGGGAAATTGTGGTTGCATTTTCACAATACTATTTCACAAATTCTAACACTTTCATTCACAAATTTCAACACTTGCATCCACGCTATTTATTACATTGTAGCATTATAATCTTTGCATCAAATAAAATTACATAGTAGCATCCATAAAATTACCCTAAATTACACAATTACTTTGCACAACTACTTTGCATCCACACTATTAATCCAAATTTACAAACTTCCTAACATTGCAAAACAGACAGCAAGGCCTCATATAGAATTGCTTCAGGGATGGTGTCAGCGAACAACGTGGAATGAACATTGCATATATGTTCAGACAACATGGTTCACTCACACCTCCCTGAAGATGCAACGTGCAACGATCTAATCATCGGCCAAAATTTAGAAACTTCCTAAAACAGTAGCAAAAATTGCAAGTACTTTGCATCAAATAAAATTACATAAGTACTTTGCATCAAATAATCTAACACTCTATTTAACAAATAATCTAACACTCTATTTAACAAATAATCTAAAAACAGTAGCATTTGCCCCAAACGTTGGAATCTATTCACTTTGTCACATTGACAAATCAAAAAATTGCACAAATCCTACAAACCGTAAAACAATACTAAAAATCCTAAAAATCTAACAATAGCATTCACATAAATATTCTAACACTATTACACTTTAAATTCTAACACTAGCATTCACATAAATATATTATTGCTAACACTAGCATTCACATAAATATATTAGTGCTAACACTATTACACTTTAAATCCTAACAATAGCATTCATATAAATATTTCCTACAAAATCCGAACAATAGCATTCACAAGTTATGAATTTCCTGCAAAATCCTAACAATAGCATAAATATATTGTAAAATCCTAATAGCATAAATATATGATGTCAGCATGACGTCAGCAATGGAGCTCTCGTCCCCTTCTGCTTCTTGCGTCCCTCGATTGCGCGCCAGAGGGAGGAGCCGCACACACGGCGAGTCGCGCACCGGCATGCGCGACCAAATGGTGGCGGCGCTGTCCTAGAATGGTGGCGGCGCTCCGCTGTCGGCGGCGGTTCTCTAAGCCCTAGCACCGGTGGCGAGAAGGAGGGAGGAGCCGCGCACACGGCGAGTCGCGCACCGGCATGCGCGACCAAATGGTGGCGGCGCTGTCCTAGAATGGTGGCGGCGCTCCGCTGTCGGCGGCGATTCTCTAAGCCCTAGGACCGGTGGCGAGAAGGAGGGAGGAGGAGACGGCTCACCTAGCACCGGCGGAGCGACGGCCGGAGTCGGGAGAGACGAGGACAACGTCGGGGGCGGCACGGCTTCTCCGGCGATGGCGTATAGGGCGTCTCCGGTGATGGCGGCGCGGCGTCTCCTCTTCGTCGTCGTCGGGGACTCGGGTCTGTGTAAGAGAATGAGAACTGCCCGATCTGGGCGTGGGCATTTAATGCATAGACCTGTAGTACCGGTCTCTAGCACGAACCGGTACTAAAGGTCCTTCAGTACCGGCTGGTAGCACGGCCCGGTACTAAAGGTCTGTCGATTCGGCGCCCAGAAACTGGCGCGAAACGAAAACATTTAGTACCGGTTGCAACCAGCAACCGGTACTGAAGGTGTTTTTTGTATTTTATTTCCCTCTTCTATTTTCTGTTTTCTGTTTTTGTATATCTACTGATGTAATTGTCTAAAACTAGTAAAATTAGTTTCTAATAATTTGTAAAAAAATTATTTATATTCAAGAACATGTTTTCAACAAATTACAAAGAATATTGACATTTTAAAAATGTAACATTTAAAATAAAAGGTATTTTATATCTATTTTCTTTTAACTAATTAGTTTCTAAAACTTTGTACAAATCTCTATTCCACAAATAGGTGCATATTGGTATAAGAAACAGTCATGCCAAAGGAATTCTTGAAATTATTTTCATAAATATCATTTTCCATTTTTTTAAGTGCAAAAAATGACTTTTTTTGTGAACAAAGTACCAAAAATATGATGTAAAATGGCACCCATTTAATTTTCATGGAAACTAGTCCACATATGATGGATAATCCCCAAGTATTAGGTTTTTCTTTGATTTCTACCTAATTTCCCTAGTTAATTGAGTTTATGTCGATTTTTCGAAAGTAATTCAAATTTTATCTACAACTGTTTAATAGTTTGGTCTGAAGTTTTTGGAAAAATCATTTTAAGGTACACAACTAGTGGTTATATCACAGAAACGTTGATAGTTCTAGAAAATATTACATCTTTCGATGAATTGTCACCGCGACCGTTTTGATCGTTTTTACCGAAAAATGAAATAATGTGATAAACACTTCAAAAAAGGAAATCATTTGGCATGGGACCTTATATGTGTACTTGTTGCTATGAAAAATGATCAACTTGATTTCTGACAAAATTTGCAAAAAAAGTCTTAACAAAAAAGGTCTATCATGTATGAACATCTAGAAGTTTCAAGACAAATGACCAAGTTATGGTCATTTCAACAACATAGTTTGTGATAAAGACCTCATATTCCACAACATAGTTTGTGATAAAGACCTCATATTTCATAAATATCATTCCTGGATTACACATCACCAATATTCCCATCTGTTGTATTATTCCTCCTTTTCTTCGATTGCTTAACTTTGCGCCGGAACCATGGAGAATCTTCATTACTTAACGTGATGCTTGGGTCAGTGTTGACTTTGAAGGGCGGAATTTCATCAAACTTATCATAATCTTCTGACATGTCTGTCTTGTCCTCCACTCCCATTATG
Organism: Poa annua; assembly: GCA_026929855.1. Classification (NCBI taxonomy): domain Eukaryota; kingdom Viridiplantae; phylum Streptophyta; class Magnoliopsida; order Poales; family Poaceae; genus Poa; species Poa annua. Next base: position 3,864,077 of record CM049437.1, read on the forward strand.
ACCCCTGTTTCCCCGTGTTTGGTCCAACAATTATAGCCGGACATGAAACCGGACTGAAACAGGTGGATGTGAATGGTTTTTGAGTTGGAGTAACTCCTGATATTCTTACAAGCACAACATGGACAATACATAAAACCATCCCGCTTATTTGCCTCAGCAACACGGATAAAATCCAGCACGCCGGTCATGAACTCCGGAGTGCGTCGGTCAACGTACATCCATTGTCGATTCATCTGCATTATGTAAATATATACAAAACCATTACACAATAGTTATATATATATATATCTACCATGAATAGATAGATACGTGACCAATTCATTAATACAAGTTCACCATATTTAAACAAATCTAATACATAGTTCTCATAAAACATTCATTAATTGAAACTAACATAGAACTAGCTAAAGAATTTCAATCCAACGACAAATGCGATCAAAATCACAACTAAGGTAATTATTGAACCAACAGCATAATGATACCAAGCCTCTTGACTAATGACATATTTTCTAAACTTTTTAAGCTTCAAGCGCATTGCATTCATCTTGATCTTGTGATCCAAGCGCATTGCCTCCATCTTGATCTCGTTATCATCGACGACGTCGGCAATCTTCAACTCCCATTTCATCTTCTCTTCGAGACGAAGATCTTCACTTCTTTTCAATTTAGCTTTCAAATCATTGTTTTCTTCTACTAAAAACTCGAAAATAGGGTCGGGCTCATTTTCCGGTTCAACTACCTCCTAGATAAAAATATATCTACGTTAAGTTGGTCGGTATAATTTTTGTAAACACGAAATTAAACAAACATATACTTATAACAAACAATCGTACCACATCCGAATAATAGAGCGGGCGAGAGCCAGTGTGGACAGATGTCAAAACCATGACACTATATATAACAAAAAGTTACACAAATAAGAAAATTATACAAGTAATAATTCTATAAACAATTAATTACGTAATTATATCATAAAATGAGCTAAACTAGGACTAAATGAGCTAAACTTGGACAAAATTAGCTAAACTAGCACAAAGTAAATGATGAAACTAGCACTAAATAAGCTACATTTGTAGATTTTTCTAAATTTTTCTATCTAGGTCAAACTAACAATACATTTCTAGATTTTCCTACATTTTTCTATCTAGGTCAAACTAACACTAAATGAGCTCAAACTAGCACTAAATGAACTGAAGTTTCCAATTAAATGTAAGAGAAACAAATTTCTAACCTTTTTGACCAAAAATGGTGCCACCAAATTGGACAAATCGCCGGATCACCACCGAGCTCGAGCAACAACAGAGAGAAATAAATGAGGAGGCAGAGAGTGAAGTGAGCTCGGGCTGGAGGAAGTAGATGGAATTTATAGCGAAATGTTTTAGTACCGGTTTGTAACACAAACCGGTACTAAATGTCCATCTTTAGTACCGGTTTGTAACACAGACCGGTACTAAAGGTTCTCGGCGTGGGACCCGCCGCTGCAGCGCCAGCCCCAAATCCTTTAGTTCCGGTTGGTTACACCAACCGGTACTGAAGGTTGCTTACCGACCGGTACTGCTGCCGTTCGCCTGTCCGGCCGCTGGGACCGGTACTAATGTTATATTAGTACCGGCCGCAAATTGGTGCGGGACTAAAAGTCTGGACCAAAGGTCCGTTTTCTACCAGTGTGTGCACCTCCAAATCTTGTCTTACTCTATCAGAATACGGCTTTGTGTGTTGCTCAGAATTCAAAGGGTAAGTATTTAAATCCTTCAAAATTTTATGATACAATACTGGCTATATCTGGATTTATCTTTTACATTTGTTTGAAAAATTAAAGTATTGCTTTTGAAATTTTCAAAATAAAGGTCTAGAGGGAGGGCGAGCTCCAATGCGACTTTTGGTGTATGCAATGTCTATATGGGGTGAGGATCCATTTTGGCACCACACATTCATGGCTCGTCTTGTAGACTAGTAAAAAATGAATGGAATATCTAGGCACTAGCACCTAGGATTTTTATATAGTAGAAACCCCACCCGGGTGAGAATTCCCGAAAACTTCCCCCGACGAGGATTGAACTCGGGTCTCTGGGATTGCCACCGCGTCCCCAAACCATTGGGCCACTGCCCCGTTCTCTTTCAAATTATAACATGCCCTGTCTCTCTCCATATGGTTGAATATGGACTAAAATGTGTGGTGCCAAAACCCTAAACCCTAAACCCTAAAACCCTAAACCCTAAACCCTAAACTGACAAATTAAAATATGTATGAAATAGGGAAAAAACATCTCATTTAGAAACGGAGTGAGTACAAGTCACATGAGAAAACCCTTTTTATTTTTGCGGTTCCATCCACACATATACACGTTCAGTAAAGGACAGTGCTGAGCGTCCCCCGGGGGATCCGGGGCAAAAATCCTCCGGGTCCCCCTGCTGACACGTGTCCCCTCCCTTCCCACCAAATCCCACCAGATTCCGCTTTTGCTTCCGATGCAGCAAAATGGTTCGATTGAAATAAGAATTTTGTACTATTGCAGCAAAAAATTATTTTTCACCAAAAATCACGTAAATGTTTCTACGAAGCAAAAAAGGGTTGTTTGTGATAAGAATTTTGTACTATTGTAGCAAATATCCAATTGCCTCTAAAAACCTCACAAAATGTTTCTACGGAGATTTTTTTTTATTTGCAACAAATTTTTTTTGCTGCTCGTAGCAAAATGCTTAAATGGTAAAAAAAAATAAAGTTTTGTTTGTAGCAATTTTTTTGTTGCAACATTTTTTTTTGCTATTGTAGCAAAAAGTTCTACGGAGAAAAAAGTTTAATAGCAATTTTATTTTGCTATTGTAGCATCCCACGTAGCAAAAATTTGTGCTATTGTAGCATCTCACGTGGGAAATTAAATTGTGCACATAACAAAAATTGTGCTATTTTTTTTTCTATTGAAGCATTCTCTGTGGGAAAATTGTGCTGTTGTAGCAATTTTTTCTATTAAAGTAAAAGTCTGGGTACAAAAATGCTTCTATGGAGCAAAAAGTTTCATTCGTAGCAATCTGTTTTGCTACTGTAGCAAATTCAATGAGACCTCAACGTCGCAGCAACACCATGATAGCAAATTTCTCTATCTATTTTAGCAAAACCACATTTCAATAATAGCAAAAAAAATGTTATATTGCAGCATCGTAGCAATAAAAAAAATCGACGGTGGTGGTGCTTTGAAGCAACTGTGGTGATCCTTTGTAGCAACGACGACAAAAACTCTGCAGCATTGCTCCCGTGGGTTGGCAGCACGCCAGTACCGTCGTGCCGCCACGGTAGCATCGTAGCCGATAGGGGCAACACCGACCTGCTTCGGTAGCACCTCCAGCCTCCTTCGACAGCACCGCCGCCCTCCGACGGGAGCAACGCCGCACTCCCATGGGAGCAACATCGCCCACCTTCCGCAGTAATGGCGCCCTCCCATGAGAGCAGCAAAAACGGGTTGTTTCTAATAAGAATTTTGTACTATTGTAGCAAAAGTCCAATTTACTCTCAAAACTCACAAAATGTTTCTACGGAGTAAAAAAGTTTATTTGCAGCAAAAAAATTGTGCTGCTCGTAGCAAATGTTTATATGGAGAAAAATAAAAGTTTTGTTTGTAACAAAAAAAATTGTAACAATTTTTTTGATGTAGCACTTTTTTTTTGCTATTGTAGCAAATAGTTCTACGGAGATAAAGTTTAATAGCAATTTTGTTTTGCTATTGTAGCATTTCACGTAGCAAAAATTTGTGCTATTGTAGCATCTCACGTGGGAAAATTGTGCTGCTGTAGCAATATTAACTTCGGAGCACGTAGCAAAATTTGTGCTATTTTTTTTGCTAATGTAGCATTCTCAATGAGAAGATTGTGTTGTTGTAGCAAAAAAATTGATGTAGCATTTTTTTTTGTTATTGTAGCATCTCATGTAGCAAAAAATCATTGATTTGTTTTTTGCTTCAAATCTTCAAAAATGGCCGACGTCGGCACAGTAGCAAAGCGAGCTTCAGCAACATAAAAAAAATTGCTGCTCAGTAGCACAAACGAAATTGCTACAAAATCTCTACAAATTTGCATAAAAAATGAAAAACAATTGCTACAAAACCTCTAATTATTTGCACCACATCTAGAAAAAATCAAAAAAATGAAACTTATTGCAATTGTTCGTGAATTTGCATTACAACAGGGGAGAATTTTGCTACAAAGCTTTGTGAATTTTGCACCACATGAAAGGGAAAAAGGACACAAAATCATTGATTTGTTTTTGTTTCGGTAGCACCAAAGTCGACCTATGAGAGCATTTCCACCGACCTACGGGAGCACCGGAGTCGACCTATGAGAGCACTTCCGCAGTACGGCCGCCTATTCATGGCCCACCCTTTGCAGCTCCGGTGGCCGCCCTCTACAGCGCGTCCGCGAGGGGATGGCTCGCGGGAACAGTAACGTCTTGTTGGTGAAGGTGGAGGAAGAGGACTGTGGGGAGGCGGATGGCGACGACGAGATGCGAGATGGCAGCGGCGGATGCCCACCGGGTCGTGGCGTCGCAGCCAGCCCTTGGACAAGCGTCGAGGCCATCCGCGAGCGGGCGTCGACGGACGGACGAAGCGCCAACAAGGTGCCGTCAGCGTTGGGCGGAGGAAGCCACCGAGGAGACCCGTGGGGCGGCGGGGCTGTCGGGCGAGAGCCCAGGGAGGAGCGGCACCGGCGGCGGGTGAGTGAGGAGCGGCGGACGGCGCCGTTGCGTGAGAGAGAGCAGCAAGAGGAAGAAGGCAACGACTGGATGGGGGGAGTCGGCAGAGGATAAGGTAGGAGCTGGATACGAGCGTGGGTGCGTGGAGCGCTGCGGGCCGCGCGATGGTGGGAGATCGGACGGCACGCGAGGGGGAGGAACGGAGGGAGCGATCCCCCGGTGGAACGCTATCATTTCCCTTCAGTAAAATTCCAGCATCTTTTCTTGTACAATAAAGCACGTACTAATATATAGTGAGTACTATTTTTTCGTTGTACGGAATACACCGAGAATTCCTCCTATGGAACAACGAGTGGCTTTGGTACTCCACATCATGAACAACACTCACCAGTCGTCGCGATGAACCGGCACCTCTTCTTAATTGATTTGAACCTCGTACGTCCAGGATCGTCGTCCATCGTGGGACGGCCGGCAGCCGGCTCCACTCCACGCGCGGTGGTCCGGGCCGGGTGATACTGATGATTGTGACGGGGAACCGGGCGACGGCGGAAGCTTCCGGTCTGTGCACACAGCACACGCATGTGTTGCATGTTTTCTATGCCCCGTTTGTCGTTTCGTTTTTTTTTGAAGTTCCGTTTGCCGTTTCGTTGATAGTAACGGAACGGGGTATCTTTATGCATGCATGATTGACGACCGTCTCGTGCGGTCGTGCCCATCCTCCTAGGTCAAATACGTGCGGCGCTACCTCCATAGCACGGATAGGACATAATAACGGCCGGTACGCTCCTACGCTGCATGTATTGCGATGGTTGACCATACACACAGATATTACATTGCTTTTCCTCAGACCATCTCCATTCTGATGTGCGCCATCACGACATGGGGTGTGCGCCCTGGCACACCTTAGAAGGTCTCGCGCCATGCCGTCTTCTTATCCCTCGGCGGCCTCCACGGGCCATCCCAGCGACTGAGTACCTCAGCGTGGAGCTGGAGGAACTCATCGGCATACCCGGGTCCCACCGGGGATCGGTGCGTTGGTCGGGGGTAAGCTGCCCCAGTAGTGACGTAACACCGCCACACCCCACTCGCGGTTCGCCGGTGTCACCACATTCGGGCACAATGCCGCCCACATTGAGCGACCACCTCTTCGGCTACGCATGCATATTCTCTTCTTACAGGGCGCCATATATAGAGCTACCACAACCCCTCCCTCATCGTCTTCGTCTCATTTGGCTAAGCATCACCTCTTCTTCTTCCATAGCATCACCTTCATCTCCCTCTGCATCTTCCACCATGCCTCTAATCATTACTAGAGCATTGCCATATTAGGCCATAGGAATCTTGTCAGTCGTCAGGCGATCAAAGAAGCATAGCTGCTCCAGCACGCATTCCCCGTTGTTCCACGCTAAGGGGATTTTACCTTCAGTCAGCCTAGTCTTTTTGCATGTGTGTGTGTTTATTATAAGGGGAGATCCTGCTTCTATTGAATATGGAATGCGGGCTTCATACAACATACTCCACGATCTCTTCTCTCCGTCACCAAGTTCGCCATGGCTCCTCTCCCGGCCTAGCGGCCAGCGGTGGAGCTTGGCAGCTTGCCAATAATCTTTGCAGGGGCCAAAAGGCTAAACAAATAAATTCTACGAGTTGTGAATTTCTTATTTAGTAATATTTATTTAATAGCTCTGCCACCGCTGGCCAAAATAGCATTAGTAATTTGCTTTTTTGTAGTTACCCTTATTGGAGTCTGACGAGCAGTCGAGCGATTTCCGGTGGTCTGCCTACTCATGGTGCTCAAGACGATGGTGCCAAAGATGGATGGTTTGATCCTCGTGGCCAACCCTCAAAATAACCTCGTCTAACCCTGTGGAATACTATCATAGGTATGTTAATTGCAGACTTTTTTTTAAATAATACATTTTTTAAAGCGAAATTCGGATTATAGCGCGCGGAATCAGGGAATTCGAAATCTAGCGCGCCGTCGGCACGACGGCTGCATGACCTTCGCGTGAAACTGCTGCCGACAACACATTTCGGCATGAGCCGTGCCGATGGCCCCTGCACCCCGTTTTACCCCAATTTACTGCTGTCGGCGAATCCCTCCAATTATTTTCGCCCGCCTCTTTTCTCCCGGCACCGTTTCCCGCAACCGATTTGTGCCAACCTTTCCCGCACAATTTCTTCCCGCCACCGTTTCCTGCACAATTTCTTCCCGCCACCGTTTCCCGCCAGAATTCCCCCACCACCGTTTCCCGCCAGAATTCTCCCGCCACCGTTTCCCGCCTATTTCTCGGGTCACCGCTTCCCGCCCACTTGTCCACCCGTTATCCTATAAAACCCACTCTAAGGTACCCATGTGAGTCACTTGAGCGCAAGGATGGTGTGTATCGTTCCTTGTGAGAAGTGTGTGTCCGGGTTTCACATAGCCGCATCCGAGCATCTGGCTAAGATTTCCGACAATTTGAAGGTAGATGGAAGGATAATTCCCCTCTCAGAAATAATTGGTAGTGAGAGACATCTCGCTTTGCCTGGGGCGAGGCAAATTCGAGACGGGTTTCCGTACAGGACCCCGCAACAAATCCGTGCAGAAATCGTGCGTCTTGTAGATAAGTATGATAGGAAAGTTACGAAAAGTCCGTTTCTCCGGACTGAAGATGACCGCTATTTTTACGGTGAGTCATATCTTTGGGTAGTCTCCAGCGATGATGACGACGATTTCATGCCGACATCAAAGGAAAGGAGGGCTGAAGCATCGAGGAAGGGCAAGGAGAAGAAGGCTGAAGCATCGAGCAAGGGCAAGGAGAAGAAGACTGAAGCATCGAGCAAGGGTAAGGGAGCTAAATCGGCGGATGGTGCAGGGTGCATCGATGGGAGATAGGTAGAGTCTTAAATTGAGTTGTGTTCTTTCATTTCTCGTGTGGTGTGATCAGCATGGACTCGCCTTGTGTTGTATCTTATTTTTATTATCTTCATTTCTTCTGTTCTGCGGAGAGTATGGACTCGGTTTGTGTTATATCTTATTTTTCGTATCAATTTATTATCCAGTATGTTTATCGATTTATTTTTAGAAGTTGTACTTTTTGTACTACCGAGTATGTTTACCTAATCAAATCGTTACGGAAATGTCTCGTACATAGGAATATGTCTAGTACTGTCGAACGGAACACGTAGATGTGTCGTACATAGAAATATGTCTCGTACATAGAAATATGTCTAGTACATAATATCGAATAACACATAGGTAAAAGCATCACTCCTCGTCGACCTGACGACGGTACCGCGTCCTCCTACGCCGAGGCCCGGAAGGTGACAAACGCGTGGGAGCGTGGTGTTGCCGCATTCCGCGGCCTTGCAACGGCGCATCGTCCTGCTCGTCGTCTGGCTGTGCTGTCTCCGGAGGTGGCGTCTGCTGAGTGGGCATCGGTGGCGAAGGCGCGTATGCCTGAGTGGTGTCCAAGTCGTACCGCGGAGAGTTGTACGCCTGATCTGCACCTGCACAAGATAATATGTTAGTCTGTGCTGTTGGTGAATAAATTTTATATCTACGAGAAATAAAAATTTCTAACCTCCGTGCATTAGTTGCTGAGAGTACTGGCCCATAAGATTGGCCATCTGCGCCTGGTGTGATGCTCCAACGAACTGTGGTCCGCCCCCATAACCGTACGAATATGGCATCCCGGTGAACGGTGGTGCATGTGCCTGCCAGGATGAACTACCCGGCATAAAGAGTGGATGCTGTGCAGGACCCGACATAAACAATGGCGACTGTGAAGTTGCCGGCATAAACATAGTCGGCTGTGAAGGACCCGACACATACACTGCAATCTGTGAAAGACGTGGCTGGGATGGATCAGGGTCGATAGCGTCTGGCTGGCGAGAGGTAGACGCAACTGTGTCGTCTATGGGGCGTGTGCTAGGACTCTGTTGAGGTGTAAAACGTGGTCGTGGGTAGTGCCGAGGAGTGGTGTCACGGGATGGTGATACCTGTGCGGCACCTAACAGCCGTGTCGAGGAGTGCCGTGGGGGACGCGGGGGTGCATGACGTGGAACAACGTCCCCAGCACCTGTGCAGGTTAGCACACCATAAGCACGTCGTAGCTTGCCCTCTAGACGCTTGAACCACGACTGGTGCTGGGCACCAACGACGGGGTAGTACGCAGCGACGTCCGCTTGAATATCTGCTATGATGTCGGCCTGTAAAATATAAATAAAATGTCAGATATGTTATTACTGTAGTACGTACATTGAGTAGTAGAGTACTGAAACTAGACCACTTACCGCTGTGTTTCCCCGAGCCCCGATTCCCTGTGTTGGGTTCATGGCCGTGATATCAGCCGCAGGAAGCTCGTCAGGGTCGGCAGTCGTAACCAAACGAATGCGACAGGCGAGCCTGTACGTCCGGAGGTACTCCTCAAAATCAGCAAGCGCAAAGGGTGCATCTGCGGGCCATAAATTTGCCGGATCTGTCGCACTCCCCCATTCTTGTATGTATGGCAGGACCGTCTGCATATAAGATGCGAGCGATCTCTCTCCCTGCCGTCCTTTCCTGCCACATGCACATATAGCATAAGTACATACTACAATACTAGTACCCCAGTTTATAAATACAAGTTCTACTACTTACTTGTGCACGTGTTGAGGAAGTGTAGCTCTAGTCGGAGGCACCTGCCACTGGCGAAGTCCAAACTGTCTCATAACACGGCGTTGCGACATCTCCTCCACCAAGACGTCGAACACAATCCGACGTGTAGTCAACCAGTATGCACGATCTCTCGTGCACAAAGAAGAAAGCCCGCCGGGCTATCGTGCCTGTATCCGCGACTCGTGGTATGGCTCCCATATAACCTGGTGGTGTGGGAGTTGATCGAACCACTCAGTGAACATCACGTAGCAGTTTCTCACTTGATCGCCCACGAAGCGTCTCTGCACAAATTTATAATTACTTATGAATAATTCAACATATAAATTTTAAAGAACCTAACGTAAAAGTAATGGAGTATCGAATGGGTACCTCTCTATATGCCCACATACTGCCAAATGTGGGAAGATCAACTGCGTTGTGATCTATCAGTCTGTAGTCCCAGGGCCTCGTCGCGTCCACGTCGGGTCTACCGACAGGGAACCTCTCCCAGGACCAGAGCTGCAGAAGTAGAGGACATCCAAGTATCGAAGAGCTATCCGACTTCTTCGTGCAGACGGTGCACAGAGCTCTGTATGTACCAGCTAAGACAGCTGACCCCCAACTCCGCTGCACTATGTCTTCTTGGTTCTGTGCCGCTGCAATCTCTAGTGCTATAGGTACCCAACGAGAAGTAATAGTGTCGTGATGAGTCTCAGTGAACATCACCTTGCCAAATAGCCACAGTAGATACGCCTCGAGGCTCCGCGTAAGCTGCTCGTGAGTCAGGTGCTGCACCGGGATGCCGTAAGCCCGAACCTGCAAACAGCAAACAGAAGAAGTTAATTATGGAGGATAAACCGATAAAATTAACTCACTACATAATTCACAGTTTACCTGGCACTTGTTAAGCCAAGTCTGTTGTACAACATGCTTGTGCTCAGGCAACATCGGGTTCGCCGGATGCACGCCTGTGAACCGTGCCTGCATGACCTCATGCCAATCAGGCGGAGGATCTGAAGGTCCTAGCACTGCGCCAGCCAAAGGGAGTCCCAACAAATATGACACATCCTGAAGAGTCGGTGCCATCTCCCCCCACGGAAAGTGAAAAGTGTGGGTCTCCGGGCTCCAACGGTCCACTAAGCAGCTGAGCAGTGACCTGTCCATCGCGATCTTACTAGTGGCACTCTGGTGCATTTGCCTCGGCTCGCCGTGTACCTCGTCCGGCTGAAGCTGAACCCATCCTGCGGGGGTGCTCTCAACTAGACGTGCAAGCGGTAAAATACCTGCCCAAGTCAACCTGCAAATAGTAAAAAAAAATTGTTAGAACTCCGTTACTAAAACCGTTGACAGTGTAAACAATATAAAATATTATAAAGTCCTACGTACCGATCAATCCAGGCAGGATGCAACTCCCAGTTACTCGCTGATGTCCGAGTACGCAGAAGATGTGGCTGCCCACCTGACTCCCATATCTTAGCGCGATGTTTCGAATCAACATCGGCACTAAGCAAAGCACGCCCCGCCATCTGCAAAGTTATACCACATGAATTAAAACATAAAAAGTAAAACATACACATTAAAATATGGAAACATACACATAAAATGCCAATTAAAACATAGTGTTCTAATAAACAGCTTAGAACAATTCTACTTAATTATTACAAATACGAATTAAAACAGAGTCCTCGAACAAACAACTTCGAACAATTGTACTTAATTATTACAAATTTGAATTACAACATAATACTAGCCACGATTTGCTCGCCCTCTTCCTCCTCGGGTGCGTCGCCCACGCACTGCTTCGCCACCTCTGGTGCCTCGGCCACGTACCGGTTCGCCTCCTTGGGGGAATTTTGGACAATGTTTCTCTTTGTGGCCGAACAAATTGCATAACAAGCACTGACGAGTAGAACCACCTGCTTCAGCCTCGTCCATATCATTCCTGATGCGCCGTGACTGACGTCGTCCTCTACTAGTCCGCATGGTTAATGGATGAGGAATGATTTCTCTTTTTGCCTTGTCAACCTTGTTGAAGTTACCTTCGATTCGGAAACCTCTCATCTCACCGGTCCAGGTTCGCACCACTGCCTCCTTCATGTAGTATGGTGACACAAAACACGCAGCATGCAACCCCATCTGTCCACATACTGCTAACACATGAGAGAAAGGAAGATGAAGAAGCCTCGGTTTGTTGCAGGTACACTCACATTTTGGCGGATATCCGTCAGTTATGAACACCTCGTGGGTTCTCAGCACGGCTGCACCAAATCTTTCTGTCGGCAGGCGCACCTCATACCGAGCTTCTACATTACCAACTCTAACGACATTGTGCAACCGAACCTTCTGTGTTTTCTTCTCCATGTATGTTCTTATCTTGCGACAGTAAGGTGTGTCAGGGTACCAATGGCAGTGATTCACGGCTTCGACACGTCTATCTCTGAAATAATTCATTGTTCCGTGCATAATCCACTCGACCAGAGCTGTAAGTGGAAGACCCCGGTTCCCTCTGAGGACAAAGTTATATATCTCTGCAAGGTTGGTAGTCATATGCCATATCTCGCTCCGTGTGCATCATGCAACAAAGACCACTTCACGGGCGGCTCTTTCTCTATCCACTCTTCGAAATTCCGGATGCGTGCTCCTTTCTTTCTCTTTGTTCCTGGTGGATCAATTCCGGGCAAATCACACAACCCTACTGGTTCAGACTCATCAGTTTGTGCCGCTTGTGCCGCTTGTGCTGCCGCCACCTGAGCAGCTGCTGCCGTTGCCTGTGCAGCTCTTTTTTTCCTTCAATTGTTTCTGCGTGAATTCAGTGAGCCTTTCCCACAAAAATTCATACTTTCTTTACTGATTCACATTGCAGAGTCTTTTGAACAAATTCATAAGACGTTTACTCTTAAAAGAAGAGTAAAAGTTAGCAGCCAGATGTCTCATACACCATCGGCTCTGCACATCAGTCCACGGAGTTTCTTCGTCTTCAGCAGGGTGCTCCAGAGTCTTGATTGCCTTCAACAGACCTGCATGCCTGTCATGAAGAATACACACGTTCGGCCTATCCTTCACAACCCCTTTTTCAACTGCCTGAGAAAGAATAACCAGCTTTCATAATTCTCAGTCTCAACAAAGGCAAACGCAATAGGGACGATTTGTCCGTTGACGTCCACTCCTATTGCAGTCAATATCACGCCCTTGTACTTGCCGGTGAGAAATGTGCCGTCGATGCACAAGACTGGTCGGCAGTATTTAAAAGCTTCAATGCATATGCCGAAGGAGAAGAACAACCGGGCAAACACGGACAACGTAGGATGGTTGTTCCAATCACATACTTGTAATTGAACCTCTGTACCAGGATTTCTCATTTTCAGTGTGTTAACCATGTCAACAACGTTGTCATACGCATCATAAAAAGTCCCGAACCTCTCTTCTAGAGCCTTCTGCTTAGCTCTCCAAGCCTTCCCATACTTAATACTGGTTTTCCATCTACTCTTAACTGTCAACTGAATGCTTCTCGCGGTCATGTCTTTCTTCTGCACTATCTCGCTGAACAAGTGGCGTGCAATGAGAGTTGAAGACATGTTTGGATGGTCCGTCACCGTACTAGATATCTCACAAGTGTGTGGCTCGAAATCAGACACCACCCACAGCACGTCGTACTTCGGTACGTGAGCGTGCACCCTTACAGGACAGTCGATGTTAGTGCAGCTCATACTCAAATATCGACTATTTGACACATCAGTACGGAAAACCCTTTGCGTTGACAATGCCCACCCAATCACGGCTTCCCTCAGCTCCTGCTTTGTGTTATACTAGGCTCTGATTCAAATATTATTCATTCGATTCTCCCATGCCGCAGAATATCCATCGTCCACAGTTGTCATGTTCGACTTGTTCATATCCCAGGAGTGAGGAATCGGCACATCTGCATTACCATCTTCTTCATCACTAGAAATATCATCCTCATTTGCGTTATCTTCATCATCAGAATCAAGATCTTCTTCAACACCATCCTGATCTTCAACCAGCATCTCTTCTTGCATAGTACCTTCGTACTCATCCGCATCAGCCTCTCCGACTGGCGGAGGTCCTTCCGAGTCAACACATAGTGCTGGCTCATACTTATCAGGAATATCCACATTTTGTAAATCAGCACCCTGACTGCTCTCTCCATGCTGAAAACCTCTGCCACCTTGTTCTACATTGTTCTGATTCGGATAAAATATCAGCAGGATTTCTGGTTAGGTACCTCGACGTTTGCATGATGCTAGCCAAGTTATCCACTGACCTGTTCGATCCAGCGGTAACAACTCCCGAAAAATATTTGTACGGGATTTGGACCATACTGACTGAATCTTAACCGTAAATATATTAGGATCATACCCAAAATTACCAGTGAAATACTCCTGCACTGTAGCTATTCTAGCTCTCTCTGGGTCTGGCAACTGCATTACCATATTATTAAATTCACTAAGATCAACCCCAGTCTCTATAACGCGGACAGTACCGGCGCCGAAGTGCACAATGAAATCAATCACTTCCATTACCTAAACAATTTATTGCGTCAAATACTAGATAAACAATTATTACTGCCACCCAAAATATTACCAATATTATTAATACTCCTAAAATATTAACACGACATCCACCGATAAATATCGACCGAAACAGCCACCGACAAACGCATCCATCCCACAAAATTATTTATACAACAACTATATTAACACATTCATCCCGCAAATATCCACCGACAATATAAACGCATCCATTTAACATATATCTATACTACAACTAACGCATTGTTCGGACAAAATTATTAATACAACTATATTAACACAATAACCAACAACCACCGACAAAATATTGTACACTACAACTATCACATCCAACGACACAAATATTTTACAACTAACACATACATAATAAATAAATTGTCGGGGGGCTACCCCCGGGTAGGGTAAAGGCGAGGAGTAGCGAGCTTATTCTAACCGACATCACCATGTCCGAGTTGTTTACTTGTCTGTGATGCGCAGGAAGGAGAATCCGACATACATGTTCGGGCCGGGTAAGGTATGTCGGAGGTCCAGGCCCGGCATAGCCTTGCCGGCGTACGGAGAGAAGCCCGGTATACTTGTGCCGGGATGGGAGGAAGCGTCCGACATATCCTATGTCGGGCAGGAAGTCAAGGGCAGGTACATGGCAAGGACACTTTCCCGTCTGACACGGAAGTAAGGTCACCTCCCGTCTGACACGGGTGCGGGACAAAGGGCACAAAACAAGGGCGACGTGACTATACCACTGTACTGGTGACTGACTGACGGGAGACAAGGCATGGAGAAGGCACGTCCTGTCTCTGACAGGGGAAGCATCATCACCTAGGCCGGCGGCGGCTACGGCAAGAGGCATCATGGCCTACCTCGACCTATGTCGGATAGCCCGGCGGCTAGGTCGTGGTAGAGGTGTCGACATTACCGTTGGACGGGGGCTGTTGTCCGGGGGGCCCGGAGGAATCAGGGTTCCCGGGCAACTCGGCTGGACCTCTATAAATAGCGCCATAACTCCTCCTGTGAGAAAGAGACAAAAACGAGAGGGCCAGAACTATAGGCGCATTTACTCCTCGTCTACTTGTAGTTCATCCTTGTTCTTGAGTTCAGGCTAGAGAGAGGTAAAACAGCTCAAGGAGCACCTTTGTAGATCTTGTGAGACACATATAGTGAGAGGCAAGGCAGGAGTAGGGGTGTTACCTCCTCACGAGGGCCCCGAACCTGGGTACATCGTGCGTGTTTGTGGTTGCTTGTGGTTTGGATTGTGTTCTTCGTGTGTTCTTGCGGTTTCTTCCCTGCCTAAGTCGGTTTTGGTTTATTCCGTGCCATCTTTTGTGTGAGCTCCTTAGCTCGCTAGCCCTCCCCGGATCCACCAGCGTCCATCGGCCCCACACAATTAGCCATCCTATGGCATCTGCCGTGATACCACCACGACAGTTGGCGCCCACCGTGGGGCAGGTAGAGGCGCTGGCTGGTGTACTCATCCGGACGGGCCCCGTGCGAGTCCTCTCCGGCCTCGTCGTCAAGTTTGGCGACATGGAGTTCGTCAGCGACAACGCCGGCTGCTTCCGCGGCAGGCCATTTCCGGCCAACGGCTGCGTCATCGAGTTCGGCACCTTCGCCACCTATGTCGCCACCGAGCTCGTCTGCGAGTACCCGGCGCAGGTGCTCGTGGCCGAGGATCCCCCAGCTGTCTGTGCGGCTCACGGCCGGCGTACCACTCGCCCCGAGAGCTGCGCGGTCATGATGGCCGGGGTGACGGCTCCTCCGGCAGAAGACCCTGTTTTCGAGCCCGAGGCAAGGTCGACCCGGAGGGCCAAGCAGGCACTGGAGAGGCAGGGCCATGGCGGCGCCGAGACATCCCGTGTCCCGGTAAGGACTGAACCTCTTAGAGAGACAGTAGAGAGGTTGACTGTGCCGGGGGCAGCTGAGTTAGAGGCAGAGCGGCTGAGCTTGCTGGAGGAGGCAGAGAAGTTAGCGGAGGTCCGGAGGGACTTCGACCGAGTTCAGCGTGAGTACGACGCGGCTCATGGTTTTTCGCCGATAGGAGGTCGGCCGAACCGTGAGGCCGAGGTACGCAGAAGAGGCAAGGGCCTCAATGCCGAGATAGATAGGGATGGCAGAGCTACATCCAATGTGACTCCTAGCGTAATGTCGGCGGCTAGGCCGAATTACAGCTCTCCGGCCAAGACCCTCAGGGCTGCCGAGGCAGCAAGGGCCGAGTTATCCGGTCTAACCGGAGAGGCTCGCCGTAGGCAACAAGACCGAGTCAATGAGCTGGTGGAAGTGGCAACCCGGCAGAATGAGGCTGTCAAGAAGGCCAATGGGGCCGGGGGTGGATCTCAAATTGTCCACTCGACCAGAGCTCCCAGCGGCGTGTCCAGAGGACAGGCTTCCTCTCCGCATGTCGGGGGAAATCAGGACCGGAGTAGGAACCCCGGGGGAAATCAGCAGCTCCAGATGCTGATGTATGACCCGGCGTATGCCGGAAAGCAGATGGCAGGCCCGGGCAACGTTGGGCAAGCCCAGAGCAGAAGCCGACAGGCTCCGAGTAATCGGCATGACGGAAATGCCAACTCGGTTGGTCGGGGATACCCACCCCGATATCTGGCGCCTAATCAGGCCCCGAGGCGTCAAGTTGTTGGAGCAATGCAGCCCCGACAGATGGGCGGGCAAGACCTGAACCGGTATGATGACGGCAACTCGGCCATGGCCAAGGCCGGGTACCATGTTTATGAGAGTGCTCTGGGGTCTCGACTGGGAACCCACCAGTTAGATCCAAATGATGCCCGGTACAAGCTGGATCGGTTGTATAGATCCGAGCAGATGGAGGAGCAAGGCCCACCTGGTCCTTCTTGTTTTGGGCCCAGAATCATGTCGGAGCAGCCTGTCCCCCACTTTCAATTGAACAGGGGAGCCAAGACTTATGACGGCAGCACCAAGCCGGAGGACTGGTTAACCGACTATGTGACAGCAGTGCACATTGCCGGGGGAAATCGTCGGTGGGCGATACGATACATCCCACAGATGCTAGAGGGACCAGCCCGAATCTGGCTGAACAACTTGAGAGAGGGGAGTGTCAACTGCTGGCTGGACTTCGAGGAAGCCTTTGTCAGCAACTTCTCCAGCACCTACAAGAGACCAAACCGACCTCAGCAGCTTGCGATGTGCAGACAGAGGAACAGCGAGACTGACCGAGAGTATTTGACTCGGTGGAGCACGATCCGCAATTCCTGTGAAGGGGTTGTGGAGGCCCAAGCCATTTCATGTTTTGCGCAGGGATGCCGACATGGCTCCATGCTTTGGCAGAAACTGCAGAGGGAGATGCCGGCCACCTTGGCCGAGACAATGAAAATCGCCGACAGCTATGCTCTCGGTGACCCAATGCAACCTCAGCTGGACTCGGTAGAACCGAGTAGGAGGAACCCGGGGAACAATAGGTCCGAGTCGGGCAGGAACAATGACCGTCAGGATTTCGGGCAGAAGAGAAGGGAGCCCGACTTTTACTACGCCTCGCAGTAGGTGGCGGCGGTAACCGGGGAACAAGGCAATACCGGTAGCAATCAGCGGCAGAAGACGGATGGTCAGGGTTGGGCAGAGGTGAAGAAAACTTGGGCCGAGCAGAGGAAACCCTTGACGTATGAGGACATGCTGGACAAGCCCTGCTGCTATCACACTTTCGAGCCCAACCGACCGGCCAACCACACAACTCGGCAGTGTAGTTGGTACCAGCGCATGCGGCGAGAGGGTGCTCCAGGGGGGTCTCTAGTGACTGCCCCTGAAAAGCCGGCAGCTCCAAGACCCCCGGCACCAGTAAGTGGGGCCAATGCTGTCCGGGTAAACCCACCAGTACAAAGGCGACCACCGGCAAGGCCGGTAAATGTGGTGAACATCCGGCGTAACAACAATGCCGGTCCTAGCAACCAGGGCGGTTACCCACAGGGTGACTATCAGGAAGCTCATCAGAGCTATGTGATCTTTGTGACCGAGCCCACTGACAAGAAAAGCCAGCGCCAGCGCGCTCTGGAGGTAAACGCCGTCATGCCGGCGGTACCCAAGTTTATGCACTGGTCCGAGATAGAGATCAGCTGGAGTCGGAAGGATCACCCCCGGGTTATGCCTAAACCGGGGGGATACGCCTTGGTGGTGGACCCGACATTCATCGGGTTGAGTATCAACGTCCGGTTCAGCAGAGTCCTGGTTGACAATGGCAGTGCCATTAACATCATGTACAAGGACACAATGCTTAAGTTGGGAGTATCCCTGAACACGCTGCTGCCGACCAACACAACCTTCCACGGCATTGTGCCGGGCGTTTCATGTTCACCTATGGGCAAGATCTGGGTAGATGTGCTGTTCGGAACCCGGGAGAACTGCCGGACCGAAAGTCTCGAGTTTGAGGTGGTGGACCTGGAGAGCCCATACCACGCCCTGATTGGTCGACCTGCTCTGGCCAAGTTCATGATATCCACTCACATGGGCTATCTGAAAATGAAGATGCCAGGTCCGAACGGCATAATCACTATCGCTGGGGACTACAAGCGCTCTATCGAGTGTGCTACTGCCGGCTCTTGCTTGGCCGAGTCATTGGTCATAGCCGAGGAGAAGAAGAGAATCCAGCAAGTGGTGACGCTGGCCCAAGCCTCCCAACTCGGCGTACCCGGGATGGCAAACCCGGAGCAGCATGCTTCCTTCCAGCCACCAAAGGAGACCAAGAAGGTCGTAGTAGACCCGACTAACCCAGAGCACCGGGTGATCGTCGGCACCAGCCTGGACAGCAAATAGGAAGGCGAGCTCACCGACTTCCTCCGTGAGAATCGGGATGTCTTTGCTTGGTCGAATGACGACCTTCAAGGAGTTCCGAGGGAGTTGGCTGAGCACTCGTTATTTGTGAGGCCGGATGCAAAGCCGGTGAAGCAACCGACAAGACGTCTCTCGGACGAGAGAAGAGCTGCAATCATGGAGCATCTAGCCGTACTGCTTGCGGCTGGATTTGTGATGGAAGTACTGCACCCGGACTGGTTGTCTAACCCGGTCCTGGTAGAGAAGAAAAAGGATGACCCTCTCCTGGCCAAGGTGTGGCGCATGTGCATCGACTTCACCAACCTCAACAAGGCCTGCCCGAAAGATCCTTTCCCGCTCCCCCGGATAGATCAAGTGATCGACTCCACTGCCGGGTGTGAGCTTTTGTCTTTTGTAGATGCGTATTCTGGTTTTCACCAGATACCATTGAACCCGGCTGATCAATTAAAGACTGCTTTTATCACCCCGTACGGGGCTTATTGCTATCGTGTCATGACCTTCGGGTTGAGAAATGCCGGTGCCACTTATCAAAGATGCATGCAGAAATGCTTGCATGAGCAAATAGGTCGGAATGCGGAGGTGTATGTCGACGATATAGTCATAAAAACAAAAGAAAAATCCACTCTGATCGATGATCTGAGGGAAACATTCGTTAACTTGAGAAAGTTTCGAATGAAGCTTAACCCGGACAAGTGTACTTTCGGTGTACCGGCCGGAAAGTTACTCGGTTTCCTGGTGTCTAGCCGGGGTATCGAGGTTAACCCGGGCAAGATCCGAGCTATCGAAAGCATGAAACTGCCCACTCGCCTTAAAGATGTACAAAAATTCACCGGATGCCTGGCATCCCTAAGTCGGTTTGTGAGCCGGTTAGGAGAGAAAGCTTTGCCTTTGTATCAACTCATGAAAAAGAGTAAAACCTTTATATGGACACCACAAGCAGATGCAGCTTTTAATGACCTGAAAAAGACACTCTCAAATGCACCGGTGTTGGCATCTCCCTTACCCAAGGAGCCGATGTTGCTCTATATCGCGGCTACCAACCGGGTTGTAAGCGTGGTGATGGTGGTGGAAAGAGAAGAGGATAAGAGGGTGGTGCAGAGGCCCGTGTATTACCTGAGTGAGGTGCTCTCCCTCTCCAAGCAGAATTACCCGCACTACCAGAAGATGGCCTACGGTGTATACCTGGCGGTCACCAAGTTGAAACATTACTTTCAAGAGCATCCGGTTACAGTGGTGAGCGAGGCTCCCTTGTCTGAGATTATAGGGTGCAAAGATGCCAGCGGCCGAGTTGCCAAATGGGCCATCCAGTTATCTCCATACGCCCCGACTTACGAAAGGAGGGACGCCATTAAGTCGCAGGCGCTGCCGGACTTCTTGGTGGACTGGGCCGAGATGCAATATGAGCCTCCCCCGCCCGACTTCAATTTTTGGAAGATGCACTTTGATGGGTCCAAGGCAAAAATCGGGTTGGGTGCCGGAGTGGTCCTCACTTCTCCGAAGCAAGATGTACTGAAATATGTGCTCCAGATTCATTTCTCGGCATCCAACAATGTGGCTGAGTATGAGGCACTCGTGCATGGCCTCAATGTCGCTAAGGAAATCGGCATCCGGCGGGTAGAATGTTATGGTGACTCGGATTTGGTGGTGCAGCAGGTGTCGGGAAATTGGGACGCGTTGGATGCCAACATGGCGTCATACCGGTTCCATGTACAGAAAATTTCCGGATTTTTTGAAGGATGCGAGTTCAAGCACATACCCCGGGGAGAGAATGAGGCTGCGGATGTATTGTCCAAGCTGGGGTCATCACGGGACGCGATCCCACCCGGCATAGCTTTGGAACACTTAAAGAAGCCGTCAATCAAGCCATCACCCGAGTCGGAGTCCATATTTATCCCGAAGAGCTCAGAGGCAGAAGTCGTGCCCATGGAGGTTGATGTCGGGAGCATTTGGCTAAACCCGGGGACTGTACAAGGTATGTCGGCAGAGGTGATGTCAGCCGAGCCTATGGAAATAGATGCCCCAATCTTCCCTGTGAGGCCGGTACCGGAGTGGGCGCAGCCCATCATGGCTTATGTTGTGTATGGGACCCTGCCGGAGAACGAAGTGGAAGCTCGGCAAGTGGTAAGAAGGGCCAAGGCTTACACGGTGATCAATCAAGAGATGTATAAGAGAAGTGTCACTGAGGTGCTGCAGCGTTGCGTTGACCCGGAGGAAGGGCAGGAGATGCTGCTCGAAATACATCAAGGTGAATGCGGTCATCATGCCTCCTCAAGGGCACTGGTGGCAAAGGTCTTCCGGCACGGGTTCTATTGGCCTTCGGCTCTGCAGCAAGCAGAGGATATTGTCCGGAAGTGTGGAGGTTGCCAGAGGTTTGCACACAGAGTACACATGCCGGCGGCAGCACTAAAAACTATCCCCATCACATGGCCGTTTGCGGTATGGTGCTTGGATATGGTGGGTCCGTTCAAGCCGGCGCGAGGTAACATGACTCACATACTAGTCATGGTGGACAAGTTCACCAAATGGATCGAGGTGAAGCCGATTCGGAAGTGTGATGGAGCTACAACCGTCTCATTTATGAAGGATATCATACTGAGATATGGTTACCCACACAGCATTATCACGGACAATGGCACCAACTTTGCAGTGGGAGAGTTTGCTCGGTTCTGTGCCGAGAAGAGAATTCGGCTTGATGTGGCCTCGGTGGCACATCCGGAAGCAAATGGGCAGGTTGAGAGGGCCAACGCATTGGTGCTGGCCGGCATAAAGGCCCGGTTAATAGAACCACTCAGGCGGACTCCGGGATGCTGGATAGAGGAAATACCGGCGGTGCTATGGGGTCTCCGGACCACACCCAACAGATCCACCGGGTATACACCATTCTTTATGGTGTATGGTGCTGAGGCGGTGTTGCCAACCGACATACAGTATGACTCGCCCAGGGTGGCGATGTTTACAGAAACTGAGGCAAGAGAAGCCCGAGAGAATGATGTCGACTTGCTTGAGGAAGCAAGAGAGTTGGCCCTGTCTCGGTCAGCAATATACCAGCAGAACCTCCGACGCTATCATAGCCGGAAGGTACACCCCCGGGTGTTCAGAGAAGGAGATCTAGTGCTGAGACTGATACAGCGCACTGCCGGCATGCACAAGTTGTCCCCTCCATGGGAAGGACCTTTTGTCGTGAGTAAAGCCCTGCACAACGACTCATATTATCTTGTAGATGCGCAGGAAGCTAGAAAAGGTGTAATGAATAGAGCAGGCGAAGAAACCAAGCGACCATGGAATGTAGCTCTACTTCGTCCCTTTTTTGCGTAAAGGGCACAGTGTATGTATCTCGGTCCCTTTTGAATGAAATGTCGGCACCCCAGAGTAAATCTCGGGGACTGCCTTGTACGCATGATGGTTCTTTTCTTATGTTTATCGCATGTCGGCACTCCGGGGTAAACTCGGGGACTGCCAGATCTTTATCTATGTCTGTATTTCGGTTATTCCTTCGTTACCTGCATGCTGGCGTCTCGAGGTGAAACTCGGGGACTGCCTTGTTTATTTCGTACCTGTTATCCACGTGCCGAATAAATTTTCAACCTTGTTTCAAAGCCAAGTAATGTGTGCTATGTGAAATGATCTTGTGACTCGACTGACGGATGCCCAAAGTGGTAGTCAAGAGCAAAGATAGTGGAAGGTGGTAAACACGAAAACGAACTCGGGAACTCGGTGTAAAAGCAATTCGGCACGTGTGGTGTACTAATCCTGTATTTCAGTTTTTTCTTCCGTTATGTCGGATACCTTTGAACCTAAATCCGGGCATTTTCTAGTATCGTATGCTATAGTCGTGATTTTGTGACTCGACTGTCGAACGCCTGTATGGTAGACAAGAGCAAAAATCACCAAGTATAGTGAACGAGAAAGTAAACTCGGGGACTCGGTGTAAAGTGATCCGACATGGCTAGATGCTTCTTTAATTCAATAAGCCAGATAACAGAGTATCCTACTTAAACTTGTATATATTACATATGAACCCGGCATTCCGGGGATTTGATAGAATTGTTCTCTAAGGTTTTACACAGGAGGCTTGGCAGCAGGAATTTCGGTAGCAGCGATGGACTCGGGGGTGTCGGCAGCTCCCAGCTCGACGTTGACCTCAGCGGCGGTTTTCGGCTGGTCGGTCGAGGCCGACTTGGTAATATCGGCGGCGGCGTCCTCACTGGCTAAGTCCGCAGTCCCAGAGGTGGAAGCTTTCCCGGATGGCTGGGCTTTGCCGGTGAGGCTGCCTTGGTTTTCTTCTTCGGCGTCTTCCTCCTCGTCCTCATCGTCGTCAGCATAGTCTTCGTCGTCTGAGTAGACCTCGCCCTCGACATATTGGTGGGGCTGTGAGTAGCTGGCAAAGTAGTGCGCAGCGTCTTGTCGGAGCTGGATCTTGGCGGGATCGGTCGTCCACGCTGAGTTCTCACGCTGCGCCCGCACCTTCTGAAGATCGATCCCTTCATACCAGGATAGTATGAAGGAGAGGGTTTGGTCCGCACCGGCACGGGCTGCGGAGGATCTCCATTCCCGGAGGCGACGCTCCGTCTTCATCAACTCCTGGGCCAAGTCGGACACATTGTCCGGAGGCGTGGCGCCGGGCCAGAGCTTCCGATAGACGTGAACGCCGGCATCAAGGAGCTCCATCCCGATACTCTTGAGCGGCGCGAAGCGCGCGTTGAGTGCTACGAGGTGGTCCTCCACGTCCCACTCACCAGAGATGGGGCCGACTTCAGCCCTCTTCGCACGCGCCCGATTGATGGCCTTCACCGCAACGGTGTGCGTGTGGGAGAAGTGCTCTGAGGAGAAGAAAGCTGTTGATAAGTCAGAAGGCGGGCCGATATAGGGTGTATATCGGCAAGAAAGTCAAGCAAGAAGGGATAAAGTTTGGAGAAACTCACTATCCATCTGGTCGTTGATCTTCTTCAGTTCGGCCAGCCAGATGTCGCACTGGGACTTGAGGGTGTTGAGTTTTTTCTCGGCCAAGGTGGCGCGAGACTCAGTTTGCTCGAGCACTTCACCCTGAATCCGCACGGCATCCGCCAGGGTCTTCTCCAACTCGGCCTTCTCCGTCTTGGCCTTCTCCAGTTCTTGTTGGAGCCGAGTTGAGTTGGCCTGCTCCTTCTCCAACTCGAGCTTGTGCTCGGCGGCAACTCGGGCGGTGGTGTCGGCTGAAAAAGCAGCAGGTCGGTTATAATGGTGAAGAGAACCTAGAGAAGGGAAGGATATGTCGGAGACAAGGGAGTATACCATGGCCCTGGTGTGCAGCCTGAAGCTCTTTGAACCGTCTTCGGAGGGACCCGTGCTCGACCAGCAGCCTCTGGAAAACCCGGGTGCGCTCCTTGCTACATGACTGGGATAGAAAGCGAAGTGTTAGTGCAGGTTGTTGAAGATGCCAGCCGGGTAACCTTTACTTGGGCAAGTATCGTTACTCGGCAGGAATCTCGGGGACTGGGTGAGAAGTGTTTGTTGAAGTTTCTCGCCGAATGGTCTTAACTCGGTCAAGTCTTAACCATTCGACCAGAACCTCGGGGACTAGAGATAGTGGATGTTGGAAGAGCTTACCTCTGCAGCGGTTGTCAGTTGAAGGACCGCAGATTGAAGTGCGTGCAGAGACTGAGCAACTCTCCCGGGCCCAGCCGGATGGTCAATACTTGGGTCGGAAGAGGTAGCCTCGTTGATGTCGGCGGCATTCCAATCCGTGTTGTACTGCTCCATCGAACCTGAAGAGTCAGCACTGGGCATAAGGAAACCTGAACTCTCCAAGTCGGCAGCGGTGGCAACTCGGTCGACGGTGGCCTCCAGCATGCGTAGGGCCGCCGTCTTAACGGCAGTGCGAGGAGGGTGCACCACTTTGAGTTTACCCGGAGGAAGCTGACCTTTCTTGGCCGCCAACTGATCCGGGGTCGGGGCAGTTTTCTTCTTGGCGGCCTTAGTTGGTGCCCGGCACTGTTGTTGTGCAGATGGCTGCTTGCTTACAGCGGAAGATGGTGGTTCCGGCGGCGTTGGTTGCTGCGGGGGTGCGTCCGGCACCGCCGCGGTCTCGGTTTGTGCAGCGACGGGACGCGATTGGTTGCCGCCAGACCGGACATCTCGGTCCGGGCTCGCGCGGCTCCCTTCCGCTGCGGTCTTAAGTGTCGGCGGAGAGGCGCCGGACATGGCTATGTCGGCTTCCGCGGGTGTCGCCCGGGGTGGACTGCCGACTCCGGCGTTTGTCGGGGTCGCCGAGTCATTCTGGTCGAGCTCGAGCGGGGCTCTGCGCGTGAAGCAAAGGTTAGAGTGGATGAGGCAAAGAGGTCGAAAAACGGGAGGAAAGATGCTTACCCGGCAGCGGTCGGGATCTTCTTGCGGGAAGGTTTCTTGGTGATTTTGGCCTTCTTGGCCCCCGGGTTGTCCGCGGCAGAGGTGCCGGCTCCCAAGCGCTTGCGCGTAGCTGTTTGGGTGGTCGGCGCGACTGGTGTTGGAGGCAGAGGGTCAGCACAGGCCAAGGGAGTGGCATGTGTGATCTCTAGCATCACACAATCGTCGTCGTCAGATTCGTCTTGGGGACAAGACCGAGTGCGAGGCTTACCCGGGCCGGAGGTGCGGGAGACCGGGATCGACAAGTGGTCCTCGTCATCCGGGTCCTCGGTGAGCGGAGTTGCCGGCACGGCGTTGTCTGCCCGCCAACCACCATTGGCCCACCTCTTGTCCTCCCGGGCTTGACGGTCAAACCTCTGCAAAAGGAAGGTAGCGGGAATTGACTAAGGAAACAAGAAAGGCAAGAATGTAATATAGCTGCTGTGTCGGTTGCATGGTGAGGTCGGAGAGGAAGAACTAGAGCTTACCTTGGGCGGAGGATTGGCGCGACTGTGGGGTTCAAGTCCCCATTCCCAGTCGTCTCCCATGGAGGTTTGGGCGATGGCTCGGACACGTCTGCGCACCGCCGGCTTGTCCAGCTCAAACGAGCTGATCCGAGTTGGGTCTTGGGGCCCACTCATATGGCAGATCTTGTGCACCCGGTTCTGCAGGGGACTTATCCGGCGGGCGACAAAGGTCCTCAGGAGGTCATCCGCCGTCAGATCGTCCTTGATGGAGAGCAGGTGGTTGTGGATGGCCTGGGTCTCTGCGTCGCTGCCCGACGGATCCCAGCCCCAGTTCGCCTGGGAATAGGGCGGGTCGAGTCGGAACTCTGGGAGGTTGAGAAGTCATACCCCTTGGCGTTATCAGCGGAGTCCGGATTCTTCACGTAGAAGAAGCTGCGCTGCCACTTACGGCAGGACTCCAGCCCGGTGACCTTGGGGAAGTCGGAGAGCTTCCGGGCAGCAATGGTGGCGGCCCCGCACGCCGTCATCTCCTTGTCCTTCACGCCCTTGTTCGGAATGCTTTGCTTCCGAAGCACGAAATACTTCGCCCAGAGGCTGACCAGAGGCCACAGGCCGAGGTACCCCTCGGAGAAGGCGACGAATGCCGAGAGGACCGTGATGGAGTTTGCCGGCAAATGATGCGGCTGTAGCTCGAACTTGTCGAGGAAGGCTCGGAAGAACCTGCTTGTCGGAAGGGCGAAGCCGCGCTCGAAGTGCGCGACAAACACCACCCGTTCTCCTTCCTGGGGCGCGGGCTCAACTTCGTCGCTAGGAAGTCGGCAGATGATTGGTGCCGGGACGCGGCGCGTGCGACGTAGCCAATCGAGGTCGTCTTGCACTACGTCGGAGCCTTCCCAGCCTCCTCGGATTCCTTCCGCGGATGTGTCGGGTTGCTCGGGGGAATGGCTCGAAGACATGTCGGCTTATCTGCAAAACAGATGCCGAGTTATAAACCGAGGTGTAGAGTAAATCGGATAGCAGTCGTCGAATGCCGGGGAGAAAACAGAATTGTGTCGGTTACAAGGCACACAGGAGATCTGGATAATGGAAATAAAGGAAAACCTTTCTATGAGCTAAGGGAGAAGAACCGGGAGTATGGCGCCTAAATATTGCTAAGTTGAACAAGGAAGATCTAGGGAGCAGTAGCAAGACTGGAAGGCGCGGGGACCATTCGCTCCCCTCCGGTGGAGGCACGTAGGGCACATACGGTGGCCGGAGTAGAGGCAGGGGCGGAGGAAAAGCCTCGGACACGAGCACGCCGGCGAGGTCCTAGGGGATCTAATCGGGTGCGGGGAGGGAAAGAAACTCACCGGAGATCGCGATTCGCGCTGGAGGAACGGTGGCGACGGCGGCTCCGGGCTGCGTCTTCTGAACGGCGGCGAGGTCGTCGGTGTGCGGCCGCGGGCGTTCGGGCGCAGCGGCGGCGGAGTAGAGTGAAGGAGGAAGAAGATGGGAAGTATGGAGGCGAAGGGGCGAGGGAATCGTGCGCGAGGCTATTTAAGAGGGAAGGTGGCGAGGCGGTTGCCCGTTTTTTCCCGCCCGTTGGTTTTGAGCGGGTAGTGGGATCGTGTATGCGGCGGTTCACGGAGGTGGAGCGGTTATGGCCGCACGATCGGCCGCACAGCGGGCCACAGTATGGGAACCGTCGGCTGCGGATCGGATGCGGTTGCTAGCCCGGAAATCGAGGAGGCGCCTCGGGGTCAAACTACTCGAGTGTCTGCGGGATATGACAGCTGGTGGGGCCCGTGCGGCGTGTTTGTGACGGTTCGTCAGGCCGCGTGGCGAGTTTCTCGGGATGGTGCAGCAAGTATATGACACGTCTCGGGAGGAGATCTGCGGCAAGATTTGTTGATGTCGGAGGTACCGGAACAAGAACCAAGGATGGCTGAGAGCTCAGTGTCAAACCAAGATGGCCATGTCGTATGATTTTACCGTATGTCGGGATAGGCATGCCGGAGTTTTCTTATCAGCCCGACATGGTGGTGTCGGAGGGCCTTAAAAAGGATCGACTTGAGCAAGTCGGAGCAATGGAGTCACCCAGCATACTTATGTCTGCTATTGGTTCGAGGCAATTATTGGGTTAAATCTGATGCAGCCCTTCATCCGAGGCTGCAGGACTACACCAGCTTCGGGGACTAGTGTCGGGGGGCTACCCCCGGGTAGGGTAAAGGCGAGGAGTAGCGAGCTTATTCTAACCGACATCACCATGTCCGAGTTGTTTACTTGTCTGTGATGCGCAGGAAGGAGAATCCGACATACATGTTCGGGCCGGGTAAGGTATGTCGGAGGTCCAGGCCCGGCATAGCCTTGCCGGCGTACGGAGAGAAGCCCGGTATACTTGTGCCGGGATGGGAGGAAGCGTCCGACATATCCTATGTCGGGCAGGAAGTCAAGGGCAGGTACATGGCAAGGACACTTTCCCGTCTGACACGGAAGTAAGGTCACCTCCCGTCTGACACGGGTGCGGGACAAAGGGCACAAAACAAGGGCGACGTGACTATACCACTGTACTGGTGACTGACTGACGGGAGACAAGGCATGGAGAAGGCACGTCCTGTCTCTGACAGGGGAAGCATCATCACCTAGGCCGGCGGCGGCTACGGCAAGAGGCATCATGGCCTACCTCGACCTATGTCGGATAGCCCGGCGGCTAGGTCGTGGTAGAGGTGTCGACATTACCGTTGGACGGGGGCTGTTGTCCGGGGGGCCCGGAGGAATCAGGGTTCCCGGGCAACTCGGCTGGACCTCTATAAATAGCGCCATAACTCCTCCTGTGAGAAAGAGACAAAAACGAGAGGGCCAGAACTATAGGCGCATTTACTCCTCGTCTACTTGTAGTTCATCCTTGTTCTTGAGTTCAGGCTAGAGAGAGGTAAAACAGCTCAAGGAGCACCTTTGTAGATCTTGTGAGACACATATAGTGAGAGGCAAGGCAGGAGTAGGGGTGTTACCTCCTCACGAGGGCCCCGAACCTGGGTACATCGTGCGTGTTTGTGGTTGCTTGTGGTTTGGATTGTGTTCTTCGTGTGTTCTTGCGGTTTCTTCCCTGCCTAAGTCGGTTTTGGTTTATTCCGTGCCATCTTTTGTGTGAGCTCCTTAGCTCGCTAGCCCTCCCCGGATCCACCAGCGTCTATCGGCCCCACACAATTAGCCATCCTATGGCATCTGCCGTGATACCACCACGACATAAATTCACTAAACAAGGTAAACAAGATTCATCTAGTGATTACTTAGGGTTTACCCTTGACGCGTGGAAATCCCGTTTCTTCCGTTCCCGGCCTCAATCTACCGCCACCACTGCTCCACCACCACACCGTCTCCTTCAACACGAGCTCCCACCACTGCTATCCACCATTGTTGGCCTCCATGGCTTCCAATCCTCCACCTGCTCTACTCAAAACGAATCCACGAAAATCTAATCCATGAACAGATTCTTGATGCCCTAATCTTCCTCTCTTCTTTCCTAGCAATCTAACCTTCTCAATCTTGTTTTTTGGGCAAGATTTGACACTGTTTTCTGGGGGGAGACGAAGAACAGAGGAGGAGGAGCTCGGGTCGACCGGAGGAAGAAGAAGGGAAAGAAAGGGAGGAGCCGGCGCGGGGCACTTATTTCGGCCCAGATCGGCATGGCTCATGCCGATCGGCATCAGTGCCGCCAAACCATGCGGGCCCGGCCTGCGCGCGTCTGCCGCATGCAGCCGTCGGTGTGGGTCCCGCCGACGGCAACTTTTCGGCACGACCCATGCCGATCGGCACGCCTGATGCCGACGGCGCGCTAGATTCCGAATTTTGATTAAAAAAATATTATTAAAAAAAACTCGTTAATTGCACAGGTGGTCGCTAAATTCGTCTGGTATATGCACTTAAATCACCCAATTGGATACTTGTCAACCATGTGTACACAGCTCGAGAACCCCACATGTCAGTCCGTTTTTCGTTGCGGGTAGTAACGCGCGGCCCACGTGTTCACTTATGGTACCGTTTCTTTGCAAAAAAAAAAAGCACCGTGCTAATCGGCACATGTGTTGACTAGTCGGTACACATTTTGCCTAATCGGGACGGAGCAGAGGAAGGGTGGCGCGAGCGGCCGGAGGGAGGAAGAGAGCAGGAGGCGCAGGCGCGGTGCGTGCAGAGGAGCGGCTGGGGCGACCGGAGAAGAGCAGGCCGGGGGGAGGGGCCGGGGTGGCGCCGGCGACGCGCGGCCGTTGAGGAAAGAGGCAGCGCGAGCGGCTACCGCCCCGCGGAGGCAAGCGACGCCGGCGAGACCTGGACGGGGAGGAAGGAGGTGAACTCCTGGTCCTGGATCTCGACGAGCGCGTTCTGGGCGCGCACGTCGGCCTTGGATGTCTGGATCCCGTCGGGGAGGATGGAGAGGCCGTAGAGCTCGGCGGCACGCGCGGAGGCGATGGCGGCGGTGTCCCGGAGGCCGTGGGCCGCTATGTGCTCGGCGGCGCCAGCCGTGTCGTCGTGCGCCTCGCGCACCACGTTGAGGCCCATGCGGGTGAGCGTGTGCTCGCACTGCGCGAGGCCCTGCGGGTGGTAGATGACGCGGGCGAGGAGCTCGCGGCGGACGCTGGGCAGCACGAGCAGGCAATGGTGCTCAGCGAATGCCGAGCAGCGCGAGCGCGAGCGGGCCGGCGAGAAGTCGCTGATGCTCAGCGGAGCTGCGCGTCGTGTCACAGCAATTTGCCCCTAATTAATTAATTCGGTGATGTTCAGCAATTTGCGCGTCGTGTCACATCTAGTCGCTGATGCTCAGCGATTTACCCCTAATTAATTAATTCTGACGATGCTGAAAGCGGTGAACCTACGAGTTGACCGGATTTAGGAGTTGGTTCAATAAAATTTATAAAATAGTCCATCATATTATACTTCAGAGGGAGCTTTTGTAAAAATACGCGGGCCGATTAGTCAACACGTGTGTCCCACGTGACTCCCCGCAACGAAAAACAGACTGACATGTGTGGTTCTGGATCTAAATGTCAAGTTCAGTGACCAAATAATTCAGTTATCCAGTTGGGTCACTTAAGTGCACGTACCGGACGAGTTCAATGACGCCGATGCAATTAACTCTTAATACGGCCATGGTTGTTGGTCAAGGGAGTCAATGCTGCATCTATGGAGAACTTATGGAGCTCATCATCATCGGCACATCCTTGTCAGCCTTCTGTTGTTCAGCTGCTGACTATCATGGTCGAAGGATGATCGCTCCGAGCTCTGGCGCTTGGTCTGTGTTGTTCTCATCTCACCTTTTTACTTCCGGCCAACATGCTAGAGGATCTTCTACATCTTCGTCACGGCGATCAACGTCTTCCCGTTTACAAGTGTCGTCCTCAGCGATAACACGGGTAGTCATGGTGTCAAGCTCAACTACAAATCCGATAGAGAAATATCTTATGGTGTTTTGCTTTCCCTTTTCAGGGTTCTTTTTGTAAAACCTGAGAACTACTATGTAATTTCCTCTTGAGATCCCCTTTGCAAACTGTAAGCCCATCCTCATGCTTAATGCAGCTTCCGGAATTTATTGGGGTCCTTCAATTCCCGTGTCAATAAAATAACTATGGAAGGAATTATTGCGTGTCTCTGAAAGGTTTGCTTCAAAGATTCAGCACAAACTGGCTATGTCCAAAAACAAAGCTATGTTTAGGAGTCACCCTACATCTCTCTTCTAATGTACTTCCTCTGTTTTTAAATGTAAAATGTTTTAGTCTTCCTTCCCTATATATTTAGACATGTTTTAGTGCAAGATTCACATGAATTTTACATAAACATGTTTACGTGTGCAACAAAAAATGCTAAAACGTAACGGAGGGGGCGAGGACAAACAACCGACTCTGCCCAACCTAGAGCTACAAAGAGAATAGCTAAGCTCTAAGGACACTTGCACTAGTGCTCGTCGTCAGCACGCTGAGCACGGTGGTTTTTGACGTGGAGACGTCAAAGAGGATGTCGGCACGTACGAGAGTTAAAATTCTGTGGTCGATGATTATACCGATCTCCCAGCTTTTGACTTGCTACAACACTTTTCGCGACCTCTTGGTCCACCCATGACCGATATGATATGTCGGAAATCAAAGAAAGTTTAGCGCATTATCGATTTATCACTTGTCGCGTCCTACTTTCGCGGTTGGATTTTGGCCGACTCACTCGAGTTTCGCGCCATGCATGTCCGTATACAGCTACTACCTCAAGCTGGTCGCGCCACGGCGCCCGCCCATGTTTGCGGCATAGCGGTCGCAGCCAGTCACGGCCGCCGGAGAACTGCCTGACGACGCGTGTCTCTTCTCTGACTTGGCAGTCAGCGAGCAAACAATCCTGTTCAAATTCTTGCATTAACCATATCCAATCTTTTGTTGGCGCATGATTACATGAATAGCGAGCAAACAATACATGATTACGTGAACATGCTATTCCGATATACTCCGTACTACACGACAGAACAAAAATATAAGTCGATTCCCTCAAACCAGCAACATTTCGATCCTTCTCCATTTTTTCCTTTCTCTGAAGTTCTACCCTTCTCCTTAACTAAAGGCAGAAACGAGCACACATTCACACGCATGGCTGTTGTTTAGGCCGTCTCTTCCATCAACCAGGTTAACAAAATTCACATTATCATAACGTTTTGATCGTCAGAGCAAACTTCTGAGAGAAGCTAAAATGCACCTATATGGTGGATTCTCCTTGGTTGGTTGCCCTCTGTTTTGCACGAGTCTTCTGTAATTCCATGCTCGATACCCTCTCGGCCTCAAGCGCTCGCTCCAGCTGTTAATATACACGTCGTACATACACTGAAATGATGATGATAATATGGAGAAGGATTCCGCTAAAATGCAGTACTAGGTTCTATCACAG
This sequence comes from Poa annua, assembly GCA_026929855.1. Taxonomy (NCBI): domain Eukaryota; kingdom Viridiplantae; phylum Streptophyta; class Magnoliopsida; order Poales; family Poaceae; genus Poa; species Poa annua. The sequence goes on from CM049437.1 coordinate 3,896,444, forward strand.
TTACCTTGGCTGCCCGAGCACTCCATTCACCGAGAATGGCTCTTAGCCTCTCGCTTTCTTCGACGTACTGCATTTTATCATGTTCAGAATCAAACAAATGCTGCCCTGCTTCCTGTTACAAGTACTATCCTGCTGGTCGGCTACTGTAAAATTTGAACACAAAACTGAACAGGCATACTTGATTGTTGTTCGAACGGATATGCTGGATCTCTGAGTCCTTTTCAGCAATCAAGTCCCGAGCAAGATGAAGCTCCGAATGCACTTGATTCATCTACATGTGCAACGTGCAAAATCTTAATACATGATGTAATATTTACAGAAAAGTGTGATCATTCCTGAAGCTAACGGAGAGTAGATTGAGTATTCTTATTTATCCAGCACTAGTTATCCAAGTCGATGTCCTAGTAACATTTCAAGTATGAACAGCAGAAGGAAGAACACATATTGAGTATTTTTAAGCATATTTAACTCCTATGGATGGCCGGAAATAAGTGACAGTATTCACACTTGCCCACCAGCCTCATGGTTCACTTAATTTAATTCACAAGTAATTTCGTAACTGCTACTTAACAGTTGAGAAAATAAGAGACGTAGAGAAGGTAGTCAAAACACCACATGCATATCTGGCATGTATTGATGTCATTTGTACCAGATGCAAATATCTGGTTGACTAAAAGTAATACCTCAGCCGACAATGCTCGAAGTTCTTGATCACGAGACGCTAATAGGTGAGCAAGATCAACCTGAAGAATTACGAGGAGAAAAGGTAAATATACTAAATCAACATTAAGCAGGTTGATCTAAACAATATCACCATTAAACAGTTTTTACTCTGAAACCTATGTCCACTCAGAGGGTAGGAAGGGTAGCAAGTACCAGAGAATTAATTTGTACCTGAGGAGTGCCTGCAGAAACAGTTCTCTGGTACTTGCTTAAGCATTCTTGCAACCTAAGAACCTTGTGGAGAAAAAAAAACATTAGCCAACTCATTATCTTAGTGCAACAGCTTTGTTTAAAACTAAACTCACTCTTTGCGTGTAAATACATTGACTAGTCTACTATTTGGCGGCACTACATACAAAACTGAGGTGCAGGTGAAAATGTCAAGACTTATTGTAACACATGCCCTTAAGTGCATTCTGTACCGATACCTTGTGCCCAGCCAGTAACCAGAAGAAAAAGAGGAACAATCAATGATACCGAATAAGTAATAGGCTTTTGCTGTCCTAAGGCACGAACAGCAGTTGAAATTTTTCTTTCATCATGTTATTATCCTATCTACTACTAATCTGTCATATAAATAATTGGGAAAGTAAACATTTCAAGGAAATGAAGTTGTTTGCCAAATAAGGAAATGAGGTTGTTCGCCAAATATACGCACTTCTTCTTTTTAAGTACCTCTTCACTCAGATAATGAATATTCTCCCTCTGGTACTGGAGCAATGCCATTTGTTGGTCAGAAAGGCGAGTATCATAGTACCTGCAAAAGTACCAATCCATAGAGGTCAAATGACAGGAATGTTTTAATTGATTTCATGAACAAAGTTCACTGATGGTTTCTTTCGAAGTGCCATTACTTTATAAATGTTGGTAGTCATAAGACCATAAACACCAAAGCTCCTATTCTCTATAATACTGTGTCCTACAATATTTTAACAGCCTGCACTTAGTTGCTTCAGGTGGTGTACTGGGTGCAAGTAGAACAAATAGTTGTACATGCAAAAACAGCAATCACAAGCACAGCTAGGTTTTACCATGAAATTACAAATTTACCAAATAAAAATAACACAATTGTAAGGAAATCATATTAAGTCCATGGGACATATTTTCATAAATAGAGAAAACATTATACTGCACCTTAGCTCTTCCAATGAACTAGATGGTCGCAGTGCGGAATAAAGTGGTTGTAGAATGTCAGGCTGCTCATTCAGAGAGTTGTATTTATGGATGTGCCCTGCAGATCAAATATAGAAATTACAGACATAATCTTACACAATGTCATCTAACGAGAAAACATCAAAGTAAACTGTATCATGGGCACCAATATAATGGTATCTACTTCAGAAAAAATTGGATGGTATCAATAGGAACTGTTACTCTAATAACATGTTTAGGAGGTCGGGACATAATGACTAATGAACAAATGTTTGCGAATTGCCATGTAATCGATGATTAACAAAGTCACATGCAGTTATACAAAGTTAAGCTGACAGTTACTCGACAGAGACTAGTAATTTATACTGGCTACCACGTACTACCTCTGTTCCCAAATATAAGATGTTTTAGCTTCTTTCTGAATCAGATGTATCTAGACGTGTTTTAGTGCGTAGATTCACTCATTTTAGTCCGTATGTAGCCCTATACTGAAATATCTAAAACATCTTATAATAGCCAGGACAAACTACACAACATAACTCACCAATATATAAGCTCATGAAGCATCCAGCGCATATCACTTCAACCATTAGAGCAATCCTGCATGATTGAAACTGATAGCATTAAAACCAAATGGGAGTGGCTTTGCTTTTCGTCGATACCAACGACTACCCTGCTAAACAAATTTAGTACATACACGCTGAAATTGCATCAGACGTTGACAAAGTGTTAATATGTCACAGTGTATCATAAGTTATAAAGCACTGCTCGGCTTTGTGGTTGTTCAGGTAATGTACGTATAAGATTTAACACAACAAATGGCACAAGGTTGTACTTTATATGTTTGCCCAACTAGTCATTTGAGCTTCATCAGAATAATGAGACAAAGCTAAAACCAAACGAATGTTAGTGTGGATATGCGCTCGCTTGATATTTATTGAACAACCCAAGAACCCGAGGGCTTCACATGTAGTTCATACCTCCTACTAAAATCAACACAAAACTATGCAATGGATTTCATTTCATTTTAATCGTAAAGATTCCATAATGATTTCCTTTAAGGAACACAGAAACCTGATTATCTTAATAGATTTTGCTTATTGAAAAGGTCAACAACTTAAGGAAAGATTGTAGTCAGTGAAGAGTTGTACCTGAGTAAAACTGAAATTGATAATATTTTTACTTCAGGCTGCCAAACTAAAATTAAGAGCATCAGAGCAGTACCTGCAATCATATTTTTAGGATATTTTTCATCATGACTATGTAAAAAAAGCAAATCTACTGTGTTTACCCCCAACGACATTATGTGCAAAGGTACAGCGAAAATAAATTGCAAAATTGGTATTTTGGGATATCAACTATTAACGTGAACGTATTACCAAATCAAACATCGATCAATGGATGTGAAAACGAAACACAGCCTTACAAGTACACTTTTTGCAGCTTGTCCAGAAAGGTAGAGAAACAATACCAAGATAATCATCACAGAAAGCAAATCATCCAATTTAGATAAGAATGTGGCAGTTGAATAATACTTCTTGAAAGCTAGAAACAAATAAAGGTCGCTGACTTTAGAACATAGCATAGATTTGGTTAGCTAATACATACCACATGCAATAGTGGCAAATGGAATTCGGGCAATATGCTTCAGTTTTTGACTTAAATCATAATAGCCCTGCATTTAAAAGCAGAAACTTGCTTAGTGTTGTGATGACGCTGACCAATAACAGATCCCAATTCACCTTTAATGAAATCCGCACAATTATGTTGCTTTTTTCAAGAAAAAGCAAAAGACTTTTGCATTTCTTTTCATTGAAAAGGGAGAGTTTTGTGTTACAATCCTCCTAGGAGAAGATTACAGGGACAAAATTATGGTGCTTGAGCACTGTACCAGCAACAAAATCTTTACAGAGCTAACATGTTAAAAATTAACAACCGCCAGAAACAAAGCTTGCTGAAGTGACTAGTCAACAAAAAGTCTACATAGTATAAATAGTTGATAGCTATGCACTGATGGTTGAAAGACTTTAATAAGTTCAAAATATTATACATTATCCGCATACCCAAGTGACAATAAAGTGGGTAAATCGTCTATTTGTGCTGAAATAGAATTCAAGTAAAAGTTTCCGTTTTTTTCCTGGTCCAGTACCTGTAGTCCCACCTTTGTGACCTGATGAACCCAATACTGTTGGAATATACCTGCAGCAAATTTCTTATAGCGTCAACTCCATACAAAGAATATAAAAGTGACAACCGAGCATCTAACCAGTAAATAAAACATGAACCTGTAACAATTAGAAGGAGAACATTGCAGCTGCATAGCAACGGAATGATGATGTCTGGTATAAGGACAAATATCCATGGAGCTGCTATGGCAACACCAGCATAACCTGCCTACAGAAGAAGGAATAAGTCACAATTATCAGAAACTGCAAGAAAGGAAAAAGTAACACTACGAACAAATATTTTCATCGTGTTTTCATGGATAAATTCAAGTATGAAACTGCTTCTAAGATAATCTCTCTAGGATACATTCAGGGGGACTAGAAGACACACATTTTTTCGTAGTGTTTTCGTGGATAAATTCAAGTATGAAACTGCTTCCAAGGTAATCTCTCTAGGATACATTCTGGAGGACTAGCAGACACAAATATTTTAGCAGTGTTTTCGTGGATAAATTCAAGTATGAAACTGATTCTAAGGTAATCTCTCTAGGATGATACGAAAAAATAACATGGTCTATCACTATTAATAAAACAATGGAAAGCTAGCAAATATTCACTTGCCAATAAGATACAGTACAGAGTGCCACCAACTACACTTCGAGGATGCCGCTGACCAGATAGAGGGGCTTCATGCACCATGTCAACAAATCTGTATAAGAGAGGTTGGGAATAAAGAAAGAAAATCAGATTGCTATAATAGGTCCGCATAAAACAAAAATAAACCAATCCATATTTTATGTTTATGTCGCAATTCTGATGTTTTTCTTCAGAAAGCTAGGCACAAGAACAATAAATCAAGTGAAGCTCTGATGATCAAGATGAGCTTGTATAACAGATGATCACATGAAACATTGTCATTGCTTTACAAAATATCGATACATAAAGAACTATTAACATCACTAAAAAGGAGTACAGTAAATCACAGCACAACAACGACCATAGCAGAGCCTGTGAATCGTTGTAATTATCAAAAATCATGTAGCTCTTTTGAGATGAGGAATACCATGAACTTGCATCAAACCAAATCATATTGCATGCATCATCGTAACGAATAAAAATAATAATCAAAGAGGCTAACCCACTCAATAAAGTTTGTTAAATTCAGTGTGCTTGCATCAAACCAAATCATATTACAAGCACCATCGCAACGAGTCACAAAATTTATCAAAGAGGTTCCCTTGATAAAATTGAATTATATGTCACCAAACCCCATATCTCCCAAACTTATGAGTCATGTACTAGTTCAAATCAATCAAACTGCACCATCAAAGGGGCGACTAGCTCGCAATGTAAGACCAGCCTTAGCTCCTCCTGATTACTCGACCAAATTCACACAAAGTTTCTCAAGCCCTATGCTGAACATGCAGCAGATCCAGAGGCGAGGCGCCACCAGATGAGGGAGCTTGCATCTATCTAACAGCCCGTATTCTAAAAAATTATCACGGCACCGACCGCAATCTGTACGCGATTGGGGTTGCGGATCTCAGGGTACAGATCAAATGCTACCGCGAGAAGCAAAGATTCAGAGGGAGCGGCTGGTCCCAGTAGAGCAAGGGTCGCGGTAACTCACAACGCGTCCTCTGCAGGGTCGGGTGCGGCCGCGCCGCGCCGCTCGGGTGCCATCCTCTCCGCCGCCTGCGCCCGCCGACGCTGCCGCCGGAGCGGGAGCCGTAGCCTTCGACGTGGTGCCTCCTCCCTCTGCTCAGATGCGAGATCGGAACGGTGATCAGCGAGCGAGCAGCAGCAGCCTGGCAGTGTTTCTGCGGCGTGCGGGATAGAGGTCGGCGCCGCCGAGGAACACAGCCACGGCGAGAGGTGCCATAGCTGATTCCTTTGTCCCAGCCCAGCCGTTCGATGTTGATCCAACGGTCAAGAATCCATCTGCCGAGAGCACCTGGCCTCTAACTGGCTCGAGGTCGGACACTTCTTCAGTTGGGTCCTTCCCGAATTCCTCCTCCTCCGCCGCCGCCGCCGCCGTGACCGGCGAACTCTTCGGCTCCTCCGCGCGCCGCCAGGTGTTGCTCGTCGACGACTCTTGCCGAGGCCTGCCCGTTTCTCCGCTGCGCCTCCCCTCCCCGTTCTCCTCCTAGCCTTCCCCGGCGACGAGCTCGTAGGGTACGCATTTCTCAAACAAACCTCTTCTACCTCTGCTAGACTGCTACACCATCATTGTCGATCTCACTGTTCTAGTCAATAGAGTGGAAGCGGTGGATCAATATGAACTCCATCTAGTTAAACTGTTCATTCTTGCTTTTAACTGGGGAAAGGGTTCCCAAAATAGTGAAGTACTCAACAGATGCCTAGTAGCTTACTGGTTAAATCTGGTGGAGTGATCCCTTGCATATAGCAAAAATCAAGTATCTAGAATATGGTGAAACATAAGGGGTCAAGTCACTCAGATTAACACATGATTTGTATTGTAATGTCGTATATAAGTGAAGGATGATTGTGGAATTTTTGGCAGGACAGACCACCTGCGCGAGTGTTTTGACAGATCAAACCATTTTGATAAGGGTCAAGTCTCCCTGGTGGTCTGATCCGCCCAAAACTTGATGATTGTGTGTGTGTGTGTGTGTGCGTGTGCGTGTGCGTGTGTACAAGTATGTATCAAGAAGTCGAAGGGGAGATCTTGTGAAAAAAGAATTGTTGCGGGGATGTAAAAGACAACATGGTTTGTCTATATGTTGTTACTGTAGCTTGAACCAACATTGTGACTTAATTTGCTCAGTATTCGAATCTTAAAAAGCATATAACTGAAACAAAATGCAAGTATAAATTATATTGCCACTTGCGCTACACTGCCAATTCACCGCACAGTGGACCTTTGACATTTTCCCTCTTTTCTGCTGGACTATACAAAGTTTACTCTTCCAATTGCAAAATATTAATATGTGCCCACTTGTCGGAAATGCTTGCAGCTATGAGCACGGTGGTGGATGCTTCAATGGCTTTCACTGTGGGGGAGGTATTTTTTACATCAGGTTACAGACTTGCAGTTCTTACCAGATTTATAGATTATTCACGAGACAATGATCTGTGTACGCCGTTGCTTTGTAATTTAAAAACCAGACATGGCTCTTATGTTATACATGCTCTTTATCCTGTGATACAGGTGCCCTGCTCAATGTTCTGTTGAACTGTGTTTCCATTTCAGTGTTACCAGTTCAGTTATGCATCCTGGATTAAATCTTCACGTTCTATTTTGATGCATTGGATTGCTCCTATTGCAGGATGTTACTGAGAACATATTAGGTGGCAAGAAAGTTGCAGTTGTATTTGTTCTAGGTAACTTCCATATTATGTAGTGATAGTCCAAACTTCTTTTTCATAGCAGAAAATGTCTGCTGTCAGTTCATGGTTGCTCATTTTGTGCAATCAGGTGGTCCTGGTAGTGGAAAAGGAACACAATGTAGCAATATTGTGGAGCATTTTGGGTTTACACATCTTAGCGCTGGGGAACTGTTGCGCACAGAAATCAAGTCTGGTTCTGAGAATGGGTAACAAATCCACTCCAGCCTACAGGCTATATTTCTTAATTTAATGATAACATTTAGGTGGCTATTTTTCACCCTTGTTTGTCACAGAGCCATGATTGACAACATAATAAAGGAAGGGAAAATTGTTCCATCTGAGATAACCGTAAAGCTCTTGCAAGAAGCTATGATAGAAAGTGAAAATGACAAGTTTCTCATTGATGGATTTCCAAGGAATGAAGAAAACCGTGCTGCATTTGAGAATGTAAGCTCACTTTATTTTTGCATTTTTGTAATGTATAATAGAGTTCTTAAGTTAAATCTGTGGCACTCTGACATTTTCCTTCGTGTTTTAAAAGCAAGCAACATAACCCTTAGTTATTTCGCCTTGCTGCAGATAAAAATATCTCCCGAGTTTGTGCTATTCTTTGACTGTTCCGAGGAAGAGATGGGAAGACGTCTTCTGGGCCGCAATCAGGTTCGATGTTATGTCTTATGTTTATTTGCTGGATTGTATGTGACACAATCTCTTCATTGCTTCTGACATCGTTTTGATTTCTTGATCAATTGCAGGGAAGAGCTGATGATAACATTGACACTATCAGGAAAAGATTCAGAGTTTTTATAGAATCCAGTTTGCCTGTAATTCAGTATTATGACTCAAAGGGCATGGTTAAGAAGGTATATTTCTTTTTATGTTGAAGGATGTGACATGTTTCTTCATAGCCTCACATACAGACTTGTCATAATTTAAGATAGTCACGCTTTATCTTAAAGACTACTAGGAATAGAATCAAAATTTTGATCGTATTCAAGCTGCCTCTAGTTGAGTAATATAACTCAGAGGCAAGGTTAAGAAGAGATTTAATTCTGGATGCAAAAGGTTAGGGCGCATTCCTCTGTACAAAAGTTAATTGTTACCTGCCTAATGTAGACTTGGCATAACTTAAGGGCCACACTGTAGCGTGTTAAGTATATCTAGTAAATTTACATGTAGTTCAGATTCTAATCGAGTAAAGATGACACCTGTAATATCAATAATAATAAGCTCAAATGATCTCAAGGATGGTGGAAACAAGCATTGCTTAGAATACACTCATCTTTTTTAAGCACTGCAGCCAATCTGTTGCACACAAGAGCATATTCTCAGCAGGGGTTAGGAATTTGGAATAGATATTTCATCCTTGAGTAGAGGATGTAGAGCATATCGAACTAGTAGGTGGATTTCTACAATCTGATAGACATTATTTTTGTGTGTGCACTTCCGTTAGAGCTTGGCTGATATGTTTTCTCGTTAGGTAATGAACTTTATATGTGTTATTGATCAAATGTTGGTTAACCCACTGTTTACTCAGATTAATGCTGCAAAACCAATCCTTGAGGTGTTTAAAGATGTCAAAGCCATTTTTCTACCATATGGCCCAAAGGTGAGAACTTAAACAGTTTGCCTGATAACTTTCCTAGGTTCAGTAATCACATGTAACATCCTAATAGTATTTTATCGTTGGGTATGAATTACAATTACCATGGTTGACTTCTTCTTTTCTTTTCCCAAATGGTAATAACATTCTCTTCTCAAACAGATGCTATCACGCGAATTAACGATGAAGAGATGAGGTAAGTGGTGAGCTCCTGATAAAGTGTGTCTCTATCAACACACCATTGAAATTTGAAAGTGAGAAATTAAAATTCATGAAATTCCATCAGCTACTTAGATAGCAGGAACTTACTCTACTCACCAGACCTTTTTGGTCGATGAATAAACTATTACCGCTGTCTTGGCCTCACGTACGGCATCATCCACGTGTGTTTCCAGGTGTACCCGGTAGTAGGAAGTAAGGTTATCATCAATCATCGATCACATAATGCGGAAGGAAAAGGCTCAAGCTGATCACGGAGAGCTACACTGGTAGCAGCATGCGACTAGAAGATAGTAATTTTTTTATCGTCTGATTCGAAGTAGTTCGGATATGTAAGAGAGAGTAACTGAACTTTAGCCATATATCAGTTAACAGATTGCCTGTGTTCCCTCGTCTCTGCATCAAATGGTCGGTTTATTATTGCATTCAGTCACATACTCACATCTTTCCCACTACATCCGGCCCTATCGACAACAATTTATTTTTAAATATCCAAACTCATTAACTAAGGATATAAGTTGGGAGCCGACGGAGGCCTCTCGGAGCATCACACCGTTTTGAGTCACTGAATCGTGGGCCTTGCGTCGCTGCGTGTCGCTGGACTGTAGGCCCCTCCGCGTAGATGGTTTCCCGCGTGCGTCTGACCGCCCCAGAGGACCAGGCCCATCCCGTAGTCAAAATCTAGTTTCTTTTCTCCCGACGCCCGATTCTCTCTACCGTCCGGCGTCGCCGAACGACGCCCCGCCCCCCTCACCATATCCTGCTCCTCTGCCACACCACCGTCCTCCTACGGGGTACAGCGCTTCTCCTGCTCCCCCACACGTCGGCGGCCCAGTCCGGCGAGCCCCGGCCGCCCTGCTCCGGCGACCGTCCATGCAGGAGAAAAAATAATCGGGTCTGCAGGTCACACTCCAGCCCTTGTGTGCTCCCAAACCCCGCCATGGATGGCTTCTACGGCGACGAGCGGAACTGCTGAATGCTGGATATGCGAGGGGAGAGCCGACCGGGCATGAGGAGTGACTCCATGGCGTCGATGGCCGGGAGATCTGGCGCTATCGTTCCCCACGACCTCCTCCACCCACGAGGCAGCAACGCCTGGGCCCGGCCTCCATACGTGAGCCGCCGCCGGTAGCACGCCTACTCGGCGCCCGTCTCCACACCAACGTGCTCAAGGTAAGGCAAGACCTAGCCGCCAGACCTGCTGCGCATCGCCTCCGCCGAATCTGCCCCGGCGGCCGCATCTCTATTGCTGTTCCAAGGTAAGGCAAGCCTCCCCATCCATTATTTCGTGGATTTTGCTTGCTTCCTCTGCTATAGTTGGTCTGATTCTCTGATTCGTTGAAACCATGGATATGGGGGAGATTGACCTGGGGATTTGAGAGGGTTTAGATTGACAAAGGGGTGTTGCTGCTGGCGTCCCTGGAGCTGCTGCCAGCGACTTCCCCGACCACCTCTCCAGTTGTCGTTCCCACAGACGGCGCCAATTGACGGGGTGTAAACCCGGCAAATCTCTCTGTTAGGCACTTGGGTTTCGTATAGAGAGAGAAGTATGGCGGCTGGTGGTTCCAGATGGCTGACAAGCAAAGAGTTTACCCAGGTTCGGCCCCTCATGGTGAGGTAAAGACCTACTCCTACTTGTCTGATCTGGTATTGAAGATAGTTACATGGTGACCGTAACGGCGATGGAGGTGAGACTTAGTCTCTCTAGGCCTTGCTGGCTATTTTCTGTCTATTGTGGGCGTGATCTTTTTGTCTACCTCTCCCTGTCTTTATATATGCAGACAGGGGGTTTTACATGAGTCCTAATAGACTACAAAGGAAGAGTCCTTGTCTTGTCCTTCAAGTTAGCAGCTTCTTGGGCTTCGCTGGGTCACCCGGTGGGTCTCATCTTCAGTATACGTTATAGTGGGTGTACCCGGAAGGTATACCCACGTCACTTGTAGTGTTTTAAATGCTCTGTCAACTCACGGACATGTTTGAATATCTTTAGGAACAATTATTTAGGCCTAGTGCCTCCATGCTCCTACATGTTTAATCAACATATTATTAACTAGAAAGATACCCCGCGCGTTGCGACGGGAATTTCAAGCCAAAATATAATGTCATAAAATAGTATGAAAAGGAAGACTAAGCACATTATACATTATACATGGACGGAAGGCTTAAAATGATAATTGCTCAACTGAAACAAACAGTTAGCACACACACCTGGACCATGGGAATGACTACATAATACTCACGTATAGATAACACGGTCCATCAAGCTTTAAGTAGTTAATTACAATGTTTTTCCCTTAATAGAAATTTGGGTGAAGATTGTATATACAAATAAATCCTACAAAGAAATAGTAGACCTATCCATGTTAACTTCCGCCTGAAGGTTGCATGCAAAAACAATCCACCTTTAAAAAATACTCCTGGAGCTTTTGCCTGCAAAAACAGAAGGACGATGAGCAGTTTGCAAACTTTATCATACACATCAGATCCATCCCTCTAGTGCCCAAAATAGCTGGTCGCCTTCTGCTGGAGCAGTTTTCACTTCCTACTTTACTCGGCGTAATGAATCTTCAAAGTGCAGCTATACATAAACAATGACAAAACAATATATGTATGATCCTGCGAACCTCCCATAGACAAATAAGAAGGAAAATGATGAAAAACCTCAAGTAAAGTGGATAATAAGTTCCTCTAGTAATGTGAATAATAAGTAGATAATCATAGATTTTTGGTAGCATATGTGCCCGTCCTAGTGGCAAACGCCATCTGCTTTGTGGCGTTTTTAGCTCTTGCACCTGTGTGATAAAATTGTCTCCCTGTTAATTAGGGATGGCAGATCATAGAAAAGAGAATAAAGCGAACAAAGCAAAGAAAAAAGAATAAACAGACAGACGGACACTTCGCTGCTCCTTGGGTGTATTACTCGGACACGACAGAAATATCAAAGGAGCAAAGGATGAGTGGTGGGCTATGCCCAAGCTGCACCTTGACTCCTTGAGCAATCCAAATGAGCAGCAAAAGATAGATAGGGAACTTGAGCAGGAGAGCCACCCCCCCAACGGCCACAGATCCTCAGCTTGCTGATTTTTGGATGCGGTGGACTGAAATTGAGGTGGAGAGGCAGCGGCTGCAGGGACTAAATATTGGTGAAGATGATAGATGGGGAAGAAGAGGGGACGTCCAAGAAGAGGAAATGGAGGAGGCGGTAAGTTAGTGCAGGCGTTATGGGCGGCCGAAGTTAATTTGGCGCGGTGCATGGGAAGAGGAAATGATAAGTTTATGACCACGGAAGAAAAAGAAGTTGCATGCAACTAATAATGACGTGGCTTAATGAGACAACATGGAAGGTTTTGGTGGAAGAAAAAGCTGAGGTGGCACAAAGATGAGGTGTCATAGCTGCATGTTGAGAGAATTTCTTTTAGTGGGTCTTTGCTATTTAGATATAGAAGATATTAAGCGAGTGTTTTCATTGATTACTCGTCAGACCAAAACATTAATTATTCTTAACTACAGACCCATAATATAATGCGGAGAGTCTATAAATATAGCTAAAAAGGGTCAAATTGCAGTCATAGAACACATCTCCCCAGTCGAGATCATCATTGTGATGTGAAAAAAATATGTTTATTTTATCTAAAGCAGGAATGAAATTATGTAACTTGTATGTCAATTTGCTGAGCCCAAAATGTTCTATAGAACACAAAGGTGCAAAGTAAGAGAATAACGAATATAACACTAAGGGGTTCATAAAATATCTGTATGGCAATTATATTTCTTAAAGCCAACTCTAAACGTTACTCGGAAGATTATATCCAGCTCTTGTATCAGAACAAAATTTGAATATGCATATTAGCTACTGAGATGCAATGTTGGCAACTGATGTATCAGAAAGGAATAAGGGAGGCTTTTTTAGGCACTGTAATATACTTATACGCAAGTGGATGGGAGAGCTGAGCAGTAAACCTCGGGTTCTGGCGAGCTTAGACTGCATCAAACGGTGACTTCATGCCAGATCTCTTCCTCGAGCTACGGCCACCATGTTCGTAAATCATATAGACATACGAATTATCTGAAATACTTTATAACGACAACAAATTCATGACCTGGTTGATATCTTGGCAGCTATTCTTTGGTTGATATAGGGTATGCTACAATAAAAATGAACGATACCTTTGCCAGCTTTTTCTTCTCGACGTACACTTACAGCATGTTTGATAGAAAGCAAAAATATATATAACTCTTCACCATAGTTGCTTTAGGGAACATATGACCTTTTGTTTGCAACTGTTTATATGAAGGAAGAATAAGAAATTGTACAGGTAGAACCATCAGTTTGCAGTACCATCCCAATAATTTCTAAATATTGTAATTGCTACTCCCTCCGTTCTGGTTTATAAGTCGCCTACGTATCCCTAGGTCGTGAATTTAACTAATATAATATAAATTTTACAATATAAAAATTATACCATTAGAAAATAGAAAGTTTAAATTTTCTAATGATATATTTTTTATAATATATAAATCATGTTATGTTGCTCAAATTTACGACGTAGGGATACGTAGGCGACTTATAAACCGGGATGGAGGGAGTACTGTATTATAATTAGTTCCTAATAATTTCCTTACATCGGTGTGAGAACGATGACGTGAATCAGTTAGGGGACATAAACATTAAATAGTATATTTATATTTCTAAGTGGTAAACATATACCACAAGTTGGAGAAAAACTGGATAAAACATGCCAAATTAAAGGAAAATTAGAGGAACAAACATGGCATCTCTAACCAGGAACCTTTCAATAATTTTAAATTGGAGTATTGCAACTTTGGGAGTTGTTATATACTCGTATCGGTGCAAGGAAGGATCACACTCCAGTGAACAGTGAAGGGAGAAATAAGAGATTACACTAACTCGAAAGTGGAGAAGACTCTATGTGCAGCAACAATTCAAGCTGAGCGTTGGATGTGGATGGAAGGGAGTAACCGAATTCAGAAGATTGATCCGCTAACATAGGAGCCCAAGCAGGAAAACTACAAACCGTCAAATTGTTCTCAAGCATCCTAAACTTGGAACTTTTCTAATCTCGTTCATCATATTTGACTGCAAATTCCTAGATACGATAAAAAAAACATCAATGTCTGTTTCAGATTTCAAGAACTCTTTGCGCAAATTAGGGAGCTTAGCCTATCTAGAAAGCAAGTAGCGTACACACTTTACTCGACAATCGTAGCAATAGCAACAGAGTACTCCTATGAACTGAAGTTGTGATCTGCGACAATCCATAAATCAGGCATCTGTGGCTTATGCATGGGTTCTAAACATCCGTTGCTCCAAATACCTGGTTGCTGCCGTGTGTACACATATTACATGACCTTCTTGAGCATAATGAGATGGCATCAATGGATCATGAGTATGATTTAATTTCAGAAAAACAAAAGGAGGGAGAAGCATATGATTACCTACCACCTCCATGGGTGTGAATTAGGAAGGGGAAGAAGAATTGATGGGGCCTCGTGCATCGAATTGGCGAACTGAATCACATGAGCACGCCAGCAAATGAGTAAGCAGCAGTAGTAGGCAAAGATGGAAGCACAGAGGGCCGTCGTCAATCAGAACTCTGGCGGTCGACATCCGTGGAGAAAGTAGATAAGACTAAAGGCGAGCAGGCCACCAGCAACCTAAACAAATCGCAAATGTTAGCGCCCAGCATAGCGTACATGTTGGCGCCCAGCATACACTACCACCCGACGTTGTACCGCGTTCTTACTAACCGCATTCTGTAGTGTTCTATATCATTATTAGAGAACATGGATAAAATCTCAGCAGGTAAATCAATGGAAATACTACATTGCAAGGAATCCGGCCCCAATGAGTAACAACAAAATGCTTGTTTTTTTTAGCGAAAACCTGGCAGGAGCTCTGCCTATTCATTATAGAAGAAAAGAAACGTAGGACATTACAAACCCACGCAAAGGAGAGAAACCCACATGCGGATTACTCCCAGCGAAGTAAAACACTCACCGACCCCGAAGGGTGCAAAGCACTCAACACCTGACGAAACTCCTCGAAATCTAGATAGGCCACCTCCAAGTAAGTCTGACGCGTCGCAGTGAAAATGCGCCGGTTTCTCTCCTTCCAGACATTCCACATGACATAGATGATTCTCCCGCTTCTTTCCCGAGCCCGAACGGAGGTGGTACTCGAGATCATCTTACTCCACGCCTTGTCGATGGAAACCCGAGACCCGGAAAAAGGGCCAAGCTTGTCCACAGACCAAGCATCAATGGTATTCCACACAACGGCGGAGCCAGGATTGGGCATTAGAGGGGGCCCAGCCTGGTAAAAATCAATTAGGGGGGCCAAGTAGGTAATTTTCCTCTAAATCTAATGATAATCAAGCTTATATGTGTAAAAAAATCTTGCTGTGCATGGCATTAGGGGGGGCCAAGGCCCCTGCTGGTCCCCCCCTAGCTCCGCCACTGATTCCACACCGCCACTGTGAAAGGGCACTCCATACAGAGATGGGAGGCCGTTTCGGGATGAGAGAGACACAACTTACACAAAGGATCATGAGGCCACCCCTTGGTGGCAAGTAGATCAGCCGTGAGGATGCGATTCGTTCACAGTAGTGGATATTCAGTGCCGGAAAATAAACAGTACAAAAGGAAGATCAAAATAGAAATATTTTAATGTCCAACAAACCAAAGCTTCATTTTCAACATCTTTTCGGTACACATCAAATTAATATCAAAGGAATTGCTTTCAGCTTACAAAATACATATAGCACAAAAAAAATCCCCTACAGCCTGCTAGGATTTTCAGTGAACATCTCTTAGGAACCAATAAATAATAATTTTTTCAGATGCAAAAAAAATTGCTTACCGAGTAGACGAAGGAGCATTAAAAAAAATTATTTCCCCTTCAGTCTGATCTGCATGATAGCCTCAAACTCCTGTCAGGTTGACTCAATTGAAATGAGCAGAAAATAGAAAAGAGTAGTAAGCAACCTGCATAGATTAGGGAAAATATTCATACATAAAAAAAGAAAATCAATAGCTTTCACCTCGACACTAAACTACTGAAGTATGCATAAAAATAACCCATGAATATAGTCAAGAAAACTCTGTAGCCTGCCTGTTGAAACTCCCTGACGCAAATCAGTTAATCGGACCATCCTTTATTACCAAATGGGGTACTCTTCTATGTCAACAACATGGTATGCTTCTATGTCAACAACATAGAATATAAATTGTGACGAAAATAAAACAACAAATTTGGAGCAGCGATGATTTGCTTCATAGAAATATGCCTCACGCTCTACAATATTAAAGTCCAACTCACATATTTTTGTGCGGTGTATCCAGATCCTTGTACTCCCAAATACTCCCTCCGTTCTAAATTAATTGACTCAGATTTAATACAAGTTGTACTAAATCTGAGTCAATTAATTCAGAACGGAGGGAGTACATGCGATGAGTGAAACAATTTTCCACCGAGAGCAAAGTAAGGATGGAATTCGAATCTGCAAATCGATGCACATTTTGTATTAGTAGAAGGTGGAATTCGAATCAAGTGAAGGAATAAGCGATATAGAAGACGTGCCCACTGAAACCACCTCCTGCTCACCGCCGGTCGCGCCTCCCCGTTCCTGCAGATCGACCGCTGCCGCCGGAACCGGAGAAGGGGTTAAGGCGTGGTAGCGGAGAAGATGCCGACGCTGCACTCCACTGCCTTGGACGGCAGGCGAAAAGGGGGCGCGGAAGCTCTCAGGTCCTCCCTCTATATATTAAGCACGGAGACTTTCAGGCCCTCTCATAGATCAATGTACTGTAGCATGAACAGTACTCTACAGTAATTTCATCTCGCGCTGTCGCCTCCCGATCCGACGGTCCCCACGGACTTTTTGCAAGAAAGCCCTCGTGCTTCCAACATTTACGTTTAAGTTCTTATAACCCTAACCCTAAATCGCAGTTCCACGCGCCTCGACCTCTCTCCTCTGCCCCGTCCACGGCGAGCACCGGCGCCGCCAGCGCTTCCCTCCTCACCGCCATGGATGCGCCGGCCGCCGTGCTCAGCAGCTTTAGCGCCTCCAGAGCGCGCTGCGCCATCGCGCCCGCGGGGCCCAACGCCGCCATCGCTGCCGACGCCGCGCCTGCGTCCACCGCCGCCTCCGGGGTTCCTCTCCTCCAACAGCGTGAGGAGAAATGCCTCGCCGCCAGCCTGGCCTTCGCCGGCTCCCGCACCGCGGACACCACCCCGGCCACGACGCCTGCCGGCGTTCCGCGCCACTGTCGACCTGAGAGCTTCCGCGCCCCCTTCTCGCCTGCCGTCCAAGCCACCGACGCCCCCATTCAGCCCTGGATCTGTTTGGCGTCCCGGGAAATCGACATCCCCGACCGGGATAGCTGTCCATCTCACTGACAACACGGACCTACCTGTCATATACATCATTTTCTTTTGTCTCTCTAAAATTCCCCAATCTGTCAATCCCTAATGACAGCAAACCACCGCGAACACGAACGGCAAGCCGGCCGCTACGCACGCCGTCAGAAATAGCTGGGCCTGCTTTCGCCGCACGCGCGCCGTCTATGGACCGGCGAGCTGAGCCTTCGTGCTGAGCATGCTGTCGCCACAGGCATCGGAACTAGCTCGCGCATGGCGGCGAGGCGGGCCACAAACTGGACAGTGTCGTGAGGATCTAAGGCGGTAGGGCAGCACCACGGCTGGATTGTGCCCTCCGTGTACAGCTTCAGCAACATATCCCACCCACAACAACCACACGCTATCATCCCGAACAGCCATAATCACCTTTGTTCAGCCCGGAAATCGAATAAACAAGGTTGGATTGGAGCTATGTAGCTGAATAAAAAAATCTTAGATTGACCGGTTGCTGCGTGATGAAACTTGCGCTTCTGCTAGCTCCTCCCGGATGTCCGCCCAGCAACTGACCGGTGCCGCCGCCGCACGCGCGCCATTGATGCCGAAGACGGAGCCGTAGGTGGCTGAGCTCGCCCACCTAGTTAAGGACCTGCAAGAATCCCGTGGTGCCGCAGCCATGCACGCCATGGGCAGTGCCCCCGAGCTCAAGGAGCGGTGGGGAAGATTTCACTAGAGAGAGATTGGAGATGATCTGTTATGTGGGTCCAAGTCAAGATCTGGGTTTGAACTGCCACGTCATCAAATTTTTAAATCAAACTGTTGTAAGGTTTAAAATAGACCGAGATTTAAAAATTCGGTGTGCCGATTTCGGGGATTGTAAGTTTGAGATTTGATTTAGCTAAAACCGTTCAAGGTTTAATTTGGACTTTTCCTTTGTGATTCAGTAGCAAAATAAATTGACCTTGGGCCAAAGGTAGGGGAAAAAATCGCCATATGATCATCACAAACTTCACAACCCGACAGGTTTTCAGTTATTCGCGCTAACGTCCCGCCGGAGAAATATGACGCACCGAAAGCAGCCATCCTCGGCGGCGGATCCAGTGGGGCAACCTAAGATCCTTGATCTTGCCCTCCAGGCTCGCACGAAGCTCTCTGCCGATCGAACACCATGTGTGACAGCCGCCGGCGTCGAGCAGCTGGAGGCGTGGGCAGTGGTCGACTAGAGGGACTAACGAGGCAGCGTCGCTCTCGCCGTGCGATATCACGAACTGCTCGAGCAGAGGGAGCTTCTTCGCCAGCGCCGTCATGAACTTCTCGTCGTCCGCCATGTCAAACCTGCTCGTCACGTGGAGGCTCCGCAGCAATGGCGCGCTGCAAGGCAAGCATAGGAATCAGGATGGGTA
Source organism: Poa annua (assembly GCA_026929855.1). Taxonomy (NCBI): domain Eukaryota; kingdom Viridiplantae; phylum Streptophyta; class Magnoliopsida; order Poales; family Poaceae; genus Poa; species Poa annua. The sequence continues at coordinate 3,915,437 of CM049437.1, forward strand.
TTTCAGTAGAGGTGTTCGTACGTGATATTGATGCGTGCGTGCCGCGGCCGGACCTGCGGGCGAGGAAGAGCAAGAAGGAACGATTGACGCGGCCGCGGTAAGACTCGCAGCGGCCGGCGCTGCGCTGTACGGCAGCACACGCCATCGCCTTCCACCCTACCGGTGGGTCAGCGTGCTTCTCCTCATCACCGGCGAGGTTGATGCACCGCCATAGCAGCGGCTCCTCCAGGGCTAACCGCCGCCAGGATGCGCAAACGAGCCCAGCTGCTCGGAGGACGTCGTCTTGCCGGACAAAACTCAGGATGACAAACAGCACGTCGCGGGGCAGGGCCGACCAATCCCTCCGCTCCGCAGACCAAGGGAGATCAAGCCGCCGCCGGCGGCGGGACGGCGGATCGCTTGATGGGGTTCGGATCCTCCTCCTCGACCTTATTCCCATCTTGTTTCTTTTGACCCAGATCGAGTCGTATCTTTTACCCAAGTTCGAGAAGATAGAGATAAACTGACATCTCTCGTAGGAGTATATATCTTTTATCTTTTACAGTAGGAAAAGGTCATAATTTTCTCTGCCTTTTGTAGGCTCCTAATTTGTAGCATCCCGTGTGTTTAAGATTATTTTCCATTTTAACTTGGATTTTGCTAACCAGCAGGCACCTTACAGGAGGCATAGCTCGACGCACGCGAACAAAAAAGCTGATGTCATTCCCATCTTGCGTATGAGTATAAATGACCCATTGCACAAACAAACAAAAAAGCTGATGTCATCCCGTATTAAATGCGAAACTCGAAAATTCAAAACGTTTCGTACCCCCAAACCGTTTATCCGATCGAGAATCAGTTTTCACCGTTAGACCAGTCGTGACGAGATCTTCGAAACTAGATCCCATGTCGATATGTTCTGACAACTTTTTTTTTTACCCAGAAGTTACCACCCTCGTAACAAATAAGTTACCCGGTCTTCTATACATAAGTTACCCACCATATTAGCGACAATTTTTTGGTTGAAATAGAACATTTTTTCTTGTTCTTTTAATCTTTATGTGCTATAAAGTTATCACATTACTTTAAGATGGTAAATCTATCATGCAATGCATAAGTATTAGGATGATAACTGTTGATTTCATAGTGAAAAGTACACATAAAAAAGATGGACATTGTGTCCGTAACTATTATTTACAAGACATGGTAACTATATCGATTTCGTGGTGGATAACTGATAACTTCATAAGTATTGAGTGGGTAACTCCATCATTATTGGGTGGGTTCCTATTACATAGAGAGTATGGTAACTATATTGGTTTCTTGTTGGATAACTTCACCATGAAAACACATGATCAGTACTGTGTGGGTAAATCCATCAGTATTGGACTATTACCGAGAGAGTAGGGTAACTATAACAATTTTGTGGTGGATAACCACACATGAAAAACAAAATGGGATAACATGGTAACTATTATCGAAAGAGTAGGATAAACATAACGATTTTATGGTGGATAACTACACATAGAAAAACATGGGTAACTTTATTAATACTGGGGGTAACTCTATCAGTATTTGGGTGATAACTATTACCGAGAGAGTATGATAAATAAAATTGATTTTGTGATGGATAACTACACTAGAAAACACATGGTAACTTGATCAATACTGAGTTTTGGGTGGTAAGTTCATCAATATTGGGTAAATATTATCGAAAGAGTATGATAACCACGTTGATTTCCCGGTGGATAACTTCGTAAGTACCGGGTGGTAAGTTTATGACTATTGGGTGGGTAAATATTACTGAAAAAGTATGATAACTATATTGATTTTGTGATGGATAACTTCAAAAATACTGGGTGGTAAGTTCAACAGTATTGTGTGGTGAATTCATCAGTATTGGATGGATAACTTACTAGTTTGGTGCTACTCCGACCGGATTTAATTATCGTGGATATTGTACTACACCAGTATTACCTTACGGCAACTATTACCGACGAGATGAAGTAGCAAATATGAGTTAAAAACATGTTGAGATGAGATTTGGTAGCACGTATGTGTAGGGAATTGCTGCAGGAATAGCAACTTGTCTGGTTTTGATGATTTTTTCTTTCGTCTGTAGCAGCCAAGTAGTACTATCGCATCTCCTAGATCAATCTCATGGAGTACTAGATCGATCTCCCAAATATGCAGCTTGAGCACCCACATCAATCGATGTGGGATGAGCTTGGAGCAGGTAGCTCTTGAATCTATCTCATGTACTCGATCGATATGAGGAGCACAACTCGACCCGGGAGTAGAAGCAGGGGAGACAGTCGAAGGGCGTGAACGGCGGCCACGCGAGCGTGGATAAGAGCAGCAACTCCATCCGCTGGACGGAGGCAGAGCAGAACTCGTAGCCGCCTCCAGCATCCAGCTCCAACCGCACCGGGGCGTTGTACTCCGATCAGGTGCTCGAGGCAGCATCGATTCGTCCTCTCAGATCAGGTCATTCCTAGAGGGGATCGAGGGCGGAGCTTCTGGCGGCATCGTTGAACAGAGCTCGGAGTTTGGCGGCCTATGCTCGCAGTAGCTGGACGGGGAGGGCCAGGGCGCCGGCAGTGGTGGCTTGGGAGGAGTCGCCGCCTCGCCGGAGCCAATCTGGAGCAGGGTGGTTGCCTCGGGCCTTCCCGCCGGTGGCCGCTGCGTCTCCCTGTCGATCTCCGCCTCTCAGGCTGGGACAACAACATCGGAGAAGTGGCAGGGGCGGCGGCCCTCTTCCCCGCAGGACCAGCGGAGATGGAGCGGATGCGCTCGAGACCGCACGACGCTCCCGAATCGCGATCCACAGTCCGTCCGGGATCCAACGATCCGCGTTGCTGCGTCGACTTCTGCCAAGTATAAGGCGCCTGCTAGTTAGATATTCCGTTTAACTTTGGATGCACGAAACGACTAATAAAAGGTTAGGGTTTGGGTGGTTGTTTCCATCGCAAACATTTAAAAACAAGAAAATGAAATAATATACTACTACCTCTGTCATGAAATATAAGATGTATGAAGACATGTTCTATCGTATAGATTCACTCATTTCGGCCCATACTTACACCGTATGAACACATATATAAAGTATTTTTATAATTTGGTATAGATGAGAAACCAAACTATAAGATTCATGCACGCCGGGTTCAAGATGGCATAGAACATATTCGTCAATCTAAATTTTATTGAAATATGAGTAGAATATGTATACATTTTTTTTAAAGGGCCACAACTTCAAGATTACAGGAGGACGGCCCAATGACAAGGATGTCCCGACCGGCGTCGCATGATGATCATGACGTACTCACTCCGATCCACAAAAAGTGTCGCCCATTTTATACTAAGCTAGTACAAATTTTGTACTAGATGATCGACACTTATTATGGATCGGAGGGAGTATCTATCTTTGGTTATGCTCCCTCCGTTTTATAATATATAATTAAGATGTTTTACATGTAATAACACACATGATATCTAAACACTAAAATAATTGCACATATACAAAAAATATGTCTAGATATTTGTATAATATAGACATAAAAAATGACTAAGATATCGTACTAGTATATTACGAAACAAAGTAGTACTACTAAAAGTCTTCAATTTTAGAACCAGGCGTCCGGGCCTCGCATAAAAGTCGTCCCGGAAGTTCAAACATTTTACACGAGCTAGGAAGAAGAAGAAGAAGAAAGACGAAGAAGAAGAAGCAGCAGGCCCTTCCATTTTAAACGTGCTCCAGGCCTTTCCAGCCGACGTCCGCGTCCGTCTCCGCGGTTGACGCCGATGAACTCCACCGGCCGCGTCACATCAACGGCCGCCACCTCCCCCAACGCGTACCTACCCGCTCCTCATGGCCGTCCGATCTCCCCGTGCCACTTCCCGCACCTTCCCCGAAAAGGTAGGAACAGTTTACGAAAAACACCCCGACACTATCGCGTACCACCAATATGGTCACTCGAAACTTTCCAAACTTGCATTGGTCACGTGGAGTGGAGGGGAGTGATATGGAAATATGGATTTTCGTGCGAATGTCCGGTGAAAGTGGAGAGGAGGGAAAGCCAAACTTATTGAAACCCTTTTTTCGGTTCCGGTTAGGAGGGAGGAGAGAGACGACGCCGAACCGGAGCACGCGTTCTTCGCCTCTCTCTCTCACCTTCACGGGAGGCGGGCGAGGGCGAGGCGGAGGGATTGGATTTGGGGAGGCTGATCGAGCAGGGATTCCGACGGGAGGCGTTGCTTGGCAGCCTCTCCGTCTCCTCCCAGATTTCCGGGCCCGGGGGCTGGTTCGTTCTTGATCCCGCGCCCGAACCCGCTGGGATCACGCGCGCGCGGATCCTAGGGCGGCCCTCTCTGCCCATCTCGTCCCCTGCGTGCTCCGGCGCGCGGAGTTCCGTCTGATCCGCCGACGCGGACAGGACAGGTACGGTGGTTTTTTTTTTTTTTTGCCTTTCCTTGTTTGGTAGGAGTTTTTTTGGGGGGGTGAATGTGAGCTGTTCGAGGGACGATTTTTGTTGATTCCAGTGGAGGGGTGGGTGGGCGAATCCTTCTAGGGCTGGGCTGCTGCTTACCAAATTTGGTGGTATGCTGACGTTTTACACGGTTGGGGTGATTTTTCGGCATTGATGATCTGCACCTTTGCTACGCCAATCGCCAGCTCCATGTGGGAATCTGATTGCATAGGAACTGTCCTGTTCATCACATTATGCATGTGAGCTAGCTAACATGTGTTTGATGTGATAGTTTTGTGAACTAAAGTGAATGTGGCAAATTGCGAGTGCCAATTTACCATTTTTATTATTTAGGTGGCATAATACTAACTTGAAGGTATTCCCAAGTAACGTATACATTACCATGTTCTATAATGTCGATCCAGTAACCTACACAATAACACCCTTAGAGTTGATGAAGAGTAACTCATTTCTTAGAGCTGAATTTGACGGCTGGTGTTGTTACATGGCTAATTCAGTTACTTTTGCTTTCGTTGACAGACCACTATATTATCCTCGTCATACATTCACAAGCTTGCTAGGAAGATTTCCTACATATTCATCTAAGTATGAAGCCTGATCGGTTAGTTTTCGCCAATCTTGGTCATGGTGGGGTATGCATGTACAAGTCCCCGCCAGACTTTTCGATGTCTCATGATCTTGGGTTGAGCATGGTCATACATCTTGGAAGATTTTTGGGGAGCTCCTTGCAACATCGCAGGCAGATCTGTTCTTTAGGAAACGTGAAGGTTAAGGAAGGATTCACTTGCCTCAGGAAGTTTGCCAGAGCTTTCTTCTGCTGGTTCTCTAGAGCGCATGATCCAAAGAGTTTCCATGGGTTTTCGCATATACATAGAGTGACCTCCCACATGCAAAATTTGGTGAGATTACAGTTTGGTTCTCTGAAAGAAGAGCATGCTGTACAGATGCTTTTAGCTAGGCTTGCACAGGCAACACTTGGACGACTGTGGAATGATATTGAGCACCAGCATGCCAACAATCTTCTTACTCTATCTGGTTTTGCTACCATCGTGCCACCATTTGAAAATATGTAAGTCCCAATATACGAATTATTTTCCCTTCATGTGCTTTATTCCTCTCCCGTATTTAGCATGCACTCAATATTTTTGCTATTTTTTCTTTCATAGTTATATCTTATTGACTATTCATTGCATTGTATATTTGTATGAATGGACTAGATCTCCCAAGATGCTTGCACAGTCGATGGCGTTTGGAAATATTGATGGTTATATCAACAGGGCAGCAGATCAACCTTCTTTTGATGGGAAACACTTAAGTTGTTCTGCTGATGCTGCGCCAAGCACGATATTTCAAGAAGATGCAGTTGAGCCAAAAACTGGAATCAAGTTCCCTGCATTCATCGAAGATTATTCCTCTCCAGCTACTACGGTATGCCCCCTTGTTCTTAGGAGCTTCTTATGTCATATTGCAGGCTAGTTTCTTTAACAATGCAGAGTTAAGAGTGGAGTATTATATTGAGTTTATATGTATCCAAGAGACTTTATATGCACCAATTGTTCTGCTGATGGGTTGATGTGACAATTCATTGATTTCTAATGCCCTACTCAATTTTCTATATCATTTTATCCTGCCTTGTTTTCTTGATGCATGTGACAGTTCATTGACAACAAATTTGCAGGTCCTTGTTGGGATGGGTTTCAAAGGCATGAAAATAATGAGAGTCAAAAATTTGAACCTGTACGCCTTTGGTTTATGTGAGTAAACTATTTAAAATATATTTTTTCTTGTGTCCATTTGCCAGGGAAAAAATGATTATCCACCAATTTGTTACTGATGCCATGCCCTTGTAGATGTGCAACCAAATTCTATTTGTGAGAAGCTGGGTCCTAAGTATGCTTCAGTTCCAACCACCAAACTGAAGGATGACCCAGATTTCTATAATGATCTTCTGAGGTATGCTCTCCGTAGATATCTCACTGTTGCATTCATAAATTTTCTTAAGTACAAAAGCTTAGTATGAACTAAGGTGGCGTCACAAAATTCGGTTATTTTGCCGAGCAAGGTTAGGGTCTATAAGGACTCTTTGAGCTATATCTATGTTATTGCGGCAGCAGATTTCTGACAGTACTGATATTGCTGTCAGCTGGTATCTTGTCAGGATTTATGTTGTATGTGCTCATCTCAGTATGTGTGTGCATAATTAGGTAGATGACACACATGTCCATAGATCAACTAGAGTCCACATTTAGTGCTTCTGAAAGTTATCTAGAATATTTTGTGGAATTGTGATATACAACTTAGTACTTCTCATACATTATATCTTACTCTGGTTTAATTCGGTGGTAATAACATTGTGTTATTTTCCAGGGAAAACCTTCATATCAGAGTTAGGCTGGTAGTTAACTACAACGGGCTTAGCATCGGTGCTGTAAGAGAGTAAGTATTATGATTTTACTGTGCGCAAGAAGTTCTTTACAGATCTGTGTTCTCTTCAAAGTAATCTACGCCCTGACTGAACTAGCATTTTTGTAATGGTTTGCAGTGTATTCGAGCAGTCACTTGGCTTGCGTTTGCAGAAGGTGCTTGGTGCTTCAACTGCTTCGTTACTTATTTTGCTAGTCCTGTAGACTTACCGGGTATTTTGCTTTTTATTTGTTCAACAGATGAATCCGAACACTGATTATCGTTGCTTGAAGACCTTTGGTTCTTACTTCACCGAAGATATTCCAATACCTGTTGTAAGATATTCCAACACAGCATGTTGTGGTCTGTAAATTCCAGACTTGAGTTATTAAAATGTCGATGTAATTGCAGGGCACAAAGATTGACTTCTGCCAAACATCTGATGGCCAGCTAATAACAGAGAGTAAGTACCTTAGGCTGTAGTTGAATAAATAAATTCGTTTCGAGATGATCTCGACGTAATACTGGGTGGATCTTGATAAGAGTATTCCCTTGCAGTTGACGGCAGGCAAATCAGTGCTGTTCGAAGCAAAGACCTTTGCAGTAAGTACATGTTTCCCAGTCAGTACATTTGAAAGAAAGCTACTCCACTTGGATCGACATTCACAAGTTCCATATCAGGATCCAACTTAGGTTTGTAAAATTTTAGCATTCTTTTTTGATGATGAGCAGGGGCTTTCTTTGACATGTACATTGGCGATTCACCCGTCTCGCTAGAGGCCAAAAAAGCCGTCGCCCAGAACGTTGCTGGGCTCATGGGCAGATTTTTATGAGAGGGCAGATCAAAGAATTGTTTCATTCTTCTTCTATTGCAGCATGTGGATAGGAAACTAGGCGAGGATCGTCGGATGTACATATGGTGAGGGATCTGTAACCGGTATGTAACTGTAAAGAGGAGAGGGCGATGCTGTGTTGTGTACACACACATGGGAGATGAGCATCTGCCTGCTGTGCAAGAGCCTCCATTCTTTCTTTCCTTTTTTCTCCAACTGGATGGGCCGGCTTCTTGCCATTTTGTAGATGAGGAATTGAGGATGCTTCTCCCAAGAAAAGGAAATACACAATACAACCCTGCATGCAAATCTTCCCGTTGGATCGTTTTTGTGTGCTTGTCTCCTCCGCTCGGTTCAATTTCCGTTGTTAGTGGAATTTACTATTCAGCAACAATGCGTTAGGCGCTTGTTCGTCAGCATCAACAGGATATGCACACAGCACACGTAAATACGTAATGGGACAGATCAAGGGATTGATGATAACGACGTCTCCTATTGTACGTTTATGAGTCTTGGAGCAATGTTAGCTCGCCTAGCATTTAATTGTACGCAGCACCGGCATGACCGATGTGCTTCGTGTACACCTCCAGCGAGGTCACCGTGATTAAAGAAGCGTTAAAATTGGTTAGCTCACAGCATCTGGTACTCATTGCCCTCACCATCTGTCGGCAGCAGCGACGTGATACCGTCATTACTTCTTTTTCTTTTCTTTTTCTGTTGGGGAACCGTTTTAAACTTGCATACACGACAGCATAGACTCACTCACATGGTATCTACTAGAAGGGTTAGCGCGCGCTTTACTGCGCTTCAAGAGGATTATTATGATGATCAGTACTCGGTTGACATTTTTGGCCTGGGTAAAGATGAGTGCCCTGATTGTGAACAGGTTAAGTTCCTACATAGCCGTCACAAGCAAATGTTGTGTTTGTTTATCAAATGCAGTATCAGAAAAGTATAAAACAAAAGTAACAGTGTTTCATATATATGTTTATCTCTGAACAATATGCTTTACAGCCAACATTTAACCTGTAGAACAATATATAATTATTTATCCACTCTGAAATAGCAAATCCTTTCCTTAACAGAAACAAATTGAACACCTTGTCAAACAAATGACCACACATCTCAGCAGACTTCCCATCATGGCGACTCTCCACAAACTGAACAATATATGAGATTTGTGAAGAATAGGCAATATAGTCAATACAAACTTTAAAGTATGCTAACAATCTAGATGTAAAACAGAAATCACCTTAAATAATACGAAAGTTGCCAGATCGTAATTTCTTTAGAAAGACATTTCAAAGATTCTAGTTACATGCTGAGACATTTAAAACATCTAGTCTTATATTTGCAAATAGAAGTATGAGTAATAACTGAGATCTGACAAAAAGTAAAACAAGTATTATCTTGATTTCACTAAAAGGGAAATAAAACCCAAACATGCATGCATGGCTGAAGTGTCCGAGTGAAGCATTCAAGTTCAGACATGTGATGCAAAAACTTGAATGGCGCAACTACCTGAACTTTCACGAACTTCACTTACCCATTAATCATGTGCGCAAAATTATCACGGGCTTCATTTCTTCAAAATTGTTACTTCATTCAGGTTGCATTGTTGTTAAGAGAGATAAATAGCTTTTCACCGGTGACAGCAAGACCTTAAAATGGAAGAACATGTGACAATAAAGACTTCATAATAGTACAATACTTCATATTGACGAACCCAATGATGCTTCTAAAGGTCTTTTGTGGGCTTGGAACTGCACTGTAACAAATGGCAGGTTCTAGGGTAACAGAAAATATCAGCTTGGTATTTCAAGTCATGGGAAACTGATGGTTTCATCATTCTTATGCAAGCGAGAAGTTGTAGAGCACTTAATTTTCATTTTCAACCTACTGCCGATCTATGTACTTCTGGTAACAACCAAAATTTATTAGGGAAAACTAAAGAGAAACCTGAGTCAAAAAAAAAATCGAAAAGGGCACCCCAGCCTCTGCATCAATAGATGCATGCGGCTTTTATTTTATTGATTCAAAAAGTCTTACAGAAGAACTACATCATGGATCGCTCAAAGTTTCAACATGGATCAGCCAACGAAAAAACATGGAAAACATAGTGTGATCTTGCATCAACATGTTATCCTAAGGTCAGAACGCCAGCTGAATTGGGCATATAGATCCGATGCCACCGACTCCAGGCGGCTGCACCCAAAATCCATTGTGACGCGCTTCTCTGTTGATTGTAGGAAGGACCACGTACGGATCCAATGAGTAGCCAACGGGATAACCTGCAAGAATGAAGTTTTCTTCGCTCTGTTAAAAATATAGTCATTTATTATGTTCCAAATTGCCCAAAGCAAAGCACATACACCAACTCGAATTTGAACTTTCTCCAATTTCGAGACCCCCGTCAACCAATTGCTAAACAAACTTTCTATGTTATTCGGAGCTTGTAACCCGAATGCCATATGCACAATACGCCATACCATCCTTGCGAGAGGGCAATCAATGAATAAATGTTGTATTGTTTCATCTTGATCACAAAAGCAACACTTAGTACATCCATTCCAATTTCTCTTAGCTAGGTTATCTTTTGTGAGAATCTCCCTACGATATAGGAACCACATGAAAATCTTAATTTTTAGTGGCACCTTCATCTTCCACAGATATTTTCGTAAGAATTTAGTATGACCACTCATAAAATCTAGATAGAGTGACCTAACAGTGAAAACCCCATTGGCCGTCAAATTCCACCTAAAAAAATCTTTTTGATCTGTGAGAATAACATTCATTAGTTTGTTTACCAAATGAAGCCATCTATCCCACTTATTCCCCGTTAATGCTCTCCTAAAACCTATGTTTAGAGGAGGCGCATTGCCTATAACATCAGCTACTAAAACTTGTTTTCGGTAGACAATGTTGTAAAGAGAAGGATATTGTTTAGAGAGGGGCTTGTCCCCCAACCAAGTATCTTCCCAGAACCTAATTTTCTTACCATCACCCAAGACAAAAGATCCTCTATCCAAGAAATCATCTTTGCCCTTCAAAATGCCCTTCCAAAAAGGAGAGTCTGTCGGTTTACTTTGAACTTGTGATAGTGATTTTGTATGAAGATACTTATTATTTATCAACTCATGCCACACCCCCCTTCTTCTGCCAACAATTTAAACAACCATTTACTTAAAAGGCATTTATTTTTCAGCTCTAGAACCTCAATTCCGAGCCCCCCTTGATCCTTTGGTCTACACATAATATCCCATTTGGTAAGCCTATACTTACGTTTATGACCATCACTTTGCCAAAAGAAACGAGATCTAAAAAAATCCAATCTTTTACGCACCCCTATAGGTATTTCAAAGAAAGATAGTAAGAACATAGGGAGACTAGTCAGAACTGAATTAATTAAAATCAGCCTATCCCCATAAGACAATAATTTCCCAGCCCAACTTGCAAGTTTTTTCTCGAATCTATCTTCAATAGCCTTCCATTCTCCATTTGTCAATTTTCGAAAATGAATGGGGATACCCAGATACTTGAAAGGATATTCCCCCGACTCACAGCCAAAAAGTAATCTATATTGGTCCTTCACCTCCTTTGCTTTCCCAAAACAAAAGAGCTCACTCTTGTGAAAATTTATTTTTAACCCAGATAGTTTTTCAAAGATACACAAAACAAGTTTCATGTTTAGAGCCTTTTCCAGATCATGTTCTAAAAAAAGTATCGTGTCATCCGCATATTGCAAGATAGAGATTCCTCCATCCACCAGATGAGGTATAAGTCCATCCACCTGACCATCTTCCTTAGCCCGCACAATCATTATGGCAAGCATATCCGCTATAATATTGAAAAGAATCGGTGAGAGAGGATCCCCCTGCCGCAACCCCTTGTGAGTTCGGAAGTAATGTCCTAACTCATCATTCACTTTAATTCCAACCGTACCACATGTAATGAAATGCTCTATCCACTTACACCACTTTTGATTAAAACCTTTCATATGAAGCACTTGTTGCAAAAAAGGCCATCTCACCTTGTCATACGCCTTTTCGAAATCAATTTTCAATAGAACTCCATCCATTTTCTTCCTATGAAGCTCATGGATGGTCTCGTGTAAAATTAGTACCCCTTCTAGAATGTGCCTGCCGGCCATGAATGCCGTTTGGGTTGGTCGAATGACCTTATTTGCCACTTCCGAAATTCTAAGCATTCCCACCTTGGTGAAAATCTTGAAACTCACATTGAGTAAACAAATAGGACGATATTGCTGGATTTGGATCGCATTTTCTTTCTTAGGGAGAAGAGTAATATTCCCATAATTCAACTTAAAAAGCGGTAATTCATCCTTCTGGAAGGCAAAGAATAAGTTCATTAAGTCATCTTTGATAAAACCCCAACAATTTTGATAAAACTCGGCCGGAAAACCGTCGGGACCTGGCGCCTTATTTTTTTTCATCTGCATAATTGCCTCATACACCTCCTTGTGGGTGAAATCAGCCGTTAGAATCGAATTTTCTTCCGATGAGATCTGAGGAATGTCCAAAATTTGAGTCTCATCTAGAGACACAAAATTAGGATCCGAACCACTAAACAAATTTTTGTAGAAAGTTGTTATGTAATTTTTAATATTTTCTTGACCAATAATTATACCTTCATCCTGTTCTAACTGAAAAATTCTCTTCCGCCTATGCTTCCCATTAGCAATTAAGTGAAAGTATTTCGTATTATTGCCGCCTTCCTGGATATGCTTAACTTTGGCACGTTGTGCCCATTTAGCCTCCTCGTCTCTCCTAAGATCAGCTATTTGCTTTGTTGCTTCCCTAAGCTCAAGTCTCTCAGAATCATCCAAAGGAGAGGATTCAGCTTGTATATCTAAACGATCAATAAGACTTAGGAGTCTTGCTTTCTCTTGCTTATAAATGCCACTAATATTTTTTGCCCAACCCCGAAGAAACGAGCGTAAGTGACGAATTTTGTTTTGCCACACCTCCAACGGAGTAACCCCAGCTGAGATAGATTTCCATTCTTTCTCAACCATTTCTTTGAAACCTTCTTTTTTAAACCAGGATAATTCGAACGAAAATTGTGCCTTATTGCCTAGATGAGCTTGTTCACCCGAGTCAATTAGCAAAGGAGTATGATCTGAACCGGCCCTAGTTAGCGCACGCACACTTACTAAAGGAAATTTCTGCTCCCAAGACACACTTGCCAGAACTCTATCTAACTTTTCATAAGTCAGAGTTGGTCTTCGATTATCCCAGGTAAATTGTCTCCCTGAAAGGTCTAGCTCCCTTAGGTCTAGACTTTCAATTATCGCATTAAAAATAAAAGGCCACCTATCACTAAAATTATCATTATTTTTCTCACTTTGTCTCCTAATAATATTGAAATCTCCTCCTATCAAGATTGGCAACGTGTCATCCTCACAAATCCGCACTAGTTCACTCAAGAATTCCCCTTTTTGGTCATCTTGAGCCGCCCCATATACCGCTACCAGTACCCATTCAAATTTATCAAATTTAGAGATAATATGAAACTTGACACATCTATCTCCAGGAACTACCTTTGTCACACTGATAGTCTGAGAATTAATACCAACAAGAATCCCTCCCGACCTCCCTTGTGGAGGTAAGCAGTACCAAGAAAAATCCAAACCTCCTGCCAGGTGACTAAGGAATGGTGTACTAAAATTATCTCTTCCTGTTTCCAAGACCGCAAAAAAATCTAATTTGAAATCACGAATTGTTTCCGATACTACCACATGCTTCGCTGTATCTCTAAAACCCCCACTATTCCAAAAACACCCTCTCACCATTACTTTTTTTTAGTCTTCAAACGGATACTTCTACGGACAGAAGAATTCTCATGAACTCTTCGCGTGTAAACTCTTTTTGGTTTAGCTACAGGAAAATGAAGGTCCTTGTGACCTTCGGATTCCGAAGAGAACCCGTCCACTAAATCAGTACTAAGATCAAGAGCCTCATTCATAACCTCATTACGTTCTGAGAGTTTTGATTGTTGTATTTCCTCCTCTTTTTTCTTTAACAATATCAAAGTTCTATTTAAATCAATTTCCTTCAAGGAAGTTATCGAAGATCCTACTTGAGTCGCACACTCCCCTAAAGAAACACCCATAGTTTTGGCCCTAGCACATACAACTTCATCTGAAAAGAAGCAACAGTAAACTTGGAAATTGAAGGTGTACCTGACAGTGCGATCTCATTCTTTTCGTGCATTCTTTTTTGAGCTCTAGCCAATTGTGTGTCATCCGCATTTGCTTGAGCTTGAACGCGCGTACTTGATCGCACCTTGTTTGCTGAAGCCTCGGATATCCCACCGTACGTGATGATCTCGTCACGTGTGTAATTACCTCCAAGGAAGACTCCTGTACCCTGCCTTGGTGAGATAGGAGCCCCAGCAGCGAACCCGCCTCCTGGAATAAAATCCATAGGCGCCGACTTGCCCCCTTCCTCCAACACAATATCAGCACACGGGAACGCCCCCCTCTTCTTTGGAGATTGCCTAGGATATGTCCTTGCCATCCCTTCAGCCGGCGAACCACCATGAAAACCAGCAGATAGAACTTGATCTCTCGCTGTTTCAAATTGTATATCAGCCCCGGATGTTGCACCCTCGACTGGCTTGTCTACTGTGGCCTCAAACTGCACCTTCTGGACACAACCAATAGGAGGAGCAGACACAGCGAGCGGGGAAGGCAGCTCCTCGTCCTCCTCAGCCCTATCACCCCATAAATTCTTAGGAACTGATGCTGAAGTTAAAACCTTAGGCAAAGAGCTAGTTGGAGTCAAAAAATCTGAATCAAGAGACCCGAATTGAATAAAAGGTTTTGCTTCTTTGTTTGCTTCCCTTCCAACTGAATCACAGACCACACTATCACCTCGAGTCTGCCCCATAGTCTCAGAAACCTTGTCATCCGTTGCCATATCTTCAGTATCGTCTAACAGATCATCATCTAAATTATCATTATCCGAAATATCCTTATGTGGTTCCTCCTCCTGTTTCTTTCCAGTCCCCTGATTATCATTATCCTTATCCTCACTCTTTGCATTGGCATCAGGATCTTGCATATTAAAATCACCCGCAGCGACAATAGAACCATCCTCCGCCTCAATATCGAAAAGAATACCATAACCTTCACCTTCATAAAAGAAATCCAAGGATCTCGGTATACCTGTTGGGTTGGCACAATCCAACCTAGCTCTCACCACGCCGTGCTCTCTAGTAAAATGCATATCAATCTCTTTAGTCATCCCAACCAAAGAGCCCACTGCAAATAGGGCCAAATAATCACGACACAAAGTATCAGGACAACCGGACATCTGAACCCAAACATCATACAAACCCCATTTGTCAAAATGTTTTGAGGTCCAATCCTCAAAATGTAAAGACATATCTGTATCCTCAACCTCAATGCACTTAATTCTCTTCAACCTCAATAAATCAGCCTTGGACGGAAACACCACCCTAAACTCTGTGTCGCCAGCGGGATAAATCTCCCAAACATGATCTCCAGGAACCAGCCACTCGAGTTCCTTCAAAACTTGAGTAGCTGACAGTTTACCTCCCAAAACTTTGATCCTTCCCACCTTTCCGGTTTCATTCTTAAGACGCAAATTATCCGATTTGTCAACCTTGAAAAACATCAAACATTCCCTCGCCATCCCATACAAAGTAGCTGTCGGCTTGGGCATTTTAGGCAACGGACAAGCATCATCCGAATGCAAAGCGGAGTCACAGTAAACACACAAAATCGCAGCACACGCAGTCCCAATGTGCCCAGTTAATCCACACCTAAAACACAAAACCTTGTCTTGTTTTGTTTTGTTTTTAGCCGTCTGTCCCACAGCATTTACAACCTGCGTAGTTGCCTCTTTAGGCTTGTAAACTTTTGCTGCAACTCCCGCATCATTAGCCTTTGCTACCTCTGACTTCCCTGCAGCATCTGGTACAGCGATGTTCCCAGTTTGATTAACCAACAGACCTCCTTGGTGATCACCTCGGCCTCCCCCTTGATGGGTACCTCGGCCCTGTCCATTAGCTCCGAAACTTGCTTGATTATGTCGGAACCTCTGGTTATTAAACTGAGTGTTACCCTGAAACTTTCTGTTTCCTCGTTCATAGTAACCCGCATTGTAACTTCCGAAGTCGCCTCTGAATTCTCCTGACTGCGGACCACGGTATTCTGAATTCTGTCTTCGGTCCTCCTGAACAGCAGCACTGCCCTCTCCCCTCTCGAAATTCCCCTGCCCGTTGCGGAAATTTTGATTCAGATGAGTCAAATTGATCATATTCTCTATTCTGTTGCTAATATGATGACCTCAATTAGCAAATAGAAATTTGGTGATAAGTAGTACGAAAAAAGTTTCTGATATAAACAGCTAGGAGCAAATGATGAGTTCCATATCACTACACATAGAAATAGCTCAAGGAATTCATTACATGATCATAAACAATGCTGAAAACTTGCATGCCAGCTAAAATGGCGACTTCTCGATTTAAGTTCTCTTCTCCTGATTTGTGAAACAGGGCACGAAAATAGTGCCATCAAGTCCAAAGAAAGGTAAAACGGTAAACTAAAATTAATGCAGTTGCTTAACATTTTCTTTGCTCCATTCAGATCATGTTGAGGCGGAATACTTTGTTTACATCGTAAGTGCATTGTAGTTCTTTCATAATGCGCTTGAGCGAACTGCGGCCTAAAAATCTGCTGGCGATGGTTTTTCTATAACTATATGAGCAGAGCTTAACCTCCAGCTGGCACAATCCCTTATAATACCACATTTTAATTTAGTTTTTTTTTCTAATGATCGCTTTCCATTTCATGAGTTATGTCGCTTCATGGACCAATGGTGTAAATTGAAACGTTCATTTCACAATCACCATAGGATCGTGCCCTAATCCGAATAAGAAAACCTAATCATCTTAGAACTTAATGAGCTCAGACCCGAAATGATTCGATCTAATCACTACGACAACCAAGAAAATTTACAATGAACTGGCGGGTGGGTAAGTAGGACACAGAGGGGAGATCTCACCGTGTAGGAGCCTCGATGGCAGGAGGGCGGGACCCAGGTGTGGTGGTTCTGCCTCACATCCCAGGATTTGGAGATAACTGGCGATGTCTGCCCAAATGTCAGTTTCTGCGAGGACACACACAAGAATATGAAGGGTATATTTTAATTTTGACAAAAGTATATGTACAACCCCACAAACTTGTTTATCCCACCTCAGTCGTTTTGACTGAAAATTTTGGACATTTCTTATAAACAACCAAAAAAGAAAAAAAATGATCTTGTACATTCCGAACGAATATAGAACATACACACCACTATACTGTAGAAACAAAAATCAATAGAGAAATACTGGTGGAACCTGTTATTCCGTTATACCACTTTATTACATTGCAGCAGCAAACCCACCACACACACCACTATACTGTAGAAACAAAAATCAATAGAGAAATACTGGTGGAACCTGTTATTCCGTTATACCACTTTATTACATTGCAGCAGCAAACCCACCACACTACCGGATCACAAGTCCTCATGAGGTAGCCAATATATTTTGCATTGCATCTTCGGCCTGTCCATCTGCATCAATTAAAGCTACCCTGCGTAGACACAAAAGACACAAATCACCATGCTTTCCAAAACTTAAGTCACCCTGCGTAATACAGGTTCCATGGAAGGACATCTAACTATCTAAGATAGCAAAAAGGCATCAAGTGATGATTCTCATAAGAACTTTCTTAACTTTACTTGAGATAGAACCTTGTGGCCACCACTCATCTTGCTGGAGGAAAGGAGGCCACAAAAGAGGCAACAACCGCTGCCATCGAGACTCCCTGTCGTCGCATCTCCTGGTCATTTGCCGGCAAGTCCGGTTTGCCCGCCTAGCGACGCCTCTGCAGCGGTGCGCCGCAACCTCCGCACTCATCCTGAACGACCTCGGTGGACTACATCTAAAACGTAGACAGAAACACAGATACACACAAAACAAGAAGAATAAAAAGGAAGGGGCCAGCATGAACCATGTGACGCAAGTACGTGAATATTCCATCCGCCCCACCAGGAGATGGCAGCAACGGTGATAGCCGAAAAAATGACGGCAAGGGCGAGTGTTATACCAAAAATAATAAAAAGCACCTTGAAACAATGCAGACTTAGCTTAACTAAAATAGGGGACAATGTTCAGAAATCATCCCTATATCTCAAAGGCATTACTGAAAGATCCCTCATACAAAAACAAGGTTATAAGATTATGAAAGAGTATCCAAATGGTGCAAGTAAGCCTTTTTGAACAATGTTCGTTAAGAGCCCTCTGCCTCAAAGGTATCACTCGGGTCACACTCATCGAAGAACAAGGAACAATGTTCATTAAAAACCCTCTGCATCAAAGGTATCACTCATCCAGCAACAAGGTTCAAAGGTTATGAAATATTGCAAAAGAATACAGTCATGCATGAATCATCAAATAAAATGGAGGAATCAACACGTCGCCAAGTTAAATCATGAACACAAGCTAGAAAATATAGAGAATTTGGTTCTCCAATCTGCACCTAGAAAATAATAAGCAAATATAAAAAAACAGTGACACCATAAACTAAGAGAAAATTTCATTTGACCTCACAAGCTATGACCACTTTCTAACTTGCCTGTGTGAAAAAAAAATTCTTCTCAGCCCACTCTTTCGCTGTTCACGCCATGTCCAACGCTGACGCTTACAAGGGCGCTAGTGAATCAAATCCTAGCCGTTTTGACAGGGCCAGCTGAATTTCCTAGCACCTGGAGAGCAGTGGTGCTTCGTGTGTGCGTCTGAACACAATTTGATAGCTAGCGGCATGGCACTGCGAGAGTAGCAGTTATAACACATCTTACATGAAAGTGGAGTATATTAGTTGTACTCCTAGCATGAGAAACAATTCTGTTGGGTACTAATTGTTCTGGGTAGGGGCCAAAATAAGATGCACCAATTTGCTAAGAAGAAATAGATAGGTAAATGTGTATCCAATTCTCATCACAGTAGCTTCAAGAATAATGTTATATCAGATAATTAACCGTACATGAGAAACTTGATAGTGTAAAGTCGTAAAGATGAGTGATGCTTTGACTGGTTAATTTTGTAGCATTATCACATAAGAAACCAGAAGAACATATTCATGAATGCTTCTTTATTCAGATTGATTTCATGTCTGTCGGTAAAGCTAAGTATCTGAACATCTGGAAATTTAGTCCAAGTCTAGCCCAGACTTTGAATGGACACATATTGGAACTTGGAAGCATAAAAAATTGCAGCTCAACTTCCCAACATCGTACTCCTGCCACAGATTACACATCTGGCGAATCGGAACAAAGCACAAGGGGAATGGGACGGAAAGAGACAGGGAAGACAAAGCTGATGGAATGGGGGTGGGGTTCGGCAGAGAAGAAGAAGGCTAGGCAGAGGCCGGCTTGGGGAAATGCAGAGGTGGCCATCCTCGGCCTCTCAGTCAACACTCAACAGCCGCCGCTGTTCCCTCTCCCGCTGCCGGGCTGCTAGTTACCTTCGATCTATGGCGGAGGAACGGCCGTGCAGTATGAGGGGTAGGGAGAGGAGGGCGGGGGGAGAAGGTTCAGGCAGAAGTTGGGAAAGGAAGATGAAGTCAAAGGGAAGGCTTACCTTAGAGCATGTACGTACGTCAAACTGCCCTGCTCGCTCAATCGCCAGGCTCGCTCGATCGTCACTCCCGCGTGGGCTAGAAAGAAGCGCACACAGCCCATATGCTGCCCAGATACGTACCCTTCCCCGAAACCCTATCTGACTATCCTTCCCTCTTTTGCTATCGTGTTGTGGAGGCGCAAATGCGCGGCAGGAGAAAGAGCGTCGTCCCACCATGGCAGCTCCTTCCTTCTCTCTGTCCATTGGAACGTCGTGCATCAGAGGCATCTATGGTGAGGGCAACCTGGGCACGAACGGGAGCTGCGAAGAGCTCCTCCTCCACGCAGTTGGCCGCGCCGTCGTCGACCCGCCCATCCAGATCGACGAGAACGGGTCGATGGGCAAGACTACTGCCGCATGGAAGGAGGAGACAGAGGGGCGTAAGGAGGACTGGTACGGCCGAACAAGGATGTTGGCCTGACCAGCCCTAGCATTGCACAAGTTAGCGGCAGCGGGTACGCCGGTGAGCTGGGAGGCAGCCCCGCCTCCGGTGCCAGTGGCAGTATCGTGGAGGAGGACGCAACTACTCCGTCCCACGCTCGTGCCCAGAGGACTGAGTTCTCTCTTCTGCTACACTGTAGACACACCATTGTTGTAATGTTATTATCTGTCTTTTTGCTCAACACATAGTAGCTTTAGCTTCTACTACCCCTCTGTACATTCTCCATTCGTATAGCTGGCTGCTCAGTGCTCACATGATAGTGAGATTATCGAATGGTGTGTACCTTTGGTACTGATGCACAAGCTAGCTGGATTCTCTACTACATTGCACAAGTTAGCTGGATTCTCTGCTACATTGCAGAAGTTAAATTCTCTGCTGGATTCCGAGCAATTGTTTCCCTTGTCAAGAACAGGTATGCATTCTGTTTTTGTTGGCTGCAATGCTTTAGAAATTTCCGGCTTAACCTTTTCATGTGGGATGTGCGGATATCTTCATCACGGTGATCTTTTTTTTCAACCAGTGTTTGACCATATCAAATTTTTGGGATTGGAAAACGCTCCATGCCTTGTCTAGAATTTACCATGTTCTTGTTAATCTATTAATGTAATTTCATAAGGATCACTCATGCTTTCTCTTATAGCGAGGCCCAAATAATTGGACACTGAGGCCTGAAGGAGTTGTCTTTGCTTGGGAAGATGATTGGTTCATAATTAAGATGGTGAAGAAATCAGAAGTCAAGGTAATTTCTTGCACATGCCATTTTTTAGTTATTTCCTATGTGATCTTCTTCTTTAATTTGCTAGAAACTTCCCTCGGTCCAAAACCATGTGATTGCTGGTTTGAAAAATATGATGATCGATTTTTTGTTTATTGTATATTTGCGATCCAGTAGCAAGCCACGGATATTGCGCTAACTCTCTCCCATAGTGTACCCTTGTGGAGTTCTTCGGCGTCAACAAGCGTAGACGCTGAGCCAAGAAGCTTCCCTCGGATATTATCTATTTTGTGTGTTTGATTGGGTGTGGTTGCCATGTACCCGTTCGTTGCAGTGCTCACAAGAACTGGAGATGTAGAAAGTAGGGTTATGCATATTCATTTGTTGTGTGTGATGTTTTCCTGGATATATGTTGCAAAGAGTAGTTTGTCGTCCTACTTGATTAAATATATTTCTTCTTTACTATCTTCACTTGGTTACATAAGGGTGGTTAATTACTACCTTCACTTGTTTGCATAAGGGTCGAATATTATTCAAGGGGAACTGGCGCAGTGTGCATTTTTTTAACTTGATGTGACTATAAACTTTCATTTATACTCTGACACTTGGTGTGACAACTATTGTTAGGATAAATGGACCAAATGCCTTTGGAATATATGAATAAGTTGTTTGTTAAACTGACTGCATATGATTTCTATGTTGGGCTCAGAATAAGCATTTCTTCTTTACTACCTTTACTTGGTTACATAAGTGTGGTTATTTACTACCTTCACTTGTTTGCATAAGGGTCAAATACTATTTCAGTACCTCTGCATATTTGCTCAATTAGGACAGGCGTTAAGACACAACACCTCTATTTCCTTACACTGTTATACATGTCAAATTTGTGAAAGAATATATCATTTCCATGTTAAATCCCATAATGTGTGCAAATAAGTACCTCTGCATATTCTATAACTTATCAGATGTGAATTATTGAGTTGCTGATTATGTCAGGCATTTAAGAAGCTGGTAAAGAAAGTAATGAGATGGAAGAGACAAGGGGGACGATGTGGGTTTGTGCCGCCACCTCCCTCCCGTCAAAGAGCACTCCGGCCGCAAATGCCTCCTCTCTTGCCGACTCACCACCAATCCATGTCCATGCAGGCCCGACAGATGTTAAAGGTATGCAGTCATGAATTGGTTGTAGTATTGAGTTTTGTTACTCTTTCTGTTATGTGACGGAATTTTCTTAACTGGACCATCTACTCCTTTGGTCTCATTTTCTTTAACGGAATTTTCTTTAACTGAACCAATAGTTGGATTGGTTTTAATGGGATTAGATCGACAACACAATTAGCAATAACATGGCTAGCGATCTATGTAAGCATGTATATTAAGTGATCACTAGAGCATTGCCATGAAAAATATCCACACTATCTTTTCTTTCCTAAAGAGTTTTGATTTAGCCCCCCCTATTTTTCTTGGTTAGTCACCTATTGAGAATGACAATTTCACCCAACATTTTTCTTAAACATTCTACGTTAGGGCAATCTAATATTTCCATGCACACACGTGTTGGTGTAGACACTCTTTTTTGATAGAAAAATTTCTTGATGCAGACTTGTTGCGGCCAAACCAGAAACTGTTGCCTTGCCAATCACTAAACTTTAAAAAAATTGTGGTTCAGTCAAGCCTTAAACTGCAAGCCGTCATGTACTAGCCCATGCAGAATTGTAAAGAAACACTGCAAGGAAAAGATGTCAGGAGTTCAGTTGTACATCGCAAGCAATCAATTTTATATACATAATAGCATTTATCTACTGAAACATTTTACTATGTTGATCGCCGTAGACTCAGGGGAACGTGTTCATCGAGGCGGAGCAGAAGCCCATGCAATGTCAAACCTGGAGGTGGACGTGTTCATCGAGGCGGAGCAGAAGACGATGCAATGTCAAACCTGGAGGTGGACGTGTTCATCGAGGCGGAGCAGAAGCCGATGCAATGTCAAACTGGAGGTGGACGTGTTCATTGCGGGGGAGCAGACTTGTGAAATGGAAGGGTATTTTGAGCGCTAACAATGTGCCTTGGAATATGTATACACTCACGTGAATTTGGGTTTAATTTTTTTGTTCCGTAGCGCAACACATATAACTGACCATCCTATATAAAATAGGTTATCCCATTAAAATATTTCTTTTAACATTAGCACAATGGTGGACTGTTGCAGGAGGAGTTGGAATGTTTTGGTATTGAAAACAAAGATCGTTGTTTGATTTTGTCTCGATATCAACATATATTTGTGTCTCACAGTAACCAAAGGAAAAACTACATATGCGTTAGGTGAAAAAGAGGTTGAGAGTCTGGATGCTCTACTCACTGAGATAACAACCTTGTAATGTGGAGGCTGACAAAATGGGGGAGATAGCGGGTGCAACAATGCTTAGTGTTATATATAGGATTATAAAGATATATGCCCATCATAAACTATTAGGATTATGCTCCGGAGCAACGCACGGGCAATCAACTACTCCCTCCGTTCTAATTTAATTGACTTGCTATACACCAAATATGGATGTATCTAGACATGTTACATGTATAGATACATCCACATGTAGTGAATAGCAAGTCAATTAAAATGGAACGGAGGGAGTAGTATATACTAATAATAACTAGTAAAATGCCCGTGCGTTGCTACGGGCAGAAAAAACCATCTTTTTATAAGAGAAAATCAGCTCAATCCAAATTTTACTCAACAATCGATCATGCTACATAACCAGTTTGGTTGGTGCGTTGCTACGAGAAATTAGAAGATTTAATTTTTTTAAATATAAAGAAAGAAATTGAATGCATCAAACAAAAATTTGTAGGTACATACTAAATTTGCCTACTCATAGGTTTTCATAAAATCCAGATAAAAAAAGGACTGAACGAATATTTTCTAGCAGTGTGGCACTGAAAGGCGACAGTCAGATCACCAAGGTTTTACAAAAATTACAGGCAACCTCCAAATCACTATGGCTTTTCACCCTCATTAGCAATCAAGAGATAGATGGCGGAATGCGAAAAATGACAATTAGCCTCATTAGCAATCCAGAGATAGATGGCGGAATGCGAAAAATGACAATTAGCCTTGCAGTGCAATCATATAAATCCAATCATCGTGGCATTAGAACATGATTTTTCCGACCTCTTAAACATGTGGCTCAAGAATCTATCCAGTCCAAAACCTTACTACCATGAACATGGATACAAAGATACCATCTCTAGTGGGCAAGTTTCTCAATAAACATATTAACATAAATTCCACTTGGGTTTCCACCAGATACCTTTGTAGCCCAATTCACGGGAAGTAGCCACAAGAGCAGGTCGTAACACCATAGAGTTCATGGCCTTTTCTCAATCCTGTCTCATAGTATGCTTGGACAATCACTCTAATAGGCAGCTTAGTTCCACTGGTCTTTGTTTCTTGACCGTCATGTGAATGTCATCAAGCTACGATTGGAGGTTATATCTGGTATGATTGATATTACTTTATTACTGTAGGTCTGAAGTTGAACATGTTAATTCTCTTTTATTGAGTAGCAAAAGAAACTTCTGTGTTTTCATAAGACCTAACCAAAGTACAAATTGGTCCATTCGAAACTGATGATAGGACAGATCCACAAAACTGATCCTAAAAAACTCTACAATGTGGGAATGAGTTAGTTAGAACTTAGAATATAAAAACATCATATAGCAGAGCATCCTTATCCAAATGCTCACCTTGTATCCCAGGACGAACGGTAATTGTAGAGACCAAGGCTGGAGCCACAGCCGCTGGGTGCCACGACTGCCCGTAGAAGCCAACATCCTCCGTCGCTAACCATTGCTGGCACCCAAGGAAGGCCTGGAAGTTGGCCATTCAGACACGGCCCTACGGCGGCGCGCTGGCGGGGAGGTCGTCGTGGAGTTGGCCGAGCTTGGAATCCATGTGCTGGGCTGGGCTGGGCAGGAGGCAGGACGAAGATACCTTGTGGTCTCCATAGAAGGAGAAAGCGCCGCTGCGGAATAACGCGACTCTAGCGCTTGAAGACCAGCAACAGCTTCCGCTAACTCTGCATTTTGACACCGTGGTAGTTTGCCCAGGCCGAAGCAAAGATGGAGCCATCATCGTCTCTCAAGACTCCTCTCCAAGCTCCTTAGTGATCTCCATCAATATTGGTGGCATCAATATTTAATTCGTCGCATCCCACAAGCTGCTTGGTCCAGAAACAAATCGCTTCTGGAAATTCGTTTCATCTGTTGAAGATTACATTTTGTCTGCAATGAGATTCAGTACATATGTGATACAAAAGGAAATAGGACAGCAAGACATCACCTGACGATTTGTTAGAATATTTGCCAAGCCAAGCATCTTATTACCAGGTTTGACCTTTGCATCTGTATCATTTGGTTTACCATGCTGCTGAGGAGCTTTCATGATTTTCTAATATTTGGCAGCAGCAGCTGTGAGGTTCGATATTGGTCTTGCCCTAGGAAACCTGCATTTAAATAAATTGGGCAACCAGCCAAGCATCTTATTACCAGGTTTGACCTTTGCATCTGTATCATTTGGTTTACCATGCTGCTGAGGAGCTTTCATGATTTTCTAATATTTGGCAGCAGCAGCTGTGAGGTTCGATATTGGTCTTGCCCTAGGAAACATGCATTTAAATAAATTGGGCAACCAGTTACTGAATCTATTTGTAGACTTGAGCTTGCAATGACTATTTTCAATTGAGAAGGGTGATTACATGATCTGCCACAAGTTCTTCATTAAAAATGATGCACAAATTCAAATCAGAAAATTAGCACATAATGTGAGAAGCTACATCGAAGTGCTAGGAAGTAAGGGCGTTCTAGTTCGATTTAACAAGAATTGTGTCCATTGCAGGAAGCAATTACATTTTTGCGTGACTTCAACAAGAATCCTGTCCATTGCAGGACGCAACCATGTTTTAGCGTGATTTTAACCAGAATTCCAAACAGTGAGAGGAGGCGTTTATCCCCGAGGCGTTGCCATTAGGTGTTGATTGCAGCTCATAACGGAGCAAAAGCAGGACCAAAGTTGGATCACACTCACGACCACACGAATCGTACTGTACCCAACCGCACATATCAGCGCAAGAGGCCGGAGGAAGGCGTACCTGGGCTCGAAACCCTAGATCTCGGCGTGCGAGGCGGTGAAACCATGGCTGTCCGCCGGGATGGATCCGGCGCCGACGAGCCGGTCTCCGAGCAGGGCACGGGGCCAAGCGCGACGCGAAGGGGCGCGGAGGGAAAGCGGTGGGTTGGCCAGAGGAGGGCGAGGCTTCCGACGAGCTTGACGAGATCCTCGGCTTGGGGCGAGGAGCGGGGCCATCGGCAGCGACGGGCCGCCGGAGGATTTGGAGTCGGCGGCAGGCGCTCCTGTCCTCACCGGAGGAGTCGGGTTGGCTTGGTCGCCGCCGCCGCCGCTCAGAGGAGCGAGGGGATTAGGGTGGTTTGGTGATGTGGTTTGGACTGAAGTGCAAAAGTCCTGGACTTAAGATGCGGTAGTGCGGGTTGATTTCTATAATCTTTAGGGACTAAAACGCAAAAATAGCACGACGTACGACCGGTGACCCTAAGCCGTATTATATAGTAGAGATAGAGAAGAGAGGAAAGTTTCTTCCTGTACGTCATTTTTATTTCCCGTTTTACCCTCCCACCAAATATCATATAACGTAGTGATGCCATCGTACCGTTTCGGTCTTTATTTCTTTCCTCCTCCCCTGAACGATCCCCTCCCCTCGAGCTCAACTTCTCTGCGTGAGACCTGTTGATTAACTAGTTGCTTGTTAATAAGGACCGGCACTTAGAACCTAGCTACGGTGCATGTGCATTTACTAGTGCATGTGCTAGACTAGAATGTTTACAGGAGTGTGAACAGAACATCAGAAAATGGAGGCCAACCAAAGCTGTAAAACAGCAGGAAACATAACCTGCAAAGCTGCATGCTGCAGGTGATAAGTTGAAGCTTTGTCAGAGTAGAATTCAGGATATTGTCCATTGATCAAAAAAAACGAATTCAGGATATTGTCCGGCGGCTTGACTTCCTGGACTTGCAAGGTCAAGAGTTCACAAATAAGAGAGTTGTACGTGAGCTGTCTAGTGAGGCTCACTAGTAGTATAAATAGGCCACCCATGTATTAGTTCGGAGTACACCACAAGTGAGTAAAGAAACCAGAAAACGCAGCAAGCTTTCAGCTGCGCCAAGTACTTGTGTTCGTGTCCATTCCTTTGAGTTCTTTGGGTTTGCGTCCAAGCATAAGCGTGAGTATAGCTAGCTCAAGTAGGCGTGATCTATCAGAGCTTAGGTTTTATATATCATGCCGAAGGGTGGTGGTGCGAGCGGCTTGAGATCGGCGGAGGACATCGAAGCCGAGATTGAGGAGAGGATCAAGGCAGGCGTGCTGGCTGCGAAGAACGACAGACGGGAGCCGGTGGCTCCGCGTGCTGTGCGTGACGCGGGCATGTCCTCGACATCCTTCCCACTCTTGACGCGCTCCAACTACCACGATTGGGCACTGCTCATGCGCGTTATCCTCCAAGGTCGTGGCTGGTGGACGGCGGTGGAGACAGGAGCCGCCGAGTACACCGACGACAGGCTGGCGCTCAAAGCAATCCTCCGCGCCGTGCCGCCGGAGATGCGCAACACCCTTGCTGCAAAGGATACCGCCAAGGAGGCTTGGGACACACTCAAGACTCTACGACTCGGCGCCGAGCGTGTGCGCGAGTCGAGAGCGCAGACGTTGCGCCTTAACTACGAGGAGATCAAGTTCCGTCCCGGGGAGTCCATCGACAACTTCGCCATGCGACTCCAAGCTCTCGCCAACGAGTTGGAGGTCCTCGGCGACCCCCTTGACGAGAAGAAGGTCGTCCTCAAGCTCCTCCGTATCGCTCCAAAGGGGTACAAGCAGCTATGTTGGTCGATTGAGAGCCTCGTGGACTTAAAAACTTTGTCCATCGAAGAGCTTGTCGGCCGGCTGAAGGTCAGTGGTAGCAGCTATGCGTCGAACCGACGCCGTGGCAGAGGACGCGGGCGTGGCCAGGATGGCGCACATAACAAGGCTGGAAGGGACGGCCAACACGGCCGCGGTGCACCTGGCGCTGCCCAGGACAACAAGTGTCGGTACTGCGGTATACCGGGCCACTGGGCTCGTGAGTGGCGCAAGAAGCAGCGGGATGAGGCTCACTTGGTGCAAGCCGGTGACGACGATGAACCGGCCATGCTAATGGCACAAGTGAATGTCGTCTCGACGGAGCCCGAGCGCATTGGTGGCCACGTTTTCCTCAACGAAGAACGGGCAAAGGTGCGGCTAGGCGATAAGGCGGAACCCGTCGATGTGCCGTGGTATCTAGATACCGGTGCATCGAACCACATGACGCGTGACCGCGTAGCCTTCGCCGACTTGGATGAAAAGGTCACCGGCTCGGTGAAGTTCGGCGACAACTCAGTGGTGGACATATGCGGGCGTGGTACTGTGATGTTCACCGGCCGCGGTGGCGAGCACCGCGCACTCACGGAGGTCTACTTCATCCCACGCCTCAAGACGAGCATCATCAGTCTCGGCCAACTCGACGAGAATGGTTGCGAAATGATGATCCGTGACGGCACCATGTATGTCCGTGATAGGAACCGTCGCCTCCTCGCCAAGGTGGCACGCTCACGGAACCGCCTGTACAAGCTTCCTGTACACATCGCGCAGCCGGTTTGCCTCTCGGCTCGACGCGGCAGTGATGCATGGCGCTGGCACGAGCGCCTTGGTCATCAACATTTTGGTGCTCTCGAGAAGATGGTGCGCACGGGCATGGTGCGCGGTCTCCCGGAGCTCGACCATGTCGACAAGCTCTGTGACGCCTGTCTGGCAGGCAAGCAGCGTCGCGCCCCGTTTCCTCAAACGGCCAAGTTTCGCGCGACAACAAGGCTCGAGCTGGTCCGTGGTGACCTCTGCGGGCCTATCTCTCCACCGACACCGGGCGGGAAGAGATATTTTCTGCTGCTCGTGGATGACCACAGCCGCTACATGTGGCTGACGCTGCTCGCCTCAAAGGACGAGGCAGAGGCGGCGATCAAGCGCTTCAAGGCAAGCGCTGAGTTGCAGAGCGGGTGCAAGTTGCACACCCTCCGGACGGACCGTGGTGGTGAGTTCACCTCCAAGGACTTCGACGCGTACTGCGCCGATCATGGTGTCCAGCGGCACTTGTCCCCTCCTTACTCCCCTCAGCAAAATGGGGTGGTGGAGCGGCGCAACCAGACTGTTGTTGGCATGGCTCGCAGCATGCTCAAGGCACGGGGAGTGCCTAGCAAATTTTGGGGAGAGGCTGTGACCACGACGGTGCACATCCTCAACCGCTCCTACACTCGCAGCGTCGAAGGGAAAACTCCGTATGAGGTATGGCATGGAAAGACACCTAATTTGCAGTACTTACGGGTGTTTGGATGTGTTGCACATGTCAAGACGGCGCGTCCCCAGCTCAAGAAGCTTGATGACCGGAGCACACCCATGGTGCTCATGGGCTATGATGTTGGGTCAAAGGCATACAAGCTTTATGACCCAGTGTCACAACGTGCACATGTCTCCCGAGACGTGGTGTTTGACGAGGACGCAAGCTGGGAGTGGGCTGAACAGGCCGACGTCCACTCCATTGACACGTTCACCATCGACTTCCCGGTTGATGGTGCGTACAACGACGAGCTTGCAGGCGACGGGGGAGCGACACCAGCTTCGCCACTCTCCCCGTTGCAACCCGAGGAACCAGCAACACCTGCGGTTGTGCCTGCTGCACAGCGCGCAGGTCATGGCGCTCCAGTGGAGTTCGTGTCACCTCCATCCGGAGTGACACCGACCTCGGAGGCTGGCGATGGACGCCTCTGCAGGTTCTGCATCATCGACAACATTGTTGCCGACTCTACTGAGGAGCTTCTTCTAGTGTCGGGTGAGGAACCCGCCACGTTCGCCGAGGCTGAGCCACACCAAGCATGGCGTGCAGCCATGTTGGAAGAGATGACCGCCATCGAGGAGAATGGCACATGGGAACTCACAAATTTGCCAGCGGGTCATCGTCCAATCGGGCTCAAGTGGGTCTTCAAACTGAAGAAGAACTCTGCTGGCGACATCATCAAGCACAAGGCTCGCCTTGTTGCAAAGGGCTATGTCCAGCGCGTCGGCATCGACTTCGACGAAGTGTTTGCCCCGGTCGCGCGACTCGACTATGTGCGCGTGCTCATCGCAATTGCAGCGCAGCAGTGTTGGGAAGTGCACCACATGGACGTCAAATCGGCGTTTCTCAACGGCGACCTTCAGGAGGAGGTATACGTGGCTCAACCACCTGGTTTTGTCCAGGAAGGAAAAGAAGGCAAGGTCTTACGGCTTCGCAAGGCACTCTACGGACTGTGCCAAGCCCCGAGGGCCTGGAATGCCAAGCTGGACAAAACACTCTTGTCACTTAGTTTTCAGTAGAACCCGTCGGAGCATGCTGTCTATGCGCACGGCACTGGCGACGCGCGACTACTTCTCGGTGTCTACGTCGATGACTTGATCGTGACTGGAGCAAGCGCACGTGAGATCGCCAAGTTCAAGCTGGAGATGAAGGGCATGTTCCAGATGAGTGACCTGGGACTGCTCAGCTGCTACCTCGGCATCGAGGTGAAGCAGGCCCCTGGCAAGATAACACTCGGCCAGGCCGCATACGCTGGCAAGCTGCTGGAGAAGGCAGGCATGGGAGACTGCAACCCAGTGCACGTCCCAATGGAGCCCAGGCTCACTGAGCAAGGAGAGCTCCAACCCACCGGTGGATGCAACATTCTACCGCAGCATTGTCGGGAGCCTAAGGTACCTTGTGCACACTCGTCCCGACATTTCCTTCGCCGTCGGCTACATCAGCCAGTTCATGGAGAAGCCCACGACAGAGCACATGGCTGCTGTCAAACATCTACTGCGGTACATCGCTGGCACACGCAACTATGGTTGCCGCTACGTCAGGGATGAGGACGGAGGCAAGCTGATCGGCTACAGCGACTCCGACATGGCAGGCGACATCGACGATCGGAAGAGCACCTCGGGTGCCTTGTTCATGCTCGGTGGTAGCCCTGTGACGTGGCAGTCACAAAAGCAGAAAGTGGTCGCACTTTCATCATGCGAGGCGGAGTACATTGCTGCAACGACTGCGGCATGTCAAGGAGTTTGGCTCGGCCGACTTCTTGGCGACCTCCTCGACAAGAAGGATGACATCGCGACAATCCTTGTGGACAACAAGTCCGCAATTCAGCTGTGCAAAAATCCGGTATTCCACGACCGGAGTAAGCACATCGAGAGGGAGTGTGTCGAAAATGGAAAGATTGACGTCCAGTACATCGGCACTGGAGATCAGCTCGCGGACATCCTGACTAAAGCACTTGGTCGGATTCAGTTAGAATTTGCGCGAGAGAATTGGCATCGTCGACATCAGCAACTAGATTAGGGGGAGAATTGTTGATTAACTAGTTGGTTGCTAATAAGGACCGGCACTTGGAACCTAGCTACGGTGCATGTGCATTTACTAGTGCATGTGCTAGACTAGAATGTTTACAGGAGTGTGAACAGAACATCAGAAAATGGAGGCCAACCAAAGCTGTAAAACAGCAGGAAACATAACCTGCAAAGCTGCATGCTGCAGGTGATAAGTTGAAGCTTTGTCAGGGTAGAATTCAGGATATTGTCCATTGATCAAAAAAAAAAGAATTCAGGATATTGTCCGGCGGCTTGACTTCCTGGACTTGCAAGGTCAAGAGTTCACACATAAGAGAGTTGTACGTGAGCTGTCTAGTGAGGCTCACTAGTAGTATAAATAGGCCACCCATGTATTAGTTCGGAGTACACCACAAGTGAGTAAAGAAACCAGAAAACGCAGCAAGCTTTCAGCTGCGCCAAGTACTTGTGTTTGTGTCCATTCCTTTGAATTCTTTGAGTTTGCGTCCAAGCATAAGCGTGAGTATAGCTAGCTCAAGTAGGCGTGATTATAGCTGGCCAAACGGGCCGTGCTAAACGGGCCGGCCCGAGGCACGGTCAATTTGACCCGGCACGAGCACGGCCCGGCCCGAATATAATCGTGCCGTGCCACGGCCCGGCCCGATGCGGGTCCGTGCCCAACTTCTTTTTTTTAGCGAAAACGCAAAGGACCTTTGCGTTTTATTTCATTGGAAAGGTAGAGTTGTTACAGACCTCCAAAGAGGCGCATTTTCGCTAAAAGATTACATGACTTAGTGCACATCCCAAGTGGACGGCAAGATAACTCTCAGGCCTAAGGCTCCTGCTTGTGCCCACATCCTTGCTTCCTCCTTGATCTTAACTAGCAGTGTGTGCAGCAAGGGTTGAGCTCCTTCGAAAACGCAGTCATTACGCATCTTCCAAATCATCCAAGGCGTGAGGAGGGTGATGGAGGCCAGCCCCTTACGCATTGGCTTGGGCGTGATTGTCTTGGCATTGGTCCACCAATCGTTGAGGGAATCCTCAAGTCGTGGCGCCGCAATTGGCACCCGCAGCCATGCAAGAACCTCATGCCAGACCTGCCTGGAGAATGGGCACTCCAGAAGGAGGTGCCGCATTGTTTCAGGAGCCTGGTCGCAGAAGAGACAGCATGGGTGATGGGGTAGTCCCCGACGTGCCAAGCGATCTGCAGTCCAACAGCGGTCCAGATTGGCCAGCCAGTGGAAAAACTTCACCTTCGGCGGCGCCCATGTCTTCCATGTGAGCTTCCAAGCTGGGCATGTGATCGATCCCTGGAACGTGGCCTGGTAGGCGGAGCGCGCTGTGTAGGTGCCGCTCGACGTCCATCTCCAAATTAGCTGATCGGGTCTGTCCATGAGGATGACATTCTCAATCGCCAACCAAATCTGGATGTATTGGCCAATTTCCGTGATGCCTATGGTTCCTTGGATATCCCGTACCCAGGAGTTGTCATGTAGGCCTTCCGCAACAGTTCTGGTCTTGCGGCGACGCTTGGGGATGCAGGCATGTAGGGCAGGGGCAAGCTCAGAGATGGCTTTGCCATTGATCCAGCGGTCTTGCCAGAAGCGTGCAGTCATGCCATTTCCCACCTCCATAGTGGTCGATGCGAAGAACAGGGCACGTTCCTGGGCGGAGAACTGCAAGTCTAGGCCACTCCACGCGCGGTTGCTGTCGGTGTGCGAGAGCCATAACCAGCGCAGGCGGAGAGAAAGTCCCGCCCGCTCCATGTCTTGGACACCAAGACCGCCAAGCTCAGTGGGGCGGCAGACCCGGCGCCAATTGACATGACAATGTCCCCCATTGGCAGCAGCGCGTGCTGCCCATAGGAACCCTCTCTCTATCTTCTCAATCTGCTTGAGTGTTTTCTTTGAGGGCGCAAAAGCAAGCAGCTGGTGTACCGGGATGGCGCACAACACTGTCTTGACCATTTCGAGTCTCCCAGCCTTGTCCATCAAGCCGGCCTTCCAGGTTGGTAGCTTCCCGGCGATCTTGTCCACAAGAGGCTGCAGCTGCGCCGCTGAGGGCCGGCGTAGCGTCAGTGGAATGCCAAGGTAGGTTATAGGCAGCTCGACAATGGGGCATCCCAAGTTCGCGATGATTGGCGTCACATCGTCCGTGTCACAATGCAGCAGCGACGCGGAGCTCTTGCCATAGTTCACCCTCAGTCCAGAGGCACGGCCAAACAGGTCCAGTATCTCCTTCACCGCATTGATGTCGCTAGATGTGGAGTGGCAGAATAAGACGACATCATCGGCGTACAACGACATGGATGGCACCACCCGAGTGGGGTGGAGGCGTGCCAAGATACCTATGTCCAGCGCCCGCATGATGATCTTTCCCAACACATCGACGGCGAGCGCGAACAATTGCGGCGAGAGTGGGTCGCCCTGGCGGAGTCCTCGTCTGTGCCAAATGGGGGGGCCTGGCGTGCCGTTGAGGAGGACGCGGGTACTCGCAGATGTGAGTAATATAGCGATCCACTCCAAGAACCTGCCGCCAAAGCCGTACTGTCTCAGGACCTCGAAGAGGAAGGGCCAGGTCAGCGAGTCAAAAGCGCGTGCCAGGTCTAACTTGAGGATAATCCTTGGGTCACCAAGTTGGTGCAGCACTCGGGCGGACTGCCGGACGAGGACAAAGTTATCATGCAAACTGCGCCCGGGGATGAAGGCATTTTGGTTGCGGCTGACCAGCACGTCAAGCTTCGGAGCAAGCCGCAGCGACAGGGTTTTGGCAAACATCTTGGCCACCAAGTGTATCAGGCTGATCGGCCTGTACTCTCCAAGTTGGCTCGCGTCTGCTCGTTTGGGCAGCAGTGTGATCAGCGCTTGGTTCAGCCGGCTGAAACCACGACCCCTCATCTCATAGAGTTGCTGGAACACGGCCACAAAGTCATCACGAACGATACTCCAGCACGCACGGACGAATTCAGCCGTGAATCCGTCGGGTCCTGGTGCCTTCCTTGCTGGCAGCCGCTTCACAGTAGCCCAAATTTCATCGGCGCTAAAGGGGGCGTCGAGGTCCTCTAGATCGATGGGCTCGATCAGAGGCGTGAGGTCGATCGAGCAGTCGCGATCAACAGCCGTTCCCAATAGTGTATCATAATGCTCAAATGCCGCCTCCGCCATCTCCGCATGATCGGTGAGTACACGGCCGTCCTGCGCGAAACTGAAGATTCTTGTCTTCTGGCGTCGATAAGAGCATTGCCGATGGAAGAAGGTTGTATTGGCGTCGCCATCCTTCAAGTTGGCAATGCGCGCTCGCTGCCGCACAATGGTGCGTTCCAAGGAAGCCAAGCCCAAGTAAATTATCTTCAGCTGCTTACGGAACCAGTCCTCATGAGGAGTCAGGACCCGATCCTCTTGTGCCTTGTCAAAACGAGCAATCAGTTCACGGGCAATTGCCATCCTGTTCTTCACGTTCCCTACGGTTCGTGAGCTCCAGCTTGTCAGTCCTCGTGCTGCAGCCTGTAGGCGTGCGACCAAACGACGGAAGGGGTCGTCGTCATGCACCGAAACCCAGGCCGCGGCCACCTTCTCATGGAAGCCGTCCATGCGCAACCAGATGTCCTCGAAGTGGAATCGTTTCTGAGCAGCCGGCGCAGGTGTGCAGTCAAGGAGGAGTGGGCTATGATCGGAGACCACCGATGACAAGCAGCGCAAGTAACACTCGCCATGAGAGTCCTCCCAATCAGTAGTACACAGGACCCGATCGAGCTGCACCAGTGTTGGCGGCGACTGCTCATTGGACCACGTGTAGCGGCGGCCATTTAGATACACCTCCTTTAACGCGAGATCGTTGACCAGCCGCCGGAACTTTCCCATCATCCGTCTGTTTAGGTTCCCGGTGTTTTTGTCCTCATCACGTAAAATGAGGTTAAAATCACCGCAGATCATCCACGGGCCAGCACAGTCGAGGCGTATGTCTCGCAGTTCTTGCAAGAACGCGATCTTCTCAGCGTCCTCTTGTGGCCCATAGACCACTGTCAACCACCATGGCGTGCCCGTGCTTGTCTGAACCTTGGCCGTGATTGCGTTCTGAGTGAACTCCGGGTCCGAGATCGTCACGTCACGGCTCTTCCAGGCGAGCAGGATGCCTCCGCGAGTGCCAAGTGCTGGCAAGTAGACATACTCGTCGAACTCCGAGCCTAGGGCATCAAGGATGATCGGTGAGCAAATCATGGCCATTTTTGTTTCCTGAAAGCATACGATGGAGGCTCCAGAAGTGTCAATCAAAGATTTGATGGCGCAACGTCGAGCCCGTGCATTAAGGCCACGAACATTCCAGATTACAATTTTTAAGCCGCGATCCATGAAAACATGTTCGACATGGGTGAACAGCTGTCGGGCTAAGCCTGGACAGCTCCAGCCCGGCTCGCCTCAACAATCATCGTGGAGTTCATGTCGGCAGGAAGTTGGCGATCAACCAGAGCAGCGATGGCGGATAGGACCGAGAGTGGAATAGGGGCAGCAAAAATTCCGTCATAAGCCTTCATCTCTTCGGCCGTGATAACCTGGTCGACGCCCACGATGCCGAGTGTGCGGAGAATTTGCACTCGTGCCCGTCGCTCCGCTGTGGGAGGTACTGCAGCAGTGTAGGGGGTTGACGATGCAGCAGGCGTTTTGGCGGCTGATCGTCCACGCCGTGGCGGCTGAAAGTTCAGCGCCGGTCGTCCTCGCTTTCCTGGAAGTGGCAGCATGGCCCCTGTATGCTTGGTTGCCTCAGACAGGAAATCGCCAAGTGTTAGCGTCCTTGTGCACTGAGTCGCGGCCGTGCGCGGCCTAGATCGGCGTAGAGTGACCGGCAGCGAGGCGAAGCGGTGAGGGGCAGAACGCAACATGTCCGGCGACATTGGCGAAGGCCGCTGGAGGATGGAGATGGTCCTCGAAGGTGTTGTAAGTGTGTTCATGGCCGCCTCTGTTGAAGGAGAGGCCGGCTCATTGGCCTCATTGTCTGGAACAGCAGAGTTTGGCGCGCCGCTGTCCTGTATGGCCTCATCCTTGTCTGAGAGTATGGGGTCTTGCATGGGTTCAGATGTGGCTGCCTCATCCTTGTCTGATGGAGTGCTGCTTGGCACCGACAGGCTGGGAGCTGGGCTAGCAGGCTGGGAGTCCGGCACCTCGCTGTCGGACACCAAAGGGCTGGTCTGCTGGGAGTCAGGCACCTCGCTATCGGGGACCAAAGGGCTGGTCTGCTGGGAGTCCGGCACCTCGCAGTCAGAGGCCAAAGGGCTGGCCAGCTGGGAGTCGGCCACCTCGCTGCCAGAGACATTGTGTTCCCGCCTAGGACTCGTGCTGAACATGCCAGAGATGGACTCCAAAGGAGCTGGCGAGCTTGGTTGTGTCCCGGGGCTGGTGGACTCCGAAATGGCAGGGCAAGTGGCCGTGGCGTCGGCTGGGCGCTGTTTCACCCTGTATTGTAGCGTTCTTTTGTTGGCTTGGCGATGTGGTTTGCGTGTCCCACGGTTCTTGGGCCAGGGAAGCATTGTGACAGCAGGGCGGCGTACAGGCGGTGGCTCCGCTGCTTTCGGCCCCCAAGATGAGGCCATGGCGATGCCATCTGCTCGTAGAGCTTGGTTCCCAGCGCGCCATCCAATGGCATCCACCGCCATGCCATCCGCACGTCCCGTGGGGTGGTCTGTTCGACGGCGCTTGCGGCTGCGTCGACGTCCACGTCCTGGGCCAGGCTCGTTTTCCGGGCCGTTTCCTCCATTGGCTCCATTGCTGCCATCAGCACCCCCTGCGCCATGGGTGTCCCGAGCACGATTGCGGTCGATCTCGGTGTGAGCCAAGGTGATGGTGATGGGGTAGGTAAGCGTCCGCACTATCGGGGCATCGGAGGCAGCGCGGCCAGGAATGACCTCCGCGATCTCCAGCACGGCGGCGTGTCGGATAGCCTTTGGGTCATGAGTGCGGCCAGCGAGCCTGAATGTGGCGAGGTCTTCGCGGGAACGAGTCCGCGGATGGAGGCGCTCAACCCAGACGCTGGATCCAAGGATGTGCTCAGCTGTAGCAACGTGCCAAGCATGGGCAGGGATGCCGCGGAGCTCAAGCTCGACGCGGTGTTCGAACCCGCCGCAGCCTGCATGGGCGAGCTTGCACCAGGGCCTGATTGACAGCGTGAAGTTCGGGCAGCTGACGAGATGATCTCCATTCATGCGGTCCTTGGCAGCTTGGGTACTGAAGAGGATGAGGAAATCCTCCGGATGATGCGTGTGAATGGTGAAGTCCCCTTCCTCAAACTGGAACTTGGAGTACAGCATGTTGGCGATCTCGTCGCTGTTCACCCGTGGCCTCGTGCCTATGATGGTGGCAACCATGGCGCGGGAGAGCACCTGTTCTGCTTCTTCCATCTCAACGGTGCGTGCCATGATTATCCGCGCCGGATCAGCGGCAGGCGTGGGCACGACCGGAGCTGGAGGCGGAGGCGGAGGCGGTGGTGGTGGTGGAGGGGTGGCCCGTGGTGGGGGTGCGCGGCCGAGACTGCGATGGTAGGCATCACAGCCACGGGAGTCATGGCCGGAAACCAGGCAGCGGCGACAGCGGATGTCGCCCTCGCAGTCACGAACGCGATGACGGTGGTCGAGGCAACGGAAACAGAGTCCTGCGATCTCCTCCGGCGAAGGGCTGCGCGGACGCAGGTCAGTAGGCCACGGCGCGGGCGCACGGCGAGGTTGGCGCCGGTTATTGCGGCGCGGCTGCTGGAATCCATCGGCGTCGACCTCCGGTGCATTGGGAACGCGGTGAACTTCCGATCGCGGGCCGAGGCGAGACGCCACAGGGCCACGGGGAGCCGCCGCCGCGGGGCCCGGAGGCGCCGGCGCGGGGGGCGCGTCCCGTTGGCGTGGCGGCGTCCGCGCGATCTCGCTGTAGGAGCGTGTTGAGCTCCCACCTTCGGAGTCATAGTAGTGGCCGCCGAGGGACACCCGATCGGCGGAGGACGGGGAGGAGGAATCCATGGTGCGTGGGAGGGGCTGGCGGGGCTGGGGAGTGGCTGGGGGAGGGATTGGAGGGGGGGCTGCCGGCGGGGAGTCGGCGGCGGCGGGCTGGTGGAGGCTAGGTCACGATCGCCTACGCGGGAGTTGCGGAGCGATCGGTTCCATCGTGCCCAACTTCAGGTTGAAGCACGCGGGCCGGCCCGGCACGGCACGATTAACTTTTTTTTTTTAGATTTTTTACCTATTTTTACTTATTTTTAAAAAAATTTATATCTATTTATACATATTTTTAATTTTTTATTATTTATTTACCGTGACTAACGGGCCGTGCCGGGCTGTAATCGTGCCGGCCGTGCCGTGCCGGAGGCTGAGCTCAGGCACGCGGGCCAGCCCGGGCACGGCCCGTTAGCTTATCGGGCCTAGCGTGCCGGGCCGTAATCGTGCCGTGCCTAAATTTATTCGTGCCGTGCCGTGCCGTCCCGATGGCCAGGTATAGGCGTGATCAGTAGTAGAAGCTGACAAGACCGGAGGTAGCGGGGGCTGGGAGACCTCAAGCTGGAGGGAGCGAAGCGGACGCACGACCTTCACTTCCCTCTACTCGCCCTTCTCTCATGTCTTCGTCCTCCCGCATTGCAGCACGACTTGGATCGATGGTTGTTGGACCAGAGCTATGGGCGAAGGCTTGTTCATCGACTAGCCCTTCAGGGCCTTCTTCTCCTCCGTGAAGCTGTTGCTGGTATGTATAGCGGCCATGGCGCGGAAGGCTGGAGAGGCCCTGCACTGCGGGCTGGAAGCTTCAGCGCCTCGCTAGCTGCTGAGCGAGGACGACATGCCGCACCGGTAGCTCAACGTCCATTGTGAAGCTTCATTTTACTACTAAACACAGTTGCAGCAACAAGGCAATCAATTGATTGAACAGTCAATGCGCCAAACAGTACCTTCCTGATACAGTTTTATTGTGCCTCCGAATTTTCGGTAAGATAATTTGCAATGGCATCACAAAAGTGGATACTGAACCTTTTTAGAGTTACACTTCGAAAATGAATTTTGCATGCCATGTGTTTACCACTTCGCGAACTGTTTTTGGAAATATGGTGTGAAAGTTCACGGGTATTGGATGTTACTTCAAATTTTGGTGTGAATGAAGAAAATGCAACACCACGTTCAATAATACATCGTTGAGGATTTTGGTAAAAGTGCCTTTTACCCGGTATCGCACATGTATTTTATGAAACAAAATCATCTTTTTCATAGAAAAGCACGGTTTTAAGCTAGACTGTACATGTGTATTTAGTTGGTGATGTTGTGCTTTGTGAATCTGGGTGCATACAGATTTGGGATATTTTGTCTGTATTTTTATATGAGACATTTGTGTATTTTTTGCATTTGTGTATAATAGTTCAAATGGAAAGTATGTTAAAAATGCAAATTTGAATAGCTTTCTATGGCCGTACCAACGACAACTTTAGCCTCTCCCGTTGCAACGCACGGGCACGTGTGCTAGTATATAATATTAAAGGAAGGTAAGCCAGGCTTACCTTATGTTTACATGGTTGGCAAGGCCAAAAGAAAACAAAAAGAGGGAAGTGTAAAAAAGAAAAGAAGCAAGAGAGAAAATAGAAAAAGGAAAAACTATACAAAGTCTAGCTAACTGTTGTGGAACTGATCAGCCCAGTTGTTTAGCTGATTGGCAGTCTTGGCCTGTCTGTGCGCCCATAGTCTTAGATCATCAGCAATGTGCCTTAGGATTTGATTCGTAGTGTCAGTAGTGTGGTTGAACACTCTATTGTTCCTTGACCTCCATAATGCGAGTGCACAGGCGGTGAAGCAAATGGGCCATTGATTGCACTTTGTTTTTTGGATAGCCGATTCAATAAACTGACGGATGCTAGTCGACGCCAATGCTTCCTGAGACAGTCCAATTTTTCCCCAGACCTTGGTAGATGATCGACAGTGTAGGACAATGTGGTTGATAGATTCAACTGCTGGGCAGATGTCGCAGCCTGCCTCGGAGCACCATTTCTTTTTGATCATGTTGTCTTTTGTGTTCAGTCGTCCACGCAAAGCCAGCCATAGGAAGATCTTGTGCTTCAGAGGCAGTGATCTCTTCCAAACCCAGTTATGGCCGAACCATTTTGTGCCGTGGTCGCTGATTAGATAGTAGAGATCTCGGGTAGTTGGTGATTTACTTGTGGTGATCAACAGCCTTCTGTCCATGTCCGTGTTGATGTGCAAACCAGATAGGTGGGACATTAGCTCTTGCAGTTGTATGCTGGCCGTGTATGAAATAGGGTGTAGGAGCTGAATATTCCAGTTCTGGGAGGTGGCTTGCGAGGCGATCGTGCAGTCTGGATCCACAGCGTAGGAGTAGAGAACTTCAAACCTGTGTACCAACCTCCCGAGCGTGGTCCAGTTGTCGTGCCAGAAAGATGTTAGCATTCCATTCCAAGCTGACAGCGGGTAGCCGAAATTGTAGTACGCATGGCACATAAAATTGTCTTCCAGAAAGGTGTGTCTGATGACGTTGAAGCCAATGGGATGCAGTTTTGGAGGTAGTAGTCTTGTAGCCATTGAAAGCACGGACCACCAGCACCGTTAAGCAGTTTGGCAGCCATATTCATCATGAGTGCGTCGTTATGCTTTGTCAGGTTTCTAATGCCCAGGCCTCCTTGTTGTTTTGGAAGTGTGACCACCTCCCAGGACACGAGGCAGTGCCCTCCCAGCACCTCTTGTTTGTTCTTCCACAGGAATGCACGTCTGAATCGATCTACTTGTTAGAATATGCGTACGAATAAGAATAGGAATTAGAGGTCATCTTGTATTCCAAGTCATTGGCTTCTTGCCTCCCAAATTTGTACCACTATATATACCCATGAGAGTCATGGCAATACAACAACAAAGATTAGGGATTCACAACTTTCTACATGATATCAGAGCGGTTAGTCTCACGACGCCGATCTTAGGGTTCTAAACACTTCCGCATCGCGCCGCCCCCGGGGAGATCTCTTCTCCTCGGGGGCGTGGCACCGTTCCTTAGATTAGATTCGTAGATTAGATCAATTTTTGATTTTTGGAGGTAGTAGTCTTGTAGCCATTGAAAGCACGGACCACCAGCACCGTTAAGCAGTTTAGCAGCCATATTCATCATGAGTGCGTCGTTATGCTTTGTCAGGTTTCTAAAACCCAGGCCTCCTTGTTGTTTTGGAAGTGTGACCACCTCCCAGGACACGAGGCAGTGCCCTCCTAGCACCTCTTGTTTGTTCTTTTTTTTTGAGGTAAAGGTGGTCGTATCCACCGTCCGAATAGATAGAAAGAGTTGACCCAGTTTATAAGGAAAACCGGGTCCAAAAACCATACAAACTGTACAAAAGAATTACACAGACGAAGCGACCCGCCGCCCACACGGCACAAGTCGAACAAACGCCACAACACACACAACCCGCTCCGGAGCCGCCGCCCCGGCGTAGCAACCAGATCGCCTTTCGCATTGCCCGAAAGTGATCCAGTCATGGTCGACGAACCCTCTGCCCCCGCAGTCTTCGTCCAGGTTGCCACCAAAACCACCATGCTCCGGGGCCGCCGCCCCGACGTAGCAACCAGATCGGCCTTCGCATTGCCCGAAGGTGATCCAGTCAGGACGACGAACCCTCTGCCCATGCAGTCTTCATCCAGGTCGCCCCCAAGACCCCCGCTAGACAACGGCTCCGCCTCATGGAACCATCGTAGCGAGGGAAACCGAGACCGCCGTCTCGACGTACCGCCACCGTCCGGGGCCGCCACCCCAGTCAACCGCTCCCCTGACAACAGCACCGCCCGCTTAGCCGTCGTGAAGCTAGCGCACCGCGAGGACCAAGAGCTCCAAGGCGACGCCTCCAAGAAAGTAGTGACGTGCACGTCACCGCCGCCCGCTCCAAAGGAGCTTAGGTTTTCACCCGAAGATCTTGACACCAAACGCGTCGGAACGAATCAATCTCCCCGACGACGTCAACAAGAAGAAGAACGACGCCGCAAAGGCGCCGCCGTCGTCGGCACAAACCGAAGTCTGTGCAGGGATTTCGCCCGGATCTTGACTCGACCATAAAGAGCTGGGAGCATCAAGCCGAGCATGGGCGCTGTTGCCGTCCACCGAGCTCCACCATACGCGCTGCTTCCTCGCCGCCATGGCACCTCCTGCCAAGACAGCAGCCATGCCGCAGTCACTGATCCGGGGCCGCCGCCCCGGCCTCCTCGTCCCCGTGAGGAGGCGCTGGTCGAAAGAAGCGGAGCAATGCCCCCGACCCCAACCAGCACCCCGCACGTCGCCCTGGCCACCCCGTCTTGCTGCAGCCGCGCACCACCACCCGACCTCCTCCTCGTTCCGCGGGGAACAAGAAGCGGCCGAGGCCCGTCGCCGCCCTCGCCTCCAAGCCGCACGCCCGCGGCCGGCCCGGCCCGCCCGCGGCCCAGATGGGGCCCGGTCGGACCAGATCGAGCCCGCACGCGACCTCCAGGCACTCCGCACGCCGCGCGCCCATCACGACCCCGCCTCGACGCCGTGGGAGACCTCGCCGTCCATGCCGCAGCGCCGCCAGGAACAACGCCGCTCGCCCGTCGCGACCGCGCCTCGACTCCATGGGAACTCCGCGAGATGAAGGAACAACGCCCCGCCGCCACCTTCCTCGGGCGCGGCCGGCTTTGCCGGCGCCCCCTCTGGCGGCGGCGGTGCGGGGAAGGGGCGGGAGGCCTGGCGGCAGAGCTTTTTTAGGGTTCCCCCCGGGTCGCCAGAGGAGGGCGACACGGGGGGCAAGACGCTGAGATGTGTATGACTTTATCCATTTTCTTGTTTGTTCTTCCACAGGAATGCACGTCTGAATCGATCTACTGCCTCAATGCTGTTGTTATCCCATTTAATACAGGCCATAAAAAATTTCGGAATAGCCGAGAGGACTGAGTTAATCATCTGTACTCGGCCAGCAATTGTCATTAGCCCAGGTATCCATCCAGGTAGTCGTCGTTCAATCCTTTGGATGACTGGCTGCAGCTCTGGCGTGATATCTTGGTGATTGACAGCGGCAAACCTAAATATGTGCTTGGCAATTTTGTTAACGGGCACCCAAGTATTTCAGAGACCTCTGTTGATTGTGCTTCACTCATGTGTATTGTCACCAGTGTGCTCTTTGAGTAATTAATTGTAAGCCCAGTAAATTTGGCAAAGGCCTCCAGCAAGCTTTTAGCAAAGATGGCTTGCTCAGTAGAGCCATGCAGGATCAGCAGAGTGTCGTCTGCATACTGTAATGCAGGTAGTGGTGCTCCCTGTGCAATTGGATGTAGTAAGAAGCCTGCCTCATATGCTTTGGTGAACATCTGCTGCAGAATGTCAGCCGTGAGGATAAAGAGATATGGGGATAGTGGATCTCCCTGCCTCACCCCCTTCTGGATCTTAGATTTTGCACCAGTTTGTCTGTTAATTAGTATCTGTGCTTGCGAGGTTTCAAATAATTCCTTGATCCACCAGCACCACCGTGGTGGGAAACCCCTTATTTTTAGCATGTCGAAGATCGCCGGCCATTGTACACTGTCGAAGGCTTTTTGAAAGTCTAGTTTAAGCACAATTGTTGGCTTACCCCTTTTCTGCGCGCATTGCACCATTTCTGTGGCAGCGGCGAAGTTCTCGATGATTGATCTTCCCCGGATGAATCCAGATTGCATAGAGTGCACTAAATCTTTGATCTTGGTTTGCAGTCTATTTGCTAGAACTTTTGCTATGAGATTTGGGATACTGTGCTGCAGCGAGATGGGTCTGTAGTCCTGTATGACTTGCGGTGTCTCACATTTTGGTATTAGAGTAATATGTGCTAAGTTTAGCCCTGCTAAGCTGACATTCATGGCATGCATCTGAGAAAAGAGGCAATTTAAGTCCTTCTTCATCTCCGGCAGGTGCTGCTTGAAGAATTCATTTGTGAAACCGTCTGGCCCGGGGCTACGGTGCGGTGGTGCCTTCTTGATGGCGTTAGATATCTCCTCCCAAGTAAATTCATCGTCCAGTACATCCAGGTTGTGTTGTTGGTTGTTGTAAAGATTCGTGAGATCAATGTTTGGCTCCCATGATCGTCCTTCAGAGAATAGATTTGTGTAGAAATCAGTGGCAATCTTCAGTTTGTCGCTGTCGTTGAAGTATTGGATCCCTTCGCGCTGCAGCATTTTGATCTTATTTTTGCGAAACCTGTAGGTAGCCATGGTATGAAAAAACCTGGAGTTCTCGTCACCCAGTTGGCACCATTTGATCTTTGCTCGGCGCCTCCAGTACTGTGCCTCTTCATGGGTAATATGTGAGTGTTTTCTCTTGCTTACTTCTCTGAAGCCAAATTCCATGTCTGAAAGTGGTCTCCATTCTTCGATGGCATCAAAATACTGTATGGCGTGTGCATTGTTTGCACGTACTGTAGATCTTTTTTGTTGCTCCTTAATCCATGCTCTGGTAGCAGCTCTGACCGCACGCAGTCTGTAGCCTATTATTGCTGCAATTGTCATAATCTTCGTTGGCCTTGTCAGTCTGTTCTTAGTGATTGTTTTCAGAGCATCACTCGACAGCCAGGAGTCCTCATATCGAAACAGTTTTGTTTTTGGGATGTTAGAGCTCGTCTGTAGCAGTATTGGTTTGTGATCTGAGGTTGGTCTTAGTAGCACTCGGCACTCTGATTGAATGTACTTCTGGCTCCAGTCAGTGTTGATTAGAGCCCGATCAAGGCGAACTAGAGTTGGCGTCCTTCTGTTGTTTGTCCAGATGTATCTTGCATTACAAATGTCCACATCCATCAGTTCTAGGTCATGGATCCACTGATTAAAACTATCCATCTGCGCCCAGTTAATGTTGTCATTGTTTTTTTCAGCAGCTGTCCTGTAGGCGTTGAAATCTCCTATCATT
Source organism: Poa annua (assembly GCA_026929855.1). NCBI lineage: Eukaryota > Viridiplantae > Streptophyta > Magnoliopsida > Poales > Poaceae > Poa > Poa annua. The sequence continues at coordinate 3,960,360 of CM049437.1, forward strand.
ACCCAAGGCCCATTTACCTGTGCTGCAAAGGTCTTGATCTCATCGAAGAAGAGGCTTCTTTCTGCTGCAACACAGGGTGCGTACACTGCCGTTAGCATAAACATATCACCGTTTGAGTTTGATGAGACCTGCACTGAGATCGATGTCCTGCTCTTGTATAGTTCAGTGACAGTGTAGTCTTTGCTGATCCATGCAATTCGAATTCCACCCGAGGTACCTTCTGCTGGCTGAGACGCATATGCAGTGTATTTGTTTGGTACGAATTCTCTGAGCTTAAAGATAGAAATATCACTTAGCTTTGTCTCCTGCAAGCATATGAATTGAGCTTTGGCATCGTTAATTGTTTTATAGATCATTTCATTTTTGTCTATGTCCCCAAGTCCTCTCACGTTCCAGGAAAGAAATTTCATCGGTAAGTATTGCACCCCGCCAGGAGAAAAAAAGAAGCAAAGAAAAGCAGTGCACTGAAAGCAGTGATAAAGATTAAAGGCGACGGTGTTACAGGCTGATTGATTACAATGCAATGCTGCGGGAAGGAAACAGGCGTGCTGGCCTTGGACCTGTGTACAGGTCGCCAACTTTGAAGAACAACTACTAAGGTAACATGCAGTGGGAAATTAAAAAACAGCCTATGCGAGTAACACCGTGCCGAGGTACAACTACTAGGCTCAGCCATTCGTCTTGCTTGTCCCCTCCCCAGCCGCAACGTCCTTCTGCTTCTGCCTGCGAAGTGCCTCGCCAACGACGTCGACAGTTAGGATGCCGCAGCAGTCTGCGAGGTCCTGAAGCCTGGAGCTCGTTGTCTCTGGTGGGTTGCTTGTGATCGGCATTGGTGCTAGGTCCTGGATACTGATGACCTTCTTCTTGCGGCGGCGGACGGAGGAAGAGCTGGCGGATGATTCAGACTCGCCGTCATTGTTTGCCTTCCCGTTACTGGCCCTCTCAACTGAGCTCTGACGCGAGCCGTCATGTAGCTTGCGAATCCTCTCACTCCTCCTGCGCACGTATGTGACTGTCGCTGTTCCTCTCTTCGCCGGTTGTTCTTCAGCTGTGGAGATCTCTGTTGGCTGCTTTGCTGCGACGTTGAGGTCAGGCAGTATCAGCTTCATCTGGCTGTTGGCGGGAGGCGCATTTTGAATGCTTGCGGCCTGGGAGTCCCCACGGTTCAGCTGGGCAGCAATCCAGTCTTGGAATGGGCCGTCGTCAGGGCCCAGGTTGGGGAGGTGCTCGAGCTGTTGGCGCTGCACGGGATGTGCCAGGCCCAAGGTTGTCGGCCCAGGTACGAACAGAAACGGCCCACCTTTGCTGCTGGTGATAATCTGACCTTCGCTGAGAGGATGAACGTGGTCCATTCCGGTGAGCTCTGCACCGGTGGCAAGCTGGTATGATTGCTGAATCAGGTCGTCGGTGCCCGGCAGAGGGATGACAGCTTTTGCCCTGAAGATCTCTGTGGTTTCACCCAGCATCGGCGTGTGCTCACGCGCCGCGGCCCCGCTGATAGCAGGATTAGGCTGCCGGGCGCAAGCATGGAATGGTGGTGGGGGCGCGGCAATCGGGGAGACAGCCACAGAATACAGCGGGATGAGCTCGGTGTTCAGAAGCTGGAAATGTATCGGGTGGGTACAGGTGGGCGGGGAGGGCAGGTGGTAGATGGCTGATGGGAGGGAGATGGCGTAGCCGGGAACCTGTGGTATTGCTAGCCCAGCAGCGAGCGCGATCGGTGACACCGGCGGCCCGACCAGGTGCTCAGGGTGTAGTGGCTTCGGGCTGTACGAGGAATCAATGGGCGGGAGTAGAGGTCTGGTGGCGCGGCCTAGATTTTCATCGGAGAACATGCTGAAGAGTAGGGACCACACGGTTTCCCGCCTAATCCCCATGCCGCGGAAAGTGCGTGAAGTATTGGGGTGGAACAGCGTGGGGTGGTTGAAGTTGTACACGGAGAAGGACTCACCGCCATCTCCAGGCAGTGGGGATCCGACCGGCACGCGGATAGAAAACTTTCTGGAGTTGCTAAGAGCGACATCGATCTGGTAGTAGGCGGTGTTGGCGATGGCGAAGACGGCGGATGCGTGCGGCAGCCTGCACCTAGTCCTTGGTTTGTGCACACGCACGGAAGTCTGGAGCAGAGCCAGGAGATCCTGTAGCGAGGCCGCCTGAGGTGTGATCAGGGCACGGCGTGCGGAGGCAGTAGAATTCTCCAGCGCGGCGGCGGTCGCTAATATTGAGGCGCTAGGATTTTGATCATGGACTTTGGGTAGTTGCGTCGAACAATCCCAGCCTACGGGCGCTTATTTCTCGGCGTCGACGCAAAGCGTAGCGACTGGCCCTTGATTGGTTTTTGCCTTCAGCGTGAATATCGCACATAGTTAGTTGGGCAAACAAAGCGCTAGGAACTGGCTGCGCGTTGGAGGTGGAGACGTTGGCATAGACGCTAGGATTAATTGCCGATTCTTTTTCAGCTCAAGCGCCTACCTAAGCGCTCACGATTGCACATGCCCTTACACGCCACCGCCAGGATCATGCGGGCGTGGTCGCTGGCACGAAGAACGGCCGCCGCGGCCACTAGGGGCAGGAACCCTAGCGCCTATCTTCTCCTTCGAAGCGTCGCATTTCTCATGGATTGGTTAGACACGCGTGTTACCGAAGAGGAGACGCCCTGGAGCAGTCCGTCAAGGAGGCGAAAGTTAGGACGGTATGAGAGAACCGACTATGAGTAAATCGACTGAACGAATGGCTAAGATGGATTGACTCTTGATCTGACGAAGTAAACCCAAAGATGAACCACGGGGCTGCATTTTCCGGGAGTTTTTTTTTTTGAAATTGCATTTTCCGGGAGCTTAGTATTAGGAAGGATTGGATTGTTTGACAAATACTCCGTATTCTACATGTCCCAACAAGCAACAACGTATAAAGTTGTTTTTGGAGTTCACGGCCTACTTCGCGGCATCAGGCTAAGGATGAACCACGGCACGTACTACTATATCTTGAAAAGAAGATACGCGTCAACCAACATGACAACTGAGTCGAAACTAACGTTACCGATATCGTAAGCGATTCGTGGTGTTCTCTCCTTATTGCTTTTGGTTATCACCCTTGTCGTGCACTATTCCTACTTCCTATCCGTCTTTCCGCTATGACAAAACCAAAAATGGAGAGTTTCCAATGCCTAAAGAAATAAAAATAACCATTCAACGAAAAAGTCATGTTTATCATAAATAAACTAGGAAACCAAGGCTACGTGGCCTAGCCGCCTGTTCGCCATCTCCAGATCCAATCCTCATTCTCCTCACTGCTCTAATATCGTGAAGTGGAGGGGAGATGATTGTCGTCTATCCATCCATTTGATTTAGTAAGAATTCTTTCGTTTGGTTTTGGTGTCGAGAAGGTGTTCTCTTGAATTAAACTTCTACAGCTCTAGTCACGTCTTGGTGGAACTACTATGGATTTGCATAGGCGAAGATTTTGACATTTTCTACCTCGACAATCTTCATGGACGACATCACGATAAGTTTGTTCTAGTTGGCATGGCTTAGTGGTCACTATGGGTACCATTGTCATCTTCAACAACCCCTTCTTTCGAACCTTTGTGAGCAATATCGTAGGCCTGGCCTGGCGATGCTAGTGTCACCGCCTGACTCGGTTGGAATAGTGTCACCATATGTGAGAGTGTATTATTGTCGTGATTATAAGAGTTTTGCATCTTCAGCGGCGTACCTTCATGGCACCAACTACTGCAATCCTCCCACCCCAAAACATGTGCGCAGTTCCTCCAGTTAGTATTATGGTTGTTGAGACATGATTAATGCGAATTAGGTACAGTACTAGGTTTAATTGACGTTTTTGCTCCTACTTATTTTTTCCAACCTCCGCCAATGGCTACATGCTTTGCAAGTGTTGCGGCAATGCGGCGGGATCGCTAAGTAGAGCTATGGTACGGCAACAATGTGAGTTCTTTAGTGGCTTTGAGGCCTACAATCATTTTGCATTTTTGCTCTTTCTTTAGTTTTATCTGCTTTGAAAATAAAATATTATGCCATAATACCTGGCTGTACAAAGTAGGAACCAGTTTTTATTTTTTTTATACGCGTCATGTTTTCGCAAGAATAAAAAAGGAGAAAGAAGCGAAGTGAGCCTAGCTCTAAGTATCAGACTTGGTATGAGTGTTCACATTTTTCTGAATTATTTCAGAAGTTTACCGATGCTATGTTTTCAGTGATAGGTGACCAAGGTCGGAGCTGCCCAAAACTTTTTTATCCTAACATACTATATAAAAGGGACTTTTACATCAGGTTAGCCTAGTAAATGTGCATCAGGCATCACGGTTATCTTTGCTCCAGCTCCACCCCTGTAGGTGACGTGTCCGTCAACAATGAACCGTCTGTGGTGAAAAATATGTCTGATCAATCTATCGTGCTTATAGGGATAAAATTCACATATTGTGTTCATGTTTGTACGTGTGTGTTTGCGAGTGTCGTGTTTATCAAAAAAACATACATACGACCAAGACCAACAATTCAGACGGATGGGACCGTAGGACGTAGAGGATGCGGGGAACACCACCCAAAGCTTCCACCGTTCGAGCCAAACCTGCTTTCGGCTAAGCCTGGCCCGCATGTCATCCGAACGGAAGCCAAACCCCTCCTCTTCCCCCAACAACCCGCTGCGAAGCCCACGCGACGCGACTCGACGCCGTGGCCGGCGGCCCCGGCTTCCTCCCTTGGCACGCTCGCTCGAGAGCAAGGTGCTGCCCGCAGTGAGGATTCGAGTGGAGAGAGAAATGCCGATCGCACTGGAGAGCGGCGCCCGGTTCGTCCATCGGGTGCCGGCGGCTTCTCTTCGGCTGGGCGGGGCAGCGACAGTCGGGCGGAGGCAGTGCACATGGAGAAGGAGGAGGAGGGCGACGGGGAGGTGCAGAGCTCGCTGAGGGGAACCTTCGACACCATGGACGCGCTCCAGGACGCCCTGCCCAGGTCAGTACCCCCAATCCGCCGCAAAGGTCGCGCCTTCGTCGATCGGTCAGTTCCGCCGAAATCTTGGTTCCGCAGCTTTTTTCGATAATATAGAACTGTAGTGGTAGATGGAATGTCGTTTCTTGATCTGCTGAAATCTATTGGTACGTTTCGATTTTGAGGATTCATTTGAGGCTATGGAGTAATGCAGGTGTAGAAGTTTGTTTAGTTATCCAGCAGTGTTCGCCATTTAGATGGAATTTCCGATGATCGAGTAATGAGTGGAATAAGCTTTTGATAATAGATTGTTTTATAAAGTTCAGTTCTTCGTCGATTTGGCCGGCGAAAGGGTTGTGCAAAAAGTGGTCATCTGTGTCCTACCGTCTACCGACTGCTTTGGGCATTTGAGCATCTTCAATAAAATGTGTTATTGGCAGTTAGTAGTCACAGTATTTGACAATGTGATCTGGAAGCTTGAACATTTGGTCAGTGCTAGTCATGTGAGGAACTCGCAGTTGTGAAAGCAGTTTGTAGTAGCTTAGGATGAATTGCCTGTCGAACATTCATACTTAAGTTTCAGGATTGTTGGCTCTTTAGTCTTTACTGGCTTACTGCCAGCTGTTTCTCAGGCTTGTAAGATGTAGCATCAGGATGTTCAGTAAATAATTCAATTTGGGTGTTAGTTCTGTCAGGTGCTCTTTTATAAGCAAAAGCATGCTATGTTAGCATCCACTCAGACTTAGCCTAGCACTCGGCCAAGTTTCAGACGTTTACGCGCACACGGCTCAACTATAAGAGGAGAGTCCATTCCATCCTAAAAGACCGAACTGAAAGAGGAAGAATCTCTCCCTTATAAGCTGGATGTGGCCTCTTCCCCTAGGCAAGGTGGGACTAAACCTGAGTAGCCTCCACTAGCCTAAAACAGTCCTAACATGCTCTGCTTTTCTTTGCAGTGACCCAAAGAACACCTCATGCCAGGCATAATAACCCAATATGCTACAAGCGCCGAGATGTCCAAAACTTATGTTCTGTTTGGTTGTTAGTTTTGTCAGTTTCTGATAAGCTTGGGATTGATGAATTGCCTCTCGCATAATCATACTTGAGCTTGGGGATTTTTCGATGCCAACTTTTTCACAGGCTTGTAGCATCAGGATGCATAGTTTATAAGCATTCTATGGTTTTCTTTGCATCGACATAGAGAACACGTCATGCCAGGCATAATAACCAAACATGCCATAAACGCCCAAGTATCCAGCACTTCTGTTGGTTGTGGTATCCTAAATATGACACTAGTATGAACTGTTAGTTCTAGCATTTAATTGTTCTGGCCGAGTCAATATTGTAGCTCTCAGTAAGATATCTATAGAACACTCCAGAAATATTTACTAAGTTCTTTGTTCATACATAAATATGAAAAAAATTCAAACTATCTATCAGAAATTCAGCATTTCTTGTTCTAGATATTTACACTGTCAAGTTTATTTCGTACAAGAATATAAATTATGGTCACTGCAGCTGCCATGATCTCTGCTAGTTAGAGCAATTCATTGTTGTCCTATTTTTTTCTGTCAGGCTATTATTCAGGAACCTTACTTGAGCTTTTTCTTTAATGCGTAAATCTGCAGTTCTAGCTATGTTTTCAAAAGTATTTTTTTCATGATCTTATTTTGCAGACATGTTCCAAGAAACATGTAGCTTTATAGAATTAAATCAACATTAAGACCCAAGTTTGCTAGCAAATCTGGAATAATCTCATAGGCTTTCCCCTTTTCTCATCAACTCCCTGGCGGCGGTCTGACTCTCCTCTCTCCCTTTGTTTGTATGTACTGTACTATATAAACCCTTCTTTGTACAGCTCTACTTTCTTCCCTTACATATTTTTTCCTTTAAGAAAATGTAGCTTCGAGAACAGCTTGTTTTTAGGGGATCCAGAACCGAGTAGTAGTCGGGTGGTTAAGGCTGCGGTGGTGCAGCCAGCCCACCAGGGTACGAATCCCAGTCTGGGAAAATTTCTGGTGTCTCACTCTTTCTATATAAAAACCGTTGCGCTCATCCTCCGCGGGATTCAAAAAACAAATGTGGCCTCCCTACAGCTCTGGTCAAAATAAAAGAATGGTATCCACAACCACAATTGAAATGCTCATAGTAGTACATGGTTGTTCACCAAGCATAGCACAATCAACGGTATTATCCATTTTTAATTAATTTATTCTCGTCATAGTGAGCTTAGTAATAGATTTCAATGATATATGCGCAATGCATGCAGTTTTGTTTTTGGCAAGAATACCTTCTGTTTTTATAGCACTAGAGAGTACCTTCTTTGTTGCTTATTGGCGTTCATATGTTCTTCCATCTAGATTAACCTGATGTATTTTTTATTAAATTATAAGGAGTCAAGTTAGGAGGGTATCCTACTACATTATTAAAACTAAACATTTACGTGCAAAAAAAGGAAAAGATATTTTATAAGGTGGTGTAACCAATTAGCTAACAGAGAAGAATTTGTTTTGTTTCCCTGGTGGATAGTGGATACCCATGGCAACTTCGTGCTTGAATTTTCATTTCCAGCTAATAATGTAATGCGTAATTGGGGAAAATTTATTACTCTCTCCGTCTCAAAATAAGTGTCACAAATTTGATAGAAAGTGGATGTATGTAGACATAAACACATGTCTACATACATCCACTTTCTATCAAATTTGTGACACTTATTTTGGGACGGAGGGAGTATGTCTTATGGTCCAGTCCAGAGGCGCCCATAAAGAAAGACACGTTAAGGGATTGTATCCTACGAATGATAACTCGTATCACTCAAATATTATCCATATTCGATACCGTGGCTTCTAAAGAGTTATATGTTTTGGCAAGCGTTGATACTTACCTTCCTGGTTACTTGAAGTTTTTTCCCTATTTCTGACAGCTGCCTGAACTTGTTATCTCTCCTGGTATTTGCCTCTAATAGATTCTAGGATATTGGCGTGCCTATCATTTGACATAATATTATCTGCTAACCCACTTTAATTTCTATCTATGATGATAGAAGAGATGTGTCCAAATTCTACAGTAGCAAGTCTAGTTCTGCTGGGGATGTTGTGCTCTCACCTGAATCTTCAAAAGGCCCAGCTAATCCTGGAAACCCATCCCCTAAGAAGCGCAAGGGTCCTCTTCCGTTCGGTATCAACCAGAATGAGTCGCAGAGCAAAGAAGTGAGCCGTGTCGGTGTCAGGGTGGACACCAACAGCCCAAGGAAGTGCAGGACGCCATCGTGTCCAGCTGTTACGAGCAGTTCTCCATTCAAGAGCAGGAGCAGTGATGAGCATGAGTGCTGCAAGAACCTGCCTTGCCAGTGCCTTGAGAGAAGATTCAGTGACAGGAATATCTTTTCTCCTCCACCTGTCACCCTTGGAACTCAGCTGACCTCTGTTCAAATCGGATCTGCTTCGACGGTTGGTCAGGAATCAGGATGCGGCAGAGTCGACCGATGTCGTTTCTCCCAGTGAAAAGCGCAGGAAAAAATAATTAATTGGTGTCAATTTTAGACTGGAATCCAGTGGCTAAGTAGATTTTAGTCCACATATGCAGCGTGGTGCTTCCCAAGGTTCAGTGGTAGTTTTGTATAGTTGTAGCCTGCTAGGATTATCCTCACTGATACACAATGATATATAGATTAAAAAAATCGAGAAAGTAAGTGTGATCTACCTTTATAGGCCGTATGAGCTTTGATCAGCGAATTCCTGATCTGCCCTTTCTATTGCTTGCTTGTCATTCGATTCTGTTTTTTTTTTCTTTCTTCTAATTAGATCACTATTTAGCGTCAATACTGTACATATGCTACAGGTGCAGGTCAACGTGCCAAACGATCAGGATTGGGGCATGCCAGAGAAAAAGACTGATTCTAAAGATATCTACACCGCGATTGACTGACCATATATCTACCCATCTCTGTGGTAAGATGGTTAGAGGGTGGTTGTGCTCACCAGAGTTCAAAACTCGGGTTTGAGCTGGTGTTTCTTGTTTTCACATCGACAGTGAAATGCCTGTGATTAATTCATCAATCTCAAGATCTGATTTGCCGACTCAGTCTTTATATTGTGTTTCTGAAAAAAAAAAACCATACTCAAGATCCCAGACGATCGCCGTCTAGTTTGCGTCCGAGGGCCCCTGTGCTTACCGAGGGGTTTTTTGTTCTGCTCTGCCCTACAACTATCTCCACGGCGTTGGCCCTCTCAATCCCCACATATCAGGGCCCCAGCCAAGCTCAGTTTCAGTACTCGCGCTCACCAGTAATGCACTGCGATCTGCACCGGCACCGCCCACACTCATATCCCTCCATCACCAATCATCAAAGGTTCATTCACAGGGCATATTGGGACACCTGCCGCCTCGAGTAACATCACTGCAAGTTGCATCCAATCTCAGCATCTCCACCATCATCCGGCCCCAGGCTGATGCTTGCAGCTTCACATCATTCATTCACAGCTCCCCTCACTCACCTTCCGGACAAATCCCGACACCTGCACGGTACAAGCACGATGCCATACCGGGAAAGAAAAATCAGGTAATAACTGAGTTCATCACTTCATCTTCTCATCACAAGATGCAGCAACGAAACACAATGGCACAGCATCAGAGACCACACAAAGTCAGTGGCCTGCTGATTCATCTCCTAACCAAGACAACAACATCAGAGACCAGGCAATAACATCATCAGAGTCAACAGATCCATTACAAACCTACGAGTACAAGATTAGAGATAAAAAGGGGTAGGAAGACGGATGCTAGGTGGCTTTTTTTACAGTAAAGAACGCCACCGATTCAGAGTGTTCTCTCTACTTGGTTAATCTCCGGGCACCCAACACATATTTAGACAAAATGAGAGCATACAGCTCTTGCTTCTACTCCACTGACTACTTGAGCTCCCAGACGAACAACGTTTGCTGCCTACTCTGTGTTGTGGGAGATGGCCTCGCCGAACTTGAGGAACAGCTCCGCGTCCGACGTGCTCGACGAGGTTGCGCAGGAGAGCGCGCTCATGCCCCGTAGGCTGACGTACTCGTTGGCATAGCTCGGGACAGTCGGCGTCTGCGGTGAGGACAGCGCCTGGGCAGGCTTCGTCGGCAGCTCAGGGTGCACCAGGCAGTCCAGGACGCGCACCACCTCATGCATCGTCGGTCGGTCGGACGGCTGCCTCTTGGTGCAGAGGAGCGCCAGCTGGAACGCCTTCTTTACCTCGCCGAGGTCTTGGCATGTGTCTGAGATGTCAGGGTCCACCGTCTCCATCACGGCGTTGCTTGCCGTCTTCGACATGATCTGTATTGCAAACAGTACAAAGGAATTGTATCATGACCTGTGCACAAGATAGCAGGAGGGGTACAAAAAATGTGAATCCTTGGGACTTTCAGCACCGGATGAAAAGGTTTTCCTTAACAGGGGTTGCTTCGGCAAGAAAGCAGTAGGGTATCTGATATGCAGTAAAACTTATCTTAATTATCATATTGTAAGAATCTGGTCGGAATCAGAGGTGAGTTCAATGCTAAAGGTTGTGATATCTGGAGTGACGGTCTAATTTGTAGCTTTCCAGCTACATGATTGACAGCTGGGGGACAAAAATGGCAGGCTTTAGGGGGGACGTAAACACTGAAACTAATAATGGAGCTTTCAATGGCCATATGCAATGGATCAGTCCACGCCACAGGTCCACAGTGCAGATAGATCTACCCACATGATGGGTTTCATGTTACTGGTCCCGTTGGAGGAACATAAGCCTAATGGGGATCATCCAGCAATTATTGGCACTACCAGAATCCAAAGCAAAATAGGCTGGAAGAAAACGACACACTAAGCTGAGGAACTGCGAGAGAGTGAAAGATGGTTACCGAGTGATGGAGATTGCACTCGTTGTCCACAGGCTTTTTGCCAGTCAGCAGCTCAAGAAGAACAATTCCGTAGCTGTAGACATCGGATTTCTCGTTGAGACGGGAGGTGCGCGCATACTCGGGATCGATATATCCAATAGTGCCCATGACATAGGTCGATGTGTGAGTCTTTGAAACACACAAGCTCTTAGCGATGCCGAAGTCAGTAAGGTGTGACTCGTAATCCTCGTCAAGGAGAATATTCTTTGACTTTACATCCCTGTGGATTATTCGTGGACTGCAGTCATGGTGAAGGTAAGCGAGGCCTTGAGCAGCACCAAGAGCAATCCAAAGGCGGGTCTCCCAATCGAGCTTTTTCTTCTTGGATGGGCCTTCTAGAATTAAAAAGAACATAGTATTATGATACAGTAATATTTCATCACCTATCTCACTCGACAAACAAAAAAGCAGGACCAGAAATGTGCTAAACACCCACTATTTTGAGAGTGACCGAGCTGCCAGTTGGCGCTTACTGTTTTGTGACAGATTAACAGAAAAAGACTTGACAAATCAAAACAACATACAAGTGCTAGCTATTGATCACTGCCACTAAACTAGTCACAGCGTTCAAAAACTGTGTCAATGTGTTGGGAGAGAGCACGTACCATGTAAAACATCCCAGAGGCTGCCATTTTCCATGTACTCGTAGAAGAGAAGATTCCCAACAGGTGATAGCGAGTAACCTTGAAGGCTGACTAAATTCCGGTGTTTGATACTGCCGACAGTCTCAAGCTCAGTCTGGAATTGCTTCAGGCTTTGTGGGTACTGGGCATACAGCTTTTTGATTGCCACTGGTCTGCAGTTCTTCAGAACACATTTGTAAACTGTGCTCGATGCCCCATACCCAATGATGTATTTCTCACTCAAGTTCTCGGTCATCCTCATTATGTCTTCATATACGTGAAGCGCCATGTTCATATTAAGTATCACTAGCTTTGGGGGAACATTGCACACTGTCACAACATGGCAAAATTATTAAAACAGACTAGTAGTGTTCAAGAATCAACAATGGTCTCTCAGTGGGCGGTCAAGGTAAGCCCACAAGATATTACACTTTAATCAAACACATTAACTAACTCGACATGACTAGTATGGCAACATACAACTTGCCAATGAGGTAAACAGATCTATTGAAACAAAAGATTCAGAACTTCTGTAGATTCATTACCTGGTTTGCTTAAAGAGTCGTCTTTGAAAACAGGAGGACTATGTGGTCTGCAAACAGCTACTAAAATCATCAGAAGGATAATAAGCCCACCCACAGCAATGCCAAGTATTGCAGCCTTTGAGATTGGTGCTGCATAGAAAAGCAAGGACAGGATGAGTTGGCAATGGAGAAATTGTGCATACTTGGAATGAGTTGGCAATGGAAATAGTATTTTTACGTTTCTCTTGATGGCTGGAGGAACGGCATGAGCCAACCCAATATCCACAGAGGCCAGGATTACCCAAGAAGCTGAAGAAAGGGCCAGAATGTTAACTACAGTTTCCAAATCTGTTTGTAAGGATGCAATGGTGATTGAAATGATAGAGCACACTACCTGTCAGGCGAAAACCGTGAAAAGTTGTTGTCCGTAGGGACAACACCAGCCAAGTTATTGTATGACATATTTCTGTTCAGGGAAGCAAGATAATGTCAGCGAAACGAAACAGCCACAAATGCTTAAAACTTGTCTGGTAACTTACAGAACATTTAGGCTGAAGCAGTTCATCAGTGAAGAGACATCCCCAGTTATATTGTTATTTTCGAGTTTTCTGCAAGGGCGAAAAACAGAGTAGCAAATCAATAATCAATTCACGACAACCTAACGAACCATCTACCAAACCAGGATTCAGCAAAAAAATGTTACATGAGAAGATATGACTCACAGCAACATCAGATTTTGCAGCATTCCAACTTCTTGAGGAATCAAACCACCAAGGTGGTTATTGGACAAGTCACTGAAATAGCAACCAAGTAATTCAATATAGCATTCAAGGAACTAAATGTTGAAAGGATTCATGAGTAGATCACGAGGTACTTACATATCCATGATACTCCTCAAGTTCCCAAATTCCGCAGGGATGTACCCAGTAAGACTATTCTTGCTCAGGTTACTACAGAAAAAGTTCCAAATATCAACACATTTTTATGCGGGTGATCAAATATCAACAAATGATGCTGGACTTAAACTTCAAAACATGATGCTATTCTTGCTCAGGTTACTACAGAAAAAGTTCCAAATATCAACACATTTTTAAGGGTGACCAAATATCAACAAATGATGCTGGACTTAAACTTCAAAACATGATGGTAAAGCCTTACAGTCTCAATAGATGCTCCAAGCTGCCTATGGCTGATGGAATCGAACCAGTAATCATGTTACAGGATAAATCCCTGATACATGAATCTTCATTATACATGTCATGGCATAAAAGAATATTCTCAAGAACTAACAGGATAAGTGACTTACAAGATGTCCAAATTGTTGATCCTTGATAGCTCAATAGGAATAGGACCACTCAAAGAGTTTGACGAAAGATTCCTGAATAAACAGATGAACACAAGTCGGTAATGAAAAAGCAAACAAGGTTTCAGATCAATATGCACTAGCATATCAAACACTTTAAAGTACAATTGACACAGTTTATTGAAATTCAGCACAGCACAGTCTAAGAATAAAACTGTTATAAAACCATAACTTACAAAGAGGTCATGCTCTCAAGTTTAGACAATGAACGAGGAATCGTCCCATTTAGCTTGTTGCCATAAGCATTACTGTAAAGGAAAATCAAAACATTAAATGTATACTCTGGTAACTGCAAGTGCCATTAAAAAAATTGAAGGCTCCTCTTACAAGCTATTGAGATTCACGCAGGAACTTATATTGTTGGGAATTGGTCCTTCTAGGCTATTGTTTGCAAGGTTCCTGTGGAAGAACAGTAAAACAAACAGCTTGTCTGACTACAACATTCCGAAAATCAGAGGGTATTCAAGGGTGGCTAAAAAAAATACTTACAAGTCATACAAGCCTGTAAGCTTTCCCAGCTCTGGCGGAATGGACCCCGTAAGTTGATTATCATTTAGTTCTCTGAATTTAGACATTTGTCAACAAAATAGAATGCCAGATTACCTAAATTGGACTGTATAAGAAATTTGACACCTACAGGTAATGAAGTGTCGACATATTTCCAAGCTCTGGTGGTATTGTCCCTGTTAACCTGTTGCCTTGCATGTACCTACAAGCCCAAGATATATGATATTATTTACTAGGAAATATTCCTTATAGGTAACTTTGATAGAAGTGTATTGCCTCTCGGGGCTCTTAAGTGGATCAAGGACTCTTACAATTTCTCCGTGTACGTCAAGTTTCCAATTATTGATGGTATAGGGCCAGATAATTTGTTGTAACTCAGGTCTCTGGAATAGTTAAGGTCATATCAATTCTATATATTGTAAGCTAAAAGTTATCAAATCTAAAAGGCAAGTCCTCCTTTATTGATCAGAATATAATCTAGAATATATGGAGCTCATTGTAGGACTTACAGCACGGCAAGTGCCTGCATGAGGCCAATAACTGATGGAATAGGACCAGTGAACTTGTTCCCTTGCAAGGACCTGATACAGAAATATACAAAGTTAAGCAGATGTGTGCTAATTCTATTAAGCATGTAATTTAAGAAGATAAGTTGCATTTGAAAGAACCACCACGTACAGTGTAGCAACTTGAAGGAAACCAATGTTGAACGGGATTGATCCGGTCAATTGATTGTAAGACAAATCCCTACCATTGCAAGATGTTAGGAAAATTTCACAAATGAGGAAAATGAATATCAAGTCAGAGGGGCAAGAACGTAAATACGTACAAGACCTGAAAACTCGTACAATTCCCGATGGTATCTGGTATCTCCCCAGTCAAGCTATTGTTCTTCACATCACTGGTCAAGTGAACACAAAGATCGGGCCAGATTAGTGGATACAGCATAATGTGGTGCAACCATGCAAGATTGGTAAGCAGCATACTTACAAGTACCAAAGGCCGGTCAACTGGCACATATCTGCAGAGAGGCTTCCCTCTAAATTGTTGCCGCGCAATCCCCTAAGTATGATTAACTCAATTTAGCGAAAGGAACATACAATAGCACATTACACTACTTCATGTGTACAATAAATGGTGGTGTCGTTCATGAATAATTTCTCTAATCACAAAAGCTACATAAATCTGCCCAGCTAATTCCCAATGAATAGAATATTGCAACTACATAAGTAGCATTAGTACCAAACTTTGATTTGGACACATAGTTAGGGGCTTACAAGTACTGTAGAACTTCATTCCAATAGATTAGTCTTGGTATCTCCCCACTCAGCTTGTTTTGAGCCAGGTCCCTAAGGTGCACATCACATTAGAAATTTTGCGTATACTTCAGGTAGAACCATGATGTTGGAAAGGTGTAACGTACAAAATCTTCAAATTTGGGAGCTGTGATAGTGTTGATGGGATCGCGCCGACAAGCTGGTTGTTCTTCAATATCCTATAAAATCAAATACAAACATACATGATCACTCACTTATAACATCCAAAGCATTTGTTTACTGAATGCATTTCAGCAAGAGCAGGCCATACAAGGTTTCAAGGTGCTTCAGCTTCGAAACCGAGAAGGGTATGTCGCCATCCAAGTTGTTGAAGGACAAATCCCTGAACCGAGAACAAATGTTAAATCATCAATAGTCCCACAAAAGCCTAAACAGCGTGTTGTAGAGTCCACTCACAGCGTCTTAATCGAGGAACAATCGCCAATCTCGTCAGGGATCTGGCCGGTGAGCCCATTCGACTTCAAATCGCTGGCACGAGCCAAGATATACAAAGTTAAGCAAGCCAACCACCAGGAAGTTACACGCCAATCAACCACAGATGCCAGCAGGAAAGCATCGTCCTTACATCGAAACGAGGCTCTTCAAGCTGCCGACGGCCGGAGAGATCTCGCCCTCGAGGTTGAGCCCGGAGAGGTTCCTGCATCGCATTGCATCAACAGCTGCGTTAGGGACCGCCCGGAGACGTCGCGGTGGTGGGCCGGGGGGGGCGGGGGAAGGAGAAGCTTTAAAGGGGCGTGCAGTCTCGATCTTACAGCGCGGCGACGGCGAAGGTGACGTTGTCGCAGAGGACGCCGCGCCAGGAGCAGTAGTCGTTGCCGGACCAGTCGTACAGCACGTTACCGACATTGCTGAAGGACTTCTTCACCTCCAGCAGCGTCGCCCCTGCAGGATGTGATGTAACCCGAGCCATATTAGCAACAGAAAATAGATTTATGATCCGTTTTATTCACCAAAAAGTCAATAAAGGAGTTGCTCACGATGGCATCAATGATCATTCTTAGTCCCCACTGCAAGTAACTTACTGGAGTACAAGAACATAGGACTCGTAAAAGCAGAAAAAACATCGCAGTGCTAAAGCGTTCAGGGGTACTCAGATTAGTACTGGAAGTTTTCCTCCCAAAAATAGATTGATACTGATGGTCACCAGCATTGTGCTCATCAGATTGGGGAAAAACCACTGACAGAAAACAGAAGCATAAAAAGGAATGAGGCCTGCAAGTCAGAGTAACTGAAGAAAGAATGAAAGGTTTGTGTTCAAACGGCATCTGCTTCTACGAAGAACAGAGCAAGGAGGCGGATTAAAAAAGAGCACATAATAATCAAGAGAAAACATCACATTTTGAAAAACACCTAATGAACTATGCGGTGACTACTGCTCACTGCTCAAGAAGATACTATCAGGAACTGTCCCATGGATAAAGGAAAAGCGAGGAGAAGATGGATAAGAGAAGGACGGGCACTACTCACAAGGATTAGTTAAGTATTAGACCCGGGTTACGGCAATATAAAAATGCGGCCGAAGCACCGGAGAATCACCAGATGCCTCCCAAAAGCGCGTACTTGCGGCGCTAATAAAATACTAATCCTATCAAACCAACCCACCCCTGATCGAATCCCTGCTCCCCAGAACACAAACCGAACTAAGAGAATAAAGAAGATGCAGACGGAGAACCCACCGTCGTCTGCGCCGGCGCCGGCGACGAGGATGAAGAAGGCAATAAGAGCAGCAGCTGCCGCCGCCGTCGTCGTCATGGTCGCCGGTGCCGAGCTCTGAATCATCGTCCAGGCAGAGGCAGGGACATTTGCGGGGGAGAGAGGGAGATGTGAGGGCGGCGGGAGTATACGGAGAGCGAAGCTCGCGTGCCGCTGCAGCTACTGGTGCGCAGTGAAGTGTGCCTTAATGGTGGGGGGAGTTCTTCTTGGTTGGTTTCTCGGGCTCCGCTTTGCGAGCACTCGCGCTGCCGGCTCAGTGACAGCGAGTAGCCGTATGGCTGGGAGATAGAGTGGCAGGCGTAGGCTGCTAGGCTCTAGCTCGGAGCTCTAGAGAAAGAGTGCAGAGAGAGAGAGGTTCCTTGCCTTGTGGGGCTGAGAGAGTGATGGACACTGAGAGGTCACATCGGCGTCCTAGTTTTCTTCTCTCTCTATCTGCTTGGTCTAGCTAGAGGAGTAGGGCTCGAGCCACACAGTCGGAGCCTCGGAGGTATGGCGCCTCCATGAGTCCATGACAAGCGAACCTACTCGGATGAATGCTCACTTAGGGCGTCTCCGGCTGCCCGACGCATTTTGAGATGATTTGATCCATTTGCATCGGGGCACGGACAGAAAATATGCTATGTCCGTTCAAATATCTGTTTGGGTCGCTTTTCATCCCAGCGGCCCGACGCATTCTGGACGCGCGCCTTTTTCTAAAATAATGTCATTTACAAAAAAGGGCAGGTTGGCGCCAAATTGGTCACTCGGCGCGAGCTGAAATGATGGCGCTGCTTCGTCACCCAAGCCTTTTGGTTCTCGACCATGTCGGAGGTGTCCGCGAACATGATCTCTCTCTCCTCGGCCATGATCTTCGCCTTCGCGTGGCTCGTTTCCATTACTACAGCCTGCTTTGTGAGGTCATATAATTGAGCTGCCATCTACTCCCTCTCGAGGCGCTTCTTCGCTTCTCTCGCGGCAATGGCCTCCTCGATCAGTGCTTGCACATTGGCATCCCTGTTCATGTCCATTGCCGAGACTTTGTGTCCCCTCGGCCTTCCTTTGGAAACAGCGGCCTTGTCGCCACCATCATCTTCCCCCCCCCCCCCCCCCCACGGTGGCCGGGTCTCGGCCATTCTTCAAGTCGTTCTTGTGGTTTTAATATGTTTGCTTCCATTTTCTCGTGGTCCTTAAGCTCCCGTCAACAATGGATCAGGTGGTAGGATTTGCCCTCATGAGCGGTCTTGAAAAACTCCAAGGCCTGCACAACCTACATGGACCATGGAATGGTGGCCACTCACGACAACAAACAATGGAGGAGGACACCTCAAGCGATTAGGATAAAGGACGTACCATATCGGCGACGCCGATGCCGGATATCGGGCGGTTCACGACGTGCTCATAGGCGCCGTAAAACTTGTTGGTCTCGGCCTGGATGTAGGGCCATCGTTTTTGGATGGACACTTGGCCGCGGTCGCTGTGGATGTTGAAGGGCTTGAGTTGTCGGCGTTCATGGAAGTCCACGGTCACCCTCTTCCAATAGGCATTGCCCTTTTGCTCGACGCCGACAATGGCGTTCACGCACGATGCGAGCCAAGACCGACAAAGGCACTTGTCCTCAGCGTTCGTGTAGCCCGCGGTCCTCTTCGATATCTTCTTGGCCGCCGCGGCGGTGCCGGAAGCCGGAATCTCGGCGTCCGGATCGGCAACCTCCTCCTCCTCCTCTCCTTGGCCATCGTTGAACATGGCCGTGGGGACGACCGATGCCGTTCCATGGTCGAAAAGGGGATGGCCGTCGATGTCGACTGCCTCGGCCTGGGTAGCCTGGGTTCCGCCGTTGATGAAGCTGAGCATGATGTCCTCGCCTTGCTCGGCATAGTACGCCTGCAGCCAAATCGGCGTTATGCTGACCACATGCAACATGGACCAACGTGCGGCGCGAGAATGACCTTACCAAATCGCCCGGGGTCAAGGCGGCCTTTTCGCCTAACAGGGCGCGGGCATTCATGGAGCTCGTCGGAGGGCCTTCCCGACTTCGTTTGCGCGCCTGCGGGGCAGAGTCCACGGGCACAGGCGTGTGGTTGAGATCGATTTGCGACGGCGATGCGCCTCCCATCATAGTCAGCGGCAGCTCCGGCGACGCCGATGGTCCGCCTCCGAAACGGGACAGCGCCACGGGAGGAGGGAGAGCACGCGAGGTCACGGAGCTGCATGAGGCCGCGTCGGTGACCGCGTCTATCTTTCCGTCGCCGACGAGCTCGCGCAGATTCACGTGATCTTGGACCCGGGCCGTCATCATGGCCAGCCGCATTAGCCTATCTTCATCTATGGCCGCGTTCACCTTCTCGGCGGCCCTCGCCTTCTCGGCCACCCGCTGCGCATGCCACTTGGCATTCTCGACCTTCCTCTCCTCCGCGGTCAGCGGCTCCTTCTTCACCCTGGTCTTGTTCTTCCCGGCTGCGGCGGTAGCCGTGCTGCCAGATGGCGCGGAGGCCGCGACAACGCCGGTCACAACCACGTCGTTGTCGGTGGCGGCTACGGCGTTCTCCATCGGCCGCCGGGGGAGGAGGTTTTTGGGTTTGGGAGGCACGGGGAATTTTGGCAAATGGCGGGAGTGGGGAGTGGTGTTCGAGCCACTTCCATGCGGGCCAGGCATATTAGGGGCGGACCATCCGCGGCGACGCAAACCGAGCCCAAATTGAACTCGGTTTGCGTCGTCGCGGACAGCGCGGACAATTTGCGTCGGGCCGTTGGGCTGGGTTTTTTCCGGCCACGGTCATTTTCGGACAGAAACGGACGTCCGCGGTCCGTTTGCGTCGGGCCGTTGGAGATGCCCTTATGTGTTGTGGGGCCCATATCACTCTTTGAAATAGAGCACAATTCATTAGATTTTTGCAAAATGTAGGATCAAATGAATAATGGTGTTATACAAATTCATTTTGATTGGATCTCTATGAATCAATCCCATAGGAATTTTACATCCATTACGAGTTTACGACTTCGTTTTAGACTTAAGTGGAAAAAATGTGGAAAAAATATGTTTGTTTTATGTGCTCCAAACAACTACTCATATAATTTTCCGTGCTTTAGAATCATCTTCTTTGCATTAACAAACATATGAGATATATGTGCTTATATCGCATTCACGTGTTTCTCTCACTTGCGATGCAAAGAGACCCTTAATGTCGCCAAATTGATAGGACATATTGTTGATCCTCTCACCCCTTTCACAGACAAATACCAACGTGGCAAGTTTTGGCACGAAGAGCACGGATACTCAACTAGGTTGCCCCGAACAAAAGCATGGAACAATGAGAAAAATAACATGTAACAAGAAATAGAGGTCAATGAGAATGTTTAAAGTGCCACCTCGCTTCAATTGCTGCTCACGTGAAGAGCCACATCAGCAATGTAGGAACTAGTTGTCACTCATGAGGCATGTGTTTGGCAACGGTGTTTCATATAGCTTCGTCACCAAAAACTCTGCCACATCAGTAACGGAGTTTCGGTTTTAACTTGTTTGTCCGACCTTTCTTTGCACACGTACAACAGAATACATATGTCACTCGACATTAAAACCTCGACAACACAAGCAGAAAATGGTAGCAAACCTCATTCATAAAATAATATACCAGTTGTCACCATTACATTGCATCACCATATGATGAATTACACATGCCTCACTAAACTTATCTTCTCATGCATCGCTAAACCTAGGATGTCAACCCTGGCTAAACTTATCCTTGTCATCTTACTACACCAACCATTACAGATAATGCAATAAGCGAGTATTGAATGTCCGTAATGTGCACTATCTAATATGTTTGTACGTATTTTCGTCTCTGCGGAAAGGTGGCTCTTCTATAAAGTGGTTACTGAAATGGTAAGAGAGAATATATGACTCCAAGTTTGCTCACTATGCATATAAAATTATGCCGAAACAAAAAATGCCGCCAATTACTACAGATTTGTGCTACGTATGTTCTTCTTCCAGCGAAATAAAACGGATTGGAGGGAGTACTCATGTTTTAATTGGTCCTATGAAAATAATCTACATCGAACAATGACAATAACCCTTATTCATCGACATGAGGACCGGTCACAAAAAGATATATACCTTTCGATCTGGTGAGAGTACGTAGTCGTCCCCATCATCCTCCGGTATGGCAGGTTCCGAGGCAGCTGCACGATCGACACACCATGCATCCAACAGATCAGGTCGTAGAGAAGGGATAAAATGACTGAAGACGGTTGGATACGCCAAGCGCCGCCGGGTTCCTGCTTCGTTCTCGCCTCCCGGCCAACGTCCTATCAGGAGCGACAAGATCTGGCCGAGCGGAGCAAAGAATAAGGACGCAATGCGGCTGTCAGAGGAGAGGAGGAGGCGGTGATGCTTGCCGCGAAGCTCGGAAGTAAAACTAGGAATGGAAAAAAAAGGTAGGAATTGAGGTGTCTTTTTTCCTAAATTCATACAGGAATAAAAAAAATTCAATATGACACGCGGGAAAAATACATAATTAGACATAGGAAGATTAAAACATAATGTGAGAACTCATGTTTGTTTTTCTACAAATATCCTATGGAATAGCATATCCCATTAGAATTTGAAAAGAATCCAAATTTCCTATTCATTTGTTCAAACGGTACCACAGAAGAAAAAAATATGTAAAATTACTATCCTCCAATTTTTTAATAAAATTTCTTTGTTCCAAACAGGGCCTTACTATCTGGATGAGGCAATAACCAAAGTGAATAAAACACGTAAACATGAACACCTAGAGTGTTAGGATGACTCCAACGGGCTGACCAATCGAGTCCGCCCGTTAGAGCCAAAATAAGGCCCAACGAGGCGACGCAAACGAACAACGGTCCATTTTTTTGTCCGCCGAGACCCATCCTCAATCCAAAATTGGGCCTCGTATGCGTCGGCCGCAGACGCGCGTGGACAGTCTTTGCGTCCTCCCCTGGCCCCCATCCTCATTCTCCCTGCTCGCCCTTCCGCCGCAATCCCCAGTTTGCACCAGTAGGCCATTCCTGCTGCCACACCCGCCCCACGCTTTGTCCCCCGCCAGCACCAGAGTGCCTTCCAAACGTCACTGCGACCGTTGATTCTCGCATGTATCAAGAATGATTAAACATGACAGTTTCAGTGTCAGTTGGTTAAGTCACAAGGCCCCCTCCACCTTTAGTCAGTTCCTTGACTTCCACCGTGACATGCGTGAGAGGTCAACCCATGTTCAGCTCAAAAATGATTTGTTTGAGCATATGTGGCGGCACTATGGGGACCAGTAGTTTTCTTTGATACATTTCATTATTTTTGGATTGTAAATAATACGTATTTGCTATGTAAAACTATTTGTGAACCATTTTCATCTACGACTAAACTCTTTGGATTGTACTATTTGGTTGAACTACTAACGATTTGTTTAAACTAACTATTTGGTTAACTATTTGAACTATACTGTTTGTGTTGTGCATTTCAGTGTATAAATTTAAACTTGCCAAAACCCTCATCGGAGAAAAAGATTAAAATGGTAAAAACCCTGACCGGATGGACTCGATGCGTCGATCCATTAGGGCGGTGACCAAAAAGGGACAGACATAAACCGGACACCTATCCATTTGACGACTTAAAGAAATAAAAACGGATAAAATGTCGATTTATTTGAAATCGGTATGTCTGGAGTCATCCTTAGCCAACGAAAGATTAACCAGGCGCAAGCACGTGCCTCCAAAGGAACCCAAACAGTTAGGGCATCTCCAGCGCCCCGAACCAAACGGACTTTCGCGGTCCGTTTTCGTCCGAAAATGTCTGGGGCTGAGAAAAACCCAGCCCACCGGCCTGACGCAAAATGCCCGAGCAATTCGCGACGACGCAAACGCGACCCAAATTTGGGCTCGGTTTGTGTCACCGCAGACAGCCGCGCTGTCCGCGCGCGTCCTTCCTCTTTTGACGCGGCCGCGCACGTTAGTGACACCACACCACACGCCCCAAATCTCTTCCCTCCTCTTTCTCATCCTTCACGCGACGCCGCCGCCACCCCTCCAGGACGCCGCCTCTTCCACCGCCCGTCTGCCGCCTCCGTCTCGCCATCGCCGGCCGGTGGCTTGTGCTTGCACTTCCCGGCAGATAGGCCACCGTTCTTGACCGGCGTAGGCTTCGTTCGGGGAGTCTTCTTCCGCGTCCGCGAGGTGTTCGACCATTTGTGTAGCCTGTTTTCCAGGTAAGATCCCGGCCACCTGAGCCATTTTTACAAGCGACTAAGGGGCGCAAATATTCATCGTGCCTATATTATCGTAGATGGAGCTGAGCAAGCGGATCCGGAAGTCCTACGAGATATTTATCAAGGCAGTCCGACGATGATACCAAGCTCATGGTGGCCACGACAATGGTGATCAATGAGTACACCTATTCGGCGACGGTGTACAGGGGCTCGGTGAAGGGCCGCAAGCCCAATCTCCCGCGCAACCGAGAGCGGGGACACTACCAGCTCTACCGCGACTATTTTCATCCTACAAGACCAATCTTTGATGCACAAAGATTCCGGCGCCGCTACCGGATGTCAAGGCCGCTGTACTTGCGGATTGTGGGCAGGGTGAGGGCGCACGACAACTACTTCGTCGCCAGGCGCGATGCCACCGGTATGCTTGGCTTCACCTCCTATCAAAAATGTTCTGTACTTGCATATGGAGTGGTCGGCGATCTCGTAGATGAGTATCTGCGAATGAGCGAGTCCAACTGCCTTGAGTCCGTGTAAAGATTCTGTAGAGCTGTCATAGAGGTTTTTGGTGATGTCTGATGAAACCCACATAGGAAGGTATGATGAGTGCAGCAGCAAGTCTTCACTCAGTTATAAAACCAAGATTATCGAACCAGTAGGGGATGAAGAACACGTCTGAAGGTCTCCCTAGCAATGGCGTCAGAAAACAGCCGGTTGGCGTGGAAAGGGAGGTGGAATCTGCACAACACAATCAAACTACTTTGCCCCAACGAAACAGCGAGGTTGTCAATCTCACTGGCTTGCTGTAACAAAGGATTAAACGTATGTGTGGAGGATGATCTCTGCAGAGAATGAAAGTAACAGTTTGCAGTTGGTTGTATTATCAGTTTAAAGAAAAAGGACCGGGGTCCACTAGTTCACTAGTGGTGTCTCTCCATAATAATAATAATGGCATACATGCGGGTAAACAAATTACAGCTGGGCAATTGACAGAATAAAGAGCTGCATAATGATGCAAATAGTAATATCATGATGTCTAGTGTGAGATTCATTTGGGCATTACAACAATATACATAGACCGTTCCAACCGCATCTATGACTAATAATCCACCTTCCGGTTAGCGTCCGCACCCCTTTTAGTATTTAGTTGCAAGCAACAGATTATTGCATTAGGCAAAGTGTGTAATGTAAGTAATACAATTTTCATTAGACAAAGTACTACTTTTTTATCTCTAGTAGCAACAGTACATCTACAATCTTAGAGCTTGCTGTCACTACCCTAGATTAAATAGAGACATGAACCCACTATCGAGCATAAATACCCCCTTCTGGAGTCACAAGCATCTACTTGGTCAGAGCATCTACTAGCAACGGAGAGCATGCAAGATCATAAACACACACAACATGATATATTATGAAACAAATGACATAGTATTCAATATCCATCGGATCCCAGCAAACACAACATGTAGCATTACATAAAGATAATCTTGATCATGATAGGCAGCTCACAAGATCTAAACATGATGGCACAATAGGAGAAGACAACCATCTAGCTACTGCTATGCACCCGTAGTCCAAGGATGAACTACTCACGCATCAGTCTGGAGGCGGGCATGGTGATGTAGAGCCCTCCGGTGATGATCCCCCTCTCCGGCAGGGTGCCGGGAAGAGGTTCTGAACCCTTCCAAACTAGGGTTGACGACGGCGGCGGCTGCGTTAGGTTTTGTGTAAAAGTGTTCGGGTCTTAGGTCTTGTATTGTCGGGGGGTATTTGTAGGCGAAAGGGCGAAGGCGGTGGAGGACCGAGGCCACGTCCTCATGTGCTGGCGCGACAGGGGGGGGAGCCGCGCCAACACCTGATGACGGCGCCTCGCTGCCCTTATTCGTTTCCTTTTCAGACTTCTGTAACGTGTTGGGAAAATGGGGAATTCGGCATAAAAATCGTCCAATTCCGAGAATATTTACTTAATTGGTTTTCTGAAACCAAAAACAGCAGAAAACAGGAAACTGGCACAGTGGCATCTTGTTAATAGGTTAGTCCCAGAAAATGCATAAAACAACACAAAGTGTATATAAAACATGTAGCAATTGGTATAATATTAGCATGGAACATAAGAAATTATAGATACGTTTGAGACGTATCAATGTCTACCTTAGACAGCCCACTGTTGAGGACACCGATAGGCTGTTGTCGATTAACGAGGAAAGAGAGTTTCCGGGATGATAGGAAGTATTGACTGCATGCATTGGGAGTGTAAGAACTGTCCATTTGCATGGCTAGCCTAGTATCGCGGGCATGCCGAGGGCTGCACTGTAGTTCTTGATGCCGTGGCATCACAAGATCTTTAGATATGGCACTCTTTTTTTTTTGGTATGGTCGGCTCCCACAATGACATCAATGTTCTTCAGCGTTCTTGCTAGGCTAGCGAAGAGCGGCTCCGGTGTTTAACTATGAGATCAATTGCCATCCGTACAACAAGTGCTACTACCTTGCAGATAGCATCTATCCCGATTGGTCTACTTTGTGAATACAATTCGTGAGCCAGTGTAGGAGAAAAATAGGAGGTTGGCCAAGCGTCGGGAAGCAAGATGAGCGCGACAATGACATCCATGACCAAGGGTAGGAGTTGGTTGCCTCACATCCACGAGGTGCTATATTTGACGACTTCCTCCACGTGCACGAGGAGATTCGTGGTCGTGGTACCCACCAACAGTTACAGAATGATTTGCTTGAACATCAGTGGGCATTGACATGAATCATCTCCGGAGACGACTAGCTTTATCTTCTACTCTATTTATTTGAACTATGTTTGTTGTTTAAACTATTTTTGTTTGAACTTTGTTTTATCTTCTCTCATTGTTATAGCACTCATTTTATTATTATTTAATCGTACTGAAATTTACACTTATTTATGCAATTCTATACTACTTCTCAATAGTTTGAAAAAGAAACCGAGCGGCCACGTTGCGTCGGGCCGCTGGGCGTGACGTAAACGGACAATAGGTCGGACAGAGCTCATTTTCTGTCCGCGCCAAACGGATCAAATCGGACGCCGGAGATGCCGGTGATGACGTGTGGGCCCCATCGTTCTCTGTGTAGCCCCACAGGACAGTGCTCCATGATTGATCCAACACGAAACGTGATGTTTAGCAGGCTGCCGCAGCATATTGTCAGGGCGGCGCTTTTCTTTACCTCTCACCAGCTTTTCCCACCTTCTTTCCCCTTTCATTTACCCCATTGTCCGTTTATTCTCCTCTTTCGTTCTTTTGGAGATTAGTTTCAGAAACTTTTTAGTATGCAACATCCACGGTAAAAATGATCGCATACGTCGAACAAAATGGCATCGGTCCGTTGTAATTTTAGTTAGAGTTGCAGTGGCGAAGTACGACTGTGCAGTAGTATGGGATATGTACTGTAGAAGGGGCTAACAGTGGGAGTCGGGTGATGGCAGCGAGCGGCATGCTTGCCATGTGACAATGTCACCTGACCGATGTGAGCTGCCATGCCCGGTATTCTGTTGATGTACGCTGTACTGCGTGGTTATTATACGTACACTGTAGAGTGTAGACTGCGTATGCATGGGAGATTCGATTCACCCACTCTTGCTCTACAGATTTATGAGCTTCTTGCAAAAAGTACCGTTAGGGCTTTTTAGGCCGATGTGAAAGAGCATGCTCTCTAGGCCTCCAACCGAACTAGTGGCACACAAAAAAAAACATGTTACAGGTTGAAAGGTCTTCGAACAAATAAATTGGAATGGAGCAAATATATGTCTAACACAATGTCGCAATTCCAATTTGGTTGAGGGTTTTAAAATATTTTATCAATTTTCAGAAAATATGTGACGAACTCCATAGGGCCCCTATCTTGAAGTGGTATCAATGTCAGATTCATCGGTGAGATTTCCTCATTTCGACTAGTTAGATTGAATTGTTCTTCATAACTACAATTCACGAAAAGCTAGGTTTACATCATCCTATCCTAAAAACAAGTCTTGATTTATTGTTTATTGCATCCTCTTTTCAGTGCATTGCATCGCTGAGTGTTCGTCTGCATCATCGTGTCGAGTTGTTTCTCTTGGATTATAGTCTCGTAGGGTTTCGAGTTATGTTCACGCTTGTCATCACTGCCGCCGTATCATCTTGCACACTCGCACCTCTTTGCCGCCGTCCACCACCACTACTTCCACCGCCACCGGTTCAGTTGTCGCCTCAGATTAGGGTTAGGGTTTTGATTTTGGTGTTTTCTTTCCTTCCAAGTGTTTCCCCTTGAACACCACACCCACAATATATAGAAGCAAAGAGAGTATATTTTCAATGTAGATGGATTGTTAGGTCCAATTTTACATAAAAATATACCATTGTCTATCAAGCCTAATGGGTTTTATCTTTTTTTCAACTTGTCGTTTTTTGTGACGGATTTCAAATAGGGGAAATCAAGGATATCAACTGGTTCGACGTCAACCCTGTCGTGCCACAAATTGTAATGTATTGCTAGAATGATGTTATTGTCTATTAGATGTTGTTGTTTTAACTTTCTTAGTAGTCCATATTTAGTTTTCCATGGAATCATGTACATGTGCCTTCAACTATCAAGACCATCACCGTGAAAGTTTTTACAACATGCAACAACACCCATCAATAGTTTAGAAAACAAGGGGTTTGTAAGGCTCCTCGTGACACTCTATCCCGTCTTCGCTAAATTATAATAATGTTTATGTGTTGTCCAAATAATATAGAATTTTCCTTTTGTCTCACATGGTTTATATATTTATTTATTTTGGGTGGAGAAGGTGTGACAAAGGTGAACCCATCACAACCCATCCATTAACCACAAACTCTCTTTTAATGACAAACAGTTACGTGTTGAAGTAATAAGCGATAGGCAAATAAACGGCGCAGAAAAACAAGATCAATACATGGAACATTTTAACATGGAAAGCCCTTTCAAGGAGGAACATAAAATATTACAAGTGCCAGCCAAGAGAACTTCGCTATATCGTGAGAGGTTACAAACGTCAGAGATTTAGAACATACCGCTTATCCCACAAAAGGTATATATATTTACTCTGCTCCACGCGGCCCAAGGCTACGGCTATGGGCCTCACTCCGCTCATTAGGAGTTAGCTCTATCTTTATATGAGTTTTGATCACCCTAGAATAAGAAATCTATTGTTACATCAAAGGTGACACTAAACGGTCTTTTTGATTGTCTTTTGTGTTTTTAATTATTTTTCATGCTTAATTTTTTTCAACCGAAGCATGCACATTTGTTTCTCCATGTTAAAAGTATTTCTCCATGAAATCTAGCGCACACACATATATATAGAGAGAGGTTAAAAGTATTTCTCCATGAAATATAGCACACATATATAGAGGAACGTAGTTTCCATATTTGTTTAAATACTTTTAATAAGTAGTTTTGATAAATCTAGCACACATATATAGAGGAACATTCTTTTCCATATTACTTTTATAGTATTGCCTTACGAAGTACAGTAAGAAACAATGCCGATCTGAAACGAAATGAGGTATTGAGAGCATCTCCATCGGGGGCCTCTAAAGTACCCCTAAGGCCCTTTGGGGGGTCGGAGACGAAAAACGCTCACCAACAGCACTCTCCAAAGGCTCGCTCCGAGCGATTTTATGTCTGACACCCCTAATCGGATCTCTATACTTGGAGGCCCTCCTGGGGGTGCCGTACATCGACTCGCGCATGGTCCTGACAGCGCTGGCCCGCCCGTCATACACACACGCGTCTCTACCCGTGTTAACGAACGTTGTGCAGAATGCCGTTGCGCCGCGTTTAATGTCGAGGCGACTAGACGGCGTCACGCCTGTCATCACGCGCCGCAGACCGAAGCGACGCCTCGCAATAACGCGGCGTCGCTTCCAACGCCGCAGACGGAAGCGACGCGTGCTGGAGTCGCAGCGGCGGCGCCCTGCAGACGCTTCATCGGCGTCAATGCGCGGCCAGGCGAAGCGGTGGCCGCGTTAATGCAGGCCACCCAACCCCGCTCCTCCGGCCGATTTAAAACCCGACGCAGCGCAACCCTCATCTTCACACAAACACTTCTCCCTCTCTCCCTCTCCCCCAAGAACATAGCCCACCATGGCGGGCAGCCCCGGCGGGCAGCATCACAACGAGGAGGCGGAGATGGCCAAGTCGTTCCAGCGAGTCTTGTGGCGCGAGTAGGCCGAGAACGCGCCTCCGTACGTGCTCTCGCTGGAGACCGCACGGCTGAGCAGCCGCCACCAGCTGCCGGTATCCGACGACGACACCTTTCCAGACGGCTGGGTGAGGAGCGCCGCGGCTCAGCGGCCAGGACCGCGTCGAGTTCGTCGACCGTAAGTGGACGGAGATGCCGTACGAGCAAAAGCTCGACCCCAAGTACTCCATCTCGGCGCCCTACTAGCACGCCGTGGTGGAAAAGGAGTACGAGGCGCGTCGTAGCGGTCGACGAGAGCTGCCCGATCTGCCTCTAAAAACGCCGACGCCATCAGCAGCGTCGCCGTCACCGAAGAAAGGCGCCAGCGACGAGCTGATAGCATCTTGCTCAGCAGCGTTGCCGTCACCGAAGAAAGGGGCGCCGAAAACCGAAGAGCCTTCACATCAAACGCCCCGCCGCATGTTACGGCGGTGAATCGAACACGGCGCCCGCGAGGGCAGAAGACTCGGCAGGCTCAGCCGAGGCTACGGGACCGTTTCTAAAGGCTGTAGCCGATGGGAACGGTGATGAGTAATGGCCAGAAGTGAAGCGTCGTTGCTTCCTGGCTTGGTTCGCATCTTCTCCCCCCTCGCCGGCCACGAAGCGGCATATCTTCTCCTCGCCGGCGCGTGTAGCACAGCATAGTGAAAGTGCATGGTTGTCCCCATGCATGGTTTTGGTAATTAATGACAATCCTTATGGCCTAATGTTTGCTTTGAGATATACTTGTAGATCTTGTCCATAGGAAAAGATTGGAGTTCATGTGTTGGACTCTAGTAGTTTACATGATGATCAATGCTCTACTCAAGGGTTTATATGAAGAATGGTCATGTGAAGAGTTGAGCTTATTGCAAGTATGGCTTGGAAAAGAAGATTGAGTGATCAATCATGTTTTACCCCAAGCCATCATACATATCAAGAGAAGAAGATGAAGCGCAAGATCAATATGATGCATCTCGAAGATATCATTTGATTGAAGCTTGCAAAGGAGTCATGAAGACGATGCTTAGCGAGGCCCTCCCATAATGGAGTATGGGGGAGCATTTGGAGAAGTCTTCATCAAGCATGTGCTAGCAAGCACAATCAAGAAAGGTGTTTCAACTTGAGAGAGTCAAGATCGTCATCATCGAGCTCAAGTGGAATGCGCAAGGCAAAGGTATGATCTTGATAGGTTTTCTTTTACCGGTCTCATGGTGTTAGTGGGAGACCGGGTTTTAGGATAGACGGCGTACTATCAAGAGGGGCTCTCAAGTGAGTAACTTGATCGCATCGTTGTGGAGAGCTCAAACCTTTGCATACTTGGCATATCATATTTCTTGGTTCTTATTTGGCTTTTATGGTGGTGAGGAATTAGAGCTTGGTTCATCTCCATGTCAAGCTCTAGTTCATCGAAAACGGTTTTACCTTGGAAAACTAGTTGCGTTTTCGGTGGCGGAAATATTGCCGGTTCAACCGTGAGGAAAGTCCCACACCTTGCCATGTGTGGTGATTTTACTCTATTTATGGGATGCAATATTTTCACTTTTTGTAGCCTTCTCCTTGTCAGTACCTTTCCAACGGAGTTGGTCTCACCTCATTCGGAGTTCATTTGCAAAAGTTATAGCTGTGTTTTTGGTGTTCGGACAGGCCCGGTAGTACCGGAGAGTTTTGTTCCGGTAGTACCGCAGTAAGCCGGTAGTACCGGGCTCTCTGCGGTAGTACCGGGCTTTCTGCGGTACTACTCTCTGAAGTTGGTTTTTCGGACGTTTTGGCACGGATGGCCCCGGTAGTACCGGGGTTGGAGCCCAGCACTTGGGCCCGGTAGTACCGGGGTATTTTTCCCCGGTAGTACCGCGCGCTCGGTTTTCTGTGTTGACGAAGCTACCGCAGGGCCGGTACTACCGGGCTTGAGTCCGGTACTACCGCACTTGCGGAACAAGAAGCTGCTGCAACGGCTGGATTTTTGGGATGAGCTATTTAAGGGGCCTTCTTCCCCATTGGTTTGCTAAGCTCTTGAGCACGTTTTTCTCCTCCATTGTTGACCTTCTTGAGCTTGCCTATCTCTCAATCCCTCCATTGAATCTTCCATATTCTTGAGGGAAAAGTGAGAGGAGATCTAGATCTACAATCCCACCAATCCATATCTCCTCTAAGTGAGGGGAACCTAGTGGATCTAGATCTTGGAGTTCCTTTGTGGTTCTTCTCCTTTGCTCTTCCTCTCCTCTCCCCCCATAAGCATTAGTTGCTTTTGGTGGGATTTGAGAGTGAAGGATTTGACTCCTTTGTGGATTCTTTGCTCTTCCTCTCCTCTCCCCCCATAAGCATTAGTTGCTTTTGGTGGGATTTGAGAGTGAAGGATTTTGAGCACTTGTGCTCTTGCCTTTTGCATTTGGTGCATCGGTGTGCTCTCCACGAGGATTCGTGGAAGTTGAAAGTTTGTGAGCTTGTTACTCTTGGGTCCTTGGACCCTAGACGCCTTTGTGGTGGTTGGACCCTTGTGTGGTCACTTGAAGCCGTTCGGGAGCCCCCAATCCCATTGTGGGTTGTGCCCCGGATTGTTGTTGGAGGCCGTTCGGGAGCCCCCAATCCCATTGTGGGTTGTGCCCCGGATTGTTGTTGGAGGCCGTTCGGGAGCCCCCAATCCCATTGTGGGTTGTGCCCCGGATTGTTGTTGAAAGGCTCCGGATTCCGCCTCGAAGGAATTCCGATAGTGGAAGGTGAACCAAACCTTTGTGGTGCGGTTCATCGGAGAAGAAGGTGAAACCTTTGTGGTTGTTGAACCGTTGTGTCGGTTCACACCTCTCCAACGAGACGTACTCCCTTAACAAGGAGGAACTCGGGAATACATCGTCGTCTCCGCGTGACTCGGTTATTTCTATACCCGAGCTTTTTACTTATGCATTTTACATTGTGATAGCCTTCGTGCTTGAAGTATTCTATAGCTATCACCTTGTTGTTTGTCTTGCTTAGCATAAGTTGTTGGTGCACATAGGTGAGCCTAGTTTATTTAGGTTGTCGGCTTGTTAATTTAAACACCTAGTTTTATTCCGCAATTATCAAGCCTAAACCGGAAAAGTTTTAAACCGCCTATTCACCCCCCCCCCCCCCCCCTCTAGGCGACATCATTGTCCTTTCAATTGGTATCAGAGCCTGGTTTCTCTTTTTGGGCTTTACCGCCTAGAGAGTAAAAGATGTCGTTTAGAGAATTAGTGCACGATCCCACTTTCATATTCGATGGCACAAATTATGATGTTTGGAAAATTCGCATACTTAATCTTTTTAGGGCCATGGGTCCAAATTATATGAAGAGGATTGTAGATGTGAGTTTATCTCCTCCAAAGGATTCCCAAGAGTTATCTTTAGAGGATGAGATAAACTCTCATCTCGAGACTCAAGTTACTAATGGTCTTATATGTGCTTTGACCGATGTAGTTCTTGCTTCAATCATGCCTTTTCGAAATGCACATGAGCTTTGGACCAAGCTTCAAGATATATATGAAGTGTCCAAAATTATTGAGGATGATTGTTCTCCCTCCACCTCCGGCCGTGATGAGTTCACAACTTCTTCCACTCCACCAACATGTGATTTGACACAAGAGGAATCCCAACATTTGTTGGCACAAGACATGGACGACAATGGTGCTTCAAGTAATTCTTCATCCTCCTCACCCATTAATCATGTTTGCCTCATGGCTAAGGATTCCAAGGTAACTTCTACCTCGAATCCCGAAATATGTGATGATGTGGTTGAGGATCCTCATGGAGAAGATTTTGACATTGAAACCTTAACCAAGAAGGGTGAAAATGTTCTTGGTGCTCTTCCCAAAGGTAGTGAAGCAATCTCTTCTCTATGTGAAATTGTTGCTCATGGTATTAAATGTATAGAAACCATTGAGGATTTGGATACTCAATTTGAGCAAAAATGTAAAATTGAGAGAGAAGATGCTATTGAAAAAGCATCCTTAGAGAATGCCCTTGACGAAGAGCAAGAGCTTCGAGTGTCTCTTGAGGAGAGACTTGAATCTCTTGATGAATCAAATGATCTTATCATTGCTAAAATCATTAAGGAAAGAGATCATGCTATTGCTAAATATAAAGTGTTTAAAAAGGAAAAAGTTGAATTTGGTGTTGGCAATGCTAGACTAAGTGAGGACATAGAGAAACTTGACAAAGCTCACAAGGCTTTAGAAAGTGAACACTCTCTCCTCATCAAGTCTCATGATCAACTCCAAACTCAACTATCTAATAATGATAAGCTTGCAAAATTGTCTTCTTCCATTTCTAATGATAATGATGCTTGTGCTACTAACTCCACTTCTTGTGAAGCATCTATTTTGAAGGAGAATGTTGAGCTAAGGGCTCAACTTGAGTTGCTAACTAGCAAGTATGGGAAATTGGAAGAAAGTCATGAAAGGCTCTCTAGCTCTAATGACGATCTTCTAGCATCCCATGCTAAGCTAAAGTTAGCTCATGAGGCTATTATGTCAAAGGTAACATCTTGTGAGCCTCATGTGGACAATGGCACAACTTCTACTCTTAATGCTATATTGCCATGTGCTAGTCCTAGTGATTCATCCACTCACAATGTTGCTACATCTTGTGATGAATTACTTTCCATGCCTTGTTGCTCTAACAACGAAGCATCTATTTCCTATAGTGTTTGTGTTGATACTAACCATGTAGAGGAATTAAATGAGCTCAAGGCCCAAGTCACTTCTTTGAAGAAAGACTTGGAAAAGCGTCATTTTGGGGATTCTACACTTGACAATATGTTGAGTGTTCAAAGACGCCCAAATGACAAGAGTGGACTTGGATTCAACCCCAATATCAAGAACAAGTCCAAGCTTAACAAGAAGAACAAGGGCCAAGAACAAGTCAAGGATTCGGCCAAGATTGTTTGCTTCAAGTGCAAAGTTGAAGGGCACCATGTTAGATCTTGCCCTTTGAAGAAGAAGGCTCTTAGTGAGAAGCAACAAGGGAAGAAGACTCAAGTTCAAACTCAAGCTCCTCAAGTTGAAGAACGGTCTCTTCCCAAGAAGAATCAAGCTACCCCTCCTCAAGTCAAGACTCCAACTAAGAAGAGAGGAGGAAGTAGATGTTGCTACCTATGCCGTGAGAAGGGTCACCTTGCTTCTTCATGCACAAATGGTACCTTATCCAACCCCATTATAGTTGATGATGTTTATTCTCTTCGGAAGGATAAGGTTGGCAATGTGTTTGCCAAATATGTTGGTACTCAAAGTGGTGTCAAGAAAAGAACCATTTGGGTTGCCAAACCTATTGTGACTAACCTCTTAGGACCCAACGTGGTTGGGGACCAACAAGCTAAAACTTGATCAATAGGTGTTGTTGGAGGACATTGGAGACTTGGCTACACTATGAAGAATTAAGGGATCTTCATCAATTATATTCTCTCAAGTCAAGTCATATGGATTATATTGTTCTATCTCATATCCAATGTTCCTCCTTGCGGTAACTTTTATTTAAATCATATATACATTGAAAGTTGCTTGCACCCTTGCATGTGTTAGGTTTTGTACCTTGCTAGTGTTTGTATGTGTTGTGCTCTCTACTTACTTATCTTGAGAAATCAAGTATGTGTATTTTGGTTTGCACACCATCTACTTGTTTTGAGCCCTATTGCTTTTATTTGCTATCTTATCTTGTTGGCTCTCTTTGAGAGATAAATGGACTATCCACTTTTGGAGAGTGATATGCTTCGTGCACTTTACAATCCTAAAAATGTGTGTACATGAGGAATACCACTTAGTGTTGATATATCAATATTATCTATTCTCTTTGTGGTATGTCATGCTCATGAGAAATTCAAATTATATAATGTCCATTAATTTCTCTAGTTGTTTTTGTTTGCCTCTTGTTTTAAAATAAATGGATTATCACATTATGGGGGAGTAATAAGCTATGTGCATATTACAAGCCTAGAAAATGTGAACATGTGAGGTTTTGCCACCTAGAATTGATATTGCTAATTATCTTGTTCCTATGTGGCATGTTGCTCAAACAAGTTCCCATTTAGTTAAATGCTCTTTGTCTCTCACTCTTTTGGATCTTGTTTGTGGAGGATGTTCTTGATATGGCTTTCCCTAAATATGTTCTCATATATCTTTTTGGGAAGCCAATTGATTCAAGCTACTCCTTGGAGTTGCTTTGCATTATCACATGATTTGTGAATCTATCAAGAATATCTATCTAAGCATGGCTTTTAATTCCTATTCTTTGCCTCATGCTTATGTTTTGTGAATATGATCTTGAATATATCCTTGCAATTCACCACCGAGAAATATCTCCATACATTACTTGTCTTGACAAGTGATAATCATATTTGGGGGTAAATATGTTGATCATATTCACTTTGGTTCTTGCTTTGAATTGCCTTATTTGATTGCCAAAGATTTGCTTTTGATCTAACTCTTATTTGTCTTCCTTGTATCTTTTGGATACTTTATTGCTCTACTTGAAATTTGTTTTGTGCTTTCTTGAGTTGGGAAAAGCAATGATCCAATTCTTGTGCATTGACATTCAAAAGTCATACTTTTTGATAATGCACTATTCTTTGGGAAGCTATCCTACTTTGAGTGGAACATCGTTCTTTAAATTGGTATTGCAATTTCTTACCTTTCTTGAATATGACTAGTGTTTGAATATCTATATAAATATATATATGGAGAGTGATGATCTCATTTGTGTGCATTTTGTATTCAAATGCAAGATCATAAATAATGCACACATCTTGGGGGAGCAATCCTATGTGCTTTCGAACATTAGTTGTCTTCATTTGGTATTTGATCCCGATGACGTGTCTCTTTGGAAGACAAACATTTTTCGTTTTGTCACTTTGTGCCATCATGAAAAGTGTAGAGGGTTTGGTTTATTATTTGATGTTATTTTCTTCAATTGGTTTCTTGCTTTCATTTGGTATCTTTTCAAAGTGGTTTCTTCAATCATGTGTTGATTTGGGCCTTTGATATAATTTGGAC
Source organism: Poa annua (assembly GCA_026929855.1). Taxonomy (NCBI): domain Eukaryota; kingdom Viridiplantae; phylum Streptophyta; class Magnoliopsida; order Poales; family Poaceae; genus Poa; species Poa annua. The sequence continues at coordinate 3,996,676 of CM049437.1, forward strand.
AATTCTTTTTCTTGTCGCACTTGTGTGTGCTTTCTTGGTTTAATTGGTGTTTTGTCCAAATTATATCTCTTTTGGTTCTTGAAAGTCTTGTGCATGCATATTTACTACATGTATTTCTTTGGCATGCTTACTTTCGTTGAACCAATATATAGGATAAACTCCATCAAATCCTATATGGCTAAGATGTGCATGAAATTCAATTTCACATTAATATGCACATATTTATGTGGAGTTTGTCCTATGTATTGTAGTTGCTCTAACTACTTTGGACCCAATGAGTTTGGGTACCATTTTGTACTTGAATTTGTTTTAGGTACATGTGGAGATGCATTGGAAGCTTGTCTCATTTACAAGGAAGGTGGTGTCACCATGTGTTCATTGGAGCCAAGTTTGGATGATCGTTAACTCTTATACTATACATCACCAATGCTATCTCGGTAACAAGTATCTACCTCATGCATACATTTCTAGTTTTCAACCTTGTGTAGGTTGTATCTTGGCATGAATCTTTTTGTTGCAATTAATTTGATTCTTGCAAAACGTCTTTATTGCAAATGTGAGTAAGCCGGGATGATTACATATAAGAGGACTATATATTCATTTCTATGATTCATCGATCCCAATTATGTCAATCTAGCACTTTCTACTTAAAGTCTCTCATGTGCAACATTGATGAATTTTCAAAATCATTTGCGTATGATGAGTATCTAGCGTTTTGTGTTACTTGTTATCTTACTAGGAGCATCCATTTGTTAACCTTTATCCCTCGTGGATAGTTTTTGATGCTATGATGAGTATGTGTTGGAAGTTCATTTATATTCCGTTAAGATATATTTCGGCTTTGTGCTATGTTATCCAGCAAAGATCTTATTGGTGTATTTATGACTTCCTCTTGGATATCATGATTCTTTACCCTTGTATCTATCTTGTGTGTACATGTTTATTTGTAGACCCATATCTTAGTGATTCGTGTCTACTTAGAAACTTATACACATAAGAAAAGTTACATCTTTAATTGATATTCCAATTCTTTAGTGACCACCTCTTTTTGCTTTTGATTCTTTGGTGGTTTCTAAAAGGCACAAGCTTCTTTTTTTGTGCTATGCTTTTTGCATTTTACTAAGCTTGTGGAGCTATTTGCTTTATCTCTTTTGGTGTGGGGGTATGGGAAAGACATGATATGCACTATGTGCAACTCTTTTTGAAAGACTATGTTGATGCTTTGGCTCATCCTTGTATTAGTCTCCTAAAATGTCTTTGTATCTCACACCCATTCTTTTATTTGCCGCTCCTTGCTCTTGTTGCAAAACATTTTATTAGGTGAAAGTTGTTTTGCCTCCTTTATCATTTACATTCTCTTGCATGAGCTTGTGTTCGAATTCATCTAGGAGGGAGTGAGGATTCCATGTTGTGCACACTATATTGAAATACAAATCCTATTTATGCACGTACCTTGGGGAGTTCCCTCATGATATTTAGAACACTTTTCGGATCCTTTTGATTGCTTGCTTCTTTCGTTGAAAGTATCTTTCCATTTGATATTCTTTTGCAATCTTTGGATCCTCTATATAGTTTGATCTCCCTCCATCTACTCGTCATTGGATATGTGCATTTGATTTCACTCATATTATGAGAAATGCACACATTATGGGGGAGCTCTCACTATATTTGCCTTCTAAGTTTTTCTTTCCATTTCGGCAATCGATGCCAATGGGGGAGAAATTTAGAGGGTTTAAGAGAATATGGGTTTGTTCTCTTGCGGTTCTCTTGCATCCTTGCTCTTTGTGTTGCATGGTTGCTTAAATTCATTATATAAACCCTCGTAAAATGGATTGTCATCAATTACCAAAATGGGGGAGATTGAAAGTGCATGGTTGTCCCCATGCATGGTTTTGGTAATTAATGACAATCCTTATGGCCTAATGTTTGCTTTGAGATATACTTGTAGATCTTGTCCATAGGAAAAGATTGGAGTTCATGTGTTGGACTCTAGTAGTTTACATGATGATCAATGCTCTACTCAAGGGTTTATATGAAGAATGGTCATGTGAAGAGTTGAGCTTATTGCAAGTATGGCTTGGAAAAGAAGATTGAGTGATCAATCATGTTTTACCCCAAGCCATCATACATATCAAGAGAAGAAGATGAAGCGCAAGATCAATATGATGCATCTCGAAGATATCATTTGATTGAAGCTTGCAAAGGAGTCATGAAGACGATGCTTAGCGAGGCCCTCCCATAATGGAGTATGGGGGAGCATTTGGAGAAGTCTTCATCAAGCATGTGCTAGCAAGCACAATCAAGAAAGGTGTTTCAACTTGAGAGAGTCAAGATCGTCATCATCGAGCTCAAGTGGAATGCGCAAGGCAAAGGTATGATCTTGATAGGTTTTCTTTTACCGGTCTCATGGTGTTAGTGGGAGACCGGGTTTTAGGATAGACGGCGTACTATCAAGAGGGGCTCTCAAGTGAGTAACTTGATCGCATCGTTGTGGAGAGCTCAAACCTTTGCATACTTGGCATATCATATTTCTTGGTTCTTATTTGGCTTTTATGGTGGTGAGGAATTAGAGCTTGGTTCATCTCCATGTCAAGCTCTAGTTCATCGAAAACGGTTTTACCTTGGAAAACTAGTTGCGTTTTCGGTGGCGGAAATATTGCCGGTTCAACCGTGAGGAAAGTCCCACACCTTGCCATGTGTGGTGATTTTACTCTATTTATGGGATGCAATATTTTCACTTTTTGTAGCCTTCTCCTTGTCAGTACCTTTCCAACGGAGTTGGTCTCACCTCATTCGGAGTTCATTTGCAAAAGTTATAGCTGTGTTTTTGGTGTTCGGACAGGCCCGGTAGTACCGGAGAGTTTTGTTCCGGTAGTACCGCAGTAAGCCGGTAGTACCGGGCTCTCTGCGGTAGTACCGGGCTTTCTGCGGTACTACTCTCTGAAGTTGGTTTTTCGGACGTTTTGGCACGGATGGCCCCGGTAGTACCGGGGTTGGAGCCCAGCACTTGGGCCCGGTAGTACCGGGGTATTTTTCCCCGGTAGTACCGCGCGCTCGGTTTTCTGTGTTGACGAAGCTACCGCAGGGCCGGTACTACCGGGCTTGAGTCCGGTACTACCGCACTTGCGGAACAAGAAGCTGCTGCAACGGCTGGATTTTTGGGATGAGCTATTTAAGGGGCCTTCTTCCCCATTGGTTTGCTAAGCTCTTGAGCACGTTTTTCTCCTCCATTGTTGACCTTCTTGAGCTTGCCTATCTCTCAATCCCTCCATTGAATCTTCCATATTCTTGAGGGAAAAGTGAGAGGAGATCTAGATCTACAATCCCACCAATCCATATCTCCTCTAAGTGAGGGGAACCTAGTGGATCTAGATCTTGGAGTTCCTTTGTGGTTCTTCTCCTTTGCTCTTCCTCTCCTCTCCCCCCATAAGCATTAGTTGCTTTTGGTGGGATTTGAGAGTGAAGGATTTGACTCCTTTGTGGATTCTTTGCTCTTCCTCTCCTCTCCCCCCATAAGCATTAGTTGCTTTTGGTGGGATTTGAGAGTGAAGGATTTTGAGCACTTGTGCTCTTGCCTTTTGCATTTGGTGCATCGGTGTGCTCTCCACGAGGATTCGTGGAAGTTGAAAGTTTGTGAGCTTGTTACTCTTGGGTCCTTGGACCCTAGACGCCTTTGTGGTGGTTGGACCCTTGTGTGGTCACTTGAAGCCGTTCGGGAGCCCCCAATCCCATTGTGGGTTGTGCCCCGGATTGTTGTTGGAGGCCGTTCGGGAGCCCCCAATCCCATTGTGGGTTGTGCCCCGGATTGTTGTTGGAGGCCGTTCGGGAGCCCCCAATCCCATTGTGGGTTGTGCCCCGGATTGTTGTTGAAAGGCTCCGGATTCCGCCTCGAAGGAATTCCGATAGTGGAAGGTGAACCAAACCTTTGTGGTGCGGTTCATCGGAGAAGAAGGTGAAACCTTTGTGGTTGTTGAACCGTTGTGTCGGTTCACACCTCTCCAACGAGACGTACTCCCTTAACAAGGAGGAACTCGGGAATACATCGTCGTCTCCGCGTGACTCGGTTATTTCTATACCCGAGCTTTTTACTTATGCATTTTACATTGTGATAGCCTTCGTGCTTGAAGTATTCTATAGCTATCACCTTGTTGTTTGTCTTGCTTAGCATAAGTTGTTGGTGCACATAGGTGAGCCTAGTTTATTTAGGTTGTCGGCTTGTTAATTTAAACACCTAGTTTTATTCCGCAATTATCAAGCCTAAACCGGAAAAGTTTTAAACCGCCTATTCACCCCCCCCCCCCTCTAGGCGACATCATTGTCCTTTCACATAGGCCTTATCTCTCGCACCTTCTAGGTCTAGTTTGTTAAATCTCGTTTAGATTTAAAATTATAAATTTGTTAAATCTCGTTTAAATGATGTTTGTGTTGTTCATCGCCATTTGTGTTCCTCGTTTGTGTTATTCATCGGTGGCGGTTCGTGCACCCGCAAGGTGTTCGACAGTGTGCTCGCGATTTGGGGTGGGTATTTGGGGAGTGCCGCTGTGGTCGGTCTCTAAATGTTGACCGGACACATGTCCGGCACCACTCAAAAGAAGACCCAATTGAAGGTGCCGGACACACATTTAGAGACCCCGTTGGAGATGCTCTGAGAGCATGCATGTCTGGTGTAGCAGGCAGGCAGGCAGGCAGGCAGGCAGCGCCGTTAATCCCCACGTGATCGACGCCTGCTCGATCCTGTAGACAGACGAAAACTGTGACACCCAGAGATATAAACAGCAAAGCCATTTGTGATGCTTCACAATCAAACGGGTTTCGCCTACAAGGAATCGAAGCTTTCGCATAGCAGCTCGCTCCCACGCACGCACCTGCTCTCGCTCTACCCTGCCAACCCAACCTAATTCCACTGTGCGCGCGGCGGAAAGGAGGCCGGAGCAGGAGGGTCTTTCCCCGTGCCGCGGCAGGAACGACCCTGCCGCTATATTTCGAGCGGCCCAGGCCCCAGGGTGAGGTGAGCGATGCCTCGTTCGTTTTAGAAGCAACTCGATCTGGTTGGTGTTGCAGTGCTGCAGACAGTGCGTTGCTCTGGCTGATGTAGCCGGAACCGAAGAGAGTTCCAAGCTACGTTTCCATGACGCATTTGTCTCGCCCACACCCACACGTACGCCGAAGCTGCACTTCCCAGTTCCCACGCGACTCGACTCCTGGCTAGCTAGACTGGTTTGTAGACCCAATGGCAAGGGTTCAGGACAGGGGGGGTGGCGCAGAAAAAGTTTGGAGGGTGGGCACACACTCGCAAAAAATATTTATGGTACGATTAAAGTTGTCAAAAAGAACAATTTAACGCCACTCATCAACAGCTACAGACGGATTTGATTGAATATCAGTGGGCATTGACAGGAATCATCCCGGAGACGACTAGTTTGATTTTTTTCTTTTATTTGTTTAAACTATGTTTGTTATTTGAACTATGGTTGTAATTTAAACTATGCTTGTTCGAACTATTTTATCATTTCACTCTCATTATTGTACTACTCATATTATTATTATTTGAACGTTGAAATAAATGAATTGTTTATTACACTTTCTATGCAATTCTATGCCATTTTTCAAAAATTTGGGAAAAAACTGCCGAGCGCCAATATTCGTCGGACCACTGAGCCAGGGCGCGACCTTGGGACGGACAGAGCCTATTTTCTTTCTGCGCCCGACATAAACGGACCAAATCAAACACAATTTAGGTCCAACTAGTAGCTCTGCACGTCTTTAAATATAAACATCATTTTTATTTCAGTGAGTTTCTTAGAAGGACTACCCATGATCATATATTCATTGGGTCCATGTTGGTTTCGTCATCATCATTCAATTCCGAGTCGGATTAAGAAGATAGATAATTTTGTTCTAAAATATGTTATATGAATCTAACTTCAAGTAGTAATCTATACTTATAAAATAAATATAACGATACAAAGCAAAATATATAGTTATTCAGTATTGTCAGACAAAATATCTCCCATGAAGTACTGTATAAAATTTAGCATCCAAGAGATCACATAATGACGTGCATGATTACATTTTTTATCTATTAAATAAAAATAAATTCCTATAAAAATATTCAAAATCATCACGACGTATGTATTCCCTCCATTCATTAAAGGATGTCACAACTTTGTCTAAATTTATATGTAATCCTTTTATGGACGGAGGGAGTAATTTTTTTCAACTTTGAACATAAAAAATTCTACGCACATGCCCAAATGAGTCAGACTATCATCCGGCTCCCACCACCCCGACGACGGCATGCTGCCCTCGTCAGGTCACCCTTCCCTTTTTTATGGGATTAATTCTTCTGGAAAATATTTAAAATTGTCATGACATATATTTTTTTTCTCAACCACGAACATGACAAACTTCTACTCACATGCAAATGTGTATGAAAATTGCTTCCGTGGATTCATGCCATGGTAATTTTTACGGCTTCATCCTTATGACTCATGAGATATATATTACTCCATAAAAAATTATCCAGAAGTCTGAATGTTTTCGAATTGACATTAAAACAAATTAAATATTTATATATACTATATTCTACGAAGTATAAGCAAGAAATAAGACAGCACATGGTACGCAGGGCCCTGACCCCCTGACTTGATAAAAAAATCCGACCGGGAGTGGACACCACTGGCTCACTCTCATCTTCTCCTTTGTCTACGCAGTACAAGCAGCGGCGCCGCCCTCTTGACTGCATCTCCGATGTCGGCGCGAGGACCCTTCCCTCCCTTTTAGAGTGCTAATCCGGTGAGAGCTACCCCTCCCCTGCCTCCCGGTCGATGTCGCAACGAACTCGCCCTCCCCCTGCTCCCTACAGTTGCTGCGACGGCCACCCTTCCCATGCCTCTCTGTCGACGGAGGAGGAGGCGTAGACGTCGTCCCAACCGGATTGATGGCTGGCCGCGGATACCACTCCTGCGCTAGAGGGCTCTGCAGCACCTAGCTCCCGGGCCGCGGCTGGTATTTTGTTGTTCCCCTCTCGGGCCGCTGGAGACGCGCCTAAACTGGGACGGAAGCTCACCCGCGGCGCGGCGACGGACGGCGAAACCCACGGACGCGACGCTCTGCTCTGGGCAAGGAAGTATCCTCGCCGGTACGGTAGACACGAGCGTCCGTCCGTTTGGCAATTGGCATGCCGTCCTTCCTTGTACGTTCTGCAGTCCGCAGAGAGAGTGCGCAGCAGCTCAGCCATGCATGCATCCATGCCGTATGTACGTACACCGCATGCACTCGCGCGACTCTACGTACGTACTGTACGTCCCTCCGAATGCACATGCAGCACCCCACCACGGCACCACCTCCATCGATCTCTTGGCCTCTCACCCCTTTTAACCTAAGACGACTCTCTTTTCGTCAAGTGCTGGTTAACCTATGGAGGATCCCCAGGCTTAAGTCACAATCAAATCTGGGCTGCTGTTAACGGTGAAGCATCATCTGGGCTGATCCTGATCTAGGTTCACAACTGTGCATGCAGCTTTACCGCTAGGCATGCCGCTGCCGGATCTCCACGTGACGCCCGGCCTTTTTCCCTGCTCCACTGCATGGGCCACGGAGAGAGAGAGGCACGTGAGTGATGGATGGACGTGGATGCGTTTGTTTGCTTGCTTGCGAGGACGACGCCTTTTCAGGGGTGGCAGCATTCGCCCAGCGGCCTCCATTCATTACCAATACCATCTCCTTCATTTCTTTCCCGCCGAGTTATTGCTGTGCTTCACTTCTTCCTTGCATATGTATGCGCTCTCTTCTCTCCGCGGTTCGGTTTCGTCTCGCAGCCGGCCCCCGCTTGCTTGGCGCTTGCGTCATGTGCATGCATGGTTGGATGGATTCCTTGTTGGAGAGCATCCTTCCTTAGGGCATCACTATGTAGTACATAAGGTTGTTCATAAACAAAAAGTAGCCCTTATGGACAACTATATACATAGTGGCACCTATCCATAAGGTTGTCCACAAGCAAAAAGTTTATGAGTTGTCCACAAGCTTATGGACATCTATAAGGAATAAAATAATATTACTTTTACGTATAGAGTGTACACAACAATTAAATTTGGCAACTTAAGGTGAATTTGACAATATAGTATGCGTAACTTTTCCTGATGCGTGGGACCCAGCTTAAGGTGAAGTTTGACAACATACATAGTAGAGAAATCTTTATGCCACAAGTATGTCCAGTGGGACCCATCTTAAGGTGAAGTTGTCCATATACATAGATGATGCCCTTACATAGTTGTTCCATCCCCTGCCATTTGTGCAGTCCTTGCTTGGTGCATGGCGCCCCTTCTGACTGACACAGGCGACATGGACGCATTTTAACGACATGTTCACCATCCTTCACATGCCATGCCCGCCCCTGTTTCCCCGACAAGCTACCACGCAGATAGTAGAAGAATTGTCAATGGTATGGATTACAACTACTAGTATACGACACGAGCGTTCAGTGACGCCGTCTGTCTCGGGCAGTGCAACGATCGTCTCCGTTCCGGCTTCTCTCGTTCGTACGACGCGCGCTTGTCCGGCCGTCGATAGATGCATGTTTTCCGGCTTAGACCATCTCCACCGCGGTCTCTAAATCGGTGTCCGGCACCCCCAATTGACCCTCCTTTAGGGGTGCCGGACATGTGTTCGGGCAACATTTGGATACCGTCCACAGCGGCACTACTCAAAGGCCCACCTCAAACGTGGTCAAAATTTGAACAAACTATCGAACACCTTACGGGCGCACGAACCTCCGCCGATAAACAACACAAACGAGGAATAGGATGGCGCCGCCGATGAACAACACAAATGCGGGCATGCCGTGGTCGCCCCCATTTATTCAAACTTCATTAAAACGAGATTTAACAAACTTACAGTTTCGAATTTAAACGAGATTTAACAAACTAAACCTAGACTAGCGGCGAGAGAGAAGACCTATGCAGCTTCTCGTCAACCACTACACGCGCCGGCGAAGAGAAGAGATGCCGCTTCACGACCAGCAAGGGGAAGAAGATGCAAACCAAGCCAGCGAAGTAACGACACTTCACTTCTGGCCATCGCTCATCACCGTTCCCATCGGATACAACCTTTAGAAACGGTCCCATAGCCTCGGCTGAGCCTTGGAGGCTTCTGGCATTCCCGGCGCGTCGTTTTCGATTCACCGCCGTGACATGCGGCGAGGCGTTTGATGGGAAGCCTCTTCGGCTTGTGCCGCCCCTTTCTTCGGTGACAGGGACGTTGCTGACTAAGATGCAGCCGGTTGTAGAGGCAGATCGGGCAGCTCGGGGTCGTCGTCGTCGTCGTTGGCGTCGCCGTCCTCGCCGTCACGGTCGTCGTCCGTTGAGGACAACTCCGGCGTTGGCTCTCGTCGACCGCTACGACGCGCCTCGTACTCCTTGTTCACCACGGCGTGCCAGTAGGGCGCCGAGATGGAGTACTTGGGGTCGAGCTTTTGCTCGTACGGTATCTCCGTCCACTTGCGATTGACGAACTCGACGCGGTCATGCCCGCTGAGCCGCGGCGCCACCGGAATGTTGGCGGCGCTCCTCACCCACCCGTCCGGAAGGGTGGCCTCGTCGGCCACCGGCAGTTGGTGGCGGCTGCTCAGTCGAGCGGTCTCCAGCGAGAGCACGTAGTGAGGCGCGTTGTCGGCCTCATCGCGCCACATGTCTTGCTGGAACGTCTTGGCCATCTCCGCCTCCTCGTTGCGACGCCGGAGTTCCTCCAGCTGCTCGTGGCGTTGCTGCCCGCCATGGCGGCCTATGTTCCTGGTGGAGAGGGAGAGAGAGAGGGAGAAGTGTTGGTGTGAGGAGAGGAGGGCTGCGCTGCGTCGGTTTTTAAAGGCGGCCGGAGGAGCGGGGTTGGGCGGCCTGCATTAACGCGGCCACCGCTTCGCCTGGCCGCGCATTGACGCCGACGAAGCATTCGAAGGGCGCCGCCGCGGCCAGGCGCTGCGACTCCAGCACGCGTCGCTTCC